>CM024568.1:27276599-28542783 GCA_014182515.1 Eucalyptus microcorys | reverse complement strand
ATATGGAACTTGGACATAATAATTTCGAATTTCGATACATATAGGGCATGGTTACATTGGCAGACCTAGGAGGCTTGTGGTAGCCTTTGCTAAGGGTAAGCGGTCCAAGGTATATCCTAGAACTTGGAACTGGATTAGTTCCCTCCGATCCAATTTTCAAATTTCCAATTTTATGGAGGAACCACACTCACCTCTTGCCTCCGCTCCTTCTAGGATGAAATATTTGCTCTATATGTTATTTAAGTTAGATATATGTCTTACTGTCTAATCTCAAATTATCGGTTTGCCATTTTATGCACAAAGTATGTCTACACTTTTGCAACATGTGTATATGATTCTATAATTGCAGGACTCGCATAAAAGGTTAAGTGGTCGACGGCCACAACTAGCTTTCTCCTTTGATCCATCATTGTCGCTCGTGCTCGCATGGAAATTCACATCTTCATGTATTAGAATTTTCCACGATGACTTGAGAAGGAAGTTTGAGACTTTTATGCATAGTTTTTTGGGCTCTTTAACAACTCTTCTGGATATTTTGTATGTGTCAGGCTACGAGAGTGACAAAACATGTTGTGAATGGGACAGGAAAAAACCAAAATGTCCTTCCTGCTCTTAAAAATCAACAAGAGACTCGAAATTCATGCAAAAAAAGGGCGTTTGATAACAACATGGTTTTTAAAGTTTTGTAGATGAATTTTCCTATGTGGTATCTTATGTGAGGTGCAAGTGTGTGATGTATATCTTCTTGCTTGGAAGAAAGGATGGAAACTGCGTGGCCAGTCCCGCTCGCGGGGTCAACGGTCTCGTCTTATCTTACAATATCTCGTAAAGAACTCAATCGAAATAATCACTGCAAAAAATTTTGGATAAGCACCACGTCCTCAATGGTCGTAAGAATTACGTCTGTCCCATAGTCATTCACGCTTCCATCTGGAGGGCAAATAGCTTTTGTTTTTTCGTCCTTCTTCACCCTTCGTTTTTCACCGGGTGCCTGCACATCAATCCCCAAAGTGAAGCGGATATCCGAAACTCTGCATTATCTTTTCACCACCCGCAGCCCACCAGCACGAGCTCAACCAGACCCCACGATGGGCAAGAACAGCCTTGGAGCACTGGCCTCTGCGGCTGCTTCGACGACATCAAAATCTGTAACAGAAATCTGTCTATATTCCCAGCTTCTTCCTCTGCTTTTCTCTTCCACGTATCAAGTAATAGAAGAATGCAACTCCAGTCTTCTTTAAGTGTCGATTAAGTACTGACTTAAAATGGTTGGATTGATGTGTAGGAAGGGAAGGAAATGCCAGCCAACATAGAGAAGTGGCAATGGCTCCAAAGGGGAAGGCAGCATGAGGCGCTAGAGTCCTGTCGCTGATTAAGGGCCACATCTACCAAGAATATAATTCTCTTACCTCTAGTTGATTATGCGAGTGAACTTTCTTAGAATAACATATGTCATGTATTATTCTGTGTGATTAGTAAAGT
Source organism: Eucalyptus microcorys (assembly GCA_014182515.1). Taxonomy (NCBI): domain Eukaryota; kingdom Viridiplantae; phylum Streptophyta; class Magnoliopsida; order Myrtales; family Myrtaceae; genus Eucalyptus; species Eucalyptus microcorys. Next base: position 28,541,301 of record CM024568.1, on the reverse strand, counting down.
CGGAGCCCAGCTCCTAATTGTATTATCGATTTCATCTGGTAGGCGCAGTCCGTGCTGAGAGTTTGATTAAGTATAAGACTTTTCGGGCGAGTATTGAGTTGTCAACTTATAAATCTTTTCATAACATTGTTCAATGTGTGATTCTTTCCGTTCGTTCGGTCTTTAGTCGAGGGAATTTTAGTGGACTTGCCGTCACCACTCTCCCCGCGAGACATAAATCGCACCAAACCTGCATAACATTTAGGATAGATTTCTCTGTTTATTTATCGCAACTTCTTACCCAGCCTCAAACCTTCTACAACCACAAATGAATCCTTGCTCCCATCTGTCGATTTGATAGAGTGAATATGAGTCAAGTCTTCAAAAGAATTATCGATCGAGACATCGGGAGTTAAAGGCGAATGGAAGTCGACTTTAGATGCATATAGGTCATGCACACTTTGGCGGACCTAGGAGGCTCACGGCAGCCTCATCCCCTCATGGAACGAAATATTTTCTATATATGTTATTTAAATGAAAAAAATTGCATCTTGCCTCCTCTTAAATTCTCAATTCGCCATTGCACACACAAAGTAGGGGTGATCGGTTTTTGAGTGAGCCAATTCTCATCATAGAATAAAGAATCGCCCATGAAAACTAGTTCCACAAACTAAGAATCGGGAACAATACACTAGTTCGAACCCACCTGGAACCGGACTACTAATCTGATTCAATTTCAGTGAGTCCATTGAATCGGCTTTGTGATCACCACCACAACCTAGATTTTCAAGAACGTGGCTAATAACTTTCAAGAATCTCAATAACTTTGATTTTCAAGACAGCAACATGGAAACAAGGCACAATATCATCACCTCTTCATCTGATTCGTGTAGAATAGATTGCTCATCACCGATTCGCGTTGTGAGTGGCGCCAGAGAGAGAGAGAGAGAGAGAGAGCTCTTGGGCTATGAGAGAGAAGCCACCTCTTCATCTAACTCCTGTAGAATAGATTGCTCATCTTGCCGATTCGTGTCGTGAACGGTGACCAATTTGCAAGCCCGAGGGAGGGAGGGAGGGAGGTACAAGCTATGATAGACAGGCCAAAGAAACTTGCAAAGATTTTAAACATAAAATTAATTAATTAATTATATATATAAGTCCGGATGGGTGGGTTCATACCCAGAACTAAAATTGGATCAATATTTACAAGTCCCAATTTATTGCAGATCTTGATTGGTTCTTTTGCATACCCCTAGCACAAAAGTATGGGTAAACTACACTTTTGCAACATGGGTTTATATGATTTTGTGATTGCACTCTCCGTCTTGTGCCCAACTTGTCCTTTTATGCATGCTTGCACGAAAAGGATAATGCATGAAAGGATAAGTTGGTCGACGGCCACCACAAGCTCACTCCCCCGATCCATCGTTGCCGGTCATGCTCGCATTCCAATTCACTACCTCAATGCATTGGAACTTTCCTCCATGGCTTGAGTACGAAGTTTTGAGACATTTTGGCATGGTTTCTCGGCCTGTTTGACAGCTCATTCAGAAATTTTGTATGTATCCGGCCAATAGAATGAGCGACAAAACATATCGTGCGCATCAGGCAAGATTGGTGGAATAAACCAAGATGTCCATTCTGCTCTGAAAAATCAAAAGAAGAGTCAAAAGTCAAGAAAAATATAGGAAAATTATCCAAAAGTCCTAAATCTATTACACTTTGTCAATTAAGTTATAAATCTTTCAATTCTGCCAATTAGGTCCTAAATATTTTCACTTCATGCCAATTAAGTCTTAAACATTTTAACTTCTTACAAATTGAGTCCATCCGACCAATTTTGGCCAAAAATTATTAACATGAATAGGTTAGCATTGACGTGGCATTTTTAAAATAATTTATTGAATTTTTTTTTATTCTTTTAGTCGGTTGACCGGTGAGGGTTGGCCGGCAATCCTTGGTAGCCCTAGATCCAACCCCCTCCCCCCCAAAAAAAAAAAAAGCAAAAATGAAAAAAATTCAAAATATATTAAAATATTATGAAACAATATCAATAATTTTCCATCAAAGTTGGTAGGATGGACTCAACTAGTAAGAAGTGAAAAGATTTTTGACTAAATTTGTAAAATTGAAAGATTTACGATTGAATTAGTTTTGGATAATTTTCTCGGAAAATACAAAACAGGAACGGCGTTTGATTGAAACAGGGTAGAGTGCTACGTTTGGAAGTCTTGTAGATGACTTTTTCCTAAGTGGCAACTTATGCAACGTGTGACGTATCACCAATACAAAAGCGACATATGTATTGTGCATAGGACAAAATTTGACAGAAGAAAACCAAAATAATTCACACCATATGCCAAAAATTAGTGAAACAGCCAAAATGGAAAACTGTAATAGGCGTATAAATAACAATAATCGAGGGGTTGCTTTATGACTTCCTAATTGGCTAGCATCTCGGTAAGGGAGAAGTGATATGCTCTCTAAAACTCGGGCCTTGAGTCCTGGATATATGAAGCAGATGTATCTTGCCTCAATTCGCAACCGTAGGGGATTATGGGCGACTGTGGTAACGCAAGAGAGAGGAAAATATTGGAGAGAGAGCCGCTAGAGTTGGCCGGCCATCCCCTGCCTTTTACTTATAAAAAATAAAAATAAATCGTGCCCCGGAATTTTCAACTTCTCTCCAGGATTTGATTTCAAATTAACATCATGCTACTGAAATTCACTTGAAACAAAAAGACCATGTGCATTGCACTGAAAAAGAATTGCAAAAGTGAGTGGACCATGAGAAGACGACATTAACCTCCACGAAAAGTTGCGAGTTAATATCACAAAAACCTCATATTGGTATATTTATAATAAATTTAAGTCAAACTAATTTTTCATCACAAAACATACCAAATTAGTATATGACAAATTTATTTAAACCAATTTTTTTATCACTAAAAACCTCAATCCGATATAGTTGTTACGAATTTTACCCTTCATCGATTTTCATTAGATTTGATTAATATCATAAAAAATCACAAACTAATACACATGTAAGAAATGGAGGGTAAAATTTCAAACTATTATATCCGTCAACCTCTATACATATTATCAAACTCGGGAATTTGAATGTAAAATTTAACGACAACTAATCGAGAATAGTTTTATTATAAATATACATGTTTGGAACTTTTTGTGGTAAAAAAATAATTTATGATAAATTTGTCATAGGATTACCAATTTTGGAATCTTTCATAATATTAACCAAAAAAGTTAACCTTTTGATCTAAAATGGAAGGATTCCTACACCAATATTAGCGACAACAATATTAAACATTTTCATATAATTTATGAATTAGATTAAAAATGTAAAATAATTTAAAAATTCAAGAATGCCATTACACATTGAGCTATAATTTAGATATCATCTTGACCGAATTAAAAGTTTATAGACTATATTATAAATTGAATAATATCATTTTTCGGGATTATATACAAGCACGACGTGGTTTCGCATCGCTTTCCCTATGATGCGTGCTCGGCGGGAACGGTCCACGTTCACTGGTGTCACGCCCACAGACGACACGTGGAGGACAAAGCTTGGAAGAATGGACGAACACTTCTTCGACCCGTTCCTCTCGCCGGGTCAACAGTCTTGCGGTTGACTGCGGAGTAACACGGCAACGGTGGACCTTTCCCGATGGTTACCCTACTGCCCGAAAGGAGATCGAGGGCAAATAATTCACGCCGTTTCGCAAAGCTTTCTCAGTTTCTCTTTTGCTGATGAAACTCGTCTTGCTTTTTGCTCTTCGGTATGGGGTATAAGTCTGTACGCGTATCAAGGCTGCAGTATCTTCAAGACTTCAGTTCTGCTGCATTAGCTCTTTGTTCTCGATGCTGAGACACCTACATTCAATTGCTCTTAATATTTTAATAAAGAAAGATATGCTCCAATAGCTTACTTTAGAAACTTACAAGATTACTAAAAATAAAAAATAAAAAAATTGGGGAAAAAAAGAAGCTGTCTTAATATTTTAATAAGGTTGAAGTCGGGTCCTTCCGATCAAGACTTCACTGAACTTGAAACAATCTGAGGGGTTTCTTATTTTCTCATAGAGAACGAAGAGGGAGTTATGACGGTAGGTTTGATTTGAGTAAAACACATTTAACATTCATGTTGATTTAGTTTTGTCATTCTAAACTCATTTGTAACCCATTATTTGAATATAATTGACCCATGTAACGATTCAGCCCATCAAATTTAGGTTAAGAAATGGGTCTTCGACTTTTTTTTAACATGTTCGGTTCAAGGCTGTAATTACAAAACAGTTAAGGGATGGAATCAAATAAACCGAAAGAGTTCAAAGACCTTTGGTGATTTGATTTTATGCACAAGAAGAATTCAAGTAAATTTGCTTTTGTGATTAAAAATGTTGCAATATAACATGGAAGGTAATAGGATCTTACAATTTAGTCAATGTGAAATTACTGGAAAAATAAACAACAAACAATTGAGATCATTTGAGATTTACATGGTTCAATCCGAATATTAATACTTACTTCACGGTGAGAGTTAGTAGTAAATAATCTACTGATTGATTAGAAAAATACAGAATTACAATATCTCATAAACTTAAAGAACTCACTCAAAATAATCACAGATAAAATTTTGGCAAAGGCACCACGTCCTCAACGGTCTTTAAAATCACGTCCTTCCCATCGTCATTCCCCCTTCATCAAGAGTGCAACCAGCTTTTGTCTTTTCGTTCTTCTTCGCCCTTCGTTTTTCAATGGACGCCTGCGCATCAATCCCCAAAGCGAAGCGGATCTCTTAAACTCTGCATTATCTCTTCACCACCCGCAGCCCACCGGCGTGAGTTCAACCAGACCCCACTTATGTGGGAGAACACCCTTGGAGCACTGGCTTCTGCGGCTGTTTCGACGACATCAATAGCTGTAACAGAAATCTGTTTATATCCTCAGCTTCTTCTTCTCCTTTTCTCTTTTACGTATCATGGAATAAATCCATGCAATTCCGTGTTGCTTGCAGGCTGCATCACCCTCTGGGGCCCGTGCATCACCTTCGGACAGATATCAGAGATCGCAGACAGAGGGGCAACATGGGAGTACATGATTTTTGTATAGGTGTCCGCAAATATGTCAGAGGACGGCTCCATATTATTGCTATTTTGCACTCGGATTATACTTCAGGTACATGGTTATTTTTCAAATAAGTCCCTGATACAGGTCGAGTTTTGTCTAGTAGTGAACGTTCGGGACGAACTGTAATAATATTGGGTCACAAATCAAGCCTGCGCATGAAGAACTGTAGTCACAGTTCACTAAGCAAGCAGAGCCACTTAGTTAGAGTTCAACATTGGACAAATCCCGATTTGACAACTTATTCAGAAAATATAGGAGAGTAATTTTCCCTGTAAGAAAGGCTAATTGATTACCAAAGAACAGACAAAGGCTAACTATTTATCTCTCACTTACTTATCCGAGCTTGGATTGCAGCTTGCTGCGTGAACTGCACAATCTTCACGCTCATCTCGTTGCTGACTTCGTGTGCATGCCTCTAATCATGCACCTACCGAACCGGACTGAGACGAGGGTTTGGGTTGAAGGAAGATCCGTGCAAGGACTGCTTAGTCCTCTGCTGCTGCATGTACTGCGCTTTGTCAAGAGTCCTGAGAGCTCAAGAGCCGCGGATACAATGTGGCAAAGGGTAAAACCCATCCCTTTCCAACGTCTTCTTGCTGGATAGCTTCCTAATTGTCTGCCTACTGGTCTTATCAAGTGTTGATCAAGTACTGACTTAAAATGGTCGGATTGGTGTGTAGGATGGGAAGGAAACGCCAGGCAACATAGCGAAGTGGCAATGGCTCCAGCGGTGCAAGGCGATATGAGGCGGTAGTGTCCAGTGCTGATTACGGGCAACTTCTTATTTCTTGGAATAACGTGTCATAAGTATTATCGGTTTCATTTGGTTGGTGCAGTCTGTGCTAGGAGTTATGATTAAGTTTATTCTATAAGACCTTCCGGGTGAGTATTCAGTTGTCAACTTACGAATCTTTTGATGGTAGTGCTCAATGTGTGATTCTTCCCATTCGTTTGGTCTCTGTGCCGAGGGAATTTTAATGGAATTGTTGTCGTCGCTCTTTACATGAAACATAAATCGTACCAAAACTACATAACATTTAGGATTGATTTCTCTATTTATTTATCGCAACTTCGTACCCAGCCTTGAATCTTCTACACCCACAAATGACTCCTTGCTCTCATCCGTCGATTGGATTGAGTGTAAATGGGTCAAGTCTATAAAAGAATTATCAATCGAGACATTAGGAAGCTAAAGGCGAATGGACGTTGACTTTTAAGGTCATAAGATTTTCTCACTCCTTACGGAACTCGGAGGTAATAATTTCGAATTTAGATATGCGCATATTGGCGGACCAAGGAGGCTCATGGTAGCCTTTGCCCCTCCTAGGACGAAATATTTTCTATATATGTTATTTAAATGAAAATTTTGTGTCTTACCTGAAATTCTTGATTTGCCATTGCACGGACAAAGTAGGGCGATCGATTTGAAGTGAGCCCATTCCCACCCTAGAATAGAGAACAGCCCACAAAGGACCAGTTCCACAAATTGAGAATCGGGAACCACCCACTAGTTCTTAGACTCACCTAGGAACCAGAACGCTGATCCGCTGTAATTCTCAAGTGAGTCGATGGAACTGGCATGTGATCACCACCACAACCCAGATTTTCAAGAGTGGGGCTAATCACTTTCATTAATAACTAAGATTATCAGGATGGCAACAAGGAAACAGGGCACACAAGCAGCATGATTACCTCTTCATCTTATTAGTGCAGAATAGATTGCTCATCTTGCCAATTTGCGTCGTGAGTGGCGAGCAAGGTTGTGGTCGCCAAGAGCGAGCTGAGAGAGAGAGAGAGAGAGAGAGGCCAAAGGAACTATAAGGTTTTTATACATAAATATATGTAGGTCCAGTTTAGGTGAGTGGGTCCATCCTTAGAATTGAAAATTGAACCGATATTCACCGGTTCTAATTTATTGTGGTTCCCCTTCGATTTGGCTCTTTGACACACCCCTCGCATAAAAGTATGTGTAAACTACACTTTTGCAACATGGGTATACATGATTCTAGAATTGCACGAAACGTCTTATGCCCAACTTATCCTTTTATGCATGCTCGCATAAATGGATAAGTTAGTCGACGGCCACCACTAGCTCACTCCCTTTGATCCATCGTCGTCAGTCATGACAGAGAGTGAAGATGAAGATGTGTTTTGAAGGAAAAATTGTAATTCTATATCGTCGAATCATCCTTGTACATGTATACGTATATAGTACAAAAAGAGAATCAAAGAAAGAATAAACACGATTACAATTTCCTTCTTTATCTCCATCTATCTTCAATTGAATCAATTAGAATTGGAGTCTAGAATAAAATCGTAACATTCTCTAACATTTCCCCTCAAACTGGCAGCTTATGTAAATCAAAGACACCCGGCTTGCTTAGCAGATAAGTATGTTGTCTTTGGCACAAAGGTTTAGCGAAAAATCCGCAAGTTGCTCCACCGTTCTAATTCCTCGAATTGTTACGATTTCTTCTTGAATTTTTTTCTTAAGTGAAGTGACAATCAACTTTTATATGTTTTGTCCTTTCGTGAAAAATATGATTTGTTGCTAATTTAAGTGCAACATCATTATCATAGAATAACTTAGTTGCTCCATCAATTTCTACTTGAAGCTCTGAATTAATTTCTACTCCAAGATCTGAAAGTAGGCCTTGTATCCAAATTATTTCGCAAACCATTTTTACCATAACTTGATATTTTGATTCGGCCAATGATAAAGATACAATTGATTGCTTTTTAGTTTTCCATGAAATCAAGGACCTCCCTAAATTGATGCAGAAGCTTGTAATAGATCTTTTAGTCATTGGACAAGTTGCATAATCAATATCACAATAAGCCTTCATTTTCATGTCGCAATCTCGAGACAACAATATTCCAAGTCCTAGGCAGCCTTTCAAGTATTTTACAACTTTCAGTGCTACATTTATGTAAGACTACTTCAGATTATAAATTTACTGAGTATCTGCATTGCATAACATATATGAGGTTTGGCCATAGTGAGATAGATCGATTTTCTAATGAGCCGCTAATAACCTAATGGTACTTGAAGCAACAGTCTTCATTAGATGATGAGGTATCCTTATCATATTTAAATGTCGTAAGCTTGACATTCTGTTCAACAGGGATGACAGCTGGCTTGCTTCTTGATAACCTTATTTTTGATACAATCTCCAAGACGAATTTTTGCTGACTAAGACATATCTCTTTATCGATCTAGCTATCTCAATACCAAAGAAATATTTGGGAGGCCCCAAGTCTTTATATGGAAATTAAGATGCAGATAATCTTTAAACTTTCTAATGGCAAAGTCATCATTTCCTATAATAAGTATATCATCACCATATATCAACAAATAAATTGATGAGGTGCCTTTGGTCCATGTGAACAATGCATAATCATTTTTAGAATGTTGAAATCCTTCACTTGTGAATGCATTAGTAAACTTCGCATACCACGCCGAGAAGCCCGCTCGAGTCCATACGAGGACTTACATAGACGACATACCCAAGACTCTCCCTGCCTGCGAAGTTCCTATGGAAGTTTCATGTAGATTTCTTCATCGAGATCACAATGAAGGAAAGCATTATGGACATCCACCTGATGTAATTCCCAGTTATGAAATGCAAAATGCAGCAATAGATAGGAAAGAATGGACGGTTACCCCTAGGCAACAAGGAAAAAAAGTTTCATGATAATCAAAACCCTCTCGTTAAGTGAATCTTTTGGCAACCAACCAAGCCTTGTAATGTTCAACATAGCCATCTGCCTTATATTTGATTTTATATACCCATTTGTAACCAATTGGTTTTCTGTGTGAAGGCAATGGGACTACATCCTGTATGATTATCCACAAGTGCATTCAACTTAGATTCCATAGCCTACTGCCATATTGGATCACATGTTGCTTCTTCATAGGAGGAAGATTCATGTTCCTCGGATATGTGACTAACGATGCACGTATGTTCTTGGGATAGTCGATTAAAAGACACGCAATAAGAGATAGTAAAATGTGTACCTTGGGAATACAAAGTAGAGCATATGTAGTCCTTGGTCCACATATATGGACGAGTATGACGCCCTAATCGTCGGGGTGGTTGAACAACTTGCTGTTTAGATGATGTTGATGAAGAAGAAGATACATTAGTATGTCGTTGTGGTGATGGAACAAATGACTTATCTTCTCCGTGATATGACACTAGCGACTCAACCGTTGAATTCAACTGTTCTAGAGCTGCTGGTATGTTTTTTCATTGGAACAGATAGGTATGAAGAATTCATAGACAAATCTTCCTTTAACAAGAACTGATGATGATTTGGTGCCACTATAATCGTTTGAGTGTTATATATCGATTCTTGGAATGAAAATTTATCCTCATGAAAAACAACATCATAGCTAACAAGAAATCAACCTGTGGATAGTTCTATAACCCTGTATCCTTTCTGTAAAAGAGGATATCCCATGAAGACATATTGAAGAGCACGAGGATCCATCTTGTCCTGAGGTTCGATGGTTGTGGCATAGCACCAAAAACTGTCGGGTGTTCTATTTTCAGTGGCTTCCTAAAGAGTATTTCAAATGGAGATCGCCCTTCAAGAACTCTAATTGACACGCGATTAATCAAATAAACCACCGTGACCACACAATCTTCCTAGAAGAATTCAATAATGGATACGTGGTATTTCAAGGCTCGAGCTACTTCTAAAAGATGATGATGTTTATGCTCCACAACTCCATTTCCAACAAGTATATGTAGTATGATGTAGCCTTTCACAATAATCACAATATTTACCTTTAATTTTAGAATTTTGTCCATTTCCCCTTGATGACGTGACACCTTGTGGATCATAGGATTGCTTAAAATTGAGAGTTAACGTAGTTGGATATGCGATGTTCAATTTGGCTGCGTAAATCGCTGAAATAGAGCCGTCCGATCCCGACTTGTAACGTGAGCCATCCGATCCCATCTTGTAATCTCCACTGTCCATCCTCGGGTAAGTGTCTTCTTCATCCTAGCACCCACCTTTATTTGCTGATGCTGCCCGAGCGTGCTCGACATTAGCAATAGTGCCCCAAGAGTGCCAAATGCTTGCTATGATGGTCCCACTGGAGCAACAAGCGTCATGGCCTCTCCTACCTTCATGTACCCGTGAGCCTCTGATTTTCCCCTTGAACCGCTAGTTGGTAGATTCAGCGGAGGGAGGGGGATGAGATCCAAATTTATGATCAGAGGGATGAAAAGCTTTCGCTCAAGATCAAGATGAACTAGGTAACTTTTTTCTCCTTCTCTGATTTGTTTGTATTGTGTGAGTAAGGTTTCGGGTACCTCGAGCTCCTCCTTAGCCGGCTCAAGCTCGTTACACAAAATCGAGAGCCGGTTGAAGCAAGTAGTAACCAAGAGATTCCCTTGCTTCAACTCAGACAAGGCTTAGCGAGCAAGAAGAGTTTTGCTCGATCCAACTTTCCATACAATTCATGTATATCCTCTTAAATCTTTTTTCGGGTCTTCGCCGGTGGGAGCCCGGCGCGACATTAGGCCTATGTAGTTCTAGATCCAAGTCTGAATGAGTCGGTCGCATTTGCGCCAAACTTGTCGCATTTGGTCATCGGCCGAAAAGGGACGGTACCATCAATAAATCCGTCCTTATCTTTGGTCATGAGGGCTGTCGTAACCTACCCCTCGAAGGAGGAAATACGTTTAGGAGTATTGCCCAAAAGACAGACATACGGCCCATGATTAGGCATAGGCTCTCCCAGGCCTATACCTCGCGAGACATTAGGGTGTTCTTAAGAATTTTGTAATAAGGAGTCATCGCTAACCTATTAGAATCGGCTAAAAATCAAGTGAGGTATGGGAGTGTACTTCACTTCCTATGCAACCGAGAGAATCTAGGATCAAGACTTGATTATACTAATTAGCCAATTAATGCTCTTTCGATACTTAATCTTATTGATTTTTATAAATAAAATAAAATATTTTTTTGTTAGGCAGCCTAGATTGATTTTATATCTACCCACTAACATGTGAGATAACCATGTGGGTACACAATCATTAACGTAACAATCAACAACTAAGGAAAGCATTAAATACATTTTATGGGATAGCAAAGAATTAACACTAAAGAAAAGATAAATACTAATCTTAACTAGACTAAAGGGAAGCGAAAATCAATATATCAATATTGTGCAATCAAGGACATTTGTCCCTAAGAATAATCGAAACCCTAAGGTAGAGTCTTAAGGACTTGGTCAACCTTGAGTATAATTCTAACTTGAAAGGCTTCTACTTTTTAGGAGAAAATAACCCAAAAAATTAATTTTAATCTTTTTGAGGATTTTTAATTTTTTAATTTTTAAAGAATTTTTAGGGTTTTTCGAAAAAGTTGAATTTTCGAAATTAAAAAAAAAAAGAATTATGGATTTTTTTAATCTTTTTGAATCTTTTTGTTATTTTTCTAATTACTACTAAAATGTTTAGATTTTTCCGAATTTTGGAATTTTCTAAGAATTTTTGAATTCTTTTAAAAATCGAATTTTTAAAAATATTTTGAAACTTTTTGATTTTTTTAATATCCTCGGAAATTTTTCTAATTTTTTGAAATTTTTTTGAATTTTGAAAATTTTAATATAATTTAAATATTTAATATTATTATATCAAGGAAGTAGGTTTGGACCGGATAAATCCGATCCAACTCGCTAACCCGACCCAAACCCGGATCCGACCCAGTCGGATAAAAACGAAATTTTTCTAAATTTTTTTTAGGCTTTTCTATTTTTTTAAATTTTCTTTTTTTCTTTCTTTTTTCTCTTTCTGTCTTTTTCCTATTTTGTCCTATTGCCTACACCCTCCTCTCTGCGAGTCCTCCTTACCGAAGTCAACCTTTGTTTTCTTTTTCTCTATTTTTCACATTTTCTGCATTTTTTTAAATTCTTGTTTTCTGGTCATCTTCAACCTCGAGCATCTCCTCTCCAAAGCCTTTTGTTCGCCTGCAGCTTCACCTTCTTTTCTTTTTTCTTTTTTCGAAACTCGTATAACTTGAAGCCCTACCATCCTCCACTGACACCGGCGCTTATATCGCCGCGCACTGTTGGCCACGGTCGGCCTAACGCTGACAATGGCCACCGCCAGCTACCTACTCCGACAGCCACGAAATTTAACTAAAAACATCCACATCAAAATGAAACTCTAAAACCAGCAGTCCAACGGAAAAAAAAAGAATGAATACATAAAAATGGGGAAGAATTTGCTTAACTAGTGGGGGCATCGAACCACTGGCTTCGCTGGCGAGGGGAAGAGAGCTCCGACAAGGGGTATTCTTTGTCCAAAGGCTGGTTCGGGGATGGGGTCTTTGCTATCGGACGGTCGCTGGCGGAGCTTCGTTGGACGACGAGCAGCCTTCCTTCTCCTCTAGGGATTGTGTCGAATGGCCGAACGCTCTCCACTCAGCCATGGACAGGCATGGTGGCCGGGGGTTGCACAAAAGGCCTTTCGGCGACCTTCCTTCCTCAGCAACTCAAAAACTCACTCAAGCTCTTCTCTCCTCCTCTTTCCCTCGAGCCAACGTCTCTTTCCTTTTCTCTGGCGAAGCTCTCCAATGGTCGATGCCTTCCTCATTCCTCTTGGTCGAGTACACCTTCTATTTTCGAGCACCCTCACGCTAGACCTCTTTCTCCGAATTCCCCGAACTGAGTCCTCGTCTTTCCTTTTAAGCTCTCGCACGCATGCCTCCCGTCGTGCTAGCTGTTGCTACCGACCTAACCCCGACCACCAAATCTAAAACCTAAATGAACACGCAAAATTTAGGGGGAGAAGTGTTAAAAAAGTCTTAAACCTTTTGTATGTGTCCAATTTAATCATAAATATTTTTATTTTGTGTCAATTAAATTACTGTCCACTAATTTTGGCCGGATTTTATTGATAAGACCATCCGACGCGACGATGGCCTAATCGACATTGACGTTGACGATTTTTAATAATATTTTATTATTTTATTATTTTTATTTTTCTCTTTCTCTTTCTCTTTCTTTTTATTTTTCCTTCTCTTCCTCCTTCGTCCAGCCAGGCCTTGCCGGACCTCGGCGACGGCCAAAGGTGACTACTGCTGCGAGGTTGACCTTGATGGCCACTTCGCCGGTGGCCACGAGGCCGACTCAAGGCCGCCCGTGCCGCGAGGGTGGCCTCGAGCTAGCTTGGCATTGGGCGGTGAGGCTCGACCTTGCTAGATCCAAAATGTGAGCCTCGCCATCTCGGCGTGAGCCGCCCGAGTCGCCCTCGCCAGATTTGGTGAGGTTGAGCCTCGCCCATCGCCGGCAAGGCTCAACTCTCGCTGGCCCGAAGTGAGGCTACCGTCGTGACCACTAGCAAGGTGGTCGACGAGGCTCACCGGCCATTGCCTTTGGTCGATCACCAAGGTTCGGCGACCAACTGGAGGAAGGAAGAGGAGAAGAAAAAGAAAAAGAAAAAGAAAAAATTCAGAAATATTAAAATATAATTAAAAGTTGTTAACGTTAGTGTCAATCGGGCCAAGTCAGCAGGCAGACATCTAGTCAACAAAATCAGGCCAAAATTGTTCGAAATGGACTGAATTTGCATCAAATAAAAATGTTTAAGACTAAATTGACACCAAAAAAAGGTTTATGACTAAATTGTCATAAATGTAAAAGATTTATGACTTTTTTTAACACTTCTCCCAAATTTTAGGTATTAACAAGGGCTCGCTAGAAATCCCAAGCCCATGCATTGTAGTTGTTAGGGCCGGCGTGTTGCACGGAGATAAGGCGGAGTTCCGATTCGTTGGCCAACGAAGTATAGAGTGCATCCCTATAATTTAGACGGTAGCCGGTGGCAGGAATTCCCCACAAGTAGAGACAAAAATGCAGTCCCGGGTAGGGATTTCCCCCTTGATCCACCGAGCTTGTTTTGGGTTGGTGACCCGAAGGCAGCCACCACGATCTATTGGGCTGGGATCTGGAGCTGGAATCTTCTCTTGATGGGCCGTGCTATGCCCATTGTTGATTAGGTCCAACGGTCCATGGGCTTTGGACAGGAATCCATTACATTGGTGGCCACTGAGTTGGACCGGATTGTTGGACTGAAGTTGGAACTGGGGGACGCTGATTAGGAGCCTGTTCATCTTACGGTAAGTCAATCTGTTATGAGGTTTGATTACGTGGCAAGTTATTAGACAAGTCCTCCATTGTAGGCTGAGCTTTCTCGATCTTTGCTGGTGCTTGACCTTTGGGTATGATATCAAAAAATCGAACTCCTACTCAGTGTGTCAACTTGTGTTGCAAGATGAAATTTGCAACAACAAATCAAAAACTAACGAGGGCAACTCTGAACAATTCACGGAAGATAGTTCAGAACCGAATGCTCTAATACCATAAAAAAGAGTGAAGACGCAGATGTGTTTTGGAGGAAAAATTGTAACTCTATATCGTCATATCATCCTTGTACATGTATACATATATAGTACAAAAAGAGAATCAAAGAAAGAGTAAACACGATTACAATTTTCTATTTTATTTTCGAATATTTTCGACTGAATCAATTAAAATCATAGCCTAGAATAAAATTGTAATCTTCTCCAACAGGTCATGCTCGCATTCCAATTCGCAACCGCAATTAACTGGAACTTTCCTCCGCGACTTTACTACGAAGTTGTGAGACTTTTTGGCATGGTTTCTCGGGTTGTTTGGCAGCACATGCAGATATTTTGAATGGCCCAGCCAATAGAATGAGCGACAAAACGTATCGCGTGCATCGGGCAAGACCGGTGGAAAAAACCAACATGTCCTTTCTTCTCCGAAAAATCAAAAGGGAAACTCGAAATTTATAAAAAGAAAGTAAAACAGGAAGGACGTCCGATTAAAACGTAGTGGAGTTCAAAGTTTGGAAGTCTTGGAGATGACTTTTTCTATTTGGCAACTTATGTAACGTGCGAGTGTGACGTATTGTCCATAGGACAATTAGAGGAAAAAAACCAAAACAATTCACACAACAATCGAAGGGTTTGATTTATGACTTCTCGACTGGCTAGCATCTCGATAAGGTAGAAGTGACATGCTCGCTAAAACTCGGATCTTCGAGTCCTAGATATACAAAGTAGATATATCTCGCCTCATTTCGCAACCATAGGGGATTACGGGCTACTCTGGACCTCTGGTAACGCCAGAGAGAGTCGCTAGAGCTGGTATGCAATCCCAGGCTTTTTTCTTATAAACAAAAATCATGCCCTAATAATGGAAAGTTTCAACTGCACCTCAGGATATTATTTTAAATTAACATTGTGGGGCTGAAATTCACTAGGAAACAAAAAGACCATGGGCATGGAAAAAGAATTACAAAAGCGAGTGGGACCATAAGAAAACCATGTTAACCTTGAGAAAAAAAGCACATATTAACAATTTAAAAAAACTCAAATTAGTACATTTATGATAAATTTACTATAAATTAATTTTTTGACTACTAAAAATCTCAAATTGATAAATCTGTGACAAAATTATCCCCAAGTAATTTTTTATCACCAAAAACGATAAATTTGTATATTTATGATAAATTTACCCTTTGCAAATTTTTATTAAATTGAATTAATAAAATAAAAAAATCACAAACTAGCATGTGACAAATCGAGAATAAAATCTCAAACTGGTAAATCTGTCATCTGCCGTGTGTTGTCTAATTTAGCAATTTGACAGTAAAATTTAACGAAAATTAACGGAAGGTAAATTTGTCACATGTATGATAGTCTAGGATTTTCCGTGGTATTACCCTTAAAGTTAACCTTTTGATCTTAAATTGAAGGATTCCCACTCCAATATTGGCGAATAAGAAAAAAGACGCTGAGGTCAGATTTTGAATGTACTATATATTCAAATGAACGTATTAAACCTATATACATTCAATTGGTATCTATCTATAGACAAGAAAGAAAAAAAGAAAAAAAAATTATTAAAAAATTGTCACGTCAACATTGGCTGGACGAGCGACATCCATGTATAGACTAAATTAACACAGTTATAAGAGGTTTATGATTAAATTGGCAAAATAAAATATTTATGACTGAATTGAAAAAAATTGCAATAAGTTTATGATTTTTTTAATAATTTTCCCAAATTCTTTGCGTGGAAATAAAACTCCATAGAAATTAGAATAAACAAAATTTTAGAAATCTGGAGATGTGAAGAAAGGTTCTTCCAACAAAAATTGTAAATCACAAATTACAGAACATTAATTAAACTCAACACACGCTACAAAAAATATAAGAACAAGTACTATAATAAAAGACTGACATAAATGGTCCCTCAGCTTCAATGCAATGTGCAATGTGGTCAATGAACTTTAAATTTAGGGTTAATACCCTAAAAAACCCCAAACCTGGTACACCTATAACAAATTTACCATAGACTATTTTTTTAACCATGAAAAACTCCAAATTGATATACTTGTGACAAATTTACCCCAACTAACCATAAAAAACCTTAAATTGGTATATTTATGATCAATTTACCGCAAACTAATTTATTTGACCGCAAAAACCCCAGAACTGATAAATTTGTGACAAATATACCATTTACTAAATTGAATTAATACCACAAAAAACTATGAGAAACGGAGCATGATCTCAAATTGGTATACCGGTTAATTGTCACATGTAATTTAAATTAATAATTTGACGATAAAATTTAACGAAAAGTAACAGATGGTAAATTTGTCACAAGTGTACTAGTTTGGGATAAATTTGTCAAAGATATACCAGTTTGGGGCTTTTGATGGTCAAAAAAATAGTTTGGGATAAATTTGTCACAAGTGTACCAATTTTAGATTTTTCGGGTATTAACCCTTAAATTTATTTAATATGGTTCGTGAATTTTACCTTAATATATAATGTGATCCCAAAACTTATGGAAAATTTCAAAAAAGGGCTCCAAGTGCCCTCATTTTATCAAATAAGAGCTTGAAATAAATCTTATTTCAAATAAAAACCTGAAATGGCATACTTATTTCAAATAAGGGCCTAGTTAAGGACATTTTTGTCATTTTCCTTTTTTTCTTGCCTTTTTTCTATTTTCTGGTTCTTATTCATTCTTCACTGGTGGCCGGTCAGCCATCGGCAATGCCCACAGAGGGCTAGGCAAGGCCAACCACCAGTGATCCTCTCTCGGCCTTCTATGGTAGCGAGTCCTCCTCGAGCCGTCACAGTCGCCGCCTCCTGCTATCATCCCCTTCGGTGGCCGCCGAGGACATGTCCAACTTCGATGCCATGTTCTCCAACGTCAGCCTTCGGTCCCTCTTGCTTGACAACCCCGTCATCAGCTCATCCCCTTCCCCTTTCTTCTTCTCCTCTGCTTCTTCTTCCTCTTCTCCATCCCCTCTGGTCGCCACTGCCGTCACCCATCTCTCCCTACTTTCTATGTCCCAAGCAGCAACAGCAACAGTAGCTCTCGTTTTGCTGCTCGTCGTCCCCTATAAAGATGCCCAAGCAAGAGCCTCGTTAAGGCTTCCCCGACTTCACTCTTGGCTCGTCTACGTTAAACTCCCCCTCGCCCTTGCGAGGCCGGTGAGGCCAAGCGAGCATCGGCTGGTGATGTCAGCCCTCGCCCACGGCCAGCGAGGGCCGTCGAGCACTTGGGGCCAACAAGGGCCGACCTCACTAACACCGCGAGGGTGGCCCCCGCTTAGCCCTCTATGGACATCGCCGGTGGCCGGTCGGCCACCAGTGAAGAAGGAAGAAGAACCAGAAGAAAAAAGAAAAGGAAAATGACGAAAATGTCATTGACTAGGCTTTTATTTGAAACAAATATAATTATTTTAAGCTCTTATTTGAAATAAAAAAGTTCACTTCTACTCTTATTTGAAAAAATAATGATATGAAGAGCCATTTTTTGGAATTTTCCTCATAACTTATAAATTATTTAATATAGTTTTTGAACTTTATAATCCAGAGATTAAATTAAATATGAACCAAAAGTTTAAATACCTATTTAACAATTTAAAAATTCGGAGGCCGCATTATATATTAAGTTAAAATTTAGATATGTAATTTAGATAATTTATGAGGTCGTTTCACATCGCTTTCCTACGATGCGTGCTTGGCGGGGAACGGTCCCCGTTCACTGGAGGACAAAGCTTGGAAGAATGGACGAAATTCTTCGACCCGTTCCTCTCGCCGGGTCAACATCTTGCGGTTGACTACGGAGTCCGCGAAGGCCAGCGCCAGCAGTCCCCTTCGCTCGACGAACACGACAACGGTGGACCTTTCCGATGGTTACCCTACTGCCCGAAAGGAGTTCGAGGGCAGATAATTCACGCCATTTCGCAAAGCTTTATCAGTTTCTCTTTTGCTTTGTCCGGACCTTTTCCATGGAATTTTTTACTTTCACCTTGTTCCACATGGAAAACCCGACACCCATGTGTTAGTTTTTTGGGCTATTTGGCAACTCGTTTAGATATTTTGTAAATGTTGGGCCAATACAAGAGTGACAAAACATGTTATGAATCGGACAGGAATAACCCAAACGTCCTTCCTGCTCCGAAAAATCAACAAGAGACTCGAAATTCATGAAAATGTAGAACAGAAAGGACGTTTGATCGGACCACGGTAACATTTTCAGTTTGAAAGTTCTGTAGATGATTTTTCCTATTTGGCAACTTATGTGAGGTGCAAGTGTGTGATGTATAGAAGAAAGGATGAATATCTTGGAGGAAAGATGGAAACTTCTTGGCCGGTTCCGCTATCTCACAATATCTCGTAAAGAACATTTTGTTTTTTAAATAATCACAGATAAAATTTTCGCAAAGGCACCATGTCCTCAATGGTCTTTAAAATCATGGCCATCCCCTCGTCATTCCAGCTTCATCTAGAGTGCAACTAGCTCTTTTCGTTTCTCTGTCCATCTTCACCCTTCGTTTTTCACTGGGTGCCTGCACATTGATCCCTAAAACGAAGCGGATCTCTGAAACTCTGCATTATCTCTTCGCCACCCGCGGCCCACCAGCATGAGCTCAACAAGACCCCACGATGTGGGAGAACACCCTTGGAGCACTGGCCTCTGCGGCTGCTTCGACGACATCAAAAACTGTAACAGAAATCTGTTTATATCCTCAGCTTCTTCTTCTCCTTTTCTCTTTTGCGTATCCAGTAATAAATCCATGCAACTCCGTGTTGCTTGCAGGCTGCATCACCTGCTGGTGCCCATGCATCACCTTCGGACAGATATCAGAGATTCTGGACAAGGGGGAAACAAGTGAGTATATAACTTCTGTATATGTGTCCGCAAATATGTGTGAGGATCGCTTCATACTATTGCCATTTTGCACTCGGATTATACTTCAGGTACACGGTTATTTTTCGAATAAGTCCTTGGTATAGGTGGAGTTTCGTCTAATGATAATGTTCGGGACAAACTGTAATAATATCGGGTCACAAATCAAGCCTGCGCAAGAAGAACTTAAGTCACAGTCCACAGAGCAAGAAGAGCCAATTAATTAGAGTTCAACCGTGGACATGTGATGTCGAATTTTATGGACTTATCCCGATTCTGGATTTGACAACCTATGCAGAAAACATAGGAGATTAGTTTTCCCTGTAGGAAAGGCTAATTAATAACTGGAAAACTAACAAAGTCTAATTACATATTCGCGCTTTCTTATCTGACCTTGGATTGCAGCTTGCGTCATGAACTGTGCAATCTACACGCTGATCTACTTGCTGACTTCGTGCGCATGCCTCTATTCATGCTGCTACCGAACCAAACTGAGACGAGAATTCGGGTTGAAGGAGGATCCGTGCAACGACTGCTTAGTCCACTTCTGCTGCATGCCCTGCGCGCTATGTCAAGAGTACCGAGAGCTCAAGAGCCGCGGATTCAACGTGGAGAACGGTAAAAACCCATTCCATTCCGACATCTTCGCGCGAGCTAGCTTTCAAATAGTGTATATACTGGTCTTTTCAAGTGTTGATTTAAGTACTGCCTTAAAGTGACTGGATTGGTGTGTAGGATGGGAAGGAAACGCCAGGCTACATAGAGAAGTGGCAATGGCTCCAAAGGTGGAAGGCGGCATGAGGCGCTAGAGTTCTGCGCGGTTTAAGGGCAACATCTTCCTTCGACCAGGAATATAATTCTCTTTCTTTTACTCGATCATGCAAGTGAACTTCTTTCTCAGAATAACATGTCATGTATCATTCTGTGTGATTAGTAAAGTCGGAGCTCAGCTCCTAATTGTGTTGTTAATTTCATCTGATAGGCGCAGTCCGTGCCAAAAGTTTGATTAAGTATAAGACCTTTCGGGTGAGTATTTAGTTGTCAACTTATAAATCTTTTGATAGCTTTGTTCAATGTGTTATTCTTTTCGCTGGTTCGGTCTTTGTGTCAAGGGAATTTTACTAGACTTGTTGTCGTTTATCGCAACTTCTTATCCAACCTCGAACCTTTTTCACACCCACACAAATGATAGGAAAAGTACAAAAATAGTCATAAACCTTTTGTATCAATACCAATTTAGTCATAAACTTTTTAATTGGACCAATTTAGTTTTAAACATTTTTACATTGGTACCAATTCAGTTCATCCGGCTAATTTAAGCCGGAAATTGTTGATGTGGCCGCTGGCGGTCGTATGTGGCGCAATGTGGACAATTTTTATAATTATATATATATTTATATTTTTTAAATTATTATTTTTTCCTTTTTTTTCTTTTCTTTTCTTTTCTCCTTAACCCTTGGCCGGCAAGGTTGCCGGCCATAGGCTGGTCGAGGCGAGGGGCCTCGCGCCCTCACCGGCCACTAGCGAGGGCCGCCGCACCCTCGCCGGCCACAAGCGAGGGCGTCGGGCCCCGCCCAGATCCAGGCTAAGGCCGAAACCCTCGCCCGTTGGTCTGGCGAGGGCGCAATAGCCCTTGCTCATGGAAGGTGAGGGTGCGGCGGCCCTCCCCTAGATCTAGGCAAGGGCCACAATGGCCTCGCCCGCGCACCCTTGCCTGCCATGAGTGAGGGTTGCCGCACCCTCTAGCCAACAGGCGGGGGTTTCGGCCCTCACTAGTGGCCGACGAGGGTGCGGGGCCTCTCACCCCAACCAGCCTATGGCCAGCGATGGTCAGCCGGCTTAGCGACCTCGCTGGCCAAGGGGTAAGGAGAAAAGAAAAAAGAAGAAGGAAAAATAGAAAAAAATTAATTTAAAAAATCTTAAAAAATATAAAAAATTATTAAATTTGTCCACATGGCGCCACATAAGACCACTGGTTGCCACATCAACAATTTCCGGCTTAAATTAGTCGGATGGACTAAATTGGTATCAATATGAAAAGGTTTAGGATAAAATTGGTCAAATTGAAAAGTTTAGAACTGAATTAGTACCAATACAAAATGTTTAGAACTATTTTGGTACTTTTCCCCACAAATGACTCCTTGCTCCCATCCATCGATTGGATAGAGTGCAAATGGGTCAAGTCTTCAGAAGAATTATCAACCGAGACATCTGGGAGTTTAAGGTGAATGGACGTGACTTTTAAGCTCATTAGATTTTCCCACTTCATGTGGAACTAGACGTAATAATTTCAAATTTAGATACATATAGGTCATGCACTCATTGGCAGACCCATGGCGGACCCAGGAGACTCGTGGTAGCATCTGCCCCTCCGAGGAAGACATATTGTTTGCGTCTTCCCTCCTCATCTCAAATTCTCTTTTCGCCATTTTGTGCGCAAAGTAGGGGTAATCAGTTTTAATGTGAGCCAATTTTCATCCTAAAATAGAAAACTGCCCACAAAGGGCTAATTCCACAAATTGAGAACCTGGAACCAATCACTAGTTTCTGGTACCACCCAGGAATCGGACTACTGATCCGGTGCGATTCCTAAGGTGCTGCATGGTAACCTTCCTTGGCCAAAGAATTTCTATTTTTTTGTTCTCAGGAACAAAAAAAGAACAAAATCCTGTTTGGTAACGGCAAGTTATTTTTTTGTTCCCGGGAACAAAAAGTTAGCTCAGGAATGGTTTTGGAATAGAAATGAGAAGTAAAAAAAAAAAGTTGCTTCTTCTTCCCGAGAACAAGTTTAAGAAATAAGTAATTTTTTTCTTTTATTCTTCTCTTGCTGACCGCCATTGACTGCCGTTGACCGCCGCCACCGTTGCCGTCTCCCACCGCCGCCGCCGGCCGACCACAGGCCGGCTACCGCCGGTCACCGAGGCCGACCACCGACCGCTGCCGCCCGGTTGCTGCCGCCGGCCGCCGGCCCGGTCGCCGTCGCCGGCCGACCGCCGACCACCGCCGCCGGACGACCACCGCCGGGCGCCGCCGCCACACGTCACGGCGGTCGGCCGGCGGCGACATGTGGCGGCGGGCGGCGGTCGTCCTGGAGGCGGCGGTGGCGTCCGGCGGCGGCAGTGGTCGACCAGCAAAAATAAAAAACAAATAAATTAAAAAAGAAACTGTTTTTTACCAAACGCATTTATATTCTTTTTCTATTTCTAAAGTAAAAATTTTGTGTAGTTACCAAACGGATTTTTTTACACAGAAATTGTTCCTCAGAATAGAAATAGAAAAGAACTATTTCTGAAAAAAAATTGTTCCCCGGCCAAGAAATGTTGCCATGCACAGTCTAAGTGAGTCCATGGAACTGGCTGTGTTATCACCAGCGCAACCCAAATTTTCAACAATCTAGCTAATGACTTTCAAGAATCTCTATGACTAAGATTTTCAAGATGACAACAAGCAGTATGATCACATCTTCATCTCAATAGTTACCTCGAATTCTCGGTTAGCCATTGCATTGCGCGCAGCATGAGTCAGCTGCAACTTTGCAAATTGTGCGCATATTATTCTACAACTGTGTAAACCGACCCCCTCCTTCGGTCCATCATTGTCGCTCATGCTCATCCCATTACAATTCACAATCTTGTGGATTAGAATTTTCCACTGTAACTTTAGTAGGAAGTTTGATGCTTTTGAGTAGTCTTTGGGCTATTTGGCAACCAATTTAGATTTTTAATGTGCGTCGGGCCAATCAACCGAGTGACAAAACACGTTGGGAATCGAACACCATCGGAGGAAAAACCAAAATGTCAGTTCTAATTTACAAAATCAAAAGGAGACTGATAATTTAAAAGATAGATGAAAAGACAAATCTTTCATTATTATTATTTTTTTTGTCAGTAAAATCTTTCATAGTTGAGAGGGCACATATTCCACAATATTGAGGGCCACACTGTTACTAGACCTTCATAATTGCCCTCACGTAAGGGGGAACATACTGATAACTAGATTAGATGATTAAACGGTTGTAAACTTCCCAAGATCAAGTGCTAGACCAAAATTGTAGCCAACCCTTTATCAGAATTAGCATTTCCTTCCTAAGAAATTGAACTTCAACACTCGAATTATGTGTAGTGAAATAATGCGGGAGTAAAGTGATCTTGCAATTCAAGACAAATATGAGAAGAAGATATTAATATCACCATAGTATTCAACGAAAAACTGCAAGAACTCAAATCATGTGTTATGAAAATAGAGCGGAATTTTCACGCTAGGGACCGCGTCCTCGATGGTTTTTAAAATCACGTCCGTCCCATTGTCATTCACGCTTAATCTAAGATTGACACTAGTTCTTTCGTTTCTCTGTCCTTATCACCCTTCGTATACGTGTCCGCAAATATGTCTGAGGATCGCTCCATACTATTGCCATTTTGCACTCGGATTATACTTCAGGTACACGGTTATTTTTCGAATAAGTCCTTGGTATCGGTGGAGTTTCGTCTACTGATGAATGCTCGGGACAGAACTGTAATAATATCGGGTCACAAATCAAGCCTGCGCAAGAAGAACTCAAGTCACAGTTCACAAAGCAAGCAGAGCAAGTTAATTAGAGTTCAACCGTGGACATGTGATGTCGAATTTTATGGACTTATCCCGATTCTGGATTTGACAACCTATGCAGAAAACATAGGAGATTAGTTTTCCCTGTAGGAAAGGCTAATTAATAACCAGAAAACCAACAAAATCTAATTATATATTCGCACTTACTTATTCGACCTTGGGTTGCAGCTTGCGTCATGAACTGTGCAATCTACACGCTGATCTACTTGCTGACTTCGTGCGCATGCCTCTATTCATGCTGCTACCGAACCAAACTGAGAAGAGAATTCGGGTTGAAGGAGGATCCGTGCAACGACTGCTTAGTCCACTGCTGTTGCATGCACTGCGCGCTATGTCAAAAGTACCGAGAAATCAAGACCTGCGGATTCAACGTGGAGAAGGGTAGAAACCCGTTCCTTTCTGACATCTTTGCGTGTGCTAGCTTTCGAATAGTGTACATACTGCTCCTTTCAAGTGTTGACTTAAGTACTGCCTTAGAGTGACTGGATTGGTGTATAGGATGGGAAGGAAATGCCAGGCAACAATAGAGAAGTGGCAATGGCTCCAAAGGTGGAAGGCGACATTAAGCGCTAGAGTCCCGGGGCTGATTTGAGGGCTACATCTTTTTTCGACCAAGAATGTAGTTCTCTTTCCTCTACTTGATTATGTAAGTGAACTTGTTTCTCAGGATAACATACGTCACGTGTTATTCTTATCCTGTGTGATTTGTAAAGTCGGAGCTCAGCTCCTAATTGTATTATCGAGTTTGATTAAGTACGTACTATAAGCCTTGGCATGGTTCATTGTGTGACTCTTTCCATTGGTTCTGTCTTTGTGTCGAGGGAGTAATAGTGAACTTGTCATCGTCACTCTCCTTGTGAAAGATAAAATGTACCAAAACTGCATAACATATAGGGTCGGTTTCTCCATTTATTTATTGCAACTTCTTGCCCGGCTTTGAACCTTCCATACCCACAAATGACTCCTTGCTCTCATCCGTTGATTGGATCGAGTGCAAATGGTCAAGTCTTTAAAATAATTATCAATTGTGATATGTAGGAGTTAAAAAGGCGAAGGTATGGCTCCATTTATTTTGCAAAAAATATTGTATCTCTGAAAAATATTTTTTGAAAAGTTGTTTTTAAGGAAAATAACAATATTTTCCAGTATTTGGCTAATACCTCAAAATGAATTGAAAAACATTTTCCTTTGTTCATTCCATTGTTTTCCATATACACTTAAACACTCCAAACCAAAAATTAGAAAACTCTTCATCAAAACTCAGCACTCATCATCGTAATACATACTTTGTTAGAATTCGATGCACCATTACAAGGAAATAGAGAGTAAAAACGAGAAAGAGTATTCGAGACACAAAATTATCCCAGTTCACCCTTAAACTAAGGCTACATCTAGTAGAGAATTCGAGCGGGGACCCTATGTCATCCTGTCAATGGGGAATATAAACCATACCCTAACAATATTATCACATTGTACATATTTGCATGAATCAAACAATAGAGCTCGCGTACGCCAAAACTAGGGGTGTGAACATCACAAGTGCCAAAACTTAGTACAATGAGATATTTAAGTACCAAAAGTTTCAAATGATACACTTAAGTGCCCAAATCAAAGAAGAATGGAACGCTTAAGGGCAAAAAATTCCGGTCAAACTGTTGAAGTGACATTTTTTGAAGACTTAACGTGTCAATTTATTTTAAAAAAACTTATCTACGTGGCAATTCCTTTTTTAAAAAATTATTCATGTGAGAATTTTTTTCAGAAAAAAATTGTCCACATGATGCTATAAGCCCCCAAAATTAATTTGTAATATAAACATTAATTAAAATAAATTAAAATAAATTAAAAAAGGAGGAGCAGCAGCAAATTCGTGAGGTTCTCTACGATCCTTGCTATTGCCGCTGCCCCGCCATTGCTAAAGAGGGTTAGGGATGGTGAAGCGAGGTCGGCTGGGGTTGCCAAGCCCCATCCACTAGCCGACGACCCTCATTAATCGCCGACCTAGATTTGGGGCGAGGGCTCACAACCCTCCCCTAAATCTAGCGAGGCTCACCGGCCCTCACCAGTTGGGTCAAGGGTTGCCATTAGACGTTGGCCAGAGTTGTCGGCCACTAATTCAGGCCCAGTGACCCCGGTTGACCCTCGCCCCACCATCACCAGCCCTTTCTCGTGATGGTGGGGCGGCGGCAATGGTGAGGGCCATCAAGGCCCTTGCTAATTTGCTGCCACTCCTCCCTTGTGTTTTTAAATTTAGTTTTTAATTTAAATGAATTAATA
Source organism: Eucalyptus microcorys (assembly GCA_014182515.1). Lineage (NCBI taxonomy): Eukaryota > Viridiplantae > Streptophyta > Magnoliopsida > Myrtales > Myrtaceae > Eucalyptus > Eucalyptus microcorys. The sequence continues at coordinate 28,515,017 of CM024568.1, read as the reverse complement.
TTTGTATTAAAATTCGATTTTGGGGCAAAATGACGTCATTTTGCATATTCATTGCTGAGGAGGCAACTCCAAATGAGTCCTGTAGACAAATTTATTTTTAAAATAATGTTATGTTGGATTTTCGATTACCCTTGTCATAATTGACATTTAAGTGTCTTAATTTTTTTAAAATAAAATGACACTCAAGTGTACTTTTTGGAATTTTTTGCACTTAAGTACCTACCCATACTAAGTTTTAACGCTTGTGATATACTTTACCTGCCAAAACTATATATGTGCCCTTCATACTAAGAACATCGGACACACGATTGACTCGGACCACCACAAAATTTGCATCATCAATTGCCGACCACCACACATACACAACCAAAGTCATTATGAGTATTCACAATACAAAAGTGGAAATAAAATAAAAATAGAGAAATCATAGCAAAACCGAATATACAAATAACAATTTGGAATTTGCCATTGCAACAACAATCATGCACCAAATCACAAAAATCCATCACTCGGACTTCGGCTCCCAGACATCGCGCAACTCAAGTCACTAATCTTAACAAACGAAGCATCCAAGTACAACAAATAAGCCACACTAACAATAGCTCGCGGGAATCAGAGCAAGATAATTGAGAGCCGCTAACACAGCAAGATTTGCACTAATCTTCATCCCCTTTATCAACTTTTCCCACATCAATTGGGGCCATCGAACGACTCCATACTATAAAAAGTCTTAAAAGTCCTAACAACGCGGCGCCCAATAATAAAGTAAAAAAGTCGAAAATCGGGACAAACGACGCCTATGCGGCCAAAATGCGACGATTTCTTCAAGAGTCGGAACCTAGATTTCTACCATCCACAAATCCAATTCCGAGAAAAAGCCTCGAAAGCACGCATGCACTCCCACGCACCATCCGACGGAACCTCACCTTCACGCTCGGGTACGAGACGAGCTGCATTAGGCCGACGGTGAGGAAGAACGTCTTCATGACGTCCTTGTAACACTTGAAAATCTCGGAGGAGAGTCGGACCTTGGGCTGGACGTCGAAGTAGTCGAAGCTGGAGGGGCACGCTAGCTCCAGGAGCACGCTGGGGAGTAGGACAAGGGAGAAGATGAGAAAGAGGAAGAGGATGTTGTGGCAGTGGAGGAGCGTGTAGTATAATACGCAGAAACGACATGATTTTACAATTTACGTTAATACGAAACCATTGAATAAATAGACGAGAAATAATAAAGAAATCACAAATTTATGTAGTTTGATCCAAGTATCGGTACTTATATTCACGGGAAGAGTCAGTAATAAATAATTTACTGTAATCGAAAAATAAAAGTTTACAATCACTTATATGCCCGAATATTTTCCGTATCTAAATTTAAGCTTAAATTCAAAATATTTATAAATAAGGTGTGTTCAAGCTCAAAAACAAAAGCTCCACTTACGCCAAAATAAGACTTCAGCGCTCGTCTTTTGCTCTACGTGCGTACGACTGCTCCTGTGCTGTGCGGGCTCTCTTCTTCTTTTCGGCTAAAGGAACCCACGCCTTTTTTACTGTGCCTAGGAGTCAACAATTTTGACTCTGGGCCCCACCGTGTACAACCAGAAGGCTTCGGCTGCTGCGGGAAAAAGAGGAAACCCTAGCTATTGTCCTTTTGTCACATTTACCCTTTTTACCCCCACAAAACAAATATATTTAAATTTATAATAGATGAGTTCAGATCTTTTGTGTTGTAGGGTCGGATATTTCACCTCTTGTTGAAGTGTTCATGAGATTTAAATTCGTTTAGAAAAAATTTTCTTAACAAATTCCACTAATAAATCAATATCCAAATTCAAACTCGAAATATTAATTTAACAGAATAAGTAATCAAACTTGTGGTGAAGTAGTCGAACCAGAGGGGGCTTGGGCTATGCGTGAGATAAGATGAGTGCGAGATAAGAGAGAGTGAGTTGGGAAAATATTTTTTGCTTTTCCATCAATGGAAAACATTTTCCTTGATCGGCTTATTTTCCCAAGGCTAAATACCGAAAAATCCAGAAAACATTTTTTCGAAAGTTATTTTCTGCGAAACAAACAATAACTTAAACTTGTAAAATTTGTTGCACTTCATGTGGAACTTGGACATAAGAAATTCAAATTTCGGTATATATAGGGCATGCACACATTGGCGGACCTAAGAGGCAAGTGGTAACCTCCACTAAGGGTGAGTGGTTTTAGGAACTTTAACCTCTATTGGAACATGATTTCTAATTTTTGGAAACTTGAATCTATTCTACATGCCTAGTAATTTGGAGTCTACTCTATCACACATTTCAGGATCTACCCAAGTTTCACCTATAATGATAATTATTTGCTATAATTCACTTATCATAACTTATATTTAGACACAAAAGAATTATAAAATATTAATAAAGTAAAAGTTTTAGTCATAGATATCGTTGAAAATGGAAGCTCATACTAGTGGTTTCAGATTACACACTTATCATTGGATACCATAAATTAACATAGGATTACGCGAAAATATAAGATAAGAAAAACACAAAACCTTATTCCAAGTTCCATCGGAAACCTGGAACTTACTTGTCGAAATAAGTTACCTAATTTTACAAATCTAGAACTTACCCCACATATGCTAGAACCATACTCACCCCCAACCTCCACCCCTTCTAGGATGAAATATTTGCTATATATATTTTTTGAAATAGATATTTCTGTCTTACCTTCTTACCTCAAATTCTTGGTTTGCCATTGCATCCACAAAGTATGTGTAAACTACACTTTTGCAACATGTGTACATGATTCTATAATTGCACGACTCACATATAAGGTTATGTAGTCGACGGCCACAACTAGCTCACTCCTTCGATCCATCATTGTCGCTCGTGCTTCCAATTCACTACCTCATGCGTTAGAATTTTCCACCATGACTAGAGAAGGAAGTTTGAGACTTTTATGCATAGTTTTTTGGGCTGTTTGGCAACTCGTTTAGATATTTTGTAAATGTTGGGCCAACAAAAGAGTGACAAAACATGGTATGAATCGGACAGGAATAACCAGAACGTCCTTCCTGCTCTGAAAAATCAACAAGAGACTCGAAATTCATGAAAATGTAAAACAGAAAGGACGTTTGATTGGACCACGGTAATGTTTTGAGTTTGGAAGTTCTGTAGATGATTTTTTCTATTTGGCAACTTATGCGAGGTGCAAGTGTGTGATGTATAGAAGAAAGGATGAATATCTCGGAGGAAAGGATGGAAACTTCTTGGCCAGTTCCGCTTGCAGGTTGAACAGTCTTGTGCAAACTCACAATTTCTCGTAAAGAACATTTTGTTTTTTAAATAATCACAGAGAAAATTTTCGCAAAGGCACCATGTCCTCGATGGTCTTTAAAATCACGTCCGTCCCCTCGTCATTCCAGCTTCATCTAGAGTGCAACTAGCTTTTGTTTTTTCGTCCTTCTTCGCCCTTCGTCTTTCACTGGGCGCCTGCACATCAATCCCCAAAGCGAAGCGGATCTCTTAAACTCTGCATTATCTCTTCACCACCCGCGGCCCACCAGAATGAGCTCAACCAGAACCCACAATGTGGGAGAACACCCTTGGAGCACTGGCCTCTTCAACTGCTTCGACGACATCAAAAGCTGTAACAGAAAATTGTTTATATCCTCGGCTTCTTCTTCTCCTTTTCTCTTTTACGTATCCAGTAATAAATCCATGCAACTCCGTGTTGCTTGGAGGCTGCCTCACCTTGTGGTTCCCATGCATAACCTTCGGACAGATATCAGAGATCGTGGACAAAGGGGCGATATGTGAGTATATAATTTCTGTGTAAGTGTCCGCAAATATGTCTGAGGATCGCTCCATATTATTGTTTCTTTGCACTCAGATTACACTTCAGGTACGTGGTTATTTTTCGAATAAGTCCCTGACATAGGTCGAGTTTCATCTAATAGTGGACGTTCGGGACGAGCTGTAGACCACAAGTCAAGCCTGCGCATGAATATCTCAAGTCACAGTACACAGCAAGCAGAGCCAGTTAATTAGAGTTCAACGTTGGATATGTCAAATTTTATGAACTTATCCCGATTTGACAACTCATTCGGAATATATAGGAGATTAATTTTCCCTGTAAGAAAGGCTAATTGATTACCAAAGAACAGACAAAGGCTAATTATATATATATTTCTCACTTACTTATCCGAGCTTGGATTGCAGCTTGCTGGGGGAACTGTGCAATCTTCATCGTCCGTCCACACATATGCTTATATACATACCGCTACCGAACCAGACTGAGATGAGAGTTCGAGTTGAAGGAATATCCGTGCAATGACTGCTTAGTCCACTGGTGCTGCATGCCCTGCGCGCTTTGTCAAGAGTACCGAGAGCTCAAGAGCCGCGGATTCAACGTGGAGAAGGGTAAAAACCCATTCCTCTCCAACAACTTCGTGCCGGCTAGCTTCCAAAATAGTGTACATACTAGTCTAAGTGTTGATTAAGTACTGACTTAAAATGGTTGGATTCGTGTGTAGGATGGGCAGGAAACGCGAGCCAACGTGGAGAAGTGGCAATGGCTCCAAAGGTGGAAGGTGACATGAGGCGCTAGAGTCCCGTGCTTGATTTAAGGGCAACAAGTTATTTCGACCAAGAGTATAATTCTCTTTCCTCTACTTGATTATGCAAGTGAACTTGTTTCTCATATGTCATGTATTATTCTTATTTTGTGTGATAGGTAAAGTCGGAGCCCAGCTCCTGATTGTATTATCAAGTTTGATTAAGAATGTACAATAAAACGTCTATGGTGAGTATGAGTTTTCAACTTAGAAATCTTTTGATAGCATGGTTCAATGTGTGATTCTTTCCGTTCGTTCCATCCTTGTGTTGAGGGAATAATAATGGACTTGTCATCGTCACTCTCCTTCTGAGAGATAAATAGTACCAAAACTCCATAACATATAGGTCGGTTTCTCTATTTATTTATCGCAACGTCTTACCCAGCTTTGAATCTTCCACATCGACAAATGACTCTTTGCTCTCATCTGTCAATTGAATTGAGTGCAAATGGTCAAGTTTTTAAAAGAATTATCAATTGTAATATCTAGGAGTTAAATGCAAACGTATAGCTCCATTTGTTTTGCGAAAAATGTGATATTTCTAAAAAATATATTTTGGGGAAGCCATTTTCTAGCAAAACAATAATATTTTTCAATATTTGGCTAATACCTGAAAAATGAACTCGAAAACATTTTCCTTTGTTCATTCCATTGTTTTCCATGTACAATTAAACACTCCAAACCAAAACTCAACAAAACTCTTCTCCAAAACTCAGTACTCATTAGTGTAATACATATATTTGTTAGGGTTCAATGTATAATCATAAGGAAATAGAGAGTAAATGCGAGAAAGAGAATTCGAAACACAAGGTTATTTCGGTTCACCCTTAAACTAGGGCTACATCTAGCAGAGAATTTAAGCAGGATCTCATGCCATCCTACCGATGGGAAATATGAACCATACCCCATCAATATTATCACGTATTTTTATACCAATCAAATATTGGTATGTATTTACATGAATCAAACAATAGAGCTCGTGTACGCTAGAACTATATATGTACCCTTTATACTAAGAACATTGGACACACGAGCATCTTTGGACAGCCACAAAATTTCCATCATCAATTGCCAACCATCACACATACACGATCAAAGCCATTATGAGCATTCACAATACAAAAGTGGGAAAGGAAATCAAAATAGAGAGAAATCATAGCAAAATTGAATATACAAATAACAATTTGGACACCCTATTCTATTTAGGAAAATCTGTCATCGCAGCAAAAATCATGCACCGGACCACAAAAGGCCACCTCTCGGACTTCCACGCCTAGACATCGAGCAACTCAAGCCACTAACCTTAACGAACGAGGCATCCAAGTACAACAAACAAGCTAGACTAACAATACCTCGCAAAAATCAGAGCAACGTAATTGACAGCCGCTAACTAAGCAAGACTTGCATGAATCTTCATCCCCTTTATCAACTTTTCCCACATCAATAAAGGCCATCGAACGACAAGACCATAATATAAAAATTCTTAAAAATACTGACAAAGCGACACCCAGTGAAAAAGGTCAAAAAGTCGAAAATCAGGACAAACGACAATCGCCTATGCGGCCAAAATGCGACGATTTCTTCTAAAGTGATGATCGGAACCCAGATTTCTACAATGTCATGTAAATTACGCTCAATCCACACAAATCCAATTCCTAGAAAATGCCTCGAAAGCACGGGGCGCGGAAGCTCCAAGAGCACGATGGGGAGTGGGACGAGGGACTAGATGAGGATGTGGAAGAAAATGCTGTGGCGGTAGAGGAAGTAATCGGACTCGGCGGCGAAGTACTCGAACCAAAGGGGGCTAGGGCTATGTGTGAGATAAGATGAGTGCAAAATAAGAGAGTAACTCGGGAAAATGTTTTTTGCTTTTCCGTTGATGGAAGTTGTTTTCTGCCAAACAAATTGAGCCCTAAACTCATAAAAATTTCCCCATTTCATATGGAACTCGGACATAATAATTTCGAATTTCGATACATATAGGGCATGCTTGCATTGGCGGACCTAGGAGGCTTGTGGTAGCCTCTACTAAGGGTAAGCAGTCCCGGGTTTCATCCAAGTTCCACCTAGAACTTGAATCTACCCGTTGAAAACAAGTTCCCTAATTTTTGGAAATTGGAACTTACCCTACATATCTAAGAACTTGGAATCTACCATGTCACATGTTTTAAGGTCTACCCAAGTTACATGTATACTTTCAATTGAGCGGTTGCGGTGAATAATCACATATAATGACCACCATTTGTTACAATTCACTTATCAAAACTCATATTTAGACACACAAAAATTATAAAATATAAAAAAATAAAAGTCTCAGTATGGATATCACTGAAAATGAAAGCTTAGACTAGTAGTTTAAGATTATACACTCATCATTAGATGCCATGAAATGTTGTAAGATTACATACAAATGAATAACAAAAATAATACAAAGACTAATTCTAGATGTTTCTCAATTTTTTGAACCTGAGATCTACCATGTATATCCTAGAACTTAGAACTGGATTAGTTCCCTCCAATCTGATTTTCAAATTTTCAATTTTATCCAGGAACCACACTCACCTCTTGCCTCCGCCCCTTCTAGGATGAAATATTTGCTATATATGTTATTTAAATTAAATATGTCTTACCGTCTTATCTCAAAATATCGGTTTGCCATTTTACGCACAAAGTATGTGTAAACTACACTTTTGCAACATGTGTATATGATTCTTTAATTGCACGACTTGCATACAAGGTTAAGTGGTCGACGGCAACAACTAGCTTTATCCTTCGATCCATCATTGTCGCTCGTGCTCGCATGGCAATTTACATCCTCATGTATTAGAATTTTCCACGATGACTTGAGAAGGAAGTTTGAGACTTTTATGCATAGTTTTTTGGGCTCTTTAACAACTCATCTAGATATTTTGGATGTATCAGGCTACGAGAGTGACAAAACATGTTGTGAATGGGACAGGAAAAAAACCAAAATGTCCTTCCTGCTCTGAAAAATCAACAAGAGACTCGATATTCATGCAAAAAAGGGCGTTTAATAACATGGTAAAGTTTTTCGTTTCAGAGTTTTGTAGATGAATTTTCCTATTTGGTAACTTATGTGAGGTGCAAGTGTGTGATGTATATCTTCTTGCTTGGAAGAAAGGATGGAAACTGCTTGGCCAGTCCCGCTCGCGGGGTCAACAGTCTCGTCTTATCTTACAATATCTCGTAAAGAAGTCACTCGAAATAATCACTGCGAAATTTTTTGCATAAGCACCACGTCTTCAATGGTCGTAAGAATTACGTCTGTCCCATAGTCATTCACGCTTCCATCTGGAGGGCAACTAGCTTTTGTTTTTTCGTCCTTCTTCACCCTTCGTTTTTCACCGGCTGCCTGCACATCAATCCCCAAAGCGAAGCGGATATCCAAAACTCTGCATTATCTTTTCACCACCCGCAGCCCACCAGCATGAGCTCAACCAGACCCCACGATGGGCAAGAACAGCCTTGGAGCACTGGCCTCTGCGGCTGCTTCGACGACATCAAAATCTGTAACAGAAATCTGTCTATATTCCCAGCTTCTTCCTCTGCTTTTCTCTTCCACGTATCAAGTAATAGAAGAATGCAACTCTAATTCCGTGTTGCTTGCAGGCTGCATCACCTACTGGTGCCCATGCATCACCTTTCGACGGATATCAGAGATCGTGGACAAAGGGGCGACATGTGAGTACATAATTTCTGTATACGTGTCCGCAAATATGTCTGAGGATCGCTCCATATTACTGTCATTTTGCACTCAGATTATGCTTCAAGTACATGGTTATTTTTCGAATAAATCCCTGATATAGGCCGAGTTTTGTTTAATAGTGAACGTTCGGGGCGAGCTTTGATAATATTGGGTCACAAATCAAGCCTGCGCATGAATAACTCAAGGGACAGTTCACAAAGCACGCAGAGAGTTAGAGTTCAACATTGGACATGTGATGTCAACTTCTATGAACTTATCCCGATTTGACAACTTATTCAGAAATGATAGGAGATTGATTTTCCCCGTAAGAAAGGCTAATTGATTACCAAAGACCAGACAAAGGGTAATTATAAATTTCTCACTTACTTATCCAAGCTTGGATTGCAGCTTACGGCGAGAACCGTGCAATCTTCACGCTGATCTACTGTCTGACTCCGTGCGCATGCCTCTGGTCATTCACCTACCGAACCAAACTGAGATGAGAATTCGGGTTGAAGGAAGATCCGTGCGATGACTGCTTAGTCCACTGCTGCTGCATGCACTGCGCACTTTGTCAAGAGTACCGAGAGCTCAAGAGCCGCGGATTCAACATGGAGAAGGTTAAAAACCCATTCCTCTCCAACATCTTTGTGCCGGCTAGCTTCCAAAATAGTGTACATACTAGTCTTCTTTAAGTGTCGATTAAGTACTTACTTAAAATGGTTGGATTGGTGTGTAAAAATAGGAAGGAAATGCCAGCCAACATAGAGAAGTGGCAATGGCTCCAAAGGTGGAAGGCAGCATGAGGCGCTAGAGTCCTGTCGCTGATTAAGGGCAACATCTACCAACAATATAATTCTCTTACCTCTACTTGATTATGCGAGTGACCTTGTTTCTCAGAATAACATATGTCATGTTTTATTCTGTGTTATAGGTAAAGTCGGAGCCCAGCTCCTAATTGTATTATCGATTTCATCTGGTAGGCGCAGTCCGTTCTAAGAGTTTGATTAAGTATAAGACCTTTCGGGTGAGTATTGAGTTGTCAACTTATAAATCTTTTCATAGCATTGTTCAATGTGTGATTCTTTCCGTTCGTTCGGTCTTTAGTCGAGAGAATTTTATAAAATTGCCGTCATCACTCTCCCCGCGAGACATAAATCATACCAAACCTACATAACATTTAGGATCGATTTCTCTATTTATTTATTGCAACTTCTTGCCTAGCCTCGAACCTTCTACAACCACAAATGAATCCTTGCTCCCATCTGTCAATTTGATAGAGTGCATATGAGTCAAGTCTTCAAAAGAATTATCGATCGAGACATCGGGAAGTTAAAGGCGAATGGACGTCGACTTTAGATGCATATAGGTCATGTGCACTTTGGTGGACCTAGGAGACTCATGGCAGCCTCCACCCCTTATAAGACGAAATATTTTCTATATATGTTATTTAAAGGGTTAATACCTTGAAAAACCTCAAACTGGTACACATGTGACAAATTTACCCCAAACTATTTTTTTGACCATAAAAAATCCCAAACCGGTACACCTATGACAAATTTACCCCGATTGACCTTAAAAAACCCTAAACTTGCACATTTATGACAAATTTACTCCAAATTAATTTATTCGGCCACAAAAAACCTCAAACTAGTAAATTTGTGACAATTATACCCTATGCTAAATTGGATTAATACCACAAAAAAATCACAAAAATTGTAAACTGTGACAAACGAAGTGTAAAATTCCAAATTGGTATACCAATCAACTGTCACGTGTCATTTAACTTAATTAAAATTTAACGAAAACTAACAAAGGGTAAATTTGTCACAAGTGTTCCAGTTTGGGGTAAATTTGTCAAAGGTATACCAGTTTGGGATTTTTGATGGTAAAAAAAAATAGTTTGGGGTAAATTTGTCATAAGTGTATCAGTTTGAGGTTTTTTAGGGTATTAACCCTTATTTAAATGAAAAAATTGCATCTTACCTCCTTCTCTTTGTTGAATGGGTCAATTTCCTTTTGGTTTGTTTTTCATGTGTTAGTAGTCTATTAAGCACTCCTATTATATAGGGTTGTTGCTGTACATGTTAAGTTAGTGGGCTATTGTAGTTATCTGTTGGTGTAAAGCCTATATAAAGGCTATAGCGTCAGGTTTTTTTTTTTTTTTTTTTTTTTTTGTAGACAATTCTTTTTCTTTCGTGTATATCTCTCAATCTTATATTTCAACAATGGTATCAGAGCAAGGTTAGGAAGAAAAGTGTGTGTTTGAGTGCTGTAAAAAGGTGAGAACCAAAAGAGAGCTTTTGGCAGCAAGTACTTTCGTTTGCAGCAATCAAAAGAGAGTATTGCAGCAGGCTATTTTCATTTGTAGCAGCAGCAGGTTGCTTTAGTAGTGGTTCTGTTTTTGTAGCAGCAGTAATGGCCTCAGAAACATTCGTACAACCAACTATTCCAAACGTTGGTGGTCACTATGATCATTGGAGCATGCTAATGGAGAATTTTCTCAAGTCCAAGGATTATTGGGATGTTGTTCCCTCAAGAGTTGCCAAACTTGAAGAAGGAGCTGTATTAATAGCAGCACAAAGAACAGCTTTGGATGCATCCAAATTGAAGGATCTCAAGGCCAAAAACTACCTTTTCCAAGCAATTGACAGATCCATTTTGGAGACAATTCTTTGCAAGGATACCTCCAAGCAAATATGGGATTCCATGAAGAGAAAGTATCAAGGCTCAGCAAGAGCAAAGTGGCAGCAGCTAACGCTTCGTTCGGAGTTCAAAATGCTACAAATGAAGTCAGGAGAGACAATCACAGATTTCTTCTCCCGGACAATGGCAATTGTCAATAAGATGCGGATTCATGGCGACAAGACAAAGGATGTCACCATCTTTGAAAAGATTCTTCGATCTTTGACACCAAAGTTCAACTTTGTTGTTTGTTCCATAGAAGAAGCCAAGGATATTGAAGAACTTTCCATTGATGAGTTGCAAGGATCCTTGTTAGTTCAAGAACAAAAACTCCTATAGCAAGAGATGGAAGAGCAAATAAAGGAAGAGGCAGAGGAAGAGGGAACAACAATCGCAGCAGCTGCAGCTTTGATCAAAAGCTTGAAAGCCATTCCTATCGTGATTCTCAAGGGAGAGGAAGAAGTCGTGGAGGATGACATTCAACTGGTTTTAGGCCAAGGTCAGCAAACAAATCCAAAGTGGAGTCTTTCAGATGCCACAAGTACGAGCATTACAAATTTGAATGTCGAACTAATTTGAATAGACAAAGTATGGAAAGAACTAACTTTGCTAAAAAAGAAGAAGTATCTCTTTTAATGGTGTGCCATGAGAAGGAAGAAACTCAACCAAACATGTGGTATCTTGACACCGGTTGTAGCAACCACATGTGTGGAGACAAGAAGATGTTTCAAATCTAGACGAATCATACCACAACACCGTGAAGTTTGGAGACAATTCTATTGTGTCCGTGACGGGGAAAGGAACGGTGGCAATTCATCCAAAAGGGACTTTGATACAAACCATCTCAAATGTTTGTATGTCCTTGAATTGAAGACTAATCTGCTAAGTTAAGGATTACCAAGCGCAATGCTTAGCACGGACCCTCCCAAGTCCTACCAATCGCAACTTGATACTCAAATTATCTTACCTATTGAAGCCACCACTAATCGATTTTGGGTCGATTAGACACCTAAGTAAAATGCGAGAGTACATTTTACTTCTACGAACCAAAAATTCATGGGTACGGAGACTTGGTACCTTTTCTCTTTATTTTGAAAACATTTTGCACATAATCTTTGCCGCTTTTTATTCTATACCACTAATAAGTAAGATATGATCATGCAAGTATGCAAACAATGAGATAACATCCAATAATATGAATAGGGGCAAGTTACTACATTTGTGATTAAAAAAATGTAGACGGAATGCATGCATGTTATGCATGATTTTGCATGAAATTCTAACTAATTAACATGCGGTCTATACTATTTCTTTGCCTAATTTAACAAAAACAAGGATAAGTCCTAGAGTCTTATATTAAAAGGAAATTGACTTATATGCACTAGTCACTAAATGACAGGCAAGAATAATATGCATACTATGAGACTAAACAACTTTAAACCTACATGCAATCTACATAATTGTAATGATATTTTATTCGACTTTTTTTTTAATGAAAATTATGGATTATCCTAAATTTATATGTACTCTAATTAACATGTGTTGGCCTAACTTAAAAAAAAAAACTTTAAATCATGGATGCGCTCTAAACTCCAGGCATGTATGAGACAATGACATGCGATAACGATGCATTCAAATACACGTTATGATTAGAAATAACCTTATCATTTATAAGGTGCTAAATCAGATCAACTATGGCAAGCCACGCAAAACGATACCGTGATTCAATCTTAATGTCTAAAGGTCCAAAAGCCGATATGCCTTGGTCAATATAGGGAACAATTGAATAGAACCAAATCGGCTTGAGGCTTAATTGTGTATAAAAATGTAATGGAGCCAATTTATTATGGAAGGTTAAACAACAACCCATATACCTACACAAACCAATTAAGGTCAGTCAAAGTAAACCACAAGCGAGGCGAGGACAGCTGATTGGTGCATTCATATAGATATGGGTGAGCAGCCACACTTCCTCAGTGAAGATTTCGCTGAAAAGCCTGCAAGAACAAACGAATACTCGGCGTGAGTTTACGGAACTATTGGGGAACTCGTCGAGTTACTAGTAGAATCAGAATTTGCTGGAAATTCCACTGGTGTCACAAGGCTAGCTAGGAAATCTTGATGATTGCGATGGGTTTGAGCACGACTGATCTAGAATGTCGGGACTGCCGATAAAGGCTCCAGAGGTCAAGGAAGTGTGCTCGACAAAGTCTGGTGCGGCTCGGGCTTGCTTGGCGCTGTGGCGTCAATGGTTGCATCGACGGCGCTCCATCTTGCGATGACCTCTTGTGAATATGTTGAGCATTGTCAAGAGAAGATATCACGAGAGAGCTTGCTGAATGAGACGGAGATGTGAATCTTCATGAGATCCTCTTCTCAGCTCTTAATCTGGATAAGAAATGAAGACACGTAAGTAATTTAAATAGCGAAAGGAATCGCACACGATCAAACTAAAAAAATTGCTTGACTTAGCTTTATGATTGTCATCAACGTCCACAAAGCATGATGAATGCGGGACGTGGTCAAGAGGACTGCACCATCGTCCGCGGAGAAGAGTCAAGGATCGCAATGAAATGATGATGACCAGGTGATGACGAGCATAGGGGTTATGGATATCGTCGAAAAACTTTCCAGAGAGTGGATATGACATCCCTGAGGTGTGTGCATACTTTTTTCTTCACCTTCTGTGGAATGCTCTCTATAGCGAAAACTTCCGCTTACCTTTGGAAAGTCCGAACCTACGCTTCCTTGATTGGGGGGATTGCCGAATTTCAGCTCTGATTTGTCACCGTGAATTAGCACTTCGATTCTTCTCACTCATATTACCATAAATGCATCCAAGTTCATTCTTGATTTTGCGAACGGCTCACCCGATGAGTATAATTCCTTGATTCTTTCTCTTCAAGTTATCAATGGCCATTGTCCATTATTCTCATGGATCCTTATTCCTTCGGATTTGGGATTTGGTTTCCATTTTGCCTTCCTATTCACTTGATTTCTTGATCCTTGGCTTCCATGCATGATCAATCAAATTGATCCTCTCTTATTTTCCTTTTATTTGTTTCCTACGCTGACCAGCTGCTTCAATTTCCTATTATTCACAGAAATCATCCCACCAATTCCTCCACTTAATTGATTGAAATTTATTGGAGAGAAGATTTTTGTGATTGATTCGTTTCCTCCTTGTGGAAATTGTGACCCCTAAGCATCCAACCAATTTCCTTCCGAATTTCTTATCTTTCTTCGCGTGTGCAATTTGTCGGTCCCCTTCCTCATATCATGGGCGAGATTCATGGTCCCTCATTAGGTTGAATAGTTTTGTAAGGACTTCTGCTAATCCATATAACATTAACCGAAGGTATTCCCTTGTAAGCATGATGATGTTAACTCAAATGAAAATAATTGGATGTGGACATAAATAAATGCCATCTAAAATTATGCGATGCCAATTTTGCTTAGGGGTCGAGTTGATCTCTAAATTTTTATGCATTAAATGACCATATGTGAGGCCAAAATTTAGGTGTCTACATTCCACTGTATCTCCACAACACTACAAATTCATGTTTCTTTGCAAGATTGAAGGAGGAAACTTGGCTCTGGCATTTTCGCTATGGGCATCTCAATTTCGGTGGGCTGCGAACACTACATAAAAAAAGAGATGGTGGAGGGTCTTCCTCAAATCTTTGCTCCTTTGGAAATTTGTGAAGATTGTGTTGTTAGCAAGTAACATTGTGCTCAATTTTCACAAGGGAAATCATGGAGAATAAAGAGCCTGCTGGCGTTGGTCCATTCGGATATTTGCGGACCAATATCTCCAATTTCTAATGGAGGTAACCGGTATATCATTACCTTCATCGATGATTTTAGCCAGACGATTTGGGTGTATTTCTTGTAGAAAAAATATGAAGTTTTTGTTTCAAGAACTTCAAAGCACTTGTCGAAAAAGATGGAGGAAATCAAATAAAGGTCCTCCACACAGATTGTGGTGGAGAGTACAACTCACTTGAGTTTATAGATTTTTGAGTGAAGCATGGCATCAAGAGACAACTTACAATAGCCTATACACCACAACAAAATGGTGTATGTAAGAGGAAGAATCGTACAATTCTAAATATGGTGCAAATTCTCTTGAGGGGAAGTAGAATTTCATAAAGTTTCTGGCCTGAAGCAGTTAATTGGAACATTCATATTTTGAATAGAATTCCCACTCTAGCTGTTCAAAATATGACACTAGAAGAAGCTTAGAGCGGCCAAAGACCTGTAGTAGATCACTTTGGAAGTTTTGGGTGCATTGCCTACGTTCATGTTCCAGACCAAAAGAGGAAGAAGTTAGATGACAAAGGAGTCAAATGTGTTTTTCTTGGCATTACTGATCAATCAAAAGCCTATAAGCTTTATGATTCTATAACCAAGAATGTTATTATCAGTCGTGATGTGATTTTTGATGAAAAACAAACTTGTCCTTGGGGTGAGCAAGGTGTTGGTAAGCAAATTCCAACGAATTTTGAAGATGAAGACAAGTTGGTGCAGCAACCCACAACAACCCAAATCACCATAGGCAGTGTCCAATGTAAAACCTAAAGATCGGCCTCATCGTGTTCGACGAAGGCCTGCATGGATGAGTGACTATGAAGTAATAGGAGTTAATCAATCTGAAGATCCACTTACCCATTTTACTTTGTTTTCAGATTATGATCCAACAACCTTTGATGAAGCAGTACAAAAAGAAAATTGAAGGATAGCAATGGATGAAGAAATTGCAGCTATTGAGACAAATAACACTTGGAAGTTGATAGATCTTCCAAAAGAACACAAAATAATCGAGGTCAAGTGGGTGTACAAGACAAAATTAAACAAGAATGGTGAAGTTGACAAGTATAAGGTGCACTTTGTGGCAAAAGGCTACAAGCAAGAATTTGGAGTGGACTACAAAGAAGTATTTGCACCTGTAGCTGTAGCAAGACTTGACACAATCAAATTGGTGATTGCATTAGCAGTGCAAAATTCATGACCTATCTTCCAATTGAATGTGAAGTTAGCATTCTTGCATGGTGACCTCCAAGAAAAGGTATTTGTTGATCAACCTTCTGGTTATGTGAAGCTTGGTAGTGAACATAAAGTTTATATATTGAAAAATGCACTATAAGGGTTAAAACAAGCTCCCCAAGCTTGGTATAGTCGCATTGATGCCTATTTTTTCAAGAAAGGATTTAGAAAATGTCCATATGAGCATACACTCTTTATTAAAATTGGTGATGGTGGAAAGTTGCTTCTTGTATGCTTATATGTGGATGATCTTATTTTTACTAGGAATGATAGTGCCATGTTTGACAAATTCAAGAAGTTTATGATGGATGAATTTGAGATGACTGATCTTGGATTGATGCATTATTTTTTGGGTATAGAAGTGATTCAATCTGCAGCTAGAATCTTTATGTCTCAAAAGAAGTATGTTCAAGAAAATTTGGACAGGTTTCAAATGATAATTGTAACCCTGTGGCTACTCCAACTGAATTTGGATTGAAACTCTTGAAAGATCCCAATGGAAGCAAGGTGGATAGTACTCTCTACAAGCAAATCGTTGGAAGACTAATGTATTTGATAGGGACAAGACCAGATATCATGCATGTCGTGAACCTTATAAGCAAGTATATGGAGCACCCAATAGAGTTACATCTACATGTTGCAAAAAGGATTTTTCGCTATTTGCAAGGAACTAAAAAATTTTGGGCTATTTTATAAAAAGGGGGAAAAGTCAAATTTGTTTGGATTTGCAGATAGCAATTATGCTGGAGATGTTGATGATAGAAGAAGTAATTCAGGATATGTCTTCATGCTTGGTTTAGGGACGGTTTCATGGTCTTCAAAGAAGCAATCAATTGTCACTTTATCAACAACTAAAGCAAAATTTGTAGCTGCAACTTCATGTGCCTGTCAAGCCATATGGTTACGAAAGATTCTTGCAGAGCTTCAGTTCAAACAACAAGAAGTAACTACAATCTATTGTGATAACAGGTCAGCTATTAATCTGTTCAAAAATCCAAGGGATAAGTGCTGCAGAAGTCCTAAAACTTATCAATGCTCTTTACTGATAAGAAATCCTTATGGTGCGGTTGGATTCACACTAATTTCTTAAAGAAAAAAAAAATTTGGATCTCCTCCCGTCCGGCCGTGTGCTCCTGGGCGTGGAAGAAAATCCTTCAACTTAGGAAATACTTCAGATTGTCTTTCTCTGAAGACTGGTAACGGCTTTGATGTATCTTTATGGCCTGACAATTGGCTATCTTGTGGTCCTCTGGACTCTTTTATTCCGGCTTCTCTACTAGGGAGTTTCGACCTTCCGAGTTATGCAGTAGCGGCTGATCTCTTCTCCCTCGTGGGTCGCTCGCTCAAATTGTTTCTTGACAGTTTGAGTATTTCTATCCCGATTTCTTCCTTAACTCGGGTCGCTTCTCCTGGCGGTATGATCCTTCTGGTTCTTTTTCTGTTGCTTCTGCTTGGAATACCTTTAGAACTAAAAAGGACCATGTGCCTTGGGCTTCTTTTGTTTGGAATAATGCAATTGCCCCTCGGTTTCAATTTAATTTGTGGTTGATCACCAAAAATCGGCTTGCTACTCTGACGCTCCTGCTCTCTCATGGAATGATCAACTACTCAGTTTGTGCTTTCTACAATACCGTCTCGGATTCTATTGACCATTTATTTTTTGATTGTGAAACCTCAGCGACGCTTGCCTTCTTCTGGGCGTCTAAGTGCAACCTTCCTTGGAGGAATAGATCTTGGAAGGACAATCTCTCATGGGCGTTGAAGTTCTTAATGGGTAAGGATTTCTTCCATAGTATTGCGCAATTCTCATTTGGCGCCATGTGCCACCTCATTTGGAAGAAAAGGAATAGCATCATATTTCGTGGTGAAACCTTGGTGGTCTCGGCCCTGAAGAACCACCTCATCAAGGTTGTCAAAGACAAAGCTATCACTTTCAAGAATGTCCCGAGTAATCCTAGAAATAAGAGACTTCAGAGGAACTGGAGTTTCGGCCCTTTGGTCTTTTAGCAGCCGTCCTCTCCTCCTTAGGCGGTGTGTGTTTTTTGTATCGTCTTGCTTTTGCTTGTCACTACTTACTCTCTCCGTTCTTCGTCTTTCTTATTGCTAGTCGAGGTTTGTTGAGTTGTTCGTAGTGTTGCTTGTTCGCCAACCTTAGGCTGTGCTGTTGTGTTTGTTGTTTCCTTTGGCTTTTCTTTGGCTCCCTTACATTGTTCCTATTGTTGCAGCTAGAGTATAAGTTTTGGCCCCGATTTTTGTATATTTGTCCGAAGTTCAATATATTCTTACCTCTTACAAAAAAAAAAGTCCTAAAACTTATTACGAAGATGCAATTGAGTCCTAACATTTGCAAAAAATGCAATCAAGTCCTAATACTTGTCAAATTGTTTCAATCAAGTCCTAAAGTTAACACCGTTAATCTTTTTCGTTAAAAATGCTGACGTGGTATTTTAAATAATTTTTATTTTCCACATGGATTTTTAATTATTTTTTATTCATTTTAAAAAAATAGATTTAAAAACTAAAAAAATTAGATTTATTCATTTTATCTTATTTTCACCAAAAATTAAAAAGAAAAGTTAAAAAATTTATTTTTAAAAATTTTTAAAAAAAAAATCAGAGATTTCTCTCCCCCGCCGCTGCCATCGCTGCCACCCATTGCCGGAGGGGCTGAGCGACGATCGCTGGCCCCTTCGACGATGGATGACGGCGGGGGGGGAGAGGAGACGCTGATTTTTATTTTAAACAATTTTTAAAAATGATTTTTTTAAACTTTTCTTTTTAGTTTTTGGTGAAAATAAGATAAAATGAATAAATCTAATTTTTTTAGTTTTTAAATCTAATTTTTTAAAAAAATGAATAAAAAAATTAAAAATCCACATGAAATATAAAAATTATTTAAAATGCCACATTAGCTTTTTTAACAGAAAAGGCTAACGGTGTTAACTTTAGGACTTGATTGAAACAATTTGACAAGTTTTAGGATTCAATTGCATTTTCGTGACAAGTTTTTAGGACTCAATTGCATTTTCGTGACAAGTTTTAGAACTTCTGCATCACTTATCCCAAAATCCAATTCTACATGGGAGGAGCAAGCATATAAATGTGAAGTACCACTTCTTAAGAGATCTTACAAAGGATGAAGTAGTTGAGCTAGTTTTCTACAGAAGTGAAGATCACGTGGCTAATAAATTCAACAAGCCCCTAAAGTTGCCCATGTTTCAGAAGCTAAGAAAGCTCCTTGGTGTCCATTTGTTGGATATTTCATATTGAGAGAAGGTCCTTTAAACTGATTGTTTGCAACATCAGTTTAAGGAAGGGAATTTTTTTTTTTTTGGTCAGTTCTACTCTACTTTTATACTAACTCCCACTTTTAGACTTGTGCCATGCCTCCTTGTAGGGCGTAGGAGTCGAAATCCACACTTGAAACTAATTCGTCTCCACCCCCTCCCCCCCGAGAAGGTGGGGATTCGAACTAGGGAGGAAATGTTGAATGAGTCAATTTTCTTTTGGTTTGTTTTTCATGCATTAGTAGTCTGTTAAGCACTCCTATTATATGGGGTTGTTGCTGTACATGTTAAGTTAGTGGGCTATGGTGGTTATTTGTTGCCCATGTTTCAGAAGCTAAGAAAGCTCCTTGGTGTCCATTTGTTGGATATTTCATATTGAGAGAAGGTCCTTTAAACTGATTGTTTGCAACATCAGTTTAAGGAAGGGAATGTTTCTTTTTTTTTTTGGTCAGTTCTACTCTACTCTTATACTAACCCTCACTCTTAGACTTGTGCCCTACCTCCTTATAGGGTGTAGGAGTCGAAATCCACACTTGAAATTAATTCGTCTCCACCCCCTCGCCCCCGAGAAGGTGGGGATTCGAACCAGGAAGGGAATGTTGAATGAGTCAATTTTCTTTTGGTTTGTTTTTCATGCATTAGTAGTCTGTTAAGCACTCCTATTATATGGGGTTGTTGCTGTACATGTTAATTTAGTGGGCTATGGTGGTTATCTGTTGGTGTAAAGCCTATATAAAGGCTATGGCGTTAGTTTGTTTTTTTTTCTATAGACAATTCTTCTTCTTTCGTGTATATCTTTCAATCTTATATTTCAACAATCTTAAATTCTCAATTCACCATTGCACGCACAAACTAGGGGTGATCGATTTTCAAGTGAGCCAATTCTCATCCTAGAATAAAGAATTGCCCACGAAAAACCAGTTCCACAAACTAGGAACAACTGAGCCCACCTGTCGCGACTTACCCCCCAGGGGAGGGTATAGGTTTGGGGGTATTGCTTAAAAGACGAGCTTATGGCCCATGATTAGGCACAGGTCTTCCCGAGCCCATATATCGCGCAACATTGGGTGTTCAAATTGAAGATATGAAAATTTTCTAAAGAATGAGTCACCACTAGCCTATTGGGGTCGGCTAGAAACCAAGTGAAGCATGATAGTGTACCACATTTCCTACGCAACCAAATAATCTAGGATTGAGGACTTGATTATATTAATTAACCAATTAGTGTCATTTCGGTACCAAATTTTGTTCATTTTTTTTTTTACCAAGCATTCTGGATTAATTTTAAGCCTATGCACTAACACGTAAGGTGATCATGTAGATACACAATCATCAACATAATAATCGGCAATCAAGGAAAGCATTAAATGCATGTCATGGGATAGCAAAGATTTAACACTAATGAAAAGATAAATGTTAATCCTAACTAGACTAAAGGGAAGCTAAACTCAATATAACAATACTATGCATTCAAAGGCATTTGTCCCTAAGGACAATTGAAACCCTAAAGTATAGCTCTAAAGGCTTAGTCAACCTTGAGCGTAATTCCAAATTGAAAGGCTTACTATTTTTAAGAGAAAATTACTTCAAAGATTAATTTTAACCTTTCCAAGGAATTTTAATTTTTTTTTTAGAATTTGTTTCGGATTTTTCGATTTTTTTATGAAAAAATGAATTTTCGAATTTTTCCATAAAAAAACTAGATTTTGCAATTTTTGGAATTTAAAAAAAAAAAAAAAATGAATTTTTTAATGTTTTCTGAATTTTTGAATCTCCGGAAATTTTTTTGAATTTTTTTATTATTTTTTGAATTTTTTTTACTTTTTAAATTTTTTAAATTTTTTTTGAAATTTTTAATATTATAATATTCGAGGGAGCGGGTTCGGACCGGATAAACCGAATCCGACTCGCTAACCCGGCCCAAACCCGGATCCGACCTAGTCGGATAAATTTTTCTTAAATTTTTAGTTTTTCATTTTTTTTTTCAAATTTTCTATTTTTTCTTCTTTTTTTTTCTCTGTCTTTTCTCTATTTTGTCTTCTTCTTCACGCCTTCTTCACCGAAGGTTTCAATCCAATCCTTTCTTTCCTTCTGTCTTTTCATTTCCTTTTATCACTTCTTTTATATTTCTTTTTCTTTTCTTTTGCTTTTACTTTTTCTCCTCTCTCTTGGACTTCTCTTCTTCCTCGCGCATTCTCCACACGCCCGAAGCCATTTTTGTTTGTTATTTCTCCATTTTTTTCACTTTTTCTGCATTATTTTTCTTCTTCTTCTTCTTCTTTTTTTCTTCTCTACGCCTGCCTTCTTCCTTCTTCCTCGACGACTCCCCTCTCCCCACCGAACACTCACCTGCAACTCTCCTGCCCGAACCAACGCCACCGCTACGACGAGCCCCTCAACGGCCTTTGAGGAGCCGGAGCCACTGTCCGGCGTCGATCGTTCGATCCGACCGACACCGATCGCCCTTGACCACTAGCTGGCTAGCGGTTTCTAGTATTGCCGAAACAAGAACACAAAGCAAAAATGTGCACCGGAGGCCTCGGCGCACGACATACAATGGCTATGGAAACAAAATATAAAAGCAACGAGGGCCGAAGCACATGTGAGCCGAACGGCCACGAGCTCCGGCCCAGCACACCCGAAACAAACGCGAGGAGAGCCAAGCTTACCTGTTCAGTTTGAGGACTTCGCCGGGAAGGTTGTCGGATGGGTCTGCACGCGGCTGAGATGCCCTCTCCCGCTCTTCTCAGTCGCTCAAGCCTCCCGCTCTCCGCTCGCTGTCTCTGCGCCCTGTTTTTTCCAGCCCCGAGGAAGAGGAGGAGCAATCCCTTTTTCCGAGCTTGCCCTCGCCCTCAAGCTCGCTCACTTCCTCTAGAGCCCCCTCTCTCTAGCTCACTCACCCCCACTCCCCGTGTCTCCTTCTCTCTCTCCTTCTCCGCTCCCTTTTTGAGGGCATCCGCCAGTGCGCATGACCTCTGCCATCACCAGCTCTCTGTCGCTCGCCGTCCGTTCCCTCTCTCTGACGTATACTCTTCTCTTTCGCAGAGTGTGACCGGCATGAGGAGGAAGAAGACCAGCACGCGGGCTGGGCTTAGAGAAAAGTAAATGAAGCTGGGCTTGGCCCAAGCGAAAAGACAAACAGAGGAGAGGAGAAAAGAGAAGGATCGGGCCAAGCCCGGTCCGCTCTTCTTCTTTTTTTAATATTCGATTTTTTTTTATTTTACATTTTTAGATTTAATAATTAGTGATAGTAATGTAAATGCTCCTAATGTCTACATGTAATGGATTTTAATGAAAACATACACGATGCATTTTTATGAAAGTTATTCACTTTACTCTTTACTTCTTCTTCTTTTTTTTTCTTCTTTTTTTAGTAACTAATTCCTAATTTTGTATGCGATTGAGTCATAAATAAAATGGTAAAATTTGGGTGTCAACACCACTTGGGAATCGGACTACTAATCTGATTCAATTTCCGAGTCCATTGAATTGGCTTTGTGATCACCACCACAACCTAGATTTTCAAGAACCCGGCTAATAACTTTCAAGAATCTCAATAACTAAGATTTTCAAGACAGCAACAAGGAAACAAGGCGCACGAGCAATATCATCACCTCTTCATCTGATTCATGTAGAATAGATTGCTCTTCCCACCAATTCGCATTGTGAGCGGCAAGCAAGGCAGCAAGCCTGAGAGAGAGAGAGAGAGAGAGAGCTACAAGGCTATGAGAGACAAGCCACATCTTCATCTAATTCATGTAGAATAGACTGCTCATCCTGCCGATTTGTGTCGTGAGCGTTGACCAAGGCTATGAGCCCAAGAGAGGGAGGGAGGGAGGGAGGGAGGGAGCTATGAACTATGAGAGACAGGCCAAAGGAACTTGCCTGATGGGTGGGTTCATATCCGGAACCGAAAATTGGATCAATATTTACAAGTTCCAATTTATTGCAGATTTTGATTCGGTTTTTTTGCATACCCCTAGCACAAAGTATGGGTAAACTACACTTTTGCAATATGGGTATATATGATTCTGTGATTGCACTCTCCGTCTTGTTGCCAACTTGTCCTTTTATGCATGCTCGCACAAAAAGGATAATGCATGAAAGGATAAGTTAGTCAACGGCCACCACAAGCTCACTCCCCCGATCCATCGTTGTCGGTCATGCTCGCATTCCAATTCACTACCTCAATGCATTGGAACTTTCCTCCATGGCTTGAGTACGAAGTTTTGAGACATTTTGGCATGGTTTCTCGGCCTGTTTGGCAACTCATTCAGATATTTTGTATGTATCGAGCCAATAGAATGAGCGACAAAACATATCGTGCGCATCGGGCAAGATCGGTGGAATTAACCAAGATGTCCTTTCTGCTCTGAAAAATCAAAGAGTCAAAAGTGAATGAAAAATATAGGGAAAATTGTCCAAAAAAATCCTAAACTTATTGCATTTTTTTCAATTCAATTCTAAACCTTTCAATTCTACCAATTAGGTCCTAAATCTTTTCACTCCATACTAATTAAGTTTTAAACATTTTCACTTTTTACCATTTGAGTCCATCTGGTCAATTTTAGCTAGAAATTACTGACGTGAACAATTGACGCTGACGTGGCATTTGTAAAATAATTTATTGAATTTTTTATGTTTTTCCTTTTTTATGTTTTTGTTTTTAGTCAGCCAGCTCTCGCTTGTGGCTGGTGAGGGTTGGCTAGCAACCCTTGTTAGGCCTCGATGCAACCCCGTCCCCCCCTCCCCAACAAAAAAAAAAAAAAAACCCACCAAAAAAAGTAAAAAAAGAAAAAAATCAAAATATATTAAAATATTATTAAAACAGTATCAGCAATTTTCCATTAAAGTTGCTAGATGAACTAAATTGGTAAAAAGTGAAAAAAATCTATAATTGAATTGATAAAATTGAAAGATTTGTAATTGAATTAGTTTTTTGGATAATTTTCCAGGAAAATACAAAACAGGACCGATGTTTGATTGAAACAGGATAGAGTTCTACGTTTGAAAGTCCTGTAGATGACTTTTTTTCTAACTGGCGACTTATGCAACGTGCGACTACGTGATGTATCACCAATACAAAAGCGACATACTTATTGTGCATAGGACAAAATTTGACGGAAGAAAACCAAAATAATTCACGCCATATGCCAAAAATTAGTGAAAAAGTCAAAATGGAAAACTGTACGAGGCGTATAAATAACAACAATCGAAGGGGTTGATTTATGACTTCCTGATTGGCTAGCATCTCGGTAAGGGAGAAGTGACGTACTCTCTAAAACTCGGGCCTTCGAGTCCCGGATTTATGAAGCAGATGTATCTTGTCTCAATTCGCAACCGTAGGGGATTATGGGCGATTGTGGTAACGCAAGAGAGAGCCGCTAGAGTTGGCCGGCCATCCTCAGCCTTTTACTTATTAAAAAAAATAAAAATCGTGCCCTAATAATGGGAAGTTTCAACTTCTCTCCAGGATTTGATTTTATTAACTTCATGCTACTGAAATTCACTAGGAAACAAAAAGACCATGTGCATTGCGCTGAAAAAGGAATTACAAAAGTGAGCGGACCAGGACCATGTGCATTGCATTGAAAAAGAATTACAAAAGTGAGTGGACCAAAAGAAGACGCGTTAACCTCCACAAAATGTTACGAGTTAATATCACAAAAAATCTTATATTGGTATATTTATAATAATTTTTAAGTCAAATTAATTTTTCATCACAAAACATACCAAATTGGTATACCCATGACAAATTTATCAAAAACTAATTTTTTTACCACTAAAAACTTCAATCTAGTATATTTGTTACAAATTTACCCTTCATCAATTTTCATTAAATTGATTAATACTACAAAAAATCACAAACCGGTATACGCATAAGAAACCAATGGTAAAATCTTAAACCGATATATCCGCAACCTGTCATACGTCATCAAACTCAAAGATTTGAATGTAAAATTTAACTAAACTAACGAGAATAAATTTGTCACAAATATATATATTTGGAATTTTTTGCTATAAAAAAATATTTTATGATAAATTTGTCATAGAATTACCAATTTTGGAATCTTTTGTAATATTAACCCAAAAGTTAACCTTTTAATCTAAAATGGAAGGATTCCTACTCTAATATTGGTGACAATAATATTGAATATTTTTATATAATTTATGGACTCAATTAAAAATGTAATATAATTTAAAAATTTAAGGATGCTATTGTACGTTAAGCTATAATTTAGATATTATCTTGAACGAATTAAAAGTTTATAGACTATATCATGAATTAAATAATATAATTTTTCGGGATTATATCCAAGCACGATGTGGTTTCTCATCGCTTTCCCTATGATGCGTGCTTGGCGGGGAACGGTCCACGTTCACTGGTGTCACGCCCACAGACGACACGTGGAGGACAAAGCTTGGAAGAATGGACGAAAACTTCTTCGACCCGTTCCTCTCGCCGAGTCAACAGTCTTGCGGTCGACCGCGGATTCCCCGAAGATCAGCGCCAGCAGTTCCCTTCGCTCGACGAACACGACAGCGGTGGACCTTTCCCATGGTTACCCCACTGCCCGAGGGGAGTTCGAGGGCAATAATTCACGCCATTTCGCGAAGCTCTACAGTTTCTCTTTTGCTTTTTCCGGATCTTTTCCAAGGAATCTCTACTTTCACCTTGCTCCGCTTTTCGGGTGCAGAGGGAGATTTCCAGCGGACAAGGCTGATGGAATTCATGTTGCTTTTGGCTTTTCCAGCGGACCCGAGCTCCGGGTCGTTCCACATGGAAAACTCGACACCCGCCTCGCTGCGGATCAATCCGTGGCCAGAGCTACACATAAAGATCGTAACGAACATGATTTTAAAGAAGAGAATGTAGAGTTAACTCATGTAGTTTGGCCAGCCGTAACGTCTCCTCCCTCGATCGGGCCCGGTTGAAGCCGACCAAAACTTCACCAGGAGTCCACGGTGACAACGCAGATGGCTGGACTCTTAATCCATGATTCGTGATCGAGGGTGTGCAGATGATGAGCGAATGCTCATCCAGAAGATCCATTCTTTCTCTTCTCAGTCAATTCTTTATGTTTTAATGCGAGCTCAAAATTTCCACATTGAACATTGATTTTTGGAGGTCCAATTTCTACATCGCAAGGCTCGTCCGGTCAGAACCCTACGTCAACAAATTTGTCCAGTTCACGTCAATAAATTCCGTCCACTGACTTGTCAGAAAGGCCCAATTGACCAAATAAACATATAATTAAGGGTAGTGCAGGCAAATGAGTGGGTCGGATTAGTTAAAAAATTGTTCAACCAAAATTGATAATTTGTATGCTATACAAATTTAGTGATAAATGCCTATCTTGACCCTTATTACTAATACACATCCATAATTAATCCAATTTATGAAAAATCAAATTCTCCTAGTTAATTCACTTTAAGCACTTTACATACACATGTTATTTGGATAAAATCGTTATTTCGACTATAAAATGCAAAGAATTAGCTTTCAACATTGCATAGAATTGTCAATATTTGTATTGATTTACAATGAAGAATTAGAAAATGTTAGTACTTGGTATTGAATTTATAAAATTACAACAACGAATAGCATTGAAGGAATTAGAATTTCAATTAAAAGGAATGTAAGATATTGGATAAAACGATTTATGCTAATCATCTTTGCAATGACAAGAACTAAGATTAGAATAATATGTCAAAATACCAAAGCCAAATGCAACCAAAGGAAGATATACTCCAATAGCTTACTGATGAAACTTACAAGATTAATAAATAAATAAAAATGCAGAAAAAAAGAAGAAGAAACCTTCTTGATATATTAATAAGGGTGATATCGAGTCCTTGCGGGCCATCAAAACTTCACTAAACTTGAGACAATCTAAGGGGTTCGTTATATTCTCAAAGAGAATGAGGAGGGAGTTACAAAGGTATGTTTGGTGTGGGTGAAACACATTTAACATTCATATATTTTTTGTTTTGTCATTCTAAACTCATTTATAACCCATTTTCTGAATATTCTTTATCCATGTAATGACTCATCTCATCAAATATAGGTTAAGAAATGGGCTTACGACCTATTTTAACGGGTTTGGTTCAAGGGTTAAATTACAAAACAGTTCAAGGACGAAATCACACAAATTGAAAGTGTTCAAAGACTTATGGTGATTCGATTCACACAACAGAAGAATTCAAGTAAATTTGCTTTTGTGATTAAAAATGATGTAATATACCGTGAAAGATAATAGGATCTTGCAATTTAATCAATGTGAAATCAACGAATAAATAAACGATGAGCAATCAAGATCACTCAAGATTTACATGGTTTGGTCTAATATCAATACCCACTTCATAGGGAAAGTTAGCAATAAATGATCCACTAATTAATCAGAGAATTATAGAGTTATAATTGTTCACACACTCAAGTGTTTCCCACACTTTGATTAAGCTTAGAGCAAATCTATATGTATTATTTAACAATCTCACGTAGAGAACTCACTTAGAAAACTCTGAAAACCCAAAATTCCTCTGATATCATGGTAAAATATATGAGGGTTAATATTACGAAAAACCTCAA
Source organism: Eucalyptus microcorys (assembly GCA_014182515.1). Lineage (NCBI taxonomy): Eukaryota > Viridiplantae > Streptophyta > Magnoliopsida > Myrtales > Myrtaceae > Eucalyptus > Eucalyptus microcorys. The sequence continues at coordinate 28,487,097 of CM024568.1, read as the reverse complement.
ATTGGTACGCTTGTAACAAATTTACTTAAAATCAATTTTTTGATGACTAAAACTTCAAACTGATATATTTATGACAAATTTATCCTTTATTAATTTCTATTAAATTGGATTGATATTATGAAAAACCACAAAATAATACATCTGTGACAAACGGAGGGTAAAATCCCAAATTGATACATTTGCCAACTACCGCGTAACATCTAATTAAACAATTTGATAATAAAATTTAATGGAATTAAGATAGAGTAAATTTATCACAAATATATTAATTTAAGATTTTTCGCAGTATTAATTTAATATATAATTCATATTCAAAATAGGACCTTTTTTTAGGAATCCTATTCAAATTTGGAAACGCGCGATCCATATTCTCAACAGAAGAAGGTGGGGGTAAAAATACTTAAAAGAGAGCCTACCGGTCTTCCGTTGATGAATAGGGAGGTTGGGTTCGCTTTCAGGACTTGGCCAATCATTTCCCGTCTTTAATCTATGAAGGACGGACGAAATGCGTTGGAAAGGTCCAGACGGCCAGGACGAAATTTCAATAATTTTTTCGTGCGGATCGATCAACACGGAGCCTCACATCTCCGTTGACTCGGAGTCAGTCAACACATGCACGGTCATCATCACATGCACTTTCTCGGCTCCATCCTCATTCTATAAAGTACAGCTCTTCTCCCCCTTTGAACCCATTAATCTATCTCGCCGTTCAGTTTCTTGGTCGTCGGGCATCCCTCTCTTTCCTTATTGATATTACGCCAGAAGGGTAAAGGAGCACAAATCTGCAACCGCGCACGCTCAAATTTCGAGCCATGTACTCTTCATCGGCTGCTAGGAGTACCGACGACGACAAGTGGAGCGGCTTCTCGTCTCCTCCGCCGGCGACCGGGGCCTCGGTGGACGTCGACAAGTTACTCCACTCCGACCACCACTCGCAGAACACGTCTGTGGTGGCCTCGGCTCCGCCCACGTACGAGGAGAGAGACCAAGTGCAGTGGTCCTCCGGGCTCTGCGATTGCCTCTCCGACCGCCGGAACTGTGAGTACCTCTCCCGATCGTTACTAACTCAGCTGGGGCCCCCGGCGGAGGTCGGAAGAACTGCTTTAGATCTTTCGTCTTTGCTGAGTGACGAACCTGATTGTCTTGCTTGTTTGTTTGCCAAGGTTGCATCACGTGCTGTTGTCCCTGCGTGACTTTTGGCCAGATTGCGGAGATTGTGGATAAGGGTTCATCATGTAAGTTTTGAGCTCCACTTAGTTTCACATTCCATCATTGTCAAACATATTCTGCGAAAATCTAAGCTGGCAATCGAGATAATCGTTTGCTTCTGCCATGGATTTGCTGTTGTTCTTTCATTCCAGAGCTTCTACTTTCTCAAATTCTTTGTTACCACTTAAGAATGAGGAATTCTGAGGATCCCGAATTGAATGATTCAACACTCTTTGTAATTGAAGATAAAGTTTTTAGTCCATAAAGACCGGTATTAGCCATAGAAATATATATTTTTTTAATTGAGGATTATTAAGTGGGGTCCTCTCTAGAATAAATATATCCTTTAACATCATTACTCTCGCTTTCAGCATGCGTCTCAACCATCCATTTGTCATCTTAAGAGAGGAGGAGTCATATATAGACTTTTTATTTTTTATTTTTTTGCTTTTTTGGTCAGACATTTATAGACTTAAGAAATTAAAAATTTACTCGACTGAGGATCCCAATTCCGTGTTATGTAGCCATACTTGAAGAACCATATTGAACGGTTCTAGCTTTCCGTTTTGAAAAAGCAGATTTCCTTTTTTGTTTTAGTAAATTTCTGAAAAAGGCGGGTAGTATAAAAAATTGTTGAGAAATTACCTTGATGAAAGTACCAACTCTTTTTTTTTTCCATTTGCTAATCCATGTTTCAAAGAGAAATGGGTAATCAGAAGAAATTCAAATTGGTAAGTTGAATTTGTAACCCAAAACTTGTTGATAACTTAATCGGAGAAAATTGATAAGTCACTCTAATTAAGGTAAGTAATTTCAAAATAGTATTAGTAAATTTAAGGCGTTAGTAATGCAGATACAAATTTAAAGTGTCTAAAAAAGATGGAAAATTGAAAGAAAAAAATAAAACTTCGTAAAAAGATTTTGTGAGAGTCGGTAACCCATACTAGATGGTCACCTAATGAGAGAAAAGTGGGTGAGGCCCACTAATCTAGGTAAATAATCGCTTTAAAGAGTTAATAAATGCATGAGAATGCTAATCATGGTAAATAAATGTTGATAATTCAACGAAAGAGCTGATAAACCAAGAACGCATTAAATTCTTTAAGTAAACGCATTAAATTCTTTAAGTAATAAAAGTGAGAGTTAGTAATTCTAATCTCATACGTAATTAACGTGAAAAAAATTGGTAAATCACTCTAATTTAGTTTGACAATTTCATATAAGAGTTACTAAATTCGACATGCTGTCTAACAATGCAAATGAAAGTTGATAAGTTACTAGAAGAACTAGTAATTTTCCACTTTAAAAAGTTGGTAATTTAAGCATTGGTTAATTACCAAGAAGTTACCTGAAAAAGAAAGTCACCTTCTTCCAACCATTTTTCCAGCTTACCAGCACTTCTTGTAATCTACTAGCAAAGAAAAAAATTCTGCAATTTTTTGGGTACGGAATAATATAATTCTACTCTCGATAGATTATAAAGAATGTTCATTGTTTTTCGCCATGTTGGTTTCTTCCGGTGGTGGATGATCGTGCAGCCTGTGGTGTGAACGGAGCGCTGTACACGCTGATATTCTGCACGGTGGGTTGCTGCTGCTGCTACTCGTGCTTCTACCGAGCCAAGATGAGGCAGCAGTACGCCCTCAAGAAGAGCCCCTGCGCCGATTGCTGCGTGCATTTCTGGTGCGAGTGCTGCGCTCTCTGTCAGGAGTACCGCGAGCTCAAGATCAACGGCTTCAACATGAAAATCGGTAAGCCATAATGTTTCGGCTCTCTTCATCATCTCGTGGCCGAACAAAAATTACACATTCAAATGGTTGAAAAATATAATGGTTTTGCCGATCGGTGCAGGGTGGCATGGGAACGTGGAGAGACGGAGCCGCGGGATCTTGATGTCTCAGATGGCACCATCTTCGGCGCCAACGGTCGAAACAGGCATGACCCGGTAGGCTCTGGATGAAAATGAAGCTCTCCGCACCTGATTCGTGTGCATATAGGATTGAGTGTTATCGTGCATCTCTTTTTAATTAACTGGGGGGTGCGTGTATTGTACCTTACGAAAGCATATTGGGCATTTGATGTAGATTTAAGGGTTTACCTTCGACTGTTGCAAACGGTAATACTAGCACCGATACTTAGAGTCAGAGAATGGTTTCGATAGGCATATAATCGTGTATGTCCACTTTGACCATGTCTTGGTTCACTTAATTAAGCTCGAGAAAAGTGAGTTCGACCTAAGATTAAGATGGTGCAATTGATGTTCGATGTAGTTGCCGATTTTTCACTATGTGCCATTCTTAGAGGAAATTTACTCGTGAGAAGAGGGTTTCAATCTAAGAGGATGCCATTTTTTGGACAATGCACGTGTATATTGATTTCGTCATATACTCTTCGTCAAACCATCGATGATCGCCTGTCTGAATTCGGCAGTGGTCGAGAAAGTCACACTCGGATTCGCAAAGGAGGCTGGTTCGCCATGTGAAAAATTATAAGCGTTTGATATGTGCAAGCATACGATGTGACGAAGAAAGAACACATGTCAAGCCCCAAGACAGGCGGATGATCCATTTCACAAAATACATGGTGCATCATTGCGGGGGAAAGAACTTCCAAGAGAATAGGACAAGTTGAAAAGAAGGTGGAAAACTCAAAAAGACCGACAATCGACCATATAATAAAAAAAAGTGGAACCCAAGCACAAAACTATTGATCCACACATTCGGTCATGGCCTAAATCGAAGCCAAATCAGGAAGATTTTGATAACCACTTTGCGTCACGAGTTTTATGCCGAGAATGCTGAGTCGCTTTTACTTTGATTTGATTCCGTGATTTAAGTTGAGGAAACTACCAAATGGTCATAACGAGAAAGAGGTCATGAAGCATTCATAGACTCGTCGCCAATGATTACTATTTGAAGGATGAAATATGTCAATCGATTCTATTCAAAATGAAACCTTCAAAGGCTTCGCATTGACTACAACAGCTTTCAGCCAAATTGTTCTAATGTTTACTTAATCTCCCGATCGTTTTTGCTGCTTTCTTTTCACAGCATTCTTGTTTCTCCTACTTGTTTGCTTCTGAAAGATTCCATGAGACCTTTGCCAACTATTAAATGAAGACATAATTTATTATTTAAATATCCTAACACTCTATTATATTTAGTCTGATCTTTTTGCTTAGTACTAAACGTGAACATATTTAATTGGGGAGACAAATAGCACTTGATAAAATTTGAACTCAGGATATTCGGCTTTGATATCACGTGAGATTTTGTAACACCACGGCTAACTATTATTTAAAAAGTTTAATCTATTAGATGAATGCACAGTTTATTATTTATGACTCTATTCGTTTCGCAAAAAATAACTTCTAGAAAAATATTTTTCGGATTTTCCAATGTTCATTTTACCGAAAATGACCTAGTCAAAGAAATTGTTTTTCACTATTGGATTTCCACTTTTCAAAAGTAGAGAAAATGAAACATTTTCCATACTTTCTTCCACCTCACACTTTCTTTCACCAAACACATTTTTCATTTTATTTTTAAGTTTTCTTTTTGTTTTTTGTTTTTTTATTTTTTTTAAATCAAGTTTTAATTTTTCTTTTCTTTTTATTTTATTTCTTTCCTTTTGTTCTTCCTTAGCCCTGACCAATCGCTGGCCACAAGCTAGCTTGAGCCTCACCATAAGCCCAACCTCAGGCGAGGCCCAAGCTCGCTAGCCTTGGGTGAGCTCGGCTTTGCCAGATCAAGTGAGGCTTGACCTCGCCAGAATCTGCGAGCTCAAGCCTCGCCGACCTATGGCAAGGCTGGAGCTTGCCAATGGCCGGTTGTTGACTGTCGCCATAGTTGGCGATCGGTCAAGGCCAAGGAAAAAGAAAAGAAAAAGAAGGAAAGGAGAGGAATAAAAATTTAAAAGTAAAAAAAAAAAATTATTTAAAAAAATCAAATAATAATAAAATTATTGAAAATGAGTGTATGCAGGAAAAGATTTTTCTTATTAAACGGCGGAAAATATTTTCTAGTCATTTTTGAATTTCAGTCAAATACCGATAAAATAATTATTTTTCTAAAAAATGATTTTCTGTGTATTTTTCACGAAACGAACGTAACCTAAATATTCTAACGATTTCCACACATGATTAACAACCAAAGCTTTTGACATTGACTCTAAAACTCCTGTCCAATGCCCTGCAAAGGATTGCACTTAGGCAACGTGTCATGCTTTTGGCCACACTCTAGTGATTGGATGGTCTTGGTTCGAAAGGCATCTTCGGAACATGGCTGTCTTTCATCGCATTTGTAAATATGGACTCTAACTCGATCAAAGCTACAAAAAAAAAAAATGAGGAAGTTGACTTAGTCAACAAAAACAAGGAACAGTGGACATTTCACTTTTAAAGACAGAGAGGCCGAGACTCACACAAACGGAAAGAAAAGGAAAGAGGAAAGGAAAAGAAGAAGAAAAGGAAAGGAGAGAGAGAGGGCTTTGCGTGTTCATGCCCCAAGGCATCACCAAGCCAATTTGACTTCATATCGTAACATTTGGTAATTGCCCATGCCCTTTATTCATCTAATCAGAGTAGTTTTCAGAATCTGGGCTCAAATTCAGAGTTTAGTGAAAATTGTGCTGCAAAGTCTGATTCTAGAGTTGTGGAGCTCTAGGATTTCATGGAAGCTAAGGTTGATTTCAAGCAACGGTTTAGTTGGAGTGAAATTTTAGGATTTCACGTCCAAGTTTTCCTTTGCGAATGGCTTGAATAATCATTTTGGGTACATGATCTTAGTGTGTATGAATTGTTTTGTTAGTGTTTATGCATAGTTTAACCATTTTGTAGTTGAGGTAGCGTTTTACTTAATTTTAACATTGTTTCTCAATTATTTGATAGAATCACGAGTTTGACAATTCAAGTAACGTTTGTTATTTGGCCGTAGGCATTCCGAGGTAAGTAGTACTCTCTTTTCTTTGATTTTGTAAACTCACATTTCAAAAGCGATAAAGATTTGATATATTATTAGTTATTAATAAGTACGTTTGTTGTATAAAATCTAGATCGGACATTTATTAAGTTTTGGCAATTGTAAATGGTTTGAGAAATGTTTTAGGAAAGGTGTTGCGAAACGTTATATATGATTTGTAAAATTAGTTTATGAAATGAGTTGTATAACGATTTAAGAAACATTTTATGAAAGGCGTTTTGAGAAACTTTTTATGAAAGAAATTTCGAAATGTTATACATATCGATTTGTGAATTTGGTGTATGAAGAATTTTGAAATAATGCAAGAAATGTCGTGTGAAATGTGTTCAGTTTGATGAACAAAGTTTAGAAAGATTAAGCATTTTGTTTTGTGAAATCAATTGCTGATATTGATTATGGATTCGATTGTTGGTATTGGAGGATGGGGGTTTAGTGCTCAATATCATTGTGAGCCCATTGATGGGCTTATGAGTACTTTTGGCTCAAGCCATCAGCTATTATAGAGATCTTGACAAGGGGGAATCTTGGTCGCTTTGTCATAAGATGTGGTGTTGTGACCATAATTTGATGCTAAACAAAAGATTGATCGATAAATTGACCATCAACGTTTGTTTTGATATGAAATGGATCAATAGAGTAAACCATTAGCGTGTGACTTTAATGAGATTGATCAATGGATTTGACTATTGATGTTTATGATGATTTAAATAAGTATTTTCTAAATTGTATAAAGCTTGTTGAGTGAAATGACTTGTACATGATTTTCTATGTATATTAAAGAGTTGGATTATAAGTTTTTAGTAGTGCTCTATACTTACATTAATGCATAGTTGCTACTCGATCTATTTATAAAAGATATGTACTATTCACTGAGCTATAGTTGCTTTTCTCATTCCTTCCTAATATTTTTACATTCATCGGTTATTGGACAATAGAGCGAGAGCAATATCAACGGAGACTTTTGGGAGTTGATATTTGGGTGGTTAGAAGTTGCATCCTTCAGGTGAAAGGACAGCCATGTCATCCCATTTTCCTGTTAAGATTTGGGATGTGATAGCATTGATCGAGAGTGATGGCCAAATCAAAATCAATAGGAGATGATTAATGTCCTTTTCTTGATGAAAATCAATCAAGACCTTCCCAAGACCCATGTCACCATAAAACGGAGGAAGTACACTGCATTTCCTAATCCCAGATTTTCGAAAGCAATGGCATCATCCCATACCTTTGCACCCCTTATATTGTGGACTCTTCTCGTGTTTCAGTCACTTGAGTTTGGCCATTCCGAAGCTTTAACCAATGTGAGCTGCTTTGGTATGGAGAGGGAAGCTCTCTTGAAATTCAGGCAAGGTCTCATCAACCATTCTAAACGCTTGTCATCGTGGACTAGCAAGGACTGTTGTGAGTGGAAAGGAATCGAATGCAGCAAAAAGACTGGCTATATTTTCAAACTTGATCTTCGTAATTCATGCTTTGAGACCTCCCCCAACGGATATATCTCATGTCTAGATAAGAGCAGATTGGCAGGTAAAATCCATGCATCTTTGGCTGAATTGAAGCATTTGAAGTATCTAGACCTCAGCCTCAACAAATATTCCAAGCAAAAAATCCCCCAATTCCTTGGTACTCTCCAGAGACTAGAGTATCTTAATCTATCATCCGCAAATTTTGACGGAAACATATCTCATCACCTCGGTAACCTGTCCAACTTGCAGTATTTGGATCTTGCTAGTAGGTTTGCGGGGGTTATTTAACAACTAATAACCTCCAATGAGTGTCGAAATTATCTTCCTTGAAATACCTTCGCCTCTCTGGCATTGGCCTTATGAATACCACAGATTGGTTTAGTTCCATTAATATGCTTTCTTCACTGCAATCTTTGCAGTTGAGGGGTTGTTCTCGAAAAACTTCCTCACTCTCTATCCGTCAACTTCACTTCTTTAAGATTCCTAGATCTATCATGGAATTTAATAAATTCTTCTATTCGGTTCTACAACTTTAGCAAGCTCCAGCATATCGATTTGAGAGTAAATCATTTGAAAGGCGCATTTCCCAGGACACTCTTTGATAATAATCAACAACTTTCCTTTCTCGATGAGTCTCGTAATTTGCTAGGCGGTCAAATTCTGAAAAACTTCAGCAGTCTCTACAAGTTGCGTGAATTAAGGTTGGCGTTTAATAACTTCGATGGAGATGTTGGAAACAGCATCCATGGTCCTTTGGAGTCGGCACAAAGTAACTTGAGGATTTGTGATTTCACTGCCAATAATTTCAGTGATTTTCCAGCAAGCCAATTGGAGAGTTTCAAAGATCTCGAGTACCAAAGTCTGTCACAAAACTCGATTTGGGGACCTATTCCAGTAACTCTAGAGGAGCTATCATCTCTAACAGAGTTGGATCTCAGCCACAATAAATTGAGTGGTAACATTCCAGAAAGTATCGGGCGACTATCTAGTCTAGAGACATTGGACATAACAAATAATTCTTTGAACGGAGTTGTTAGTGAATCGCACTTTGCTAATCTCACGAGCCTGACCGAATTGTCCATTTCATCTAATGAACTTGTTTTAAGTTTTGATCCCGCCTGGGTTTCTCCATTCCGAGTTCAATGGATTTGTTGCGATTAAGTGAGCGATCAAACAATAATATAGACAAAAGAAGAAAATAAATCGGACACCAGATTTATGTGATTCAGTTGTAAAGACCTATGTCCACGGGGAGAGTAGCAGAGAATTTCAATATAGATTAAGCGATACAAGGAGGTTACGCACTCAAGTCACGTAAACACTCTCTTGGTGTTTTCCAAGCCCTAATTACACCCAATAACACACGCAATATTTAGCCCCAAAATTCCTCAAGAAATAATCTCTCAATCTCACGAAAGAATTACACGCAAATCTTACCACAAGATTTAATTGGCTTCAACACTAAACCTTCTTGAATGTAATTCACGACAAAGAAAAATCTCTCCCAAGCACTTGACAACGAGGCGGCGCTTCAAGACCAATTCTTCACGATCAACGGTGGAATACCAAGCACTCACGCGGCGCTTCAAGACAATTTGTGATCCACCTCTATCACCCATAGCCTCAAGTCTATATATAAATAAAACCCTTATTCTTTTGCCAACTTCTCATAGGATTTTGTTTCCTATCCAAAACATATCTTTGTATATTTTAAACAAAATCCAAGTCCTAGTCAAAGTTGGACTTTCTTATTTTAGTGGCCGAACTCTCCAACGTAGATTTGAATTTTGGGAAGTTGATCTTCGGATTTTTTTTGCTCGATTTTGAACGTCTGCAATATATTCAATTCGGAATAATCGGAATTCCACATTGGGCTCAAACTCGAGACATATATTAACAATCTCCACATTGGCTTGACGTTTGAGCCAAGTTGCAATCGCTTCGTAAAAATTCAAACTCTCCTTTTACTTTCCTATAGCCCCTGATGGGCTTAACCGCCATAGATATTATTTAAGTCCAAGCCTCGCTTGAACTTCGCCATAACCGAGGACCTCATCAGAATACCAACTCCACATGCACCTTTAACTGTTCCGCAAGGATTTTCCGACATAACCTCCTTAACCGCAGATAAAGCAAAACCATTGTTGCATCCATATTTGTCAGGAGATCGAATACGTACCTTGTTAATTTCAGCAGTTACAGCAACCATTGACTCTACAGGCTCCACCTCGCTACAAGCACCATCTGTGTCCATTACTTTGCTAGTACTCATACTCGCTACCTTAGGAGTTTCTGGTCGCAACTCCACCTCAAGCTGAACACCGTCCAGATCCGTATTAACACTGCTACAAACACTCCTAGCCAGAAGTATCGAAGACTTGTCAAGGGTAACTTCTCTGTTGTTAACAGGTGAATTTATATCCGGGCACCACAACTGATTGCCCCATTCTCCTTGTGCATAGTTATGGAATATGCACCTTGCCCTCCAATCGAACTTACCATCACTCACTCGAAAATAACACGGGCAACCAAACATTCTAAGAATAGAATAATCAGCAACGTTACCTGACCACACTTCTTATAGAGTCCACCTCTCAATAGCAGTTGATGGGGATCTATTCACCAGGTAGCTTACCGTACTTAGCACATTAGCAAGGAATCTCATAGCCATACCAGTACTAGAGATAATTTTTCGGGCCATCTCTAGTAATGTTCTGCTCGTCAATTCTGCAAATTGTTGTGATTTATTGGCACTAGTGCGGTGTTTCACTATGCCCTCTGTCATGCAGAATTTATTTGCCAGCTCTGAACAGAACTCCATGCTATTGTCAATCCGCACATGCTTGATCGACTTACCAGTCTCCTTCTCGATCAAAGTCTTGACTGCGTGATCCTGACACCAGCATCAAACTTGTGCATTGGCACAAACACCCAGGTCTTCCTCAAGCAGTCAATAGACTCTCAAACAGATGCATTCGACGTCTCCAGGGCAAAATCTGTCATTGTCTCACCTTGAAGTTTATACAGGCCTCCACGCTTGATTCCTTTCATTATCATCAAGGCACCTTGAACAACCTTCAAAACTCCACTTTTTGAAGAATGCCTGCAACCAGCTGAATCTAGGGCACCAAAGGAAATTAAGTTCTTCTTCAATTCTGGAACGTGTCTTACTCCAGTCAATGTCCTCACAATTCTAGCATGCATTCTGATTTTAACATCACCAACACCCACAACATCGCACTCAGCGTTGTTCCCTAACTGGACTTTACCACTACTCGTGCACTGGTAAGTGATAAACCAGTTTTTATTTGGTGTGACATGAAAAGAACAATCAGAATCCATAATCCATCCATCAAACGATGAATAATCAATGACAGACAAGACATAATCAGCATTATCAGCTACAACTGCAACATTATCTGCAGAATCAACTATAATTCCCTTGCCCTTCTCATTTTTCAACTTAAGGCAATCCCTTCTAAGATGCCCCCCTTGCCACAGCTCCAACAGACAATATTAGCAGTCCTAGATTGACTACGTCTGTTCATATTAGTACTACCATTACCCACACGTGTTACAAATCTTCCTCTATTTTCACCTACTAGAGCAGTAGATACAGATTCGCCAGATTCTCTTCTACGAATATCCTCGCTCAGAATTAAATCTCAAACCCCGTCAAACGTCAAACTTGTTGACCCAGAGGAATTACTAACAGCAGTAACAGTAGTATTACAACTATTAGGCAATGAGGATAGCAGAATCAAAGCACGTACCTCATCTTCAAAATTAATCTCAACTAAACTCAATTGACTAACAATCACATTGAATTCATTGATATGATCTACAACTAACGCACATTTGCTCATCTTTAAATTCAACAGACGTCGCATCAAACAGACCTTGTTAATCGTAGAGGGCTTCTCGTACATATCCGACAGGGCTTGCATCAAATTAGCAGTGGTCTTCTCCTTCAGGATGTTAAATGTGACGTTACGAGCCAACGTCAATCGAATAATGCCCATAGCTCGTCTATCCAGCAAATCCCAATCAGCTTGCTTCATCGTCTCTAGTTTCTCTCCAGATAAGGGCAAGTGCAGTTTCATCTGGTAAAGATAATCTTCAATTTGCATCTTCTAGAAACTAAAATTCTTCTCATCAAATCTGTCAATTCTCACTTTTATTTCTTCTGTCGCCATCGATTCGCTTCAACTTAGCCAAGCCTAGCTCTAATACCACTTGTTGTGATTAAGCGAGCGATCAACCAATAATATAGACAAAAGAAGAAAATAAATCGGACACCAGATTTACAGATTCAGTCGTAAAGACCTACGTCCACGGGAAGAGCAGCAGCGAATTTCACTATAGATCAAGCGATACAAGGAGGTTACACACTCAAGTCACTTAAACACTCTTTCGGTGTTTCCCAAGCCCCAATTACACCCAATAACACACGCAGTATTTAGCCCCAAAATTCCTCAAGAAATAATCTCTCAATCTCACGAAGGAATTACACGCAAATCTTACCACAAGATTTAATTGGCTTCAACACTAAACCTTCTTGGATGTAATTCACGACAAAGAAAAATCTCTCCCAAGCACTTGACAACGAGGTGGCGCTTCAAGACCAATTCTTCACGATCAACGGTGGAATACCAAGCACTCACGCGGCGCTTCAAGACAATTTGTGATCCACCTCTATCACCCATAGCCTCAAGTCTATATATAAGTAAAACCCTTATTCTTTTGCCAACTTCTCATAGGATTTTGTTTCCTATCCAAAACATATCTTTGTATATTTTAAACAAAATCCAAGTCCTAGTCAAAGTTGGACTTTCTTATTTTAGTGGCCAAACTCTCCAACGTAGATTTGAATTTTGGGAAGTTGATCTTCGGATCTTCTTTGCTCGATTTTGAACGTCCGCAATATATCCAATTCGGAATATTCGGAATTCCACATTGGGCTCAAACTCGAGACATATATTAACAGGATTGACATGTCAGGTTGTGATTTGGGACCGAAATTTCCACTGTGGCTTCAAACACAGAGGAATATTTAATACTTGTACATGTCCAATGCAAACATCTCAGATGAAATTCCCAATTGGCTTTCCGACATTTCACTTAACGTTATAGATCTGGCTCTCGATAACAATATGCTCAGAGGCTCCATTTCCAGATTGTGATATGGAAACAAGATGCAACTGTTACAAATTCCGAGTCTTTCTGGTAACGGTCTCAGTGGCAGCATGCCAAATTCGCTATGTGCAATGAAGAACCTAGTTTATCTTGATCTGTCAAAGAACCAACTATCTGGGAGACTACCCTTATGTCTGAAAAAGTTGGAAGCACTGGAATGGATTCTTCTGGGTGACAACTGGTTAAGTGGTCGGATCACTAACTCTTTCTGCCATATGAAGCAATTAGAAGTTTTGATCTTGCATAAAAATGGCTTCGAGCAAGTGCTTCCCAAATGTTTGTCCAACCTAACTAATCTTCGCCTCCTTGATCTAAGTGATAATAACTTCACTGGTGAAATTCCTCCATTTGGACGACATTCTCGATCACTAGTCGCGATCGATCTTGAGAAGAATAGTTTCACTGGAGGCATTCCCTCGCAACTCTGCCAACTTAATTATCTCCAGTTTTTAAGCCTAGCACAGAACAACATTTCCGGAAGCATTCCATCGTGTTTTGATGGATTCTTGTCCATGGTTGGAGATATCAATTATCAGTCGTATTGGATGTATTCACCATCGATTAAAGTCATGGTTAATACAAAGGGAACTAGCCGAACATATGACAAGACACTCCGATTCTTCCATTCCATTGACCTTTCTGCAAACAATTTAAATGGCGAAATACCAGAAGAGTTGACTAGGATGGTCGAACTTCAGAATTTGAACCTCTCTCGAAACAATTTGAGTGGGAAAATCCCTTCAAACATTGGTGACATAAAAAATTTAGAATCCCTTGACCTATCCAACAACAAGATTTCAGGTAGAATCCCTCCTAGCATATCCAGCTTGGACTTTTTAGGTTGTCTCAATCTCTCATTCAATCATTTATCAGGCCATATTCCTTCAGATATTCATCTACATACCGTGGACGATGAATCTATGTATCGCGGTAATGACGGACTTTGTGGAGCTCCTCTTTTAAAAGTTTGCCCCAGATATGAGTAGCATCCAGATATCGGTGGACAATATGGTGATTTTTGGAACGGAGATGAACCTAATGAAGGCAATCTGGACACCCATAATTGGTTCTTTGCAGGACTGGGACCGGGATTCATAATTGGATTCTTGGGAATTTTTAGTGTGTTGCATTTCAAGCAATCTTGGAGGATATCTTACTTTCAAGTAATGGATACGATCATCGAAAAGCTAATGATATCAAGGATGATGACCAGGCTTCTGTTCAAAAGAGCTTTTCAGGTACGCACTTGTAGGAACTACTTAGATCTCTCTCTCTCTCTCTCTCTCTCTCTCTCTCTCTCTCTCTCTCGTAAGCACACATCACATGCTCTCAATTATTCAATACATGATTCCATGCTGTCCTTAGTATGAAATTCAAACAGCTACTTTAATCTTCTTGTCTCTCTCTCTCGTAAGCACACAGCACATGCTCTCAATTATTCAATACATGATTCCATGCTGTCCTTAGTATGAAATTCAAACAGCTACTTTAATCTTCTTGTAGTCGATAGCTAAAGTCTTGATCATTCTTATGACGCGTTGTAGGAAAGGTGATTATCATATATGGGCCTCAGGCACAACCCCAACCATTAAGCAGCGTTTGTGAAAGTCAAAGAACTTATCAGATTCGATAGATAGACAGTACATCTGTTTCATAAACTTAGAAATTCCTGTCTTCATGATCATAAACATCTTATCAACAGCTTATATATGTAACAAAGACTCTGGGCCATATAAAGGCTAGCAAAATCCTCTAACATATTAACAAGCCATTTGCTAAACCCTTCTGCAATGCTACAGCTATTACAGATATGATGTCCCAATTCTAAGGCTGTACGCTCCTTGTCAAAAAGTTTCAGCAATATGATCCCAATCACATAACATGAAGACATAACATTTCTTTCTTAGGTGCATGGTGCAAATTCAACACCAATAATTCTAAAAAACTTCATTGATAAAGATCTGATACGTAATGATGACGCATCGGCTGCTGCTAATTCAAGTGAGAAAAAAGATTGCCGAAAACTGGCTGATATAATGAAATGTAATGCTTCCCTCACTTCCCCGCCACTGCATCCATCTCATCCCTAGATTACTCGGTAAAATTCTAGCCTTTTGCAATGGCTGTTCTCTTCTCCATGAGAGCCGGTTCCTCATCTAATGTTGCCCCTAGTTGTTCCCACTGCATACTTGCCAAATCAGTTCGAATGGAGTAAATTTGAACAAATACAACATCATGTGAATTGGTAGATAGCATGGCAAGAATGATTACGGCAACTTATATATACTGTCACTTTTTTTTTAATCATCTGAATTGGTTGAAAGCATAACACGAATGATTATAGCAACCTCATCCTTGTATCGTCCTTTTGGGTAATTTCAATTCCTTGTCATTTACATTTTCTCGCAGTTAGATTCGTGTAGTTTCATTACCAAAGTTCGAGCATTTTGCTCACAGGGGTATAACATTAATTGAAGTCAGTCAAAATGTATACACCAATGATAAAATTCTATAGTAATGTGAACTCTCTCTTTTGGCCACGATTTAAATGGGAACTAAGATAACCTAAGTTCGGGGAGGACAATTAAGCAAGATTCAATAAAAACCTCATACTCCAATGATATCGACGCTAGTAATATGAACTCTCTCTTTTCTTTTTTTCTTTTTTTTTTGTTTTAAAAAAGAAAAAGAAAAAGAAAAAAACATTGGCTTGTGGGCTGGGCCTCACCCCTGCCCTTTTTCTCATTCCCATGCCAGCCCAAGGCCCATCTCACCCCCGGCTCGCTGTCTTCACGGCGCGGCCCTCTCGTTCTTCTTCCTCCTTCCTTCCTCGCGCTGCACACGACGCGCGCAGGATGACCTCTGGCAGAGAGAGGAGGGTAGATTAGCAATGGAGGGGACGTCTCGCAAGCCTATCAATGCCGCCGAACGGAGCAACGCGAGATCCGGCGAGAAACCCCGATGGAAGGGGACGTCTTGGCGGATGCCTTCAATTCATGTGTGTCCACTTTGACCATGTCTTGGTTCATTTAATTAAGCTCGAGAAAAGTGATTTCGACCTAAGATTAACATGGTACAATTGATGTTCAATGTTGATGCCAATTTTTTTTACCATGCACCTTTCTAAGAGGAAATTTACCCTTAAGAAGAGGGTTCCGATACAAGAGGATACAATTTTTGGACAATGCACGTGTATATCTGTTTGGTCATGTGCTCTTCGTCAAGACGTGGATGATCACCTCTGTCTGAATAAGGCAGTAGTCGGAGAAGTTACACTTGGATGAGCAAAGGAGGCTAGTTCACCATGTAAAAAAGTATTAGCGATTGATATGTGTAAGCATATGATGTGTTGAAGAAAGAAGACATGTCAAAAGACAAGCGGATGATCAATTTTGCAAAACATGTGATGCATCATCTTGAGGAGAATAGAACAAGCTAAAAAGAAGGTGGAGCACTCAGAGGACCAACAGCCGACCATATAATAAAAGAAAGTGGAACACTAGCACAAAACTATTGATCCACACAAAATTATTGATCCACACATTCAGTCGTGGCCTAAATCGAAACTAAATCAGAAAGATTTTGGAGACAATTGTGCGTCACGAATTTGATGTCGAGAATGCTAAGTTGCTTTTATTTTGATTTGATTCCATGATCTAAGTGAGCCGAGTCATTTCTAGATTTTCGTTTGTTAAAAGAACTATAAAAGAGGAAACTACCAAATGGTCATAACAAGAAAGAGGTCATAAAGCATTCGTAGACTCTTCTCAAATGGTTGCTACACGAAGCATGAAACACGTCAATAGGTTCTCATCAAAATGAAACCTTTAAAGGCTCCACATTAACTACAACACCTTTCAGCCAAAGTTTTCCAATGTTTACTTTATCTCTCTATCGTTCTTGCTATTTTCTTTTCACAGCATTTCTTGTTTGCTTTTGAAAGATTTTGTGAGACTCATGCCAATTATTTAAAAGTTTAAGCTGTTAGATCAAAATATGATTTAATATAGAAATATTATAACACTTCTCCTCACTATAAGTCTGATCATTTTTGCTAATACTAAGTGTGGACATATTTGATTGGGGAGGCAAATGGGGTCTGATAAAATTTAAACTCAAGACCTCCAACTTTGGATCTCTACCGACGCTGGTATGCGAAAGCATGGGGAGTGAACGGGATTAGATACCTTGATAGTCCATGCCGTAAATGATGAGTATTCACCCTTGGTCTATGCGGATTAGGGGCCCAACTAACGGGTGAAACACTCCGTTTGAGGAGTACGTGTTATAGATGAAGCCAAATATTTGTTTTTAGGGGCTTTTTTTGTCTTTTCTATCAGATTTGCTTTTAGGTTAAAAGTGATATCTTTATATTAGCGATGGCAAGATGCTGGCCGTTAAAACGCTGAAAAAGAAAATAGAGAGGCAAGAAAAAGAGAGAAGAAAAAAGTGAGTTTTTTTCTTTATGAGGGTTCTCAATCTTTTTGTGCCCTAATCTTGAGAGAAGATCATCGTTGTATTCCTTTTTTTTTTTCGAAGTCTAGTGGATTCGCAGAGTGCCTCTGCGCAGAGACGTAGCCCAAGTTTGGGTGAACTTCGATAATAAATTTTCTGGCGTGTTCTTTTGATTATGTTATTTTATTATTATATTATGCCTGATAAATTGTTTGCGAGCGTTATTTTTCTGGAATCGACGTGCGATTTCGTAACAACTGGTATCAGTGCCTGGGTTGGCTGATCAAGAACATCGAGGGTTTTTCAGTGACGTTCGATTGAAAGTAAACAGTATAGCAGAAGATAAAATCAGAATCGATAAGTTCGATGGGGAGGATTTCGGATGGTGGAAACTACATATCGAGGATTATCTTTATCAAAAAGATCTCTATGCACCACTTGAGGGTTGGAAACCCGAGATGGCGGAAGTGGATCTGATAGCAGAAGCCAGATGGAAAATTCTTGATCGAAAGGCATTAGGTGCGATTCGTCTAGGGTTGACGAAAAAGATAGGGTACCACATCGCGAAAGCAAAAACTGCAAAAGAAGCCATGTATATTCTAACGAATATTTATGAGAAGCCATCCATATCAAATCAGGTATTTTTGCTAAAGAAACTGGTTAATATGAAGTTATCTGATAGAGTTTCTGTGGCAGAGCATATTAATAGTTTCACGCAGGTCACGGGTCAAATGGAATCCGCATGCATAAATTTAGATAAGAAGCTTCAAGCTTTATTATTTTTATGTTCTCTTCTAGAAAGCTACAATACCGCAGTGCAGGGAATTTCGAGCACCATGAAGGATGATTTAACTCTTGCTGATGCTGTGAGTAGTATCATGGATGAAGAGATGTGAAGGAAAGTCTCAGGTGGAGATAATTTTTCTGCATCTACATCTTCAACGGCACTCGCAATGGAGAACCGTGGAAGAAGTAAAAGTAAAGGAAAATTCAACGGGCGTGGCATATCACAATCAAGGGGTAAGAGATAGGTTGCAAAAGATGATTTTTGGTTTTGTCACAAAACCGGACATCGGAGGTTTCAGTGTGAAGCCTATAAAAAGAAGTAACAAGATGAGAATCAATGAGCTAATGTGGTTAGCGATGAATCTTTACTAGATAATTTGTGTTTGTTTGCAGGATTTGACTTGACAACACAAATGGTTTATTGATTCCGGTGCTTCTTTTCATTGCACCTCGCAAAGAGACATATTTGATGATTATGCCAGTGGAGATTTCGGACAAGTGGTTGCGGGAAACAGCCACATGTGTCCCATTGTTAGGAAAGGAACTGTGACTGTGACCATCTTAGGTAGATGACGTCTAGTTTTGCGTGAAACTAGGCATATTCCCGAATTAAAGAAAAATATGATTTCAACCAGTAAACTTGACCAAGAAGGTTTGGTAATAACCTTTGGATGTGGAGAGTGGAAGATAACCTCAGGGGCAAGAGTAGTAGCAAAGGAAAGCGTACGGATACACTTTACCTTCTCCAAGGAGATAATATCAGTGATATGGTTGCAACTATAATGACTACAGGTAATTTGTCTACCCTTTGGCATTATCATTTGGGACATCTTGGTGAAAAAGGTGTAAAGCAGTTACACTCGAGGAAATTACTTTCAGGTTTGCAAAAAGTTGAGTTCGATTTTTGTGAGAGTTGCATTTATGGAAAACAAAAAGTTGTTAATTTTCAATTGAATATGCGACAAAATAAAGGCCAGAAGCTAGAGTTGGTTCGTACTGATGTATGGAGACCTGCTCAGGAACTCTCTTATGGCGATAAGAGATATTTTGTCACATTCATTGATGATGCAACAAGGAAGACTTAGGTCTATGCTCTTAGAGAAAAGTCAGAAGTTTTCGGGATGTTTAGAATGTGAAAAACCATGGTAGAAAAAGAAACATGTTATCAAATTAAAGCTCTAAAGTCTGATAATGGTGGTGAATACACGAGTAAAGAATTCGCAGATTATTTGAGTCGAGAAGGCATACACGGGTTAAAGACTGTTCCTAGAACTCCTCAAGAGAACGGTGTAGCTGAAAGGATGAACATGACTATTCTAGAACGTGCGAGATGCATGAGACTACACGCGGGTCTCCCGCTACACTTATGGGCTGCCACAGTTGATGCAGCTGTTTATCTTATCAATAGAAGTCCATCTAGTGCGTTGGATGGAGAAATACCACAATAATGGTGGTTAGGTAAAAAGATTAATTATTCACATCTAAAGGTGTTTGGTTGTATTGCATATGCTTTGACTGATAGGAAGGATAGGAAAAAGCTTGATGCTAAGTCCCAGAAGTGCGTCTTTATTGGATATGGTGGCGACGGGTATGGCTATAGGCTTTGGGATTATGAGAATAACAAAGTCATCCGCAGTCGGAATGTGGTATTCCACTAAGAAAAGATGTACAAGGATCATTAAACAGAGCATGAGAAGGTAGTACAACCAGAATATGTTGAATTAGACACAATGCCCGTGAAGATGTTTCCAATAGATCAAAGTGCACTTGAAAGAGAGGTTCAAGATGAGTCTATTATCAGTGAAGAGATAATTCAAGAGGAACGCAGTGATTCGGAGCAAACGAACGACCCTAAAGTACCTGTCTTGAGAAGGTCTAAACGTGTGAGAAAGCTAAAGGTAATTTTTATCCATCAACTAATATTGTTCTTAGATATGTCTTATATACAGGTTCGGGGGAACCGGAGACTTACGATGAGGCAAAAGCAGACACGTCTCACTTGCAGCGGAAGTGTGCTATGAAAGACGAGATAAGCTCGTTACTTCAGAACAAAACTTGGGAGTTGACCAAGTTGCCCACAGGTAAAAAAACTTTATTAAACAAATGGGTGTACATGATTAAGATGAAGTAGATGGTAGTATTAGATACAAGGTGATACTTGTAGTCAAGGGCTTTTCTCAAAAAGAAGGAATCAACTACTCCGAGATATTTTCACCTGTAGTGAAAATGACATTAATTAGAGTTCTGCTGAGTATAGTTGTAGTGGAGGATCTTCATCTTGAGCAATCAGACGTAAAAACATCGTTTTTACACGGTGACTTAGATGAAGAATTATGCATGGCACAACCTAAAGGTTTTGAAGTCAAAGGAAATGAACACATGGTATGTCGCTTGAAGAAAAGCTTGTATGGCTTGAAACAAGCTCCACAGCAATGGTACCTAAAATCTGATGGTTTCATGAAAGAAAAAGGATTTGCACACTGTGAGTCTAATCACTGTGTTTATTTTCACAAGTATGATGATGGTGACATTGTATATCTCTCTTTATATGTGGATGACATGCCGATGGCTAGTTTCAATATGAAGAGAATTGTAGAAGTGAAAAAGATGTTATTATCACAGTTTGCTATGAAAGACTTGGGAGAGGCCAAGAATATTTTAGGCATGAAAATCATCAGGGACAGGAAAAATAAGAAATTATGCTTGTCGCAAGAAAACTATGTGAACAAGGTGTTAAAGAGATTTAACATGGATAAGGCAAAACCGGTTGCAACTCTTCTAGCGAATCACTTCAAACTTTCAAAAGATATGTGTCCGAGCACTCAGGCTTTGAAAGATGAGATGGCGGTAGTTCCATATGCATCAGCAGTGGGGAGTTTGATGTATGCCATGATGAGCACGAGACCAAATATTGCACATACAGTGGGAGTTGTGAGTCGATATATGCAAAACCCAGATAGAGAGCATTGGAATGTAGTAAAATGGATATTGAGATATCTAGTAGGTACTTCCAATTACTCACTTTGTTATGGTGGTACATCTCTAGAGTTGCAGGGTTATGTAGATGTAGATCATTCGGGTGATCGAGATAGTGGTAAGAGTACCACTGGATATGTCTTTACAGTTGCAGGTACATAAATAAGTTGGGTATCTCAACTACAAAAAGTAGTGGCTTTATAGACGACAAAGGCAGAATATGTGGCGATCATAAAAGCCTCCAAGGAAATCATATGGTTACAAGATTACATGGAGGAGTTACATCAAAAACAGCTAGTCAGTACATTGTGGAGTGATAGTTAAAGTGCAATGCACTTTGCAAAGAATGCAGCTTATCACTCAAGGACTAAACATATCAAGAAGCGTTATCACTTTATCAAGTCAGCATTGAAAGATAACGAGTTAAAGCTACAAAAGATTGATGGCTCGAAGAATCCAGCTGACATGTTGACCAAGGTAGTAAACAGAGAGAAGCATATTTTTTGTACTACTACTATTGGTATTACTTCATGTTGATTGATGAGGAGTATCGCAGAGGCACAAGTTTTTCAACTACTATTTTTTGAAGAAGATGGATGCAAAGTTGCTTGGTGCTTGGGTATATTTGTCTTCAAGTGGGAGATTGTTATAGATGAAGCCAAATATTTGTTTTTAAGGGCTTTTTTGTCTTTTCTATCAGATTTGCTTTTAGGTTAAAAGTGGTATCTTTATATTAGTGATGGCAAAACGCTAGCCGTCAAGACACTGAAAAAGAAAATAGAGAGGCAAGAAAAAGAGAGAAGAAAAAAGTGAGTTTTTTTTTCTTTATGAGGGTTCTCAATTTCTTTGTGCTCTAATCTGGAGAGAAGATCATCGTTATATTCCAATTTTTTTTTAAGTCTAGTGGATTCGCAGAGTGCCTCTACGAGGAGACATAGCCCAGATTTGCGTGAACTTCGATAACAAATTTTCTAGCATGTTCTTCTGATTCTGTTCTCTTATTATTATATTATGCTTGGTAAATCAACGTGCGATTTCATAATAATATGGTCACGACCGAAACTCAAAGGAATTGACAAGGGCTTGAGAGTATTAGAATCAATGGTCAAAAGCTTTGATGGATAATAACGTGTCAATGGACATGTCGAATCCACGTGTTTCAAGCTCGCGTACTCATGGGTTAAAGCACATTCGCTACAGAAATGGACTAAGAAATCAGCACGAGGGTCCTCTTGCAGCTGGTATTGCTGTCTTATCAATCGAAGTTTTTAATTTCCAACTTGTAAGTCCTCTGGAATTTTCCTCGCAATCCATTTGGTTTAGAGGTGGATTAACAATTGATAAAATAGTTATGCCCATGTATACGTCTATTAGGTGACATCAATGGGGAAAAGTCGAACAGTTAAGAGACTTGAGAATCCAATTGCAATTGCCAAATGTCGCGGGGTTATAAGAATTTAGTAATCGAATTATCTTACACCACATTGGTAATATGTCGAGTTTTAAGTGGATCCAAAGATGAAAAGGTGTTATCTATGGCTCAGTAGGTTGATATCCTGTTAATCTCACTGGTTGCTTGTCATTTTGGTGCCCCTTAATCACATTTGGGCGGATTGCGGAGATTGCTGATCAGAGATCGGTTTACAAGTAGAATCAATCGCGTTCGCACAAATGAAGAAGGATCGACATAATTAGAATTGCTTACTCGGGTCGGTTTTTGTTGGTTTTTGTTGCGGCATGCCCTGTGCACGGAGCTATTTACACGGTGATCACCTTGTTGACCAGGTGTGCCTGCTGCTACTCCTGCTTCTATCGCACCAAGATAAGTGTTGGAAGATATGCAGGAGATCCTGTAAATATACCAGGAAATTGATTGATCAGTTTTTTGATTATAGAGAATCAATCTAAATATTAGATTGATTTGTAAAATATTACATTGCCTTTTTTATGTGTACATCTTGTAATATAAACTGCTAAAGTCATGTACATTGATTACAAGAAAGAAATATACAGAAAAAAATTCTCCCCAAAATTTGTCTTCCTCTTCCTTTCCTCGTCCGTTCCTTGCTTTCCTTCGGTTTCTAACATGGTATCAGAGCCTTGGCTCTAAGCTCCAACTTCCGCACTTGATTGCTTTCCTATGTTATTGAAGCTACAAGACAGATCAACGTCTTGTTACGAAAGAATCAAATTCTGTAAGAAGGAAGAAGAAACAGAAAGGATTTTTTACCATGGATTCAGAGAATACGCTCCCTGCGACTGCTGACGTTCCTTCCATAGGCGACGTCACACCGATGGGAGAGACACAAGGCCACAGCACCGGCACGATACCTGCAAGTCCCACAACCCAGCAACAAATCCAGACTCAATGGCAGTTATTCCCGGCTCAGGCAAATATGGGGCAGCCCATTCCGGGCCATCCTTATCATTGGGTACCCTATCCATGGTATGTTGGGCAAGGCTCGAATCCATCATTGCCGGGGGTAATAAGTTAACAAAGTAATGTTTAGCCTGACGGGAGCCTACCAGCCACAAGCGGGGCAAGCTCAGCCGCCGAGACAGAACGAGTAAACGAGTCTGGAGAAACGGGTTCGGGAACAAACCCTCGCCCGGGACTCTTCAATGCGGGTCATGTAACCGGGTTTAATGGGTCGGGTACAGGGACAAACTCCTACCCGAACCTTTCACCCGGATTTTTACCATGGATTTTTACCATTTCCGATTGCGGCCATTATCGGCTGACCAGAGCCAGGCGACCCCTTGCATGTGTAAACCGCCGATGGTCCAGAATTGCGACTGATCAGTCTGCAATTGACCGGGCTAGAAAACTACAGCAAATGGTCACAAAACTTCTGGCGGGCTCTCATGACAAAGAATAAAGACGGTTTCCTCGACGGAACCGTACCAATTCCATCGGATGAAAGGTTGGCCAGGCACTGGAGAAAGTGCAATCACCTTATCTGCACCTGGATCGGCAATTGCATATCTCCAAATGTCGCAGCAGGCCTCCCACCGACGAAAGATTCGAAAATCATGTGGGACAACATCAAAGAAATGTACGAGAAATTAGACCGAACAAAAATCTTTTGTCTCATGCAGGAACTCACAGATCTCAAGCAAGGGAATATGTCCATCACAACGGCTTACAACAAACTCTCATCGCTCTGAAACGAGCTCGAGGCCGCGAAAGAAAAACTCAAGGGACCTCCAGAAACTCTTAGGCAGTACAGATCCATGAAGGAGAGGGAGAAATCCACTTGATTCCTTTTAATATTGAACAAAACATACCTAACATTTCGTTCACAGATCCTGACGATGGATCCCGTGCCACCCCTCGGCCGGATTTTCCAGCTAGCCGTCCAAAAAGAGAGCCAGCGACTCACAACTCCGGAGCAAACACAAGGAGGCGACGCCGTCGCTCTCACTCTTTGTGAAGAACGTCGCGGGAGAGAATCGAAGGCGAAAACCCTAGCCTAGGAGAGAGAAAATCGCGAGGGGCTAGGGTTCTCAACCAATTACAGAACCCTTAAAAGGGAAGAAGTCTACGGCCCGGATTTAATCCGGCAATCTGACGGCTCGAATTTCTTGCGGAGATCTGATGGCCCTGATTTCCTCCGGTGATCTAACGGTCTGTAGGGAGTCAATATGTCCGCTGCATTAGACGGTGGAGATAATTCCACAATTAAAGCATCCGACGGCCAGATTTTTTCCGCATTAATAAGGAATTTTGGCCAAAATTCAAAGGGGAGAGGTAAATTATACTGTGAACATTACAAATGTCCACATCATACCATAGATAATTGCTAGAAATTACATGGAAAGCCAGGAGAAAAAGGAAAAAAGAAAGAGTATTTTGCAGCTTACCAGGTGACTGGACCTATTGAGCCAAGTAGTGACCGACCGATTACTTATGGGCAATATTAGCAATTGATGCAGGCACTACAGAAAACAGACATTGGAAATAAAGGAGGAAGTTTCTCAGGTATATCCCACTGCCTGATCAATTCTATTTCAAAAATGGCATGGATAGTTGACTCAGGAGCAAGTGATCATATCATTTGTGATATAAGTTTTTTTCAAAAATGCATAGGAAATTGGATACACCCATTTATGTGCAACTTCCAAATGGAAACATTACTCATGTCACATTGACAGGGACTATTCAACTAAGCTCTCAAATTGTCCTACAAAATGTCCTTTATGTCCCACAATTTCAGTTCAATCTCATTTCCGTGTCCAAAGTCTGCAAGGAAAATTCCTGTCAAATACTCTTCAATGTTGACACATGTTTTTTTCAGGCCCTTTCGACTGGGAAACTGATGGGCTTGGGTAGTCTTTCTGAAGGTTTATATTTCTGGACCAATATTCCAAGTCATTTTGATTTGAATTCAATTCCTTTCAATAAGTTGTCATTGCCAATGATAGAGATTTTCTTTTACATTCAAGAATGGGACATAGTGCCTTCTTTCCATACTCTAAATGTCATATTTGTCCTCTCGTAAAACAGTCTCGCACACCTTTCCCTTCGAATGCAAAACGTTCCACTGCTATCCTTTCTTTAATTCATGTGGATGTCTGGGGACCGTATTACACAGCACATCATGATGGTTCACGATATTTTCTCACAATTGTGGATGATCACTCTCGGGCCACATGGGTATTCCTGATGTAGTCAAAAGCTCAAGTTCCATCTCATTTGAAAACATTCATCACCCTGACTAAAAATCAGTTTGGGAAATCAATCCAGCGAATACGGACTGACAATGGGAAGGAATTTTTTAGTCATGACTACAGATCACTTTTCTTGTCTCATGGCATTCTACATGAAAGCTCCTGTATTTATACTCCACGACAAAATGGAGTAGTGGAACGGAAACATCATCACTTGCTGGAAGTCGCACGAGCTTTGAAGTTTCAGGGAACCGTTCCAACGATATATTGGGGAGATTGTGTCCTTACTACAGCCTATCTCATCAACCGCATGCCTACTCGGATATTAGTTGGTAAATCACCCTTTGAATTACTTTATGGGAAAAAAAAAACCAGCAGTAGATCATCTACGAGTTTTCGGTTGTCTATGTTATACTACAACTATGGGACCTCGAGACAAAATGAGTCCACGTGCCAGGAGGTGCATTTTCATGGGTTACCCTAACCTACAGAAGGGCTATTATGATCTCGATCCATCAACAGGAGAATTTTTCGTGAGCAGGGATGTCATTTTTCACAAGACTGTCTTTCCATTTGTGAGTCTACAGAGAATTTGGATATCTCAACCAATTCTCATCGCTCCTCAATTGAGGAAAATATATCTCGTGAATATTTTCTCGCAGCATCACCAAGACAGGTCATTCCATCCTCCTCATTTGATCGGCCACCTCAGACGGCAACATTGGAAAGTGTACCTACTGTTCCATTAAATATTGAGAATGATTCTGGTGAACAGACAGAAAATAATGCTGCGGAGATATCTCCTCCTCCACCGCTAACGGATCATCCACAACATTCAGGGTGAGCTACGAGACCACCAACGTGGACCAAAGACTATTCTGTGCCTCACTTAACGGACCAGGTATTAACTATCCAATATCTTCTTATGTCTCCTTTGAAAAGCTTTCGTCGGAACATAGATGTTGCATTAGTCGTATATCAGATGAGAAAGAACCATCTAGTTATGATGAGGCATCCAAAGAACCACGGTGGCAAAAGGCCATGGAAGCAGAATTACAGGCATTAACTGCTAATCACACATGGGAGATAGTTCATCTGCCCCCGAATAGGAAATCCATAGAATGCAAATGGGTCTATAAAGTAAAGTATAGAGCTGATGGATCCATTGAACGATACAAAGCTTGATTGGTGGCGAAGGGATATACACAACAAGAAGGTTTCAACTATCACGAAACTTTTTCCCCAGTTGCAAAAGATGTCACCGTCCGCTCATTTTTATCAGTTGCAGCAATCCATGATTGGCCGTTACACCAAATGGACGTCCACAACGCTTTTCTTCATGGTAATCTGGATGAAGAAATTTACATGGATATTTCTCAGGGCTTACGGAGACAAGGGGAGAATAAAGTATGTCGTCTCCGCAAATCCCTTTATGGGCTGAAACAAGCTTCCAGACAATGGTATGCTAAATTTACTAATGCTCTCACCAATGCAAACTTCAAACAATCCAAGTATGATTATGCCTTGTTTACATGGACCAAAAGTACGTCATCTATTTACTTGATGATTTATGTAGATGACATTCTTATCATGGGAAATGATGAAGCTGCAATAGAGAGCCTTAAAAAATATTTGCATACCACATTTCATATAAAAGATCTGGGAGCACCAAAATATTTTCTTGGGATTGAGATCACTCGATCTCACCAAGGAATTTCCCTCAGTTAGAGGAAATTTGTATTGGAGATTATATCATAGGCCAGTTTATCAGGATGCAAGCCAGCGGTCATTCCAATCGAGTAAAATACCAAATTGACTACAGCAGACCATACTGGAGGAACATCTTAGGATGATCCTATATTACAGGATCCGAAGAGTTATCAGAAGCTCATTGGAAAACTTATATACCTGACTATGACCATACCTGATATATCATATGCAGTGCAGAACCTCAGTCAGTTTATGCACAAACCGAAGGAATCCCACATGAATGCTGCTCTAAAGGTTGTGAGGTATTTGAAGGGATGTCCAAGACAAGAGATACCTCTATCTAGAAGATGCAACATGGAAATGACAGCATACTGCGATGCAGATTATGCAATGTGCCTTATGAGTCGAAGATCCATAACTGGCTTTTGCATTAAGCTGGGAGATTCTCTTCTTTGATGGAAAACCAAGAAGCAAGCAGCAACAATTTCTCTATCCTCAGCTGAAGCAGAATATCGGGCCATGGCAAAAACCACATGTGAGATTGTGTGGATACGAGGTTTACTTGGTGACCTCGGAGTACAGCTGAAAGGTCCGACGAAGTTATTCTGTGACAACAAATCGGCTTTGAAGCTTGCGGCGAATCCTATAATGCACGAAAGGACCAAGCACATAGAAGTGAATTATCATTTCACTCGGGAGAAGATTCAAGAAGGGACAATCGAGACAAGAGGGATTGGAACTGCTGAACAACCTGCAGATGTGTTCACCAAAGCCCTATGTCAAAGACAACATGCATATCTAATGAGCAAGCTACGTGTCTTGGACATTTACAAGCCACCAGCTTGAAGGGGAGTGTTGGAAGATATGCAGAAGATCCTGGAAATATACCGGGAAATTGATCGATCCGTTTTTTGATTTGTAAAATATTACATTGCCTTTTCTATGTGTACATCTTGTAATATAAACTGCTAAAGTCCTGTACATTGATTACAAGAAAGAAATATACATAAAAAACTTCTCCCCAAAATTCGTCTTCCTATTCCTTTTCTCGTCCGTTCCTTGCTTCCCTTTGGTTTCTGACAATAAGACAACAATACCAGCTGCAAGAGGATCCTCGCGCTGATTGCTTAGTCCATTTCTGCAGCGAATGTGCTTTAACCCAAGAGTACACGAGCTTGAAATGCGTGGATTTGACATGTCCATTGACACGTTATTATCATTCAAAGCTTTTGACCATTGACTCTAATACTCCTAGGCCCTGTCAATTCCTATGAGTCTCGGTCTTGTGACCGTACTCCTCAGACGGAGTGTTGCACGCGTTAGTTGGGCCCTTAATCCGCATAGACCAAGGACGAACACTCATCGTTTACGGCATGGACTACCGGGGTATCTAATTCCGTTCGCTCCCTATGCTTTCGCACACCAATGTTGGAAGGGACCCAGAGAGCTGCCTTCGCTTTTGGCCTTCCTTCATAGATTTCCGGATTTCACCCCTACACATGAAATTCCACTCTCCTTTGTCTCACTCAAGTGAATTGGTTTCGAGAGCATTCCATCACTTTTTGGCAACTTTCACTTTCAACCCAATCCGATACCCTGCAGAAGATTGGACTTAGGCAACGTTATGCTTTTGGCTGCACTCTGGTGATTAGTTGGTCTTGGCTCGGAAGGCATCTCCGGAACATGGCGGTCTTTCATCGCATTTGTAAATGTGGACTTTGACTCGATCAAAGGAAAAAAGAAGAAGAGGAAGTTGACTGAGTCAACAACAACAAGGAATAGTGGACACCTTCAGCTTTTCAAGACGGGCCGAGACTCACACGAACGGAAAGAAAAGAATAGGGGAAAAGGGAAAGAAGAAGAAAAGAAAAAAAGAGAGAGGGTTTTGTGCGTCCATGCCACACACGCTTCGCCAAGTTGATTCGTCTTTATATCGCAACGTCCGGTAAGTGCTTGCACCCTTCATTTGTCTAATTATAGTAGTTTTCAGAATTATGGCTCAAAGTTAAAGTTTAGTGAAAATTAAGCTACAAAGTTCGATTCTTGAGCTGTGGAGCTCTAGGATTTCATGAAAGATATAAATTTTGTCGTTGTAGAGCCGTGAGATTTCATGGATGTTGATTTGAAGTAACAGTTTAGTCGGAGCAAAATTTTAGGGTTTTGCATTCAAGTTCCACATTGCAAATAGCTTGAATAATCGCTTTGGGTATGTGATTTATTAGTAAATATAAGTTGTTTTGTTAGCATTTAGGCATAGATTACCCATTTTGTAGTTGAGGTAGCGTTTTACTCGATTTTAACGTTGTTTCTCAATTATTTGACATAATCGTGAATTTGACAATTCAAGTAACCTTTGTTGTTTAGTCGTAGGCGTTTTGAGATAAGTGGTGCTATCAATTCTATCTATGAATTTGTAAACTCACATCTTAAAAGCAATGAAGATTTGATATATTTTGAGTTACTAATAAATATATTTGTTGCATAAAATTCGAATGACAGCAGTGTCATTCCCTTTTTCTGTTAGGATTCGGGGTGTGATAGCATTGATCGACCGTGATGGCCAAATCAAATAAGTAGCAAATGAATAATGTCCTTTTCTTGATAAAATTCAATCAAGACCTTCCCAAGGCCCATGTCACCATAAAACAGAGGAAGTACACCGCATTTCCTAATCCCATATTATCGAAAGCAATGGCATCAGCCCCTGCCTTTGCACCCCTCATATTGTGGACTCTTCTCGTGTTTCAATCATTTGAGTTTGGCCATTCCGAAGCTTTCGCCAATTTGAGCTGCATTGGTACAGAGAGAGAAGCTCTCTTGAAATTCAGGCAACGTCTCATCGACCATTCTAAACGCTTGTCATCATGGACTAGCAAGGACTGTTGTGAGTGGAAAGGAGTCGAATGCAGCAAAAAGAATGGCCATGTTTTCAAACTCGATCTTCGTAATCCATTCTGTGAGACCTTCCCCGACGGATATGTCTCATGTTCAAATAAGAGCAGCTTGGCAGGTAAAATCCATGCATCTTTGGCTGAACTGAAGCATTTGAAGTATCTAGACCTTAGCCTCAACAATTTTTCCAAGCAAAAATCCCCCAATTCTTTGGTACTCTCCACAGACTAGAGTATCTTAATCTATCATTCGCAGGTTTTGATGGAAACATACCTCATCACCTCGGTAACCTATCCAACTTGCAGTATCTGGATCTTGCCAATGAGTTTGGCGATGCTTATTTAACAAGTGATAACCTTCAATGGTTGTCGAAATTATCTTCCTTGAAATACTTTCACCTCGCTATCATTGACCTTAGGAAAGCCAAAGATTGGTTTAGTTCCATTAATATGCTTTCTTCACTGCAATCTTTGCAGTTGAAGGATTGTTCTCTCGAAAAACTTCCTCACTCTCTATCCGTCAACTTCACTTCTTTAAGATTCCTGGATCTATCAGTCAATTCCATAAATTCTACTATTCCTCCTGGTTCTACAACATTAGCAAGCTCGAGCATATCGATTTGAGCGAAAATCAATTGAAAGGCACATTTCCCAGGACATTCTTTGGTAATAATCAACAACTTTCCTTTCTCGATGTGTCTCGTAATTTGCTAGATGGTCAAATTCTGAAAAACTTCAGCAGTCTCGACAAGTTGCGTGTATTAAATTTGGCGTATAATAACTTCGATGGAGATCTTGGCAGCATCGTCCATGGTCCTTTGGAGTCGGCACAAAGTGACTTGAGGATTTGTGATTTCACTGCCAATAATTTCAGTGGCCATATACCAGACCAATTTGGGAGTTTCAAAGATCTTGAGCGCCTAAGTTTGTCGGGAAACTCAATGTCGGGACCTATTCCGGTAACTTTGGGGGAGCTATCATCTCTAAGAGAGTTAAGACTCAGCTACAACAAATTGAGTGGGAACATCCCGGAAAGTATCGGGCGACTATCTAGACTAGAGATTTTTTACATAACAAATAATTCATTGGACGGAGTTGTTGGTGAATCGCACTTTGCTAATCTCACGAGCCTGACCTATTTGTCCATTTCGTCTAATGAACTTGTTTTAAGTTTTGATCCCGCCTGGGTTCCTCCATTCCAACTTCAAGATATTGACATGTCAGATGTTGATGTGGGACCGAAATTTCCATTGTGGCTTCGAACACAGAGGAATATTTCAGCTTTGTTCATGGCCAAAGCAAACATCTCAGATGAAGTTCCCAATTGGCTTTCCGACATTTTACTTAACGTTGAATGGCTTGATGTCAGTAACAATATGCTCAAAGGCCCCATTTCCAGAATGGACGGAAACAAGATGCCACTGTTAAGATATCTTTTTCTTTCTGGTAACAATCTCAGTGGCAGCATACCGAATTCTCTATGGGCGATGGAGAACCTATATTATCTTAATCTGTCAAAGAATCAACTATCCGGGACACTACCCTCTCTAAGCCCCATTTCCAGAATGGACGGAAACAAGATGCCACTGTTAAGATATCTTTATCTTGCCGGTAACAATCTCAGCGGCAGCATCCCAAATTCACTATGTGCGATGGAGAACCTATTTTATCTTGATCTGTCAAAGAACCAACTATCCGGGAGACTACCCTTATGTCTGAAAAAGTTGACAGCATTGGAAGTGATTTCGCTGAGTGACAACAGGTTAAGAGGTCAGATTACTAAGTCTTTCTGCGATTTTAAGCAATTAGTAGTTCTGAACCTGCATAAAAATGGCTTCGACAAAGTGCTGCCCCAATGTTTGTCAAACCTAGCTAATCTTCTGTTCCTCGATTTAAGTGATAATGACTTCACCGGTGAAATTCCTCCATTTGGACGACATTTTCAAACATTAGCCATCATCGATCTTGAGAAGAATAGTTTCACCGGAGGGATTCCCAAGCAACTCTGCCAACTTCATCATCTCCAGTTTTTAAGCCTAGCACGGAACAACATTTCCGGAAGCATTCCGCAATGTTTTAATCGATTGTTGTCTATGGTTGAAGTTCGGCCCCCTTCGATCCTTTTGTCATATCCGGCATTTATTTACGTCATGGTTCATGCAAAGGGAACTAGCCGAATATATGACAAGACACTCCAATTCTTCCATTCCATTGACTTATCTGCAAACAATTTAAATGGCGAAATACCAAAAAAGTTGACTAGGCTCGTCCAACTTCAGAATTTGAACCTCTCTCAAAACAATTTGAGTGGGAAAATCCCTACAAACATTGGCGACCTCAAAAAATTAGAATCCCTTGACCTATCCAACAACAAGATTTCGGGTAGAATCCCTCCTAGCATATCCAGCATGGACTTTCTGGGTCGTCTCAATCTCTCATTCAATAATTTATCAGGCCCTATTCCTTCAAGCATTCATCTGCGTACCGTGGATGATGAATCTGTGTATCACGGTAACGATGGACTTTGTGGAGCTCCTCTTTTGAAAGTTTGCCCTAGAGATGAGCAGCATCCTGATATCGATGGACAAGATGGTGGTTCTCGAAATGGAGGTGAACCTAATGAAGGCAATATGGACGCCCATAATCGGTTCTATGCGGGCCTAGGACCGGGATTCACAATTGGATTCTTGGGATTTTGTAGTGCATTGCATTTCAAGCAATCTTGGAGGATATCTTACTTTCAAGCAATAGATAAGATCATTCTAAAGCTGATGATATCAGGGATAATTACCACACTTCGGTTCAAAAGAGCTTTTCAGGTACTTACTTGTAGGACCTACGTGGGAATCTCTCTCTCTCTCTCTCTCTACTTAGTAAGCACACTAACACATGCTCTCAGTTATTCAATACATAATTCTTTGCTAACCCTTAGTATGAAATCTTAGTAGCTTCTTTGATCTTCTTGTAGCCCATAGGTAAAGTCCTGATCATTTATATGACATGTTGTAGGAGAGGTAATTATCAAATATGGGCCTCAGGCACAACCCCTAACATGAAGCAGCGTTTGTCAGAGTTGAAGAAACTTGTGATTCAGAAGACGTACATCTATGTCATAAATTTAGAAGTTCCTCTCTTTGTGATCATATACATAAGATACATTGTACCGGTAACTTATGTATATAATGAACTCTTTGTATTATATAAAAGCTAGCAAAAGCCTCAAACATGATGACAAAGCCATTTGCTAAACCCTTCTGCAATGCTGCAACTATTACAGATATGATGTCCCAATTCTAAGGCTATCGTCTCTTTGTCAAAAAGTTTCTGTCATATGATCCCAATCATGTAAAATGAAAACATAACATTTCTCTCTTCGGGGCATGGTGCAAATTTTCAACACCAACAGTTTGAAAAAACTTCATCAAAGATGTGATGCATAATGAAGTCTTGTTGCCGATTCACGCGTCAACTACTGGTAATTCAAGTGAGAAAAAAGATTGTGGAAAACTGGCTGATATAATGCAATGTGATGCTTCCCTCACTTCCCCGCCACCGCATCAGTCTCATCCCAAGCTGACTCGATAAAATTCAAGCCTTTTGCAATGGCTGTTCTCTTCTACATGAGAGCCGGTTCCACATCTAATATTGCCCCTAGTTGTTCCCTCTGCATACGTGCCAAATCAGTTCTAATGGAGTAAATTTGAACAAATACAACATCATCTGAATTGGTAGATAGCATGGCAAGAATGACTACGGCAACTTTTTAAGAAGTTTATACTGTCACCTTTTCTTTTCTTTTTTAATCATCCGAATTGGTAGAAAGCACAACAGGAATGATTATAGCAACCTCATCCTTGTTTCGTCCTTTTGTGTACATTTCCTCGTAATTTATCTTCCATAAAACTTAATTTGAGGCGTATCAATTCCTTGTCATTTACATTTTTCTGCAGCTAGGTTCATGTAGTTTCATTACCAAAGTACGAGCATTTTGCTAACAAAGGTATAACATTAATTGATGTCAGTCAAAATGTATACTCCAATGATAAAATGCTATAGCAATGTGAAGTCTCTCTTTTGGCCACGATTTTAATGGGAACTAAGATAACCTAAGTTCCGGGAGGACAATTAAGCAAAATTCAATACTCCAATGATATAGACGCTAGTAAGGTGAACTCTCTCTCTCTCTCTCTCTCTCTCTCTCTCTCTCTGTTTGTTTTGAAAAGGAAAAAAGAAAACGTTGGCTTTGGGGGCTGGGCCTGAACCCAGCCCTTTTTCTCGTTCCCGCGCCGGCCTAGGGCCCATCTCACCCCCGGCTCACTGTCTTCGCGGCCCGGCCCTCACCTTCTTCTTCCTCCTTCCTTCCTCTTGCTGCACACCACGCGCGCAGGACGACCTCCGGCAGAGAGAGGAGGGTAGACCGGCGCCGGGGGGGACGTCTCGCCAGCGCCATCAATGCCGCCGAACGGAGCAGCGCGAGATCTGGCAAGAAACACCGACGGAAGGGGACGTCTTGGCGGACGCCTTCAATGCCGAGCAGGCGTCCGCAGAGAAGACAGGATGGGACGCCGCTTCCGCCACACCAGGGTCGTTCGGCGTTGCCAAGGACCGGCGGCCGAAACCCCCGTCAACCGGGCCCTCCAGCCTATAAATCGGATCTTCTGGAGCTCGATGAAGGGGGGTGAAAGTGAGGGAATTCGAGAGAGAGAGAGAGAGAGAGAGAGAGAGAGAGAGAGCGAGAGAGATGCACCGAGAGAGAAAGAAAGAGTGGGGGTTTGGGTGAGATCGAGAGGCCGAGAGAGAGGGAGATCGGAGCGAGAGGGCTTCAGCCGACCTCGGCCACGCACGAGCTCCGCCCGACGACCCCCGCCCGACGACCCCCGCCCGACCACCGCGCCTAGCCGACGCCCTTGATTCAAGCCGGCAAGCCCCCGACCCCGTTTTGCCCTCCTTTCGGGCACGTCGGGCAGAAGCTCGCAGCCGTCCGGCTTGCGCTAACTCCGGCCCCGACCGTCCTTGCTTCGGCTGCTGTGTGGTTGTCTCTTCTTTGCTGAGGGTACCAACGCAAATTTCGGTCCCGTTCATGCCAAGAACCCCTCTTTCTAGTGCGCGCTCCGCTTGTTCGACGAAATGCCCCAACGAGATCTGGTCTTAGTTTCGTCGTTTCGGGCCGATATCGAGCCGCCTAGGCGTCGTCCCGTCAAGTCAAATTCCTTGCGAGATAGTTGGTGTCCCGAGTGTTGGCCGTTAAGTCGTTTCAAGCCTGTTCCGACCCATTTTTGTATAATCTTATCAATTCGGTCTTAAACTTTTAATCTAACCAATTCAATTCTAAATATTTTAACAATTTATCAATAAAGTCTATCAGGCTAATTGTTACAAAAAATTATTGACGTGAACGCCGAACATTTTACAAGTTATCATCGGCACTGGGTGAGGTCCACCAATCCCTCACCATATTGAGCAACTTCTCTGACAATCCCAACCATTTCTCGCATGATAAAACACAATCCCATACAATCAATGGCCATTCACACCATCCAACAAATCTAATCTATGCCGATTTGAAAAATTAATCAATTATCCCTTCCCCCAAGACTGAGTCCTTTTTTAGAACAAGAATTAGAACAAGAAAAAAAGGACCAATTTCTCTAGCTCATCTCATCCAGGGAGTTCTTCCTAGACTCACCCACAATCGCAAAAGGAACCTAAACAAAAGCTGCCGAGCCTTGTGCTGTCTTGATAATGACATCGTACCTAATTCTAGGAAACAAATCCTTTTCGAAACTACGTTTGGAATTCTAGAAAACGAGGTTGCGATCCATGTAAAAGTGCGTCAGTCGAGTCACGAGGGCCCAGTCGTGTCCAACTCTAAAATATGATCTTGGTCTAAAAAATCACGATAGAAAAATGAAATTACATATGAAACTACATGAACTAGAATTAGGTGCATATATGATTGAGTGTTATCGTGCATCTCTTTCTAATTAACTTGGGGTGCGTGTATTCCTTACAAATGCATATTGAGAAATTGATGTAGATTTAACACCTTACAAATGCATATTGAGAAATTGATGCAGATTTAAGGGTTTAGCTTTGATTGTTGCAACTAGCGTCATTACTTGTGTGTAAGATTTTGTGAGACCATGACTAACTAATATAAAATTCGTGTGTGTCCACTTTGACCATGTCTTGGTTCATTTAATTAAGCTCGAAAAAAGTGATTTCAACCTAAGATTAACATGGTGCAATTGATGTTCAATGTCGATGCCAAATTTTTTACCATGCACCATTCTACGAGGAAATTTACTCGTGAGAAGAGGGTTCCGATACAAGAGGATACAATTTTTGGATAATGCACCTGTATATCGATTTGATCATGTACTCTTCGTCAAGACGTGGATGATCACCTCTGTCTGAATGCGGCAGTAGTCGAAAAAGTTACACTTGGATGAGCAAAGGAGGATGGTTCACCATGTAAAAAAGTATTAGCGATTGATATGTGTAAGCATATGATGTGTTGAAGAAAGAAGACATGTCAAAAGACAAGCGGATGATCAATTTTGCAAAACACGTGATGCATCGGCTTGGGGAGGATAGAACAAGCTAAAAAGAAGGTGGAGCACTCAGAGGACCAACAGTCGACCATATAATAAAAGAAAGTGGAACACCAGCACAAAACTATTGATCCACACAAAATTATTGATCCACACATTCAGTCATAGCCTAAATCGAAACCAAATCAGGAAGACTTCGGTGACAACTGTGCGTCACGAATTTGATGTCGAGAATGCCGAGTCGCTTTTATTTTGCTTTGATTCCGTGATCTAAGTGATCCGAGTCATTTCTAGATTTTTGCTTGTTAAAAGAACTATAAAAGAGGAAACTACCAAATGATCATAACAAGAAAGAGGTCATAAAGCATTTGTAGACTGGTCTTGAATGGTTGCTACACAAAGGATGAAACACGTCAATAGGTTCTAGTCAAAATGAAACCTTTAAAGCCTCCACATTGACTACAACAGCTTTCGGCCAAAGTTTTCCAATGTTTACTTTATCTCTCTATCGTTCTTGCTATTTTCTTTTCACAACATTTCTTATTTGCTTTTGGAAGATTTTGTGAGACATCTACCAACTATTTTAAAAGTTTAAGCTGTTATATGAAGATATGGTTTATTATATAAATATTATAACACTTCTCCTCACGGTTAGTTTGATCATTTTACCTAATACTAAGCGTGGACATATTTGATTGGGAAGACAAATGGGGCCTGATAAGATTTCAACTCGGGACCTCCAACTCTAATTTAATGTAAGATTTTCTGAGATCACGACTAACTAATCTAAAAATTTAAGATGTTAGATGAATGCATGATTTATTATTTAAATATTTTATCGGCTTCAACACTTGATTATCAGTCAAAGCTTTTGATTTCCAACTTGTAAGTCCTCTGGAATTTTCCTCGCAATCCATTTGGTTTAGAGGTGGATTAAGACTTGATAGAATAGTTATGCCCATGTATACATCTACTGGGCAACATCGATGGGGAAAAGTCGGACAGTTTAGAGACTCGAGAATCCAATTGCAATTGCCTAATGTCACGGGGTTATAAGAATTTAGCGATTGAATTATCTTACACCACTTTGGTAATATGTCAAGTTTTAAGTAGATCCAGAGATGAAAATGTGTTATATATGGCTCATGTAGGTTGATATCTTGTTAATCTCACTGGTTGCTTGTCATTTTGGTGCCCCTGAATCACATTTGGGCGAATTGCGGAGATTGCTGATCACAGATCGATTTGTAAGTAGAAACAATCGTGTTCGCACAAATTGAAGAAGGATCGACATAATTAGACTTGCTTACTTAGGTCGGTTTTTATTGCCGCCTAAGTAGCACCAACACTGACACGTGACACGACACGATACTTCGACACGTCGTTTCTAAAAAAATAGAGAATTCCGACACGTTGGGACACGTTGTATATTAATTATATATTTTTATAAATACATAATAAATTATCATTTTTATGATTATTTGAATCAAATGAATTTGAATCAAATTTATAAATAAATAATTAATTAAAAAATCCTAGAATGAATTTACGCTAAAAACATTAATCCGCCATTTATTAATATCATTCATTATTTCAATTTTGACAAATTCAACTCTATTTCAATAATTCATAAAATTTGGAGAAAAAACAAGTGATCCATATTCTGGATTCGCATGTTAGATATGTTGGAAGAAGAGAAAAAAAAACTTAAGAAGTGAATTGTGTATCACGGGAAGTGAGAATCAAAATAGAAGAGAATATTAGGTTTTTCTTCTTTCTCCATTTATTATTTTTATTATTGTATTTTATTTTTTCATATATATATTGACATCTCATTTATTAAATTTTTAAAATTGATTTCGATATCGAAATCATATGTCGGAAACTCGTATGTCAGAATTCTTATTCAAGTGTCGGGAAAGTTGATCAGGTGTCGGATTTTTCAACACGTATTGATCAAGTATCGAATAGTGTCAAAGAGTGTTAGACACGTGTTGAAGATTATCCAACACGATACGAAAATTCTTGGAAAATTCCAGGGCTTCATAAGTTGCTGCAGGCCTTATGCACGGAGTTACTTACACGGTGATCGCCTTGTTGACCGGGTGCACCTGTTGCTACTCCTGCTTCTTCCGCACCAAGATAAGACAGCAATACCAGCTGCAAGAGGATCCTTGCGCTGATCGATGAGATGGCTTAGTCCATTACTGCTGCGAATACTGTGCTTTAACCCAGGAGTACGGCGGGCTTGAAAGGCGTGGATTCGACATGTCCATTGACACGTTATTATCAATCAAAGCTTTTGACCATTGACTCTAATACTCCTGTCCAATGCCCTCCAAAAGATTACACTTAGGCAACGTGTTATGCTTTTAGCCACACTCTAGTGATTGGCTGGTCTTGGCTCGGAAGGCATCTCCGGAACATGGCGGTCTTTCATCAAATTTGTAAATACGAACTTTGACTCGATCAAAGCAAAAAAAATAAAATAAAGGAAGTTGACTGAGTCAACAAAAACAAGGAATAGTGGACAGCTTCAGTTTTAAAAGACGGGCCGAGATCACACAAACGGAAAGAAAAGGATAGAGAAAAAGGCAAAGACGAAGAAAAGGAAAAGAAAAAAAGAGAGAGGGTTTTGTGCGTCTATGCCACAGACGCTTTGCCAAGTTGATTCGACTTTATATCGCAACATCCGGTAAGTGCTTGCACCCTTCATTTGTCTAATTATAGTAGTTTTCAGAATTATGGCTCAAAGTTAAAGTTTAGTGAAAATTAAGCTACAAAGTTCGATTCTTGAGCTGTGGAGCTCTAGGATTTCATGAAAGATATAAATTTTGTCGTTGTAGAGCCGTGAGATTTCATGGATGTTGATTTGAAGTAACAGTTTAGTCGGAGCAAAATTTTAGGGTTTTGCATTCAAGTTCCACATTGCAAATAGCTTGAATAATCGCTTTGGGTATGTGATTTATTAGTAAATATAAGTTGTTTTGTTAGCATTTAGGCATAGATTACCCATTTTGTAGTTGAGGTAGCGTTTTACTCGATTTTAACGTTGTTTCTCAATTATTTGACATAATCGTGAATTTGACAATTCAAGTAACCTTTGTTGTTTAGTCGTAGGCGTTTTGAGATAAGTGGTGCTATCAATTCTATCTATGAATTTGTAAACTCACATCTTAAAAGCAATGAAGATTTGATATATTTTGAGTTACTAATAAATATATTTGTTGCATAAAATTCGAATGACAGCAGTGTCATTCCCTTTTTCTGTTAGGATTCGGGGTGTGATAGCATTGATCGACCGTGATGGCCAAATCAAATAAGTAGCAAATGAATAATGTCCTTTTCTTGATAAAATTCAATCAAGACCTTCCCAAGGCCCATGTCACCATAAAACAGAGGAAGTACACCGCATTTCCTAATCCCATATTATCGAAAGCAATGGCATCAGCCCCTGCCTTTGCACCCCTCATATTGTGGACTCTTCTCGTGTTTCAATCATTTGAGTTTGGCCATTCCGAAGCTTTCGCCAATTTGAGCTGCATTGGTACAGAGAGAGAAGCTCTCTTGAAATTCAGGCAACGTCTCATCGACCATTCTAAACGCTTGTCATCATGGACTAGCAAGGACTGTTGTGAGTGGAAAGGAGTCGAATGCAACAAAAAGAATGGCCATGTTTTCAAACTCGATCTTCGTAATCCATTCTGTGAGACCTTCCCCGACGGATATGTCTCATGTTCAAATAAGAGCAGCTTGGCAGGTAAAATCCATGCATCTTTGGCTGAACTGAAGCATTTGAAGTATCTAGACCTTAGCCTCAACAATTTTTCCAAGCAAAAAATCCCCCAATTCTTTGGTACTCTCCAGAGACTAGAGTATCTTAATCTATCATTCGCAGGTTTTGATGGAAACATACCTCATCACCTCGGTAACCTATCCAACTTGCAGTATCTGGATCTTGCCAATGAGTTTGGCGATGCTTATTTAACAAGTGATAACCTTCAATGGTTGTCGAAATTATCTTCCTTGAAATACTTTCACCTCGCTATCGTTGACCTTAGGAAAGCCAAAGATTGGTTTAGTTCCATTAATATGCTTTCTTCACTGCAATCTTTGCAGTTGAAGGATTGTTCTCTCGAAAAACCTCCTCACTCTCTATCCGTCAACTTCACTTCTTTAAGATTCCTGGATCTATCAGGCAATTCCATAAATTCTACTATTCCTCCCTGGTTCTACAACTTTAGCAAGCTCGAGCATATCGATTTGAGGGAAAATTATTTGAAAGGCACATTTCCCAGGACACTCTTTGATAATAATCAACGACTTTCCTTTCTTGATGTGTCTTATAATTTGCTAGATGGTCAAATTCTGAAAAACTTCAGCAGTCTCTACAAGTTGCGTGTATTAAATTTGGCGGGTAATAACTTCGATGGAGATCTTGGCAGCATCGTCCATGGTCCTTTGGAGTCGGCACAAAGTGACTTGAGGATTTGTGATTTCAGTGGCAATAATTTCAGTGGCCATATACCAAACCAATTTGGGAGTTTCAGGGATCTCGAGTACCTAAGTCTGTCAGAAAATTCAATGTCGGGACCTATTCCGGTAACTTTGGGGGAGCTATCATCTCTAAGAGTGTTACGACTCAGCAACAATAAATTGAGTGGAAACATCCCGGAAAGTATTGGGCGACTATCTAGACTAGATATGTTTGACATATCAATGAATTCATTGGACGGAGTTGTTAGTGAATCACACTTTGCTAATCTCACGAGCCTGACCTATTTGTCCATTTCGTCTAATGAACTTGTTTTAAGTTTTGATCCCGCCTGGGTTCCTCCATTCCAACTTCAAGATATTGACATGTCAGATTTCGATGTGGGATCGAAATTTCCATCGTGGCTTCGAACACAGAGGAATATTTCATTCTTGCGCATGTCCAATGCAAATATCTCAGATGAAGTTCTCAATTGGCTTTCCGACATTTTACTTAACGTTGAATGGCTTGATGTCAGAAACAATATGCTCAAAGGCCCCATTTCCAGAATGGACGGAAACAAGATGCCACTGTTAGAAAATCTTCATCTTTCTGGTAACAATCTCAGCGGCAGCATACCGAATTTTCTATGGGCAATGGAGAACCTATATTATCTTGATCTGTCAAAGAACCAACTATCCGGGACACTACCCTCTCTAAGCCCCATTTCCAGAATGGACGGAAACAAGATGCCACAGTTGCAGTTAATGATTCTTTCTAGTAACAATCTCAGTGGCAGCATTCCAAATTCACTATGTGCGATGGAGAACCTAATTTATCTTGATCTGTCAAAGAACCAACTATCCGGGAGACTACCCTTATGTCTGAAAAAGTTGAAAGCATTGGAACTGATTTCGCTGAGTGACAACAGGTTAAGAGGTGAGATTACTGACTCTTTCTGCCATTTTGAGCAATTAGAAGTTCTGAACCTGCATAAAAATGGCTTCGACAAAGTGCTTCCCCAATGTTTGTCAAACCTAGCTAATCTTCTGTTCCTCGATCTAAGTGATAATGACTTCACTGGTGAAATTCCTCCATTTGGACGACGTTTTCAGTCATTAGCCATCATCGATCTTGAGAAGAATGGTTTCACCGGAGGCATTCCCACGCAACTCTGCCAACTTCATCATCTCCAGTTTTTAAGCCTAGCACGGAACAACATTTCCGGAAGCATTCCGCTGTGTTTTAATCGATTGTTGTCTATGGTTGAAGATCGGCCCCCTCGGATCCCTTTGTCAAATCCGACATTCATTTACGTCATGGTTCATGCAAAGGGAACTAGCCGAATATATGACAAGACACTCCAATTCTTCCATTATATTGACTTATCAGTAAACAATTTAAATGGCGAAATACCAAAAAAGTTGACTAGGCTCGTCCAACTTCAGAATCTGAACCTCTCTCAAAACAATTTGAGTGGGAAAATCCCTACAAACATTGGCGACCTCAAAAAATTAGAATCCCTTGACCTATCCAACAACAAGATTTCGGGTAAAATCCCTCCTAACATATCTAGCATGGACTTTCTGGGTTGTCTCAATCTCTCATTCAATAATTTATCAGGCCCTATTCCTTCAAGCATTCATCTGCGTACCGTGGATGATGAATCTGTGTATCACGGTAACGATGGACTTTGTGGAGCTCCTCTTTTGAAAGTTTGCCCTAGAGATGAGCAGCATCCTGATATCGATGGACAAGATGGTGGTTCTCGAAATGGAGGTGAACCTAATGAAGGCAATATGGACGCCCATAATCGGTTCTATGCAGGCCTGGGACCGGGATTCACAATTGGATTCTTGGGATTTTGTAGTGCATTGCATTTCAAGCAGTCTTGGAGGATATCTTACTTTCAAGCAATAGATAAGATCATCGAAAAGCTGATGACATCAGGGATAATTACCATGCTTCGGTTCAAAAGAGCTTTTGAGG
Source organism: Eucalyptus microcorys (assembly GCA_014182515.1). Classification (NCBI taxonomy): domain Eukaryota; kingdom Viridiplantae; phylum Streptophyta; class Magnoliopsida; order Myrtales; family Myrtaceae; genus Eucalyptus; species Eucalyptus microcorys. The sequence goes on along the minus strand of CM024568.1, from coordinate 28,443,741 downwards.
TACTTACTTGTAGGACCTACGTAGGAATCTCTCTCTCTATCTCTCTCTCTATCTCTCTCTCTAACTCTCTACTTAGTAAGCACACTAACACATGCTCTCAGTTATTCAATACATGATTCTTTGCTAACCCTTAGTATGAAATCTAAGTACCTTCTTTGATCTTCTTGTAGCCCATAGGTAAAGTCCTGATCATTTATATGACATTGTAGGAGAGGTAATTATCAAATATGGGCCTCAGGCACAACCCCCAACATAAAGCAGCGTTCATGAGAGTTGAAGAAACTTGTCAGATTCAGAAGACGTACATCTATTACAGATATGATGTCCCAGTGCTAAGGCTATCGTCTCTTTGTCAAAAAGTTTCTGTCACATGATCCCAATCATATAAAACGAAAACATAACATTTCTCTCTTCAGGGCATGGTGCAAATTTTCAACACCAACAGTTTGAAAAAACTTCATCAAAGATGTGATAAATAATGAAGTCTTGTTGCCGATTCACGCGTCAACTACTGGTAATTCAAGTGAGAAAAAAGATAGTGGAAAACTGGCTGATATAATGCGATGCGATGCTTCCCTCACTTCCCCGCCACCGCATCAGTCTCATCCCTAGCTGACTCGATAAAATTCAAGCCTTTTGCAATGGCTGTTCTCTTCTACATGAGAGCCGGTTCCACATCTAATATTGCCCCTAGTTGTTCCCTCTGCATACGTGCCAAATCAGTTCTAATGGAGTAAATTTGAACAAATACAACATCATCTGAATTGGTAGATAGCATGGCAAGAATGACTACGGCAACTTTTTAAGAAGTTTATACTGTCACAATTTCTTTTCTTTTTTAATCATCCAAATTGGTAGAAAGCACAACAAGAATGATTATAGCAACCTCATCCTTGTATGGTCCTTTTGTGTAGCTTCATTTCCTCGTAATTTATCTTCCATAGAACTTAATTTAAGGCGTATCAATTCCTTGTCATTTACATTTTTCTGCATCTAGATTCATGTAGTTTAATTACCAAAGTACTAGCATTTTGCTAACAGGGGTATAACATTAATTGATGTCAGTCAAAATGTATAATACTCCAATGGTAAAATGCTATAGTAATGTGAACTCTCTCTTTTGGCCACGATTTAAATGGGAACTAAGATAACCTAAGTTTGGGGAGGACAATTAAGCAAAATTCAATAAAAACCTCATACTCCAATGATATCGACGTTAGTAATGTGAACTCTCTCTTTTTTTTAAAAAAAAAAGATTTAAAAAAAAAAAAAAAAACGTTGGCTTTGGGGGCTGGGCCTGACCTCAGCCCTTTCTCTCGTTCCCGCACCGGCCCAGGGCCCATCTCACCCCCGTCTCGCTGTCTTCGCGGCCCGGCCCTCTCATTCTTCTTCCTCCTTCCTTCCTTGCGCTGCACACCACGCGCGCAAGACGACCTCCGGCGGAGAGAGGAGGGTAGACCAGCGACGGAGGGGACGTCTCGCGGCCCCCATCAATGCCGCCGAACGGAGCAGCGTGAGATCCGGCGAGAAACCCCGACGGAAGGGGACGTCTTGGCGGGCGCCTTAAATGCCGAGCAGGCCTCCACGGAGAAGACGGGATGGGACGCCGGTTCGGCCACACCAGGGCCGGTTGGCGTTGCCAAGGACAGGCGGCCAAAATCCCCCGTCGATCGGGCCCTCTAGCCTATAAATAGGACCTTCTGGAGCTCGGTGAGGGAATTCAAGAGGGAGCTTTGGAGAGGGGGAAAGATAGAGAGAGAGATGCACCGAGAGAGAAAGAGTGGGGGTTTGGGTGAGATCGAGAGGCCGAAAGAGAGGGAGATCGGAGTGAGAGGGCGTCAGCCGTCCTCGGCCACGCGCGAGCTCCGCCCGACGACCCCCGCCCAACCACTGCGCCTAGCCAACGCCCTTGATTCAAGCCGGCAAGCCCCCGACCCCGTTTTGCCCTCCTTTCGGGCACGTCGAGCCGGAGCTCGCGGCCGTCCGGGTCGCGCTAACTCCGGCCCCGACCGTCCTTGCTTCGGCTGCTGTGTGGTCGCCTCTTCTTTGCTGAGGTTCCCAACGCAGATTTCGGTCCCGTTCGAGCCAAGAACCCCTCGTTCCAGTGCGCGCTTCGCTTGTTTGACGAAATGCCCCAACGAGATCTGGTCTTAGTTTCGTCGTTTCGGGCCGGTATCAAGCCGCCTGGGCGTCGTCCCGTCGAGTCAAATTCCTCGCAAGATAGTTGGTGTCCCGAGTGTTGGCCGTTCAGTCGTTTCGAGCCTATTCGCCGACGTCGCCTTTTTCAGTTTGTGTTCAGCCGAGGATGCTAGCGGTGTTCATGCCAGCCGAGGGACGGCGGCCCCAGGCGGAGGTTAGACCCTCGACCATTTTACATGTTCCCATCAGCACTGGGTGAGGTCCACGAGTCCCTCACCATATTGAGCAACTTCTCTGACAATCCCAATTGTTTCTCACATGATAAAACACAATCCCATACAATCAGTGACCATCCACACCACCCAACAAATCTAATCTACGCCGTAGGGAAAAATTAATCAATTATCCCTTCCCCCAGGACCGAGTCCTTTTTTATAACAAGAAAAAAAGGACCTATTTCTCTAGCCATCTCTTCCATGAGTTCTTCCTAGACTCACCCACAATCCCAAAAGGAACCTAAACAAAAGCTGCCGAGCCTTGTGCTGTCTTGATAATGACATTGTACCTAATTATAGGAGACAAATCCTTTTCGAAACTACATTTGGAATTCTAGAAAACGAGGTTACGATCCATGTAAAAGTGCCACAGTTGAGTCACGAGGGCCAAGTCGTGTCCAACTCTAAAATATGATATTGGTCTAAAAAATCACCATAGAAAAATGAAATTACATACGAAACTACCTGAACTAGATTCAGGTGCATAAATGATTAAGCGTGATCATGCATCTCTTTCTATTAAACCCGGGGTGCGTGTATTGTACCTTACAAATGCATATTGAGAAATTGATGTAGATTTAAGGGTTTAGTTTTGACTGTTGCAACTAGCGTCAATACTTGAAGTCAAAGATATAATTTCAATTAGCATATAATTCGTGTCTGTCCACTTTGACCATGTCTTGGTTCATTTAATTAAGCTCAAGAAAAGTGATTTCGACCTAAGATTAACATGGTGCAATTGATGTTCAATGACGATGCCGAATTTTTTACCATGCACCATTCTAAGAGGAAATTTACCCCTGAGAAAAGGGCTCCGATACAAGAGGATACAATTTTTGGACAATGAACGTGTATATCGATTTGGTCATGTACTCTTCGTCAAGACGTGGATGATCACCTCTGTCTGAATGCGGCAGTAGTCGAAAAAGTTACACTTAGATGAGCAAAGGAGGCTGGTTCGCCATGCAAACAAGTATTAGCGATTGATATGTGTAAGCATATGATGTGTTGAAGAAAGAAGACGTGTCAAAAGAAAAGCGGATGATCAATTTTGCAAAACACGTGATGCATCATCTTGGGGAGAATAGAACTATCTAAAAAGAATGTGGAGCACTCAGAGGACTAACACTCGACCATATAATAAAAGAAAGTGGAACACCAGCACAAAACTATTGATCCACACATTCAGTCACGGCCTAAATCGAAACCAAATTAGGAAGCTTTCGGTGACAACTGTGAGTCACGAATTTGATGTCGAGAATGCCGAGTTGCTTATATTTTGATTTGATTCCATGATCTAAGTGGTCCGAGTCATTTCTACATTTTTTTTTTTATTAAAAGAACTATAAAAGAGGAAACTACCAAATGGTCATAACAAGAAAGAGATCATAAAGCATTCATAGACTCTTCTCAAATGGTTGGTACATGAAAGAAGAAACACGTTGGTAGGTTCTAGTCAAAATGAAACCTTTAAAGGTTTCACATTGACTGCAACGGCTTTCAGCCAAAGTTTTCCAATGTTTACTTTATCTCTCTATCGTTCTTGCTATTTTCTTTTCACAGCATTTCTTGTTTGTTTCTGAAAGATTTTGTGAGACATCTGACAACTGTTTTAAAACCCTTAAACCGTTAGATGAAAGTGTGGTTTATTATATAAATATTATAACACTCCTCTTCACGATTAGTCTGATCATTTTGCTTGATACTAAGCATGGACATATTTGATTGGAGAGGCAAATGAGGCTTGATAAGATTTGAACTCAGCACCTTCAACTCTAATATAATGTAAGATTTTTTGAGATCACGACTAACTAATATAAAATTCGCATGTGTCCACTTTGACCATGTCTTGGTTCATTTAATTAAGCTCGAGAAAAGTGATTTTGACCTTAGATTAACATGGTGCAATTGATGTTCAATGTTGATGCTGAATTTTTTTACCATACACCATTTTAAGAGGAAATTTACCCCTGAGAAGAGGGCTCCGATACAAGAGGATACAATTTTTGGACAATGCACATGTATATCAATTTGGTCATGTACTCTTCGTCAAGACGTGGATGATCACCTCTGTCTGAATGTGATAGTAGCCGAAAAAGTTACACTTGGATGAGCAAAGGAGGCCAGTTCGCCATGCAAAAAAGTATTAGCGATTGATATGTGTAAGCATATGATATGTTGAAGAAAGAAGACGTGTCAAAAGACAAGTGGATGATCAATTTTGCAAAACACATGATGCATCATCTTGGGGAGAATAGAACAAGCTAAAAAGAAGGTGGAGCACTCAGAGGACCAACACTCGACCATATAATAAAAGAAAGTGGAACACCAGCACAAAACTATTGATCCACACATTCAGTCGCGGCCTAAATCGAAACCAAATCAAGAAGCTTTCGGTGACAACTGTGGGTCACGAATTTGATGTCGAGAATGCGAGTTGCTTTTATTTTGATTTGATTCCGTGATCTAAGTGGTCCGAGTCATTTCTACATTTTGGTTTGTTAAAAAAACTATAAAAAAGGAAACTACCAAATGGTCATAACAAGAAAGAGGTCATAAAGCATTCATAGACTCTTCTCAAATGGTTGGTACATGAAAGAAGAAACACGTTGGTAGGTTCTAGTCAAAATGAAACCTTTAAAGGTTTCATATTGACTACAACTACTTTCAGCAAAAGTTTTCCAATGTTTACTTTATCTCTCTATCATTCTTGCTATTTTCTTTTCACAACATTTCTTGTTTGTTTCTGAAAGATTTTGTGAAACCTCTGACTATTGTCTTAAAAACCTTAAATTGTTAGATGAAAATGTGGTTTATTATATAAATATTATAACACTCTTCTTCACGGTTAGTCTGATCCTTTTGCCTGATACTAAGCATGGACATATTGGATTGGGTAGGCCAATGAGACTTGATAAGATGTGAACTCGGGACCTTTAACTGTAATATGATGTAAGATTTTGTGAGATGACGACTAACTAATAGAAAAATTTAAACTGTTAGTTGAATGCCTGATTTATAATTTACATATTCTACCGGCTTCCACACTTGATTATCTAGCAAAGCTTTTGATTTCCAACTTGTAAGTCCTCGGAAATTTCGTCGCAATCCATTTGGTTTAGAGGTGGATTAACACTTGATAGAATTGTTATGCGCATGTATACATCTACTAGGCAACATCGGTGGAGAAAAGTCAAACAATTACGAGACTCAAGAATCCAATTGCAATTTCCTAATGTCGTGGGTTATAAGAATTTGGCGATCGAATTATCTTACACCACTTTGGTAATTGAAAAAGCTAGTATGAACACCTAGAGGAGCGGTGAATAGGTATAAAGGCAAAATAAAATAAAATATAAACTTTTCTTTTTAACTAGAGTCTGACTGACAATAGACTTTGCAGGAAGAGTCAGACTTTAACAATTTAATAGAGTTACGATCAAAGTAAAAGAGTTCAGGGAATAAAATAAGAACACAAGGTTTATAGTGGTTCGGCTTAATCCAAGCCTACGTCCACTCTCCCGCACTGACAGCCCACCGGCTGGATTTCACTACAAATCAAAAGAGTCGTTACAGTATTATGTCCTTGATTCCACAGTGTAGAAACTCTGCTACACTTCCTCAAAGTCTCACAAGAATCTAAACACTCTTTTAAATACAAATTTTCGTTCAACAATTGAATCAGCAAAAAACAAGGAGCTTCAAACTTTGGAAATTTTCTATCGCGCACTTTCTCGAATAACTACAGCGTCTTCCTTATATACTCCGCTATGCCTTCATAACCAATGGCGCATTCATAAGGAGTTCTTTCAATCTACCCGTTGGATGGAATCAATTAGGGAAATCTCGAGTTACTTAAGGAATGTGATGATAGCCCACCAATCCTGCTTGTCCATACAATCAGGATCTAGGTTTCCATAAGTAGAACCTTCCAAGTATACTTCGCCAATCAACGGATCCAAATTACCAAAATTAATTTCAAAACGAATAAAAGATCTTGTGATGTTATCTCCAACCGTGAGATCTTCTTTAGCCGCTCGAATCAAATCCTTAAATAAATACTCGATTCTGGATAAGTCTTCTACAACGGTCTAGAAACTGTCAATGAGGGCAGACTTTAAATCTTGAGTCTGGCGATCTGGCAGTCTTCAGACTTTGACGAAAGAGTCTACAAGTCTTCAGACTAGATTGATAGAAACGTTTTGTCAGCTTCAAAACAACCAAGAGAGATTTCTCTAACAGTAATATGTTGAGTTTTAAGTGGATCCAAAGATGGAAAGGTGTTATCTATGGCTCGTGAAGGTTGATATCTTGTTAATCTCATAGGTTGCTTGTCATTTTGGTGCCCTTGAATCACATTTGGGTGAATCGTGGAGATTGCTGATCACGGATCGATTTGCAAGTAGAATCAATCGCGTTCGCACAAAGTGAAGAAGGATCGACATAAGTAGACTTGCTTACTCGGGTCGGTTTTTGTTGCAGCATGCCCTGTTCACGGAGCTATTTACACGGTGATCGCCTTGTTGACCGAGTGCACCTGCTGCTACTCCTGCTTCTACCGCACCAAGATGAGATAGCAATACCGGCTGCAAGAGGATCCTCGCACTAATTGCTTAGTCCATTTCTGCAGCGAATGTGCTTTAACCCAGGAGTACGCGAGCTTGAAACGCGTGGATTCGACATGTCCATTGACACGTCATTATCAATCAAAGCTTTTGACCATTGACTCTAATACTCCTAGGCTCCTGTCAATTCCTTTGAGTCACAAGACCGTACTCCTCGAACGGAGTGTTTCACGCGTTAGTTGGGCCCCTAATCCGCGTAGACCAAGGATGAACACTCATCGTTTACAGTATGGACTTTTAGGGTATCTAATTCCGTTCGCTCCCAATGCTTTCACACACCAGTGTCAGTAGGGACCCAAAGAGCTGTCTTCGCTTTTGGCCTTCCTTCGTAGATCTCCGGATTTCACCCCCTACACACGAAATTTCACTCTCCTCTGTCTCACTCAAGTGAATTGGTTTCGAGAGCATTCCGTCATTTTTTGACAACTTTCACTTTCAACCCGATCCGATAACCTGTAGAAGATTGCACTTAGGCAACGTTATGCTTTCGGCTGCACTCTGGTGATTAGTTGGTCCTGGCTCGGAAGGCATCTCCGGAACATGGCGGTTTTTCATCGCATTTGTAAATATGGACTTTGACTCGATCAAAGGAAGAAAAGAAAAACAAAAAAGAGGAAGTTGACTGAGTCAACAAAAGCAAGGAATAGTGGACACCTTCAGCTTTTAAAGACGGGCCGAGACTCACACGAACAGAAAGAAAAGGATAGGGGGAATGGGAAAGAAGAAGAAAAGAAAAAAAAAGAGAGGGTTTTGTGCATTCATGCCACAAACGCTTTGCCAAGCTGATTCAACTTCATATCGCAACGTCCGGTAAGTGCTTGCGCCATTCATTTCTCTAATCATAGTAGTTTTCAGAATTATGACTCAAAGTTAAAGTTTAGTGAAAATTGAGCTGCAAAGTTCAATTCTTGACTTGTGGAACTCCAGGATTTCATGAAAGATATAATTTTTGTTGTTGTAGAGCCATGAGATTTCATGGAGGTTGATTTGAAGTAACGGTTTAGTCGAAGTGAAATTTTAGGGTTTTGCATTCAAGTTTCACATTGTTAATAGCTTGAATAATCACTTTGGGTATGTGATTTATTAGTACATATAAGTTGTTTTGTTAGCATTTAGGCATAGATTAACCATTTTGTAGTTGAGGTAGCATTTTACTCGATTTTAAAGTCGTTTATCGATTATTTGATAGAATCGCGAATTTGACAATTTGTGTAACATTTGTTATTTGGTCATATGCGTTTTGAGATGAGTGGTTCTATCAATTCTATCTATGAATTTGTAAACTCGTGTCTTAAAAGCAATGAAGATTTGATATATTTTGAGTTATTAATAAATATGTTTGTCGCATAAAATTCGAATGATAGCCGTATTATTCCCTTTTTCTATTAGGATTCTGGGTGTGATAACATTGATCGACAGTGATGGCAAAATCAAATAAGTAGGAAATGAGTAATGTCCTTTTCTTGATGAAATTCAATCAAGACCTTCCCAAGACCCATGTCACCATAAAACGGAGGAAGTACACTGCATTTCCTAATCCCATATTATCGAAAGCAATGGCATCAGCCCCCGCCTTTGCACCCCTCATATTGTGGACTCTTCTCGTGTTTCAATCATTTGAGTTTGGCCATTCTGACGCTTTCACCAATGTGAGCTGCTTTGGTACAGAAAGACAAGCTCTCTTGAAATTCAGGCAAGGTCTCATTGACCATTCTAAACGCTTGTCATTGTGGACTAGCAAGGACTGTTGTGAGTGGAAAGGAGTCGAATGCAGCAAAAAGACTGGCCATGTCTTCAAACTTGATCTTCGTAATCCATTCTGTGAGACCTCCCCCTACGGAGAGGTCTTTTGTTCAGATCAGAGCACCTTGGCAGGTAAAATCCATGCATCTTTGGCTGAATTGAAGCATTTGAAGTATCTAGACCTCAGCCTCAACAGATTTTCCAAGCAAAAATTCCCCAATTCTTTGGTACTCTCCAGAGACTAGAGTATCTTAATCTATCATCCGCAGGTTTTGACGGAAACATACCTCATCACCTCGGTAACCTGTCCAACTTGCAATATCTAGATCTTGCTAGTAGGTTTGGCGAGGGTTATTTAACAACTGATAACCTCCAATGGGTGTCGAAATTATCTTCCTTGAAATACTTTCACCTCTCTGGCAATGACCTTGGGAATGCCACAGATTGGTTGAGTTCCATTAATATGCTTTCTTCACTACAATCTTTGCAGTTGAGCTATTGTTCTCTCGAAAAACTTCCTCACTCTCTATCAGTCAACTTCACTTCCTTAAGATTCCTGGATCTATCAGGCAATTCCATAAATTCTACTATTCCTCCCTGGTTCTACAACATTAGCAAGCTCGAGCATATCGATTTGAGCGAAAATCAATTGAAAGGCACATTTCCCAGGACATTCTTTGGTAATAATCAACAACTTTCCTTTCTCGATGTGTCTCGTAATTTGCTAGGCGGTCAAATTCTGAAAAACTTCAGCAGTCTCGACAAGTTGCGTGTATTAAGGTTGGCGTATAATAACTTTGATGGAGACGTTGGGAGCATCATCCATGGTCCTTTGGAGTCGGCACAAAGTGACTTGAGGATTTGTGATTTCAGTGGCAATAATTTCAGTGGCCATATACCAAACCAATTTGGGAGTTTCTGGGATCTCGAGTACCTAAGTCTGTCAGAAAATTCAATGTCGGGACCTATTCCGGTAACTTTGGGGGAGCTATCATCTCTAAGAGAGTTGGATCTCAGCCACAACAAATTGAGTGGAAACATCCCGGAAAATATTGGACGACTATCTAGACTAGAGAGTTTTTACGTATCAAATAATTCATTGGACGGAGTCGTTGGTGAATTGCACTTTGCAAATCTCGCGAGCCTGACCGCTTTGGACATTTCATCTAATGAACTTGTTTTAAGTTTTGATCCCGCCTGGGTTCCTCCATTCCAACTTCAATATATTTATATGTCAGATCTTGACGTGGGACCGAAATTTCCATTGTGGCTTCGAACACAGAGGAATATTTTATTCTTGCGCATGTCCAATGCAAACATCTCAGATGAAGTTCCCAATTGGCTTCCCGACATTTTACTCAACGTTAAAATGCTTGATCTCAGTAACAATATGCTCAAAGGCCCCATTTCCAGAATGGACGGAAACAAGATGCCACTGTTAGAAAGTCTTTATCTTTCTGGTAACAATCTCAGCGGCAGCATACCGAATTCTTTATGGGCGATGGAGAACCTATATTTTCTTGATCTGTCAAAGAACCAACTATCCGGGACACTACCCTCTCTAAGCCCCATTTCCAGAATGGACGGAAACAAGATGCCACTGTTAACACATCTTTATCTTGAGGGTAACAATCTCAGCGGCAGCATACCAAATTCACTATGTGCGATGGAGAGACTAACTTATCTTGATCTGTCAAAGAACCAACTATCCGGGAGACTACCCTTATGTCTGAAAAAGTTGAAAGCATTGATAATGATTTCGCTGAGTGACAACAGGTTAAGAGGTCAGATTACTAACTCTTTCTGCCATTTTAAGCAATTAGCAGTTCTGAACCTGCATAAAAATGGCTTCGACAAAGTGCTTCCCCAATGTTTGTCAAACCTAACTAAACTTGCGTTCCTCGATCTAAGTGATAATGACTTCACTGGTGAAATTCCTCCATTTGGACGACATTTTCGAACATTAGCCATCATCAATCTTGAGAAGAATAGTTTCACCGGAGGCATTCCCACGCAACTCTGCCAGCTTCATTATCTCCAGTTTTTAAGCCTAGCACGGAACAACATTTCCGGAAGCATTCCGCTGTGTTTTAATGGATTGTTATCCATGGTTGAAGGCATAGATCCGATAGACACCTTTTGGTCATATCCTACAATCATTTACGTCATGGTTCATGCAAAGGGAACTACCCGAATATACGACAAGACACTCCAATTCTTCCATTCCATTGACTTATCTGCAAACAATTTAAATGGCGAAATACCAAAAGAGTTGACTAGGCTCGTCGAACTTCAGAATTTGAACCTCTCTCAAAACAATTTGAGTGGGAAAATCCCTACAAACATTGGCAACCTCAAAAAATTAGAATCCCTTGACCTATCCAACAACAAGATTTCAGGTAGAATCCCTCCTAGCATATCCAGCTTAGACTTTCTGAGTTGTCTCAATCTCTCATTCAATAATTTATCGGGCCCTATTCCTTCTAGCATTCATTTGCATACCGTGGATGATGAATCTGTATATCGCGGTAACGATGGACTTTGTGGAGCTCCTCTTTTGAAAGTTTGCCCTAGAGATGAGCAACATCCTAATATCGATGGACAAGATGGTGATTCTCGGAACGGAGGTGAACCTAATGAAGGCAATCTAGACACCCATAATTGGTTCTATGCGGGCCTAGGACCAGGATTTGCAATTGGATTCTTGGGATTTTGTAGTGCATTGCATTTCAAGCAGTCTTGGAGGATATCTTACTTTCAAGCAATAGATAAGATCATCGAAAAGTTGATGATATCAGGGATGATTACCACGCTTCGTTTCAAAAGGGCTTTTCAGGTACTTACTTGTAGGACCTACGTAGGAATCTCTCTCTCACATGCTCACAGTTATTCAATACATGATTCCATGCTAACCTTGGTATGAAATCTGAGCAGATCTTCTTGTAGTCAACAGCTAAAGTTTTGATTATGTACTTGACATGTTGTAGGAGAGGTGATTACCAAATATGGGCCTCAGGCATGACCCCAAGCATTAAGCAGCATTCGTGAGAGTTGAAGAAACTTATCAGATTCGATAGATAGACATACATCTGTATCATAAACTTAGAAGTTTCTCTCTTCATGATCAGAAACATTGTATTAGTAGCTTATGTACATTACGAACTCTTTGTATTACATAAAAGCTAGCAAAATCCTCAAACGTCAAAACAAAGCCATTTGCTAAACCCTTCTACTGTGCTACAACTACTACAGATATGATGTCCCAATTCTAGGGCTATCAGCTCCTAGTCAAAAAGTTCCCACAATATGATCCCAATCATATAACATGAAAACATAACATTTCTCTCTTCGGTGCATGGTCCAAATTCAACACCAACAGTTCGAAAAAACTTCATCATTAAAGATCTGATGCATAACGAAGACTCGTTGCCAATTCATGCATCAGCTGCTGCTAATTCAAGTGGGGAAAAAAGATTGCCGAAAACTGGACAATATAATGCAATGTGTTGCTTCCCTCGCTTCCCCGCCATTGCATCAATCTCACCCCTAGCTGACTTGGTCGAATTCTAGCCTTTTACTAATATACGAGCTTTTTGCTAAACAGGGTATAACGATAATGAATTCGGTCAAAATGCATACTCCAATGATAAAATTCTATAGTAATGTGAACTCTCACTTTTGGCCATGATTTAAGGCTCCGTTTATTTCATGAAAAATAACTTTCTAGAAAATATTTTTCGGATTTTCCCGCTTTCATTTCACATAAGATAAATTGTTTGGGGAAAACATTTTCCATGAAAAGAAAAAAATCTTCTAAATTAGAGAAAAATGTTTTCTACTTTTCAAAAATGGAAAACATTTTCTTCACTTGGTTTCCCTTATCTCACACCCCTATAAGCCCTCACTTCCTCCTCCTCCTCCTCCTCCTTCCTTCTTCTTCTTCTTCTTCTTCTTCTTCTTCTTCTTCTTCTTCTTCTTCTTCTTCTTCTTCTTAAACTTATTATTTGTTTATTTATTTAAATTATAATTATTTTTTATTTTTCTTTTTATGTCATTTGTTTCCCCGCTTCTTCTTTATTGGTCGCTTCTTCTTTATTGGTCGGTCACCGGCCACGGTGATGACTAGCAACCGGTGACCAGCGACAGGCGAGTTTTAAGCGTGCTGGCAAGCACGAGGCTCGCCCATCTCTAGCGAGCTTAGGCTCGTCGTTCACCTAATCGGCGAGCACAAGCATCGAGCTCGAGGCTCAAGGCCAACGAGCTCGGAGCTCGGAGCTCGCCGATCTTGTGAGGCTCGAGACCAATGAGCTCAAGGCTCACCGCTTACCGTGTGACATCCTGAAATTCGACCCCGTTTCGATAAAGTGAAATGGGCAATGTCGTCAACGTGCCTATGGTCCTTTTTCTCTGAGTTGATCACTCATGAGTTAACTAACCTATTGGGTGAAGCCGTTAAGGGATGTATCTGTAGTAAAATCCCTAAAAGCTACCTAATTTGTTGAATTGGATTAAAATCACGTCCGATTGATTTTTAACTACGAAGTTGAACTCGATTTCGGGAATCGAATTTTAAGCGTATCATAATTTTTTTTAGAACCTTGTCTCATCGTTCGTCAAATTATTGGCGAGTCCGAAATTTCAGAAAAGAAATTATCGGAGGAAAAAAATTGAAGACCGAAAGGAAGTAAAAAGGAAAAGAGAAATGGAAAGTAATAGTGGTAATAAGAATAAGGTAAATTTTTCTTATTATTGCACTATTTTCTTTTTCTATTTCTTTTTCTCTCATTTTCCCTCTTTTCTCTCTCTCTTTTATTTTATCTTTTGACTAGTCAAACTCTCCTCTTCTCTCTCCTCTCTCCCTCTCTCTCCCGACGTTCTCTTTCTTCTTCTTCCCTTCTTCTTCGCATGCGAACCAGAGGACAGAAGCAGCAGCTGCCGTCGCTGCTCCGTCGCCACCCACCGCCCGTCGCCGTCCCGCCGCACAGCACGCCCCCGCGACGCCGCGAGCTCCGCCGCCTCCTGCCCGCGCCTGCCGTCCTCGCCGTGCGCCGTCCAGCCCTGTTCGCCCCTGCTCCGCCCCTGTCCGACGCCTCCAGCCGCCGCCGGCCACCGCTCGACCTCCCCGGCGTCCCTCTCAACCCCCGCCGGCCTTCCCTCGCCGCCCTAGCCGCCGGAACAGCTCCGGCCAGGCCAAACCAACCACCCACGAAGTGGGTTTCCAGCTGGTTCGGGCCCCCTTTTGGGCCGTTTCCGGGCCCCAAACCCGAGACCCGCTTTGGGAAGTCTTGTTCCTCGTGTCGCCCCCCGTCGGATTGATCCGATTTGCGCGCGATTCCAGTGGGTAATCTCACTAATTTCGGATTAGTTGACTAATAATGCTTAAGGTTATTTAATTTTGATTAATTAGGTTTATATGGTTAGATTAGTATAAATTAGTATTTATTAGTCAATTGGGATGCGAATTAGACGAATTGAGGGTGCAATTAGCAAGTAGACGTGGTCTACTATTTATCGGAAGTATCTCGGGATTTTTCCCGACCCTTAGTGGGCTTCAATTAGGCTTTTCGGGCCTAAGTGGAATTTTTAGTATTTAAATATTAATTTTCGGAATTAAATTAATTATTTATTTATTTTCCGAAAATCCAACTAGGATGGCCCGTGACTGGAAAATTATGCTGATGATCGTGGTGAAGTCCGTTTATTAAATCGGGCTTTATTTTGAGCTAAATTGAATTTTTAATATTTATTAATTAATTTTCGAAATTAATTATTTATTTATTTATTTTTCGGAAATTAAGATTTTGATGGCCAACGACCGAAATCTCGTGCTGATCGTCGTGGCGCAGTCCGTTTATTTAATTGAGCTTTAAATTGTATGGAATTGATTTAATTATGAAATTTTAAGAGTTATTCATATTGACTTGATTGGTGATTATTTGATTGAGAAATCGTTGGGCATTGGTTATCAGTATCAAAAGTAAGCTGGTAATCACCTGAAAGAAAATACGTGGGCTCGGTGAATTGGAATATCACCTGAAGAATGCACGTGAATTTAGTGGTTGATTATGTCATCTTGGCGAAGAGGTCGCCTAAAAGAATGCACGTGGTTCGGAGGCTTGGTATGTCCTCCTGGAGAATGCACGTGGCTCGGTGATAGAGTTTGGCATCTAAAAGGACACGTGGCTCGGTGATCTGATGCGTCACTTTGGTGAACGAGTACCTTAGAGAATGCATGTGGGCCCGGGCATCGTAAAAAGGACACGTGGCTCGGTGATTTGATGCGTCACCTTGGCGAACTAGTGCCTTAGAGAATGCACGTGGGTCCAGTTTTCGAGAATGGCATCTAAAAGGACATGTGGCTCGGTGACTTGATGTACCACCTTGGTGAAGAGGTCGCCTTAGAGAATGCACGTGGGCCCAAGGTCTGCGGCATGTGGCTCGGAGACTTGGGATGTTGTCCTGGAGAATGCACGTGGCCTAGCTTTTAGATATTCCTCCGTGGTGAATGATTTGGATGATATGTAATCGACTGGTTCGGTTTGTTTTGAGTAAATGGGTGCCTATTATGAATTGTACTGACCTACAGGTGGGATCTGAGGCCAAGGTAAGTCATCTGCCCTGTGCGTGTTTAGACAGCCTATAGTATAATGGTTTACTAATCGGGCCTTAATGGGGTAGAACTTGCTAAGACGTAGTCTCATCCCAATTTGGAGAAAACATATTAGGACCCTGCTGAGAAGCTGAGGAGAAGGAGTCTGAGAAGGAGAACTCGGAGGTGAAATCTGAGGAGAAGGATTTTTGGAGGAAGAAGATAATACTGAGAGGGATCTTAAGTACGACCTGAATGATCTGAGACTCTATCTTCTTTTGAGATCTCCATTTTGATGTGAATAGTTATGAAGTACTTTGGTTTGTGTTCTGTATAAAAGTTTGGTTATAAGTTTCAATATGAAAAATATGGCCATGCTTTTCTATCCCATCGATTTACTGTCTGGGGATTTATAACTGCTTCCGCATGTGCTTAATAAATGAAAGGGTCGGCGATATATAGTCTTGGGATATCGCATTATAAAATCGACCAAGCGAGAAGAATGTGTGCGTGCCCGAGAATCAGGGCGTGACACACCGACTCGCCAGATCGACGAGCTCGAGCTCACCAGCCTCACCACTCGCCAACAAGCACGATCGGCAAACGGCGAGCCTAAGCTCACCAGTGGGCAACTAACCACCGTGGTCGATCGCCGGCCGTCGCCATGGCCAGCGATCGGCCAAGAAAAAGAGGAGGAAAACAAAGAAAATAAAAAGGAAAAACAAAACAAAAAGAAAAAGTAATTTAATAATTGATTTTTAAAAATAATTAAAAATAATTAAAAATCTATTTTCTAAAAAATAAAAAAAAAAAATGACAAATTAATTTTAAAATATAAAATAAATGAAAAAGAGTGTATGAAGGAAAAATATTTTCCTTACCGAACATTGGAAAATATTTTCCACTTCATTTTCATATTTCTCCCGAATACTAAAAATAACTACATTTTCCTGAAAAATGGCTTTCTGAAAATATTTTTCGGAAACGTCACATTTTTCGCGAAATGAACGGACCCTAAATGGGAACTAAAATAACCTAAGTTCTGGGTGGCTAATCAAGGATGCCAGCCATGACAATACCAAGTTGATTGAGTTATCATTAGATTGATCTTTTTATTGCTGTTGTTGTTGTTGTTGTCTACAGGGAAAATAACACGAATGATTTCTGAACATTGATCCACTATGTGATATGATCCCTAAACTTTAACTGAATGTACAAAGCGGTCCCTAATTTGTTTATATATGTTCAATATTGTCACTAATCTTAAATTAATAGAAGGATAACATTGAATATTTATGTATAGTTTGGGAGCTATAATGAACATGTACTAAAAGTTCGGGAACAACATTACAAATTGGCCCAAAGTTAGGGGCTACATTAAACAAATTAAAAGTTCAAGGGGATTAAATTGCACATAGGGTCAAAGTTCAATGACCATTTGTATTATCCTTTGTTTACATGTGGATCGGAAATAAAAATAGCTTGGATCCAATGTCCATTTTCCTTGAGTTGACCATTTCCATCGTTGGCATCGAATGTATTCTTTAACTCCATACACAAACTCCCACTTTTAGTTGGTTGAATCATATAGGTATAGCATGACATGAATTAATTATAAGCTTGGTTTCGGCAATCCATACCAGAATTGTGCACATTGCTTTCATCATCTTATCACCCTTCACATGGGAGAAGCCGGTTACCATATCGAAAAGATATTATATGGATCATACTCCGTCGGCTTTCACTTTTAAAATAAATGGTAACATGCTCGATCTATCAGCATAAGTTTTGTTGTTTGCCCTTCTCGAAGAAGGAAATGGTATACATTTTATGAAATCATGTACACGAATTTTCGACACCAAGCTATAGATGGTCTAGATACATAGTTGGAGTGATGTTGCAATCGGAACAATTTGGCGTCACTTTCCTCGATCAGATATGCTCGATGAAGAGAAAGGAGAACATATTAGGACGTGACCAGGATCAGAAGCAAGAGGGCATTTACCCTGTCTAAGCTATCTCAATTGTCCTCATGAACACCAGGCTTTATACAAGTTCTCTTTTCTTTTCTTTTCTTTTTCCTGTGAATAAAGCGGCTTCATAAAATTTCACTCAATCGCATCATAATAAGTCAATGCGCAAAAGCTCATCCAACATGAGCGAAGAATCTAGTCAATATACGAAAGGATATCCACATTAAAAAAATAAAAATAAGCCTATATGTTCTTCTATGAAATGGACATTTGCCTAAGTAAAACAATCCCACCTAATACCTCATTAATCTTATCAGCAAGGCAAGTCGCAAGTCAGAACTCGATGGATAGCCCAACTTGACCATATTTGCACTTGCCGATGTGATGAAAATAAGAAAAAAAATTATAAATTTATTATACTTATATCAATTCAATCTTAAACCTTTTAGTTTTGACCCATTGAGTTTTGAATCTTTTGATAATTTACCAATGAAGTCTATATAACTAATTTTTGCCAAAAATCGCTAATGTGAAAGTTGAGTGTCCTACATGATACCACCGGCGCAAACCTGGACAATTTTGTAATTTTTAAATATTTTTCTTTTTAAATGAGACCGGGCAAGGGTCAATTGCCACTAGGCGAGAGCCACGACGCCCTCGCCAGACCGAGCATCTTCTCAACAATCCCAACACGTTTCTCACAGACTAAAATACAACCCCATACAATCAATGGCCGTCCACACTATCCAACAAATCCAATCTAGGCCGGTCGGAAAAATTAATCAGTTATCCCTTCACCTAGCGCCGGGATCTCTAACCCATCTCTTCCATGGAGTTCTCCTACATTCACCTCGGAATCCCAAAAGGAACGTAACAAAAGCTGCTGACCCCTGTGCTGTCTTGATAACAACATTGCACCTAATTATAGGTGACAAACCCCATTCGAAACTACGTTCGGTGTTCTAGAAACAAACGAGGTCGCGATCCATGTGAAAGTGTGACAATCGTGTCACGAGAGCGAAGTCGCGTCCAACTCTAGAACCCAATCTTGGTCAAAAAAAAATCACAATAGAAAAAATGAAACTACATACGAAACTGCCTGACCTGGTCTTAATTTACACCATTGTCAACGTTGCCCACCGCACTAAACTATAAGTCTATACGTAGTTTAATCGCACGACGATAGCTTAGAGCTTAAACAAGGCATTTACTTTTCAACTAACCATCAACCGTCAAAGTTGGCGCTTCGTCATTGCCGCGACCAGCAAACAGATTCGAACGCGGATCGACGACTTGCTTGGTCACGGCCGCTTCTGGTGAAAGCATTCACTGACGAAACCCCTCTTTTACGCAAATATATGAGTGTTAGATGCATAGAAATAGGACGTACACATCATGTGCAGTTCACCTAACATCTCATCTTTCAACCCTCTCTAGCCATTGCCCGATTCACTTCCTCGTTCGATCTTTCGCTGTGTCGTGTCATCCTTCTTTGATCGGTGGAGCCGGTATCTGTAGTTGCGGATTGAAGCTATGTACTCCTCGAACGCATCTGATGGCTACCCACAGAAGCCCGGCGCCTCCGCTCCGCCGCCGCCGCCCGTGGATGGCATTCCGGTGCAACCCATGAACCAAAGTTATGCGAATTTCGGGGCCCCCAACAATCCTCTGCCCCCTGCGGGTCTTGAAGCTCGACCCATTAACAACATGCCTTGGTCCTCCGGGCTTTTCAGTTGCTTCGACGACGTTCCAACTTGTAAGTCCTCTGGAATTTTCCTCGCAATCCATTTGGTTTAGAGGTGGATTAACACTTGATAGAATAGTTATGCCATGGATACAACTACTGGGCGACATCTCCGAGGAAAAGTCGGACAGTTTATAGACTGGAGAATCCAATTGCAATTGCCTAGTGTCGCGGGGTTATCAGAATTTAGCAATCGAATGATCTTATACCACTTTGGTATTAGTTGAGTTTAAGTAGATCCAGAGATAAATTGGTGTTATCTATTGGCTCATGAAGGTTGATATCTTGTTAATCTCACAGGTTGCTTGTCATTTTGGTGCCCCTGCATCACATTCGGGCGAATCGCAGAGATTGCTGATCACGGATCGGTTTGTAAGTAGAATCAATCGCATTCGCACAAATTGAAGAAGGATCGACATTATTAGACTTGCTCACTCGGATTGGTTTTTGCTGCAGCATGCCCTGTGCACGGAGCTATTTACACAGTGATCGCCTTGTTGACCGGGTGCGCCTGCTGCTACTCCTGCTTCTACCGCACCAAGATGAGACAGCAATACCAGCTGCAAGAGGATCCCTTGCGCCGATTGCTTAGTCCATTTCTGCTGCGAATCCTGTGCTTTAACCCAGGAGTACCGCGAGCTCGAAAAGCGCGGATTCGACATGTCCATTGGTAGGCATAAATCTCCTCCTTTTGATCAACCTGCACGAAATGATGTTCCCTGGAAATGCCGATTTGCAGAACAATTTGAGACAATCAATTATCATACAGTAAATAGTCCTAAATAACGAGCATTGTATCATAGTAATGCTGTATCTCATAGTAATGCCATAAACTAAACAGGGTTCTTCCGATGATGGAGATTAGTAGAAAAAAACAGACCGATGATTTCATTCCTAAACTTCATTTTTCATGATCATGTTTAGGATGGCATATGAACATGGAAAGGCAGAACAGAGGAATCCCAATGGCTCCAGTCCCTCCTGGGGGCATGATGAGGTAGAGATTCAAGATCACCTCAACTTGGATTGGATGCTCCAGAAATTTGAACCCTATGTTGGAGAGTCTACACTAGTAAAAGCCCTCGAGGGATCACTGCCCTCTGTCCTGAGGGCCTCTTTTCTTTTTTCCCTTCGATTTTTTCTTTCATTTGACAATATAATCAAACATGGAGCGTCCATCGCTTTGGTACCATGCATATTACCAGTACATCAATATACTAAAAGCTTGCTTGACAACAGGACTTACCATCCTCAAGAAGCGTAGAAACATTCATTTTGCGGGCAACACCGCAGTGAAATTTTGTAGGTATTGCAAGTTCTGACATTCGGAGCTCCCTCGTAAGCACCATCACAACAATCGTAAACATGAAAGACCGAGAGCGCGTTAAGACAAACAATTACTTACCGAAATTGCCACAAAAATGAAGGCAAAATGAAGGCAATTCCTTACGGAAGATTCTCCGGGCAGTGCTGATTCTTAGTAACTATCCATCAGAGTAATGCTGCTCGCTTGAAATTCCAGCAAAGAAAAGAAACTTAACTAGTTTAGCTGTGTTGATGAGAAAACGAGGCAACTAATCCTAGCCTATTGATTACATGGCCTGAATTGGCCGACTTTCAGATGCCCTTTAAGTGTCCATCTCAAAGAATCAATTCGAAATTGAATTTAGGAAGAAGATAGTTACACCAACAACTCCTTTTGTTGGCTTTTACAGAATAAAATTGAAGAGTCACCTAGCTAGTCACCGCTCAAATGCCTGGATTTGCCCACCCGTGTTGCCACTTCACGAACCACAAAATTGGGTAGACCACAAGTTGTCATCGAAGAATTGTAATTAAATGTTTCAAAGAGAGATCTAAAAAGGCATCAATCAATATGGCACAAATATCGAGTCCATAACTTTACAAGAGAACCGACGCCAGGTGCAAAATGGTGATGATCAACGAGCTTGTGATCGAACCAACATCAAAGAAATACTGGGGAGGACAGCCAGAAGTCGTTGAATTAGACGATGGAGCCAGAATAGTACCATTAACGGAAGTCCCATTTCTTCCACCGCTGCAGCACATGCAGGTAAGTCAATATATTGCAGATGCATAATAACAATTTTGGATGATTGGAGATGACATTTTGCAACAAATTTAAAAGATGACAGAGAGAACCTATAAAAACGTAGTAATTCACATACCTTCCTGGAAATATACATGAACCATGACCTGCACCAATCAAACATAGATTAGGGGAAAAGGAAAAGCAAAAGGCTGATTCCTCAACCTCTATATGCTCATATGCAATGTGCATGTATTAGAGTTCAGGACAGACATACTAATAGCTCATCAAATTACAAAAAAAATGTCAAGGTTAAACCAGCAGATAGGCCCTATCATCTTGTGGCATTGTGGCATGCCATTAATTGTCCAGTGACCACAACACCTCAATTTTTCTATTCAGTGAACTGTGATTACTAAATCCGGTGAGAAGATCTTTCCTCAGAATGACGCAGACACATGGGTAAATGTTATCAAGCTACTTCTTACTTGGATTGGTTGTGGTGACTGTAGCGACCCCTTTAAAATCACAGGTGCCTGGAGCTTTCCCCATCTTTTGGTAATACGCATTGAAAGCATAAGTTGCATGTGCAACAACATTGTCTGGTTCATAGCAAGCTTGCCCCTGCAACAACAGTGAGCAGTCTACTTTCCCAGGCCCACAAGCCCAATCCAATGCCGCTTGGAGCATCTTCCTGTCCGCACCATCTTTTCCAACACAGAACGTCTGATTGGTTGTGTCATTTGCTAACACCGTTCCCGCACCTGTCAAGTGCAAGATATAGATCGGCACTCCATTGGCATCAAACAGGCCCCAATTTTTCTCAGATACAGAGCCCGATCTCTGATCCTCATTGTAGAGCTCATAAATGTATGTACTGACTGCCACACCCGGGTGCTTTGGCGTTCCTGTATTGTTAAGCACATGCTTGATCAAGTTACTGTTGTAAGTGTTTGCATTTTCAAGAGTTGCATCCGGTTCAGAGGAATCTCCCTTGGAGGGCCAACCAGACTCGGTCACCACAATGGGGACGTTGGTGAAGTTTAGATATGACATGGCAAAATAAGCCGCATCAACAACGGCATCAAATACATTGTTGTAGTGAAGGAGCGTGTTAGAATCGACAGCTTCCTTGTTCGGAGGAAGAGGACGGAAGAGGGCATAGTCCAGTGGAATTGCGTCATTTGACTGCATGTAGTCGTAGTATGGATAGACATTGAGCATGAGGTATGATCCAGTAGACTGAAGAAACTTAAGCAATGGGACCATGACCGGATCCCAAGTGCGGTTAAAGAAGGCTTGAGAAGGCGGGAAGGAGTCAATAATGATGGAGGAAGAGTGTGGGGTTGAGACTTTGATACGACTGTCAAGATTCGAAGCGACAAGCGCTGAGTGGATGAACTTCATGGCTGACACAAGGACAGGGGCGGCATTCTGAAGGGTCGTTAGGACTTCGGATCCCACAGCAATGACCGTGATGTTGGTGGCAGGGACATGGGCTACAATATTGCGAGCTACCCAATAGGCAGCGGTGGCATTGGACTGCCCGATGCCAAGTAGCTGGTCATTAGGAACAGAAACAGTGACACCGATGCCAGAGTTAGCAAGTGCAAGGAGCATGGCGTGATCAGTGTCGTAAAGCCTAACATGTCGTATGTTCTGAGCTTTTAGAAGCGCCACCACCTGAGTTGGGCTCGGCATGTTGGAGAGGTCAGTGCCTATGTTCACGCCAATGAAGGGACCTGAAGTATTTAACAGATGCATTTTAAGTATGCCACGCCAAGAATAAGGATGAGTGCAAATGGCTTAAAACTAGTCCAGGCAGTGAAATAGAGTAAAACATTTGGGAATGACCAAATGTACACATTGTATACACCATCCTCATGTCTACATATGATAGATATGGTTGCCGACACCCTTTTCGTCCTCCATACACCGTATCCAATGAAGAGCAATAATTATTAGTTGTGGACTCCACTTTTCTTTAATTTTTGCTTCTTTTCTAGACAAAGGCAAATGAACCAACTAACAGTAAAAAAATAGACACAGCAGAGCAATATGGAGCTAAGTCTAGAAAACTGAAGTTCCAAAATCCCTTCCATCAAATGACATCAAAGAGAATAGGTGAGAGTAGAGAATGACATTATGGCGTACAAATGTGAGAAAGCCAGTACACTCTTCATTTGTTTAATCTATTATAATCCAGTTTTATGATAGAGATCTGGGGATAATTGAAGCCTACGATAGAGCAGGCTCCATGATCAGCATACTCATAGAGAAGACATACACTAAATCCAAAACTTTCACATGGAATTAATGATTGTTTGACCTGAGCATCTAATTTAGAAACTTTCTTGCAGAGAACATATCTTGACAAAGCCATAAAATGTAATTAATAAATTTTTACTGGTGGGTAGTTGAGACATCACTAGTCTCCCTTCTGAATTGGGTGGGCCACACTCATACTTAACTATTCTAGCTGCTTCTTTAGTAAACAGGTTTCCAATTTCAACAGCACCAACCATCTCATCCTATCATGAAGAAACCGAAAATTTGACAGAGTTTATGTCACATAATTTTTTCAGCATCACACCAAAACAACACCGAGCCGACTAACACACTAGCATCATCAGCATTACTACATATAAATCGAATGAAGTATATGAGACAAATACAAGAGCACATGAGTGGCTACATCCTTGTGAATGCCAGATCCATCTATTGAATGGTATCCCCCAGAAAACAAACAAGACGCACCCAATAAAGAAAAAGAGATTGGGACCATACGTGCATCCTAATGGTCCAAATCAGCTGGATGTTCTTTTGCTGACAAGGAACCCTCTGAATCAGATTCAGAGGACCCCATTAGAATACAATTTGTCCTGCCACTTGACCGACCCTCTTTCTAGAGTTAAGTTAAAGGGCACTTTGGTCAAGACGCAAGTCATGTATGAACCCGCGCGCTAAGCTATCTAGGGACTGCCATATGAGCTGGGACGCAACAAGGGATGATTCCAAACATAACTTGCTTGAGGTCTATCGTGGAAAACTTATCTTGCTCTCCCTAGAAGGAAAAAACAAAAAATAAAAAAATAACTCTTTTGGTCCGAGGAGAGAGAAACAAAGTCACGACCCACCGGTGAACGCCCTCTTCCCCCCACCGCCAACTCCCCATTAATATTCTCTGTTTTTTTTTTTTTCTCTCTCCCAGATGAGATCTTATTCAAGGCAGGATGAATGGAACTTGAACCTGCACCAAAATCTGTTCTTTTTTTTTTAATCCTTCTACCGAAACAAGAATCACTGACTAAAGAGGCTCAGTGGGGTGATTTATCGCTGAACACAAGCTACGAAGCAGACGGCTTCAATGTCACAGTCGTTGCTGGGCAAGTAGTTTCAGGCAAAACACCACATCGACTAAATCAAGAACGGATTAAGTTCAAGAACTGACAAGAACGACAAGCTTCCATGACTAGAACCAAAACCCACTGTGGAAAGAAACAAAAACAGCAGCGCAGAGAACATTTAGCTGAAAATAGCAACAACAAAGAAACACCGACGAGAGTTCAAAGTAAGGCAACGGCAACAAAACGACGGTCACGAGCTTGACGAGCTCACCTTCACCCGCGGAAGCAAGGGAGGCCGGAAACAGAAGCAAGAAGAGAAGCAGCAGAGCCATGGATTCCCCAAGACCAGAGCGAGCGCCTCAATCCACCGAAACCATAAAGAACCACCCACCACCCCCTCAACAAGCAAAAAAGCAGTCTTGGAGGAGAAATCCAGGCCACACCCAGTACAGATAAAGAACCCAGAAAGGGAAAGGGGAAAAAGGGGAACGCTTCACCGCACAAACAGAGAAAAGTGCGCCCAGAGAGAGAGAAAAAGGAGGTTCCTTTTGAGGTTCGCGCGAGAAAGAACAAGAAAGGAAGAGCCGGGGCGAGAGGGAAGCGAGCTGCGGTGCTGACCAGAAGTGAAATGGGAAAGTGCGAGCGAGCAAGAAAGAGAGAGAGAGAGAGAGAGAGGGACAGAGGAGGTTTAGGAAGGAAAGGGCGGGGTTTTGCGAGGTGGCGGAGGATCAAAGGACGGACGAGATGAGGGGCAGAGGAGTCCGGACCCGCGTCAGGGGAACGGACGGCGGAGATCGAGTTGCAGGCGCACGGCCAGGGGTGAGGAAGGGACTACGGGAAAATAACTTTTCCTTTTCTTTTCTTTTTTCTTTTTTTTTTTCCTTTTTCTTTTTTGTTTTTTTCCGAATTTAATTAATATGGGTTGGGGCAATTTTGGCTGTCAGGTCAGGGTTTCCCATGCGGGGGCTTCTCAGAGGTGCTCCTGTCCCGTCTGACGCAGGGGACGGTCCGCGAGGCCCCACGCGAGGAAGCACTCGATGCTGACGTGGACCACACTTTGACTCAACAGTGCCGCGCGCTTTTTCCGATGCCCATTTTTATATGCTTCGTGGAAAAGTTTCATAGTATTAATATAACAGAACAATCATGTATCAGTATATATGTATAACAAATTTACTTCGAATTAATGTCAAATTAATACATATATGGCAGATTTATTTTCTGTTATTTCTGTTAAAATTTACTGTTAAATTACTAAGTTTGATGATACGTAACAGTTGAAGGACACGAATGTATTAATTTGAAATTTTACCTAATTTTGTGATTTTCGGTAATATTAATCCAATTTAATATTAAATAATCGATGGTAAATTTATTACAAATTTCTAAATGTGTGACGGATATAACGTTTTTTGTAATATTAACTCGTTTTCAAAAAAGGGTTAAAATTGGACTATTTTCTTAAAAAATGGTTTCAAGTAATCTTAAATAGAGGCTTGAAAGTTTTACTTAGTCTCGATAAAAGCCTAAGCGAGCATATGCATCTCACATACTACTTACTACTTTCTAAAGGCATGATGTCTGGTCTTTTCAGTTTTCTTTCTCTTTTTCACTTTTTAATTTTTCGTTTTTATCTCCTTCTTTGTTCATTGTTCTTCTTTGTACACTTGCACAAAACCACTTCAGATGCTGGATCGCACTTAAGATCATGAAAGTCTCTATTGAGCCCTTTAAATCGGCATCAACGACAACCACTCCTCTATTCATCGTTGAATCAATGTTGTGCAGAGATGAGAAATCCCCTGATAAAGTGACATGTGAGATGCATGTGTTTGGTCAAGACTAAGTCATTCTATACCCTTATTCAAGTCAACATTTACTCTAAACCCTTTTTTTTTGAAAAAAAAAAGGTCCCACTTGAAATCATTATTTGAATATTTACCTATGCTTCGTAAGCATTTCCACGGTCATCTCTTCTCATATGATTAGTCGCTATTAGCTTCCTAAGCGCACAAAGCATTTCAAATGCAATGATGACTAAGGTTCAAACCATTGCAGCTAATTTAAAACTTTCTGTTTAGTCCCATTCCAGAGAACATCATTGCTAAACGGTTCGAATACTAGATTCCCTTTTTTAACCCTCGATCAACCCCATCGAACCACTAGAGTCTTGCTCCAAATCAAATCGGGAATTTTTATTTTTTCGTGGTTTGGCTTCAATTCAAAACTATTGATATCTAACCTACCGGATTTGATCGAACGGGCCTTTTGTCACCCGAGCTTTCGTGCAGTCAATGCACGTCTCTTTTCAGTTTAGACAAGCAATGTAGAACAATAATCTCAAGGCTAATATTTGCACTTTTGGGTCCAAGCAAGTTGAGCTAACCATAATGCTCATAAACAAAATCTATAATCGGTAGAGGTATGCATAGGGACCGGTCCAAAACCGGTTATTTCCATAGGGACCGATCTAGCTCCCAGTTTCAATTTATTATCTGTGAGTAATGGGCTGATTCATGGTTTCAGACTTGGAACTGTTCACTCGAATTAAACTGATATATTAAAAAAATATATCCAGCTCACTCTCAATAAAAGTGAGTTTTCTCGCCTGTCTTTTGCCATTTACCTTACAGTCCTACTTGTGTCTCGCAATCCTCGAAATAGAACACATATAATAGAACGCGCATTAAGATGCTGCCATTTACCGTACAGTTTCCTTTACGGGTGTCTTTGTCGAGATTAACGTCTCCTACTTATAGATGCCGCTTTTCTCGATTTGAGCCTCTCGCTGATTTTTTTCTCTGCCACTTACTCACAAATGCATCTCTTACAACATCCAGTCGTAGCTATTGAGCATTAATGCGTGTATTCTATCTTGGTATATTTGGCTTTCTGTCAAATGATAAGCAAGAGATGGAACCAAATGTCCTGTTGGGAGCATTCATACTAAAATCACAGCATCATTTCATGTTTGATTAGCAAGATCCCATGTGGATTTCCTTTTTATTCTTACAATTTCCCTTGCAAAGAAGTACCCACATAGAAACTAAATTCATCATGATATTACTTGATGAATGTAATTCATTGTGGTTTCATGGGTTCACTCAAGTAGTCCAATTCCTGGATGGATTTATGATCCAACAAGCAGTTTTGAATTCTAATTTTTCAGATTTTAGGGTAGAAATCGCCCACTCGGACCTTACTTATATCCCTAATAGCCAAACCTAATTGGAAGAAGTTTAGAGTCTACTTGTCAACAGTTGTGTATAAAGTACTCATTCTTTTTCCTCTTTTTCCACCTAACCTTCGAACATTCGAAAAGGGATGACTTATTTCAACTTTTTTGAAAAATAGGAACGTTAGAGATATAGTTAAGAGTTTCCCTTAATTGTAATCGATCTTTTGTTATTTTAAAAGTCATCCCATAAAGTTTATAAATAAGTTCATGTATTCTTTATTTGATAATGTATAGAGTATTATATCTCTCTTTTTCATCACAGTTCTTAACTAGGAAAAATAAATACAATTTTACATGTAAGCTATTTAGTATTAAATAAAAATGTGATATTGGGAGAGACATAAGATTTTGTTTAAAAAAAAAGAGTAAAAATTGCTCCAAACACATCTAAATTAAAAGACTATGTCTCTTCAATTTCCAATATAATATAAAAAATAGCAACACAAGAAATCTCTCAATATCTCTAGGCTCCATTTATTTTGGAAAATGAATAATTTGAAAAAAAAATTTCAAAAAATAATAGCTTGTATTATTATAAAAATGAATGAACAAAAACTATTTTCATCATCCACAAAATTATTTAAACATTAATTATTGTTGATAGTGAAAATATTTTTTATTGACTAATTATTTCAAATGATAGGAAAATATTTTCAGATCATTTATTTTATGCGAAGGACAAATGGTTTTCGGGAAATATTTTTCCAATTTTCTAGTGTTCGGATAACAGAAGACTAATTGATTTACAGAAAACATTTTCCATGGATCGAAAATGACAAGCTCAGATTGTGGGAAAACGACTTCATCTTTTGACAAAATAGAAATCACTTTTCCTAAACTATCAAACAAATAAAGACCAATTATTTTCTTTAAAAATAATTTTCATGAAAATTTTTTTGTTTTATTATGAAATTTTTATGAAATAAAGGCACCCAAAATTCATGAATAAACATCCAAATAGGATGGTCTTTATGGTTTGGTTTTATTTTGTTTGGAGTAAATGTCAAACTTAGCCATTCTAAATCATCAAATAAATGAAAACCAATCATTTCCTTTTAAAACAATTTTCAGGAAAAATATTTTCTTTTATTATAGAATTTCCAATGAAATAAAGGCACCCAAATTTTGTGAATAAACATCCCAATAGGATGGTCTTTATTGTTTGGTTTTATTTTGTTCGGAGTAAATGTCAAACTCGTTTAAAATGGTCTCTTTCTTTTTTTCTTTTTCTTTTTTTGTCAGAGAAGCAAAATTCTAGTCTTCACTAAACAAATAATTATGCATTTTTATTCTCGAAAATTTTTTATCAGCTTTTGCATTACAAAAGTGGTGAAACTTTAATTTGAAATAAAAGCGTGGCTAATTCTATGGTTGCCACGTGTCCAGAAAAGATTTTCATATTTAATAGATCAATCATAGAGTGGCCACATCCAAAGCAAGAGGCATGAACAGATGATTTTTCTTCAAGGAACTAGCCCATCCGGGGCCATCATCTCATTACATCAACCATGGATCTATTAAAAATAGTTATTTTTTTGGAGAATACACACTCACGCTAACCGCGTTATCTATGTGCATCAGGTAAAGCTCTGCGGGTGGCCAAATATTGACGATATTTGCGAGATTTGCTCTCCTATTCAAGGAAATGACATATTGTGGGCAAATTTCTGCATTGATAGTTTTCCTATTTTTGAGTTTCCTATTTTTGAAATTTCCCTTTTTTGTTGCGGTGAACCCTATGTACAAATTGCAGAAGAATATTATGACAAAAACAACAAGAGAGTCGAGAGTTTTGTCCGAGGACGTAGGCACATTGCTGAACCTCGTAATCCTTGTGTTCTTTTCGATTGCCTTACTAAAATTCAACATGGTATCGTAGCAGTTTGATTCAACCTGTGATTTTTTTTTTTTTTTGGTTTGTTTTCTGCACATCCGATTGTCTCGATCTCGCTTATGTTCGAGACTGTTCTGTTTTACAACAATTTGCATTCTTCGGTTAGTGCTTGTTCCTCTCTTTGTTGCTGTCACATCATTGTTATTACTAGCAAAGCGTCATGGATGGGTCAAAGAAGTCAGGAGATGCATCTAACACAACAAAGATGCATGAGACAAACAATCGCGGTTGACTTCGTTGTTGCTAAACGAAAGAAATTACCTTCCTTGGTCACGAGCTATAACTGTTGCTCTCGGGGTAGATTGAAGCTTGGTCACATCAATGGGAAGATTAGAGCCCCTCCCGTGATGGATCCCAAATTTGATGAATGGCAAGCGAATGACCACAGTGTGATGTCTTGGATATTCAATTCCATGGAACCAGAGATCTACGAGATATTTGCATATTCAAAGTTAGCCAAGGCGTTATGGGATTCGATAAATGAGATGTATGGTCAAGCCAGGAATGCATCTCGGATCTTTGAACTGCAACAAGGACTTGCTTCTTCTAAACAAGGCGCAACACAATCTTTCACTGAACACTTGGGAAAAATGAAGAAGCAATGGGATGAGCTTCGTCAGTATAGACCTGCGACCCAGAATGTGATGGATTATGTCAATCGAGAAGAGCAAGATAAAATCTTTCAATTGTTAGCAAGTATCGTGCCCGAATTTGAGGACACCAAACGTCAAATTCTTATGAGTCCCGTATTGCCCACTTTCAATGAAGTTTGTGCCATAATCCAAAGTGAGGAAACAAGGAGACGCGTCATGCCTTCGGTTCCAATTACATCGAGAGCTTGGTGAACAATTGGCCCACAGTGCTATCAACACGAAGCAAGGAGACTCCACTGCTCGGTTTGCCAAAGGAAAATTTAAGAAACCAGCCCGGTTCCATTGTGACCATTGCAATCACGATGGCCATTCCAAAGAGAGGTGTTGGGTTCTTCATCCGCATTTGCGTCTTTCCAAAGACAGGGGTTCGGAAGCTAAGGTGGCAATCCAAGAAAATCCAAACGATTTTCAATCCAAGTTGGAGGCTTTGTCTCAACAAGTTCAACAATTACTTCAGATACATGGCAATGGAACGAATGCTTCTAGAATCGAAACCGGAAATTTGGCTATGACGTCTGGTAATGTTCATGCTTACTCAGCTTTATCCAAAACTCAGCTTATTGTTGACTCTGGTGCTACAGACCACATGTGTAGTTCTCCAAACTTGCTATCCAATATTACTTCAGGTGTGTCATATCCACCTATTAATATTGCTAATGGTAGGCAGGTTCCAACTAGTGGTGTTGGACAAATTAATTTCTTTTCAAATAATTCTGAAGCATTGTTGGTACCTAAATTATCCTCAAATTTAATGTCAGTTAGCAAATATACTAATCAAGGGAATTGCAATGTGATTTTTACTCCTCAAAAGGTGTTTTTTCAAGATCAAATCACCAAGAGGATGATTAGTGAAGGGCGGTTGCAGAATGGGCTATATATGGTGGACCTCAACAACGAAGCGTTGATGGCACAAAGGAAGACTGTTGACACTTCCCAGTTGTGGCATTGGCGTCTGGGTCATCCCTCTGATCGGGTGTTACATGCTATTGATATGACTTTAAGTTATGATTCCAATTGCTGTGATTCTTGTCATTATGCTAAGCAGCATAAGTTACCTTTTTTCACATAATACACATAAATCAAAACAGTTTTTTGATTTAGTTCACTCGGATGTTTAGGGAGCTTCTCCTATTGACTCTAAGGAGGGGTTCAAGTATTTTGTTACATTTATTGATGATAAATCTCGAGTTACATGGCTTTATCTCGCTTAAATCCAAGAGTGAAGTTATGACTGTGTTTCAAGATTTTTGCAATATGGTGAAAAATCAATTTAACACTATGGTGAAGATTCTTCGTACAGACAATGGAACTGAATATACCAATCGGGCTTTTCAAGTGTTCCTGAGTAGCTTGGGAGTCATTCATCAGACCTCCTACGTTGGAACTTCGCAGCAGAATAGAGTTGCTGAAAGGAAAAATAGGCATCTGCTTAAGGTTACTCGAGCATTGTTATTCTCGGGAAATTTACCCAAGACATATTGGGTTGACGCAGTCCTTACTAGCTGCTACTTAATCAATCGTTTGCCTAGTAAAGTGTTGGGGTATAAAGTTCCAATTGAAAGTCTATATGGCCGAAAATTTGGTATCTCTCACCTAAGAATTTTTGGATGTGTGTGTTATGTGCATTCTCAATCTAGTGACAAGCTGGATCCTCGGGCTCGAAAGTGTGTGTTTGTGGGATACTCAAATGTCAAGAAGGGATACAAATGCTATAAATCAAGTACTAGGCGTGTTTATATTTCTCGTGATATTGTCTTCGATGAGGCTCACATGTTTTTTGCTAGGAATCAAATTCAGGGGGAGAAAAATGACTATTCTGAATTTTTGCTTCCTATCCTACCTATCGGGGATTCAATGTTGGATCAAGAGGAAATTCCAACAACGGCTGTTCAAGGGAGTCAACTTGTCCATAATGTTGATGTCGTTCCTGATATAGCTGCCATTACAATAGATGGGGCTAATTTGGAAGTAGAGGTTGAAAATGCAACAGATGTAGATCCAGCAAATACGGTACCTAATATCTCAGCCTCAACCCGCAGGTCATCACGCATTCCAAGGCCTTCAACACGGCTCCGTGATTTTGTAACATATCATATGGCTCAAAGATCCTATTCAAGATTTTATTGGGTATGATCGAATTTTCCATAATTATTTGAGTTTCTTATCTACTATTGAAAATCAACAGGAACCCAATACCTTCTTGGAAGCATGTAAAAGTAGTGTGTGGGTGAATGCCATGAAAGATGAACTTCAAGCATTGGACCGTAATCATACTTAGGAATTTGTTAAATTGCCAAACGGGAAAAAGACAGTTGGATGTCGGTGGATTTACAAGATCAAATACAATAGTGATGGTTCGGTTGAGAGATACAAAGCTCGGCTCGTTGCAAAAGGATATACTCAAACATATGGGATAGACTACAATGACACATTTGCTCTTGTAGTGAAAATGAACATTGTTCGTGTTATTCTATCTGTGGTAGTTAACTATAGCTGGCCATTGTTTCAGATGGATGTGAAGAATGCTTTTCTCCAAGGAGACTTAGAAGAAGAGGTTTATATGGATCTTCCTCCAGGATATCCCTTAGAGAACAATAAGGGAATGGTTTGCAAACTAAAGAAGGCAATATATGGTCTCAAACAGTCACCTAGAGCATGGTATGGCAAGTAAATTCTGCACTCGTTAGATTTGGTTTCAAAAGGAGTGCAGCTGATTCTTCGATGTTTACTAAAGTAACTAGTGAAGGTATTGTTGCTATTCTCATTTATGTTGATGATCTTATTATTACGGCAGCAACTTAGCAGGTATTACGAACTTAAACAGTTGTTGAGCAAGGAGTTTGACATTAAAGATCTTGGAAAATTGAGGTATTTTTTGGGGATAGAGGTAGCAAGTTCTAATAAAGGTATGTTCTTGACTCAAATGAAATATATCCTAGATCTATTGAAGGAGACTGGTAAGCTGGGTGTTAAACCTGCTAGCACTCCTATGGATTACAATAGTAAGACTATGTCTAATGAAACACCATTACAAGATATTGGGCAATTTCAGCGTTTGGTAGGAAGATTGATTTACCTAACAATTACTAGACCTGACATTGCTTATTCTGTTAGCTATGTGAGCCAATTTATACAAAAACCTACACAAGGACATATGGAGTTGCTAAACTAGTTCCTTCGATATCTAAAGGCTTCTCCAGGAAGAAGAATATTGTTGAAGAATAATGGTAATATAGAGATTGTGGGATTTATTGATGCTGATTGGGCTGGAAACCCCATGGATAGAAAATCTACCACGGGTTTTTGTACCTTTGTTGGTGGAAATATTGTTACTTGGAAAAGTAAGAAGCAAATAGTTGTGGCTAGATCTAGTGCGGAAGCTGAGTATTGAGCCATGGCTACTGCCACTAGTGAGATCGTATGCCTTCGTCTATTGCTTCAAGAATTGGGTTGTGATGCCATGTCTAAACCTACGAAGCTATTTTGTGATAATCAGGCGGCAACACACATTGCTTCAAATCCAGTCTTTCATGAAAGAACCAAATACATAGAGGTCGATTGTCACTTTGTAAGGGAAAAGGTTCAAGATAAGACAATAGAGACACCATATATTCGTAGTGGGGATCAACTTGCTGATGTCTTCACCAAAGCTTTATCTAAGGGAGTATTTCAGGATATGATAAACAAGTTGACCTCTGACGATGTCTTCGCTCCAACTTGAGGGGGAGTATTGGCGATATTGGCGAGATTTGCTCTCCTATTCAAGGAAAGGACATATTGTGGGCAAATTTCTACATTGATAGTTTTCCTATTTTTGAGTTTCCTATTTTTGAAATTTCCCTTTTTTGTTGCGGTGAACCCTATGTACAAATTGCAGAAGAATATTATGACAAAAACAACAAGAGAGTCGAGAGTTTTGTCCGAGGACGTAGGCACATTGCTGAACCTCGTAATCCTTGTGTTCTTTTCTGATTGCCTTACTAAAATTCAACACCAAAGCTACGTTTCAAATTTGGGGTCGTACCATATCCAAAATCGCACAGGAAGAACATGTAAGACTTTGGAAATGTTATGAATGGATTTCATTCCAGACAGTAGACAGGATGAAGAGATCTAAACTTGAAGAACCCTTTTGAGGTTGATGAAAACTTCTCTTACTACTCGAGGACGGTAAACACGAGAGGCTAAAATCAGGCCAGACCACTGTCTTTAACTCCTACACATTATAGGTTCATACAATATTTGTTGGCCGTGTGATTGATAGATCCATCCGACCTCATTTCGATGCGCGCGGTCGGATGCTGGACGATGCAAATGGTGAAGCTGGGAGCGGAAATGGCACTTCCAAGGTCCACCCTTCGAAGGATATACATCGTCCATCACAGAATTCTGATATCTAATCAGAAAAGAGTTTACAGGAGGAGTTTGAGTAATTCAAATCAAGCACCTTGTTTTGTTTCACGAATGAACAGACTATTCATCTCGTGATTAGGTTACAACAAGTACCAGTGCTGATAAACTATTTAGGCCGTACAAGGACCGCACCGGGACATTACGAACAACGTCAATACCATCCCATCTCATTACACAAACGGGAAAATCAAGCACGTCAAAATCCCAAAAGCCTTACACATCGCTGAGTACAGTGCTTGTCCATGGCAGCACCAGAGCAGAGCTTCATGGGACTGGAGTCTGGAGTCGCACACTCCAGGGACAGCCAGAAGTCGTTGAATTAGACGATGGAGCTAGAATGGTCATTAACGGAAGTCCCATTTCTTCCACCGCTGCAGCAACATACAGGTAATTCAGAATATTGCAGATGCATAACAACAATTTTGGATTATTGAAGATGACATTTTGCAACAAATTTAAAAGATGACAGAGAGAACATATAAAAACGTAGCACATCACATACCTTCCCGGAAATATACATGAACCATGCCCTACACCAATCAAACATAAATTAGGGGAAAAGAAAAGGAAAAAGGCAGATTCCTCAACCTCTATATGCTCATACGCAATGTGCATGTATTAGAGTTCAGGACAGACATACTAATAGCCATCAAATTACAAAAATTGTCAAGGTTAAACCAGCAGATTGGCCCTATCATCTTGTGGAATTGTGGCATTGTGGCATGCCATTAATTGTCCAGTGACCACAACACCTCAATTTTTCTATTAAGTGAACTGTGATTACTAAGTCTGGTGATAAGATCTTTCCTCAGAATGACTCAGACACATGGCAAATGTTATCAAGCTACTTCTTACTTGGATTGGCTGTGGTGACTGTAGCGATGCCGCCAAAATCACAGGTGCCTGAAGCTTTCCCCATCTTTTGGTAATACGCATTGAAAGCATAAGTTGCATGTGCAACAACATTGTCTGGTTCATAGCAAGCTTGCCCCTGCAACAACAGTGAGCAGTCTACTTTTCCGGGCCCACAAGTCCAATCCAATGCCGCTTGGAGCATCTTCTTGTCCGCATCATCCTTTGCAACGCAGAAGGTCTGATTGGTTGTGTCATTTGCTAACACCGTTCCTGCACCCATCAAGTGCAAGATATAAATCAGCACTCCATTGGCATCAAACAGGCCCCAATTTTTCTCAGATACAGAGCCCGGTCTCTGATCCTCATTGTAGAGCGCATAAACGTATGCACTGACTGCCACGCCCGAGTGCTTTGGCGTTCCTGTATTGTTAAGCACGTGCTTGATCAAGTTACTGTTGTAACTGTTTGCATTTTCAAGAGTTGCATCCGGTTCGGAGGAGTCTCCCTTGGAGGGCCAACCAGACTCGGTCACCACAATAGGGACGTTAGTGAAGTTTAGATATGACATGGCAAAATAAGCCACATCGACGATGGCATCAAATACATTGGTGTAGTAGAGGAGCGTGTTAAATCGACAGATTCCTTGTTCGGAGGAAGAGGACGGAAGAGGGCATAGTCCAGTGGAATTGCGCCATTTGACTGCATGTAGTCATAGTATGGATACACATTGAGCATGAGATACGATCCAGTAGACTGAAGAAACTTAAGCAATGGGACCATGACCGGATCCCAAGTGTGGTTAAAGAAGGCTTGATAAG
This sequence comes from Eucalyptus microcorys, assembly GCA_014182515.1. Classification (NCBI taxonomy): domain Eukaryota; kingdom Viridiplantae; phylum Streptophyta; class Magnoliopsida; order Myrtales; family Myrtaceae; genus Eucalyptus; species Eucalyptus microcorys. Next base: position 28,407,385 of record CM024568.1, on the reverse strand, counting down.
GTGGGAAGGAGTCAATAATGATGTAGGGTTGAGACTTTGATACGACTGTGGAGATTCGAAGCGACAAGCGCTGAGTGGATGAACTTCATGGCCGACACAAGTACAGGGGCGGCATTCTGAAGGGTGGACATGGGCTATTATATTCCGAGCTACCCAATAGGCAGCGGTGGCATTGGACTGCCCGATGCCGAGTAGCTGGTCATTAGGAACAGAAACAGTGACGCCGATGCCAGAGTTAGCAAGTGCCAGAAGCATGGCGTGGTCAGTATCGTAAAGCCTAACATGTCGTAATGTACTGAGCTTTTAGAAGCGCCACCACCTGAGTTGGGCTCGGCATGTCGGAGAGGTCAGTACCTATGTTCACACCAATGAAGGGACCAGAAGTATATAACAAATGCATTTTAAGTATGCCACGCCAAGAATAAGGATGAGTGCGAATGGCTTAACTAGCCCAGGAAGTAAAATAGAGTAAAACATTTGGCAATGACCAAATGTACACATTGTATAAAAGGGCCCGTTTGGTTGGGCATTCCCAAAGCCCCTGTTCACAAACCCCTTGGGGAAAATTTTAGTGTTTGACAAATTTTTTGGAAGGCCCTTGTGTTTGAGAAGTATATAATGCTCAATGCTCACATTTTCGGCATTTGGGAAATGCCACGCCTACTGTTCATCATTTTTCTTTCCCGTCGTCTTCTTCTTCTTCTTTCCGCCAAGAATAAGGATGAGTGCGAATGGCTTAACTAGCCCAGGAAGTAAAATAGAGTAAAACATTTGGCAATGACCAAATGAACACATTGTATAAAGTATCCTCATGTCTACATATGATGGATATGGTTTTTAAAAAAGAAATTACACCCTTTTAAATTTTGTCCTCCATACACCGTATCCGATGAAGAGCAACAATTATTAGGATTGTGGACTGAAGAGCAACAATTTTTGTGGACTTTTTCTTTAATTTTTGCTTCTTTTCTTGACAAAGGCAAATGAACCAACTAACGGTTAAAAAATAGACATAGCAGAGCAATAAGGAGCTAAGTCCGTTCCATCAAATGACATCAAAGAGAATACGTGAGAGTAGAGAATGACATTATGGCGTACAAATGTGAGAAAGCCAGTACACTCTTCCTTTGTTAAATCTATTATAATCCGGTTTTATGATAGAGATCTGGGGATAATTGAAGCATACGAGAGAGCAGGCTCCATGATCAGCATACTCAAAGAGAAGACATACGCTAAGATCCAAAACTTTCACATGGAATTAATGATTGTTTAACCTGACCATCTAATTTAGAAATTTTCTTGCAGAGAACATACCTTGACAAAGCCATAAAATGTAATTAATAAATTTTTACTGGTGGGTACTTGAGACATCACTAGTCTCCCTCCTCATCTGGGTGGGCCACACTCATACTTACCATTTCCAGCTACTTCTCTAGTAAACAAGTTTCCAATTTCAACAGCACCAACCATCTTATCCTATCATGAAAAAACCCAAAATTGGATGTAGTTTATGTTGCGCAATTTTCTCAGCATCACACCAAAATAATGCCGAGCTGACTAAAACACCGGCATCATCAGGATTACTACATATGAATCGAATGAAGGATATGAGACAAATGTGAGAGCACACGAGTGGCAACACCCTCTTGAATGCCAGATCCATCTATTGAATGGTATCCCTCAGAATATAAACAAGACGTGCCAAATAAAGAAAAAGAGATTGGGACCACACGTTCATCCTAGTGGTCCAAATCAGCTACATGTTCTTTTGCTGACAAGGAACCCTCTGAATCAGATTCAGAAGACCCCATTAGAATACAATTTGTCCTGCAACTCGACCGACGCTCTTTCTAGAGTAAAGTTAAAGGGCACTTTGGTCAAGACGCAAGTCATGTACGAACCTGTGCGCTGAGCTATCTAGGGAATGCCATATGAGCTGGGACACGAATGGGGATGATTCCGAACATAACTTGCTTGAGGTCTATCGTTGGAAACTTAAAAGTCGGATTTGGTAATTCATTCTATTCCCAAAAATAATTTTTTATCATAAATAATTTTTTCTAATTCTATTATCAGAACAAATTCTAAGCAAAAAGATACGTTTAACGACTACACAAAATTTCCTTTTCTAGAATAGAAATGCATTTGGTAGAATTTTTAATTTTTTTTATTTCTTTTAATTTTTTAATTTTTTTATTATATTTTATCATTTTTCTTTTTTCTTCTTCTTCCTCTTATTCCTCCTTTATGGTCAGTCAACCACCAGCAAAGCTCGACCTCTCCCAACTGGCCCAAGCCAGGGTGAGGCCGACCTCGTGTCACCTAGGCTTGCTGTGGCTGGGTGAGGTCTTGGTGAGGCTCTAGCGGGCTCGCCAAACCTCACCCAGCCGATTGTCATCAATCACTGCTGCCTGACGATGGCCACAGCTACCGCTAGCGACAGCGGCATCCAGTGGTGGTCAGTGGCCAACGGGAGAAAGAAGAGGAAAAGAGAAAGAGAAAAGAAAAAAAGAAAAAAATGGCTTGATTTTTGAAATTATCGCTGGGGAAGAAAAAGTTATTTTTTTCTATATGTTAACTCTATTCCAAATCGAACAATCTATTCTTGAGAATAAAAAATTCACCAAATAAATTTTTGTTATATTTTTGTTTAGAAGAAAAAAGAACAGAATCAATTATTTTAATTATTCTCGAGAGCATTACCAATACATCCTTATTTTTCTCTCCTTAGAGAAAAAATGAAAAGAAAATATTTTGGTCCGAGGAGAGAGAAACAAAATCACGACCCACCGTGAACACCCTCCCTAAACTCTCCATAAATGTTCTCTGTTTTTTTTCTCTCCCAGACGAGATCTTATTTAAGGTAGGATGATTGGAACTTGACCTGTACAAACTGTTCTTTTTTAAATCCTTGTAGCAAAACAAGAAGCACCTACTAAAGAGGCTCACTGGGGTGATTGATCGCTGAACACGAGCTATGAAGCAGACGGCTTAAATATCAGAGTCTTAGATGGGCAAGTAGTCTCAGAATAAGTTAAATCAAGAACAGATTTAAGTTCAAGAACTAAAAAGAACGGCAAGCTTCCGTTACTAGAACCAAAACCCACTGTGGAAAGACACAAAAACATACGAAAAAACAGCAGTAGAGAGAACATTTAGCTGAAAATAGCAACAACAAAGAACACCACCGACGAGAGTTCCAAGGAAGGCAACGGGAAAAAGACGACGGCCACGAGCTTGACGAGCTCACCTTCAGCCGCGGAAGCAAGGGAGACTGGAAACAGAAGCAAGAAGAGAAGCGCCAGAGCCATGGATGGCCCCAAGACCAGAGCGAAAAGGAGGTTCCTTTTGAGGCTCCCGCGAGAAAGAACAAGAAAGGAAAAGCCGGGGCGAGAGGGAGACGAGCTGAGGTTTTGACTAGAACGTTGAGTCAGCAGTGCCGCGAGCTTTTCCCGATGCCCATTTTAATACGCTTTTGAAAAGTTTCAACGAGTGAATACCACGACAAATCATAAATTAATATATTTTATAATAAATTTATTTTTCATTAATTTTTATTAAATTTTATTGTTAAATTGCTAAGTACAGAAAAGAGTATGGGTGTACTAATTTAAAGTTTTATTTAGTTTGTAATTTTCTATGATATTAATCTAATTTATCGGAAACTAATTGAGAGTAAATTTATTGCAAATGTAACAATTTGACATTTTTTATGAATTTGTCTTATGTATACTAGTTTATGATTTTTTATGATTAAAAATTAATTTTTAGTAAATTTATCGTAAGTGTATCAATTTGGCTACAGCGTCATGGCTAGTGTCTCTTTCTTCTGGGCTACTAGATGTAATTTGTCTTGACGCAACAAGTCTTGAAGGGAGAATTTACATTGGGCCATTACCTTTTTATGGGTAAAGATTTTTATAAAATGCATTGCCCATTTTTCCTTCGACGCTCTTTGTCATATCATTTGGAAAAATAGAAATAGCATCATCTTTTCAAAGTGGTCTGAGACAAGGCTATCACTTTCGGGAACGTTAAGGATAATTTTAGGAACAGAAGGTTGCAATGAAGTTGGGGTATTAACCCGATCATTTTCTCCGAGAACCTATAGCCTTGTCGGAGCCTCTTCGCTTTGGAGCCGTGGGCTACTCTCCTCTATGGCTGTCGCTTTTTGTTTTTGATTGCCGGTTGTCTTTGCCGTGCTTGTCCTTGGTGTTGCGTTGTAGGGTGTGTGCCACGTGTCCGTGGCTTTTACATCACGGCACCTTTCCACTCCTTTTGATCTTTTCATTTGGAGTGCAAGTTTTGATGCCGTGATCTTATGTACATTTAACCTCTCCTCAATATAATTATTATCTTTCATCAAAAAAAAAATTCAATTTCAAATAAAAGCTTAAAATTGGACTATTTTCTCAAAAGAGGGTTATCTCAAATAAAGGCTCAAAATGGCTACTTAATCTCAAAGAGGAGCCTAAGAGAGCATGTGTATCTCATATGCCACTCTATAAAGGCATGATGTCGGGTTTTTTGTGCTTTCTTTCTCCTTTTTACTTTTCGATTTTCTTTTTATCATTTTCTTTGTCCATTGTTCTTCCTGTTGCACGTGCACAAAACAACTTCCAACGCCGGATCTCACTTGACATCATGAAAGTCTTTGTTGAGCCCTTTATACCGACATCATTGACAATCGCTCCTCTATCCATCGTTGAATCGACATTGTGCAAGGATGAGAAATCCCCTGACAAAGTGGCATGTGAGATGCATGTGTTTGCTCAAGCCTTTACTTAAGATTAAATTAGCCACTTTATATCATTATTTAAGACAATGTTTACTTTGGACTCTTTTTTGAAAAGTGGTCCCACTTCAAATCCCTATTTGAAAATTTACCTATGCTTTATAAGAGATTAGTCGCCGTTAGCTTCCTAAGTGCACAAGAGCATTTCAAACATGATGATGACTAAGGTTCAAACCATTTTACCTGATTCGAAACTTTTGATTTAGTCCCATTTCTAAGAACACAAGTGCTCAACGGTTCGGATATTAAATTCCCTCTTTAACTCTCGATCAACCCCATTGAACCATTAGAGTCTCGCTTCAAATCAAATTAGGAATTGTTATTTTTTTCCTTTGCACACCCCCTACTGGTTATAGATTTTGTTTATGAGCCTTACGGTTAGCTCGACTCGCTTGGACCCAAAATTGTGAATATTAGCCTTGAGAATAGTGTTCTACATTGCTTGTCTAGACCGGAAAAGAGATGTGAATTGGCTATGCGAAAGCTCGGGTAACAAAGTTAGGCCTATTTTATTTACACACCGAGAACCACCAGAATTGGATTGGACCAGCCTAGAAACAGCAGTTCTCATGGGGACTGGTTTGGTCCCCAATTTCAATTTATTGAAACTCGTGAGTACCTGGTCGATTCATGGTTGCAAGCTTGAGCCCGCCCGCCAAATAGGTATATATATATTTTTTTAAAAAATCCAGCTCACTCTCGATGGAAGTGAGTCTTTCTCGCCTGCCTTTTGCCATTTGCACTGCGGTCCTATTTGCGTCTCATGGTCCTCGAAATAGAACACACATTAAGATGCTACCATTTACCCTACAGTCTTTCTCACCCCCATTTTCAGGTGTCTCCGTCAAGATTAATGTCTCCTACTTAGATGCTGCTTTTCTTGATATGCACCTCTCTTTGTTTCTCTCCCCTGCCCTAACTCACAAATGCATCTCTTATAACATCCAGTCGCAGCTACTAAGCATTACTGCGTATATTCTATTTTGGTTGACTCAGTCTGATATTTGGCTTTCTGTCAAATGATAAGCTAGAGATGGTTCGTGTTTGATTAGCAAGACTTCCATGCAGATTTTTTATTATTCTTACATTTTCTCTTGCAAAGAAGCACCCATATAGAAACTAGATTCACCATAATATTAACTAATGATGAATGTAATTTTGTTGGGATTTGGAACTAATTCCTTGCACTTACTTGTGAACCAGACTAGATTGACAGTTCGACTCTTGAGTAAATCTATAGAACCAACAAGCAGCTTTCAATTCTAATTTTTTAGAACCAGTCTTTAATAGATTGTTCCTAGTTTCAGAGTAGGAATTGCCCACTCGAATCTTACTCATCCTTATTGGCTAAACATGATAGGAAGAAGTTTAGAGTACTTGTCAACACTTTTATAAAGTACTCTTTCTTTTTCCCTTTTTTTCCACCTTACCTTCAAACATTTGAAAGTGGGAAGACTCATTTTAAGTTTTTTGAAAAATAGGAACGTTAGAGATATACTTAAGAGATTTTGTATAGTTCCCTTAATTGTAATTGATCTTCTACTATTTTAAAAGTCATCCCATAAAGCTTATATAAATTGATGTATTCTTCAATTGATAATGCCTAATATTATATCTCTCTTTTCCATCAGAATTCTTAACTGAGAAAAAAAAAATACATGTAAGCTATTTAGCATTAAGTAAAAATGTGATATTGGGAGAGGACTATGATTTGTTAAAAAAAGTGAAATTTGCTCTAAACAAATCTAAATTGAAAGACTATGTGTCTTCATTTTCCAATATAATATGAAAAATAGCAACAACAAAAATCTCTCAATAACTCAAAACTTCCTTTGTTTCGAGGAAAATGAATAATTTAAAAAATATTTTTCAAAAATGATAGCTTGTATTACTTTTAAAAAGGAATGAATGAAAATATTTTTATCGTCCACAAAACTATATAAACATTTATTATTATTGATGGTAAAAACAATTTCCATTGACTAATTATTCAAGCAATAAATGTCATCATTTTTAGGAAAATATTTTTTTGAACATTCATTTTTCGTGAAGGACAAGTTGTTTCCGGAAATAATTTTCCAGCTTTTTGATGTTTGGATAGCGGAAGACTAATCGATTTATGGAAAACATGTTTTCATGGACTGAAAATAATAAGCTTTAATTGTGGGAAAACGACTTCCTCTTTTGGGAAGAAGGAAATCACTTTTCCTAAACTACCAAACAAAATGAAAATTAATCATTTTTTATAAAAATATTTTTTCATAAAAAATATTTTCTTTTATCATGAAATTTGCAGTGAAACAAAAGACACCCAAAATTTATGAAGAAACATCCCAATAGAATGGTCTTGTATGGTTTGGTTTTATTTTGTTTGGAGTGACTTTCTAACTAAGCTATCATTTCATTTAAAATAGTCTCTCTTTTTTTGTCAGGAAACCCAAATTCTAGTCTTCACTAAACAAATAATTATGCGGTTTTTATTCTCTAAAATCTTATATCGACTTCTGCATTACAAAAGTCATGAAACTTTAATTTGCTATAAAACGTGGCCAATTCTCTGGATGCCCCGTGTCCAGAAAAGAACTTTCATATTTAACCGATCAATCCTGGAGTGGCCACAGCCCAACCAAGAGGCATGAGCCGATGATTCTTTTTCAAAGGACTGGCCCATCCAGGTCTATCATCTTATTACATCGACTGTGGATCTAATACAAATCGTGATTTTCTTTTTTAAGAATACAAACTCATGCTAATTGAGCTATCTACGTGCATTGGATAAAGCTCTATGTGCGTGGCCAATGCTGCGTTCAAATTTGGGGTTATATATTTGGGGTCATACCATATCCAAACCCGCCGAATATCGCACTACAAGAACATGTAAGACTTTGGAAATGTCCTGAATGGATTTCATTACAGACGATAAACAAGATGAGGAGATCTAGACTTGAAGAACCATTTTGAGGTTGACGAAAGCTTCTCTTATTACTCAAGGATGGTAAAGATAAGAGGCTAAAATCAGGACGGACCACTATCTTTTAACAACTACACACGATAGGTTCATACACTATATGTTGGTAGTACGATTGATTGATCCGTCCGACCTCATTTTGATGTGCGCAGTCGGATGCTGGGACAACGCGAATGGTGAAGCTGGGAACTGAAATGGCGCTTCCGAGGCCCATTTTTTGAAGGATACATTGTTTTATCACAGAATTCCGATATGTATCAGAAAAGATTTTACAGGAGGCATTCGAGTAAATTCAAATCAAGCACCTTGTTTCGTTGCACGAATGAACAGACTATTCATCTCGTGATTAGGTTACAAAAAGTACCGGCGCTGATAAACTATTTAGGCCGTACAGGGACTGCACCGGGACATTACAAACTAGGTCAATACCATCCCATTTCATTACACAAATGAGAAAAATCAAGCACGTCAAAATGCTGAAAGCCTCACGCATCACCGAGTACAGTGCTTGTCCATAGCAGGACCAGAAAAGAGCTTCAGCGGACTGGAGTCCGGCGATGCACACTCCAGGGACGAGCTCTTGCCGAGGTTGTATGGTGCGGCATTTCTTAGCCTGCATTGGGATGAAACGTCAGTCTCACCTCCCGTGGCCGATACAACTTGCAGAAAATCAAATGAACGCAACGCTGAAAGCATTTGAAACCGGAAACCGCAAAGTATCAGCTCCCAAATTGAAGGAAAATGTCAGAACTCTATTGGCACTTTGTTTACATGAATTCAAAGCCAAATCCACAAGCCATTTGACAATACGTTTAAGTCGAGCCACAAAAAATAAAAATAAAAAAGCCTTTCAAGATTACTAAAATTTTGAGCTCAGGACAGCTCTTTGACACCACTAGCTCATGCCAGAATGATTTGAAGACAATCATGGTTGAAAAGTTCATAAGACACCTGAGATAATTAACAGGAAGTATAATCTGCTTCCAAAGCAATCTTCCATAACTGACCTTTCTTTGCGCTTCTCCAAGAACCGAGTCAAGGATGCTTTAGGAGACTGAGGGATGGCTGCAAAAAGGCCGAATTTCACTAAGAGCAGAAACATCCAAGAATATGATCTCTGTGTCCCAGTAGTCAACATGTTAAACTAGAAAATAGAGGCGCAATTTAAAAAATTGTCTGAGAGCATATGCTACAAAGACACGGGAAATGGAAAGGACTTGGAAGAGAAGTCAATGCAGGGAAACTGGAAAGTCAGAGATTTCAACTAAACTTGATGAAAACCCTGGAAACAGACATCTATCGTTATTTGGCTATCAAGAATAAAAACCCCAGACGATTCCTCTACTTTGAGCTCCCTTCTTTCTTAATCAGTTTTATTCAACATACAACTTCATTGCACTTCATGCCACGCATTCCAAACATATCATGCAGCATTACCTCACAAAAAGAAAACTTTGAAATGAGAAAACCAAGTTTCATAGAGAAAGAGACATCAAGCTAAAACTTTCGTGCACATCAGAATCCTACCGGCCGACATCATGGTTGTTGCAGCAATTGATCTCATGGCACCGACCATCTTTGGACTGTCCACTTTGCTCAAAGCAGTAACTCCTCCAGTGTTACCTTCCTTCGGTCCATTCTTGTTAGCAAGTCCACTCCCCAAATGAGGAGCCGGAAGTGAGGCCACTGAGAATGGGCTTGAAAGGCCAGAGCAAGGCTGTGTAATAGGCTGCGTCAGAACCACGTGATTGCCAGTGATATTCCCAGTGGTAGGCGTGTGAACATAACATTTTGAATGCGATACCTTAGGAGATTTAGAAGTTCCATTCCCAGCCAGGAACATAATAGCTTGGACCTGCATATCATACCAAGAATTTCACTGAGTATCTTCACATGAAAAGACACAAATGGAATAGAGTCGGGGAAGAGAGAGAGAGAGAGAGAGAGAGAGAAATCACTTTTTCAGGAGGGATGTCATTGTAAACTTTCACGGTACCCGCGTAGAAGATGGTCAACTGAGGAGACCTATGAGGCTTGGCAGCATTTCTGCAATAGCTATTTCCAATAGTAAAATTTAGTTTAAGCATCTTCAAGCTCTGAATCAAAATCATGCTTGTAGAGTGAAAATAAATTGCAAATATATAGCTTGAAAAAAATAAAACCATCCATCGGGAATAAGTGGACGAAAAGATAGGAGCTGTGAACACATTCAGCTTGAAAGCTGCTTAATTGTCTATAGGAGTCACTTTTGTTCCAACCCAGAGCATTTATGGAATCATTTATTGTCTTAGCAGTTGAGCCTAATCAAATTGCCTAAGTAAACACAGAATTTGTTCAATCACGAAAGCAGTTACCTTGATTCAGTGGTTCCCAATGTAGAAGCGGCGCCTAGAAGACCTGAATTTGGGGTGGAAACAAGACCACGTCCCGGTAGATCTAGCTTCAAATGAGGAACAGCATGGAATTTCTCCAGGAATGGCCGTCTTGTTCCTGAAACTTTGTTTTTATTTGGTAAGGGAAAAAAAAAAAATTGGTAAGGGCTCCTGAAACTTTGTTTTTTTTTTTTTTTTTTTTTTTGGTAAGAAGGTTCCTGAAACTTTGTTCAATCCTAGAGATTCCAAGAAAGCCATATCATCCATCCTATTCGACCCCCGCATCTTTAATTACTTGGTCAGTCATGCAACTCAGCACTAGTACAATATTTGCTGTCACAAGCAGTTTCTTAGTGAAGTGCAAGTAACTCACCCTCCCTAGGATTAACCCAGCGATAAGGACGTTTCGATGCTTTCAACTCAGAAACTAATGGTGGTCAATGCCATTGGGAGCTCGGATATAAGTGAGGGCCATGGCGGTGGGTTGCTCCACTAATTCGCTCCAGGTAGGCAACTAATTACAGCCGAGCCCTATGGTAATCCAATTAGAGAAGTGCCAGAAACTCCGCCATGAGCCACAGGTGAAAATTCTTTTTTAATTGAGTAGAGAGATACTTTTCTCAGGATAATATGCAATCAACAGACTATACATGGACAGATCAGGATACATGATCTCTGATAAGCAGCTAGATTTAGAAAAAAAAAGGGAAAAGGGAAAAGACGCCGGTCTGCTGTCACGAATTACCTACCAAATGCACAATAAATTTTCCACCTTTTCCCAATGGGATCACAGAAACATGTTACACAAGTTCACTCTGTACTGTCAAATCAAGCCGTGCAAAACTAACAAGCGCATAAGATCAAAGGCACCCGAGTATTTAACATGCTAGCTGAGAAAGTGAGAAGCCTAAAGGGCAAAAGTTCTCCAACCTCAGAAAGTCTGGCACGTTAAGAATTAGGCATGAAGAAACTGCCATTCAAATGCATACCCTTACTGTACTAGGCACTTCAGAAACCCCCTCCTACCAAAACTGGAAAATTAGACCCAAAAAAGAAAAATCCAACAATTTCCGCATTAATTCCAACAACCTTAATCCGAATTATCATAGTAACAACTCAGACTAATCAGTCTGAAACTATCATAATAAAGCAAAAAGAATTCATTCTCTTCCTTTCAATTGTCCCCAGATCATGAAGCGTGAAGCCAAATTCAAAGTTAACTTATTCACAAATTCCATGTTAAGAGTCTAGCTGAAGATATAACTCAAGTAGCCAATGAAAGAGATTGTAATTGAACAAGAATGGGGTACTGTCAGATTCAAGAAAGTGACAGACCAGAGCCTCCGCAAGCCTCGGTGCTCGTCTCCTCCTTCTTCACAACACCCGACGGTTCGCTCGAGCCCAAACCCAAGAAGTCTCTCTCCATTCTACAGCTTCACAAAAATCTCATCACCAAACACGGATTCCACCAAAACCCACCTCCGAAATCCGCAACCAATCACTCCGCTCTCAAACTAAAGGTCAGAAAAGTCTTCACCTTGAAAAACCCAGAGAGAGAGAGAGAGATTCTCTTTGGCTTTGTACTAGAAAAGCGTGGGGTCACCGACTCACAGGAATGTCCTGTTTCTCGCTCATAGCTCGACCACATGATTCCTAGATTGAGTGTGAAAAAGGGCAAAGATCTTCGAAGCGCCGGACAAGATTGTAATGATGAATGGTCTGCTGACCGACTGACCGAAGGAGAGTAAATTTTTCTTTAGTTCAAGCTGGCCACTGACGTGAGATGGCACGGAAAACGACCCGTCACACACGTCCATGTGATTGGTCCGACATTTGACGAGGACGACGACGAATCCGTGGGGCTGTCCCATTGGAAACAAACCCGCATGCACGGAGAAGGCGGGGATGGAGAGCACGTTTTTCGTTTGGAGACGTGACGTGATGTGAGCGGGAGACGATATCTACTCTCTTCCCTTGACGACGCCTTTGCGGCCACACAAAGAAAAAGTCGACCCACTTGTGTGAGAAAACGACGTGTGAATTCTTCGAAGCAGGTGATGCAAAAGGTGCCATCGAGCAGCAGCGAGAGTTGTGTGACCGGTACACTTGGAAGAGATTCGACCATCGATGAACCGGCGGCTTGAAGGTAATTCCGAGCTTCAGATTGAGTGGCTCGTGAATTTCTTGGATTTGTTTATGGCCGTAAGGCCTCTGCCAATCACTAGAAATCGTTTCCATTTCATTTTATTCAAATGATTCAATCAATTTATACATTATTTAATGACGAGTTAGAAACGAAGATGAAGTGTGTAGCATCATTACCCAGTTATGATGCTTAAGTATATGGCCAATTCAAAATCGCTCTCCAACGCCGCGAGACTCATCCACGTTGCAACAATCCTTTGCTCCACTCCTCTTTTGTAAGTAATGACATCTCCTCCGTTCTCGAGATTCAAATGAGAGAACTTCAAGCTTTTCCAGCGTTTTATTTCTGGTCATGTTCTTAAGGAGTTTAAAATATCTTGAAAGGTTGTTGTAGTACACTTTTCACTTGTAATTGCTAGGACGTGATGGTGTGCTGCACCCATCAAGAAGCTGACATCCATACTGAAAAATCAGGATTCTGTCTGGCCACTTTTGACAAAACAGAGGTAATATCAAATCAGTTCATTTACCGACACCTTCCGGTGATAATGATTCATGAGGACAATTCTCGTGAGAATATGAAGCCCACTGAAAATATGCCAGAAGATCTTGCCAAAGGAATCTCAAAGGAAAAGAAATCCTGTGGAGGAGAAAACATCGGACACGACAAACAAGACATCCACACAATGATGGTAGAGATGAGAACGAAACACGTGTTGGTCCACCGTCCCGAATCTCCACTCATGTCATGCGCCTGTAAAGCAGTTGCAATGAGACCAACCCTTTGATGTCCAACGATGTTATTAACCTTAAAGTCTAACTAGATATTAGTGAATGCTACACTTTGTTAAAGACCCAATAAAGCTTTCGAGTGAATGTTCATCTTTGTGAAAATGGGCCGGAAAAAAGAAACACCAAATCAGAAGTTACGCTGCTTCTGCAGAGACAAGAAAGATCTCGAGCCTTTGACAAGCTTCTATATTTTCAGCATTCGTTAGTCGAAGCAAGCATTCAGGTTTTTCATTCCAAAATTGAATCAACTATTCGTTGGTTACATAAGGAAACATGATTAACTTGCAACACGAAGTCCAGTTAATAGAATAAGAAACAATAAGAAGAAAGAAACAGAACACCACAGAACAGACTATGTCCAAATCATCCAATTCATACAGGTAAACCAAAATCCTAAAGGCTTATATATACTTATACATCAGTGAGGACTCTCCCGTTGTCCATCGCAAGAGCTGGAGAAAGATCAATAACGCTCGAGTGCGAGGTGGCATGCTCTGGAGAGTTCTTGCTGAGGTTGTAAGGTGCTACGCTCATCACCCTACGATTACACAGAAAATCAAGCGTCACTTTCGTCGTCTTTCATTTCCCAAGAAATCAAATGAGACAAGTCAAACGTAGCCAAAGCCAGAAGTCACAGAATATCATTCTGCCAAACCGAGCAAAGTATCTTTTGAGTCTCGGATTCGGCATTGGCTTGTCTAAAGCCTTAGCTTCGGCCATGCTATGAAGTAATATCCTCAAACTAATAAAGTTCCTGACCTTTCTTTGCGCTTCTCCAAAAACCGAGCTAAGGATGCTTTCCTAGCCTGTGGGATGGCTGCATGAAAAATTGAATTCCACTTAAGAGTACAGTTTTGTCAAGGACATTCTACTAGCCAACACTACACGAAAATAATGAAGTGTCATGAATCAGTGAAGTTTAGACATTCACCTTGCAAGATCATCGGATAGAACAGGAAAAGAGCAAAGAACTTGGAAAGAAATAACAAGCGTCAAAATGGAAAGAGAATTTCACAAAGCAGAGAGACAATAAAGATAAAACAATCCTCGAATCAGAATCCTACCCGATGGGACCATGGTCGTTGCGGCAATAGATCCCATGACACTGACCATCTTTGGAGCGTCCAATTTGCTTGGAGTGCCAACTCCTTTAGCATTTCCTTCCTTTGATTCATCCCTGCCAGTTGGTCCACCCCGTGATTGAGGAGCTGGATGTGATGATACTGATAATGGACTCGAGAGGCTAGAGAAGGGTTGCGTAGTAGGCTGGTTTAGATCTACGTGATCCCCAGCCATGTTGGCTGTGGTAGGCACTTGAACAAAGCATTTTGCCTGTGACGTCTTAGAAGCCATTGAAGCCCCATTCTTGGCAAGGAGCATGATTGCTTGGGCCTACACATCACACGCACAACTTAGCTAAATCAAGCTTCTTATCTTAAGGGCAAGAGTAGAGAAATCAAGAGAAAAGATAGAGAAAGCACCTTTTCAGGTGTGAGATCATCATAAACATTTACAGTACCCGCATAGAAGATGGTCAATTGAGGAGGAGGCACAGTAGGCTTGATAGTTTTCCTGCAAAAGATATTGCCAATGAGAGGCATATAATTCCAAGCATGTTTCAACTCCTAAATCCAAAAACATACTTGTTACATGGTTAAAAAAATCATGAGTGCCTAGCTGGAAAAAAGAAGACCACTTTCCAAAGAAAAGGAAACAAATCCAAAGGCCCCATTCTTTGGAGGTCCATCCAGATCCATCTCATTAAGATGCTTCAATGGTTTCAAAAAAGTATACCAGTCTTTCAATCCAGATCAATTCTGGTATCTTTCAGCCCCCAAAAAGGGACCTTTTGCTTCCCCACTTTTATAAGAAAAATCATTTTAATTTATAAACATCGTAGAATCTCCTAGATGTCTTTAATTGGAATACTATTCTTAAAGATTTCATAGTCTTCAATATCAAATGAAAATCTGATTCAGGACCCTGGAAATCTAGAGCAAAAGTGGAAGGCTAAAAAGAAGGAGATTACTAAGCACAAAGACAGTTACCATGGTTCAGCGGTTCCCATTGTTGAAGCAGTGGTAAGGTGGTCTGAATTTGGGGCAGAAACAAGAACACCTCCTGGTAGCTTTTGCGTGATCATACCACCTGGTACAGCCTGTCCAGTGGCAGTGAAGTGAGTCTTGAAGAAAGGCTCACCTATTAAGGTGGGAATTCCCTGATTTGAGAGGGGAAGTGCCCTCACATCCCGGGGATGAGATTGTTGAGGATAATATGTCAGCGGAAACTGCGAGCCACCTTGTCTGTGACGATTGAAGGAACTCTAGTTTGAAAGAAAAAGTGTACGAGCCATTAGTCGAAAGTCACACGGCAGAAAGACCATCTGAACTGAAGTTCTAAAAGAGAGTTTGATTTTGGCAAAATTGATTGCAACAGTTACAGAAAAAAATAGCAAAAGAGTCCCATGTTTCCGACTATTCAACTTTCTGGCTGAAAAACTAAAAGGCCATTCAAATCAACCAAAAAAACAAAAGCTATATAAATAAACAGCTGAGATAACCAATATCTACAAGTTAAACTAACCAAAAACACTGAGATGACACCTTTCCGGATGTGGTGTCAGCATAACACTCACAAAACAGAATTCACACCTATAAGAGTATGAGAAAGGAGACTAGAATACCTGTACTTCAACAACAGTACGTCTTCGACTCGAATCATACGCATCTGCAACTGGGATGTGCGTTGATCCAGGAAGAGACAATCGGTTCGCTGACCTTTTTGGTCTTTTCATCCTGAGCAGCCTTAACGGACATCAGATGAGGAACTGCAGAGACCTTGTTCAAGAATGGCCATCGCATTCCTGATGAACCATTGTTCAATCCTACAGAACAGATTGCAAGAAAGCCAAATTGCTCATCAACTTCAATCCCCAAATCATTAAGTCACGCCACTCCATTCTCACGAACTACAAATATGTCCATGCAATATTCCCCCCCAAAAAAAACTGCTTTCAAAAGGAGCATCCTGGCTGACTAGAAACTCTAATTTGAGCCTCTTGAGTTGATTTGAGCTCATAATCTGCTCACACATGGCCAAGACTTGTATCACGTGTTTCCCAATGTGAATTACCTTTGATTATGCATCATATGATGGTTCTAATATACAAGACCTGATTAGAAACCATGCATATGAGCTTTGGTGCTAGAAACGCTAATTTGAGCTCATTGAAATCTACTCACGCATGACCAAGACTTGCATCATGTGTTTCTGGATGGTTTACATTTAGTTACCTATAATATGATGTTTCTAATGGTCAACAGAAATGAACTTCCAGACTGACCACAAGACTACGAACTCCAATATAAGTCATGCGCACTAAGCTAGAACTATCCTTTTTTCATGATAAAATGAACTGAGTGAACCATAAATGGATTGAGCGATATCTTGGTTCTTTCTATCAGCTGCTGGATTGACAGAACACTGGCATATACTCTCAACAGAACTACCTAGCAAATACTTCCACCAAAAAAAAAAGGAAAAGGAAAAAAAACCATAAAAACACACTGAAGCTTTCTGGATCTGGCTTTCCAAGAAAGAAAATTACAGAAAATCATGAGATAAGCTCACTCCACGCAGTGAATCGAACCCGTGCCCATGAAAATTACCAAAACGATCGAAATTCAAGCTGGGAAGCCTAAAGGGTGAAAAGTTCTCTCCTCGTAACCACAGGGAACGTGCGAATAAAGGATTCGCTATTTATGGAACTGCCACTCAAAAAGCTCGCCCATATTTACCAAAAATGGAAAATTATAAACCAAAAAGCCAACATTTATCGCATTTACCATCAATCTTAATCTGAACAACTCGGCCCCAAACAACACATCTGAACCATCGACGTAAACGAACAACTTGACAATTAAAGCAAAAGATCCAACTCTCCACCCATCTCTTTTTCCCCCCTGCATCATGCATCTTAATCTGAAGGACCAAAAAAAAAAACATGCAAATTCCCTCAAGTCCAAGCCGTGCGAGCCGAATTCAAACTCATTTTGGGGAAAAAAAAAAGATTTGAAAACAGGAAATCAACATCTGGGAAGTTTGACTCAATTAGCCAAAGAAAAGAACGTATGGAGAAGAATCGTCGGAGACGAAAGGGGAAGGGACGACGAACCGGATGAGTCTCCGCAAGCCTCCCTGCCAGCCTCCTCCTTCACGACGCTCAACGTTTCTCTCGAGCTCAGACCCAGGAAGTCCCTCTCCATCTCTCTCGCGTGCGCGTCACGGCTGGCCCTCAACCGCGCGTCAACCTCTCGCCCACCGACCAAACCCCCCCACCCACCAGATTCGGACGAGAACCCACCTCCGAAATCTCGAAACTCGAGGAACCCGAGAAACCTCGACCCGAAATCGAGGCGAATTCCTCAACTTCCCGAGCGAGGAGAAAGAGGGAAAGGAGAAAGGCAGAGCAAAAGGGAACTCGCCAGAGTTCCGCTGCTTCGTTTTTCAACAGGAGGAAAAGAGAGAGAGAGAACGAAAGGGAAGAGGAGTTACAGGAAATCCAGTCGCATTCCCACGTGAGCTTAATGGGCCCGCGCGATCTGGACCGTCGAGCCCCGCGGGGAGGGGACAGGTGGTCGGCCGCGATCTCCTTCGCCTCGCGAGGGGGTTGGGGGTCCACCGGTGGGGCCGGTCTGGGGACGACCGGGTGGGCCGGTGGCGAGGCCACGTGCGCCGCCCAATTAATTTCACCACATTGCGAAATGGCACGCGCCCCGGTTGTCGGCCGGGAGGCCGCACATGTGCGGGAGCGAGAGCGCCCCCCCCCGGCGCGCGCTGCGAGCCCGCCGCGTGTCACCGCGTGGGCCGATTTAATCGCGGGGCTTCTCGTCCGGATCGCCGATTTCTCGGCGGGGGCCGGGGGGCGAGAAAATGGTTTTTTGAGACATGTGAGGAAAAATCTCTCCTCGGGCGGATAAGAGCTTAAAAAATCGTGTCACGGGCGAGCTCTCGCGATCGTGTCTATGTTCATGAGATCTTGCTCGTGCTTTCGACGAATCCGACTTTCTTTTCAGGGTGAAGCACACGCGACGCTGACGTGGCATTGTGCCGCGGGTCGCTGTGTCGACGTGGCGTTTCCTGTGGTTTGGGCAGAATTGTTTTTTGTCCGAAACTTTTCGGCTCGAAACTCTGACGAAACTCGTTTTCCATCGAGCAGGAATGTGAAATCACGGCGAATTAGAATTACTGTTACGAAAGACACCGTACAATTACAGACAATTCCTTTGAGCAGCGACCGAATCGACCTATGTAACACTCGCAAACGAAACTCGTTTTCCTTTAGATGGCAATATAAAATCATTGTGAATTGTTTTACCGTTTCAAAATACATACTTGATGTTGGAATTGTTGGTGACTTTCATTTTGAAATAAAAATAGATGGTGAGGAGGTAACAATTTTTTTCGAGCTATCTTCGAATTATGAAACTCTAGAAAAAATCGATACATTGAAATTTAGTATTCATTTACATGCATTCCACTAAAGATCTATGAGCAGTGACGGGTCATCTTGAAAACTCAATTATGTGCTAAAAATTAAAAATAGGGACTCCATGACTACATTGATAAATTCTATTGATAATGGTGATTTCTCTATGTCTGATAAGAGCTTAATAATACTCGAATATCAATAATTCAATTATCATCAAATAGCTTTTCTGATTATAGTTTTGATACTTATAATTATCTGCCCTTAAAATTCAGAACTGAAATTTTCCCATAGTCAATTCTTGGTTGTGCCAAATGAGCAGTGCATTAGCGAATACTAGACTCAATCATTATTGAGTCGATTCGTGTTGGTCCCAACAAAGGCATTTCCCTATTGATGTAACATGTGGGCACGTACGTATTTTTCTTGCAAATTGCACGACATATTTGACTAAAGAGACATGCCACATGTGGCAAGACGCACACCTCAAATATCAAATCACAGAGAAATGCGTTGCCGACTAGTCCATCGTGGTCCCTTCTCACTTGTCAATGACATATAATTGAAGCTTGGAAAAACTGAGAAATGCTGTCTTTGTTAATTTCGGAAAAGAGCATAAAAAAGGTTCCCAAATTATTGTACTCACGTAAATTAAATCAATCAATATAATTTATTCGATCAATTTTAATTTGAAATTGATGACATAAACACTAGCCTTTTCACATGAAATGGATGATGCTCATGTGAAATGTTTTTCAAATTTTTTAATTATTTTGAAATTTCTAATTTTGTAATTAATTTTTCCTTTTCTTTAATTTATTTTATTTTATTTATCGTTAAGGGTTGGCAAAGGGACGTCGACCATTGCGCAAGGCATGTAGCTCTCGCTTAGATCTAGGCCCTTGCATGCAACTAGGGAGAGCCACGAGTCATTGCCTAATGTGAATGAGGGTCGTGATGCCCTTGCCCAGATCTAAGTATAGGCCACGGCACCCTCACCTAGTAGTCGATGAGAGTTGTTGGGTCTTAGTAAAACAAACAATGAAAATTTTGAATCTTTTTTTTAACAAAAATTCACGTTGATGTTAATTATACCACTTAAGACGCTCAACTTTCATATCATCGATTCCCACAAAAATTAATTATCTCCTATTTCTTCAAAGACAAATGAATCCTCATAAACTTGATGAATTGCATGCATCCACCATATTGTTAAATTTGATGGACTTTGTGGATTCCATCGATTTGAATGACTCACATACAAATGACTTGTTTTGTTTTGTTTTTTGTTTTTGTGTTTTGATTTGGTTTAATAGTTCCATTTCGAAAAAATGGTTCGCAGATCAAACCAAATCAGTTTTCATGGTTCGTTTTATTTAATATTTTCGAAACCGAACCAAACTATGAAACCATATCTATAACCTGATAATTTTGTATATGTTTTATTAATTAGGAGAGATCAGTTTCAGTGTGAGAATTAGATTGGCTATTCTTCTTTTCTATTTTTCATAATACATGCATTGACTTTAGAGTGATGGACTCGGAAACGTACAAATTAGCATACGCTGTTATGCAATGATCGCCTAAATGCACACTCCAATCCGAAATTGCTTTGCTAATATAAGATGGAGATGGAACTATAGTATATGCCATCCGTTCCTTAATTCCCCCCGGAAAAATTTAATCATTGAAGCGTAGAAGTCTCAGAACATATCATGAGCTTCACTTAAAAATCAATAAACAACCATAATAAAAGATTTTTTTTTTAAAACAAGAATAAGGCTGGCTAATTTGGTCTGATTAGTCAGTTCTTTGTGCAGAACTGAAAAGTAGACTAGCTATTGTCAGTTCCCAATTTTGGGAACAGAGCACCAGATCTATTTCCTACGATAATCCTTAAGAAACAGTTGGTTTGGTCTAATTCGATTTCGGGATTGGATCAAAACTGTGCTCGCTCCTCCTATCAAAATTATATACAAACTAGCTTTCCTTTACAAATTTGGAATAATGCCGAGTTTCATTTCGTGCGTAACTTATGAATAATTAGTAAAATAGTGTTTGGTGTTCTAAGCAATTAATCAACACATTATCTAAGCTGCTTTAGTGCATTTTAAGCTCACGAAATTACCAAAGAAACAAAAGAAGAAGAGTTCCAAAAAACAGTCCGAAGGGGGAAAAAAGCGCAAAATATCGTCATTCTCGTCGCGGAAATTGGAAACGATAAATTGACGATATATCGGGTAGCAGGACGGGACCACGTCCACACGTGAAAGTGTGGTCGAAAATTAAAGGCCGTTCGCACGTGCTTACTAACCCTCTCCGGTACAGCTTTAAACATTTTTTTTTTTTTCATATTCCTCAATTTTCACAAGAGAATAAATTATTTAAATTTAATACCGCAACAGCTTCGTGGCTGGAAGATGCATTGGTTTGCTTAACGCACGTGAATTATCTAGTCAGCATATATATAAAAAAAAGGGGGGAAAATAAATTAAGCATGGAATAAAAAAATAAATTTGACGATACCCAATAATGTACCGGTGTTTGTAATTCGTGTATATTTAATTGAGGACAAATTGGAATCTGTCATCCGCTTGTGATGAATAATATAGCCTGTCAATTTAATAAAACAACCCTAAAAAAGCCCAATCAATCTTATTTATTTATTTAAATTTTTGTATATTTAATTCAACTTGCCGACTTGATTAGTTTCATTGATGCATGTAAATTTTATCGTGTTGACATATATTGAATAAGACGCTTGTTGTATAATTCACATAATTTATTAATTAAGAGATTGATGATAATGATTGGACGTTGGCCACTAACCCATATCAAACTAAAAAAGTTGAGCAAAATGTTCAATACGGAAGAAAGTGGGCGACATGTACGAAAAATATTACCGAATATACCTGCAAAGTCCTGCATATTTATAAATAGCCTAATATTCCAAGAAAAAAACCCAATTTTAGATTTAGTCCAAATTCTATCATATTTTTATTTTTTGTTCCATAAAAACCCTCAACTTTGGATCCAATCTTATTTCTACTCTAAACTTTTTTTTTGTCCCATAAAAATTCTCAAACTTTAAATATTATCCCAATTCCATCCTTCCGTCTCAATTTGACCCAATAATTTTTTCAGTCTAACAAAAAACCCCAAAATTTTATTTGAGCCACAAAGTTGTCCTCGTTAATCCTCAATCCAAAATTTCTTATTGACAACCAAGAGATGGAAATCTCCGAAATACGAGCTATTAGAGCATTTTGACCTCGAGAGACATAACAATTTTTAACACAAGAGATTGAAGACCAAATGTTAAATCAAAGATCCTTGAGCAATATAGAAGGAAGACTCTCTTAAAAGTAAAAGCAGTTGAAGAAAATTAATCTTAATTGCTCTAGTTCTTACCTAAATTTCAAATCTATGAAGACATTGTTTTCGCTAATATAGAAATTCATTTGCAGAAGAAAATTTTTTTGCAAAATGCCACATGGATCACTAAGGGCAATTGTGAACAAAGGGTTGATGAGGGCAAATTTGAGACTTAAATAAAAGTAGATGACGTTTTATGAGACAAAAAAAAAGATTAGAGGAAAATTAGAATTATATCTAAACTTAGGGTTTTTCTATGAGATAAAAAAAAAAAGTTTAACGTAGAATTTGGATTGTACCTAACAAAAAAAAAGGTCTAGGGTAGAATTAGGCCCGGAGTTAAAGTGGAACTTTTTTTGAGGGCATTATGCTATATGTATATATTATCTTATTGACAAAAACCATGTGCTAAGTACAACTTTAATATATCCGAATTAATAAATCGGTCAATTAAGTGCTGGTAATCCTAATATTCTTGAAAGGGGGACTGCCTTTTGGCATTTCTACTGGCCCGAGGCGATTTAACGCAACCCCACGGCGAGTAGGTACGACCGTTGCTTTGTTCGAGAGTATTATCCTCGTTATCTTCCTAGAATTGTCCATAGAATTTGTCCCCTAGATAAGTCGTCCCGTGGGATATCGATCTACGTCCATTATATAAATCGAACTTTTGAATTCGGGGCCCATCCCCATATTTAAGAAAATATCTTTCATTTTTTTATTGTACCTACTCCAAATATCAAAGCGGTTAAAGCGCACGCAACTTGTCCACCAACTTATCCACTAATCCATAGTATGATCCACAAATTTTCAGGCGACGGTGTTGTTGGCAACCTCTCGTTTCTTGATGTTACTTTGTAAATTTTGAATTTTAATTTCACGTGTGAAATGATTGATATAGTCCCTCAAATTGGTTTTTTGTATTCGCGTGGACCACATGTGCACATGACATGTGCTCAAGATCTAGTTATGTATGAAAAATTCAATCTTTTTTTTTTTCACCAACCCTCGACAACAGTCAAGCCTAAAGAGTAAATAGACAAATCATCACTCACTAGACGAAATTATCCGAGCCTAAACATTTAGGTTGCTAATGGTAGCTGGTACAAACAACCTTGGATAGGATAAATTCATCGTTTTTGTTGACTCGGACTACACTCTAGACGAGAACATCCGAGATGGCGTCTTCATCCTCGCGGGGTTGTTGCTGATGATTCATTCCTACCAACGCAATTTTTAATAGATACTTTATTTGGTAATCTACCAAGCATCTAATCGGATAAGGCATATCACTACTTGGTGTCTTGTCAATGTATGGGAATATATTTCGGATATTTGGAAATACTATCTTATCCTATCCAATCTAGTCAAATAATCTCGATTACCTAACATGAAATTAAATGCGGGCAATCCAAGGCTCGACATTTATGTTCTAATACCGAATATTTAATTATTCAAGCATACTCTTAATCGACACGTGAAAATCATCCGCAATTAAGAGCAATGTCATGGATGTTAGGACCCTTCTAGTATAGTCGGTTTATGAAGAATCCGAGTAAACGAGAACTAAATTGAAGCCAAATTAGAGTTTTGGAGTACACAGCAGAGCAATAAGACAGACTCTTTTTCTTCTTCCAAGTCGGAATATCTTATTCATTACAATGGGAATGGGAAGTTTTTAGCATTTGGCTCTCGTATATCCACCCAGATGAATCGGCTGCATCTTGCACCGAATAATGATTTCTTGGTAAGTACACAATGTTGAGTTGAGGTAGGATTTTTGGTCTGTACACTATTATGACGCCATCATCCTCCACCGAGGATCACGTACGAACAACTATGTCTGTAACAAAGCAAAGCGCATACAATAACACATGAACAGAGGTGCATAGAACTTGCTACACCTTCGAGAGCAGGCAAATATGGAGCGGCCAGACAGGCAGCTGCAAGTGGGTCGAGGTGAAATTTTTCAGGATTCCGGGTGTCGGAACTACTGAAGGGGTTCACTGATTTCGAGGAGTTCGTTCCGGAGTCCAGTGAAGACCACAGAATGAGTTTCAATGGGTCTGAACTTGATGAGAGCCGAAGGGACCAGATCCTCGTCATCGAGAGTCGTCGCTCTTTGGCTGGGTTCAGGGGAATGTGGGATCACTCGCCGTTTGATGAGCACGGGATGCATCAGCTCGAACTCCAGGCAGGGGTCCTTGAGAGCTGAGCTTACAAACTGCGATAAAGCAAAGGTGTCCTCTTAGAGTCAGCAAAATACACCAGCTCGAATTTCCTGATTACTCACACACAACGTACAAGAAGTGATATAACCTATCATTGCCACTGGACTCAAAGAAACATCGGGTCAACATGACAATCTAGTCCTTTGTCGATCAGCAGTTAATCACAAGGGATCAAGGCAGGTGAAAGCTACCCATTCGCCTAACTAACTCTAATTTTGGTCACTGTCTAGTGAATTTTAGCCATAAAGTGGAGTAGAAATTGCATGCTAGAACTCAATTTGGGTACTCCACCGGATGTCTCCTGTGGCACAAGCCTGTGCACAAGCATGAATGCTGATGCACACGCGAACATGCTTTGCCCATGCAAAGAGGCACGGAAGCAAATGGAAACCGCATGATTGAACCAATTTGCAAGACAAGTACCAGAATATAAATGTTACTGCATAAAAGGATTAAAATTGTTGTTATGAGACGATGTTTGCTTTAAGCATCCTCCACTTGCTCATCTTAACATATGGTGTCCAAGTCAAACTTTAAATACCAGGACACAATGTTCTGATCTTTGCAGTGAAGCAGAGAGTTAGAAAAAGGTGCAGTACCTTCTAACAATGCTATGGAAGATGAAAGAAAATTATTCAAGATTTGAGCAAAAGATGAGTAACACTATTGGCAGCAGGGCTGAACAACAAAGACAGTGATTGGTTCACTTTTGAAAACGAGTCAAGAAAATTAAAAATCTAGCATTGACTGGATCAATAGTGTGCTCAGAAACTCTATAGGACCTAGGACTGGAGCCTTGAATTCATTTATAGATTTCAACAGTCAACCATCCAGCACCCACAGATGACACCTATGGCAGATCAACCAGAGGTCCGCAGCAACATTAGAAACCCAGGTAACATCTGATTTAATCAATTAGGGTAGGGACTTAATATCATAGTAGCAGGCCAAAGGAGGACAGCAAGGAAGAAGAAAGTGATAGAGGTTATTCAAGATCAAGAATTTAGGAGACTGCATCAAAAGCACCTCACGATGCGCTGTTGCCATTGTGAAACAAACTTTCCTCAAGTAAAAAGGGGAAATAATGGACAGACAATCTCTTAGGCCTTTAAATGAAGTTATAAGGAACTGAGCCTACCAATCGGAAACAGCTATCCACCCACAACAACTAAAAACATGTCTTAGATCATAAGTTGGTCAAGGTAGTATTAATACTGGTAGTCCCCAGGATAACAGACAACACTCACATTACAGCAAGGCAAATTCTCCAATTAGTAAATATTTCAAAGGTAATTTCTTTTACAATATGGAATCCAATCATGTCCTCCCATGAAATGTATGTTAAGGAAGTCGTCTCAGCCCTGAAAACGCGACCACTATCAATCACGGATCATTACTAGAAAACCACGGGTACCCAACTCCAGCATGTGGTTTATCTATGACAGCAAATGTTAGGTGGTGGTAAGCAGAGTTCTTGATGGGTGCCAAAAGGTATATACTTGTACTGAGACTCACAATTTTTATAAGAACAGGCTAGTTTAAAGTTAGAGGAGCTTAAAGAATAATGAAACATTAGGCAAAATCATACTCTAGGTAGACCAAAGATACAGACTTGAGGAAGAGAATTTCGCATATCATAAGCAGAAAACACAAGTTCAATCAGGTAATCTCAAGGAAAGACCAAAAGCCACTGTCTTTCCCCCCTCCCCCTTTTATCAATTGCTCTTAAGAGCTGCCATTTCATGCTCACCCCCTTTACAACACAATTGCATACATGAACTACAGGAAGAACATCTCGCATTCAATGGATCTACCAAGACATCCATCGTCTAGGAGGTGACATCGATCTTTGCCTTAACAGTAGCCTAATCAAGTCAATCGTGCACAAATGAAAGGATGGTGCACAACAATTATAAACTCAAGCAAGAGTGACTTAAAGGACAAACCTCATATAAAGAACCCGTTAGCTCCCAAGGAGCAAAGACACCTTGAAGAACCACACCATCTGGAAACTGAACACGGATGATGGTTCTGGTGTACCTCTTCCTTCCGGCCTTCAGCTGCTTTTCCCTGTATGACTTGGGGATCAAAAGCTGAGACTCTGCCATCTTCTTCTTCCTCATCTCTGCTTCTCGTCTCACCTCATCCATTGAAAGATTATAGAAAGAAGCCGGTAGCTCAATTTTTGCCGCTATATTTTCCGGCACGGAAAAGAACACCCGAATCTAGATCGCATAGAAGAAAGCGAAGTCAGAGTAATAACCAAGGAAGGGCACTACAAAAGCTGAAATAATGGCCCTAATATTTAATACACCCAATTACGGCACCCGTATTACTGTCTATTGACAAATTGTACAATCTCATAGGGACATAACACTGACACAAGACCATGTGAAGTCTACATTCACTCTGATGTAATATATGAAATGGTGTAGCATAGGCCGGCAAGCACTTATTAGGTAATTTAATAGCATTCTGCTAACAGAAGTCGTGCAAAATAATATCAGAAAAAGATAAACTGAAACAATTAAACGTAGTGGATTGTACGTAGTGATTCTGCATCCTAAACTGGTATGAGCGCCGATATCAGACATTAAAAGCCAAGGATCGGCACATACTTATCAAGTACTCTCAAATCATCAGAAGCATTATTCAAATTTAAGCTTCACTTCCCTTATCTCATAGTAACTTTTAGAGTCAAATATTACCATCACAATCCAATATGCACCACGGAGATATCAAAGCACACAGATATTGAGCTTAATGTACTGACATCGTTAAGCAATAAGCAACTGCAATATGAATTTTCCCAATATTTTCCAGTTCTAGTCGGATACTCAGATGAAGCTAATTTCACGCTGCAAAACCTATCGTAACATAAATAAGAAAAGTAAGCAACGTAGGTATATCCATTCCCAAACCTAGATGAGCCAATAACTCTTTCCCTCACTTTCCAGTTTCAATATGAAATATGCTTAACAAACTGGCATGGAAACTATGACAGATGCAGCAACATTAGTAAATATAATGCCGTAGAGAGTTTGAACAACAGATAAAGTCATCGCTGGAAAGCTTCTCAGCAAGAGCTAACAAGGTCAATCAAACAGAACATTCAACAAACCTGCCTATCGATCTTCTCCTTTTCCATTGGTTTGTCGACTACGGAAGGGACCACTGCAGGGGCATCATCAATCTTTTTACTTTCTTCAAACTTCTTCGGTTCCAGTAAAACCACAGCCCTATTAACTAACCGTATTTGCTCCTCGCCAGGTTGATCCATCACGGCCCACATCTCCCCATCCTCTTCTTTTAACTCGAACCCGACAAACTCCAACAACTCAACCCCTCCTGCAACATCTCCAATTGCTTCCTTAATCTTAGGATTGCTCAATCTTACCCTCCTAAACTTTGCATTTTCCGGTTCCCTAGCTATATTCCTAAACAACTTAAGCACGACATCGACCGAACTCTCCGGCGGCTTCGCTGACACAAAAGTGCCAACGCAGGCCTCCAGTTCACTTCTCCCCTCCGCTTCATCACTTGGCAAACCCTGCGCACCGACTTCATTATCATACTCGACCCGACTTTCAGCAACACAGCTATCCACATGTTCAGAAACTTCCTCTTCAGACTGGAAAGATCTATTGCAAATGGGGCACTCCACAATGTTCAATGAATACCCATTCTGAGATCTCTTCCCAGTAGTGATAAGAGAACCGAACGGATCGAACCCGTTAACCGGCTTCCGATCCGGCTCCGCATTACGCGCGGAGACGAGCTTGCCCCGATCCGGAACAGCGGCTTTAGGGGGCTGAGAAGGTCTAGGATTACTGACTTGAGGTGGGGGTGGATTCGGCTGACTCTGGACGGATTGAGGAGGGCGCGCAGGGATCGGGTTAGTGGGACCAGACGAAGACGAGCCCAAGACTCTGCCTTGGCCCTTGAATTTGCCGCTAGAGGAGGAGGCGGAAAAGGGGTTGTTGACTTTCTTCATGAACCCCTTGACTTTATCTTTCACGTCGTCCATGGCTGCGCAAATGGAGACGGTCGTGGCGAGAAACGATCACGCGACAAGTGATTTCAAGAACAGAGGAACTGAATTTCAGAGGAGAGAGAGAGAGAGAGAGAGAGAGAGAGAGGGGATTATAAAGAATTAAAAAATCTTGGGAGCGGATTGTCTTGCTAGCTAAGGAAAAGGGAACGAATGGGCAGAGGAGGAAGATCCGTTCACGTCAGAAAAATCGCGACTTTGTATGGATGAAGTCCAGGACTTGCGGGGGGATAACGGGCGAGAGACGCCTGTACAATTACAGAGCATTCGTTCAGGGAGAAGGGGGGAGGACCCGGCTTTGGGGACTCAGGAGGGAATCGGCAGCATCTGCAGAGAGGACTTGTCGAGGGGAGACCCAGCAAAAAGAAAACAAGAAAAGAGCAAGAGAAAGAATTTTTTGCAAGAAAGAGAAAAAAAAAAAGCCTTCTTTTTTCAGAAGAGAATATGCTTTCCCCCGAAAAATACGTGAATAATGAACTGGCCGAAAAAGAAAAGACAGCACCGTTCGAAATCCGGGCCGTGTGCGTGAATCTACCGTAAAGACTATTCGAAATCCGGGCCGTGCGCGTGAATCTAACGTTATGGTGTCTGATGGGAAAAAATGAACAGGAAAAGGACGACTGATGAGATGATGCCTGTTACTGTTTCGCAGAGCTCATCCATGTGTAAAAAGTACCTGTGTTTTTTCTCCTTCCGCCAGCCGGTCCAATTAGGGTGTGCCATGTCGGAGGCTGATGATGGCGGGGACGATCATGGGCTTGACGATGTGGTTGGGCTTGTCCGGATCTGAAGTGCAAATTAACGAATGTTTCTAAATTGATACCCAGTGGCCCCTTTTCCACGTGATAAGGAAGAAACGAGGGATTCGAATTTTGACCATTTCAATAAGGTTGAGACGTCGACAATTTTAACATCAAATATAAATTTCGAGTCTAACGACTTTTAAGGAAATAAAGTAAAAGTCTGAAAGTAAAAGTTAGAATAAGAATAAATGAAAATATAAAAAAAAGCATATATGTTGTTGGATCCATCCAAAGCCGTCCGAAACTAATTAACAGCAAGGTAATGCTTGTCTTTGCTCCTCTGATCTTTCTTTATAGACCACCGTTGGGGGGGTCGAATGACTCAAATGTCCTCTCCAGCCACTATGGTGGCGGTCGCTGATCACCTCAACATGTGAGAGAGGAGAGAGAGAGAGAGAGCGGGAGGTAGGGATTGAGGAGTCTCACCACTCGAAACTTGGAAATTGATCTCATACGCCATTGATGTGGCTGATGAAATCGACTACTGGTGGCTACATAGCCCACACCGAGGTCCTCCACGGTCTTTTCCGATACTTACTACTGATGCTGGCGACAGGCCAGAGAGTTTTAAAGCGTAAAATAGCCGTGGAACATTTTCATTTTATCAGTTTGTCCACTGAAGTCCGGAGTGCACTTGTAAGATGGGTCAGCTGAGTTGCTGAACAAGGGAGGGAAGAGAAACCTAACAGAAGACAGCCCAGTTGGCCAACCGACAATCCGACAAGTTCTGACAATATTTGCATGCATGAGCTTTGGTGTAACATACAAAGAAGTTGCCCGCTTGTGGTCGGTGACCAGAAGGCGAAGGGTTTTTGAATCATGAGAACAGCCTCTTTGCAAAAACCAAGAAAAGAAGAGCGCAGGGGAAGTCAGTATATGTAGATGGCTCTCTCTCAACCCTCCCACAGCCAGGAATCTCAGTGCACTGCGGCGAATCGCCGGCCTCTTCCTAGCTCTGTTAAGATAAATTCTCTTTGCAAAGTCCACGCTCTTCGTGTAGTGATACTGAGCAAATTGATAAGAATGATGCGATTGCTGCTATGCAATGTGTAATGTTCACAAGACAATGCTGCTCTCATCCCTCATAGAACAGCAAATGAGCATCGGTGAGCTTTCAGTTCCAGGTATAAGGTGGCACTGATCCAGATGGCAACAATACTGATAGCTGACAGCCAAAATCAACTTAGTGAATATATACCTTGCTTTCGTGTTCAATCCATGCAGAGAAACAAAGTTTGCTACTTCATCACTAATTCAACAGTGAAAACCAAAACGACATCCTCCAATCCGACCAAGGCATGAAAAGAAGCGGATGCAGTGTATTTATAGCTGTCCACAACAGGCCCCACATGCAGATTGCTTCATCCAGAAGAAGATTCTCCAGGACCCCAGGAAATGTCGCAGTATCGAATTATGGTAAGCTATGTTCCACAATCAGTTTCGAAATAGTCGAAGTCACATACCGACATCTTCCCTGAATTGAAATTTGTGCACTATGATTACTGATCAAGTGTTTGAACATAATTCGGAGCTAAATCACCAGTTTGAACATCAAACTCACCAATGTGATAGATCTCATTATGAACACAAATACAGGACTGCCTTAGATACATTTGTTAAGATGGTCATATCTCACCATGAGTACAGAAACTAAAGAGCTTGTCCAAACGGTCTCGTCATCTCGAATACTTCTGTCGCCAATCCACCTCAACTACATTTCTCAAAATCTTCAGCGGACCCCTGATTACCATCGGCCACACTTTTCTGTTACTCCAAGACTTTTTGAAAAGACACTGTTGCTTAAAAGACAAGCCAGCCAGCAAAACAGACGAAATCTCTTCATACAAAATCTAGCCCCACGTCTCAAAATCTCCGAAGTTCGCAATTTCTCAAGCCAAAGCTTAATATGTAATTATGTAGTGTTTCGCTGGAATTTCTCTCTGAGCTTTTGGGGAGCTACAGTAATTACAAGCTTAGCTAGCGCCATACCTGTAGTAGGGAGGGGGCCAGCAATTCTACTCTACCTAGGCAGTAGGTTGGAACCCCCTTCCTCCCCTCACGATTACGAAAAGGAAAGTTGCTTGATTGGTTCAAATCCAATCCGTGAGATGAAGTAATCTTTAGCTGGTCATGGCCATAAAAAAGGCAAGGCAAGGGAAGGATTAAAAAAAAAAGAAACTCGCACAGATGATGGGAATGCAAGCAAAGGCAATTGGGACGAAATACCTTTCATTGAAAATCATTGATCAATTATTTAGTAGAGGAACCACATTCTGAGCCAACACAGCCAAGAAATATGCAGGCAAACAAGGAAATCGACAGCTTTACTTCGAACCAAATTGTACAAACACAAAACATGCCGGAATATAATTGACGACAAGACTTAAGAAGTATAGCTATTACAAACGAACCAAATGTAAACAAACTCTACTGGAATTTAATTGACAACAAAGTCTAAAAATGCCATGACAAAGATACACTTCGGGATTTAATTGATGATGCGGAGCTAGAAACCACAGTTAAGAAACACGTCGAAATTTAATCGACAACTCAAATCTAGAAAATAAAAATATGGTTCATGATAGTAAAGATAACTGAAAGATAGTAAATTTGTTTGATTTGTGTAGGTGGCTACTTAATAGAGGATTGTGGTATTTATATTGGCAGTGTGGTAACTATTCTCGGACAGTTTCCAACAGTTACATCCATCCCAAGCGGCTTCTTGCGGTTGCATCAATATTCCTTCACTTCCAAAAGTCTTGTGCTCATGCTCTCGTGATCTCCTAATCTTGTTCTCGAGCAGTTTTTCTTTAAAAATGCATGCTAGCTTGCTCCGCGATCTCAATTGCTTCGTCCCCTACTAACCTTGGATTTGTAGGTGCATCTCGATGCTCTCCTACGCATTCAAAGACCTTGATGGTTTGCTGATTCTTATTCATCACTACCTCTATCAATAGTTGTTAACCATTCGTCATTGTATACCAATGATGATTGGTAGTAGTCACCAAAGTGCACTATTGATGTGCGCTAATGTCGATGGCTGATATCGATATTGGTCCTGGTGATCATAAATGATGCATCAAGCATTAGTCACATGTTTATCCATATTGACAACTTGGTCATCTTTTGGTGTAAACATGTAGCCAATATAATTATTTGGCATGTGCAAACAACTGCAGAAGTAAATCTCATCGATTTCAATTGGATTCAACTCCCCATTCAAGCTGAAACTTAAAATGCCAGTAGGCCAATCGTTCAACCCAAAATGGAGAAAATCCAGCTAAACCTTAATAAAAAAAAAAAATAATATGCTGTGCCCTAACCTAGAGAGTATACAACGGAAACCTCTATCCACGCAATCGCCACTTAGTCTGTTTCCCGATCCCACCGCGAACCGCTCTTGAGTCGCGGTCCTTGAGCCGGGCGAGACCCTGGTTGAGCTGCTCGATCTTGACCACCATGTACGCGACGGAGTAGAGCAGCCAGTAGAAGGCCAGGGTGGCGCCGATCAGGAGGGCGTTGCGCTGGCTCTTCAGGATGGACTTCTGGTGGCGGAGGCGCACCGTCGGAGGGCACGACGACTCAAGCTCGCAGCCGGGGCGGGTCTCGTACTTCCGGTAGATGTCCAGGAGAGGAGGGGCTTGAGGAGGCCGCGTGCGACAAAGCGCTGAACCCTGCGGAGGACGTCGAGGCCGGGGGCGGTGAGGAGGAGGAGCATGACCGCCTCCATTGCCGCTACGTTCCCGAGCATCACCCACACCAGAGCCATTGCACAGACAGAGAGAGAGAGAGAGAGAGAGAGAGAGAGATCTATGCGCTACTGCTAGATTTCGGTTGACATTTTCTCTCCATGGGAGTTTTTCTTCTTGCCTAAGAGAAAGACATTGGCGTTTCTGAAAATGGAAGTAATCTTAAGTTTTTCAATATTAGGAAAGAAATATCAGAAGATATTTCGAGATCTTTTTTTTTTAAAAAATTCGGGAAGTTTGTTATTAAATGAAGGGCTGCGCTATTTCCACCACTATAACACTAAATTTATTCCGTATTCACCAAAAAGACGAAATTGCTATCAATCATTTAATTGCAATTTAAAGTGGTGGCCTCAAGTTCGTTTACTTTCCTTTTTTTGGGTTAATATCCTGAAAAACCCTAAATTTTTATTTTTTAACCATGAAAAACCCCAAACCTGTTTTTCTATTTTTATTCTTCCAAACTGAAAAATTTGTGACAAATATACCCTTCGAAATTAGATTAATACTAGTTGTAAACTGTGACAAACGGAGCGTAAAATTATACCGGTCAACCGTCACGTGTCATTTAACTTAATAATTTGACAATAATATTTAACGAAAACTAACAGAGGTTATAATTGTCATAAGTGTACCGGTTTGGAGTAAATTTGTCAAATGTATACCAGTTTGGGGTTTTTGGTGGTCAAAAAAATAGTTCGGGGTAAATTTGTCACAAAAGTGTACCAGGTTGGAGTTTTTCATTTCTATAATCTAGTAAATATTAAATGTCAACATGTTTTTGTCAATACAAAATAATGAAATTTCACTGACATTTTAACAAAATTTCTTATTTTATGCAAAACTTTCATTCAATTAAATTTAAATGTAATTGTGATTCTGTTTTGGAAAATCTTTAAAGAGTTTTTTTCTTTCTCATCTAATCACTGCTCTTTTATGCATATGTATATAAAAGACAACTAATAAGAAATGATTCAATGGTGATATGCACAACAAAAGTAAAAGCTTATAATCATGTGATTGTGTTAGTAAAGTTATCTCTTGATTCTACTTTATAATTAATTCATACATTCGCTCTGACAATGTAAAGAAGAACTAGGTTTTGTTGAAAAATTTCCCTTTTCGACAAAGTTAAATTTTATGAAGTAAAATCCAATAATAGAAAAGAAAATATAGTACCTTTAACATACATGGATACCCGCAATAAGCAAAAATAAAACATGTGATATTTTTAATTATGGCAACTTGATGCTACTTATAAATAGGAAAACTAAAAAAAAAGGAAGGAAGGTACGAAAACGTGGAGCCATTATTTTAAATTGAAATTGAATGATTCAGAGCAATGTTGTTTTTTTAGCAAAAATGGGGTCAATTTAGTTTTACAAGGGGTGGAGATAGTGCTGCCCTAAATGAAACTTAAAATTCAAATATTGGAGATTATTCATATTCAAATTTCATATAAAATTTTAAGTTAACACAATAAATTAAAGCTGCATTTAGCAATCGGGATAAACTTAAGGTATAATAAAATTCATTATATCCTGTATTTGATACATGCTCAAGACAAAATAAAATGATATATAAGATGGATATAGAATAAATAAAATTATTCCATGATGAGGTGGGATAAATGTGGATAGGATTTTACCATCCACAATAGAAATGTTATTTTTTCAAATAAGAAGTTTATTAAATTAATAAAATTAAAATTATTTTCAATATAAATAATATTTGAATTTTAATATAAGAAATTGAAAATAAAAATAACAATTTAGTCTTTTTTAATTTAGTCTTATTTTTTATTTATATATTTGAATTTGATTATATCTTATAATATAAATTCAATATAAATAAACGTATTTATATTTATTACAAATTTTAGGTATTTTAGGTATGTTAGTACAGTTTACTATTTAATAAACTTTTATTAGCGAATGATGGAAGGAGAAAAAAGAAATAAATATGAAAATAAAAAATAAGAGAGGGAAAAGAAAGACAAATAAAAATGAAGTAGGCAAGGGTGTTGCAAGAGATTTTTATCATCTACTTTTGTGAACTTTTATGTTTATTTACATTGATGTACATTTATACCAAATAATGTACATAATATAATATGAATATATTTGATATTAAATCCGTAACTCACCAAACAGTGGATAAAATATGAATAAATCTCTAGATTTCTTATTCTATCCTATCCAGTCTAGTTTTATCCTATTTAGAAATCTGAATAATCAAACGCAGCCTAAGAGATAATAACATGATATATGAACTTGGGGCGTGTTTTAGGATCGTTAGCTAAGAAAGAACAAGTTCATGTACTCTTTCTTAACCTCAACTCAAACCTGGGTGGTTGCCCACCTGCGAGGGCTGCTTGTGGTTGTTCCTAATGAAGAGCTGTGTTGTGTTTTTATTTTAACGTATAGATGACCATACATCTCGCATACCTCCTTGATAAGTGAATATTTTTCTTTCTCACCAATTAGGGAATACGAGAGGTGACATAACATGGGATCTCTTACCACAAGGTGGATCTCCTATCTATTTCTTCTCCTTTGAACCTTTTAAGAACTTGCTTAGATCCTAACCACAATGGTGTTGTATGAAAAACAAAAAATTGTTCCGACAAAAATAAACATCTATGTCTATAAAGTTATATTATGACAAGTTTTCTTTTGACAAGCGCTTCTAAGGTTGACTCCTAGAATTGTATACCACTAGAACGAACATCCTCTCATTATAATTTATCCACGAAAAGCAGGCACCTCAAAGTAAATATCTAATTAATTGTTGAGTTGAATATTGATTTTACTTTCCTTTCTCATAAATCCACCATTTAAACTGTCAATTAAAAGTTAACTGGCATTAGAAATATCAATCCCCTATAATTCTACTTTCCTTAATATAGCATTCCGTATGCCGTGCAGGGCATGATCATATAGTTAATTTCTCAGACAATGTCATTGATTATTTATCAAGTGTATTAATTCTGCGCAACACTGGGCCTTTGTCTGATAGGAATAATAACAAAGAGTTACCAGGTCTACGATTGGTAGAGTATATTTTACACCGTCTAATTACAATGTTACACCCATTCAGTTTTAGGCTCGAGTATTACATATTTCATGGGGTTAATAGGTACGTTATGGAGTTAGGGATTTACATATCTAAGGTTATGCTTCATGCGGTCTTCCTCTATTTAATAATTTTGAGTTAATTCCATTACGAGTCCTAAAGTTTTGTGTCAACACTTGTTTTCAATTTCCCGAAGCATTTCATCAATGCATTTGAGTTTTAAAATTTTCATTTCCTAAATTTGCATAGAAAATGTGAATCGGGAATCTCGTTAGCTTTATTAAATTTGCTCGGAACGGAAAACACGGTTGGCTTTCTTATTTTTTTATCAATATTTTCATACGGCGATGTGCCACGTCAGCATCACCTAGAAAAAGAAGGTCGAAATTAAATAAAAAAGAATAAAATCTAAAAAGGATTTTGTTAACAAATAATTAAGGAAAGATATTGTTGCTAATCATGTGTTATCACTATCTCGAAAATTATTATTATTTTAATTAAGAATGCTTAACAAGTGGCATCGTACACTCATTAACAAAATCCACAAAAGAAAAAAAAAAACAAATAAAAAGATTGTAAGGAAGAAGGACAATTATGCCTCCTCCTCCGTTAGTGAGGACCAACGGCCCTTGTCGGGCCCTTGGCAAGGGTTGGCGACCCTTATTAGGGTCTTGGAGACGGTGGCTGATCTCTCCAATGATGCCGACCTTGTTGGTCCCTTTCGTCACGATCTCCCCATGTCTTTATTTTGTTGGTTTTCATTTTTTTCTATGTGGTGCCTACTTGGCACGATATCAATGCCACATGTCCAAGAAAAGATGAAATCGAAAACAAATGCGACATAGGAGTTTGCATTTGGGAAAAACTGATGGAGCCAACAAAATCTCTGATTCGCGGCTTTTGTGCAAGGTTCAGAACTCATAGTAAAAGTTTTATGACATCCTGCATAATTGTCAATAATTTTTTTTTTTTTTACAAGACATTGTAACATGACTGGGCCCGGTCTTACATTATTCCCCTCCTCAATGATTGTGCAATGGTATTTCCACCCTCAATGAGAACTGTCCAGTCGTCACCTTCACTTACGTTTGCAGACATTGGATCTATGGATGAAGGAGAATAAGAGAGGATGACAGCAGACCAATATGGGAGAGACTCTTAGCAGTAGGCCCAACAGGTATTATTGCTTTAACTTTCATTTTTGCATCCACTTGCGCTTAAACCACCATTCCATCTGGAAGGAAAACACCAAAGAAGCTATCTCTATCATACTCCATCACTTTCTTGCTATCAGTCTCAGGGACCATAGTTTCATCTCCTCTTGTTTTGCCCAGTAGGAAACTGTGAAGTTCTGCATGTCAGGGCTCTTTTCGGAATATCCGTCCTGAGGACACGGATAAGAAAGAATCCTAGGAAGCGTCTGTCTTCCTCAATCCTGTAACTTATTTTATGCGAAGTGCGTGAGCTATTTCGTCATCTGCGACCTGGTAACGTGTTGGAGGGAGCCGAGGGATGATAATTTTCTATATCTGCTCTGTCTTTCTCATGCCTTTCTTGTCAGCAATTCAGACAAATCTGTGACAGATACTAAAGTTAGATATCGTAAAATTGTTGTCCCAATCAAATGTGGTCATGGTCATAAAGCATGTAGACTTTGATGACATTTTAGTGGGATTAAAGAACTTTCCAGAGGAAATCACCTGGTAGAGTCTAAGTTGCTGGACTTTATTTAATCGCATCGTCTAGTCAAAAGGTGAGATTATCACCATGATACGTAAGTTTTAGATTAGCGACACTAACACCAGATGTTCCAATCAGAAGCTACATAAACAGTGCTCATGAGATTGTGACTTCCTGGGGGAGTTTAACTAGTGCTCTTGATGATGGAATGCGGTGTTTCCTGATCTTCACAGATGAAAAATTGGAACTTGACAACTTTCATCTGCACTGAGGAAATGGGGTGAAATTTCTCGGCAATTCATAGGTAATTCTAGGTTCAGTAGTGCGATTCGATGTATTTCTTTTGAGTACTCTTTGATCAACCAAACTGATGTACTAATTAATGTAAGATCTCAAAATGCATAGAATATAATTCGTAGTACTGGGCTTGGTCGTTGATCAAAGTTCAACAGGACTTCTTAATATGAATCTGTGAATAACATCTCTGGTACCGAGTATAGTCAGAACTTCACTATGTTTGAATATGCTGTTTATCTTTGTTGTTCATGTATATTCTCCGGATTTGCTGAAACCTTAATTGGGAGTAACTATCCATGAGTCAGTAACTGAAGAATTAACTTTCAGAAAAGAGAGAAGAAAAACTAAATTCATTTGCTAAATGGCCTATTATATTTGAGACAGAAGAGAGGGGCATCATCCTTTGGTAAAGAGACTTTTAAGAGCCTAACCCTTAAACCTCTAAAAAGTGATTGTGAATGATGCTTCTTAAAGAACCTGATTGCTTCTAACAATGGGCTTATGGCGATGTGATAGGTTAGCCATCATTAGGAGGACTGTCTTGTTGAAAAAGCTCAGAGAGCTCTCTCCTCCTTTTACTGGTGAAGATTCTCCATTATGCATTGTATCATCTGCAATCTCTGTCAATCTCTCCCTTTAGGAATGCCCCGTGACTTGATCTCATTCATGCATAATGTCACTCACTTTTGCTAATTCTATCATGTCTCCTTTTTTTAAGGTCATGATATCTGGTCTTCTCTTTAGCTTTATGAAGGGGAATATACAAAGCCTTTTCGCTCTGCATTATCAGTTTCATGTCTAGATTATAATAGCATATTAAGCGGCAAGCACGGGCCCCCTACAGTACGTCCTCAAATATTCGAAATGCATGTCCCTTCCTGCTTAAAGAATGCATTTTTCCCCCGCAAAAGGACAGTGTGAGAAGAAAAAGTGGATTCAAAGGATCTAATTGGGATTGACCCACCAAAAAGGAAGACCTAAAGTAATGGCAGAGAAGGGATTCCACACTGTTCTTGGCATCATGGTCTCCCTAAAATAATATGGTCATCATCATTTGATGGCCCGTTGTCCCCCTTAATATACTTCAGAGGTTGCCATTCTAAATTGATGCTAAAGATGATTAAAGAATGATTTTCGATTCCGTAACGTCTTCCTTTGACCAAATGCCTAGTCCTTGAGCAGGATCACGCACACAAAAAGTTACCAGCTTGAATATGTTTTCAGAGTACTGCAATGATGAGCAAATTAACGCTTTAACACAGAAGTAGAGGTGAAAGAATTGTGTACTTTGACCTATAACTGGTTTTCATGTAGTGCCTGCATTTTTCTGTGCTAAAAACCACACCAAATTCCTTGTGCAGCTAAACACCAGCCATTGTCTTCCAAACTTTGCGTAAATTTTTGAAAACATTGCTGAACTTCCACGAGCATTACTCATGACACAATCATCGTATGTGATGCACTCTCGTGATAAAATCTAAAGGAGGACTTCATCAACTTTACAAGTGATACTCGAGTTCAGTACCATGAAAAGTCTCACTTGCTGCTTTTCAAAGGAATTTTCTGAAGATTGGGCTGACTGGAACAATCGAAGGGAGGCTCTTGGAGAAAGATATTCGAGTCCCGTACCATGAAAAGTCTCAGTTACTGCTTTCTGAAGGAATTTCTGAATTGCGGGCCGACCAAAACAATCGAAATGCTCAGGCTAAAATTTCTCACAGGGTAAAGTGACTAAAGCCAGGTGGTCCATCTAAAGATGAATGTGAAAAAAGAAACTGAATAACTTTTTCTTGAACTGTACGCCAGTTCCTCACATGATTGATTCAGCAGGAGGTAGAAACAGAATTGCAGAAGAAGAAAATGGATAATCTGCAACAAGAAGCTCGAATCGGGAAAAGCAAGATATGGATATAATCCAAAGAAAGCCACGCAAATAGTTGATCACAACTGCAAAGCAATAAACTAAATTAAGCCACAACAATCCAAGAACAGCACTTTCCCCAGAAATGTCTGCTTTTTGTACACAATCAGTGAAGAACAAAGCATACTTTAACAGTTAAAAAAGGACTAAAGGTGGGGGAGATTGGAGAATGCAACTTCTCTCTTATTGCAACTTTGCCTTTTCACG
This sequence comes from Eucalyptus microcorys, assembly GCA_014182515.1. Classification (NCBI taxonomy): domain Eukaryota; kingdom Viridiplantae; phylum Streptophyta; class Magnoliopsida; order Myrtales; family Myrtaceae; genus Eucalyptus; species Eucalyptus microcorys. The sequence continues at coordinate 28,367,436 of CM024568.1, read as the reverse complement.
GGCTTCGAGGAACTACATATCTCAATGCTCGATCACTTTTTTTTTTTATAAGTCTAACCTTCAACGTCTTCTTTACAGGGAGTGAGGAAAAAGGAAAAGGTTACGAAAAAGGGACAGTGGATAGAAAGAAAAAGGATGAAATAAAGACAGAAAAAAGACGAAGCCAATTGATCATTTCTTAGAATCGAATCGATACCACAGCAAGTAGCATGCGGTGCTGCAGCTCTTTGATATGTCCACAACCAGCAGGTGCAGTTCATTTACCTTCTGCAATAAGTAAAAATGGTATGATTGTTAAACACATAATAAAGAAACAGATTATGAGGCAAGAACAGGGTCAGTTAGAGGAAAAATAGAGCCAAAATGAGTCGTACCCTTGGCTGAATCGCAGGTTTTCCCTAGGAAAGAGAGGAAGACGATGACCAGCGTGACCCCCGCGATGAGCCCGATCAATATTGCTAGCGTCTTCTCGATCTCGTCATCGTCGTTATGATCTGTTTTTCAAATAATTGCACAAATGATCATGGTCCTACTCAGCCCAGCTACACTTACATAATGGAGCAATCAAATGACTAACAATCTGGCACTTTTTTCCCCATTAGAACGTTCTAGGTTGCCTCAGGAGAATGAACAACTAAACCAATTTGCTTGTTTGTTTTCTCAAGCATCAAACTCCTATTGCCTATCTTACTCTGCCCCTGTCATGAGCAGTCTTTATTCCCACTTTGCATTAGTAAATTGCAATGGTGGTGGCATAATAATTTGAGGACATACAGCATAGAAATTTGTCAATGAATCCCTCATCGTTTTCTTCCCATGATACAGAGTACTAATTAGACAGCATGAATATCATAAACAAAAAGATCATTAAGAGAAACAGGGGTTATCGAACTATGTCTATGGACATCCGAAAAGCATTACCACAGCACAACCACAATTACAACACAGCCTCGCTCCAGAGCACGAACTACTGACACTTCCACCTACACTTCTTAGACCCAAAATTCGAAAGAAAGGAAGCTAAAAACAGAAATTATCAGATGATGAAATTTTACAGAGGAGCCTCTAAAATCAGTTGACTCTAGTCACATTGCAGACTAATTAACAGAGACACCCTACTTAATAATGTACACTTGGATGGGAATTGAGCTAACGGTGAAGCTCAAATCTGTCCAAGACAGGCATTGTAAACACTATTCAAGCATAACGAGATCAACCCGAAAACCATGCTAAACCATAAACAACCACCGCCACCATAGACCCGATTCTTACCGTGGCCGTCGTGCGAGTGGTCCCCGCCCTCCGAGTACCGCACGTAGCACTTGGCCAAGAACATGTCCGCCCACCTGGCGGCCCCGCAGTTGCTCTTCAACTGCCCAATCGCCTCCCCGAGGCAGTCCTGGCACTCCCCGGGGCTCAGGTCCTGCACGCATTGCGCGACCGCCCGCATGCCGCCGGACCACCCGTCCCGATAGAACTTGTAGGCCGCGCCGTCGCCGTTGCTCGCCCCGATGTATCCCAACACGGCGTCGCGCCTCGCCAGCGCGTCGGCGTCGTAGCTGTCCGACCCGGGCCCGCACTTCTTGGTCACCAAGGTCTTGTCCTCGACCCCGAGGAAGGTGGAGTTGTCGTACTTGACGAAGCAGCCGTCGAGCTGGAGGGCACCGCCGCAGGCGCCGGAGCAGAGGGTGCCGACCTGGCTGACGGCGCGGGCGACGCAGCGGGAGCAGGCGCTCTGGTCGAGGTCGCCGCGGCATTGGAAGACGCCGTAGATGGTGTCGGCGGAGGTGGTGCCGGCGGGGACGGTGAAGTTGTTGTAGGCGGCGAACATGGCGTTGTTGACGAAGGAGGTGAGGATGGAGTTGATGCCGTTCTCGTACGGGGACCCGGGGAGGTACTTCACCTGCGAGCAGCCGCCGAAGATGAAGGACTCCGTGTCGGAAGTCGACGGAGATGCGAGGAGGGAGAGCGCGAGGAGGAAGATGGCGGGGAAGAAGAGCGGAGGAGACGGAGCTTTTGCAGCGGCGGACATGGTGGTCGTGGAGAGAGAGAGAGAGAGAGAGAGAGAGTTCTGCTTGGTTGATGAGAGGTGGCTATGGTGGGTTGGTCATATAGCAGTGCTCTGTTTTTGAGTGAGAGAGAGAGAGAGACAGAGAGAGGGAAAGAGGCGTGGTTCCTTCGGAAGGAATTTACGTAAGAAAGGACGGAACTCGATGAAAGTGTCGAGCGTGGAGGTCCAAAAAATTATTGTCCAAATCTATCTATCCGAGCACGACATAATTGCCGGTTTGAAGATATTAGTGGCTCTCACTTCCGAGTAATAATAACACCGAAGAAATCCAACGTTCATCTGAAACCTTCGTGAGCAAGTTAAAATTATTTCATACTCACGATAAATTACATAACAAGAGAATTTCATCGTAGTCGAATCTTTATGAGTGTGGTTCTATCACTACCGACATCATGTCAAATTACTCCTCTTTTTTCAATATTTCCATCAATTGATCAAGCCAAAACCCCGATAACAGAACACCTAACCTAATGGTCTTGAGTCGAGTTCTTTTTCGGTTGTTTATATTATAAAGTCAAAATGATGGTTTGAAGGGAAAAGGAGGAAAAGGTAGAAAAGAAGGGTGCTTTCGTGGAGCGCATGGCTTGAAAGGGTTTTTGGCTCTACAGTTTCGACGTCGAGTCTAGTGAGCTCTCAAAGTCAATAGAAATAGGTTTAAAAGAGACCGGCCATGGTTGACAATTACTCTTCGTCGGCGGCAAAGATAAAAAGATAAGAGGAGGGGGGGAAGGACCTCTGAGCGCCACCTAATGCCAAATGGCCTCCATCGATTTCATCGTAGGGTGGGCTAATTCATGGTTGACAAAAGCTTCGGTTCTGCGGGAGAGTAGGTGCCATTCCGAATCAAAAAATTTTGGGTTTTGTGCCAAATTGAAAAGTGATGAAGATAAGATGAAGATAAGAGGGGTTTTTCTTTTGGGTTATTGACAGGCGGATTGACTGAAAATGAGACTTGAGAGTAGGTAACGTCAAGAGATGAGATTTCCAGATGCTTGAATGCACACGTAACTCAGTCCTATCAAGAGCTTTTATATTAGGTTAAGATCATTCCAGAATAAGGTGTCCTTCCTCCCCCGCAAACCCACGCCTCCCTTTCCTTCTCTATTTGACCCCCAGAATTTCTTCCTTTCCAAACAAAGTTTTTGTTGAGTGCTTTACGTAAACTGCTTATTTAATTAAGTGCCCGATTTGCAATTTCCAGGATCACTTTATGAATCGATTTTTGAGATTGTTCTCAATTAAACACGGTATTGCTTGCAGTGGTCTTGTTTGGCCTAGCAAGTTCTTTGATGTGGTTGGTCGATTGTGAATTTGGTTTTGTGTATTCATTCGAGCTACTACAGTAGCATGGTGTAGGGGCGGTATTATGGCATGAATTATTTGTGATTATGTCTATAAGAACATTGGCTTCGTTTGTTTCATGAAAGTTTGAGATTGTTTGAAAATACTTTGATTGACTTGGACTGGTCGTCCGGTTGTGGATCCAGGGGGCAGGGGACTTCAGTAGCTCTAAGATTTAGAAACTTCATTAAGAAACTCTTTAATGTTATATTGAAAATGACAAAATAATCAAAGGATACCAATATGTTTATTGATTAAGACTAGTTAAGAAATGCACGAGTCAATACGCAGATGGCGTCCTAATCAAAAGGCTATGAGTGCTTTGCCTCCATTAAGGGTGAACAAGATATTGAGCCTCAAGCTATTTAAAAGCTAGATGGACTTGAGTAGAAGGTGAATAAGTCCAGTATAACTTTTTCATGAAGACTTGGAAAGATCATGGGAAAGTGAACAATTGGGTAGAGACATGACTGTTAACATGCTTAAAAGGACCAAAAGATAAGAGATCAAAAATTAGATTCTAACAAATTGCGTGGATAGACTCATCGGATCGTTGGCAAAAACAACTCCTTTTATTAGACGAGGTGGATTACATATAACGCACCCCCATTGTTTGGAGAAGAGGACCCAAACCTCTTTACATAGTGATTCGACCTTCCACTTGGCCTACTACATTATCCCGGCTCTAAGAGCCTCAAAATAGATAGAATTCATGATGTAATCCTTGAGATTTTACAGCTTGTATAGAATGTGCTGCTTCTACTTGAAACTTCTGGAGTTACTTTTACAAACTCAAGCAAATCTCACAACAATATATCACTCTCTTTCTAGATTACAAATTTTCACAAACTCTACAGAGATTTACAATAATAAAAAAAAAAAAATCACTCTATCCTGCACAATGGAAAGCACGACCATTCAACGCATTTGACAGAGATTTGATTGTGAGCTTCTCGAATGCCACCAATTACGATGCATTTTAAAGACTTTTAAGCTTTAAAATATTTCTCAAAAGCTTTATCCAGCCAAGCAGCGATTCGTCTGACCTTCTTCGACCATCAGATAGTCTTTCTCCGAAGCATTAGAGGCCATTTCCGAAAGTAAAAAATTCTGCTTCTATAGTCCACCCAACATTTTTGCTGCTTATCCGACAAAAGGAAAAACCAGTCCGATTCACTCTAGATAGCTTTTAGCGAATTCCAACACTTGAAAACGGTTGTAAAACGCTAACTCGAATCCAATTCAAATTGATATCAAGATGAGTCTACCCACATTAGGATTGTAAGGCTTATATATAGAACCATTCACGAACTTTCATTATATGTTCTGTTACCTTCTGCAAACAAGTCCTTCCAAATTGATGCCCTCATGTCTCATAAATTGTCCACCTTTTATGGGTCCGTCCAAACTTTAGCGAACTCTCAGTTGACAAATTGTTCACCTTTTATAAAAGTCCTTCCAAAGCTTAAACACATTTCCCATCCAATAATCCGTTCTCCTTCTACAAAGCTAAAGCCTTTCCATGCTTTAGACGCTCTGGTGTTAACGCCGTCTGCATACAACTTCTGTGTATTGAAGTTGTGGGTGCAGTACCCTCAAATATACATATTAATAGCCTTTAATTATTTAGTCTTTTTCAAAACATTATAGACATTTTGTTAACACACTCTCTAGTCCCCGCTTCTCTAGGAGCAAATCGAGCAAATGGGATTTTCAGTAGTACCTGAGGCCCTTTTAATTGGATCCGTGCTTTTTTATATTTTATTTTTAATCTTTTGGCCAAAGATGCGGTTAATTTTGGTCGGTGATCCAGAAAAAGTTCTGCTTTTTTTTTGGTCGGATAACCAAAAAAAAGAAGAAAAAGTTCGTGCTTGACGTGATATTATTTTGTTTCACTTTTCTTGGGGATTAATAGAAGAGAAATAGGGAACGGTACCTGTTACTATCATTATTTTACAATTTGCCGGATCTAAGCCACGTACACGAGAACCAAACAAAGCCTTTTAAACTACAACAAAGTCATATGAAATCCGGGGAGAGTAATTACAGCACCAGAAACAAAACATATTAATGTAACAGAGGGACATTTTCAAGTGACGTGGGATAATATTTCAATACTCCTCTCATGTATAAGTTGGATTAAGAGTGACACATGAAACTCGACTGATCAGGAGGGATGCAAATACGCGAAAGAGATGGTACTAACTCCGATATCATATTAAAAGGTCGATTCAAAAGTTTAAGTTTTTAAATGGAGAAAGATTACAAGTATGTGACTTGTTGTCAAGTGATAATATTTTAACAATGCGTCACGGAGGTGAAAACCACATTCAATATCAACAACTTTCTGTCTTTTTCTTTTTAACAACTTTCTTTGACTTGACTAGCGAAGAAGCAAGAATTATTGCAACCTTAGGACGGTCCTTTCGAGTGAAAGAGATAATAGTGAAAAATAAATTGGTAAGAGAACAGAATTTGCTCTTTCCCCATGAGATGTCAATTTGCGTGTCCGTTGGGGAAGTGCCGTGGCTGACATTGCACCCTTTGCCCCGGCCCGCCTCAGTGGGGGAAGACTTGGACGACCGAGACAAGGGACATTACTAGAATTGTCTTTCAGTCCACGACCCAAAAATGAAATCGAAAATTGATGGTTACATTTTCGAGTCTTTTTCCTGAGTTGACCAGGGCCCTCCCAAAAATGTGGTTTCATGTTTCAGCCATAGATTGTCAAAACGACTCATTAATGAAGTCTTCTCTAAAGGAACAAAAAAGAAAGCCAAAGTTGAAGTTAAATTCGTACGCAATAATTGCAAAACGAGTGAATGTGAACATATATGTTGAATGTCCGACCTGAAACTTCATAACATAAGTGGAGGGAGATGTAAGCCTATTAACTATTTGTGTGAAATCAGGAGCTACAAATAAAATTTGACGGACAAGGAGGATGCTCACAAAGTAAATTGGGATGAAATCTGGTTGTGATACCATGTTAGGATATCCAATCCCGAAAGCTTAAGTTGTAGAGGGAGTATGGAGAGCAAATAAATGTGGTAGACAAGCTACATGGAATACTTTAACAGAACATCCGAATGTCTCGTGGAGCTCTATTTCCCCTTCTCTTTCAATTGACTATACAGTCCTTTCTTTTGAGATAAGCCATTACTACTCCATTTTGATGAAAGATTCTGATCATATGGAAAGTCGATTATTGTAATGTATACCCGAATGGAACGTCGTGAATGCCTTAAAAGGTAAAAAAGGGTGTCTCTGCGGGTGTTTTTGACGTCACCCGAGATGGAATGTCTAAAAGCATGGACATCAAAAGCCTCTTCCTTTTAATTAGATTCCCATCTCATTGCCTTTAGGCAAAAAAACTTAAGAAAAAGAAGATGTGCAGCATGGAATTACTTTTCGTGTTTGCGAAAATTTAAATTGGGAAAGAAGATTAATGCTCTTATTCGATAATAGCCGATTGCTGCCGGTGAAACGCTACGAATACAAAGAATGTATATGTTATACTAGATCTTGCTTATTGAATGTTTCGTCATTCAATTGTTGGATGAAGTTATCTACTTAGTCTTGGGTCCGTAAGTTATAGAAAGAGCATTGTCACATGTTATGTCGCGCATGGTTTTATAATATTCAATAAAATGGTCATAAATGAGTGTGGAATGGTAAAACCGGGTACAGAATGGATTCGTGACTTATTTTAACCTAATCCATTTGTATGACTCTATTGCCCTCACTTGATTTTACGCTCGCTTTTGCCTCAGTTTGGATATGAGTTTTCTTAAATTTGAAAGTATGAAGCAATATGGATCCAATTGGGTATGAATTGAATATGAGCAAATATATTTGTATTACATGAAAATGAGTCAAAACAGATTAAATGGGTAGGACCATATTCAACCTGAATCAAACCCGACCCACCCATTTGATGGGTGTAGAGTATATCTATTTATGCATATCATCAAATTTAATATGGCCTTCGACAGGTATATCATCAAAAGGCAGGTCATCTTCAACATTGACGACGTTAGTTTTACCAGCCATAGGATTCTGCTTGACGGGTCCACACGTTTCGGCTTTTACTTCTTGACGTGCATCGACAACCAACCAAATTTAGGCACTGTAATTTCCTTAAAACAGGAGCTTTCACTTAAATGGTTGTTTTAGTGCCGCTTAATTCCCGGCTTTTTCTTGCCATAAAGTTCAAGCAATTGGCCAATTTTAGATTTAGAAGGTCCTAACTTTAGGGGACCTCTCACGGCTAGACACCGGCTTTGTTTGCTAGACTCTTCGATCGGGTCAGGTGACAAGTGACAAGTGACTCGACTCCTTGAACAAGTGTCAAGACCACAAAAGCGAGCAAATCGTCTAGAATTCTCTCTTGATGAGGTCGGAGAAGATGACCATAGATCGGGTCACCCTCTCCTACTCTTTTCTTGCCACAAAGTCCAAGCAATCGCCAACTTTAGATCTAGAAGGTTCTAACTGTAGGGGACCTCTCATGGCTCGAAATTATTTCTCTAGACGCCGGCTTTGTTCGTTAGAATCTTCGATAGGGTTTGGCGCCAAATGACTCAAATCTTCGATAGGGTTTGGCACCAAATGACTCAACCCCTTGAACGAGTGTCCTCTCCTACTCTTTTTTCTTGCCATAAAGTTGAAGCAATCGCCAATTTTAGAGCTACAAGGTTCTAACTTTAGGGACCTTTCATGGCTCAAAATTATTTCTCTAGACACCAGCTTTGCTCGCTTTGATAGGGTTTGGTGCCAAATACTCGACCCCTCAAACATGAGTCCGGACCGCAAAAGCAAGCAAATCATCTAGGACTCTCTTGATGAGGTTGGGGAAGGTGACCATAGATCGGGTTGCCTTCTCCTACTCCTTTCACGTGGTGAATGACTAGTTAATGTCCTAAGATCCAATCAAAGGTTTTAGCATGTTAGCCAACGTTATAGGGCATAGCAGTTCTGGCAAAGGAGAAGGAAATCGTGGCTGGATCGAAGGCTCCATCTCTTATTCTAGTGGGCTTAGAAGTTGGACTAGACTGGTTTTCATGGCACCGAAGGACCACTATCTCCTACCCAACAAGGCAACAACCCTCAAGGCCACCAGAAAGACAATTCCGGTACACACATAAATCTTTGTAGTTAGTATTAATATAACGAAAAATCATAAACTAGTATATCTATGATGAATTTATCTTAAATTAATTTTTTAACCATGGAAAATCTCAAATTAGTATACTAGTGATAAATTTACCATTTATTAATTTTCGTTAAATTTTATTATCAAATTGTTGAGTTGGATGATATGTGATAGTTGAAAAGTGTATCGGTTGGGATTTTACTATTTGTTTGTCATATGTGTATTAGTTTATGATTTTTCATAATATTAATCTAATTTAATAGAAATTAACGTAAGGTAGATTTATCACAAATATACTAATTTGATATTTCTGATGATCAAAAAATTAATTTGAGGTAAATTTATCACAAATGTATCGATTTGGGATTTTTTTGTGATATTAACCCTTATGATTACCACAGCTACTAGCTTAATGGCTGATAGGGTCTGTTTATCACACAAGAGTATAGCTTCTAAAGAGTTCTCGATCACTTATGAGGAGCAATGGCTCTGGTGTTGTGCAAAATGAGCCTTAAAAAAGACCCAAAAGAGTCCAAAAACAAGATGGATTCAATCCATTTGCACCTTCTCAACATTAGGAAGAGAAGAAATCCAGCGAAGGATCATAAGTTCCCATCAAATCCCATGAAAATGAAATCGCAAGTGTCATCATAAATCCGGCGCACGGAAAGTGGGTAAAGCTATATTGTAGCAGACAATATCAGCATGACCTAGAATACTTACACTATAAATAACCATCAGTTAAAAAAACACACTTCAATCAAGAAGCCAAACCCATGTTGGTTTCTGCTTCTACTTATTGTCTTTTGTCGTCGATGCATGAATAATTGATTCGAATTGCAAACGGAATGTACAGCCAGCTAATGGGGATGTCGGACGCGGCGGCAGTTCCGCCCTAAAGTCAGATCGAGTTTAATCCTTCTGCTTATTCGATGCTCGGCCCTTCTCCATGTGCTCCTTCTCCATGTGCTCGAACAAGCTCCCGTCGTACACGGCCCGGATCGTGTCTTTGTGAAGCAGGCCGTCCTTGTCCTTGCAAAGGATGTACAGGAACTTCCATTCCGTGTAGGCCGCCAACCTGCAAAGCAAAAACATGGAGAGAAAATTCCTCAATCACTTTCATTTCGCTTTCCAACTGTTTCCTGTTCTTTTCATTTGTTGCCTTCTGCTTTATGCTGTGATGTAAAGGGAGGAAGAGCGAAAGAGCAAGCATCTCTTTCCAACTACTTGCTGTCGTTGCTTGGCCCTTTTGTATCAAAGCTACGGTGCAAAGACAGAAACTTAAAGCACAAGAAACTCACCAGCCTTTGTAGTCCTTGGGTTGCCTGTTGGACTTGAGCATCTCCTGCAGTTCATCTGATGTCAGGGCGTTCGTGTGCGTCTGCGCGTGCTTGCGAAAGATTTCTTCGAATTTCAACGGAACAAACCTATATAACCACAAATCTTCAGTAAGCGACCGACCCCAATCAGGATTCACAAGAGAATTGGACGTCCATCGCGTCTCACTCGCCGGAACTTTCTATTTATCGAAAAGGGCAAGAAAAGCTCTTCTATTTCCATATTTGAGTGATAGTTAAGTCGTATATACAGAAAAGCAAATGTAGATATACGCTCGTGCATGCGCGATGAATATGAATGTACTGATGTTCTATACCTTCCTTCAGAATCGTAAACGCCGGAATCACTTCCGTGCTTGGCCTTGTGGATGTTCTTGACTTCGATCGGAAACAGAAAGGAAGGGAATTTCCCCTGCTTTTTCAAACAAATCAAGCCCCCATTATAGTAAGCACTCGTTCTCAAAATAGTCAAATACCAAAATTAATAAGTTTATATGTATAATCACTAAATTCAACAAACCCAATTCATATCTAGCTTAAAAATTCAGTAATAAATTATTTGATGGAGAGAGATGCAAAACAAATGCATTATGCTTCCAATGGGAAACTCCATCTTGTTACTTGCACATGATACCATCCATTTCCTTTATACTTCGAAGAGACATTACAGTTATTATTTATTCGTTTTGCGAAAAATGAATGATTTAAAAAATATTTTCCTACAAAAGATCACTTATATCATTTATAAAAATGAATAGCGCCCATCTTATTAAGCGCTCATTATCAAACAAGCCCAAAAAGCTAAATCAATAAATGTACATGTATAATCACTAAATTCAACAAACCCAATTCGTATCCAGCCTAACACTTCACTAATAAATCATTTGATGGAGAGAGGTGCAGGACAAATGCATTATGCTTCCAATGGGAAACCCCATCTTGTTACTTGCGCACAACACCATTAATTTTCTTTATACTTCCAAGATTCACAGAAGAAACATCGTAATTATTATTTGATTTGTTTCGCGAAAAATGAATAATTTGAAACATATTTTACTAAAAAAGATTACTTGTATCATATACAAAAATGAATATTTCTTTGTTTCCATAAATATCTGGATATAGATTGTTATCGACAATGAAGATATTTTTCATTCAGTAATTATTTTAAAGTGATACAAGGAAAATATTTTTAAATTATTTATTTTTTAAGAAACAAATGAAGGATTAATCAAATGCTTTCTTCTTCTCTTTTTAATGCTTTACGTGTAATAATGAAAAGCCTGTACTTACAAGGTACTCAACCGATCCACACATCATCTGATCAAGAACAAATAAATAAATAAACAACCTAGTACTGACCGACATTCTTAATAAAAGAACATCCAACCTTCAAGCAGAAAACATCTGCAGTATAACGATTTCTCTTACCGAGGGGCATGATCCTAAATTTAATTCGACTTCACATTCCTGAATCAATAACACGTCTAAAATTTCATTTACAGCCGGACGTAAAAAATTCTTTCGAGAGTACAGTTTTTTTTTTCCTTATAAATTTTGACGGGAAGGTCAATGGTTAATTTTGTTTTTACTCAATAAACTGCTTAATTGACGGAAGACAAGAAGAACATAAATCAATGATAATTATTTTTAAAATTTTCAATTTATTTTCATCATTACCCTGCCGACGAGAAAAAAAAAAGAGTCGTGGATGACAATGACTATGCGCGCACTCTATTTGGAGAAGGAAGCAGCAGTTGGCGATAGGATGCCACGTCGCATCAAATCCCAAAGCACAGGGAGCCACCACCACTAATTGCGATGTCGATTTCACATTGTGCCGGTCCCACTTCTCTTTTGCTTTAGTAAATTTTTGGTCCGCCCTAATTTATGATGGCAATCGTGGTCTCGAATCTATAGATGGCACGATATAATTGGTCATGACCCGAATTTATTGTCTGAAACGGGTCCTAACCGCGTTGGTCAGCGAGCTTAGAAATCCGCAATTCCGTCCCGATACGTCTCCATCTTCTAATCTAAGTAGGACTAAGCCCGAATGTAAATTTCCCAAGACAAGTACTTCAATAAACAAATGTCTACCTTTTTACATGCTTTGTATCTTACCATAATGACGTCCTATGTTTATATGGAAAAAGGCAACAAATAAAATAAAATAAGGTTTTCTTTTTGTGGAAGATAAGGACATTGCAATAACTAATAATAAAAGACCACTCTATATTGCGCATTAAAGGGAAATGAATGTTTTAGTAAATTTTGTTGACTAAAGCTGCGGAGAGTCTTCCTCTTCTTCTTTATTTCATTTTATACTTTGAGGAGACTCATATATATCTCAAATATTTTTATTTTAATACGTGAATAATAAGATAAATCTATGCAAGTGATTATCTTCATACTTGATATTTAATTGCCATCACCATTTTGTGATCTCGTTAATTTACTGTTATAACCATCAAGAATGAAGAATGATAACATATAAAAAATAAAATATTTCAAAATAGTTGAAGCATAACACGAAAGCTTGAAAACGAAACTAGATAGCTACAAAATTGCCCGATTATCCTATGAACTAAATTTCATCCATCCAAAAACCACGCGACCTTTTCTTATTTAGGACCACGAACTTGTTCCAGACTCAAAGGCTTAATTACGACGCCATTTGTATGAACGTGTACTCTAACATTCAACTTAAACTACAAATTCCACGTCTCTTATTCTAAAAGAAATAATTCGATAGACCGAGTCCATGACCCCTCTATCACATGAATACTAACATCATCCGAATATAGATAAACGTCTCGCCATCCACTCAATTCAGGTGTTCTTACTCGCGATGCTTCTCCACAAGGCAAATTTCTATTTAGACCGGGGTTCATGATGAACTGATCGACACTCAGGCATCGGTTAACCCATAAAGAAGGCCTCCTGCACATTGAATGGGATTCATTCCCCCCATCCACATGGACGGACGGGATCGATGCAAGTCACTTCCCACCTTCGTGGAGGTGTAGGGGCAACCTCAGTCCCGACAGGCGGCCGACTATCGAGGTGGAGATCTAAAGGAGGTGAGGTGGTTAATTCAATTTCCTACCTCCTTATAGCTCGCCTCATCCCTTTCAATCCCACCTTCAGGTGTTGAAGTATGTATCGTTTTATACGCATTCAATACGAAGCTACTCGGGACAGAGGTGGGGGCTCCTCCTACCGCCCCCCGAGAAAGCTAGACTCCCCGTAAACGACACAAACAGGAACAGCACAATTCTACACATGGGGGTCATCAAATAATGAGGGGACCATGTGACTCGCTCGCGGTCCCTTGCGAAGTTTCGTCCGTAAACGATGCCAACTCAAGCACATACAACCAAAAACAAAGCGAGAGAGAGAGAAAGAGAGATTTACAGGGCGAGTTTTCTGGCTGAGCGCAATGTTGATGAAGACGGCAGCGACGGTGGACAGGGGGAGGCTGGCCCCGATCGATCGAAAGCCTTCAAGAACAACCCCCCAAAAAAGGGATAGAAAAGAGTTAACCCTCGAACAAATCCCATCAAACGTTTCAAGCAAAACGTAGGAAAAGCGAGAGAGAGAGAGAGAGAGAGAGAGAGAGAGAGAGAGAGAGACCTCGGAATGTCTCCCATGGATACACGAGGCCGTCGTGGTTGCGGTCGAAGAAGGCGACGTGCTTCTGCAGGACGTTCTGATCGTTCGGCATCACGGGATCGTACTTCACCACGTTATCACCTGAAAAAAAGCCCGAACCACCCCCACGAATTCACCAAGAAACTCGAAAACCGGAAAAGCTCCCGCTGCTTTAACAGGGGGAAACGGGACTTACCATCATCAGAATCACTCCTGGCGGAGGACGAAGGAGACGACGACGCCATGCGACCCTTGAGATTCTATTTCCCTGGAGCGACCGGAAGGAAGAGCGTTTGCCTCTCGCGTTTCGAAGCTTTCGTGCGAATCTCTCTGCGGGGCTTTTCTCTCGCTCGACGCTTACTCAGAAGTTTTGTTTGTGAGGAGAGCGCCATCGTGCAGGCTCTGGTTTTATACGGTGCCGGGGAGGTTCGGAAAATCGGGGAATTCAATGCCTTAGAAGCTGAATCATCTTTATTATTATAATTATTATTCACGCGATCGAACAATTCAAAGGATTTGAAGGAAAATCTTGGTCCGAGGTGTGCACGCGCCGCTCAACATGGTCGACAGGATCTCCTCAATTAGGAAAGCAGTCGCGGGGTCCGATAATTGAGTCCCCACAGGCTGTCCTGAAATGACGATAGTGTCTTAGTATGCTCATGGGTGAGTGAATACGACGAAATTGGCAAGCGTGTCGGGGTCTTCGCCCCATTTAGGAGGAGATATTTCTTTAACACGGCGGATGCATCCGATGAGGGAATGATGGTGTGAAAAGTGATAAACTTATCCTGTGGCGGGTTTGGTTTTCCGCATTCTAATTTTGGTCGATTTAGATTAAAAAGCTTGTTAAGGAAAATTTGGGATATTTGATAATCATTTCCAATGAATTTTAGAATAAAAGTTAGTATTGAGAAAACTGAAATCTCAAGACAGGTGAGGACTTGTGTGGAGCTTTTAACATTTTTTAAATGCTGAAACAAAGGTTAAATGATATTTTTATTCCAAAACCATTATCACCAATTCTTCAGTGTTTCGATTTTGCCCCTTATTGCTACTATTCATGTCCTGTACATGAGGGCGATCACTGAGGCAATGGTCACCTGAATTGCATGACCCTAAGTGGCACTCATCAGGATTGGAGTTGCTAGGGGTTGCACAACCTCAATAGACGGTTTCTAGCGCCATATCTAGTTTGCCAATGGATTTGATTTCTTTTTAATAAAAAAAATTACCCCAAAGCCATTTCAATTTTTTTTTTATACCAAATACTACTTAATCCATAGTTGCTTTATAAAAGATTTTTTTTTACCAAAGGCCAAACCCTTCAGGTTAAAGGCTTTTGTATTTCTTCAAGGAGCTTTCAAATGCTAAACCAAGTGCACCCTTAGGATAATGGGTATCCACACTAATGATTGCCGGCCAAAATTGGGCTAAAAGAATACATTGAAAAGTCATTAAAAGATTTAAGATTAAATGGTTAAATTGAAAAGTTTAGAACTTTGTCGGTTCTCATATAATAGGTAACTTGCCAATGAAGTCACCGATAGCAAACATTGACGGCAAGGGCATTCGCCAATGGACATGTGTCATTGGTTGTTAACTATTGCAAATTCTGCCAGGTGTTGGAGCTCGAAAACAAGGAGGATGGATCAATGATACTATGAAACTTTCACCAATCCAATCAAGAAAGTAGCTTCCAAAAATACATATCCCTGCCGTGATGAATAATCGCTTGTATTTGCAATGTTGCGTGTTGCAAGTCAATTCTATAAAACTATAATATTGTGCTTAGCATCATCATTCCATCCCTTTTTTTCCCACAAATAACGGAATTCTCCTTTTATCCATCTGTTTATTTCGAGGGGTCCATCGTCGGCTTTCGTTCATATTAATATATTTACAGAAAGCCTAACGTTAATGATGCAAATAATCATGAAATCGAAGTACTTTCGCTAAGTAAAATGATAATATAAAAAATTAGTAAAGAAAAATATTTTTGTGTGCTTCGTTTAGTAAAGATACCGTCGCCGGGTGGCCAGCCCAAGTGGGGTTCATAATAACGATGCGTGATGCTTTAGAAATTATAACACGCCATGGTTTGACAAGAGTCTCTCGTTGCGAACATCAAAAGAATAAAATAGAATAAAATCAAAGGTTTCGTACAAGACCAGGAACAATCTTCGTACCTTAGCGTAAAATTAGGCCGTCACCTATTTACAGAAAGGACACTTCTAAGCCTAACTTCGGTAACGTGGAAACCTTCCCAATTGAACGGGAGTCGATAGCCTGAAGGCAAAATTGAAGCAATCGCAAAGAATAAGTGAGTGTGAGATTGAGGAGAAATCATAAAGATTTATTGAATTTAAATAAATGTAAATTTATTTAATATTCATATTATTTTGAATTTTATCATTTTAAATATATTTATAGTTAACTCATATAACAACTCAACCTATTAAATATAAGTTAAAAATCCGATCTATAATTTATTTTGATAGATTTAATAAGGTGGTAGCATTATTTGGAAATTCGTTCTCGACATGACCTGAACTCGTGATCTCGCAAAAGATAAGCCGAGCACGCAATGTCCGAAGCAATCGGGTTAGATTGAAGCCTTTCCGGGTGTGAACACGAGACGGGAGAGACCTGGAGCTTTTGCTTCACTTCAGCAAAAGTCGCGGAGGAACCCAACTTTATGCTTTAACGTCACTTTCCCTATAGTTGGGGAGGAGCTTTCCTGAGTGGACGTCCTTATACGATAAACCCGCGCCTCTCCCACGCTCCATCATCATGGCAGACAATCCGGCATTCTGGGCGGGGGCTCGGCCCGGTCACCCGTCCAATTTAGACTTTAGCTATCGGAAAGTTCCTCAGAAAACGATAAATCAGAGGGTATTTGTCTTGCGGCGGAGAATGAATGTTCAACTTTCCGGGGGACCTCGGGTTTTGACCCGTCGATCGAACTGGAATTGATCGGCCGGTCGGTCTGGCTCGGTCCTGAAGAACCGAGTATCGAATTCGGTGCCCTGAGACAATTGTTTTGATTGATCGAGCAAACGATTAAGTACCTAGTTAAGCTGATGTAAGTTTTGGAAATGACATTCTGGCAACGTACGGTTTGGGTTATCGACTCCATTTGCGCCAGAGCAAAACCGTTGTTAAAGCAATCGTTAACTTAATGAAAGAGGGTGCTCGTGTAATTAAGTACCCCTTTTAAGGATCATCGTGCATGGCATTATTCAAACTTTCCACCGAGGGAAGGAAGTAGCCTTTCCCCACCACGAGCTCCCCACTTTCTGATACCAGCTCAAAAGCCAACATGCAAGTATGTGCTGCTAATGGCATTATTTATGTCATCCCCGCTTTATTTATCACGGGCTAACTTTTGATTACAAAATAATACTCGGCCCGCCATACGAAGTACATCTGCCACTTTTGGATTAACTAATGCAAAAATGCCGGACCCGACGAAGATCAATTCTCAAAATGGCGCGGCACTTACCCATTGGATCGGATGTATGAATATAACTTGCTTGTTTGAGTAGACAGATAAAGTTTGGATCGATCGCTTAAGAGAACCCATTCTTGTAAAAGGGTCTTAGTATCTCGTGACATCAATGATTCTTTTCCAAGGGTATTGTTCGATGCGTTGAGGACTATTTCGGAAAGCCTTCCAGTGCCGCAATCTTAGAAAACTTTGGCAGATGCATGTTTCATGCTATTAATTGAAAAGTATGCCTTATGAAGTGAATTTACCGAAGATGGAACCTTTCCCATGGTGCG
Organism: Eucalyptus microcorys; assembly: GCA_014182515.1. NCBI lineage: Eukaryota > Viridiplantae > Streptophyta > Magnoliopsida > Myrtales > Myrtaceae > Eucalyptus > Eucalyptus microcorys. The sequence continues at coordinate 28,350,095 of CM024568.1, read as the reverse complement.
AAAATCAAATATGAACATATGCATGCATGGACGAAAACGCTGCGTCCGCCATGCAAGACTTCTCCACGCGGTCTTCCCAGCTACGACCCCAGCATCAAATATGGCCTCGTGGCCTACAACGTTCGAGAAGGAGGATTGAAAATACGAAAAATCAAACGTGGGAAGCTGCGCAGGCATCGGCTTGGTCTATCGATTCCATTCTTCGGGAGTATAGTGCGAGGAATAAATGAACGAAAAATATTCGTGAATGGCCACCACAAAAGACCGCGAAAAGTCAAAAATAAACGACCGTTCGCCACGGCCTTTCCACGAAAATGTCTGCGTTCATGACCGTTAGCAAGTTGCAGATGCTCGAACTACTTAGACTCTAATCCAGAAATTGCGCCAATGGTCGTCCTTGATCTTGAATATTAAATGGAGAATATGGCTATTTGCACACGTGGGCGAGGAAGTTGTGCGTGCAACTGCTGGTCTTTGGGGTCTCCGACGGAGCCGGGAGACTATCGGGTTTCGCATCATTTTTTTGGCGCACAAGACTGTCGGACTGAACAGCATATTCCCAAAGGGTCAATAATGACGAAATATTATGGAGACTTTGAACTGGCAACGTGCTTCAATATAAATTTTAAAAGGGCAAGTGTAGAATGCGCTTTTGAATACGTGAATGGGAACGCCATTTTATTCCTTTGAAAGGGGAATTGTTTAAACATAAGTGTCATCGACCACATGGCTTCGGTGGGTGCTCAGGTCATTGGTAACTAACTTATGTGGCACGTGTTATGCATGTGGAGTGAGTCCGAATATATGCAACGAGTTGGCTTAGGGCCTGTTTGTTAAAAATTATTTCTATTATTTTATTCCAGATAAACGAAAAAGAATAGAAACATGTTTAGTAAAATTTTTGTTCTCGAGAACAAAAAACTTATTTTTTTTTTTGTTCTCGGAATATATTTGGAACAAAAATAAGAAATAGAAAAAAGTAACTTCTTGTTCTCGGGAACAATTTTTTCTTTTCTTTTTTTTTCTTCTCTTTCCTTTCCTTCTTCTTCTTTTTGGCCGGTCATTGACTTTGGCCATGGCCGATGACTGGCCGACGATGGCCGGCAACCTCACTGGAGCGTCACCGGCCCCTGGCGATGTCGAGCCATGGTGAGCTCTAGCTTGCTCAGATCAGGCAAGGTTGAGCTCACCCAGCCACCGGCTAGGCTCGGCCTCGCCGGGCCACCGCTAGGTTGGCGTTGCCTAGTGGTGGCCTGGTGAGGCTGACCTTGCGCCGCTTGGGCAAGGTCGAGCCTCGCGGTGGCCGGGCGAGGCAAGCCTATAGTGAGCTCGCTAACCCTTGCCCTAACTTGGCGAGGCTCCAGCAACCGGCCACAAAGGAGGAAGAAGGAGAGAAGAAAAAATAAAAAATAAAAAAAGGAAAAATATAATAAAAATATTTACAAATTAAAAGAAATAACAAAATTATACAATTCTACCAAACGTATTTCCTTCCTAGGAAATGTAAATTTTGTACAGTTACCAAACGCATTTTTATATTCAGAAATTGTTCCCGAGAATTAAAAAAAACAATCATTTCTAATAAAAAATTATTCCCGAAAATAGAATCGTTACAAAATGCGCATTTAGTGGTTATTGAGAGGAAAGGAAGCGGGCAAGAAAAGAATTATTAAGAGGGTTTGCGATTATCGATGAAAAGAGTGGGAAAAGTGCTCGTCTCTCGTTACACTAATGATCTGACAATGCTAAAGAAATTGAATTTCGTCTCGTGGGTAAATTTTGGAATACCATGGTTGAAGTTGATGAAGGGATGTTGGACATAATTTCTTTTTAATGAGGAAAAATGATACCAGTAGTCCCTAAGTTTTGCCTCATTGTGCAACGTTATACTTTAATTTTGTGAAAATTGTCCAAAAAATCTTAAGCTATGGAGGTCAACTCAATTCTAAGCATTTCAATTGTGCTAATTTAGTACTAAACCCTTTAATGATTTGTCAATTGAGTCATCAGCCTTTCAATAATGTCAATTTCGTCATAAATTTCTAACAATTTGTCAATGTAGTCCGTCCAGTCAAATATCCAAATAATAGATTTATAACTAAATTGACAAATTTTCAAAATGTTTAGTATTAAATTGACACAATTGAGAGGTTTAGTAATAAATTGGCACAATTAAAAGGTTTAAGACTAAATTGGTCGATTATCCCCTTGAACTTTTAATTTGTTCATTGTGCTCCTTGGACTATTCATAAATATTTCATGTAGTCCTTTTGTTCAATCAGATAAGAGAGGAGGCCACCAAAAGTCCTTAAACTATAGGGAAGCGTGCGAACAAGTTCTTAGAGTAAAGGGAAGTAGAGTGCATACTTCACAATAGTTCATGGACTATTTTGCACCTAAACTCATGGAGACTTTCTCTCTTGTTTGATCAGACAAAATGACTATATCGAATATTTAGGGATAGACTAAGGATGATTGAACAAATTATGAGTCTAAAGATAGACATTGCTCATTACGCCGAATTTCATGAATTATTAACGTCATTTTCCTTTTAATTAAGAGCAAAGGGGCGAGATATCGATGAGCTTATTAATGATCATTATCGTTTCTTAAAGATGAGGGAATCGGAGCCCTAGTCCGGGAAAGACGGATGACGGTGGACGCATCTTCGGAAGAGGGAAAGGTTGTTGGCGCTGGAAAGCAATGAGTTTTGGGGGGGGAGTGGGACATGGAAGCATTTGAGCATTTTGCAAATCGTCGATCAATAATGGAGAGGGCATCTGATGCCTGGGGTTTCAAGTCACGAAAAAGGAGGGAAGCAAGAATCTTTGGGGTCCCGAAACATTGCTTTAAGCCATCGTTTTGCACGAGAGGGTGCATCGCGTGAGTCTATCCTGTCATATCGATCAATAGATAGCGAGACACATGAAAAAACGTGGTGCGAATGAAGCGTGTTTTGTGCATTGATTATACATTCGATAGCTGTATTGCTAGGGTTAGATGCAGCGTTTCAGTCGACTCTACTACTTGAATTTTAAGAGATCATCATCCACGGGTGAATCGCCGCTCTAGATGTGTTGCTGCTGCAGGATATATCTGATGGGCGGAATGCTTTCTCGAGATAAAGTGAAGCGACTCTTTACTCGTGATTATAATGAAGGGAGATGGTTAACGAACCCGAGCCAAAAAGTATTGGTGCGTGAACAAGTTATTGTTGGGGAATTGAACAAAATCGAATGCGTGGCCTTAAGGCCGAAATAATCACCTTCTTTATGTGTTCTTCCGCCTTAGTGTGTTGCCTTCAAATAATAACAAGGTCACTCATTAAGATATGATCAAGAAAAACGAACATGGAGATGAATAGTTTGAACTTAACCTTTTAGTTGTGTTTTTCAATGAGTTTGAAAGGATTAGGTGTGAGAGAATCCGAAATCGATGAATTCGGACCAAGTGGAGCCAAACGTCCCTCGCCGCCGCCAACGCTGCTGCCTCCCCTCGTCGCCCTCCTCGCTACAAACTCCCTTCATGTATCCACGTCATGCCGTTCGCCTCTCTCTCACCCCTATCAAGTCGATGACCATGGGATGACTAGCCGCGCTCATTCCGCAGTCCATGAACGACGATCAATGCCCTGAAGAGAGAGAGAGAGAGAGAGAGAGTGATGGGCTTCGTTTTGAGAGAAGTTGGACATGACTTTGAGTGGGATTGGTTGGGAGTGGGCTCGAGGGCTCGAGGGCTCTAGGCTGAGCACCTTCTAATGCGCTGGGTCTAATTTGCTTTGAAAACGTTATGCCCTAGTGGAATTTGTGAACCCAAAAACATTTTTAATTTGATTGGAAAAATGCTGGTATTTCAAGGTGTCGGTAAGAAAGACAGGTACAAGTTGGTAAAAGAATAAGAAAAACTAGTAATTTGCCAAAATGCCAATTTTTTTTACTAATTTCGTTAAATGGTCAGTATTTTGCCAACAAATTACGTGAAAATTAGGTAATCGGTTATTTTTCTTTGGTAGATAATTTAATTTTGCACTTATCAACTCTTTTAAAAATTTACTTGCATAAAAAAATAATCTTTTGAAAGTAGAATAATAAAATCATGGGAAAATTTCAATTAAGAGCCTGAAGTGAAACCATTTTATCAAAAAAGGGCCTAAAGTGGACATTGTATCAAATAAGGGCTCGAAGTGACCGATTTAGTCTCGAATAAGGGTTTCAACTTGAAAGCCAATCAAATATTATTTGCAACTAGGGGTATTTTCGTCTAAAGATATTTTTTCTTTTTTCTTTTTTCTTTTTGTTTTTCTTTTCTTTCTTTTTTTTTCATCTCACTCACCTCCTTCTTGACAAATGCATCAGACTCCTCATGCATGAGCTTGCATAGGTGCAAAAAAATTTGAACAACTTAGGAAAAGAAGAAAACAAAAAAATATTCGAGAAGTTATGCAGTTTTGCAAAACTGCAAATTGTGTGCTTCACTTATGGAGCCTCCCCATCAGCAAACTTCAAAGTGCATGATCTACATTATGCAACTTTGCATCCTCACCCAGGAACTCATTGATTTCGGCATAAGCCGGTTTTTAAGTTATTCGCCACCACTCACCTTCTCCGATGACGATAATGAACTTGAGAATCAAGAAATATCCATCAGTGGGTTTTGTTTTTATTTAATTTGCTTGTAAAAACTTATTATGGCAATTAAAGTAACAGTTTCATGCTCTCCCCGCCAATGAAATTGCCTATGCCACGATAACTTTCACTCGTAGCTTCTTGGGAAGTTTTATTGGGTCCAGGTTGGATTATTCATAACATTCATAGATGCACAGCTTGCATTGAGGTGGAATATGTGGCTTCTTGAGAGGGTCCAATTATGTCGTGCATGTTGGTTATTTTCAAAGACTGCTGAATCATTCTAACCCGTGATTGAAGATACTCGTCTTTGGTGGCGATTCGAATCAGACAGCACTCAATCTAAAAAACGAATGACTCTGGTCTATACATGTTCAAACAAATTTGCCTCTCTAACTTTGAAATATTTTCTACACAGATTTGAGAGAGAATAACAAGATGAAAAAAGTGCAAAATCGCTCAAAAATTCCCAAAACCACGTATTTCACTGAACAAATCAATGCACATGAGTATCACATAGATTCCTAAAAAATCTCTAATAAATTTGGCTTAGGCACTTCAATCTGGCTTTTCCTCGCTAAGATCGATCATAGCCTGTGTGAGCACCAATTTGAATTCAAGCATCGACGACAATGAGGGCAGCAAGCTAATGGCTTACACCTCATCATGCTTCGTGCTTGACCACGACCACAAGATGTGGGGATCAAATCGAGTTGAGCGTCACATCTTGGTCCACTCATGCTTGATCTAGGGCTTGGATTGACCTCCATCTTTCAACAAAGGTACTGGAATTGCTGTTGAGGGCAATGACGGATGAGGTTGAGGGCGTTGATCGCTAATTCGGCAAGGAAGATAGAGATGGACTTTGGAGAACATGATCTAAAGAGTGAAAAAGGTGAAGGCATGATGATGATGAAGAAAAGAAAGAGAAGGAGAAAATAAATTAAAAAAAGAAGGAAAAGAAAGTCTTTAGACAAAAATACCCCTAGATGCAAATAAGATAAAAGAAAGTCTTTAGACAAAAATAAGAAATGGATTTGGTTTTTAAGTTTGAGGCCCTTATTTGAAACTAAGTTGGTCATTTCAAGTTTTTGTTTGAGACAATGTCTATTTTGGGTCCTTTTTTGAGAAATGGTTCCACTTTAGGCCCTTAATTGAAATTTTCCCTAAAATCATTGTCGTTGTCATAATTGCATTGGCTAGCCCCTCGCCAAGGGCTGCCAAATCTAGGCAACGGTCACGAGGCCCTCGCCGAGGCCTCGACGACCTTGACTAGCCCTTCTTGGTTGGGAGGGTCATGGTGGTGAGGCCCTATGACCCTTGACTTTTACTTCTTTTCTTTTTTGTGTTGTTTTTTAAAAAAAATAATCCTTCTGTATTTTATGATCTCATTTAACTATGATTTTGGTAAAAAATAAATATTTTGACCAAAACGACGTCATTTTGATCTTTTATTTAATGCTTTAGTAAGGTTAATACCATGAAGAAGAGGCAAAATAATAATAAAAAAAGCCACATAAGGGAAAAGAATTTATATAAAAAAAAAAATTTTGTTGGCATTTGCCATTAGCCTAATTGGACAATGTTAATGAAAGGAGTCGATTATACCAATTTGGAAAGTTTAGGGATCTCAATCACATATTGGTAACTAGCCTAGTTGGACAATGTTAATGTAAGGAGTCAATTATACCAATTTGGAAAGTTTTGGGATCTCAATCACATATTGGTAACAAGGAGTAAGACTTCTTATATACTTATTCATTTTCTTAAAAATCTCTGTCCTCATTAATTTTTCTCTTTTAAAAAGCGAGACGTTTGTATATTTTTCCGTCTCACTCTATCGATGTATCATGACATGGTGGCGATCCATTCAATCCATCAACTGCATTTCACAACTCAACGCGAACCACACTATCTAGTGCAGAAGGTACACGAACTTCAAATACGTTTTCCGATTGACTTGATCCATCGCATTCGTCAAACAAAAAAGTCCTTAAAAGAAAAGTATTCTTCTTGTATTAATCAGTACTTTCAAGAATCGTGGGTGGGACAAAAGAATGAATCTTCTGGTTTTCCCGAAGAATAGTTCGGATCAAACCAAAAAGAATTAAGAAAGACTGATATCGTTTTCTGGTTTTCTCTCATTCTGGGGAATGGAGCCAAGCCTCTCAACCAATATGTCCAGGGCTTCCTTCATCCACCAATGTCTGCACACTTCTCTTGCTTCAGTTGCTGTCATCTGCAATAGAACAGTCCGTATAATGCTTCAGTATCTCTACTCAGAATTTTTATGGCTAGTATGATTTCATGGATAATCAGAAGGTGCATACCCAGATTCTCTGACGGAGCTTTTTCTCTGGCCACAGATCAAGTTCTTCCTTGACAAACAAAGGGAACATGTGCCCTTCATAGTACGTTCCATATCTTTTGCTCAAGAAGCTCCATCTTCCCAATTTACACTGCAATTTAAATGGTAACCGAAAATTCGCATCACTCCCTGAGCATGAGCATGAAAATGAACATGAACTTGAACTTCTTATACTGATGGACTATATGGTCTTAGTGCTAGTACACAGTTAGATTAACACATTCTCTTTAGGACGTTCAACTCGAACGTGATTGACTTAGTCTGCTAAGTAGCTCTAGGCTGCAATTTGAAAGTACCTCAATGTCGCCAAGAACTCCGGCCTCTTCAATGGATTCTCTCGAAGCTGCTTCTTCCTCTGATTCATCAACCTCCCATCCTCCCTGAGGAGACAAACATGCGGTTTAGTTTAGTTAGGCGCAGATACGACTTATTATGACCACACGCTTTTAACAAAATTCAAACCCTCACGTTTTGACCCCGAAACAACTGAATTAGTTAACTAGGAATAATTAGCATTACAACAGTTAGTGTACCTTAGGGAACATGAACCCTTGACCTTTCGGCGAACTGATCACCAAGAACTCTAGTTCATCGCCCACCACTCCATCTCCATCTCTCTTGTATCGGTAAGGTATGCATCTGCAAAGAACAAAGGAAACTGAGCTCCAGAAAGAGTAAAGTAATGCAGGAAACAAAAAGTATCTGAGTTCGGAAAAGTAGAACGGCTGCAATCATCATCATTCATCATTTTGCGTAAAGAAAACTCTAGTATCGAACAAAGAAGAACCGATTGAAGGGAAAGAGACTCAGTCACTCAGCAAGCGTGTCATGGCGATAAAATCCCAGAAAGATTTAAGTGAATCTGTTTACATACCCTACGACTTGGCGACGGCCCATGTGGTATCTCTGGAGCTCTCTCCCACTGCGAGAGACCACGCACAGCATCTTCTCCTCTCTCCTTTCTGTGTGTGATTTCTCTGTTCTGTGTGTGATTTGCTAAACCAGCAAAAAACTTTTGAGAAGTTCTCTCTCCCTCTCTCTCCCTCTCTCCCTCTCTCTCTCTCTCTCTATTGCTCGAGGCCCGAGAGACGAAAGACAAGAAAGATTCAGGTGGAATAAGTAAAGTGAAGCGAGGCGGACATGTCCAAGAGGAGGTTATATAGTCGGTGCAACCAAACAACGACACGGGATTGAAAAGGCGAAACTTGGAAACGTAAGGGAAAAGACGTGTTTCTGGCTTGCTACGAGGATGAGATGATGGCCAACGAGAGTGTGCGGAGAAACAGATTCGAAGTGACCGACCACCCGTGTGCATCCGTGCCGTGGATGCTATGTGTATGAGTACCGCAGTTACGTCTTCGCGTGGCCGTGATTTGACTCAACGATAAAGCGCGTGTGCCGTCCTCTTTCCCAGGTCCATCTCCTCAGCTTCTTTTCAGTTTCCTCATTCCTCTCTTGTAATTGTTTATGTTTAGTTGGGGGCCAGTCTCAGTCCTAGTCATCGTCCGATACTAATAAAACGAGTTCTTCTCTTTTTTTATTGCGAGTGCCTCGTCGTTTTCTCAACGACCAAGTGGCGATGGTGGTGGAGGAGGTGGAGGTGGAGGTGGTGGGTGGCGGTCGAAAATTGACTTCTGCAGACGCGCTCCACGTGCAAGGGAAAAGCTAGCTCAGTAAGACTTGGATTTTGCCCCGTCCCGAGACCCATATGCTTTGAAGGATTTCGACATTTCTATATAAGTGAGACCGTACGAGGACGACAAACGAGCTGTTGTTGGAACAGTTGACGCGTGATCATCAAGGGTTTTCCCTTGGAGTTTCGATTCGAGCACAAGAGGGTTGACAGTAGAGACGATAAGTTAGTGTAGGAAAATGGGATGTTCACGTATGTGGAGATGGGGATTTGTCCGGGTCCTGCGTTCGGCGGGCTTTGCTGTTGAAAGGGTCCACTCGTCGAAACGGTCGGAAGGACATTTGCTTCCAATTACCACCAATTGCGTCAAACCCCTCCTCATCCTTTTACACGTATGCTCGGTTTGACAAGATCGAGTCAGCTTCTAGGCCTTCTCTCACGTCACCTCCATTTTCTACGCCGTCCTTTTCTTCACTTCTGTAAACTACGCGAAACAGAACAGTTGGGTACAATGATTGATGTGCACTAATGTCGTCCCTTTCGTTTCGAGGACGTATGATTGAAAAGGCCAGATAACGCCGGGGGAAAATGTCCTGGAGGTTGGGGAATTGGATGTTGATGGTGTTACATGATGGTTCTAGCTATCATTTGTGCTGCGTGTGATCGGCTGGATTCCAATAATATCCCAGGGTTGAAATGCATTGGGCCTATGCAAAGTTTGCTCATACATAAAGAGACCCACAGAATGCAAAGGATGTATACGACGTGTTTAATAATCATTTTATTTTTAAAATAAATTTTTATTCAAAAATAATTTTTTAATTCTATTTTTAAGAATAATTTATGAATTTTTAAAGCATTTGGTAACTGTTCAAAATTTTTATTCTCTAGATAAAAAGATAAAAATATATTTATTAGGATTCTTAATTTTTTTTTTCTTTTTCATTTTCTCTTCTTCCTCCTCCTTCTTCGTGATCGGTTGTCGGCGTGCTCGCTAGAGGCTCACCTAACCATTATAAGGCTCATCCTCACCAAATCTAGGCCAAGCCTTGCAGTGGCCTGGCAAGGCTATGCCTCATGCCAATTGGTGAAGCCGAGCCTAACTGTGGCTAGGTGAGCTCAAGGCGAGCTCGATCTTGCCCTAGCCTTGAGCCCTCACCCAATCAAGGCAAGGTTGAGCCTCGCCGTGACTCGGCATCATCGGGGGCTCGCGACACTCTGGCAAAGTCACCCATCCTTGTCTGGCTGGTCGTCGGCCATGGCTGAGGCTGGTGATTAGCCAAAAGGAAGAAGAAGAAAAGAGAAGAGAAAAGAAAAAAATTAAACTTGCTTTTAAGAATTGTTCTCAAGAATAAAAAGAAACTTTATTCTACTTCTTAATTATGTTCCAAATTTATTCCCGAAAACAAAAAAAATGATTTTTTTTTTCCGGAAATAAAAAGTTTACTAAACTGATTTCTGTTATTTATTTATTTATTTATTCTTGGGAATGAAAGAATAAAATCAGTTGTCCTCGGGCATATTACCAAATAAGCCCATAATGTTATGCCAGATAGTTAATCTGGAGACAAATATCATCACCAACATTCAAGTATCTCAACTCCACTTGTACTCAGAGAATCGTTAATAAGTTAACTCGAGCTAGAGGATTGGTCCGAACTTGGTCATGACAATTGTTTGGAGACTTAATAGGTAGAGTCAGAGAAAGGGTTCGGCATGGAGACATCGTCAAGTTAATGATCACAAATCATAACGAAAAGAAAATTCCGTATATTTTATTTATTTAGGTAAACTTAAATCAATGATTTGTTATTGGATCAGAAAGCAACAAGCATTTCATCATACATGTGTAGTTTGGATTTTTCAATGGATTTACATTTTTCATTAATGTAGTGAGTAATAATTCTAGTTATTCACTATTTAAAAATTCTTGTTTAGGCAGTTTAGGTCAGAAGTGTATATACTCATATCGATATACATGGGTACACACACATGCACATATAAATACTTTTGTTTCGCTGAAAAGTTACTAATGAAAATACTTTCCAAATATGGATGGATCGATAAGTGAATCAACAAATGTCATAAAGGGTTGATTGTTGAAATTGGACAGTAAAATAAATGACGGAATTTAAAAATGCTGAGACTAAAGATAATTACAATTAGTCACGTAAATTGTAGAAAAAGTAAAGATGAAGATAAATTTACAAAAGAACGTTGAATCCCTGAATTGATTAGAGGGTAGGGTTTTACGAAAAGTACACTTGAGATATTTATTATGACATCATCGATCCTGACACTTATCTTGATCACAAATGGTGGACTAAGGATTGATATGCCAATGACGGAGAATAGGCCATGAATTGATCCAAAGATTGGCTATGGACCAATTAACCCGATCGAGAAAGGCAACTAAGGATCGGTTATATTCGATTAGAGTGTTTGACCACAGGTAGGTTGCTCAACCATAAGGATTGATTGTGGGACAAACACGCACCAACATGGATCGATCAATGGCCATTTGATCGATTTTGCATGGTCGTGTATTGATCATGGGTGATTCCACATGGTTATTGTATCGGTCGTGAATGACCATGAATCAACCTAGTGTGATTGTGTATTGGGGCAGATCAATCGATCCCACAAAATTATATAACAATCGAAAAACGACCATAGATCAATTAAACTCAAACATGGAACAATTCCAAACCGAACATGGACTATGGCATTTAGACTTGCCACAAGTCCAATCCCAAGATCAGTTAGTAGGACCGAAGGCTGGCCCTTGAGCCTGGCTAACCTTAGCCACGCACAATTTGAAAGAATTGTCGAATTAGTCTCGTCAATTAGGCTCGATTGTGCCAGGCCTCGTTCAATCATGGATTAGCCACGAACCTTGAATCGGATAAAATAGTCGATCATGGATAAACACAAGAAACTCCCATCCAATGCGGTAGCCTTTAATTTAGTTTCTTTTCCATGAGTGCATTAATTAATAAGGGGATAACTCACCTATCAAGTGGCAAAAAATGAACTTGTTTCTTGAAGCCATTGATGTTTTTTGGATTATAACACATTGAGATGGGGATGAGTCACTCATCTTGGTGGACTCCTTGGAGAGCAAGTAAACACAAGTCTAGGCTCTTTAATGAGCAAGATCCAAGATAATTAATGGAATAGGTGACTCGTGGGCATATGTGTCCCTAAAGACTTAGGGTCATCATAACCCTAAAATAAGTCTTGGAAATGAGCAAATTAATGTAAAGGATAAGCCACATGCCTACTTGAGGAACAAGTAGCCCAAGATGCAAGTTGTTTTGAAGACCAAACTTAGCCATAAATTATTTTTGGAAGCTAGTCATTTAATGCAAATGGTGAGTCACAAACTTATGTGTCTCTAAAGAGCTTAGACCATAATTGCACTATCTTGAGACTTGGAAGACAAGTCTTGCCCAACCTTAAATGCTTGATAAATCATAGCCTAGAAGAATTAATGAGAGATGGTCTTGGAAGGCCATTAGGGGCGCCACTTCATCTTCCATAGACTTGCCACCTCTTCCAATTAGGGTTATCATTATAGGGTGACTCATGACCATGTGGACAAATGAGAAAGACACCATTTGGACATTGAATAATTGAACTAGGGCCTTAGGCGCCACTTAACCACCCTAGGTGCCACTCTCTCCTCCTTAGTCAAGACACCCAAAGTCTTCTTATTGGACTAATTAGCGAGGCAATTATGGAGGGTTTGCCTATAAATAGAAGATTACCCCTTCCATTTCAAGGTTTGCATACACAATCTCACTTTTCTCTTCTATTTCCCTCCTTGATCGTCGTTCTCTCTCTCAGTCTCCCCCTCACCACCGCTCGCCCACCACCACCATTCGGCCATCATTAGACCACCCTTGTAGTTTAGTTGTAAGTGGCCTCCTTAACCTTTGGCTAGGGCATTGTGCTACGCTGTCCAAACATAGAGTGTGTTTTTGTTTGAGTTTGTTTGCATTGTGTCCTTGCCTGGACTTGTGTGATTATTTTACCAATCGATTTTATGTTATTGCGTGTGTTCATTATACCAAGCATGGCCTAAGCTCCCAAAAGGGGTCTCGTTGGCCTTGAACGTGCATTGAGGCATGATGGGCCGGTCCGCTCTTGGTCTTGGTTCGATATCGAGGCGTATTGATTTTGAACCAAGTTTGGTCCTAGGTTGGTGCCTAAGCGTGATGGATCAAACCGCGAGCCTTAATTTGCATCCAGCATTTCCTATCGTCACGATTTTGGTAAGTCATGACACGCATACACTCGCATGGCACACCTTTAGGCCTTGTTGCATGGACTAAGGTAAAGATAAGAATCGGATTGTTATTTGCTTGATGCATGGTCACAGGAGGGATTAATTATACCTGTTGAACGATCGATTTCGGATGCCTGGTAGATTCCCGAAGAGCCGATAGGTTTTAGTTAAGTAATAAATGAATCTCATGTGCATGATTCTTTATGTCATTGAAATGATTTTGGTTTGTGCTTGCATCATAATTGAACCAGGGGTTTCACATGTTTTATCCAAGGTAAGGCAATTGTCTTGATATTGATTTGCTATTGAGAAATGGAGTGGTGTAGTTACACGTTTATGAAATGGCGAGACATCTTCCAATGCAGAGACTAGTGAGTTTACTTATTAAGTTTATAACTCACTCATTTTCTTTTTTAGAATTGTAGGTAATGGACTCAACTCCCGTACGTTTCAATCTCCCAGTAGAGATGGAGGTTTTGATTACAGATATAACATTGGCTAGGAAGGAACTGAATGGTCACCACAACCATTTGGATCGAGGAGAGCCTCTATGATATCGTTCCCCATCATTACCACATATGATACTTATGGTTTGATAGAAATCTCGTTGGACCTCTCCATGGCTTCGATGGGCCACCTGGACCGAGCGACGACTCCACACTCGACAGGACCATGGTTGATCCATAGGAAGCTAGTCCTTAGGTGGGGAAACTAAGTTCTGGATAGTGCCCTCACTAGAGGAGATAAGATTAACCTGGCCTTGGCAGTCTTTTGTGTAATTGGTTATGTAATAGGCCTGTAATACAAAGGGCTTGTAAATATGGCACATAGAATGTAAATATAGTAGTGTGTTTGCACATGTGTTTTTCGATGCTACTAGTCTTTGATGTTGTTCAGGTGATGATGTTTGTTACGCTTCCACTTATGCTTAACCAGAGATAGAAAGAAATAGGATGGCGACACACCTAGGATGTCGCAATAATAATCCCTATTGGTCGTGACCTCAGGTCGGGTTGTGACATTTAGTCCTTAAACGATGGTTACAAGAATGGATACATTGACTCCATTACCGATTGTTCCTTGACAGTTATATTGACTCCACTACACTGATAGTTACTTGATTGTTATATCGACTCCACTACACCAATTGTTACACAATAGTTGCATTAAGTGCATAGATCTTGACGGTTACCTCTTTGATGGTCGCACTTGAGATTGTTGACTCCATTACTTGACGATTATATTGCTTCCACTTCATTTTCGATTACCTCTTTGTCGATTGCATCCAAAATTCTCATCCAAGATTCTCGACAGAGCACTTGACATTTTCAGCTATCAACATATGCCATCTTTTAAAAGAATTGAACGATTTATTCATCTTTTGATTCTTTTAAATAAGATTAGGGTCATCATATGTGACATCCTCATTTTTCGCTCGACAAAATAGTGAGCTTTCCATCGGACTACGCCATTCACATCCTCATCGCGACATTACCGAGTCACCGCCGCTACCTCGTTGTCAATAAACTACGTTGATCCAATCATCCCAACCCCAAGAATTTCCAAGGCATTGGCCTTAAAAGAAATAGCTTTAAAGAAAAAAAAGAAAAATACCAAGACTCTTGAATTTTCTCCAAGGTGCTCCACATTCCAGCTGGCATGAGTCAACAAGTGCTGCCCAAATTGATCAAGTATGGCGGTGGAGAAAAGAAATAAATGAGAGAGAAAGAGGGAAGCTCTTCCTTGGTCACTGAACCCCCACGCCCACCTTCTGCCCTTCATTTCACCGTCCATTTCAGCCAGCAAAGTGCAGAAAAGCCAGCACCGTAGGGCCTCTCCTCAGCACAAGAAGGTTGGGTTTTTCTCTCTTTTCAGCCCTTGCATCGTCGCCGCTAGCTTGTCTCCATTATGCCAAGCCGCCACCACAACTCACAAGGACCCAAGGCAAGTGGATATCCTCCGTTCTATCCTATATTGATCGTTTTTCATGTGGCGAGAATAGTTTCGTAGAAACCCAAAAACGTTGTTGAGATTTTCGTTTAATCGAAATTTCGATTATGTTGTTCGTTTAGTCAAAAGTTCCGACTACGTTACTTAGCTATGTTGTCGAGTTCGAAATAGTCAAACTTGTAGTTAGGTCGTAGAGGCATGGATAGTCGATATTTGGCATGTACGAAGGCCGGAACAGCAGAAACTTTGAAGGAAATTCGTGACTGGGCTGAGGGCAGGTTCGGATCTAGCCCGACTCAGAAGCTTGCTAATTTTTTACCGACTTATGTGGTGAACATTTCATGGGGTGTTCTTCACGAGAGTTGTCCCTTATTGACCTTTCTACAACATAATTTAATTTCATAATTTTTGGGTTTCCTATGACAAAAATATATTTGAAAAACTTCAGGATTCAAAATCTGTTTTTGGGTCGCTGGACCGACCTCTTTATGCTTTTCATTTTCTACAGATTTCTCGGTCCAGAATTATAAAATATGTTCCTCACAAAATTTTTAGAGCACATCCCAAGATACCACATACTAAATTTTCATAATTTTTCTGTCTCAATAGGTTAGTGAAATATTTATTTTGCTACTCAATTTCGTCCTGGAGATTTTGACTGTCTTGAGCCCGGATTGCAAAAATTATTTAGAACTGTATGAACTGAAATGGATTTTGAGTTCTTCAAAAAGATATTCCTTTAGATATTTTCCACCTCCTACTAAAGTTTCATAATTTTTGGAGATCGATTACCTAGACAATAGCCATCAACTTTAGAGGCGTGCAAGACGCCTTATGAGGCTAGTTTAGGCCTAGAATGTGGGACCTTTCCCACAGGTCACTTAATACCTATATGGATGAGTTTGTGTTAGTCTAAGGGATGAAAATGAATGATGATTCATTAGATGCATACTTGAATCCTTGAATGGTGGTGGTGTTAACATACTTTTAATTGAATTATGGAATTGTTGCATCAGGGTTTCAATGTGTGATTGAGAATGATGTCGGTCCTTGGGACGACAATGCCCCGGTTGTATTAGGGATGCCTGGAGGGGTAACTGGGTTCCTCCATATGCCTAAGGGGTGTAATGCAGTTCCCCCAGATACCTCGCGATGCCGGATGGGTGCGAGATGCCCGAGGGGTAACGGGGTTTCCCGAAGATGATGACGGCATGAAATCGTATTGATTGTGACTTTGGTATTCCTAAATCGAACTGTTGGTCATTTGCTAGGAAATGTTATTACTTATATTGATCAACCGTGTATCCTAAAAATGGTCTTAGGTAAGCTATTGTGTATGTGATTTATGAAACTTTCTATTGAGACTTTCGTTGTCATACGGTGATCGATTTGCGTGGTATAGGCCGGTGGAGTTTCTACTTCTAGGTTGTGACTCACTGGTTGTTGATTTCATCTTTTCAGATCATTAGAATATCGATCCCACCTGCCTCCCCGATGATTTGCTACTGGGTGCTAGTGAACTTCACTTGTGAGGAGGGAACAAGATTTTTGGAGCTCGGAAGATTTTGAGAACATCAGGGGCCATTGTTAGACGACACTTGTACAGTTGGGTGGGGAGAGGTGACCGACCTAGAGTATAGTATAGTCAGCCTAGTGCTGACCTTTTGTACCTCCCCATGGCAACCCACTTGTCATCCGGTGTACATGTATGAATAAATAAGAAATGAAGTTGCCCCGTTTACAGAAAATCGTGTGTACCTTGGAATTTTCTATTGTCCCTTATACTTCTGCATGCTAAAAAAAATAAATGAAGAAGTTATTGGCGATAGTAGTTCTACAGTAGCCGTGACATGCTGGGGTCATCACATCATATGCCCCCTTGTCTTTGGCAAATTTAATTTTTTCTTGCCGAATTTTATCTTGATCAGATTCATACCTTTCCATTAATGCCATGTTTCATATAAAGTCTTCATGTAGCCCTTTATCTCTCTGCCTTCAAGTAATTGCTCATACTTAAACACTCCCATTGCCAATTAAAATAAATGATCAAAATTTTGGTCTTCAAATCTTTCTCTTAAATTAAATTTCAACCCATTAACGGCCAAATTTGTAATTTTTCGGATAGTAAAGTGAAGCATTTATTCTTAGCCTTCTTAAATAAAAAAAGATTACGAAGGGTCCTTTGTTGATTTTAAATAGGAAAGTAAATGACAATAAGGCTGCATTTGGCAGTTAGGATAAAATTTTGGATAAGATATGATTTATCCTATCTTACGTTTGGTGCTCACTCAGGACAGGATAAAGTTGGATATAAGGGAGATATAGACATGATAAAATTATCCCAAGGGAGAGGTGGGATAAAGGTGGATATGATTTCTAATGTCCATAATAGGAAAGTTATTTTTCTTGAATAACAAACTTATTAAATTAACAAAATTGAAATTATATTTCAATATAAATAATATTTGAATTCTAATTTAAGAAATTAAAATAAAAAATAAAAATTTATTTTTAATTAATCTTATTTTAATTTATATATTCAACTTTAATTCTATATTATAATAAACATTCAATCTATAAATTAAATATTTATATTTATTATATATTTAAGGTATTTTTGTATTTTAGGTATGTTAGTACAATTTACTATTTGATAAAATTTTATTAAAGAATGATGAAAGGGGAAAAAAGAAATAATAATGAAAATAATATAAAAAAGAGGAAAAAAAATTAAAATAAATTAAAATAAATTAAGGAATAGTGTTACAAGAGATTTTCACCATTTCTGTTTATGAACATTTAGGTTCATTTATAATGATATGCCATTTATATAATAAAAATATATATATACATGATATTATGTGAATATATCCGATTTTAATATTGCGATTCACCAAACAATAGATGAGATATAAAAAAATCCCAGGATTTCATATCCTATCCTATCCAGTCCTATTCCGATTAGAAATCCGGACGACCAAACGTAACCTAACTTTAAAGGTAGTGAGGTTAGAGACAATCGAGGCAAGCCATGTAAATTGTAGGAAAATAAAGATAAGGATAAATCTGTAAAAGAACGTTGAGTTCTTGGATTGATTGGAGGAGTGTGCGTGATGTACAAAGACTGCACTTGAGGTATTTATAGCCCTACATTGACTCCATTATCGATGGTTACATCAACTCCACCACACTCACAATTACTTGATGGCTATATTGACAACACTACACTGATGATTAGATGATACTTACATCGACTTTTGATGGATACCTCTTTGATGTTTGCACCCAAAACTATCAACTCCACTATGTTGCCACCACTTTCTTGTCAATTGCATTCGAGATTGTTGACTCAACATTTGAATTTTTTTTTTTTATGTCAACAACTTCAAATCATCAATGAGTCAACAACTCTTCATCTCTTCTACTTTAATCAGACACAATTCTATTTTACTATAATGAGAATTTACTATTTTTCTATAGAAGACGAGTGATTTACATATTTATAGATAAGCACTAAATTAATATCAGTCATTCATCAACATAGAATAAGTGGTGTTATAAAATGTCTCAAGTTTGAGTCCATGAACGAAGCCCTAAGATAAATTGCAAAAAAGCCTGATCAATTAAAGTAAAAACTTTTGGATATTTTGCGGACGCTTGAAATCGAGTAAAGCTAACTTCCTTTTGGCGAATTAGAACTGGCGATGGAAGAAAATATATAAGGAAATAAAAATAATGATGTTTCCTTATTGTTATCGCCAAGGAAAATTCAAAAGGGAGATTGTGAATTTGTTTCAATTAATGGAATATACATGTTTCTTGTTGTGAATCATCTTGGACTTCTTTGACCGAAGCTTACTTGGACTTTTATTTCTTTCTTCAATGTATGTGGCTTGTTTGCCTATAGAGTGTGTGTCTATCTATGTCTATATGTATCACAAAATATTGAAGCGTCACTTTATGTGAGCGCTTAGGCACGCCATTGTCAAAGCCTTGGAATATTGTTTCATAAGTGCTTAGCCGTGGTTTTTTTTCATTGGTTTTGTTCATGAATTACAATTAAGAAGAATTAGTGTTTGAGCCAATTAAATCTTGTGGTAAAATTTGTGTAATTTCTTTGTGAGATTGAGAGATTATTTCATAAGGAATTGCAGGGGTAAACATGGCATGAGATATTTGGTGTAATTAGGGTTTAGGAAACATATAGTGTGTTTGAGTAACTAGAGTGTAGTTGTAATCTCCATTGTACTGCTTAATCTATGTGGAATTTGTTGCTGCTCTCTCCATTAACATAGATCACTACGATTGAATCATGTAAATCTGGTGTTCGATTTATTTTCTTGTTCTATTTATTTTATTATTTGATTGTTTGCTTTCTGTTACAATCAGTATCAAAGTTAGGCTTGGCTAAGTTGAAGCGAATCAATGACAATAAAAGAAGAAAAAGTGAGAATCAACATATCTAACGGGATGAAATTTGGTTTTTGGAAGATACAAATTGAGGACTATCTCTATAAGATAAAAACTGCACTTGCCCCTGAGTAGGGAAAAGCTAAAGACGATTAAGTAAGTTGATTGGGAATTGCTGGATAGACGAGCTACGGTTGTTATTCAATTGACATTGGCTCGTAATGTCACATTTAATATCATGAAGGAGAATACCACTATTAATTTGATAAAAGCCATGTTGAATATGTATAAAAATCTCTCTACGATCAATAATGTCTATTTGATGCAACGTCTATTTAACTTGAATATGAGTGAAGGTGCATCAGTTGTAGATCATATAAATGAATTCAATGTAATTATTAGTCAATAGAGTTAAGTCAAAATTGACTTTGAAGATGAGGTACTTGCTTTGATTCTATTATCCTCATTGCTTAATAGTTGAAATATTACTGTTATTGCTGTTAGTAATTCATTTGGGTCAATAAGCTTGATATTTGATGAGGTTCAAGATTTAATTGTAACTGAGGGCATCTATACAAAAGAATCTAATGAACTTATATCTACTACTTTAGTAGCTGAAAATAGAGGAAGAACTAGTACACGTGTTAGCAGGAGTAGCATAGACATAAACAGATGCAGTCAATCTAGAAGCGGTGGTGCTGTTTGTTAGAGTTATGGTAAGATAGAGCATCTTAGAAGGAATTGCCGTAAACTGAAAAACAAGAAGGGTAAGGGAATTATAGTTGATTTTGCAAATGATGTTGTAGCTGTAACTGTTAATAATTCAGATGGTACCGATTATGTTTTGTTTGTCATTTATTATTCGTCATTTGATGGATAGGTTATAGATTATGATTGCTCATTTCATGCTACACCAAATAAAAATTGGTTTACTAATTATCAATGCTTGAATAATAGTAAAGTGCAGTTGGGAAACAACGTTAAATGCGATGTTGTAGGTGTTGGCAACATTAAAATCAAAATGTATGATAACATCGTGAGGACATTAACTGAAGTGAGGCATGTCTCAAAGTTGAATAAGAACATAATTTCCTTAAATTCCTGTATTTAATTGAATGTCGCTATTTTGTAGAATGTGGAGTTCTAAAAGTTGTTTGAGATGCATTGGTGATGATAAAAGGAATCAAGCATAGTAACATATATGAACGTCAAGATAAGATAGTGATAGATTTCGCCTCAAAGATATCGGATGCATTTGTTCGAAAGTTTAAATTGTGGCATATGCGTTTGTGGCACATTAGCAAGAGAAACCTAAATATTTTAAGTGAAAAACATCTGCTGTGTGGTTATGTTGCTAAGAAACCAAATGTATACAGGTGCACGATTTAAATCAACAGCAAAAAGTACAATTCAGTACGACCATTAAAGAAACCACAAAATTTGCATAGTTAGTTTACTTGAATATTTGTAGGTTGGTGCGATATCATTCAAAGAAGAGTGTCAAATTCATGCTAACAGTTGTTGATGACTATTCGAGGAAGATATGGTTGATTGTGCTTAGGCACAAGTTTGATGTTGTTGTCCAAATCAGGCAGTTGAAACCTTTGATCGAAAAGAAACTGGTAAGATGATTAAGCATGTGTGAACTGATGGTTGCATGAAGTTTTGTTCGAGCTATCAAATGAATTCTGCATGAAGAAAGACATAGCAAAACACCGTGCTAGTGCCGATGAACCACAATATATTGTGGAATTAATGAGTAGAACATTACTAGAGACGGCCCATAAAATGCTCTTTAGTACTAGTATGACTAGAAGATTCATGATTGATGCCCTTAGTATGGTGAGCTATTTAATGAATAGATCTCCATCGACTGTGATTGAAAATCGGACTCCCAAAGAAGTATTGTCAGGTAACATTGTCGATTGTTCTGTTCTTAGAATAATTGGTTGTCCATATTGTATCCAAGTTATGGTGCCTGGAATTAAATTCACATGTTATCAATAAGGAAGTTATGTTTGATGAGTCTCCAGAACTTCTGACTAAGAGTGATTATAGTAGTGTTTATGTGGATTTGAATGATATTCAACTTTAGGTGAAGTTGAAACCAGAAACTCTTGAGACAGCAAGTACTAATGACGTAATCGACAGAGATTGTACTTGTAGTGAAAGTGGAGCCTATAAAGCCAACGGTTGCTATAACTCCCGATACTAACAATGTATGTATTCGATCTCTTAACAAATTTGGATGAAATAATGATTTTGTTTTATCTATGGTTAAAAAATTGTGTTGGAAAATTCTTATAGAGTATTTAAATGTGCAAGTAGAGTTGGTGTTCTAATGAGGTCCTCGGTTATGGTGAAGTTCAAGTGGGACGTGGATTTGGAAAATATCTATGGCAATTGAGCCTATCAGGGCTATGGAAGAGTAGCGGCAGAGTTCAAATTTTTAGCGAAGCGATTGTGATTTGGCTCAAATATCGTGTCAAGGTAGAGATTGTTATAATATATCTCGAATTTAAGCCTGTGAACGAAGCTCGGCCTAAGATAAATTGCAAGAAAGACCAATCAATTAAAGTAAAAGATTTGGATAATTTGCGGACATCCCAAATCGAGTAAAGCTAACTTCCTTTTGGCGAATTAGAGCAAACAATGGAAGAAAATATAAAAGGAAATAAAAATAATGATTTTTCCCGGTTGTTATCGCCAGGTAGAATTCAAAAAAGAAGATTGACTTTGTTGAGGTTGACTGAATTTGTTTTATTTAATGGGATATACACGTTTCTGTTGTGAGTTAGCTTGAATTTCTTTGACCGAAGCTTATTTGGATTTTATTTCTTTCTTCAATACATCTATATATGTATATAGAGATGTATGTGTGTATGCGAGTATGCGGGATTGCTTATAGTTGGTCATGAAATATTGAAGCACCACTTGGGCACTCCATTTTATGCTTTACGAAGCACCGACACTCTCCAGGAGCTTTCGTATCGTGTCGAACACTTCGACATGTGTCTGACACTCTTTGATACTCTTAGACACTCTTCGACACTCGATCAACACGTGTTAGAAAATCCAACTCCTAGTCAACTTTCTCGACATTCTCCAACACTCGAGTCGGAATTCTAACATACGAGTTTCCGACACGTGATTTTGATATCGAGGTCAATTTTAAAAATTCAATAAATAAGAGGTCAAAATATATATATGTGAAAAAATAAAACACAATAATAAAAATAATAAATGGAGAAATAAGAAAAACATAGTCTCCTCTTTTCTTTTGACTTCCATTTCTTGTGATACACAATTCACCCATTTTCTCATCTTCCAACATATCTAACATGCGAGTCTAGAATATAGATCGCTTGTTTTTTCTCCAAATTTTATAAATTATTGAAATAGAGTTGAATATGTCAAATTGAAACAATCAATGATATTAGTAAATATCGGATTAATGTTTTTAGTGTATATTCATTCTAGGCTTTTTTTTTTTTCAATTAATTTGATGGAAATAATCTTAAAAATGATAATTTATTATGTATATATAAAAATATATATATGTAATATTCAACGTGTCCCAACGTATCGGAATTCTTTATTTTTTTTAGAAATAACGTGTCGACATGTTGTGTCATATGTCGCGTGTCAGTATCGGTGCTACTTGGGCACGTCATTGTCAGAACCTTGGAATGTCGTTTTGTGAGTGTTTGGCCGTGGGTTTCTTCATTGGTTTTGTTTGTGAATTACATCCGAGAAGAATTAGTGTTTGAGCCAATTAAATCTTGTGGTAAGATTTGTGTAAATCCTTCATAAGATTGAAAGATTATTTCGTGAGAAATTACAAAGCTAAACACAACGTGAGATATTAAATGTAATTGGGACTTGAGAAACATTGAGTACGTTTAAATGACTTGAGTGTGTGGTTGTAATATTCATTATATCACTTTATCTATAGTAAAATTCATTGTTACTCTCTATATAACATATGTTACTATAACTAAATTACATAAATGTGTTCGCTTTATTTTCTTATTCCGTCTATTTTATTTTTCAATCACTTATTTTCCATAACAAGTGGTTTACTAGAGAGAGCTAAATTTAATAATTCATTAAGATACTCACATACAGATGAGTTGGTAAATTCCAAGGACATCAATACGATTGAAGCCGAGGACAGTAAATTAATTTGACAGTGTTAGTGATTTCTAATAAATCAGGATTCATTTTTCAAATATTTATAATATCTCTATAAGGAGATTAGCAGTTTTTATAACCCAACTAATTTTCAAATGTACGTCAGAAATGCAATCAGTAACCTTTGTTTATTATTAAATGTAATATATTAAGGTTGGTAAAATACTGGTGAAATTTCACAAGGTGTTCTCCATCTCCACCAATCCAAGTCGTGGGTCCCAAAGTCCCACTTCTTTTTTTCTCTTTCGTCCTCATTCTCCATTGATAGCCACCGTCTCTCTCTCTCTCTCTCTCTCTCTCTTCGGGAACGCTTGAAAGGGTAGGCAGGGGTGGCCGTGGAGAAGTGACGCCGATGACGTCTGAACGCGTTTCGCCACGGATGTCCAAATCTGAATACGGATGCGAATGAACGGCTTTTGTTTCTTATCTTCTATAAGGGAAAAATAGTAGCCAATCAATTTAAGACTCTCTCTCTCTCTCCCCGCGTCTAGATGGCAGAGATCACTTCAGGACGACATAAAGGTGTATGCTGCGGCTCTGGAGAAGTTTGCTCGGCTTGGACTGTGTTTTTTTCAATTAGGATCGCTGCTAATTTTTTGTGTGGTGATCGATTCAATGTTACGAGTTTCTGTCAGATTGATGCCGGTTCTTGATCGTGGAGCTCACAGAGGCCATGAATGGAGGAGGAGGATTAGAAAGAGAGAAAAAAGAAGAAATGAAACTGTCGGACTCACAACTTGGATTGTTCTGTCATTTTAACTCTCAAAAAGGGTACATGCAGCCAAAGTTCGAGAGGAAATTCCGATTGCTTTTCACGATAGATATCGATAATTTTATAAGAACTAGTTAATCTCAAATTATAAGTTACTAAATTTCAAACACCTATAGTTCCTCTAAAAGGTCATCAGTTCATTTCCACAATCATCCACAAAATTTAAAGGCAAAATTGTAACCTAATGATGATGTAGATACCAAGAAATCTTAATGGGTTAGCAAAGTATCGCAAAAACATTTATAGTGATAGTTGTCACATTGAAATGCAAGTTGGTAACTTATTGATCAAGTAGACATGTGTGATATTGACGTGATCTATTGGCTGGCTTAGGTTGGGTCCAATCTAGTACCATACCTAAAAATCTTTGCCATCCATGGTTAAAAAATATTAGTTTTTCTTGTGTAATATCGATTGAACATGAATACAGCGAAGGTGGATTGATGGGGCCTAATAAGAAAATTGCTTGTTCAGACATAAGGCCCATGCTGTGTCTCTATTCGTAAATTCAAATGTTAGTTGATGAATGACAAATATATAAAACTCGGTAAGCATTGTCCTGTCATCTAGTGAATTTTACACCGTCCTTCATGAGCAATGGAATCTTGCACAAGAAAAAGAAAAAGAAAAAGAAAAAGAAGTTGATTGTCCAGCTGCTCACATGCTCTCCGTCCGTTCTTGTTCGTTTAAAAGTTAGTCTAAATTTAAAAGTACCTTTTTATTTTTAGTCAAATTTTAAAATTCTATACAAATTTTAAAAAGTTAAGAGATGAATATATGCGAGTTGGCGTATTACTATCTGTATATTATGAAAGTCTTGGGCATCTAGGATTAGAAAAAAGACAATTCGAAGTGCTTCCACAACAAGATTTAGATTAAACAAAAACTAAAAGTCAAATACTATTAAGACATGCTATCAATCTATTTCGCAATAATTATTGCTTACCTAACAAAAACGATAATTTCCACACCAAAAATATGGATGAGTATGGAAATGATGACAATTGAAAGGGTTGAAAATAGAATTAAAAATTCATTCTATATACAACTAAAACTCGATAATCACATTATTAACGTCTCATCAAACAGAGAAAACGATCACTATCAATATCGATTTTACCAATATATCCCACAAGATTCCAATTGCCGTCCATTATTTTAATTGAACGAATCAAGTAACTCACCCATTGGACACTAAATCGAACAGACATTTCGATTTAATTAAATAAATTGAATTAATGTTTTTTTATTATAAATTCTGAGGAATTATCAAATGGAACAGACTTTAGCGTTTATTAAATCTATTGTTTTTTTTGTCCCTCCTCAGGACAATCAATCATGTCCGTGTGGGGCGGGGTCTCCTCCTCGTTGAAAACGCACAAAACTGCCACCACACGACAAAAACCTCAGTAACAGTAACTGCCACCTCTCTCTCTCTCTCCATCCATCACTCCCAACTTGCAGAGAGATTCTTCCCTCTGAAGCAATCCACCGCTTTCTCTCTCTTCCCCTCTCTCTCTCTTTCTCTCTCTATCTCGCCGCGCGTTCTGGCCTGGCCGGGAGCGAGCTCCGATGATGGACTCCAAGTCCTTCCGCTTCATCACCCACCAGTCCTTCTTCGCCGCCGTCCGATCCGGCGACCTCCCGTCCCTCCGGGAGCTCGTCGCCAAGCTCACCGACGGCGACACCCCGCCCCCGCTGCCGTCGCCGTCGGGGGGCGGCGGGGGGTCGTTCTCGTCGTCGTCGTCCTCGGCGTCGTCGTCGTCCTCCGCCGTCGCCGACCTCATGTCCATGCAGAACGACGCCGGGGAGACCGCGCTGTACGTCGCCGCGGCGAACAACCTGCGGGAGGTCTTCCGCTACCTGCTGCAGTTCTGCGATGTCCGACAGGTCAAGATCAGGTCCAAGGCCGACATGGACGCGTTCCACGTCGCCGCCAAGCGCGGCCACCTGGGTACGTCCCCCGATTCCGGCTCTCGCCCTCTGGCTTCGGATTTTCCCTTCGAGCGCGTTGATTTTTGTTGCTTGATTCTGAGTGGGTTTTAGAAGGGGAAAGGGAAAAAAAAACGAGCTTGATTACATGCTTATAGACCCTTTTGTTCTTATTTAAATTTAAAGGCCCGAGCTTTAAGTGCACGCTGACACACTGTAGTCTAGATCGCTATTTCCTTCAGTTAGATGAACAGATGGCAGTTTGGGATTCAGATTTGGTCTTAGGAATTCAGTGTTGTGTTCTTTTGGGTCAACTCTACCCTCGGATTTACCAGCTTGTGAGGATTCTCAATTCTACAGTTGCCACCGAAAAATCAATTCGATCCTGTATCCAGATACCTTTTCCGATGATTTGAATTGAAGTGGATTGAATAATTAAGTACCCTCATCCAGTGATGTAGTTTCGCAATTGTGGTCGGGTCTTGCTTTCCAGTGGGAGAACCTTCCTGTGATTACATGATGATTACAATCACCTAATCATGTTATGTAGAAGAACAGCATGTCGGATTCTTTGGCAGAAACTTTTTTCTATAGGAGAGAGATAGAGAGAGAGGCAATTGGTTCACTGGTTCTTCAGGTTGTCATTTATTTCTTGTGTGCTGACTGAAGAAGGCTAGAACAGATGATCACACTACAGTCTCTTATTCATAGTGGTAGTCGCCAGTAGGATCAGTGTTAAGATCTTGAGTTTCCGTGTTACACACTGGTATAGCTATCTTCTTTGGATTTGCCAATCATGAGTGCCTACTTGTGAACTTATTTTGATGTTTGTCTTATAAATTTGGAGGCCTGAGTTCTATAGTTACTAAATTTAGGGTCTACTAGTTTCATTATAAGTCTTAGGTCATTTGTATACTTTTTCTTTTTATGCTAAATCTATCTTCATTATCTAGGGATCGTGAAAGAGCTTCTGACCATTTGGCCCGAGCTTTGCCACTCATGTGACTCCAAAAACACTAGTCCACTCTATTCAGCAGCTGAAAACGGCCACTTGGATGTGGTGGATGCAATTTTGGAAGTTGATTTGAGCTCATTAAGGATAGTGAGGAAGAATGGGAAAACAGCCCTGCATTTTGTTGGAAGATATGGTTCTCTTCCAATGGCAAAAGCATTGATAGAGGGGGATCCTGGAATTGTCGGCATCAAGGATAAGAAGGGCCAAACTGTGCTCCACATGGCTGCAAAGGGTCAGAAAACTGACATTGTGGAGGAGATTTTGCTTGCTGATCACACAATACTGAATGAACGGGACAAGAAGGGCAACACAGCTGTGCACATAGCCACAAGAAAATGCCGTCCTGAGGTATCATCTCCTCTAGACACATTCAATTGAAGCAACCCTATTTTATGGTAGAGCTGAGGGCTGTTAATATCCATTTACAGCAGTGTCTCCCCTTTTGGGAGGTTGTACTGCATCATTGTTGGGTTAAGTTCGTATTCATTTAATTCTTACATCTGGGACACTTTACTAAGCTACTCAAGCATAGGGAACAAGATGATCACTGCTGCTTTGGCATCTAGTCTGTTGCATTGTACTAGTGTCAGTAGGATGATGTTTGCAATGTTTTGTCACTGATTTTCTTCCTTCATGCTCAAGCTGAGACAACTTGGTTAAATTTTTTGCGAATACACCTGCCTTCATTAGGGTCATGACTATACATCTTTGCAGCCCTAGTTGATGTGTTTTATCTCTTTCATAGCCCTAGTGACAATTTATGCTCACTTTGCCAGATTAATCGTGTATGTCAGCAATTAAATTCCCATCTCTGGTGGTAAATAGTAGCTTTTCTAGAACAAACTGCCACCATAGGGAGTCTAATCTCGCATGGCTAGCATCTACAAACTCCCACATAGCTTGTCCTCGACTCCAGGCATTGTAATTTTTAAATCTTCATGGAGTTCAGTTCAAGTTGCAAATCGATGCCCCAGACTTCAGCACCACATGCCTTTTGCATTCTTCCTATATTTTGCTATACTCCAGCAAAGGCAATGTCATCACATTTCTGTCTCATCAACCATCCAACTTCGTGGTATCTAAGCATGATTGATTGTGAGGGATCGGAATAGAGGATGCATCTGATTGTGGCTATGTTTTCCCTCCTATGATATTCATTGAGCTGTGTTGTTGGATGTGGTGGGACGTTCTGTTGACTTGAAAGTGGCTGTTGGTTGAATGAGTAAGCATGATACTACTGCAAGTAGTCACAATTGTGTCAAACAATTTTGTGTGGATACTTAGTTAGACTGCAGTCATCCAGACTTTTAGCTAGACTGATTTTGCAACAGAATCCAATTTATGGCTTTTTTTACACTCTTCACGTATAGTTTATCTTGATGTTCATACAGTTCTCAGCCTTGGGTTTGGCTGGTCACAGTCATGGCTTCACCACTAGTTGCACTCCAATCCCTCCTGTAATTCGAAGTAATGAATATCTCTGAAGAAAATGTCTTGAGAGTTTTTGTAGTTGCTGTTAAGCAGAGGGATGTGGAGGAGAAAAGAGTTCATTGGATTCATAATCATGAGGATGTAAAGTTTTAACTTTTTGGAAACTAATGGTCTTTTTTTTTTTTTTTTTAAATAATGCCTGTCATTGACGATTAAAATTAGAAGTTCCTTGTTTTCCTCTTCGTCATTTCGTGCGGTGCTTGTGTCCTGATTTTATCATTTTCTTTGCAGATTTTACATCTTCTCCTAAGCTATTCAGACATCGATGTCAATGTTATTAATAATCAACAAGAAACTGCAATGGATCTGGCAGATAAATTGTCCTATGGAGAATCTTCGTTGGACATCAAGGAAGCTCTAAAGGAAGCTGGTGCTAAGCATGCCAGGTTTGTCGGGCAGATGGATGAGGCAATGGAACTCAAAAGGACTGTCAGTGATATTAAGCATGAGGTGCACTCACAACTTTTACAAAATGAGAAAACAAACCGAAGAGTGTCCGGTATTGCAAAGGAACTGAGGAAACTTCACAGAGAAGCTGTCCAGAACACTACAAACTCTATCACTGTTGTTGCAGTTCTCTTTGCCTCCATAGCTTTTTTGGCTATTTTTAATCTTCCTGGTCTGTATGTAAGAACCGGACCGGAAGCTGGGGAAGCTTACATTGCTCATGAAGTTGGTTTTCGGGTGTTTTGTCTTCTGAATGCCACAGCACTCTTCATCTCACTAGCCGTTGTGGTGGTTCAGATCACCTTGGTGGCTTGGGATACCAGAGCTCAAAAACGGGTTGTCTCTGTAGTCAACAAGCTAATGTGGGCTGCATGCGCATGCACCTGTGGATCTTTTCTGTCGGTAGCATTTGTGGTGGTGGGAGATGATAGTTCATGGATGGCTATTACGGTAACGGTAATGGGGGCACCTATTCTCATAGGGACACTTGCAAGCATGTGCTACTTTGTTTTCCGGCAGCACTTTGGGTGTTTCAATGGCGACTCCCAAAGACGCATTAGGAGGGCTAGTGGAAGCAAATCTTTCTCTTGGTCCTACTCGGCGAACATTTCAGATGTTGACGACTACTCTGACCACGAGAAGATCTATGCTTTGTGATATTGTAAGAAAACCGGCGAACTGTGTAAATAGAATGGCTTAGCTGCTTAACGTATGAGTTGTGGGGTGGGTCCATTATGGCTTCTTGTGTTCATGCATGCTAAATTCCTCCTGAGCTTGTGTTACCCATCATGATAGTCTGCAGTTGTGTACTGTATTTTTACATTGCCAGATGTGTAGTTTTTGGCAATCCGAGAATGTTCAGCTTGATACTTTTTGACTGTCTGAGCATGTAGATCTATCCATCATCGGTTTTACCTTCAGATCATTAGAAATGGAGGCTTCCTTTGTACACACAGCTACGGCGATCTATGATAATTCTATCTGCAGCCGGTGCGTTGCCTCCGACAATGGCTCTCTTTAGGCAACGGCTCTCTTTGTACAGCAATCAGGTCATATCGTGCATTAATGGACAAAAAACGTCCTTCGCTTTTTGACATCGTGCCTGTAAATCCTCCTTCATTTCTACTTATTCCGCTCAGATCCTCAAGTTTACACGGTTGCATCTCGAATTTAGTGGTCCGGGCTACGCCTTCAGTACGCCTCTCAATGTGGTTTCGAGTTCTCATAGGGGAGAAATTCTTCTCAAGTTATATTTGTGTATGGGTGGATGTATAGAATGTACAAAGTCTCTCCTTTTCTTCTCCGTCAGGAGTATTTACGCTCTCCTCAAAACATTGACTAGCAGCTTCATATCGCTACTTGTACAACGAGGGAAAATCATATTTGATGCTCATCTCCAAACACGAGCAACTTTCAAGATAATGACCACCTTAAAAACCCGGGACACAGGACACCGCATATCAATATCATAATGAGTGGGAACTTAACCGACTACCGACGGTTTTCACCTGAAATCAATGAGAGCATCGCTCGGCTCACCATTCAGGGTGCAGTTTTGGACATGGTGGTACCTGAATCTTAGTCCACCAACAACCCTGCCACCAGAACTGTACTTCTTCCAATAAACTCAACACATGAGATGATTATTAAGTGCCGAAAATGCGAGAGAAAAATTCACGTGTCATTTCCACAAGACGTGCAGACAAATGGACGTTATTATTTAGTAAACTTGCATGTATAACAGATGAATGAAGGGGCTGCACCTCCCTAAATAAAATACTTCCCTCCAGCCCATGTGATTTTTACAATTAAAAACGACAGAACCACATGGGCCAATCCTGGGAAAAAGCCGAAAAAGAGGATCTGCAACTTGAGGCTTATCGTAAATCGAAACCCAATTTTTCATCTTGACCTCCACAATTTAACAGGAAAAAAAAAAAAAAAAAGGCTACTCAATATACAGCAATTTTACACTTTATGCCAGACCTCACCAACGGCCGACCTCTACTGAGACAAGTAAATAAGTAGCTCCGGCCAGCGGTAGCAGCAACCAGCAATCTAATTATAGCTGTAACTGCCCTGGTCCTCTCCTTGATGATGATCTCGAAGACGGCCTGTTAGAGTCTGATACAGATCGCGAGGGTTCTTCTGGTTTTTGCATCTCCTGCACAAGAACCACGGCAGAAATATGATTGACATTCAACTATTTGGCCAGGCCAGGCCAGGCAGCCAGCACTATGAGAAAACATTTGACACAGCAACATGAGGAAAATTCACGTAATGAAATCAGGCACAGCCGTCGATTAGCAGGAACTGTCCAACCAAAACAAACTTCTCTCTTATTGACCAATTCTTTCGCACTCCCCACTCTGACATATAGTCTCATCTAACGACAAGCATTAGAATTTTGTCAAGCAGCTCTCATCTCAGAAGCCTCTATAATCAACTTGTAAGAATCCTGTCATCCTGTTAAATCTTTTAGTCATAGCACCTTTTGAGGGCCAAACTTGGAGCATACTACCTTAGGTAAAATTAAAACATACATAAAACCACTGTGATTAGATTTACTTGATCCAAATATCTCGAACACAACCCTTCTAGACAGCTGACACAACTGACCGTAGAGTGTTGCATATGAGTTCAACAAACCTTTGATGAAGTGGAATTATTACGGAACTGTGACAGTGACTGTGATTTTGCATGCAGACGATGTTGCCGCTGCATTTGCTCAAATTGTTGAAGCCTTGCAGCAAAGTTGATACCATTAGGCACACTCCCCAAATCTCGGCTTATGTCACCATCTTCCATGATTTGTGATCCACTTGGCATATGATGCAAAATTTGAGAGTATGGGTTCCCCGAAGAAGTTCGCTTGATCTGTTCACTACTGAGAGAGTATGAAGGCACTGTCTTCAATCGTGTTCGAAGTATCTTAAAGGCGGCGCTTTGCTGCAATCGAGTCCAATTGGGATGAATTGGAGATTGAACACAGACCAGGATCATGGACATATACTAAAGAATGACAAAAATTTGTACACTCCCTTGTACAACCCGCTTTACATATCTACCTATAGACCTATCATCTACACCAAAATCCTAGCAACATTTTGATAAATGCAGTGCCTGATCCTGAATATGTCAGCAAAGGCTCAAATCGACTACATCAAGAAGCACATGGTCACAGACCCACAGCAAAAACTTTAGACGAACTAAACTACTGCGAAAGCAAGCAGAAATAAGTATATGAACAATGCAGACCTAGCTTTAATTTACTAAACCAAAATAAATATAAAACTTCATTCTAGTCATGGCAGCAGATCAAATATCTGAGCAAATTAAATGTTACTTTTCAGAAAATGCAGGCATGAATTCATGGTAGCATTGTTGATAATAATTCATTCGACAATGGTATCTAAACCTCTATTCAAAATTCAAAATCATAAAGAAAACCAAGCACTTCAGTGAAATTAAAGGAGCACTTAGCAAGACATAGGGAAATTCTTGACATCCATTAAAAGCTTTAAGATTTTCGATGAGACCACACTCCATCTCAAATTCGTCCTAAATGTTATGGTTCGGCTTCATTTACTAATGAAAGAATAAATTGTCCCTCCCTCCCACTACTCCAAGAGGGGCAAAGAAGAAAAGAATCACCAAAATCTAAGGAGGCAGATCTACAAACTGAAAAGAGACAACATCAGCATACCTGTGGAGCAACATTAAGAGTCCATAGAGAGCTTTTAACAACCACATGTATCTTCCTGGATCAAGTAACTGCAAAAAGGAGCAAAGGTATATTAAACAGTCTAGTGTGACAAACAAAAGGAAAAGTATATTAAATAAACATCAAGTATGAGACAGCGTAACATAAGCACAAGAGTGTATAACATCAGTGACAATGATAGGAACCAGAGGACCAGAAGCCTAAAATAAATTAGCATCCACAGTTTCCTATAACCCCAGAAATTGCGATCCAGGTACATTGTTTCCACTTTTTTACATACTTCAATGTTCCAGATCATAGATTGGAAACTGAAGTGGCCTCTCCATGTGCTCATATCATCCTAGAACAAAACCTTGTAAATTGATCAACCTACTTTTGCCTTAGCAGAATCGCACAAAATAACTTGCATGCACAAAACTAGAATGAAGTTCACTTTAGATGATACATGTCTTAAAAGTTATAGAGGCAGCCGTTAAACCTAGCAACCACCAATAGCATATACACTCGGCAGTTGTCCCTAGTTCCATTAGTTTTAAGAGGAGGGATCCACAGATAGGATAATGTATTACATGTTTAGACTTGCTGGTCATGCGGTAAAAATTCATTATAAGTAAATGGTGGAAAAAGAAGAATGCCATTAATAGGTAAGCAGGACACACTATCCACAAGGAAAACCTAATAAGTCAGGCACTTATGCATCAAAATTGATCAACATAATAAATTATAGCCACCAGCTTAAAACAGTTGGTTTTCTTTAGTATTTCAACCATACTGAGGGCATTTCTGGATCTTTTTATCGACATCTACCCTCAACTTTCAAGCTAATAGCGTGATTTCCAACACATAAGCTGTTCATTTCTAATATACCTTTTATAACCAAATGACAATATCAGCATCTTACTTTTCTATAATTATAAAGCATAAAACATGCAAAACACAAAATTCAAAACAAAGCAATTAGGATCTAAGCCACACCAACCTGTAACCTTAGATAAGCAAAGATTGGAGTCTCTAGAAGCCGAATCAATTTATCCAGCTGAACTAAGAATTTGACATTGATATCTTCCTCAACAAGAGACTGAATCACAGCACTCGCGTGCTGATATGTCTGTCAAATCACATAATAGAAGTTAAATGTACAACTTCGGCAGAGTTAAGACATCTAAAACTCCCTTTCTGGTAAAACTATCTCTAAACACAAACTAATATGCAAAAAGTTCACAAAAGCCCATAAAAAATTTAAAACGAAGTAAAAAAGCTGAAGAAATGGAAATAATTAGATAATGAAAAGTAAAACACTGTACCCAATATCCAACGAATTAAAGATATATAATAGAATTAAAGTGCAGGGCAGAGATTCTCAGAAATACTTTTTCAGATAAATCTATATATTCCTACCTGAGCTAGTAAGCAAAGACTTATTATTGCCATTGGTGAATGGCACCATGAAGCATACAATGACACGAATAGGTTCTTCCCATCATCATTAGCTAGGGATTGTTTCAAAAGATCTCTGAGTCCAGACAATTCGGAAGAAGTGAGCAAAATGAGATTCAAAGCCTGAAACAGAAAAAATAAAGTTATTAACAGAACAACTAATCCTCCCCCGTAAGGTTCTGGAACCGACCCCAGCTATTTAAGTTTGGGAGGGTTAGAATTTATTTTGCCTCAAGTATATGACAGAACCTGAACCATAGTTGATGCAAAATCCAAGTCGGCTTCTCCCTCTAGTATTTTAGAAAGTTCCAGATAGACTCTTTTAGCATCCAGAAGCACACAGAGTCTGCGGATTATCAAAGCACCGCGCCTAGAGGAAATGAAGTGCACATAAAAGGTGACACACATATCAAAAGATTATAAGCAAACAAAATCAAAATCTGAGAAGAGAAAAGGAGCAGTTGCATACTATTTTCCAACTCATGGTTACAGAAGTAAAGGAAAAACTCTGAAAGTAAAAAATAAGAAATAAAATCAGAAGGAAACCCACTTCTCGAGAAGATTCTTATCGACCCGAAAATTGTGCACTAGGAAAACAACAAGCTGGCGGAAGTGCTGCTCATCTTTTGCTATACATGCATGAACCTCAAGAACAAGCAGGACTACCTGTTGACAACAAATCCAGAATCAGCTATAGAAGTCCACTGCCTTGCATGACAAATACCTAAGTAATACAGAACTAGGGGAGGGGGGGAGGAAAAAATATGTTTGGTTGAGCAAATGCAAAAAGGAAGGCAAAAGATGATCAATAATACCAACAGATAAATAAAGTTGAGGACAATAACTATTAAATGGAAAAAAAATAATCAGGCTTATCATTTGTTTTTGCCTACCGATTATGTACTTTTTGAGCTTCCCCAATGTTGTGCACTAACTCTGGATTCTAGTATGCTTCATAGACTTTGAAATGAAAAGCCCTTGTGACTTGAACGTAGTAAGCATTAGTGGACTAGGGCAACAACGAAATCAACAATGAAATTCTAGGGCTGTCTCATTAATGCTCCCAAGCATTGTTACAAGAAATCTCTTATCTGATTATTTACTACTGATATTCAAGTTTCCATGGGAGCTAAATCTAAGAAGCTGCTCCTGGTCTTCCAATGAGCCCCAGACAATAAATTAACATTGACCTCAACTAAGAATCTGTCAGACCAAAATGGCTATTCACATCAGTTACAGACTCCCCAATTATAATGAGTCTTCAAAGTCTTTTCGTTCGCATTACTTCCAAGAAATGACTTCAGGTATCGCAGTGCAGCAAGCTGAAACTAAGTACCCAGCATTCCCCACAATATCAAGCTTATGTCAAAACTGGTAAGATCTATAAGGCATACTAATAACACAAAAAAATTCCGACTGCCAAAACTGGAAAAATAACTACAATAATATGAATGATGACCATATGAAGATCCTGAAGTAGAGTTTAACACATAATAACCAAGCAAGGAGGATTACCTCATCTACAGGATCTGATAGGCCCTTTAGAAGCGTGTCGAAGATATCATTTAGATAAGACAAAACCTACCAAGAAAAAAGACTACCAAGTTAAAGATAACCAACAAGGAAAAAAATGTCCAAAAAACCGAAAGACAAGAGGAATTACACTGGACAAGACCATCACCCGTAGTCTAATCATTTAGAAATTTCTATATCTTGTTTGGATATTTACTTAAACAATGGCACACCCTACCCTGTAGGCCCAGCAAACTTCAAAACTCGCAGTTTAATTAATACAAAAGATCATTATCCATTCATCCTGATTAATGACTACAGAATATTAACATTACCAGCACAGAACCTGTCCTACCAATCTAGTCCTCAAGTGAACCTGTAACTACCCTCAATCACCGAAAGATCAAGGCCCACAATGCTGACGAATTTCATGCAAATGTACCATCTTAAATCAACTCCATGACAGTTTCATTGAGAAGATCCACACACACTCGAACCAGGACAACATAGAGTATTATCTGGTATACATTCTTCTTGTAGGTAATAAATAAAGTAAGTGATGTACATCACAGCAAAAAACACGACTCCCTTACTAATGTAAACTGCAACAAAGAATAACGGTCAAACAAAGAAATTTTGCAGGGAAAGAGTTTTTAAAATAGGCACTTTTATAAAATATAGTGAATAGTGAGACAAAATCAGAGAGCTGGACAACTCTATAAATCAAATTGGCAAGGAACAAAATAAAGAATGACCAATGGTTTTGTTAAATGTTGTGATAAATAACTTTAGCCATTGGCTATGAGTGGACTACATATTACAACAAAGGTACCTCAAAACGATGCTTCTCTAGGAGAGCTGATATCCAATGCAATGCTTCAATTCTAGTGGCCTCCCATTCACTTGATAGTTGCCTATAATAATAAAAGATCAGAAGTCATGACTGTGCACAAATCAGCTTCCTAAATAAGAATCACAACCAAATCCAAAAAACCCCTCCTAAGAATGATCATCTAAGCACAGACATAGAGGCAGTGAATATTAACAAGTTATTGTGCATTCTGATAAAAAAAATTCCAATTTTCATTTCACTGCAAATATTTGGGTGTTTGATGTTGAATGACACATTTTCACAAAAATGTGTTTGATACATTGGGTTCACTTCGTATAGTTCACATTTTCTTTTGGATAAGTTTTGCCCTAATATTGGTTTGAACTCTTTTTAAACTGAAAACTCCGTCACAAAATCTAAGACCCTGTTAAAATTGACTTTTACCTTTTACTTTTTCCTTAATTTAAATCTTGCAGCTCACACATTTCAACTTTTTTCAAATAAAGAACTCTTGAAACTTTCACGACACTAAAATGTTGACCCGTAGAATTGCATATAATTTTTTATAATTTGTTAAAATTTAAATAATATTTTGACTTTTGGTGGGAAAACAAAAAAGTACTTCTTACTTAGCTTAAGTATAAACAAACAGGTCCTAACCTTTCTAGACATTCCAGTAAAATATTTTGGCTCACAATTGTTGTTCTGCTTTTTTAATATGCAACGTCATGCCAAAATAAAACAGGAACCTTTGGGCTGTTCCTCAAAACCTGAACCAGGCAGGCAACAGCCAGTATCAAGAAATTAGTTTTATCAACTAAAGGAAATAAAGTGCACCTCTTTGCGATCGATAGTATTGCTTTAACATCAAAACCTTCTGCAGGATCCGCCTTGATCATACGGAGCTCCTCATTCGTTTCCCGAGCAACCTTACATCAAAAAGTAATGGCAAAATTACAACAAAAAGTTCGTGGGAAAAAAGAAGAAGAAGAAGAAGAAGAGCTAAGGCAAAGAAAAGAAGCAGCAAGAGCAAAATGCAAGTAACTTACTGCTCTAATTTTCTCTTCTTTGTCAGATATACATGGTAATATAGCTCCTAGAATGTCAGCATAATGAGGAATAAGCTGATCTCCACCGAGTTTTACAAACTCATTGATCTGCAAATTGATAGTGAAAATCAACTAGAATTGTTGGAATGGCATGAAATCCACAGATAAAATCATCTTGTCATTATCTAATAAACCATGCTCAATAGACAAAGTAATAGGATAGTAAATCCAGATAATTAACTCAGGACAATCATAATTTAGACATTGCGAATGCTTATAATGCATTTTAAACTTACCCATGTTACCGCTGTTAACCTTGTAAACTCATCAAGAGCAGCTGCCCTCTGCACCAATATCTCAGCCATGCGGCCATAATCTACAGACTTTCAATAGGAGCACTGCTTGAGTCAGGAGATCATATTCAACAGAAAGACTTTTTGAATCAAAATTCCAGGTACAAATAGAAATCTAATGAAAGGGAGGCCAATGCAACAAAATGCAATAATTTTTATCACTAATATAAGATGCATTAAGCAGTGTCTTTAGCAAAAAGGATTTCATCATATGTAAGAAAACATACTGGGGAGTTCTTGATCTCTTGGAGAAACTCTGATAGAGCTGCATCAGCTTGTTGTCGAATTTCATGGCTTGAATCACTTAACATGTTAAACAAACCTAAAGACGATAGACTCTATGTAAGTTACCATTTATAAGGGTAATTTAATCACAAACAAAGGGAAAATATCTATTTGCATGAGTAGCTATATACCATCTAGGAAATCAGGAAGAAAACCCAGCATATCAATGTCCGGAACACTGTCCAACACAGTAATCCATCCAACTAAAAATTGGCGAACATATGGATTTAAGACATTCATACGCTCTCTCAGCAAGGGTATAAATTCTTCAATGCTGATAACAAGAAAGAAAACAATCAGGATAAACATGTAATGGACAGAAAATAGCATTATGATTTGACAAATCCAAAGATACTTTTCAAACTTTCAAATCTGGCAATTGCAATCAATATACAACGTACCTGAATTGATCACTCTCAGTGACAATGTCCTGTTATAATAGCAGACACGTGGAAAACCGGTTCAAACAAATAGAAGCAAAATGGTAAGTGACAGATCATATTTCTGTAACTTGAAAGTAAACCCATTTACCTTTACAAGCCGATCCAATAGGTGAGCAGCGCTTTGCACATTGGCATCTGAATCTGCAGACAACTTGCATAAGGCGTCAAATATTCGGTTAAAAAAGATGATGAAATCCCCTCTTACAACCTGTGCACAATCCAAAAGTGGCAAAACAAGTCAGAAAGCAATACTCAAAGACAAGCGTGTACAATAGAAGCACTCCAATCAGTCCTCACCTTTGCAATATTATACAGTGCTTCACAAGCATAATAACGAACTCTGCTATCTTGATCGGCAAATGAATTAAGTACAGGTGGCACAATTTGCTGGCAGAAGCAAATAAAGATGAGACAAAGCAGCATTAACATGACAACAAAGCACAACACTGTAAGACATATTCATCCGAATTAAGACTGTAAGCAAAATCCAGTTTGATACATAGGAAATAAGGCCCCTATGTGTGCTCAACTCTAGGCACAAGAACTTAGAAGTATAAAACGATAGTGTCCTGGGTATGACAACAGTTCCTCTGTTAACCTAGCGATATCCTCCAAGAATCCCTGTCAGTCAGTTGAAAAAGAGAAATCCCCTTCCCCCTTCATTCCCTATTGATGATATAGCATTAATGCTGGTCATTGGCAAAAACCTAGCATCAACAAATCAACTAGATAGACTGATGTCTTCCCTACAATCAGAATCATGCATTTCCACTATAGGTGTGGCCATGGGAGGATGAAACTAAAAATCTAGAACATCTCCAGCAAACGTGCAACATCATTCAAAAGAATTAGCCGCAATCACTTAGCCTGCGCTTGGTAAGCTGCTTGTGGAGATCGTGAAAAGAAAAGTGACATGCCATCATAAAAACACAACACATTGGAATGAAAACCTCAGCGTATTCTAAGGAACAAAATGAAATTTATTTGTTTCCGGCGGGATGAGTCTCTGGGATTCTGGGGTCGCTGTATCACATCCAAGTAAATTTGCCTACGCAGGAGAAAAGGAAATACCTCAAGATGCTGAGCTGCCTCAGTACTCAACCCCACAGTCGCAGCAGCTAACCCAATCAGTCCTCCCTACCAGAGAACAGACATAAAAATAGACTCCACACTCCACCAACCAAAACTCAACAGTAAAAGCCCGCAGTATCAATCAAGAAAATCAAAATCCTCAGAGCGCTAGTTCGACTAAAAACTCATCAATCGGCGTACCTTCCGGTGATTCGCCTGCGCGGAATACGTGAATTCATATGTCAGCAAGTTGATCACTGCGGAAATCTTATCATGATCCCCCGCTGCGGCGAGCTGCTTCACTATTCCCTCAATCTACACACACAATTCACATCGCGCGCACGCGCGCGCGCACAAACCCCAATCAACATCACCCGACAGTCAGCAACTAAAAGTTTCGAAAAGGGAAAGCGATAACCCAGACCTCGAGCGCGGCGTTCTTCCGCTTCTCGTAGAGCTTATCGGACAGATTGCGGACCACGGAGGCAGGAATCGCGGTCGTATCGGCCATGGCGGAGAATCAAACAAAAACCCCTAGAGAACCTCCCCCCCACCTCCTCCCCTCCCGCTCTCCACCCTCCGGCAAAACAACAATCAAAATCCCCGACCGTCAGAGCCGCTTCCTGATCTTCTCCGGCTCCAATCGGAACATCGCCCGCGCGCGCGCCGCCCTAGGGTTCCCCGCATTCCACCGCTGGCCTCGCCGGCGACGCAGGAAGAATCGGTCGGCGCCGGTCGCCGGTCGCCGACGCGGACGCTCGGGTTCGGTCTTCGCGGCGGAGAGGGAGGGAGGGAGGGAGGGAGAGAGAGTGCGGATCCGATTCGGGGAGATACGGATGGGGCAATCGGACGGGGATTCTTCGGATTTCCGCTGACCTAATTTCCGGTGGGGAAGAAATCGAGTTTCCTTAATTAAGGTTTGATCCGGGTTTGACAGAGGAGAAGGAAGATGGAGAAAGGAGAGAGATGAAGAGAGAGAGAGAGGAAGAAGGGCGGTTTCGGATTGGGGGGCTTTTTCTTTCGATCGACGATGATCACGACCAAAGACATCATGGTAGACTTGTCTTTGTCCACACCCACAAGAGTCGGATTTGTCCGGAAGTGCCTTTTTTTTTTTTTCCCTCACCGGATAATTTTTTTTGTGTTGTTTAAAAAGATAAAATTGATTTGAGTTCTTAGTGATCAATTATTCTTTGGAGATGTATTTGTCCGAAAGTGTTTTTTTTTTGCTCTAAAGTTTTTATGTTATAAAGGTTTTTATGTTATTTAAGTAAATAAAAATAGTTTGAATTTTTGTTGACCAAATTTATTTAAGATTTTTACGTTATTTAAGTAAGTAAAAAAAATTGAATTCTTGTTAACGAATTTATTTATGAGATTTTATAATTATTATGGATTTTATGTTATTTAGGCTTGTTTTTCTCAATTCCACACGTAGCTAAATTTGCTTGAAAGTTTTTTTCATCCCAAGGTTTTTTGTGTCATATAAGTAAGCAAAAATGATTTCAATTCTTGTTGATTGAATTTTTTTATGAAATTTTATATATTAAATATCCATATTATTATAAGTTTTATGTTATTTAGATTTGTCTTTCTCCTCTTACAGCCAACTGAATTTTTCTGACAGGTTTTTTTCTCTCCCAAGGTTTTTTGTGTTATTTAAAGAAGTAAAAATGATTTAAGTTCTTATTGACCAAATTTTTTATGGGATTTCATAATCATTAGGATCAATACCTAAAAAATCCCAAATTGGTACACATGTAATAAATTTATCTTGAACTAATTTTTTTATTATCAAAAAC
This sequence comes from Eucalyptus microcorys, assembly GCA_014182515.1. Taxonomy (NCBI): domain Eukaryota; kingdom Viridiplantae; phylum Streptophyta; class Magnoliopsida; order Myrtales; family Myrtaceae; genus Eucalyptus; species Eucalyptus microcorys. The sequence goes on along the minus strand of CM024568.1, from coordinate 28,308,459 downwards.
CCAAAATTGATACATTTTTGACAAATTTACCCAAACTGGTAGATTTGTGACAAATTTATTATAGGTTAATTTTCGTTAAATGTTATTATCAAATTGCTAAGTTTTATAATATACGATAGTTGACTAATGTACTAATTTAGGATTAGGATTTTACTCTTCACGTCACAGTTATACAATTTTTATAATTTTTTGTGATGTTAATTCAAATTAACGAATGATATATTTGTCACAAATGTAGTTTTCTGCTAAAAGACTGTCCCTGAAGAGCTTAAATAAGAGGTTTGCCCATTGTGGGAATGCATACTTGCAGAAAACTAACTTCGTTTTTTTTAGTTCTAAGCCTAGGTCCATTCATGGTATCAGAGCCATGGTTTGATTTATAACAAGATATGTTACATGCGCTCACAGTAGGTGAATCTAATTCTGAGAAGACATTTTCACACTATGATTGAACCTAAAATACTAGTAGCTCTGGTTACTCTTACTTCAACCCCATCCTCCTAAACTCTTTCAGATTTTCATGTGTCAAACGTTTCTAATATTGACTAGATCTCTTTTAGTAATGAAAATAAAATCTCTTAAACTCAACTATCTCTTATAAACCCCTATTCTACTTTTGCTAAACCTATCTCATCGTTTTCTCCCATCCGTTCCATTCGGCAACTTATTCACCAACACCATACCTTATAGGAAATAGCCAAAAAAAGCAACCTAAAGCCCCAAAATAAGAAGAAAGGCAACATGAAGTAAAGGGCTTAAAGGCTCAAAACCATGAGCCAAGCTGCACCATAAAACTGTTGAAAAGGGAATTGATTCGATTTTGCCACTTGACCTTCATTAATGATAACCTTTGTAGTTATTATGCCCAAGTTTCAACAATCACCATAGCCTAATAGGAAACAGCTGAAGCAAGCCACCTCAAGCCCAAATTAAGAAGAAAGGCAACTTCAAGTAAAGGGTTTAAAGGCTTAAAACCATAAACCAAGCTACACCAGAAAGCTATTGAAAAGGGTTTCCCACTCTAGCCACTAAAAATGAGTATTTTGTCATTCTTCAAATTCCATCAGAATTTCCCAAGCAATGGACCCAACAAGGATACTCTCATATCCATTATGAAGCTATTCATCTTGCTCTCATCTTTCATGGTCGTAAAGGCTTGCCAGTTGTGGTCAGAATAGCCTTATTGGATACTCGGTTCCTAAAATACTAGCATGCATGTATTGGCACTGTCCAAACCACTTTGAATGCTGGAACAATCTTCATAACCTTATATCCAAACTTCAATATTACTCTTTCAGACCCCTAGTTATTCTCCTTCAGCTTACTGGAGCTCCCTAGACGGCTGACTCTGTTGCAACAACACTACACTACCAAATGATTTATTGAGTGCAAAACCATGATCTTGATTTGAATTTCCAGAATGGGAATGAAGATGCCCTATTCATCTCTATGCAGAATGATCAAGTATCATGTATTTATGTTTCCAAACAAATCCCAAAAGAGAAGCTGGCCAAGCTCCTTCCGGAAACTTAGATTATTAATTATGAAAAGTTACATCAGAACAACAAGCCTCTCCAATCCTTAGATTCCGAATTCGTTAGGAAGAAAGATAGCACTGTTGCCATCAAATTTGGCAAGGAAAATGAAGAAAATCCTTCTATCTTCTAGACACTATTCATGATTGAACCATATGTTCCTGAGTCAATCTCCGAACCAAATCCCTAAAAACTTGTCCAATATTTTCAAAGTAATGGAAATTATGTCCATTACTACAAGGACCGATATTGTCACTATTTTTGGGACCCTTTTTGTTAATGCTTTTAATGTACAAATTCTCCTGATGAAATAGACCCAAATGCAAGACCCAACGAAAACACAAGAAGCCAAAGGATACTATGTATCAAAGGTACTTGAACGGAGACTCCTCCGTTGATTCTCTTGGAGTGTGATAAATTTTAATTCGTGATCTCTTATGTCCCAACTCCACCACCAGAGTTCACGGTGCCACCATCCACATCCCAGCCTTACCACCAACACCACCTCCTCCTCACAAAAGAGGAACTATTTCCCGTTTTATAAGCCAATCTTAAAGTGGGCAAAAAAACACTCTTACCCACTCGAGGCTCCAAAAGAGGTACCACCTAGTTCTTCCATCTCTATGTTCCAAGAGGTAGATTTTCCTCCTCTTGCTCGAGAAAGCTCGAAACTTTCTCCCAAAAGAATTCATCGACTTACAAGGGAGATATTGACATGCTCCCAAAATACTTGCCCCCATTGATGTGGACGAACATGGCAAACAAAAAAGGACTCCGGTTGCCGAAGTCATCTTGAATTGGCAATCAGAGACTCTCTTAGCACACAACAATACACTCAAAACAATTGTTTTCGTTGACCTAATTTTTGAGGAAAAAAAATCGAGTTTCCTTAATTAAGGTTTGATCCGGGGTTTGACAGAGGAGGAAGAGAGAGAAAGGAGAGAGAGAGAGAAGAATGGCGGTTTCGGATTAGGGCTTTTTCGATCGACGATGATCACTACCAGAGACATCATGGGAGACTTGTCTTTGTCCACCCCACAAGAGTCGCATTTGTCTGGAAGTGCCTTTTATTTTTCCCTCCCCGAAAGTTTTTTTGTGTTGTTTAAAAAGATAAAATTGATTTGAGTTCTTAGTGATCAATTATTTTTGGAGATTCTATATATTGAATATCCAAATCATTTATGGGTTTTATGTAGTTTAGATTTGTCTTCCCTCCCCATATGAAGCTACATTTGTCCAAAAGTTTTTTTTTATACCCTAAGGTTTTTATGTTATTAAGGTTTTTATGTTATTTAAGTAAGTAAAAATAGTTTGAATCCTTATTGACCAAATTTATTTATGAGAATTTATAATTATTATGGATTTTATGTTATTTAGGCTTATTTTTCTCTATTCCACATGTAGCTAAATTTTTTTTTCTCTATTCCACACGTAGCTAAATTTGCTCGAAGGTTTTTTTCATCCCAAGGCAAAAATGATTTGACTTCTTGTTGATCGAATTTTTTTATGGAATTTTATATATTAAACATCCAGATTATTATAAGTTTTATGTTATTTAGGTTTGCTCTTCTCTTCCCATAGCCAACTGAATTTCTCTACAGGTTTTTTTCCCCCAAGTTTTTTTTTTTGTGTTATTTAAAAAAGTAAAAATGGTTTAAATTCCTATTGACCAAATTTTTTTATGGGATTTCATAATCATTAGGGTCAATACCTAAAAAATCCCAAATTGGTACACATGTAATAAATTTATCCTAAACTAATTTTTTGACTATTAAAAACCGAAAATTAATACATTTTTGACAAATTTACTCCAAACTTGTAGACTTGTGACAAATTTATCCTAGGTTAATTTTCGTTAAATGTTACTATCAAATTGCTAAGTTTATTAATACGTGATAGTTGACTAATGTACCAATTTAGGATTTTACTCTTCATATGTCACAGTTATACAATTTTGTGATTTTTTGTGATATTAATCCAAATTAACGGATGGTATATTTATCACAAATTTATCATTTTAGGATTTTTGGCGGTTGAACAAATTAGTTTGGGTTAAATTTATCATAAGTACACCGGTTTAGGGTTTTTTGTGGTTATTTGGGGTACATTTGTCATATATATACTAGTTTGGGATTTTTTATGGTCAAAAAATTAGTTTAATGTAAATTTGTCAAATGTGTACTAGTTTGGGGTTTTTTCGGAATATTAACCATAATCATTATAGGTTTTATGTTACTTAGGGTTGTCTTTCTCTCACCTACACATGGCTGAATTTGTCCGAAAGTGTTTTTTTTTTTACTCCGTCAAGGCTTTTTATGTTATTTAAAGAAGTAAAATTGGTTTGAGTTCTTGTTGATCAAATTTTTTATGGGATTTTATCTATTGAATATCCAAATAAGGTTTTATGTTATTTAAGCATGTATTTCTCCTCCACACCAAGCTAAATTTCCCCGATAGTTTTTTTCTCCCCCTTAAGGTTTTTTGTATTATTTAAGGAAGTAAAAATGGTTTAAATTCTTGTTGACCAAATTTTTTATGAAATTTTATAATCATTATGAGTTTTATATTACTTAGACTTGTCTTTCTTTTAATCATGTAGCTGAATTCAAAAGTGTTTCTTTCTTCACCAAGGTTTTTCGTATTATTTAGGGAAGTAAAAATGGTTTAAGTTTTTATTGACCAAATTTTTTTATGAGATTTTATATATTGAATATCCCAATCATATTTTATGTTATTTAGGCTTATCTTTCTCCCCTCATACGTAGTTGAATTTCTCTGAAAGTTTTTTATTTTTTGCCCCAAGTTTTTTTTTTATGTTATTTAAAGAAGTAAATAGTTTGAGTTCTCGTTGATCAAATTTTTTAACAAACTTTATAATCATTATGGGTTTTATATTATTTAGACTTGTTTTTCTCTCCCCGCACATGTAGCCAAATTTGTTCAATTTTTTTTTCATCCCAGAGTTTTTTTGTGTTATTTAGGGAAGTAATAATGGTTTGAGTTCTTGTTAACCAAGATTCTTTATAAGATTTTATATATTGAATATCCAAATCAAGTTTTATGTTATTTAAGCTTATCTTTCTCCTCCCCACATGCAGCTGAATTTCTCTCAAAGTTTTTTTTTAACCCAAGTTTTTTTGTATTATTTAGGAAAGTAAAAATGGTTTGAGTCCTTATTGATCAATTTTTTTATGAGATTTTATAATCATTATGGGTTTTATGCTATTTAGGCTTGTTTTTCTCCTTTCTTCACATGTAGCCAAATTTGTCCGCAAGTATTTTTTTCTCCGCCAAGGTTTTTTATGTTTTAGAGAAGTAAAAATAGTTTAAATTCTTATTGACTAAATTTTTTTTATGAGATTTCATATATGAATATCCAGATCATTATGGGTTTTCTATTATTAAAGTTAGCCACACATATAGCTGAATTTGTCCAAAAGATTTTTGTTCTCTCCCCCAAGTTTTTTTTATGTTATTTAGGTAAGTAAAAATGGCTTGAGTTCTTAATGATCAATTTTTTTTTATGGGATTTTATAATTATTCTAGGTTTTATCTTATTTAGGCTTGCCTTTCTCACACACCTTCACACATACAGTTGAATTTGTCTAAAAGTTTTTTTCTCCCTCAAGTGTTTTTTGTGTAATTTGGGAAAGTAAAAATGGTTTAAATTCTCGTTAACTAAATTTTTATGGGATTTTATATATTGAATATCCAGATTTATTTAGGCTTATCTCTCTCCCCTCCACACCAAACTGAATTTTTCTGAAAGTTTTTCTTTCTCCCCAAAGGTTTTTTTGTTATTTAGGAAAATAAAAAATTTTGAGTTCTTATTAACCAATTTTTTTTTTTTTTTTTTTAGGATTTTATAATCATTATGGGTTTTATGTTATTTAGGCTTGTCTTTCTCCCCTCACACGTAACCAAATTTGTTTAAAAGTATTTTTTTTTCCGCAAAGGTTTTTCATTTTATTTGGAAAAGTAAAAATTGTTTGAGTTCTTGTTGACCAAATTTATTTTATGGGATTTTATATTTTAAATATACATATCATTATGAGTTTTATGCCATTTATGTTTTGTGATATTTAGGGAAGTAAAAATAGTTTTGAGTTCTTGTTGACCAAATTTTTTTATGAGATTTTATATATATTAAATATCCATATCATTATGGGTTTTATATTATTTAGGCTTATTTATTTCCCTCCCAAACGTAGCTGAATTTGTCTGAAAGTTTATTTTCTCCCCTATCGTTTTTTGTGTTAGTTAGGTAAATAAAAATGGTTAGAATTCTTGTTGACAAGTTTTTTTTTTAATTTTATAATCATTATAGGTTTTATGTTATTTGGGCTTGTCTTTCCACCCTAGACATGTAGCCGATATTGTTCGAAAATGTTTTTTCCTCCCCCAAGGTTTTTTTGTGTTATTTAGTGAAGTAAAATTTGTTTGAGTTCTTATTTACTAAATTTTTTTATAGGATTATATGTATTGAATATCCAAATCTTTGTGGGCTTTATGTTATATAGGTTTGCTTTCTCCTCCCTTCTCACCACACAAATAACTGAATTTGTCCGAAATTTTTTTTTCTCCCCCAATGTTTTTTGTGTTATTTAGGAAAGTAAAAATGGTTTGAATTCTTATTGACCAAATTTTTTAAATAGATTTTATAATCATTATAAGTTTTATATTATTTAGACTTGTCTTTCTCTCCCTTTCACGTAGTCAAATTTGTCCGAAAGTTTTTTTTTTCTCCCTCGAAGTTTTTCTGTGTCATTTAGGGAGTAAAAATAGTTTGAATTCCTATTGATCAATTTTTTTTGTGGGATTATAAGTGTGTATATATATGTATATTAAATATCCCGATCATTATGGATTTTATTTTATTTAAGCTTGTCTTTCTCCACCTACCTTACAAGCAACTGAATTTGTCCAAAAGTTTTTTTTGTCTCCCCCAAGGTTTTTTGTGTTATTTAGGTAAGTAAAAATAGTTTGAGTTCTTATTGAGCAAATTTTTTTAATGAGATTTTATGTTCATATGGATTTTATGTTACTTAGGCTTGCCTCCCCCTCCCTAAACAAAGCTAAATTTTGTTCAGAATTTTTTTTTCTCCCCAAGCTTTTTTGGGTTATTTAGAGAAGTAAATATAGTTTAAGTTCCTATTAACTAAATTTTTTATGGGATTCTTTAATCATTATGGGATTTTTGTTATTTAGGCTTGTCTTTCTCCCTCTACACGCAACCAAATTTGTCCAAAAGTGTTTTTTTTCTTCCCCGAGGTTTTTTTGTATTATTTAGGGGTTAATTAAAAAAAAAAAGCACTAACTTTAGGTCAAGTGACAATTTTGGCCCAAACTTTTTTTTATCTCTTAAAAAAAAATCAACTTTAGGCCGAGTGTCAAATCTGACTTAAACTTTTTTTTTTTGTGTAGTAAAATAGCACCAATTTTAGGTCGATGGACAATTTTGGCCCTAATTTTTTTTTGTCTCATAAAAAATTCCAAACTTTCACCTTTATTCCAAATTTAACCCATATCGTTGACTTTTTATATGAAGTTAACCTTTCCAGGTTCTAATAATGAGCTTGGCAGATCTCCTCTATGATATCTCTTGACGGACGGTGGTCTACAACTTCATATTATGACAAAGCAGTGAAGTCTAGTTAGAGAAATTTAATCCGGAGATCTTTCTGATTTGCTATTGAAGCGTAGGAGATGATGAATAACTTCATTGTTATTCTTCAAGTTGTGACTTAGATAAGAAGATAATGACTAGTGATTTATACTCAGCCAACAAGTGCACATGAATTTATTGTTAAAGACAATTAATGGATCTAAGTTAAGAATGGCAAATTTGGGATTGAAGTAAAAATTGGTGATTTTTTTCGAGACAAAAAAAAAGTTCAGGATAGATTTGTTACTTGACCCAAAGTATCAACTTTTTTTGGAATTAGCCTTTTATTTAGAGAAGTAAAAATGTTTCGAGTTCTTATTGACCAATTTTTTATGGAATTTTATATATTTAATATATGGATCATTAGGGGTTTTATGTTATTTATACTTATCTTTCTCCTCCCTCCCCTCTCCACACGCAACTAAATTTGTCCGAAAGTTTTTTTTCGCCCCTAGTCTCTTTGTCTTATTTAGATAAGTAAAAATAATTTGAGTTATTATTGACCAAATTTTTTTTTGAGATTTTATAATCGTCATGGGTTTTATGTTATTTAGGCTTGCCTTTCTCCTCCCCCACACAACTGAATTTGTCCCAAAGTTTTATTTCTCCCCCCAAGGTTTTTTGTATTATTTAGGGAAGTTAAAATAGTTTGAGTTCTTGTTGACCAAATTTTTTATGGGATTTTATAATTAGTATGGGTTTTATGTTATTTTGGCTTACCTTCCCCCTCTCCCCACAACTAAATTTGTCCAAAAAAATTTTCTCCTCCCCCAAAGTTTTTTATGTTATTTGAGCAAGTTAAAATGGTTTGAGTTCTTGCTAATCAAATTTTTTTATGAGATTTTATATATTGGATATCCAAATCATTATGGGTTTTATGTTATTTAAGCTTGTCTTTCTTTACCCACGTAGCTGAACTTGTCCGAGAGGTTTTCTTTTCCTCCTCTAAGTTTTTTTGTGTTATTGAAGGAAGTAAAAATGGTTTGAGTTCTCGTTGACCAAATCTTTTTATGGGATTTTATAATCATTATGGGTTTTATGTTATCTAGATTTCTCTTTCTCCCACCCATACACAGCTGAATTTGTCCGAAATTTTTTTTTTTTCGGCCAAGGTTTTTCATGTTATTTAGGTAAGTAAAAATGGTTTGAATTCTTATCAACCAAATTTTTTTATGGGGTTTTATAATCATTATGAGTTTCATGTTATTTTGGCTTGTCTTCCCCCCCTCCCCCAAACATGCAGCTACATTTGTTCAAAAGTTTTTTTTTCCTCCCCAAGTCTTTTGTGTTTTTTTTATAAGTAAAAATGATTTGAGTTCTTGTTGACCAAATTCTTTTATGCAATTTTATAATCATTATGAATTTTATGTTATTTAGGCTTGTCTTTCTCTCCGAAAGTTTTTTTTTCTCCCCCAAGGTTTTTTGCGTTATTTATGTAGGTAAAAATGGTTTAAGTTCTTGTATATCAAATTTTTTTATGAGATTTTGTAAATTGAATATCCAAATCATTATGGGTTTCATATTATATAGGCATTTTTGTAGGGGTTTTATATATTAAAAATCCAAATCATACATTGCACTTTCTCGTTTCTTTTCAAATTTACCAAGCATTTCTAGAACTTCCAATTACGTTTATTAATCAACAGAGCTACTTGTTTTCTTTTCGTGGGAATATTCTAAGTAGTTCACGATTGCGCGTCGCAATGCTCAATGCTAGTTCTAAGATAAAGGAAAATTTGTCTTTTGAGAAAAGAATCAATAAATGAAGCTCCATCTAGCGTGCTTACATTAGTACATCATGCATCTTTATATATTAGGAATAATAATACAAATGATTCTTAAACTTTGACTCAATGAGCAATGTAATTATTGAACTTCTAACTTGTTCAATGTGGTCAATAAATTTTAGCCTAATGTGTAATGTCGTCTCTGAGCTTTTAATTTTGTTCAATGTAATTCCTATATTTTTTGTATGTGTTCAAGTTAGCCCCTAAATTATATGAAGATTTTTAATGTTATCCTTCCATCAATTTAAGTTTAGAGACAACATTGAACATTTTCATATGGTCCAAAGGCTAGATTAAACATGTATCAAAAGTTCAAGAACCACATTGAATAAATTAAAAGTTCAAGGATCATATTGTAGATTGAATTAAAGTTCATAGTCAATTTGTGTCATTTTCCCTCTATATTACAAGGAAAATTTAAAGAGAAATGTTCAACCTCAAAGTTTGTTATAAAATATTATCAAAAAAATTTTTTTTTTTTTTTGGTGGAAGGTAAAAATATATTGAGCTTGAACTAACAATATAAACAAGATTCGGCACCACAAAACTTGCACTCAAGAAGACAACAAGTCAAACTGAGTGGAAGGGAGTCGAATGCAAAAAGCCGCTAAACAAAAAAGCAGCGAACAAGGAAATGCAGGCAAAACTAGCACTACCAAAAACAAACAAAAAGTTTGTTCTTATCGCAAGACAAAATACTATAGAAGTGTATTTTCGTCACTTTAAAGGGATGCATAATATATTTCTTGTTATAATTTCTTGGATTTATTGATAAACCTTCTTTCCTTAAGAATTAGTTGTAGAATTGCTCATGGATTGCTTTTTAGATCATAATATTAACAACTGATGGCAAGTGAGAGAGATGTCTTACACGGTTTTGCCTTAATGAGCCTCATGTGTGGCTAGTGGCTACTTAGGGATATAGTTTACTCTCTAATCATTTTTAGTAGACTCGGCATTGGCACGTGTTCCCTTGACACGTGGCAAATTATCAATAGCTCTTGATCCTAAGACAAGGCACAACCTATCGACCATTGATTTCTTCGCGATGGATTGCTAGATGGCACAATCTTGTTCGTTAACCATTTTGACCCTCTCATGGTCACCATATGTGTCTTGTTAATTTATTCTTTTTGGGGACTTTTGACCAATAGCACTTTTATATTTCTAAATGTCTAGACTTTTGGCACTTTTGAGCTTCGTTATTTCAGCACTCTTGCACTATTAGAGTTATGAACGTCTAGTTTCCTCAGCTTAAATATCTTTAAACTTTGAAAATTTGGCGGCATCATTAAGGAATTCTCCACAACAAGTTCTTACCGACTTAACTCTCCTTACCTACCACCTACATTCAAGTACCCTACAATCATCCATTTTTCTTCTCACACCTTATTAACTTCATCATGATTTTCAATATTATTGTTGGGCTACACTAATTCTTTCACAATATCAAGTGACCTTCTTGAGAGAGAATCCCCTTAGCACATTCTAGCAACCTCTCTAGGATAGAGAACAATTATATAAAAAAAGAATAGTAACTCCATCCCAAATTAAAACAGGCAGATCATATTATGACCTTGACCCACATGCATCAATTTCATCTTATTCTGATTAATTCAATGCCGAAGAAAGGCACCACTTTCCCGTGTAATTTGCTATGGATTGTTGAGATTACATCTTCAACCGATTTGTGTGGAAATCATTTCTAGATAATAGAAGGGAAGAAGAAGGAAGAAATTCTAATCGAAAACAAAGATTTAGAGTCTCAAGTTGTTGCAAAAACTCCAATTGGAAGAGAGGGTTTACATGAAGAGTTACTCAATCAATCAAAAGGACAGGAAAAGAATTCTTAGAAGAAAACAATGTCATCTCATCTGGCACATAAATATATTCTCTCAAAGTTTCTACTTGTCAGAATCAGAAGAATTGTACTCTCAATAACCATTTTGCAACTTTGCGCCTTGAAGAATTGCAATGACGAGAAGAAGAATATGTGAAGGAATTTCCATATTTTTATTCCTTTATTTTTTTTTTTTGGTGCCATGTTGTAATTCAAGTATCGGCTGCTCTAGATCTAGATTTTTTGGTCATAAATTGCAAAAATGAACGCTGAAGAAGATGAGCTCTCAGATGAAAAGTTTCGTGAGAATGAAGGAAATGAACATGATAGGAAAATTTCTTTCTATTATGCTTTAATAATTTCCTTCTTTTATTCGGTTTTCTATATGGCATCAAAGCATTTCTTTGAGAGCATTAAACACACTAAACAATGGTTGCGAGAGTTCCTAAATTCCAATATGCTATTCACGTAAACATAAATGATTTTGTTACAATTAAGCTTGTTGAAGATAATTTTCTTCTTTGGCAAGTACAGTTTCATTGATTTCTTCGGAGGCAGGAGCTATCTAGGTTTGTCATTGGTGAGATTTCACCATCGTCATAGAAGCTGCATATTGAATTTGATGGTAAGGAAGTTGAAGAGCAAAACCGCGATTATGCAGACTGGATGAGAACTAACCAACTGATATCCTCTTGGATCAGTGGAGCAGTCTCCAAGAACATTTTGTGTTTGATTATTGGCTTATAAACATTGTTCGAGGTATGGCAAACTCTCTTGAACTGATTTACACAAAAGTCCATAGCTAGAGAGTTTGAGCTAAGGGGCAAACTCCAAGCATATCAAAAATGCGGTAGGCCATTATCTTATTATCTCAAGGAGTACAAACTAATTTGCAATCAATTGAACACAATTGGTAAGCATGTGGATGAGATAACGAAGGTTTTCGGCATCTTGGAGGGGTTAGGATTGGAATATGAGAATTTTAGAACAACTATGTAATGTTTGAAGCCTCAACTGGATTACAACGAGGTTATTTTGCAACTAGAGAAGTTCGAAATGAGGTTGCAAAATTACTCCTCAAGCTAATATAACCCGAATTTCACCTATTGTGGGCAGAGGAATGTTGAAATAGAGCCGAATGTGGGTTTGACAATGAGGTTGTTCAACCAAATTTTGCTTTTGTGGGTAGAGAAGAAACAATATGTTTTATAAAAATAGAAGTAGACATAATTATGGCAAAGGTGGTCATGGTTATGTATATCAAAGAAGAAATCAAAGTTGTAGATCATTTGATTTAAGCCAAGACCAAGAGATTCAAGCTTATAAACAACAGATCAATAATTTTGGTTCAAGCGAGGGATTTCGACCTTATGCAAGTGCTTCACAAAGGTATCGAGATGTTAAGTTATATCCTTCCTCGAATTCATCTATCAAAAACATCTAAGATGAGAAAGCAACAGACGGTGTGAGATTGGCATGTCAAACCTACAAGCGACCAGGACATGATAAGCTTTGGTGTTGGTATCAATTCAATAATTCCTTTCAGGGAGAACATCTCGATGGTCCTTGTGGCAATGCATCTTGAAGATTCGAAGGGCAGTGAATGGTACACAAGCATGGGAGCCACAGCCCACATAACTATTAATCCAAGTATTATTCACAACTCCTCAAAGTATAATGGAACGGATACAATAATGATAGGAGATGGGTCTTGTCTTCCTATGACATTCACTGGGAATGCGTTTTTACACACTGAGTTTGATGCGTTGCCTCTTAATGATGTGTTGGTGGTTCCCGAAATAAGGAAAAAATCTACTTTTAGTTTCTAAGCTAAAAGATGATTATCCTTGCTCTTTTGTTTTTGACAAATGCGGTCTTTATTTTACGGACCATCAAACCAACACAATGATGATGCTCGGAAGGAAAATTGAGGGTTTTTACAGATGGATCGGCAAACAACCAAGGCTCTTTTTATTCAAAGACATAAAGAGGTTAAGGAAGAAGTGTGGCACTAGCGGCTAGCTCACACTAATTCTCAGATTTTAAGGTTTCTTCAGAATTAGAAGATGATCCGATGTAATAAGACAACTCAGTCTATATGTAGGAGTTGTCAGATAATAAAAAGTACTAAATTAGCATTACAGTTGTCTAAGTCTGGAACCAACTTTCCTTTGGAAATGATTCACTACGACATTTGTGGACCATTGCTAGTGAAATCATTTCAGGGTTTCAAATTTTATGTTGGGTTTATCCAATGAAGTTGAAGTCGGATTTCTATGATATCTTCGTTTTGTTTCAAAAATATGTGAGAAATCAATTTGATCACAAAATTGAAGTGTTTCAATGTGATGGCGGGGGCAAATTTTCAAGCGTTAAATTTCATAATTGTTTAAAGGCTTGTGGGATCAAAAATTACATGTCTCGTCCTTACACTCCGGAACAAAACGAGATTTCTAAACGGGAGCATCATCATGTGGTGGAACTCGGTTTATCAATGCTATATCATGCAAGAGTTCCATTGATTTACTAGGTGGATGCTTTCTTGACTACCATTGATATTATAAACATGCTTGCCGGTCCAAATTTGTAGATGTAGTCTCCTCACAACAAGCTTTTTGGACAAAAACCAAGTTATGAACATCTATGGGTATTCGAACATCTACGGGTATTTGGAAGTGCTTGTTATCCTTGTCTTAGACCTTATGTGTAACACAAGTTCGATCCTCGCTCACTCACTTGTGTGTTTCTCGGCTACAGTGACAGACATAAAGGGTGACAATATCTTGTACCCTCATGGTAGAGTTTATATTAGCCGAAATGTCATATTTGATCAAAGTTTCTTCCTTTTTGCTAAGAAGCTGAATGAAGTGTTTCCACATTATATTGCTTTGTATAAGAAATGGGTTGAAAAGGTTGAAATTCTGGATTCAAATAGAAAGAGTAAGGAATATCACTAACGACACTACAGGTTTTTTTTCAAGAAAGTGGCACGCGTTAAATTGGATAGATGTGTGTTCCTTATACTACAACTAAGGGGGTGCATGACAAACCAGAATTTTTGTTCTAGAAACAATTTTTCTATTCCAAACCTATTTCTGGAATAGAAATCCGTTTGATAAACCTATTCCGTTTTTCTATTTCTGAAAAAGATTTCTGTTCCAGAAATAGATTTGGAACAGAAATCAGAAATAGAAATTTTCTACTTCTCTATTTCTGGAACAAAAATAAAAAATAATTTCTCCAGAAATAATTTCTCCATGAAATTTTCTACTAAGATGAATATGCTTAGAAAAAGTATTGCCAATAAAATGGCAAGAGATCATAATATGCCGGAGATTCCATGAAATCGTGTTTTCAACTTTTGTAATGTATTTCTATTATTTTGTATTTGGGGATTTCCAATCTTTGCTTTTGTAATGTGATACTGTATTTGATGATTCCTATCTCAATTCTTGTAATGTGATGTTCTACTTGATGATTTCCCTTATTTGTAATGGTCATTTATGACAAGCTCTATTACACTTCGTAAAATTCGCCAATTTTGTAAAATTTGCCGCAAATTGCCCAATACTCTTCTTTGTGTTTCTTTCTAAAATGATTGCTCGATATCGTAAACCGTGGCGGCGATCGATGTGACACACTAGCATGAAGAGGATTAGAATATAGTTGCCCACCTTAGTTTTGGGAACATTCTATCATGCTCAAGAGTAATGTATATTGATCTCTTTTTTCTATTGTATGGAGACTATTGATAAGTATATTGTTTGACCGTAATTGCCTATCTAGGTGGATGCTTAAGAATTTTGTGTGAAAATTTAGAAAATTCGATATAACAACTCTTACTTTGTATTTTTTTTTTTTTTCAAAAAAGGGAGACTTTACTAAAAAAAATAAAAAAAAAAACTCTTACTTTGTATTTGGGTTAATGGGTTCATAAGCATATGAAATTTGTAAGAATTGACATCTCATTTGCTCCAAAAAAAAGAAAATTTTGTTTTAAGAAATAGAAATTTTATACTATTATCAAACAAATTTCTATTTCTGAAACAGAAATTGTGTATCATTATCAAACAGATTTTTTTGCTCAGAAACTCGTCCTGAAATAAAAATAGAAAAATCTATTTCTGTTCTAGAAACTATTTCTGGAACAGAATGGTTGTCATGCGCGCCCTAAGAAGTCACAGAAACCATCACATCAACAATCACCATCTGTTTCAGATTCACCATCTATTTCAAAACTAAAAAGGGAAAGTCCATCTATTTAACCCATTGTAGCTCTAGTTAATAGCTGTCCGGGTCAGGAAACACGAGTTTTGCACCCTTTCAAACAAGTGGAACATCAAAACACACTATGCAAGCCCAATCCAAGTCAGGGATTGTGAAACCAAATCCCAATGCCTGTTTGGCTAAATATCATGTGTTTGCAAAGCCTAAGACATTCAAATCCGCATTAACACGTGAGGGATGGAATGAAGCGATGAAAGAAGAGATGAATGCACTTCATGAAAACTAAACCTAGACCTTAGTTCCAAGAACAAATCTGCATGTAATAGGGTGCAAATGGGTTGCTAAAGACCAAATTAGCACTTGATGGAAGTCTTGACAAGTTGAAAGCATGATTGGGGTTCCACCAAGAGGAGTGTATTAATTTATTGGAGAGATTTAGTCCAGTTGTAAAATAGGCAACAATTCAGATTGCTCTTTAGGTTGCGATGGTAAAGAAGTGGTCAATACATCAACTCAATGTCAAGAATGCTTTTTTGCATGGCACAATAAAGGAGACAATTTATATGAAGCGACCTCTAGAGTTTGCGCATCCTACACTTACTAATCATGTGTGCTTACTCCGGAAATCCCTTTACGACCTACGATAGGCACCACGCGCCTAGTTTGAGAAGTTTAATAACTTCTTACTTGAGTCGGGATTCTTCTATAGCACCATGGATCCATCACTTTTTGTGTTTCATAAGGGGCAAGACACGATTCTACTCTTGCTTTACGTGAATGACATTTTGTTGACTAGTAATTCTTATCATTTACTTACACAACTGATCAAGTCTCTTGGTTTAACTTTTCACATGGACTTGGGTGTATCCATTACTTGTTGGACATAGAAGCAAAGCACACACATGAGGAACTCTTCCTTTGTCAAACAAAATATGTTGTTCATCTCCTTGAGAGGGCAAACATTAAAGAGTGCAAACCAGTATCAACACCTTTGTCAATGAAACCATCTCATACATCAGATGATGAAGTATTTCTTGGTCAACCACCTGAATACTGAAGCTTAGTTGGAGGTCTTCAATATTTAACGATAATGAGACCGGACATTGCTTACATTACCAATATGCTTTGTCAAAAAATGCAGAAACCTACAGTTGGTGATTTTGACAGATTGAAACGAGCTCTTCGTTATGTTAAAGGGACTATCAACTTGGGATTCTTCATTCACTCTAACAGTTCATTGAAGCTTTATGGAGTGTCGGACACCTGGAGTGCCAAAACTTGACACGGAGGAACACTTAAGTGTCAAAAGTTAGGAAAGTGACAGTTAAATGCAAAAATCGGAGCAAAATGGATCACTTAAGTGCCAACAGCGAGAAAATCCGGCCAAAATGCTAACGTAACAATTTTTCGATGATGCCATTTTGCACGATGACGTGACTAAACAAATGCAAAACGACGTCGTTTTGCTACGACGTGGTAAAAAAATTAATATGAAAATTAATTAAATTTAATTTAAAACTAAATTTATTTAAAATATTTAAAAGTAAATAAAATAAAATAAAATAAAATAAAATAAAAAAGGCCAAGGGAGGCGGTTGAGGCTAAGCCCTCACCATCGCCGCCGCCGGAAGGGCCGATGGAGGGGGGGTCGGCCGGGGTCGACAGCCCCGACCAAGGCTCGGCGACCCCGGCCAACCCCCCACCATCGCAAGCCCTTCCCAACGGCGGCGGTGAGGCGGCTATAGCGAGGGCTCAGCCCTCAACCACCTCCTTCCCTTTTCTAAAAATATTATTATTATTATTTTATTATAATTTAATTTAATTAATTTTTATATTCAAATCCAAATTCACTTCAAAACGACAACATTTTTGCGATTCTATGCTAAGTCAGCTCTTCAGCAAGCCACGTAAGCGAGAAAAATAATAAAAAATTACCACTTAAGATTTCCGACAAGATTCACCGAAAGTGGCACTTAAGTGTCTCACCTTTCAAGTTTTATGTGTTTTGGCATTGGATGCCAATTGAGTTTTAGGTTTTCAGCATTGAAGGTTGCATTGAAACGAGACATCTGACTACCGGGTTTTGTACTTATCTTGGCTCAAATATAATCTCATGGTTAGCGAAGAAGCAAACTAACATATCTCAATCATTAATGGAGGCAGAGTACAGAGTGCTTGCCTCTACTACTGCTGACCTCACGTGAATAAGTTTCATTCTTCGGGACATTGGAATATCGTTAGCTTCGCCAATGATACTCTTTTGGGATAATCAATCGAAGATTTCTCTTACTACTAACCCCATTTTACATGCCAACACAAAGCACATAGATGTTGATTTTCACTGTGTCTGCGAGCAAATATCCTTGGGTTCTTTCAATGTATAATATGTTATGAGAAACCGTCAAATTGTTAGCATTTTTACTAAGGCATTGTCAAGACAAGACTATTGCATCATCCAAACCAAACTAGGTTTAGGGTTCAAACCCTTACCCACTTTGCAAGGGATGTTGAGATTACATCTTCAACCAGTTTGTATGGAAATCATTTGTAGATAATCAAAGGGAAGAAGAAAATGAAATTCTGATCAAAGAAAAAGGTTTTGAGTCTCAAGATATTGCAAAAACTCCAACTAGAAGAGAGGGTTTACATAAAGAGAGAGCTGCTCAATCAATCAGAAGGAAAGGAAAAGAAATTTTAGAAGAAAACGATTTCATCTCATCTAGTGCACAAATATATTCTCTCAAAGCTTCCAGTAGTAGTACGTGTCAGTATCAGAAGAATTGTACTCTCAATAACCGTTTTGCAACTCTGAAGCTTGAAGAATTATAGTGACGAGAAGAAGAATCTGTGAAGGAATTTCTATATTTTTATTCCTTTATTTTTTGTGTGCTGAGCTGTAATTCAAGTATTGGCTACTCTGAATCTAGATTTTTTGGTCATATAATTTATAGAAAATGAATGCTGAAGAAGAGTCATATGAAAAGTTTAGTGAGAACGAAGGAAATGGCTATGGGCTTTCTATTCTGCTTTAATTATTTCCTTTTTCTATTCAGTTTTCTACAAAAACAACTTAGCAGATTCTCAAGCACCTATCACTAGTAACCTTTAGTGTCATGGAAACTGTCTTCTCTTCGTTTAATTGTCAAGTGTTAGAACTTCAAATGTTTCGTTCTTATGTTTAGCTTTTAAGTAATAGGAATCTTATTTATGTAATAAAAATTTTGAGGTTTGGACATCTTTTAGGAATTTAGGTAGTAAAAGAGGAGAGGTGATTCAAATCTTCTTTTATATTTAACCAAAATCATTATTTATAACTCTCTTTTTTCGTTTCTTCTCAATTACCAAGTATTAGAAGATAAAACAATATTTCGTTCTCTGGAAGAAAAAATTATTAAATGAAGCTCCATCAGAAAGTGCTTGCATGAGGACATCATGCATCTCTTTTATCTCATTACATTTTTCTATATTACAAGAGAGTGTTAAAAGAGTAATATTCAATCTCAAATTTTGTCAAAAAATATCATCAAAAAGTTCATGCTTACTATAAGATGTTTATTCTGGCAGAGGAAATACCATAAGATACACACTGTAGGAGCATAATCTAGTCAATTCAGATGGGTGCAAAATATATATTTGATATAATTTCTTTAACAATTAATATTCTTTGCTTAGGAATTTATCGTAGATGTGCTTCACCAAGTATTGGTCTACATTTGAGTTTTTAGGATGGTGATGGTAACTTATAGATGATGGAGATCTCTTAGACAATTTTGCCCTGGTGGGTCCGATGGAGGGCTTGTTAGGGATAACTTGGCTTATTCCCTAATCATTTTTAGTAGACTTGGCTTTAGCCTGCGTCCTCTTGACTTATGGCAAACTATTGGTGGCTTATGTTCCTAAGACGAGCCACAACCTATCCACCGTTAACTTCCTCACTATGGATTGCCAGACAGCACTGTTATTTGTTAATCATATTCTCACAGAACTTTTGACACCTAGCGTTCAGCTTCACTACATCAACATTTCCACATTATCGGATTTCTGAACGTCTAGACTCCTTGGATTCTCCATCTTCAAACTTTGAAAGTTCGGCCACAAGTCATTGGGAAACTTTGCACAGCATGGCGTTACCTAACTTTATTCTCCCCACCTACCACTTGCGTTCAAGTCCACTGCAATTTTCCATTTCTCTTTTCACGCTTTGTAAACTTCATCCTGCTTTAAGTGTTATCGTGTTATCGTTTTGCAACGTTGACTCTTTCACAACGCTACGGGACCTTCTTGAGAGGAAATCTCCTTAATAAATTATGACGACTTCACTATGAAAGAGTGATTACCGTGGGGTGGGTGGCCAGCTCTCCACACACACTCTTGCGACTCTTGTGTCCGTCTATTCCGTGAAAAAGCAGTTTTTAGCTTTTCGTGCACCCAAAAGATCGGGATTTTTTTGGAATGCTGATGATGATGATAAAGAGGATTGCCTCTTATTGTTCTCCTTCATTTAATTGTGGGGAA
This sequence comes from Eucalyptus microcorys, assembly GCA_014182515.1. Taxonomy (NCBI): domain Eukaryota; kingdom Viridiplantae; phylum Streptophyta; class Magnoliopsida; order Myrtales; family Myrtaceae; genus Eucalyptus; species Eucalyptus microcorys. The sequence continues at coordinate 28,288,890 of CM024568.1, read as the reverse complement.
GTGTTGAGATTTCGACCTTCTTTTTTCTCTTTGTTAATGCGATTAGAAACTGTATTTAGGGAATAAACTACTCTTCTATGATAATATTGTATATATTTTTACCAGAGAAATGAAGATTTTGTCTAAATTAAGCTAAGCATCTAGAGGAAGTGCACTACTCTTTCCAAGCATCTCCTATCTCTTTCCAAAGACACTCAGAAGTAACATCAAATTTCAAACTTACGTCAAGATATATCATGAAAAGTTCATGCTTACAATAAGACAAACTTATCTTTGGCAAAAAAGAAGGGGGCATTACCTAACAAGGAGCAAAATGATAGTTTACGTCGATCAAACCCATAATTGTGAGGGCTTTTCCCTAAAAAAGGTCTTAATGTTCACACGTGGAACAAATTTATCCACAACTTTCAAATGTTTTATAGAAAGGTTCCAACTTTCATCCGTGGACAAATCTAGCCACTGTTAGACTTGGCTTATGTGACGTCTAATCTACTAAGTAGAGGATGATGTGACCAATGACAACCGCCACCTTGTGTGGCATATTCCCAAATAAAAAATAAAAAAAAGGGCCATCAAGCTAGGGCTTCATATGAGAGAGAGAAAGAGGGGCACTCGGTTTCGATTACTTGCCAACTTTTTATTTGATTGCTTCAAACATATCAACGTTTCAAATAATTTACAGCATACTGATCTGGAAAGCTTTCCAATGTATTAAAGTTGCGACCAAATAAACATTTCTAAGTGAACTCAAAAAAGAGAGAAGCCAGCAATTTTGACGTGCAGATAATATTTGCATGTAAATGTTGGTAAATTATTAAAGCAGGTGGTTATTCCGAAACAACTAAATAAGCCTTGGTAACCCAATCAAATAAGAGTCAATAAATCTAAAATTAGATGGTAACAAAAATTCATGAAAAGTTGGTAAACCAGTCAATTAACATTGGTAAATTTGCCGTAAGAATTAATAATTTTAATATAGTGGTAAATTTGATAAGTTATTGGAACAAGAGGTAATTTTGAAACAATCAATAAAAGTTCGTTAATGGATGATTTAATGTAAAAATTAATAACTTTAATAAATTTGTAAAGCTAGCAAATTTACATAATAATTGGTAATTTAAAAGAATCTCATGACCATCGATACTCCCACGAAACTGTCAACAACTTATTAACAAGTACGAGCAAAATAATTGGTACTTCCATAGAAAACTCATGGTAACATATTACAAGTGAAATAAGTTGCCAGTCAAAATGTACAGGTTTAGAAATTTATTGATAGCTTTAAGGAATCACCAACATAAAATAGCATTCCATATTTTTAAGCACAGAACGCTAAAAACCTGCTGAAATTTATTCAATTTTCTACAACTTATCTGATTGTATTATCACCTTCGAAAAGCATTGATTTTTCGAGATGACAATGAAATATGCATTTCTGGAGGACACTGGCAATCCACACAATCCAATTTTTAGAATTATAAAATCAATCCTTTTCTTTTAGGCTAAAATTGACAGATTCAATCATCAAAATGCCAAACTCCTCTCTTTAGCACTATATTGTAAATGAAAGTAAGACATCTTCTCGTATCTATAGGACTTCAGACAGCCTGCCATCATTTTCTAGAATTAGCTTGAAAGTCAGAATTCTTGAACCTAACAATTTGATTATTGTTCAGTATAAGGACGGCCTCATGCGATGACAGAGCACACGAGACGCACATTCTCAACGTGGAAAGCCAGGGGAATCTCCAAAGAATATTGGCGTCCCTAGAAGGTGAAGTGATCTTGCTTAAGATTTGCCTGTTTGTGCAAATTGGTGCTCCATATATTCACAATTCCCCTCTCAAGGATAAAGTGACATTAATGCAGAAGGCACGCGCGAGGTGTTGAACTACGCCTATCGTGATTGGTGGAATCAGTCCCTCGCACCGCCACTCTTAAGTTCGTGCAAAAAGCAAGCGAGTGAATCAAGTATGACTGGCCATCAAAGAAGAAATTGGAAACTCCATTTACGGGCCCGTGTAATTGCGATGCCGTCTCCCCGGGACAAGGGGGCATTTTGAATGAACTCTTTTCACTGATCAAATGGAAGAAAGCCATACAGAAACATTCCGTACATGCTCCAGAAGTACGCTCACCTAGTCCTCAGAAAAAGCTACTCATGGTAAGGATTTATTGGGATCGTTAGCTAGCTACAATAAGATTACAATTACATTTCGACACCCAAGCAGAAAACTAATTGTTACAAGATGGACATCGAAACAATCAAAGTCGATCAAAGGAAAAGGGTCTCATGAGAGATTCTTCAAGTTCTCTAAAACCTTGGTAAACTGGCTCCGTTTGGCTCTGTGGAAGGGCTAACCTCCGAACCTCAGTCATGTACCTGTTTTTACGACATTACAAGCATAAGCATCAGAATACTTCTTCTAAATGTGAAATCACAAGAACAAAAGGAAAAAAAGAGAGATTGCAGAATAAGGAAAAATGTTGGAAGATGAACTTCTTGAGTTGATATAAACTATTTCAGTAAGTTTCAGAAGACAACTCTCATCTCTTAGGATGGTCTCTGACAGTGTTGCATCCGAATGTATTCACATGAGATATGAAGCAATTTTTCTTTCTTTTTCTGGGGTATTGTGTTTTGTGGGGCGGGGGAAGGTAAGTTTCAACTCATCTATTTTGACTTTCCTAGGCAACCTCCAATTCCGAATGCCATATCTCGATTAGAATTTGGAATTCATTTACGCTCACTGCTCTCCATGCCATGAACCCCCTCAGGCAATATTCTTCCAGTCTCTAAACTTCCCCAATATCTCAGGAAAAAAAAAAAAATCCTCACCCCTCATTTGCCTCTCCTCACTTCAAGTCCCAAAAATCAACCAGCAAGCACAACTGAGAACCGCTTAGCCTCATTTTACTCCAAACATAGCCCTTTCTTAGTCACAAGTAGAACAGGCAAAGAGAATGAAGTTTAAAGTCTCCCCATTGCACTATAACATAAAAGGGTGAATCATAATCTATGCAATAGACAAATTACTTTTTGCCCCCTTTGTTTTGCTATCCTACATTTTGCCCCTCAAAAGTGCAGGTGGCAGCCAAAGTTACAGTTTGACATTAATTTCACGTAATTAAAGCTTAAGGTTTGAAAGAATCTATCTGACCCTTCAACATTCAATCAAATTCTTCAGCTTCAACTACACACCCAAAACATTAGTTGCAGTTAAATAGCTTAAGTTTGAAAAGTGCAATGCCCATTCAAGGACAGTGCACAGGGAGGAAAAAAGACCAAGACAAAGTAAAACCTCAAGCATTATATTGAACGTTCCATTTACATAACCATTTCAATCTTGGAACTTATCTAACACATGAAGGGACTAAATTACCAGTTCAATAATCAGATTTCCTGGTCGTTGCAGCTCTATCTCTATGATCCATAAAGATTGCTAAATATAAAAAATGGTGTCTAAGTTAACAAACACATTGTTCCACACTGTATTTGTTTCAAACACTATGCCAAAGTCTAAAACTTGGTTTGGTAATCTGAGTTAGAAGGGAAATCTGTGAAAGAGAAGACAAACGAAATGGAAGGAAAAGAAGTAAAACTTCAATTCCCTTCTCTTGTTTGGATGTGCACTGAAGGGAAATAATGTGGAGAGAAACAAAGTGATTTGATTAAAATAGGGTTTGTTTTGTTCACATTTGTAAACAAAGATAAAGATAGTTTTGGGGAAAGCTTAGAATTAGAAGTTCCTTACGGATCCTCCAACTTTTGGAGCAAATGCAATTTGGGGCCAAAGGGTATTAGTTAATTCCAATCTCCCCATTCCCTCCTATTTTATTAACCAAGCAAGAGATAAGTCTCCCGTGGGTATTATCTCCCTTCAATCACTAATGGGCTCCCACAAAAAAGTTAGAAAAAGGACCAGGACCATTAGGGGAAGGAACGGGTTGACAGTAGTACAAGCAGTATAAAGTATGAAGAAGCCATCTGCATAGATTGAGCAATAGTTCCATGATAATACCTGTTGCAACAGCTACATATGAAGTTTAACAAAAGGAGTTAAGGTATGGTAACATGACAGTTTCTCTCTTATTTTTATCTTTCTTATGTTATTACAAACTGAAATTTAAATCACCTCCTAGACTGGCATTACAAGGACTACCATAATAGATTTCATTTATGAAATTTTAAGCCATGGTAGTGGAAAGTAAAAACAAATGCTAACCTGTTAGCAGCATTAGCAATCTTATCTCGAACCCCCTGGTTTATTACCGCTGTTTGCTCAAATGAGTAGGAGCCCATAATTAATGAAGCTCCCGTGATGCTTGTATTCATTCTTTGTGCAAATGTAGACATTGCCCATTCACGAAGCACTGCCAACACTGATCTCAGAAGCCTTAACCTGAGGCTAGGTGATGGTAAAATAGCTCCACTTGAAAGCAATTGATCATATATGTTTAAAACAGGCTCAGTGGAACCCTTGCAAGCAGCAAGAAGAGCCCTTGCAACATCTTCGTCCCCAACAGATTCAACTCCTGAATTCAATCTCTCCTGTACAAAAGGAGTACAATCACAAAAAGGCAGCAAAACAAGATCAATTCCATTAACCAGCTCTCCTTTCCCACCTAAAGGGGTCCAAATATAGGTGGTTCCATAAAGAGGTAAAACAGCAAACGCATATATGAGTAAATTCAAGCTGTTCAAGTAATTAAGTAAACTAACCAACGCAGCTTTCTCAAGGTGGATGCAGAGAGTGTCCAAAGGTAAAACAGCTCCATCTCCAGGGTACATGTGAGAACCAACCCTCTTCAGCACCGAACAAGCTTCAGCAATACCGCCACATGATATAGCTTGATCAATTAATCTGGCCCAGGTTTCTCTTACAATGCTGCTATCTGGATCGCCAGAATAGTTTGCAAAGTACAACATCTCCAGACAAACCTGTGAATATACAAGTCAATAGCCTGAAGCATTCTATTTAAGGTTAGTTGCAAAACCAACGTCTCTGATTCTCTATTCATCTAATGAGCAAATGAATTTGCACACAAACAAGTTTGCATAGGAGGTGCCAAGAAGGTGTACCTATCCTAAAGCAATTCCAAGATTCATCTGACACAAGCATTTTGATAACTTCATCAAATTACTCTTCTATAGTCAATCAAATTTCAATCGGTTCAACAGTTTGGCTCTTTGGACTGACTTAAGAGCTAGTGGAATGAAATCTTGCCAATTCAGCAAACTACAATCAACAAAGCTGCTTAGGCAATTTTCTGATTATTTATTAAAAGTCAACATCCATGGGTGATTTATTCACGAGGATTTGAGAAATTCATTTTATGCGCCTTCCTTTTCTCACTCATGCATCCAGGGAGAGATATCATTCGCCAAATTTTGCTCAGCCTTCTTGAGCTAAAAATTTACAGGGTCATTCCAATCATCCTACCAAGGGAACACTTCCCCCAATTCTTTCATGGAAAGAAAACAAAGCCTTTAATCTCAATACAGCTCTCTTGCCAGCCTCAAGTGGGTCAGTCACTCTCCTAAACCCTTACAGTTAACTTACAAACTTGCAAGCTTATATAAAACAGCCCAAATAGCAAATCCAGTTTAGCATTTTCACACCTGCATCCAATAGCTTAATGTTACTGGGCAGATTTGCCACTCAATAAAACTATGTCCCAGAACCCACCTCTATCCATCTCAAAAAATAAATAACTGAATCAATCAGTGAGAACCAGAGGAGATTCTGGACATAAACCACTGATCATGGGAGAACAGAGGAGATTCTCACTAATTCTAGTCTAAGAGAAACAGAATTTGTCAAAGCATTGATCATGGGTTAAGAAGATTAACAGGTTAACTAATAGAAAAGGCCAGAGCTGCAGTGAATTCAAACAGAGGACTTCATTTTCTCATGATCAATGCATACCCTAAATTGAGACACAACTAGTAACCATATTACCTACCAGCATAAAGGGCAAGCAAATAAAGCACTCAACGCAACCAACTCAATAGTGTGCCCCATGAAATATTTAAATCATGTACAAAATTCATCTACTCAAAATTGACATGAAAGAGAAAGGAGCTCTACACCAGTCTAAAACCTGCCTTCAGCAGAAATGCCCACCTCAAAATTAATTGCATGAAATCTATGCATGCTCAGCGATGATAGAGCTGGTAGATCATCTTCATTGACTATATTGCAACTGTTTCTAGTGAAATTGGATCAATAAGAAAATATATTAAGAAAGGTGTACCTCCCAAAGCTCAAATGGAACTGCATATTCATTGTAAAGCTCTGTTATGTTCTTCATATCTAATGATAACTCTCTGGCCTTTTCTCGTGCAGCTCTAGCATAAGTAGTGTCCTCAGTCATGCCATCATCAGCTGGGGCAGAATCAGACATGCCTTGCGAGCTTTCTAACCTGGAAGCTATAGCCTCAAGTTCCTCCTTAATCTTTATTTGAAATCGGAGAACCGCAAGTTTCCCCTCAAGCAAATCTAGCAGTCCACTGTCAAAGGTCTGGTTAGAACCTGGCAGGCCATCATTTGCACTTGCATTCTTTGCCTGTAAAACTGCATTGCTGAGGTACTGAAACCTGAGTGGACAAATTGGGAGAAAAAATTAATAAAGAATGCGATGCAAGACTGCTAATAGTTACAATCAGTAAAAACTCTTATTCAATGCTGAAATGCAGATGACAAGGAAAAAAAATGCCAAATGAAGGCTGCTTGAGGTGAACTGCCCAAATAATCACAAAAACATAAATATCAGGTGTATAAGAAATTGGAGAGCATCTTAGCTTGAGCGATCTAAGGTGCTTGAAACCAAGAGGTCCCAGCTTCTATTGCAGATAACTATAGACAAAATTGCAGATTACACCCTGAACTTTTTCTTTAGTTTCATTCCGCCTGCCTCAACTTTAACTTGTGTCAGATCCCACGAATTTCCTCTTTTCATGCAGGGATCACCTGACAGCCCTCCATGGACATTCTAAATGTTCACCTTTATTATTATTTTCCATAAATTCAAAAATGCTTGGTGCAAGTTTACGAGCAAAAAATTGCCATTTTGATGATATTACAATGCGTCACAGTCAGGGGGCAACCCTATAGGTACTGTTTAAATTCTACAATGAGTGACAAGTCCAATGACACTTTATTGAATTGGTTGGACAGAAAAAAAGTGCATATCTCATTAATTATTTTGGAAAGTGATAGGCTACACCTCTGTTATGAGCATGACTACACTTTGCATCCCAACTTTCCATGTGACACATTTTACATTCTTAAGTGTTGGACTTTGAAAACCCTCAAAATAAAGTACCATTAGGATAATCATCTTATTATGTGCCAAGCTGTAACCATACCATGTCTGCACATGGACTTGCTGAGCAACATTATCCTTATAAGCAATAATATCCTTAAAAAGGAATGTTACTTAGGCTTTGTTTGTTTCACAGAAAACAAATAACTTGAAAAACATTTTTCTAAAAATGATCTCTTGTATTGCTTAAATAATTTGTCAATAAAAATGTTTACATTATTGAGAACTATTTATGGCTGAACATTTTCATGAACAATATAAACATTGTTTGTTCATTCCTTTTTTATAGTACAAGCAATCATTTTATGAAAATGTTTTCCAAATTTTTTATTTTCCTGGAAATAAACGCACCCTTAGGATCCATTCATCTCATAATCTGCTTGCTTGCAGCTTGAAAGAACCAAACAGAAGAATTCACAATAAAAGTAACCTTTGCTCTAGAGTCGGAGCATCCCCTGCATTGTTTGATCGCCTCTCTGCCAGTCTAAGCAAGACATGAGCTGCAAGCACATGCTGCCTCTTTGAGACATAATACCGTGCAAGAAGATCAAAATACTTTGCCTGATTACTTTGGATAGCTCCACCAAGTTGACCTGATGGAGAAGTAGCTGACAATACCCCAGAAACAGCTCGAACCTTCAAAGTAGACAGTAGAGAGCATAAATTATGAAAGAAAAGGGGGAAAAAAGAAAGAAAGAAAGAGAGAGAGAACCAAAAACTTATATGCACTATGTGCAGATTCACACAGAAGGAAAAATGAACTCGATTGTTGTTTGAATGAATTAGGAAAAAAAGAGATCAAGGAAAAGGATTACTTCTTGGATAGTTTGCCGGCCTGCACTCTGAAGAAAAGGTACCAAATCCGGGCCTCCATATTCCAACAATTCATTTTCCAGGCCCAAATTGATCATAGCACGATACAGGTACTCATGAAATAATCGATCAGGTGACTGAACTCCAAGTTGAACAATTTGGCAGATATATTTCTTCCGAGAAGCCTGATCAAGGATTGACCGTGCAGCAACAGGCTTAACAGGGGAACCGAATTCTCTGTGTGAAGCCTCGCCTTTCAGAGAATGCAGGGCACTGATGATAATTTCATAGCATTGCTCCCGCTTAGCAAGTGCATGTTCACGAACTGCTGCATCAACTTGGTCATTCATAGCATCACCAGTGGGGTCAAGAGCTTGTGCCTTCTCTAAAGGCAAACGCACCACAGCTTCATAAAATCTGTATCACTTTCTCATGTTATGTTTCTATATTTGATGGCTTAACAACAACTACAAAAAATAAAAAACTGCGGTAAGGTTATGAAGTTAACCTTAAGTCCTCAAATCTTTTGCAGACGGTTTGCAAGTCGGCAGATTCTGGAACTTTACTCAAGGAATTGAAGGCCTCCCTTGCAAGGTTCACCCTCTCCTCAATGTCTGAAGTTACAGCAGCTCTCTCAAGACATTCCACAGCCAAGAAAAACTTGTAATCGGACTCTTTGAAGTAACTTGGACAACCCTCACGCAATCTGGCACTGATGTCATCTACTGTTCCCCTACCATCAGGACCAGTATAATTCTGGGCACACGAGTTACATTCAATTCAGAGTGGAGTTTTAACATGCAGAGCCATCACAAAAACAAAATGGAGAATGTTAAAGAGTGCCCCTAGGGCATTTGTGGAGCATTGCTGTGGAAATGTAATATCTTCAATACGATGTAACTTTCTCAAAGTGACATTCAGATTTTCAAGGCCTCTCGAAAAGTGTTATTTCCACCCTTAGTTAACTTAACCAGGGCCCTAGGGGCACTTTTTAAAAAAACCCTAACAAATTGAAGAAAGTTGTGCAAAAGAAGAAAATTTCTTCATTATAAGCAATATAATTACTCATTACCTCCATTAGAACAGATATAAGCCTTGTGGCAATGCGGTCGCCCTCCTCAGAGCAAACCAGTTGATGGAAGGTTAGCTGAACCAAGGACTGCTGAAAACTAGAATCAAATCCCTGAACCAAGCGTGTTAAATGATGTTGGGAAAGAAGCTGAAGCAAAAATAACGCTTCACTAGATCTGAGAAGCAACTGTCTGATGCATTCCATTGCTCGCACCTGTGTTATCAGACAAAGAAAATGAAAAGGCGATAAACTAAAAGAGCATCGCAATAGGAAAAGCTGATCTAACTATTACAGTTTTCTCGGGCAAAATCAACCAACCTCCATAGCAGCCAACTCTGCAGGACTATATGGTAGCCGCTGCCTTTTATTGGCTGTCCCACTACCATTAGAATCAACATTCCGAGAGTAAGAACCAAATAAATTTCTCATAAGACTCCTATCACCGACCCCTGATTCTGGATGTGTCCCATACAAGATAGAGCCTGTCCAGTCTCCTAGACCAGCCACACACCCGTAAAGTCCCCTCCTCTGGTCCCTTCTGGACCTCAGAAACTTCTCCAATGAACGCAGCTTGTTTTCGAGAATTTGCATAGCCCCAAAGGAAAGTCTACAGACAATTACACCACTTTCCAACGGTACATCAGCAGAGGAACCAAAGCCCCCTTTCTTAATCATGACAGGAAGCTCCCACACCGGATACAGCAACCTTGATGAGCACAAGCAAAGCCCTTCATGGGCACCAGAAAATACAGGCTCAGCCTCTTGTACAACCTGCCCCATGCTAAATCCCCCACTGGCAGTTCTTGTATTGGACAATCCACCACTACCTTCAAGCTGTGGTACTCCCACAAGTCTTGGATCCTCAAAAGACTCGGCAGCCTTCTCAGCAACAGCATTGCTAATAATATTTTCAGAATCAACTATCCTGCCAGCTAGCATCAGACACATTGCAGCTGCCTCACCAGCTCCAAATCGGTTGAAGAAGTCTTCCAAAACAGATCTCGGAGAGCTGGACTCAAACAACCTTCTCAATATGTCCACAGGCCTGTTAAAAACAACTTCCATCAAGCCCATTGTGCTGAATACAACAACTTTTCTCCTAGGCAATATGTGTTGTATTGCAAGGTCACTTCTGGCCCAAAGTTTCCCAGATATCTTTTCTGAGGACTCCCCCGAATTTTCGATCCTACAAAACTCAAGTTCTGAATACAGTGACTGAACAGTGGCTGCAGTATCTGGTGGAGGTAGAACATCTGCCACAGAAAGCATTCGACCTTCAATGGGTAGGGAAGAAACGGATTCCCGTAATGCACGAGAACTTCTTACACTTGTTCCTAATGCACCTGATGAAGATGATTGTGTGCTTGAATCCTTGCTCACAATAAGAAGAGAAGAGACAGTGGGTGATGATGAATCAGAAAGGACAAGAGTCCCTGTGGAATAGTAGGCAGATTCAACCTTCAGTGAGAGATCCTCACTAGGAGATCGCGCTGAGAGAGATATGTTTCCAAAGGAAAGGCCACCACTGACCCCCAAAGGAGGGGAAGGTCTAGATGTTACTACTTTTAAGCAGCTTGGCTTATAATGGCTTGCATCAAATCCACCCAGCCCACCGACACTACCGGTGTTTCCATTAGATGATGAAGTTGAAAGGTACATTCGTCTTCCATCTGATAATACCGCAACGAGGTGTAGCCACTTTGATTCAACTGTTGATAAAGGCGAAATACAAACTATCGAGGGCTTTCCTGGTCGAGTTGAGGCTCTCTGAGTTGTTGATTGTCTAGCTCCATAATGTGCATCCCTCTGATTTATAAGATTTTTTTCTTCTGTTACTTTCTTCAATGGCCCATCTCCATTTGATAATAGAACAAAAACCTGCACTTTCATTTCTTCTGTCCGTGCATACAGAATTTGTCTTTCATTATCGAAAACCATTTCTACAATAGGGTCCACTGCTGCAAACTTAAATACATTTGGAACAACCCACCTGAAAAGGAGAAACCAGTTCTCAAATCTATGAACAAGCAAAATCACAAACACACTAGAGAATTTCAACTTGACAGACAAAATTAGTTGTCTAACATTAAAAATTAGCAATGTTGGACAAATGTGCAGTAATACCTTGAAATAACGGTACCTAAACCAGCAGTAACGCAAACCTTTCGACAGCGTTTGTGCCAGCCAGAACCAGTGGTGTATAAAAGTTCGTAAATGTGTCCATCACGGCCAGCCAGGAAAATACGACCTTTCTCAGTACAGGTGATCCATGTCATGGTAACTCCATCAGATGGAATTGTATATTCTGGCAGAAGCTGTAGAGAGACCTCAGAATATGGATCGGTGCCATCAGCTCCTCCAGAGCTACATACTCCAACAAGAATCAACTGACAGAAAATTGAATCTGATAAGAGATTATAAATTTGCACAGAAAAAGAATAAATCATAATTATGGTGAGAAAACACATACAGAAATCCTAATCAATGAGAGACCTATAAAAGCTATGAAGTTTGGGTTCAAGCTAGGGCACAGAAATTACACATATTTCTTTCCTTTCATGGAAAATTACACCTGACAAAAAAAAAAATGCCATATCTAGTAACAGGAGACAAAAGTAGAAATTTGAATTACCTCAAGAGGTGTTGCTAAAATCAATAGATACTGGATGGCCTCAATAAAGATGCCAGGTTTGGATTTACAGAGGCCAACAGCACATATAGCTTGTTCCTCAACGTTGAATTCAGGACATTGACCATCCCTGAACATGAGAGAAGGAGAACAGGCCGAAAATTATCAAACAGTAATTAAAACAATAAGCCTTCTGAAAAGCCTTCCAAATTCTCCCAAGGGTCATGACTCTAATTTGAATCACAAGCCACTAACATTATATTCCACTGCCATCCCTTGGATGCAGGCCATTGCTAGAAGAAAATTTTGCATATCTAAGGAATCATTTAGTTAAAGCAGTCTATTCGTCGTGCCATCAAAGGCGAATGATGTATCCCTTGACTAGCAAATCTATCAATAAAAAAAAAAGGGAACAAAACACGAGTACAGCTTCACATATTTGGAGGTTTATAGAAACACAAATAGCTATATAGTTTTTGTGATGCAATGATTATCACATGGACTTCATTTGCTCTGCAAAATAATGTACAAACAAATTTTCTCAGCTTTGTCTTAGCACAGCAGAAAAACATTCATTAATCTATGCTTCATGAAATGATCACATCAATTAAGCTATGTACTGCCTAAGCATGCCAGCCACAGATACAGCCTGCCTGTACTTGTATCAGGTAGGCTGCCTAGAAGATAATAACTAATCCAGCCTAACTACCGACATTGCTTGACATGGTGTAATATTATTGAGTACTATCGTCTCCCCAAATATTGATAGCTTTACAATATAAGGAAAGCAGCAAATCTTTTTTCCCGAAGCATGTAACCTTGCACTTCTTTCGAGGATTTCACAGTCACCGCTTTAGTTGCACTTGCAGCCCAAGGTCAGATGTTTTATTGAAATGTAGGCAAATCTAAGTATTCTAAGAAAAGAGGACCCTAATTAAAAGACACCGTTAAATTGCAACATGGTGTTCTCTATGAAGGACTAGAAATAAAAGTAGCCACATGTCCTCCTTTCATGAGTTGCACGTGGTCTCGGCTGATTTTCCAGAATCAACAAAATCGAGTATTTTCCTATGAATATATTTGGGCCTATCTACTACAATACCTTAGAAAACACCATATATGATTACCCCATCTTTCATACATGAAATCAACCCAAGTCAATACATAAAAAAGATGCAAGATTCATGGCCTACAATTGACATCCTTGTCTGTGGTTAAAACTCGCAATCAGCTGATGAGTGGCGATATAAAAAATAAAATAAAAAATCCCGAAAAGAAGAACATTTCAAAGGAGCAAAAAGCTTGCAGATGTCAAAGTGAAGGAGTCTGAAGTTGAAAGATATTGTGTACCCACCACCGATCAAACCGCCAAAGAAATAAAGAATTATCGACCGATGCCCATGCCCTGTGTATTTCTGGAAAAATTCCGCATAAAGCTGTTCCTTCCCCACCAGCAGCATTATATCTTTCAATGAGTACAGGTGGTAACTCCCAGGTCTCCGATATCTCTACCAAAGGAGGCCACTGCAATAAAAGTGCAAAACATCATCCAAGAGGAAACTTGTAACTCCTCCGTACCTCAATTATTCATCCTATAAAAGCTGGTCCTTTAAAACATAACATATTTCAAGACGCAAATTTTGACCGCCCAAAAAGAGAATAGCACGGCTAGTAACCAATACACAACGACCCATCGGCTATTCTAATCGTGCAAGATAAAATCTGCCGGCCATTCAAAAGCACCTCAGAGCCGACAAGATTTATCGCGAGAGCACAATTAGACATAGACCTCCTCAGGAGAAGGAAAACGATGCATCGCCAAAATCGACCTAGCTTTCAAAATCGGCTCTTTTCGAGTCACCGCCCCCAATCCCTGCCGAAGTCGGCACTCTCGCGAGAGCTGCTACTCCTCCCCGTTAGCTTTCTCTAATACCAGTTCATCCGGCCCCCCACTCTCGTGACCAGTAACGACCCACGACTCACTCTTAACACCGATTTCCACAGGACGGAAGAGCACGTACCTCCCTGGGGTGGGTCGAGTAAGGATGGCTGACGTATCTGGAGGCCTCGAGGGCTTCCTCGAGGTCGGTGTGGGACGCGGCCTCGCGGCCGATGCGGTCGCTCAGGACGATCCCGGCGTTGGCGACGTCCCGCATCACGACCTCCTCTTCGTACGACATCCTGCTTGCAAGCGGCGGCGGCGCAGGCGGAAAGGGGCCGAGGACGAGGCGCGCCGGCCGGCGACCGGGCAAAACCCTCGAATGGCGCCCTCTCCGGGAGGGCCGCCGGAAGAGGGGATTTCGGGAATGGCGGAAAAAGGTTGGAACTTTGGGGAGAGAGGGAGAGTTTGAATAGGGTTTTTGGGAGGGTTTTGATTTTTTAGTGGGGTGGCGGGCAACTATTCAGTGGCTAAAAGCTTATCTTTTTTAAAAAAACGGGCGGACTCCTGTTTTATTCTTATTTTTTGGGTAAAAAAACTTTTTTTGGTCGGATTTCCTTTTTTAGAAAACTTTGAGCACAAGCAAAATAGGACCAAATTTTTAAAACTCAATTACGTTATAATACACAGATGCAGATTCAAAACAAATCAAAACCCGAAGGGCAGGAGGTTTTTCTTATGTTGGACTTTGGCAACTCGATCAGCCACTTTATTCACTTTTCAATTTTAATATGCTGCTTTAGAATCCAGGTAAAACCTAAGCAGAGCACGAAGCAAACTCACCTCCCAAGAAGGTCTTTCTTGGATAGGCCATTTATCATATCGAAATTGATGTGGGTACAATTCAAAAAATGTAGTGTGTTATGAAAAATTTTACAAGTTAGAGTCTCGTTTTGAACTAGAGACGGTGCCATGATAATTTGTACAAGGTCTTTCAAGAGAAGGCCATGGCTATCACAACACACACATGCCATGGCTCCTTCGTTTGTCACATCTAAATAAGATCTGGCGATATTTAATTTCGAGACACCCCGTTTCAACAGTTTCCAAACTCGATTCGAAGCTTGTCTAAGTTCAATTCTTTTCTTAGATTTGGCTGTCTAGCAAGCAATATTATCATACAAGGTGGAAGCAACTTCCATTATTTTCTTTAGGGCGTGGACTCACACTCGAAACATCATATTGTTCCTTTCTTTCCCATTTAACCTGAGAATGGTAGAGAGAAATTCGAAAAACACCGAGGTATGGTTAATCCACCATTTCTCAATCCTAGACAAACTTGGATTTGATATGCTGATATTTAAGGGCGGGCAAGACCATAACTATTAACTTCGACATCCAAGTTACCGCAAAAGAACATGCTCGATCTTCTCAGGTTGTAGATTGCAAAGAGTACACATTCGGTCGTATTAGTATAAATTCCTTTGCTCTTGCCAGACACACTTCGTACTGTGCGCCGCTCGGACTCATTCTTGCTGTCCATATTTTGCATAATTTTAAGTCATATTTCTCCAAACGGCTTTCGAAGCAATCAAGGATAGGACTAGGACGACAGTCGAACCACCCGACATGGATCAAGCAGCAGGTTTTGAGAATTTACCCTGTGGCAAATGTCCTCCAATCGAACAAATGACATCAACAAAAGCAACTCACAAAGACTCTCACCGAGGGCATCTTGAAATCGTGGACTCTCTTGCTTAAAACGAGAGAAAGAAAGCCGGTCAAAACGATTAGGGTTAATACAACGAAAAATTCCAAACTGGTGTATTTGTGATAAATTTAAATTAAATTATTTTTTTATTCACGAAAAATTACAAATTGATACATCTATAATAAATTTATCACAAATATACTAATTTGAGATTTTTTTTACAGTTAAAAAAAATTAATTTTTGGTAAATTAGTTTGGGTTAACAACATGATAAAACAGTTTGGGGTTCATCGTGTTGTTAAGCCAAAGGATTACATTAAAATGAGGTGATGAGGCGCCACAACAGGTACTAATGTGACATGCATTTTTTACACACGTCTATTAATAGATTGGCGCATGTTCGTTGATGTGGAATTGAATAAACAAAATAGTTAATAAGGCGAAAACTCCAAATTGATACACATGTAATAAATTTGTCTCAAACTAATTCGCTTACCATTAAAAATCTCAAATAAATGCATTTGCGACAAATTTACCTTTTATTAATTTTCATTAAATTTTACCGTCAAATTACCAAATTAGATGACATGTGATAGTTAACAGATGTAATAAACTAGGTTTTACCCCCATTTGTTACAGATGCATTAGTTTGTAGTTTTTCGTGACATTAATCAAATTTAATAGAAATTAATAAAGGGTAAAATGTCACAAATATACCAATTTTGGGTTTTTGAATAATTTGTCAAAGGTGTACAAGTTTGGAGTTCTTGATGGTCAACAAATTAGTTTTAGGTAAATTTGTCATGCACAAATTTAAGGTTTTTTAAGGTATTAATTCTAAGCAAAATTAAAAAGGGTTAATACCAAAAAAAACTCAAGCTAGTACACCCGAAACTAATTTTTTGACCATAAAAATTTCAAATTACTACACTTGTGATCAATTTAAGATAAACTTATTTTTTGACCGTCAAAACTCCAAATTGATATATTTGTTTGAATTAATACCACAAAAAGACCACAAAATTAATACAACCATGACAAATAGAGAATAAAGTCCCAAACTGACATACCAGTCAACTGTCGTGTGTTATTCGATTTAATAATCTGATAGTAAAATTTAATAAAAACTAACATAAACTAAATTTGTCACGAGTGTATCAATTTAAGATAAATTTGTCAAGCATTAACCAGTTTGAGATAAATTTATATAAATATATCAATTTAGAATTTTTTGTGATATTAATCCAATTAAAAATATGCTTTGTTTTGCTACGGAATTCTCCTCACTTCATCGAAGTTCCGTTTTCCCCGGTGGAGTCACTGACGCAGCATCCAAGTCGACCATCGTTCCTCGTGGTCATAGAAGCCGCTGTCGCTAGATTTGGAGATCTAACGCCATGGCTCCAAATCTGGAAGTTCGCAAGCTAGATCTAGAGGCAGC
Source organism: Eucalyptus microcorys (assembly GCA_014182515.1). NCBI lineage: Eukaryota > Viridiplantae > Streptophyta > Magnoliopsida > Myrtales > Myrtaceae > Eucalyptus > Eucalyptus microcorys. Next base: position 28,272,016 of record CM024568.1, on the reverse strand, counting down.
CTTGGCGACTGCAGAAGCACAAAATCGATCCAAAAAAAAAAATGGTGGCAATGCCGCTGATCCAGATTTATTGTGCCTCCAAATCTGGCGACGACAGCTCTTCCATATCTGGCGAACAACCATGGACGAGAACATTAAGATAAAGATAACAGAAGAAGACGAACAAAAGACGAAGCAGTCGAAGATGGACAAACACACAGAGGAAGACGAAGCCGGCTATAAGTGAGGTGCCATCGTGGATCTATGCATGAGCCGCGTTGCCGGCTGACATGGAGCTCAGAAAACTGTGGATGAGGCCACTCATAGGATGAAGCACCGACGTCGACGAGCCGCCGTTCATGGCTGACCGCCAGCATCCAAATTTTAGCGGTCCGCCACCACCTTCCAGATCTGGCTTAAACAATTTCACGTCAGTTGCTTTCATTTCCATTTCAACTTCTTATTTATTTACTCTTATACGTGTGTTTTGGTCCTTAGCAAGACCTTAAACTACTATGGTTATCGGAATCAACCCCAACCGTAAAATGGGATAATGATAAACCCCTGAGGATCCTAACGAAATTTCCTATTCCACCCCTGGGCCTAATTCGAGCTCTGTTACACTGCCTCTCGACGACTGCCAGTCCAATATCTTGGAAATAAAGGCAGCTGGTTAGGAAGTTAAGTGAATGTTAATTCTGATTTCCACGTCAACTTCTTATGTATTTACTCTTAAACGTGTGTCAAAAGTTAGGTGAATGTTAATAGGTAAAAGCATGTCACATAAACTGCTAACGTGACGTTTTGAGACCACCGAATATTCTTTTTATTTTATTTACAGATTTTTTTTTGGCAGAATTTGCCTATCAAAATTTGATTTTTATTTAACAGAAATTATGTAGAACCTCCAAAAAGGCACATATGTCAACAACATAAAATCACCAGTAACTTTTTCGCCTTTTTTCGAAACTTAAAATATACTATTTCATTCTCTAATTCCGGAGAAAGTCCGCAGCACAAGTAATACAGCAGTTTCTTTGTCCTCCTTTTCCCCCTCCTGAGGCATTAATCTTTGCTAAAACAAGGTCAAAAGTTTCAATTCCTGAACTTCCATTTCACTGGCTTCTCAGTCCCATAATTTTATGCTCTGGATCCCTTGCCAAATGCACTAGCAATGGCTGAAAGTTCAAGCAAGGAAAAACAGGGAGTGTTATGAATCAGTCTCAGCAGTACAGCACTACACAATTTCCTCTTCAACTAATTTACAAAGGAAGCAATTTGAGCATGAGTGAGCGAAGCATCAATCAGACTCTGTATAGGAGCTTCACAATACAACAACCAATACAAACAATAAGAAACTCCGACAATGCTGAGAGAAAACACGCAAAAACGAAGCTCAATCAACAGATTGCTATGACTTATTTTAAAATAAATGTTAGGAGGAAATCTCTGGTTCTGATGCTCTCTATCTATACATAAGGACCATCCGAGAGGGGCGAGCATGAGCACTTCTGTGATTTTTCTTTGTTTCCCTAACATTATATCTGTTCGTTTCCTTTGAGAATGTTGTACTTGCAGAGAGGACAGGTTGCATTCATCTTGAGCCATTTCACGATACATGTCGAATGGAAATGGTGGCTGCAGGGGAGAGCATGGAGCTCTGCTCCATCCTCATACGAGGTGAGACATATACAGCACTCCTGAGGAAAATCAAAGGAGAAAATTCATCTTAATTGCAAGATATGTGCTGAAATGCTAATAATAGAATACAAGTTCCATACTCTCAGGAGATGTTATATTAGAAATTCCTAGCTCCGGTATTCACAAACATAACTTAAATCAAACCTCTCAAGTGTTTTTTCCTCAAGTGTTTTTTCTCACATGCTGCTAATTAGACCCTGAACCTTACTAGGAATGATGGACGAAAAGGCAATATCTGCCATTACCCAATCCAAATGTAACCAAAGTCTAGATAGAGCAAAGAAAACTATAAGTGCACGAGCCACATGGACGGCATAGCAGGAGACCCACAACATCCAATTTCCAAGATCAGGCACATTTCAAGTTGGTAGAGTGCACGATGGCACCTTCAAAGACAATTGGAGGAGATTATCACGTGATTACAGAGAAAAACAGAGTTTACCGCCTGCTTTTTATCAGGAGCTTGTGATTTAGATTTTGATGCAGCAAATAGGGGAAAACAAACCAGCTGATTAGGTAGCATGGGCTGCAATGGGGAGTGGCATGTTCTTAATTGGTCTGCCACAGAAGCAAGACCTTATCTAGCTTGAATGCAATATCCACAAGATCGGGGTCACTACTTATATTGATTAAACAAATTGTTCGAAGCATTCTAAAGAGCCATATACTCTTTAAGTTGATCAACGTCATGTGAACCAGGGCAAGATCTGGCTAGACAAAGTGAAAACTGAGGCTGAATCTTTTCTACTTTCGCCATTGTCCATAGGGATCTATCTGAAGTGTAGAATAGTTGGGTTCTGATGCTTTGATCATGAATGAGGTTTTAATATCATTCTCAAATTGCTGATGACCCAAAACTAAATACATGCAGATTGTCTACCATTTTATTTGATGCAGTGTAGAATAGTTGGGTTTTGATGCTTCGATCATGAATAAGGTTTTGCTATCATTCTTGAAGCTGATGACCCAAAAGTAAATAAATGTAGATTGTCAGTGTTTCTTTTTCCAATGTCTTTCTTTACTCACAGATTTGGATCATTGGATAACATTGCCACCAGTAGTCAGAACATGTATCCGATGCATAGCCCATATTATCAAGCAAAATAATCTGTTGGAAAACCAAAGTTGTCATCATAGCACAGTAACTCACCGCATCCTCAGGCAGAAGCAATCTTTCATTTGCAAGATATCCGCTAGTTGTTTCAACAGGAACCATCTTTCCAGCTCCAACAACAGTTTTTTCACCATTGCTCAATATATGAAACTTGTATTTAGGAAGGATACTGAGATCGGCCTCTGATGCACCCTCCTGTTTAGTCATGAAAACAGAAAAGACAATTAAAAACGGCCCCCATAGAAAAAGTTGTGGCCAGAAAACAGGGCCCTTTATTATACGATAGGCTCATACCTGTCCAGCAACAGCATAAAGAATTGCAATAATGCATGGTAGACAGCAACAAAGAGCAATCCCAATCAGACATGCCAAAACAACACAAAAGATGGCAAAGAATACGTCAAATGCCAGAAATACCACAGCCAACCTGCACAAACTCAGAATTAGAAAGTCCAGCAGTAGTAATTCTTGTTTTCTTGTATTCAATATTATTCAATAATCATTCTTCTCTGTGCCAAAAAAGTCACTGCATCAATGATGAATGAGAGAGACAGAGAGAGAGAGAAGAAGACCAACAATCGGTGATATGGAACATCCCCCCCCCTTTTTTCTTTTTCCCCCTTTCTTGCCTCTTCTCTTGCACCAACACAAAGAAATACCCAAATAAGGTTTTGGCTCAACTGGAAGATCAAGATATTAGGTCGTCACTGAAAATGCAAGGCAGTAGTCCAAGATTAACGTCCCCCAACTCACAACCCCCCCCCAAAAGAAAAATAAAAATTCCCCATGTCCATAATACAACAGTGATGGAGTTGGCTACATGGGTTGCAGGATCCAAATACTAAATGCCTCAAACAAGCAAAAACATAAAACTGAAGTTCTCTTAACACAAGAAAGAAATCAAGAAGGGTCAACATCATACCAGTAGAGACGAGGCGCTTCAGCTAAAAGAATATCTCCACCAGAAACTACCCAGTAAAAGCCAACTATCCACCACAGAAATGAGGCCATGGTATTCACTGATTCACAGCGTTTGGTGACACTGCAGAAGTCATCATCAATAAACAATTAACAGCCAATAATAAGTGAAACTTTACAACTCCAGCTAAGCAACTAAACACAGAGTCAGTTTGAGAGCAAGGTTGAGGATCAATGCCAAGATCATAAAATGCCCCTGCATAGACTTTGCAATGGCAAAAGCATGGCCCGACCATTTGCTAACTTCAGTCATTAAAAAGACGGATCTTCCTAGAATATGCCCCATTAAATTGAATTGGATATGTCCAGAAAATAAAAGTATATTAATTAGAGTGATCATTGTGAACTGCAAATTATACCTAGAACTCCAGAATAACTTTATATTAGCTTCTCAACAAGGAGCATTAAGGATTCTCTCTTAAAAATGAGCTTTCTATTTAGAAATTTGGCATTCATTAGAACTCCCGTCAAATTAAGCACTCCATGGAAAACACTTAACTAAGCTCTTCACTACATACTGCAACTAAAGAATGTGAACAAGATGGTGGTATCTGTCATTTCCCCTGACATTATCCTCTGCCTCGCTTTTTATTGTGCATCACTACTCTTCATGTGAGTGCCCAACAAAATTCTTCACAACCCATACAAACAAAGACCCCATCACATGCAACCTTTAGCAGAGTGTCAACAAGAAATGAACAGAATGTCAAAATATTAAAGATGGGCCACGGAGGGATCACTCATAAGGAACATGAAATGATAAATGACAGGAAGAGTTCTCACTCTCATTTGGTCATTCATGTAATAGGATGGAAGAAAAAGTGCAATGCGGGTCCATTTCTGTCATATTCAAAGTCACCACTTCAAGAAGCTAACATTTATGTCATGTTTTAGAAGTCTGCATTTTATGCTCTGGTAATTCTCCATTTCATCTAACATTCTCGTTTCTAGAAAGAGAAATATGAACTTGGGACATCCTAATTTCCTACCGTTTCCCCCGTTTGTCAAGTGGTCAATGGAGGAGATTGCCTCCTGGCCGACACCCCCTTCTCTACTTTCCACATTAAAGAAGAACGAATTGCATGTAGATGAAATTGATGATTCTAATCACCCAATGAAGAGATTTCTGGTCATAGAAAAACATGCTCCTGATAAGTCAAAGTCTGAATGGATGACTTTCCTTAGAAATCCAAGTCCCAAATGGTTTTTTTTTCTACATTCTAACAGTAATCCTTTGTTCTACTTCGCCTTGCAACCATTGAGTATCATCTTGCCATTTCTCTCCATTTCCTCTAACTTCGAAGAAGGAAATTTCCGCGAACTGCCACTGTATCACACCCAAATATCAAGAATCATGTCCAATCAAACCTAATTCCACTACTCAAACTAAAAGTCAACCACTGCAATCAAACTTGAAACGAACAATCCAGAGAAACAAATTAAACTCACTTCGACTGAGCCGTGCTGCCCAAAGCCGCGTCCACGCCGGCTTCCTCGTCCTCGCTGTCGTTCACGTAATTGTAGTTCTGCTGCCGCTCCTCGTCCCGGACCCTCCGCGCGCTGCGCCGCCGGTACTCAATCCACACGAGGACCACGTGGACCAGGCACTGCGCGGCGTAGCCGCAGATCCAGAGCCGGATCGGGGTGTTGGGGTGCTCGTCCGCGGTGACGACGAGCATGACCACGGACACCACCACGAACGCCGTGTTCCACATGATGTCCAGCGCGACCACGGGCCGCGAGTACCCCCAGTCGGCGCGCCGCTGCTCGAGCTCCCGCGCCGCCGTCTCCCGGACCAGCATGGAGGGCCCGCGCCGGCCCGCGGCCCGGCCGAGGAGGACCGCGAGGGAGGGCGGGCGGGGCCCGGAGTCGGAGCCGCCGCCCTCGTCGGCGCCGCTGCCCTGGCGGGAGGCGAGGAGCGGGGCCTGCTGGTCGGAGCCCGCCGCAGCAGCCGCCGCGGAGGAGGAGGAATTGGCGGCGGAAGAGGAGGAGGCGGACATGGTGGCGGGCGGGTACTATCTGGGTTGGGGACAAGGGGCTTGCATAACTGGAAAGTTCGTTCCTTTTCAACTGGGTTTTCGCACAGTAGAGAGAGAAAGAGAGGGATTGAAGAGGAATGGAGAAATGGGTCTTTCTGCCGGTTCTGCTGGGACCGCTGGGTCTTCTCCGTTGCTTTGGTCGATGTTGTTGTTGTTGTTGTTGCTGCTGGGGTTGAACGGTAGATGCGATGAAGCGAATCGTGTCGTGGAGCGACCTCCAACTCTCTCTCTACTTCTGTTCTTGCAGCAGAACGACAGGCTTCGTGGGTGGTATTTTGGCCGGTGGGGAGAGGTAAGGGTATGCAAAAGGGACCGACCAAATGGAACTGTCCGGATCAACTGCTTTGGTCTGATTTCTAGCGGTGTCAGTCCGATCCCTGATTCTTAAAATCGGGATTAATGTCTAGAGGCTCCAGTCGAACCCGCTAAATATATTTTTATTTGTTTTATTATTTTTTTTAAAATTAATAAAATGTGAACTAAATACTATTTCGATTCGATTTCAAATAATTTTAAAAAGTAATAAAAAAAAGGTAATGAGAAAAAATAAGTGATCAGTTGTCCGGTTTCGATTTTGATTTTTTAGAATTGTCCTCCGAGTCTGATTCTCAATTCCCTCGTGAAAGTAGATTGGACCCGAAATCGATGACTCCTAGCGGGGGTTTGGCAAAGAGAATGCGCACGTGCTTGCGCGCGCCTCACTTCCCTCTCCGCTCGTGGGGTCTGTGCGTCTTTCTCCCTTTTTCAACGAGACGACGTGGCGAGTTAGCTGAAATTTTCCGGTCGTTTTAATCGGGAGAGCTTACCTTATTTTCTCCTTCGCCTTTCCTTGAGAAGACCCTGTGTTATCTGCTATTCTAACATTCTTTTTGGTAGGGTTGGGTACGTCCATGGATCTCGTCGATTCATTTCAGTCATTAATCATTCGATCGCTATTGCCATTGCCATGAGTTGCTCGCGTCGGATCAGTGATATGTCCCTTTTGTCCCCTCAAGTTATGCTAAATCGTATTCGGTTCCCTTTTTGGCAATTGTTTCATCTCACTTTACCTTTCCTTGGGTTGATTTACTCAAATTGTCGAAATCTGTTGCTTTGGTGGAGGGCAACTTCTACTGTTACCATATTGTACCGTGCAACATGACAAAGCACAGTAGACTATTAAAACATCGAGAATTGTCGATTGTGGAGGCCTGGCGTTGAAACTCCCACCATTCATTCGTGCTTTTAAACGCGTCACTCATGTTTAAAAAGGGTAGAAATCCATTTAGGAGGCGGCTGGTCAAGAGCTTTCCTGTCAAATTGCTACATCTTGGATCAAGAATTCGTCCCGGCCTCCAATTTCGGTTTTCAAAAGAACTGTGATCGTAACTCATACCGACATGCCTACGTAACCAAACAGACCAAAGCCGATTGACCATAAACTAAACAGAGCACCACTCATTTCCCCTCTCCCAAAAGATGTTCCCAAATCACCTGATATGATTAAAGAGGCAAACTCAAGTCTAGAGTTTTTATAGTAGAGATCAATTTCCACGCAAGCTGCTCATCTCCCGCTAACCAACTGCAGCATAAAAACACGGATCCGCATCCACCGAGGGGGTGATCACCGACTCTATAAGGACACTGGTCCGTCGAGCATACAGCGACATGAAGCGACTCCACCTTAATGTATTCCCCAAAATCTTGGATTTCCTCTTGACAAAATTCTTTTGAGAGTTCGCAGAGTAAAGCCCGAAGTAAAGAACGTTGCCTTGAAGAGCACTGTAAACCGTCTGTGAAATTATGATCTGGCTCTTCATTTTTCTTGCTCAAATGAGCAGGGAAACAGTAAGCAAACTTTACTTCATGCCTTTCTTTCCTTAGAAAGTGCGGAAGCTCCTCTTGGTGGATAACTTTAGCCGCTTTGTTGCCTTCGATCACGATAATTCCCTCAGCTACCCTTTCATCCCTTACTTGCAAATATGGCCTCGCTTCAGTGTCTCTTGAATGTGAAAATCCATATTCCCTGATCCTTCTGGAGAACTTGAAGTTCGGGCTCAATGAACTCCGTACAAATGCATCCGATGCACATGCTTTGACAAAGTGAGTCGATGGAACACTCACATTCTCGTTATTTGCAGGGTCATAACATGGAATTCCTAATTCAGACTCAATTTTCCCCTTCAGAGAAGCCATTTTAGGCTTCTCCCCATGCACGAGTATTACATGCTTCGGTGAAAGAAATTTAACAAGATCCATTATCCCTTTTGCATCTGTGTGGGGACTGAAGGATAATTGATGAATCTGGACACGAAGCACATAAAGTTAGCATATATTCAACATGGACGAATTGCATCACCTTGCAGGTTCTTCTACATAATAATTGTACTGTTCTTCTAAAGCAAGCTTTTTTGGTAAGCGCACATTCATATATGAAGAAGGCGGAGTGTATGATTTGACAAAATTGATGACATCAAATCAGTGATGCCATCAAATTATGGACCAGAGCCTGACGATAAATATTTTCACACAGTGACTCCAAAGTTGGTATCATGGATAAATGACTGACAAAAGCCATAGATAAAGGCTTTGGGTAGAGCAGCCAAGGTGAGTCAACTATGCAAAGCAAACTTGGACACCAAGAGGGGAAATTGACATTTCAAGTTCTCATCCATTTTTCAGTAGCTGACTTGCCTAGGTACGTTGTTCAACAGTCCTGGTTTATTTACACTGCAAAAGCATTCTTTAGATACAAATTGAAAGTACTTACTAGGTAAATTTACAAATGAACCCAGGTGGGGTAAAATGGAGAGAGCTGAAACAAAGAAAAAGGAAGACATACCTTTTCATTGAGTTATAGAAAGATTTTAGAACTAACATGAATAAGAATGACAGGTTTAACTAAAATATAAAGAAGAATGCTTTGGTAGATGGTACACTGACAATAAATATGATACAAGCATGATTTACAAGAGATGATACAAACCTGACATCGAACATCAATCTGTGTGTCCTTATCCAAGTCGATTTTAGTGGGTTTCCCGGACATCAATTTATGTCCTATGGTTCCAGCCACGCAATACCTGGAAGATAAGCAGCGAAGGAGGAAACTGAGACATGATTGCTGTGGGATGATAGATATTATGCATGTGGTTTTGCTTTCCCGCTTGTACCCCCAAGACCCAGATACAGGAAGGGCAGTAATTACTAACTCATTAAAGTTGTTTATAATTCTCGATATGCAAGTAGTCATACAAAAGGTCATGATGTCTTGAATTCATAGTTTGGACTACCATCTATTAGGAGGTTCCTAAAGTTTGAAGGGGAAGAAGCTCGTTAATTACCAATTTGGGACCTTCCCAAAAATAACAATTTGAAGTTGCCATTAAAACCTGCGGTAGATCCAATGAAATATGATAAGAGTTTGATTTCTACATGTTTCCCTCTTCATCCCCAGAACCACCCACAAAGACATTATTTAACTATCATATGGATGAAGAAAAGGGAGTCACCCAGGCAGCGTAACAAGATTGATTTCAGAAGGTGCCCAGTTCTTGAAAACTTCTAGGGAAAATCCTCCACTGATCATCCCAGGTGTTGCGAAAAGCACACAGGGTCCAGGAGTATTAATCATGGAACGGTCAAAATTGCGAACTGCAACATCAGAAACTAAATTATGAGATATTGAAACTCCAGCTATCTAAATTACTTAATCATACGAACTATTTTGTCAATATGCCAGATGTACCAAGAGGAAGCTCCAACTAACTCTTTCATGTGAGTGTTATTCTGCACATTTTTATGGAACATAATCAATACTACTCTGCTGAAATTTTCAGCAACCCGAAAAAAAAAAACAGCCATGCTAACAATACAAAAGTGATGCTGAGTTTCATCCGATCAATCAATTACGAGCCTGTACAATAAACTTCATGGCAGGAAAATGAAACTAAAAGCTAATCTCGCTATTGCATTAATCATATCATTAACTTCAACAGCATATTATGGTGGAATTAATTATCCATCAAAACGTAGCTAAATCACTAAAAAGTTAATGTTTTTGGCAACTTTTGTCTTTTGACATTTTTCAAGCAAATGGCAAACGTAAGATGGCCAGGGACTGTCTCTCAGCTGATCATCAACAGAAAAATCAGCTAGACAGTTCAACAACCATACTCGCTCTCTGCCTGAACTAGTCACCATATAACGAATGCTTAAACTTGCTCATAGCCCCGCACCCATCATGACTGAGGACAGACAATAATACTAACGACTAGTGGTCCTTATAAATCTGATGCCAAGAGAAAGGTAAATGCCCATGTAAACCCTGCAATATTTTCTTTCAATTTCTTGCATCTTGATATGAAAACCACTTCAATTGATGAGTGGCCAACTAGCGGAAATTTATAGTATTATGCTGTCATTTCATCATTCGTTGTCACTGCAATTGATATTGCAAATTGTCTCATATAGCAACCTGATTTTCTGAAGGAACAGGTTCAGCTGCAATTTCATTGCCAAGGGTTGTCCTAATAGGAAAGGTGCAAAACTATCATGAAAGGCTTCTTTACTGTGCCTGCAAGCTACAGCGATGCATCTCAATTGTTTCTACAGCAATGTATCTCAATTGTTTTTCTTATTAGGCGAGAAAACTAAAGCATGCTAATTAGTACAAGATTCCCATACAGACTTTAAAAAGCAATGCATGCCAATAGGAAATGACATAGGAATGTGAAGTTAAAATGTTGAGTAGGTGTTATCCCAACTACAACCCTGAAGTATTCTAGTTTTGCTTGACAATTGCCGGAAATGAAAGTACCATTTTTGAAGTCAAAGGGATTGCGTGTTACATATGTCTCTTTGACCTTTTGGCTGGTCCAATTGATAAGCATTTTATAGTACATGTTGGCTTGAATTGTCAGACCTACAAGAAAGGTATCTAAATCATTAACAGAACACAACCAATCTTACAACTCCAGCATCAAGGAAGAAGATAGAGCATCACCACAATGGAAGAAAACACAAGAACTTTTATCAGGATTTACAAATATGCATGTAAGTCATGATTATTCATAGAGCAATCATAGTGGAAATATTATAGTTCAAAAGACGAGTAAGTTGATATAAAAATCTAAATGCATTTCGCAGCATAGCATAGTCACTATTACACAACTTTCTGCTCAGGTATGCAGCATAAATAGTAAAGAATTACCAATTCATTGAACATTATACTTGTTCACAATGTCCAACAGCAATGTAAAGATTGAAGCTGAGAATACAATATTCAGCTCATATGATCAGAACTATTAGGCAAACAGAACAGGAATTATGCTTCTTATTTTAACTCCCGAGTTTTGAAAAGCAATCTTAGTCTAGACTCTACAAAAGAAACACCTTGACAAAGAGGCTATTGGAGACACGCCAATGTCGGGAAGATTGTAGAACACCTGATTCTCCCAAAAGCTTAAGCTGTTAGGAAACATGTCAGCAACTTATAACAAGCATATATCTTAGTCCTCCCTTTGTGTTTAAATCTGACCTTGCATGTGACACAAAAGGCAGAACATGCATGCAATGACATTACTGGAGATGCAAACCTAATTCAATCAACCATATAATAAGGAGGAGCACCAGTATTCAAACTCTTAAATGTGCTCTAATACCTAGTTAAATAAACTCTATTTTCTTAAAAATTTAACAAATAAGGAGATGGAAACACAATGTTTATCTAGCATGCTTCTTTACGAAGATAAAACTTAAAAACATATTGTGAAGTAGAAACTCCTACTACATGTAAAGCTTCCTGGAAAAAACCACATTCAAAGAAAGGTAACATTGATGCGGCTGATGCCACCAACATGCAGAAAGAATGGCTCACAAGAAAGAATCTGTCGGAATACTATTCTTGCCTGTTCAATAGCCATGTGATGCTTACACTATACAACTTGTTCTATTAAACTTTCGATCCTACAAGCAGCTCAGTCACTTTACTCAAACTAAGTACAAGATGCAGAAAAATCCCCTGTCTTGAGTCACATTTGAAAGAAGAATCTGATCTGCCATTACTTAAAACCATAGATTCTCTATACTAGTTTCCCAGTTTCGTTGGTTTTAATGTCGAGTGGGGTGGTGCTACCATATCAATTTTTAAGCATTGTAGGTTATACATGCCTCGGATAGCCATCTTTACTAAAAGCTCTAAAAGCAGATTTCATGGACCACTCTAAATTTCCCAGATGAATTAACCTTAGCTCTCATCTTTGATCAAACCCAAGGGATTACTAGTTCCTCATAAGCGTCAACTTATTATAGATGGAAAAGTAAGCATACAGTCAGATACATACACAAACCAGCGAAAACTTTGGCCAATATATTGTTACCACTGAAGTAGGTTACAATGACAGAGTGCTCTGTGGATATTTGATAAAGTTACAACTCATGTAAAGTGCAGGCATTGCTAACTTTCAGATGCTTTTTTCCTATATATGTTCTGCCCGCATACTAACCACATTGCTGGCCCGACAAGAAAACAGAAACAAAACTAAATCAAGTTTTACCACTGAATGATGCTAAATGTCAAAGTACACAATGCATTAATTTTAGGGGAAAAAGAGCACTACAAAACCTGCCGAAAAGTATATAGGAACATTCAGATTCATACGCTCCCAGTAGTCATCCAGCAACATACAGAGTTCCTTCATGTTAGAGCAACAATGTCAGAGAAAAGAAACTGCACAGCTACGATGAGTCATGGAAAGCAAGCATTTCCTAGAATGCGAATAGAACCTCTAACAACATATTTGCATATATATATATGCGCGCGCGCGCGTGTGTTAACACCAACAAAATTGTAATCGAGCTCACCAAAAAATCAAATAATCCAAGAGTCAAAATGGTGGTGTTCTCATTTTTCTGTTGTTTAATTGAAAGGCACCTTGCTTTTGACTCCGAATGGTGGGTGACAAAGCTATAAGACCTACACTAACTTTGGAACTTCTGGTAAATTCACTAAGTCAGGTTATAAAGTCCAAGAGATCAGGTCAGGCGGGTGTTGAAGATAAGCGAGGAATGCATTGTCAAATTTACAGCACTTCTGCAAAAAGAGTATCAAATCCACAAACGAGGAATTTCAGAGGGAAAAATACACCCCAGCAGACTGAACCTTCAAATAGTACAGTCCTAATGATGATATAGCATGCAAACACGTTGCTGTGCTTACATGAACAAGCAAGCGTATTTAACCATGAAAGAACAAGAGGAAGAAGGTGGAATCCATTGATAGCAGCCGATGCTTATGGCCACGAACGTGGCTTTTGCATGGGTTTTATGGTGGCTTTATCAAAAGAAATTTACATACTATAACTCTTGGATATTGATATAAGTATCATGGTTTCACCAGCTAAAGAGCTATACCAAGAACAAGGTCGGGCTGTATCTCACATCAAATTTAAGGGATAATTGTACATTTCTTACAGTTAGTTTCATCCAAAGACAAAAGGCTTTTGGGGGCCCAACAGTACAGGCAGATAATCGACATAAAACTTATCCAAGTTTCAGGTCATTTAGTTTTCACCAAGTTTTGGGCATGCAATTGAATAAGCCACTTAATTTGAGTCTGCTAGGAACAAGAAAATTTCCGATACATGGATATTCAAGTACACAAAGGCATGTAATGAAGAAAATTTGAAGCTGGAAAATAGATTTCTAATAAATCCAAATGCAGATATACATGTCCGTCTGTCTTTTGTGCATGGGCGCAAAAAAGTGTGTGTGTGTGTGTGTGTGTGTGTGTGTGTGTGTGAGAGAGAGAGAGAGAGAGTAATAAAAAGATAATATGAACTTCAACCAAGATAGTCCAAGGTTATCATGACTAGGATTGAGGTACCTGAGCTCTTCCAAGGGCAAATGTTGGAATGAGCACCTTTCCTCCTCCAGCAACACATTTATGGACCTGTAGGAAACTGATTTAAAATCTGAAGGCAGAGAAAATTTTGAGCAATCCAAAGCTATGAGTTAACAAGATAATAAAGGAATTTGAGCATATCCTTAATACTTCCCTTCACTTGGAGGAAACCATACTTTCAGACTCTATGCAGGTCTACTAGTGAAACTCATAAATAAACACAGAGAAAAAGGAGAAAAAGACAATAACCAGAGATCAGAATGAAATGAGAACATTGGAACTTGAAACAAGGAAAGTGAGTATCAAACTGAATCAAGCAATTATCCAACAGCTTGATAGCTAGGAGATTCTGCCAGGTAACGATTCATTCCAAGAGTTAGTTCATAAGAAGTAGGCACACAGTATAGGATAATTAGCAGCTCATAGAAATACTAGGTCAATTACTTAATTATTGAACACCGAATGACTTGTTAATAGGATCCAATCTAATGAAACATGATTAATAAGTCCCTAGAATTAGATAGCAAGTTCCCTTTTCAAATCATCAGTTGCTCAAGACCCACTTTATCATAAAGTCAAGAGTTAAACATTACTGATTATTAGACAACCATTTTTCCCAAAGGCTGTTGGTAAATGGGCAGCAAATAATCATTGTGAAACTCATAATAATCTCCACTATTCTTTCTTATAAGAGATTTGGAATAAATGGTCTCAAATGTTTTCTGATTGTCAAACAATCAAAGCAGGCAAATTAAAGGCCAAGGACGACAACAAATCAAGTTTAGATATTTGCTTTCTGTTTCTAACAAATAAGATATCACCAATAGATACTCTTTTGGATCAAAAAGTCTAAAGCACAGTTGTAGAAAAAGTAACAGAAGTGGCAAAAGCATTGAAACTCCAAAACTGTGAAATTCACATACAGCCATGAGGAACTCCCTTTCACGAGTATATTTGGAATCCCGCACTGTTGTAGCATATGTTGACCTATGAAAGAAATGTATCAGATATGAACTTCAAATATGTCAAGAGGTATGAGAAAAACATGAGTTAAATCTGCAATTCCAGATGATCCACAAATCAGTGCCTAAAGAAACAAAAGAACTTTGCATTAGGGAAATCCAGGATATGGGAATAATGGATGCTAAAAAAAGAGTCTTTGCAGAAGACTTGAGACATTCGGGAAAAAAAAAATAGGAAAAAGCAGCAGTTTCAAGAGTCCACTTCAACCAGTGGTCCTTCATTGCAATTAGGTCAGAGAAGCTTCTCAAGTGGTCTGATCTCAGATTACAGGTGATATCAGAAAGAAAATGAAGTGAACTGAGTAACCATCATAAATTAACTTGCAGTAATAAATTCACTGTTTCCCCGGATTTATCTCATAAAGATACCTACAATTCAATAGGTCCACAAGTTACACAGCAACTAAAGGAAATTAGCAAACCTACTCATCACAAAAAATGAAATGGTAGATAATTGAATTTGGACAAAAAGATTTCGCTTTCGAGTGTATCTTTCAACTAATTTGAGGAGGACAAATTTAGGACTGCATCAGCAAATGAGAACTTTTTGCTGTTATGGTGAAGTCCAATGGGAAGTAAGAACCATGAAATTTACTGTTCCATTTCTTTGGCATTTAGCTACAAGTATATATCCACAAAGATTTTTCTCTTTTTTAATGTTACAGACACACATTCAGGTGTCAAGCAGAGAAAATGTTTGTGTAGACTAGACGTACAGCACAGGTTTGATTTCCCATACCACAAGTGCAAATGATCCTAAGTTTAGGCCACCTATCCAAGCTTTAGCTCGCTTCATTTCCATGAGGTAGGTTGCTTATTACATGGACAATGGTTAACCTACCAAAG
This sequence comes from Eucalyptus microcorys, assembly GCA_014182515.1. Taxonomy (NCBI): domain Eukaryota; kingdom Viridiplantae; phylum Streptophyta; class Magnoliopsida; order Myrtales; family Myrtaceae; genus Eucalyptus; species Eucalyptus microcorys. The sequence continues at coordinate 28,256,455 of CM024568.1, read as the reverse complement.
GTGGACATCATTGTCATGAAAAAGAGAAAGGTTTTCATGCTTGGTCATATACTCATGTCAAAATGAATTTCCGTACTCTGTGATTAAAAGGTCCAGATGTAGTCGGTCGATTTGAGCAGCTCCAAGATGTCTATCAGGTGTCATGTTATAGTCTCCTGTGTAAACCAAAGCAGAATCTCCCACCTTTGCATAGAACATGGCAGCTCCTATGACCTTACAATCATATTAAAAGAAGACAAAACAGAAACAAGAAAAAGATCCAGATCTTAGAATGTTAGCTTGAAAGTACATTGCTTAGTGAAATCCTAACCTAAATTTTGAACTTTTCACAGCAGTCATACAGAATAAAGCAATTTATCATATCATATATGACAAACATATGATTTACTCATGATGGTGTACAGCTTGGGTTATTCGAACAAAATGAACTCACATTCACTTGCCATTTGCTAAAGTTAACTCTTTCCAAATTTTGTTAATTCATTTTCATTGTAGTCAAAGAAACCTCTGCATAAACAACTTAATCTACAAGACACTTCCCACAATTCACCTTGTTTGAGCTTTTTACTGTTTCTATTCAAATACTCTTACTAAGATGAGTACAAGTCAAGCAACTAAGCATGTGCCAAAGAAATGAAACTTAAAAACCTACATGCCCAGCATAGTATGCACGAATTTGGAGCTCGCTGTCCACCTGCACAGTTTGCTTGAGGTCCACAGCTATCACTACAGGAACAAAGATTTAACAAAATTATTTAATAATTGACTGTATGTGCTCATGAAAATAAAAAAGAAAAACATAGTTTCAAGCATCAATGTGTATGACCTGTTTTATCCAAACAACAAACACTATGCATAACCACAAGATTGTTCTCCATATCGATGCCATACTGAAAATGAGCCCATTTTCAAATCAATCTTGACTTCCTTTGGAAAGGTACCTCAGCTTCCAGCTAACATCATATAGAAGACATGATACCATGCTTAAGCCCTCAAATTCCATACTCAAGCAAAACTTTTGCACAAAGAGCAGATGACTTTTTGCAGTAGATTACTTAATCTTCTATTTCCAAGTATGAAGAAGCACCATTTATTGAATGAATGAGATGAATTCATGGCATACCATTTAGATGACGCAATCCTCATATGACCTACAGTACTTCTTCCTTCTCATCAGTTATGTTCCTAATCACATCTGATGATGTAAGAAATAAATAAACCACTAGAAATCCCAGTAAACTTATTTTTCAGTTATTTAACTCCTGCTGCCAAGGAATGAGTTGAAATGAAATATTTCTATCTAATCCAACCATAGAAATGTAGTACATCATGATGTTAATCAACCAGACTGTGGCTAATTATCAGGCATGCCGCACACTAATGTGGCAGGAGGATATGCTCAGTCAACTTCATGACAATTGATGACGATCATCCCACAATCATGGCATGCTGTCTTGATGTTACAGAGAGGCCAGTAGAGTAAGCAGGGCTCACAAAGCAAACAAAATGGACAACACAAGAAGCAAGTACCTTTCTTCATGCAGGCCGCAATATGCTCTGCAGTAAATTGTTCTTCTTCACCTCTCCTTTCCACCATCACTTTGCGATAATCTTCCAGCATCAAGGGAGCCAATGCCTTAGTAGGATACTGCAGCCAATTCTCAAATCAAGAACTTATCAAGTCCCCTAACAGAAGCCATGGTCAAAGGGCGTACAAAGAGCGCTAATTGCTTCCACATCACTTTGGAGGCATCGCGATTGTGGTTTTCCTTTCAGTTATGTAAAAAGGAAGGTGGGACTCAAGCTAAGACAATTTCAACCATCTAATCCATGACTGTCCGGCTATTAAGGAAGACAAACTCAATTGAATTACTTGTACACCTTTCGACCCATACATTAGGACAACAACAAAAACGATGCGTGATTCGATCATGGGCCAAAAAAAATAAAAAAAAAAACGCAACTTGATGTTTTCACTAAACATGATCTCATAGCATAGCAACAACCAGCCACCACAAAAGACAACGCCGCATTTCATCGAACACATAGGACCTACCGTCATGTAGATGGGTCCGCGATAGCCGCAGACTTCGGTGAAGTAAGGAAGAGCCCCGACGTGATCCAGATGACTGCAAGAGCACGCGCACACCACATTTCAATCACACGTAACGGAAAGCGTCGAGCTGGGCTATCGCTAATCACTTACAAGTGAGTGATGACGATGCAATCGAGAGCGCCAGTGAAGTCGCCGTCCGGAGCGACGCGCGAGAAGTCGGGGTAGCGGCGGCGGTCGAGGTACCCCATGTGCATGCCGCAGTCGAACATGATCCTCTTGCCGCCGATCGTCACCACCGCGCAGCTCTTCCCGACCTCCTGACCCGCGCCTGAAGGAACACCATCGCGAGAAAACGGCGTGAGTCTTGCAGTTCCAGAAGAGATAAAGAGAGAGAGAGAGAGAGAGAAGGAAGGAAGGAAGGTGATACCGAGGACGAGGCAGTCGATCGCCATGGGAGGGAGGAGGGCGCGCTTCTGCGGAAGCGAGCGGCGGAGCTCCGGCGGGGCGGTATTTTGGCGCGCCTTCGAAGGGGTTTTTGCTTGAGAAAGTTCTTTCTTCTTTCGAAATCGGTCCCCCCAGACTTCGAAATTATGTTCACGACGCCAAATTTTACTTCCGATGGTAAATTTGTATCGATTGAAATAACTAGTTAGTTGACCATCGATAATAATTTATGTCTAAATTTCTTTATGAATGATGAAAAAATTTCATTAATTTGTTTTTATAATTTGCTATTAAAAAAATATTTTTCAAATTATTCATTTTTTCTCAAATTAGATAAATTATATGATATCATGTTGGGCACTAGAAGCCCATTTGGTGGAAGTCTGATATTGTGGTAAGGTCTCAATGTCATAGTTGCTATGTGGTAGAAAAATAGAGTTAGAAAGGTATGACATTAGAAAGTACTCGTATTCAGCTTTGTGGATGATCGTTGTACCTTTATATACTTGCATTGGGGTCACTTATCTTTAATCATTATCCTACGAAGTGGCAAAACATACAAGTTGTTAGACCTATCAAAATGGTCACACACCCATTTCTTAACTTACATATAATAGGCTGAATTGTTGCATGGGTTTATTATTTAGTAAATAGGTTACGAATGGATTTAAACATAATAGATTCTCTCTTCATTTTCTCTCACTTTCACTTGATCTTACACTTGCTCATTTTAATTTGAGTATGAGTTTTCCTAAATTATGGGTTGGGTTTAATAAGTCTCATTAAATTTGTGTTACTTAGAAATGAGTCAAAACGGGTTAATGGATCTCTTTGGGCTGGCCCATTTTCAATCAAACTCGGTCTGACAGGTCTTTAAACTACCATGTTAAAACTTCATTCTATCCCCCAGCTTTTTTTTTTCCAAAAAAAGTCCCAAAATTTCACCATAGTTCCAAATCCATCTCATTTCCAAAATTTATCATCAATTTTTTTCAAAATTATCAACATAAAGGCTAGTTAAGGTTAATTATTTGAATGCGTCTTCCCTGACACCCTCACATCCTAATGTTCATAATTTTGAAGTACCTAGCAATGATTTTCAAATGCGGGGCAGATTTAGGATTATAGTGAAAGAAAATTGGTGATTTTTTTTTAAGATAATAAATTTAAGGCATAATTGGGATTAAACCTGAGGTTGAAGATTATTTTAGGGAATTAGACCCCATCTCAATGTCGTTATTGCAAAGGTTAATACATTGAGTCTTTTAAAATATTTATATATTAGACCAATCTCCATATAACAACTTAAACTATTAAAATAGTTTATGATTATTTTGTGTCCCAAGTTTAAATATTTTCCAAGCACCAATTTGCTCCCCTATTATGTATTTCCACATTTTGTCTTACGAAAAAATTTAGCCAACACTTGAAGAAGAGCATTAAAATACTTGATACTAAAGCTTCATTTGTTAAAAAAAAAATGAATGATTTAAAAAAAATCCTTAAAAATAATCCCTTGTATTGCTTGAAATAATTAATTAATATTCATCGTTGATAATAATTTATGTTTAAACATATTCGTGAATGATGAAAATATTTTTTGTTCAACAATTTTTGTGAGTGATACAATCTATCATTTTTAGGAAAATATTGATTAAATTATTCATTTTCCACGAAATAATGAAGCTTAAATCTTACATTCATCTAATAGCTAAGATTTTTGGAAAAATTAGAAGAGGTCCACAAAAATTATGAGCGAACGCAATGGCAAGGTTTAGATGACCTTAAAATAGGGCGACGACCAAGGGAGTTTTGCCCAAAGTGTAATTAGCCCCAGCGAAGACAAGCAATCAATTCCGTTCTTTAAGAATAACCGCAAAAATGCTTATTTCAAGTAGGTCAACGAGCAATTTCGGCACTTAAAGAGTTTGATAGCTGACAATGCACTCACCTTGATTACAATAATTATCTATGTATCCACCTTCCATGAAAGTATCCTCTCATCTCTCGTGTGCCTATGTGACTGCACACTTCCCACCCTTCCCACCTAAGAGAGCCCACTAATTCCCAGACATATGTTTTTCTTCCCCGTCGAGGAGGGAATACCCTCAAGTTTTACCTGTCAAAGTTCAGACAAAATAGTTTTAAGATTTTGTGTGTGTTGTGTAAAACTTAACACTAATTCTATATCAAGTATACTCAAAGGCGTCTTTGGACACCCCTTAATACTATCTTGTTAATTGATTAATAAATTTAAAGCATAGTCATTCTCTTTAAGTTTTGTCCTCTTTCTTTTTTAGTATCAACAGCTAGGTGCATGTAATCTGTCATTAGCAATCAAGAAAACAAAAAAAGTTGAATAAGATCCCTTGTAATGCAAGTAAAGTACACACCCTTTGTTTTCTTTATTCACATGCGCTCTTTATTGCGCTCTTTATTGGGGAGCGAATGGTAGAAACCATACTTTCATTTGGGGAGATTGCTAAGATTTAAGTCCAAACTCATCATATTCAAACCAAATCATGAGGCCATGTTATTTATGAGATTCATTCTTTTAGATATTCACCAAACATTGATATACATCAAAGTGGTCATTTGTTGGCAAATACACGGTAGAAGTCCAATACCTTTGTTTGAGATATTGTTAAAAAAAAGCTGAAATTCGAGCATGTCAGCATATCTAGTTAGACTCACTTTCACTCAAAAATTTATGTAAATAAGTCATGGACCAATTATGATTTTTCCAATGTGAAACTTTATAACACAATTCATACGTGCATCTTGATACTCATTACTTTATTTTTATCCATACGTCCACTACTTTACTTTTATATTTTTTCCAAGAGTGAAAATGAGTGTTGGTTAGACATGTGCTTGGCATAGTATCTAGAATAAGGAAGTACTGGTTAGATGTGCCGGTTTTAGATACTGTACAGAGCACTTGTCTATGTGTTGGTAATTGCACGCCTTGTCCTCCCCAATTAGAGATAAAGTTTTTCTTCTCTTGCCTCTGAAATACCTCCGAATTTTATGCTCCCAAAGTCTAGACGGAATAGTTTTATGAAATACTCAATTTGCCTTTTTATCTTTTTTCCTAGAGTGAAAATGGGTGATCGGTAGTGGCTCTCCCCCAACTCCTCGGCATAGAATTTTCACAGTCGTGGTCAGGATATGGGTTTGACTTATAAGTATTGTTGATCGTATCAAGTCCGTTAATGTCACATCACCTGATGCAAGTAATGCCTAAACGATTCGATTTAAAATTGTTGTCTTGTCGGGGAAAACAGATAAGCAGGCATGCCGAAAGAGATGCCGACGACAACCGTCATGCGCCAAGGCGATCCGACTTCGAAGGATTCGAGAGCGAGATCGTGACCGCTCCATGCGCAGATGGATTTCGAACGAAGTATGAATTCTACTAATCGAAACGCGATAAAATTGAAATTAAATAGAAGCTAAAATGCTCGAAATCGAAAGTACATCGAACGCAAGTTACAAGGAAATTGGATGGAACGAGAGTACGAGAAAAGGCAAAAAGGCCACGAAATGGCCACGTTCTTCGAAGCAAGCCTCTAGGTAACTTCCAAGTGCATGCCACGTATTGAGCTCGTTTTACTAAAAATGAAAACTTTTTTATGATGGCTTTCAATTTTTAAATAAAATAAATAAATGAAACTTGTCTTTATTGTTTACGATATATTTAAGTATAAATTACTGTCGATAACGAAAACATTGTTTCATTGTCTAGTCATTTCAAGCAATACAAATAATTATCTTTGAGATTTTTATTCAAATTATTTATTTTTGTATAAAATAAACTAATAAAAGCTCTTAAAATAACGTGCGGTAAATGAGAACGGTTCTTTCTTTTTGCGATACTCAATTTGATCGGCTGTTGAAAGTTTAAAAGTGAATTATATTTATTTTTTTGGGTCAAAACCGAAGAAAATTTTTGTTTTGAAAAGGACAAGATGCAGGCGAGTAATTATTTTCATCCTCTTGCTAAGATTAATAGGATCCGATGAACAATTATCTAGTGATCATGTCGACTATTATTGACGGAGTTTTTGAATTTGGTATCTCACTTTTAATATCGAAATCTGTTCCTACGATTATACCGCGACAAAAAAATAATTACTTAATAACCCGTAACTGCGTAAAGGAGAAAATATGCAATTCTCTTGGAAGAATTTCGCTAAAAAGGAGCTACGGTCCACTTTCTCGTCAATCTCCGCCACTTTCGAATGGGATCTCTCTTCATCACCCAACACGTACATGATGATGATGTTGGGAAATAATATATCGATCGGGATAAATAGAATTAGACTTTATGACGTAAAAACACTGTTTTTAATGAATTCTTTGCTTACTAGCAAAAAAGCCTCAATGATACAATAAAATTTCAAATAAGAATATTAAATAGCAATTCCGATATTTCTTCAAAACTCTCAAAAGAGAAACAATCGAAAATAATGAATATAATTTTTAAAAAGAAATTTGATGAAAGTGAAGGTATTGAGATAGAAACATCAAATATATAATAGCAAACCGAAACTCTTTTTTGAACAAACTATTTCAAAAGGACAGAATTCATTTCTTTTAAACCATAAATTCGAATATAACACACATTCATATCTTTTCAATATTGGACAATGCAACTCTATCAAAAAAATAATCGCCACACATTCATATCATTTAGATGTGAGATAATGTACCTGTGTTTGTCTTTTTACAAACGGATTATCATAAGATGATCTGCATTTTATTGAGTAAGCAAACTACATCATCAATCGTGCTAAATTGTTGTCGAGTAAGTGAACCATGTCAATCTAACATGGCAATCTACTTGGAGGAGGCTTCTCATTGAGTCAAACTTAGAGAGTTAATGTATTTGATTGTAAAACGAGAAAAATTTAGATTCCTATAATGTCATTTGAAAAAAAAAAATTGGAGCGTATTAAGTGGAAGACTGTTTTATCAAGTGCAACAAGGAAAAATATAAAATAAAATAATCAATACTATGAAAAGTTGCAGCTAATATACTTATAATCTACCCCAAACTAATTTTTGAGATATAAGAAATCTCAAATTAACCTTAAATTAATACGCTTATGACAAATTTATCCTAAATTAATATGAATTTTCACATGAACCTGTATTGTACTGAGTTATTATCATGTATTATTTAACTCAACAATTTTATGATAAAAATTAACGGAAGCTTGATGATCCAAAAATTTATTTGAGATAAATTTGTCACTAACAGATGTATTAATTTGGATATTTTCGTGGTACAAATCAATAAAGAAATTAGTTCAAAGATCAAAAATAAAGAATGAAGGATATAAAAGTAGTCACGACCGACGCCGCGCGATATAAATAAATATTCATGCAGATCTAGCGTCGTGCCGAATTGGCGGTTTTTCCGTTGCCTCTCTGTTCTTTCTCTCTTTCTCTCTCCCCCATTTTTTTATTGCTTCGTCGATACGTCGGCCGCGAGTTGGTTCGCTCCGCTCCTCCTGCATCGTGAATCGCCCCGCTTTTCGTCTCCCGATCGATCGATCCCTTCTCGATCCTCCGGATCTGACCCCCCAACCTCCGTCCGACATTTCCGTTCCATTCCGTTCCGTTTTCTTTTCCCGATCCGAGTCCTCGAATCTCGCCTCGTCCCGCATTCATCGTTAATCGACGACGGACGACGACGATCGGTAGCGCCGATTTCCTTCCCTCCAGCATTGCGCCCGGCGATCCTCGGAGATGGCGACGATGGAGAGCTTGATCGGCCTCGTGAACCGGATCCAGCGGGCCTGCACCGTCTTGGGCGACCACGGCGGCGAGGGGCTGTCCCTCTGGGAGGCGCTCCCGACGGTCGCGGTGGTCGGCGGCCAGGTAAACCGGCGATCTCCCCGTCTCTCGTCGCGCTTCGGTGGATCGGATTGCTGAGCCTCTTTTTTTTTTTTTTTTTAAATTTTTTTAGAGTTCCGGAAAATCTTCGGTGCTCGAGAGCGTGGTCGGGAGGGATTTCCTGCCTCGTGGATCTGGTGAGTTTGACTTCCGTCGGCAATGCTAGATCGCCAGCTCCTTTTAGTGCTTGTCGTGGTAATCGCTTGAATGCGCTTGCTTTCGCGCTTTCATTTCGGGCGAGTGCATATTGCGAGCCGGGCGTCCTGTTTCTGAAATCCGGGTCTGTTGCTTTCAGGCATAGTCACGCGGAGGCCGTTGGTGTTGCAGCTTCATAAGACGGATCGAGGGCAAACCGAATACGCGGAGTTTCTTCATGCCCCTAAGAGGAAGCTTACTGATTTTGGTATGCACGTCTTGACAAGAACTGCATTTTGTAGTTGGGCAACGTTGTGAAGCGTGGAAATTTATGTTTCGGACCTCGATCATTATAGATATAACTTTGGTGGGTAAGCCACAAATTTTGTCACCGGTTGAAAGAACAGCATGAGTCTGGTCGAACTACTAGATTTAATTTTTTTATCACCCTATGTTGTCCTCTGAGTCGCTTTACAAATACCAAAGAATTTTCTGGGCAGTGCGGTTGTGGAAGGAGCTGTAGAAGTGGATTAGTGGCACTTCAATGGTGTATATATATATTTTACAATAAGAGGTTATCTGTGAGCTTAAGACTACAATGAACTGCCATGCCTTCACTGGAGTTGTTAGCAAAGCCTGTAGTGAATTGACTCTTTTAGTCCTCTCTCTTTCCCGTACAAGCAAATACACTCTCTGGCATCGGAGCAGCATAATCCCACGATGCCAGATAGAACTGGTAGAAAAGGGAAAGAGAGAAGCAATGAAGGTCCTCAATGAAGAGATCGAGTTTCATTGATCTCGTGGTCAAACTTTTGGAAAAGAAGTTCAGCCTTATTTGGATTAGTGGGGTAAAGTCTAAATGTCATAGCTGTAAATGTGAGAATACCCTTGAAGTATCAAGACAACATTGTTATGACAATCCTGAAAGGAATCTCAGGGTGGAGGTCCTCCTCTGTAACAAATGGAAGGCATTCCAGAATACTAAGATACCAAACGTATGATGGCGTTTACTCTAGCAATGAACTCAAGGGTAACATATGGTGTCTGATTTTTCCTTCTTTCTGACCATATAGGAGTTGTTACAAGTATGTTTAATTGTATGACATAATCAAAAAGCAAACCTCGAACTGGTCACCAGCTAAAAGATAAGGGCAATATGTCTAAATATATGACGGTGATGATGACGATAAAAATAATGATAATTTTCATGGTTGGAAAAGAAGGGTGCAACTGGAGGAATATGTAGTAGTCTTATTTCACAGATTTTGTGAGAGAGGTTTGTTGGCCATAATTGCATATTTTTGGAAGCTATAACATTCAGACAGCAGCAAAATGTACCTAGAGTTGTTTGAGGAGTGAAGGACCCACATTTTTATTGAGACCCATGCTTTTCTAAGATTTTAGGTGAGCTGAGAATTCTCATGAAATGGTCCAAACCAACTTCTTGGATCATGGGCTAGATATTGAGATACATGGACAGAAGTTATGTTAAACAAGGGAAAAAATTGACATAGTACCTTTTTCCGATAAAATTATTAGTGGGAAAAATATGAGACAGAAGAAAACGGAGGTTAGTGCAGTATCATTAAAATGGTCAGAATCCTTAAACAGTGGCCCACAACCTGAGTTAGCCAATGGTGTTGAGAAATAAACGTTGCTACAGCGGCTTGAAAATTTTTTACCTTATGATCCTGCCTGAACAAGAAAAGGAAGAAATGGGGCTAAGAAGAGGAAGAAAGGAGGCCAGTAAAAGTTTTGTACTAGCAGTTACTGGAAATTATCTTTGCTAGCACTTCAGGACTCAAATTCCCGTTAAAAAAAAAATGCTTCTGTTCTATTTAGGTAGCGGAAGCATTAGTAGCTTTGTCTTTCTCAACATTGTGAAACCAACTAACTAAAATGTAGCTCATAACCTAGAACTTTCTTAAGCATCACAGTAGTTAATGATCAACATTTACTATGGAAATCTTGCATTACTTTTGCTGATGACATTAAAAGTCATGTTTTACCTGCTTTGTTGCACCAAGTACTGCCAGCTGAAATGTATGTAATTGCATTTTGAATATTATGCGCTTTCTGAATTGGACGTCAGACCTATTTATTGGCTTAAGCGCATGATTGTCATCGCGCCTGGACATTTCTGAAGATAGGCTAGCTGAAAGGTTGCTTCTGAGTGCACCTTCCCAGCTGGCTGGCTGAGATCTGTTTCTGTCCTTCGTCATGTTGTACTATACCGTCATGCTTGTAGAATCTTCTGAAATTTTTTTCTCTGCATACCTTTTGCTTGTAGTCTTTCTTAGGAATATAGACAGAAAGTTGCAAAATCATTCAATATTAGCATCGCTTGTTCTGTATTTTCTTTATATAAGAAGTCAATATTCATTTTATATGATCCAAAAGCTGTCTGTTGCAACAAGTTCTTGTCAGAGTAAGTTAAAGCTATCTTGCTTGGACTCTGATGCAGTGATAATTCTTCTTTTGTGCAGCTGCTGTTCGGAAGGAAATTGCAGATGAAACAGATCGTATAACAGGGAAATCAAAGCAAATATCAAATATTCCAATTCATCTGAGCGTTTATTCTCCAAACGGTATGTGCTCTCTTTCTTGAGATATGCTGACTAGATTTTTTGGTCCTAGTAACTGAAAGAAAGATTTGATTTAATATTGGCAGCTATATATATGTACTTATGATTACGTGGATCTCTAGCAAAACATCATGTAAATAGAGAAGTTTGTGCATTTGGGCATGAAGCTAGTCTGATCTTTCTTGCCTTTGCCTAGTAAATTCATTGCACATGTCTCTCTCTCACCATCTTGCTCTCATACAAGCAAGTTAGCATGCACGGGTTCGTGTGCCTTTCTGTTATCTATTTGGTTGCACACTTCTGATGAATTTTCCGTGTTATTTTTTCTGTAGACATGGAGCTATATTATCAGGGGCAGATTTTGTTACTTTTGAATCTAATATACAATCATATCTCGTGATTATATGTCCTCTGTATGATTGGACAAAATTTTCTTCATGCTGTAGTATGATTTGTTCTTCTTAATTTGTGAGTCTTCATACATGATTAAAACTTTGATTTTGAGTCATTTATTAATAACTTTCACTTGATACAGAATTGAGTGCAATGGCACAAAAAGATTAATATAGTTCGCAGTGGGATAAGGCTTACTTTTCTCATCGTTGTTGTTTGAGGCATGAATGGCGCTTTCATCTATGTTGCTAGGTTTTTCAAATTAATTATATGTTAACTACCAGACCAGGATGTCATCTTGGTCCAATCCTTTCTTAACCTGGCTTTTCTGTCAATTGACAAAAGGTAGAACGCTCTAATGCTGATTAGCGTTTAGATAGACGTAAAAAAACACTTGTCATGTTTAAATGTTGGTATAAAATATGAATGGGCCAGTACTAGTGAAATTGTGTGCAACCGAAAGAAAAGCCATGGCCTGAACTGGCTTTCTAGTGCTCATTGGTTAGACTGTGACAGTTGCAATCAGAGCTATCACTATGGTGGGAGGCCAAATTTTAAATGATTTACGAGGGCTGAAAAATAAGTTACATGAAAAAAGGGCTGGTAGAAACTTGGCTTAGTGGTTGCCAACAGCTAGTATCTAGAGATTGAATGCTTAATTCTTTAAAAAGGCATGCTTTTGTTTCAAGTCAAGATTTTTGGGTTAGCTGATGTTTTGAGCTGTGAGAGGTTTGAGTTTTTCCTTTATTCAAGAAAAATTTCTCTTCGATAGATGTTTAATTTATTGGAAATTATCACCTTAATTTTCTTATGACATTATATGAGATGTCTAAAATTATTGTTGATATCTTTTCTTTACCTATTGAAAATGTTGATGAACATTGTTTTGTGTGGCAGTTGTAAACTTGACACTCATAGATCTTCCTGGGTTGACAAAGGTTGCTGTAGGTAATCTTTTGAGAGCACATATTTCTTGCTGTACTTTTTGCTTCTTGTTTTTGTTTGCATGAATGCTTTTCTGAGGTATGCAGAAGGACAGCCCGAGACTATTGTTGAAGACATTGAAAATATGGTGCGCTCCTATGTTGAAAAGGTAAGGGAACTTAGTTATTAATTTGAATTGACTTACATCTTGTCATAGAGTTCTTAATGGCTGATAACAAATGTGTGCAAACTGAACTTAATGAAGTTCTGCATGGGGAAAAGAAAGTTGACTTTTAACAATTCCATCAATTTTTACTAAGAGAAACTGCTAGATGGCGACACGTCCTCTAAACTAATCTAGAAGCTGTTATTCATCCTCTTCTTTATGAGATTATGTCTTGGATTCAGTCATCAGTTTGATCTAGAGTCTAGTCCTGATTTTCATTATAGGGAAAGCATTACTTTATAGATTGTCATATGAAATTTAAGTTATTATTTCTCCTTTATGTCTGGGGAAAAAGAAATTACTCTAGGCATCACTTCTCATATGGACCAACATTTATTTTCCTTTGAGGATGAATAGTAGAAATCTATATTAGTTCTACTTCCACCTCCTCCTTTGTTGATTAAGTTTATTCAAATAGATACTGTTTTTAGATTTGGATGCCTACATTGTTACACAACTGAAAGATAATTACCATTATCCAGCCCAACTGCATCATATTGGCAATATCACCTGCTAACCAAGATATTGCTACTTCGGATGCCATCAAACTCGCAAGAGAAGTTGATCCTTCAGGTTAAAAGTTATGGTGCTGAAATTTTAAATTTGTCTGGTAGTGAATATACTGACCATTTGATCATCTTGGGTGTATTCAGGGGATAGAACATTTGGAGTAGTGACGAAACTTGACCTGATGGACAAAGGAACTAATGCTCTTGAGGTAAGGGCAGTTTTTCACTTACTGTGTTTCCTCAGGTTCTTAGTTGATGTAATTGATGAGCTATGCATGAAAATTCAAGGTTCTTGAAGGAAGGTCATACAGATTACAGCATCCTTGGGTTGGAATAGTTAACCGTTCACAAGCTGATATCAACAGGAACGTTGACATGATTGCTGCCCGTAGAAAAGAGCGTGAATACTTTGAAACAAGCCCCGAGTATGGACACTTGGCAAGCAAAATGGGTTCAGAGTATCTTGCCAAGCTCTTATCTCAGGTTTTTCCATTCTTCTGTCATAAAAATTTGCTAAGACTCTACATCATCCTTTCTACCTGTCTAAGTTTTGTATATTTTTTTATCTATACAAGAAACTTAGTAGAAAATTTATTTGCCAGCATTTGGAGCTTGTTATCCGACAGCGCATTCCAAGTATTATTGCCTTGATAAACAAGACAATAGATGAACTTAATGCAGAGTTGGACCTTATTGGCAGACCCATTGCAGTGGATTCAGGGGTAGCAGTCTGCTTACTCTTTTCATACTCAAATCAACTTTCTTCCCTGAAAAATGTACCTGAAGTATGTTCATTCCTCCTTTAGGCCCAGCTCTACACTATTTTGGAACTTTGCCGTGCATTTGATCGTGTATTTAAGGAGCACCTGGATGGAGGGTAATTTCTTCATATATATTTTTTTGGCAGTTGGTGCAGTCTTAGGCTCTGGATCCTTTACTGATTTTTTATGTTCAATTAAACTGATTGTTGTTGTAGGAGCCCTGTTAACTAATCCATACAAAGTTCTAGTTATGATGACTGATGAATAAGATCCTCAATCCATTCTTCTACAAGAGTACACATAGAAAAGGACAATAGGGAGCCATGCAACATTTAAGAACCATGCAACATTGCTTGAGAAATGGATAATGGAATGGTGGCACTTCGTTGTTGTCAAAATTAGCCATTTCTTCTAGCAGATTGAACATAGGGATGGGTTGGATAAAAGAAGTGGTAAAACTAGGAAGCAATATTATTTCTTCTTTTAGGTATATTGCATTGAGAAAAGGTCAATAGGGAGCCGATTGGATTAGTTAAGTTCTATTCTTGGAGTTGAAGTCAATATTTTGCTCTTCTGATTCAATTATTCATGGACTTAGTAAAAAAATATCAATAATATTGACATTGATGGATACTGGTGACAGTAGTGCGGTTGGTTCATTGTCAAAGAAAAGGGGTTATCAACTTAGCTTTTGGGCCCACTGCCTTAGCTTTTTCAGAGGAATGCCTTCATTATGAAATATGGTTGTCTAATATTGTGCAAATTTGTAAATGGGAGGACTTACAATGATTGATATATCTTTGTTGTTGTTGCTGATGCAATTGCTGCTAAAGATAGTATGCTATTAACTGAATGTTTAAAATGACAATGATTTTTATATGTATTTAAATTGGTTTATGGTCAGAGAGAAGGCATGCACAGTAAAACTGTCTAAATTATTGATAGAAGTACAGATAGATAAGATATGACAATTAACCAAAACATTAGCATCTCAATATGTCACTGTGGGTCTACAGCTCAACTTTTAGATGGATTTCTAGTGGGTCCGTAAACACCATGGGTTTAACATGTATCAGATTAAGAGGCTCCATGGTTGAATCTGTATGACTTCTGTTCGACAGTCTTGGCTTGATCCATTATGCTAGTTCATGGATGGGGGGAGTGCTTTTAATGAATAAGCTTTTAGATGTACTTGCAATTTTGGAATTGAGTTTAGGTTCATCAAAACTTTTGCCAAAAACTCCTTGAAATACTCTGGATGGATAAGTTTTTCTCTAGTGAGAATATGATGCTGTTTGACATAGAGGCGAGTAAATTTACAATCATGCCCTGTGAGAACCAAAGATAGCTGAGTGACAAGTTGCTGTCCAGGCGACCTGGTGGTGATCGGATATATGGGGTTTTTGACCATCAATTACCAGCTGCTTTAAAGAAGCTCCCTTTTGATCGCCATCTTTCTTTGAGGAATGTGCAAAAAGTTGTATCTGAGGCTGATGGTTATCAGCCCCACTTGATTGCTCCAGAACAAGGGTACCGAAGACTCATTGATGGATCTATTAACTACTTCAAAGGCCCAGCTGAAGCCTCGGTAGATGCGGTAATTCCTTCATTTCAATAATGCTCTAGTGGGTGGAAAATGCTGTCTTTTTTGTTAGGAGTAATGCATTCTCTTATGTTGCTGCTTCTTGTTTCTGTACCAGATTAGATGTGGTAGGTTTGAAAGACCAACTTTTGGTACATGCACAGTACATGATTGAAGACCTTTTTGTTTTGTGTCCACAAGATCTTTCTGTTCAGCATGTAAATGGATTTGTAGTGGTAACATTTAAACAATCACACAATATTTGACACATGCTTGCATGTGCGGCCATACACACACACACAAAAAGGCCCCTGCACACACATTCTCATAATAGATGGTAAGACTAAATTTCAACAATAGTGAATTTGTTTACTGCCTTGTTCTCACATATTCATGAATGAGAGCTTTGTTGAAGATAAGAATTGTAAGAGGATGATCCCGTAGCTTACGCTGGTCATAATTGTTACATTTTCTTTTTCACGTGGACCTGATGACTGTTGTTTTCTTTTTAACAACCGGTAAAGTGCAAGATTCTCTACTAGTTTCTCGAATGATTAAACTATCTTTCTCCTCAGGTGCACCTGGTTTTGAAAGAGCTTGTACGCAAATCAATTGTTGCGACAGAGGTAAGCGACTTGTGTTTTGGAAAACATAAACTGTTATCTTGATTGCGGTAATATGAAAATTCTGAAATTTGCTGGTGGTTATACTTTGTACCTCTCCAAATAAGAAAGACATGACTAAATATCAACTCACATTTTTTCAATTGGTTAGAGTTAGAGGGAAATAATTGAGTAGAAAAGATCAAAATAAACTAATTCTTGAAATTATTGAACCATGTCGACTTTGGGAGGCTTTACATTCTCTTCCAGAAAGGACCAATGGAAGAATTGTCAAATTTTTCAAGACATAGAATATTCTGTTCAGATGTCTCTCAGGACATGTAAATTATCTGGCATTCCTTGCTGCTTTTCGTATATGCAACTCGTAATTGTAATTTTTGTTGCAATGGTGCGGTCTTGCTTTGAACGACTCCATGATGTGCAATGGCAATTCACACTTCAAAAATTAGAACTGTATAATTGAGAAAAACCCTATCTTTTGGCAAACAAATATTCTGGCTGCTCACATATGCCTCTGCCATTTCAGAGTGCAGATTTAAATTTCAGAATGAAATGCCTTTGAATGGCCGTGAGCTTTTGAGACTGAATATTAGCAAGTACAAAATTTAAGTGCAGTGACACAAGAGACACAAGTAATTATGAGTAATCATAAGCACCCGTTGTTCTCAATTGGTGACCATTGTCTTTCATATTGTTGTTAGTATCTTGTTTGCCGAATGAGAGATGCTGGTAGATATCATCACTTTGCTTTTTTGACGAGACTCTCAATAAAAAGATGATCGCTGATCCTTTTGACCTGAACTTGTTTGTTCATTGGTAATTCTAGGAGTTGAAGCGGTTTCCATCACTTCAAGCAGACATTGCTAATGCTGCAAATGAATCACTGGAAAGATTCCGTGAAGAAAGCCGTAGAACAGTTATGCGTCTTGTTGATATGGAATCTAGCTACCTAACAGTGGAATTTTTCCGGAAGCTTCATCTTGAACCAGAAAAGACTCCAAATTCAAACCCCAATGCCCCTAATGCTGCGGACCGCTACTCAGATAATAATTTTAGGAGGATAGGTATGTGGTCTTATACTATTGTCATGGAACAGGGAAATTGCTGTGCATCTACACATGAAAGATTTAGCAAATACACTATTCTTGCTTCAGAGTTATGTTAGAGTTCGCCTTTTAGCCTTTCAAGTTCTCTATTAATGGATAAATGCTCTATGGTTTCCCCTTATGTAATGCTAAATATTGCATAATTTATCTGCCCATACTCAGATTAAACTTGTGAGCTTTAACTGGAAAATAAATGGAGTCACTATTGATTGAGAAATATTCATGCTGTATGCTGTTCAGGGTCCAATGTAAGTGCTTATATCGGTATGGTTTGTGATACCTTAAAAAATACAATTCCCAAGGCTGTTGTGCATTGTCAAGTACGAGAGGCTAAGAGAGCACTGCTGAACAACTTCTATGTTCAAGTTGGGAGGAGAGAGGTAATTTTCAGGACTCTACTATTATTTTGCTGATTCTCATTCCAGTAAATGCACTTCTTTTTGTCAAATGACTCAAAACAAACATCAAGTCGACAAATTCTCGTGAGCATGAACCTAAAGATAAATTAAATTAGAAGTGGTGAAGCATTAGTTCATTGAAACTTTTGAACTTGATTGTTATGATTTTTACCTATGTCCCTCTGTGTGGACATTCACAGTTGCTCCCAACATATGTTGATTCTATTATTTGGGATATTTCATTTTAAGATTGTATGACCTCTATATCCAGTGCAGATTCAAGAGCATGAGTTTTAACTTGCCTAACTGGTAGAAACTCATCTCAATTTAGCTAGGTTTGATGTTAATGATATGATAATTGTTGAATCCTAAAAGTCGAGGAAACTGGTCCCTATCATTCCTACGTGCACATTTGGCTGAGTTTTCTTTATCTTTTTATACACTTTAGGAATGAGACATTTGAAATAGGATGCAAAGTAAAGAATCTAAATGGAAAATGGAATAAGAATGTTACCTTTCTTTGGTTACTATTTATGGATGCTGACAACTATAATATAAAGAATTTCCTTACCAGATATTTCTCCTTACAAAAGTTACCAAACCCAAGCTGCCATTGTAAATCTGCCTTTCAGTTGGGTCCTCTTACTCTTGTTTATTCCTCTTAATTCCAAGTTAGGAGATGACCTTAGGAAAGTGAATGACCAATCTTAGAGCTTTTCTCTTACATTTTATATGGTTGGAGTTTAATAACAACAGAAGAAGAGGTGGACAAGGTTTTAGAACACAAAGGTTGATGGGCAGCAAAAGGACAGTTGGAGTGATTGAAAAGATGCAAAGCCAATGTAGAAATGAGACTAGGCATGCAGAGTACATCGAGTTAAATTCAAGTTGAGCAAGGGATAAATGTTGGCAAATGAGAAAATTATTTGGAATTCAATAACTTATGTAGTAGGATAAATAATGTTTGACAAGTGACTTGAAATGATTTCATTGATAGGGTCATCAAAATTGATGTGGTTGAAATTTAAGTAAATGAATCAAAGATAGCAGTAACAATGGTGATTTGTTGCCATATTTCAGGTGGAGTCTAAATCTTGATACTCTTTGTAGAGTGATAAGGAGAGATGTACAGAAGACAGAGCACCATTAGACACAAAGATAGATAAAGTCGTAAGCACATGGCTTGACTATTGTGTAGTTGCTTAGTCATACATTCAATCAATGACCCTGCTATATCAACAATTAAAGCTAATACTATCATAATTATTAAAGTCATTACACAGATGACAAATGAAATATGGTAAAGATATATCTGTAGTCTTTACAGGCGCTTAACTTTTAATTTGATGGAAGATCTAGTTTTGCCTTCGTTTTTCCTTATGTGTAGTGATGCTGGATCTATCGAGTTAGTGGCACTACATAAAGTGACGTTACAACCTGCGACTGAAAGAAATGGCTGTGTAAACTTTGTTTGAAGCTGCTTTGATTATTCTTGTTATTCTTTCTACCAATTCAGATGAGTTTTTATTATTCATGAACTACATTAGCACTGATTTGGCAAATATACAGAAGGAACAACTAGGCGCGATGTTAGATGAGGACCCGGCTCTCATGGAGAAGAGAACAGCCATCGCAAAAAGGCTAGAATTGTACAAATCAGCTAGGGATGAGATTGATGCAGTGGCGTGGAAGTGAGGAAAGTGTCACATTGCATTATTGTCCAGTTTTGATAATCATTTTCTCCACTTGAATCAGCAGCTGATGTGTAGATCCGCAACAAATCATTGATATTCTTCATCTATTGATATTGACAAAGCGCGTTATATGAGTTCTCTTGTTTCCTTTATGAATGCGTCATTGGTTTAGTTTTGCTTCCTATGTGTAATATAGTTCCTGCCGATTTGTGTATGCACACTGTCCATCAATTTCACGATGAGTTTGCTTATGAAGAGAAAATGCATTTTCTTGAGATTTGGTGGTGATTGATACCTTAACTGGATTGTATCCTTATTGATGAAGTTTTTTGAACTTTTGGTATCGAATTTATGCCGTGCACCTATGAGAAAAGTGTTACCTTTTCATATTGTTATAAAACTATTTGACAGAGCTGATAGCCTTTATGTTGGGACATCATATCTGCAATAGCTGTAGCATTGCAGAAGGATTCAGCAAATGGCTTGCCATCATGTTCGAGGACTTTGCTAGCCTTTGCATGTTTGGCATGATGTGATTAATTCTATGGAGATCTACGAATCACAAGATGCAAAGTCTTTGTTACAGACATAAGCTACTGATACGATGTTCATGATCATGAAGAGGAACTTTAGTTTTATCACTCAGATGCACGTCATCCAAATTTGATAAGTTCCAACTCTCACGTCGGATGTTTCATGCTAGGGTTGTGCTTGATGCCCATATCTGAGAATCACCTTTCCTGTTATATATCATTTAAATAATTAAAATTTTAGCTATCGAGCACAAGAAGATCGAAGACACCGTTTACATTTCATCCTAAGGTCAGCTTGGAAATATGTATTGAATTTTGGTTGCCTCAATTGATAAGAAAGGAAATACGGATAGAGAGAGAGAGAGTTTGCTCACTAAACGGTTCCTACGAATGGGTACTTGAAAAGCTTGTTTGAACAGAAGCATGGTAATCACCCTGATTTATGTCTTTAGCGTTTGGATGATCCTATCTATTGCTTGAATGCAAGATATTAGGATGCTGCTTATCTCTGGGGCGTGCTTTCATAAGAGAAGCTCCACAAAGTGCGTCATTGCCTCAATACTAAATTCATCATTCACAGTATGCAGATGAGTATTCGAAGGAATAGGGCCCAATAGATTATCAAATGAGAGATTGAGACAACTTAGAGACAACTTAGAAATTCCAAACTGGATATGCTTTTGAGGGATTCTACCTGAAATCTTGTTGTGGGATAGGTCAAGCGATCTAAATTTTGGAGGCTGCCAATGTTTGAAGGAACTTTCCCACTCATATTGTCTTGAGAGAGGTTTAATTCTGAAGTGCGACGAGCTTGGTCAACCGTCCTGGTATTTCTCCATTTTAACTAGTCTGTGGCAAGTTCAATGGAATAGAAGAATTGAAGCATCTTGCTAAATGTTTGGTCGGTTCTCTTTACATGAACCGTGATGTGAATCAATGACATAACTGGCCAATAAATGATAATTGATATGTCGAACCATACACGAATCCATCAAAATATAGCCGAATGATTCAGAAATATCATTCTGTGCTAGGCTTGAGAACTCGAAATGATTAAGTTGGCAGAGTTGCAAGGGAATGCCTCCAGTGAAACTATTGCGCTGGAGATCGATCTGGCGAATAATTGAGAATGCTGTCCAAATGGAGGTATTCCGCCTGTGAAGTTATTATCATTGAAATCAAGGAGCAGCAGTTCAGCTAGGTTCAACGAACATTTGGGAAGCACTTCATTGAAGCCATTTTTATGGAGGATCAAAACTTTTAATTGCTGAAAACGGGCAGAAAGGGTTAGTGGTCTCCCAGCCAAATCCGTTCGAGTTCTTGCAACTTTTTCAGAAATAAAGGTAGTCTCCCGGATAGATGGTTATTTTACAGAGAGATGGACAATTAGCTCTGTGAATGAGCTGCTTTTAATGAACACTACGAATATGATATCTCAACTTGCAATGCAGCGAGAGTGGAATGTGCTTTTGCCTTCCAAGTGCTTTGAACATGAAAAGATTCAAAATAAAGATGTTGCATTTTCCTCTTAATGAAAGAATCATGTAAATTCTACCAAAAAGAAAAAAGAAGAAAGAATACCAAATGATAATGAACTCGAAAAGATGCAGCAACAAGATACATGTAATTTAAGTATAATTTTGGATAATCTTGGGAAAGGAAAAAGGTTGATATAACGTATTGAACACTTACATATATTCATAAAGAAATTAAATTATGTCCAAGCATTTACATGGGATGTGTCTTGTTCTAATTCATAGTGGGTGTATTAGTGAGTCCATAGTACATCTCTCTAGGAACAGAAGAAATCACTCGAGCAATGGAAATAGTTAAAATTTCGTTAACTTCTCTTTTTTTTCCTTGGTAAATGGCAAGTTTTTTTCCTAGCCTTGATCTATCATAGAACGAGTGATCTGAACAATAAGATGTGCAGTTCCATGTGGGGATCTACCAAAACCATGGGTTCAAATTACTGGTTCCATGCTCAAAGCAGACCAAGTTTATGCAAGGAACTTTCTTCCTGAAAGTTGTGTTCATGCAGGGCGATAGAAAGAATCAAATCCATGGGCGACGGGAATCAAATCCATGGGCGACGGGGGGCCCATGATGCTCATAGAAATAAAACAACCTGTGGGTTCTAACAACTCGGCTTGGGCTAACAGAAGTCTGGTCATTGTCTGATTATCGCTCTAGTCGGGCACCATGTATGGAGGACATATGGAGGACAAAAATGGCGTCTGCAACCTAAGACATGAGGATGGTTCATACGAATGTGTACATTTGGTCAACCTGAATGGTTTACCCTTTTCACTGCCCGAGCTGATTAACCATCCACCGTCATTCTTACTCTTTTGGCTTGGCATACTTTAGACGCATTTTTCAAATCCCTTCAGGTCCCTTCGTTGGCAGGAACATAGGCACTGACCTTTCCGACATGCTGAGCCCAACCCGGGTGGTGGCGCTTCTAAGAGCTCGGACCATACGACATGTTAGGCTTTACAACACCGACCAAGCTCAGTAAAAGCCAACAAAAGGAATTGTTGGTGTAACTATCTTGTTCCTAAATTCGATTCTGAATCGATTCTTTTGAGATGGACACTTCAGAGTGCACCAGAAAGTCAGGCAAATCAGGCCATGCTTCTTGTAATTATTAAAATAGGATTCGTTGCCTTATTTTCATCAACATATTTAAACTATTCATTCTCTTTTCTGGAATTTCAAGCAAGCAACATTACCCTGATCGATAGTAACCAGGAACTGGCACTGCTCGGAGAAACTTCCTGGAAGGAATTGCCTTCATTTTACAGTAATGTTGGTAATTGATTGTTGTTTGCCTTAGAATGTGCTCTCAGTTTATAAATTTATGATCGTTGTTACCCTGTACTTGAGGGAACTCAGTCGGAACAAGAATACCTACAAAGTTTCATGGTGGCGTTGGCTGCGAAATGGATGTTTCTGTGCTTCTTGAGACGGCAAGTTCTGTTGTCTAGCAAGCTTTTGGTTTATTGATGTACTAGTAGAATGCATTGTACAAAACAGATGGACACTCCATATAGATTGATACAGCCAAATGAAGATACAATCGAGGCGAAAAAGAGAGACCCTACAAGGGCTTTTGCGTTTATATTTCTGGAGCATTTAAGCTGAGTTGAGGTGATTTTCAATCTCTACTTCATCATGCCTCCAGGAGGAACTGGAGCCATTGGGATTCCTCTGTTCTGCCTGTCCATAT
The DNA here is from genome assembly GCA_014182515.1 of Eucalyptus microcorys. Taxonomy (NCBI): domain Eukaryota; kingdom Viridiplantae; phylum Streptophyta; class Magnoliopsida; order Myrtales; family Myrtaceae; genus Eucalyptus; species Eucalyptus microcorys. The sequence continues at coordinate 28,233,350 of CM024568.1, read as the reverse complement.
TCCCATCCCATCCTAAACATAATCACAGAAAATGAAGTTCAGGAACGAAATCGTCAGTCCAGTCTTTCAAATAATCTCCATAATCAGAAGAGCCCCATTTTAGATGCATCACGTACTATAGGACTATTTACAGTACGAAAATTGATTGTCTTGAATTATTCCGGAAAATCAACATTCCTAAGGAAACATCATTACATGGATCTTGATTCAAAGGAGGAGAGCCACACGTACCGAGGGACATGTCAAATCCGCGCCTTTCGAGCTCGCGGTACTCCTGGGTTAAAGCACAGGATTCGCAGCAGAAATGGACTAAGCAATCGGCGCAAGGATCCTCTCGCAGCTGGTGTTGCTGTCTCATCTTGGTGCGGTAGCAGCAGGAGTAGCAGCAGGCGCACCCGGTCAACAAGGCGATCATTGTGTAAATAGCTCCGTGCACAGGGCATGCTGCAACAAAAACCGCAACAAAAACCGATCCGAGTGAGCAAGTCTAATGTCACTCCCTTTTTCAATTTGCGCAAACGCTATCATATTCTACTTACAAACTGATCCGTGATCAACAATCTCCGCGATTCGCCCAAATGTGATGCAAGGGCACCAGTATGACAAGCAACCTGTGAGATTAACAAGATATCAACCTACATAAGCCATAAATAACACCTTTGCATCGCTGGGTTCAGTCAATCTCAACATGTTACCAAAGTCGTATGAGATCATTCTATCGCTAAATTCTCAAAACATGTCGAAACCCGCTCGATTAGGCTATTGTAGTTAGAAAGCTCGCGTGCATTAACTGTCCAACTTTTCATCATTGACGTCGCCTAGTAAACGTACACATGGGCATAACTGTTGAGAATTTTCCAGAGTACTTACAAATTGGAATGTCGCCGAAGCAACTGAAAAGCCCAGAGGACCAAGGCACGTTGTCCACGGGTTGAGCATGGAAACCTGCGTTATTCCCATAATTTGGTTGCATACGTTGCACCGGGACGCCCTCTGCCGGCGGCAGGGGTGGCGGAGGAGTGGAGGCACCCGGCTTTTGTGGGTGACCATCAAATGCGTTTGAGGAGTCCATATTCTTGAACTGCACTATAGATATCGACTCCAAAGATCGAAGAAGATGATACGGTAGAAGATCAGACAAGGGAATGAATCGGGCAAGGATATAGAGGATTGAACAATGAGATGCTAGGTGATCTACACATGATATATATATATATATATCCATCTCTATGCATGTACGTTGATATATGTTTCGTAAAAGATTTTTTTTTAATAAATGTCGTCACGAGAAGCCAGCAGGACCATGTCGTTAATCCGCGTTTGAATGAATTCGGGTCTTGAATTTTCTCTTGAGATAGAGTTGTAGTTGCGGCGACGACAAGTAACCAACGTCGAAGGTCGATAGTTTATTGAAAAGTAATGCTTAATTCAAGCACGAAGCTATTTTTATTTGATTTAAATAATCATAATCTGCACTACTGATCGTCACCAGCTTTGTCGTACCCTAGGTTGAGGTTTGCCTATTTGATTCTTGGGAAGAAGTTGCGTACGAGTTTAGTGCGGCGGAAGACGTTGACTGAAAAATAAATGAAGACTAGGTCAGGCATTTTGGATGTGGATCCACATTCTATGCATCTTCTTATGTGAAATTTTATTAATCTATCGTACGCGTTTTGGACCAGATCAACTTCTAAAGTTGGACGCGATTTCGCTGTTATGACTTGACCGTTGCACTTTCGCATGGATTGCGACTGTGAACTTGTTTTCTCAAGGAAAAATGATAAAAACACTCCATTTAGCCCGATGAGCAATTTCATACTCGAACTTTTAATTCATTCAATTCAATGTGATTTTTAAATTATTTCTAGTTATTTGATCTACCCCTCAACTTTAAATAGAAAAGTCGAAAAATTTTGTAATCATACCATTGTCCAGATTTTTAAATATATTTCCATTTCAATTCGTTTCCTAAATCAACCAAAAAAAAATGTTTATTTTTCATTTTTTAAAAGCTTTTTGGTCTTTGTGAATAGGGATAAATGCATTAAAAGTCCTACAATTGTCACAAAAGTGTAATCAAGTTTTAAAATTTTCAAAAAATGTAATTAAGTCATAAAACTTATAATGAAAGTGCAACCGATTCTTAAAATTTTCAAAATGTGCAATCGACGAAAGGACTTTGATTAGACCAATTTAACAAGTTTAAGACATAATTGCATTTTTTGAAAGTTTTAGGACGCAATCATACTTTCGTGATAAGTTTTAGGACGTAATTATACCTTTTTTAAAAAAAAAAAATTAGGATTTAATTGCACTTTCATAACAAGTTTTAAAACTTATAATGTACTTATTTCACATGAATATTACGATAGTTCCATTGAAGGATATTTGAGCTTATGATCTCTGTAATAGTAAAAGTAAAGCCTCGGTTTACAACCTCGGTTAGAAATGTATTTAATTAATATTCTTGATAAAATAGTACCATCTATTATTAAAGTAGATAATTTAATACTAGTCGGTAACTTACAATTAGAAAAGCTGGTAAATTACTCAAATAAAAGTTGATTTGTTTTTTTTTTTTAATAAAAGGTAATTCTAACGTAGCAATTAACTTATATAAAAGTGATAAGTTATTCAAATAAGAGGGAATCATTGTCCAAAAAGTCTTAAATCTATTGTATGGTGGTCAATTTGGTCTTAAATATTTTAATTGTACCAATTTAATCCTAAACATTTGGACAACTTGCTAATTTAGTCTTAAACCTTTTGAAGATTTGCCAATTTAGTCCTAAACCATTTGACGACTTGTCGATTTAGTCATTTCGGCCAAATTTGACTGGAAATTGTTAATGTGGATGTTGACTATCCTACGTGACGTAACTGATATTGATGTTGATAATTTTTGTATTCTTTTTCAAAAAAAATTTCATTTTTTTTCCCTTTGGCCTGTGGCCGTTACTCAGCCTTGTCCAGCATCCTGTCGAGCTTTAATCTTATGCTGTTCGATGAAAGACAAGGTAACTTCTTGCAGTCCTCAGACATCGATTCTTCACATTTTTCACAAGCGTTCTAGCTGTACATTGACAAATCGTAAGATGCCAAATAAATTTGCACTCAAAGTCCCCGTTGAATCTTCAAGTTGTACTTCAACACGGCACTTGATAATGAAATTTTCAGGAGATGGTACAAATGGCTATTCATTTCTTTATCCTGAAAACATGATCAGATACAAAATGAAACGCCTTGGCTTGCCAGTGACTTATGTTCTTTTGCAGATCATGCGTGTGAGAACTCATTCGAAGTCAGCTCTAGTTCCTTTGCCGCACTCACTGCATGCCACGTAGAAGAAACGTTGTCACAGATTTCGCATTGATTATCGATGCTTTAATCCAAAAGAAGTTTTGCTGCAACTATAAGTCAGCTCTGGATTGGGGATGATAGCTTCTCTTTCGATAGTGAAGTACAACTTTTTATCGGCAATATCATCCAACATTTCGCAATGATCTATGGACCTATAAAGAAGCCAATTTCAAAAGAGAATAAATAAGAACATGCTTACATGATACAGTTCAGTATGCCGAAGCTCACGAAGTTGGAATGTTTGAACCAGGTTATGTGCGAAAGAGGTGGCAACTCATGATTTGTTTATTTAGTTCTTCCCTATCGAATCGGTGGTGGTGTGGATCACATTCAATTTGTCCTATAAGGTTTGGCTTACCCAATTATCCTTGCTTTCAATTCGGTTCGATGTATCCACATATTATTTAGTATAAGGTTCGGCTTACACAATGCTTTAGGTGTAGGCTTTGGAAAAAAGTTGCATATGTCATATGCACGCCAGATGCTCTCACCGGAGAGAGAAAGTGTTGAAGTATATTTATGAATATTGACCACTAGTTAGTTAGGGCGTCATCGTATATAAGGAAATCGGAGTCCTATTGCTATCGACTGTCAAACTTTAGTCATGGAGCCATCTACCGATTATTTTGTCAGGCTATCGAGTAAAGAGGTAATCTTTGACTATTTTCTTTCTTGCCCAGCAGCCCTCGCAGTTTGCCTTCCTACCTCCTTCTCTTTATATATATAAAAAAAAGTAGTTTATTTTTTAGTTTAATTTAAATAACATTCAGAATAAAAATCATATTTTGACCAAAACAGTATCGTTTTAGCCTTATTCTCCATGTCTTAGCCACTTAGCGCCATGTAGGAAAGAGAACATATTAAAAAATTACGTTAGCATTTTCTGTTAGCCAAATTAGACAAAGTTAATAGAATGATTTAATTGCTATGAATAAGAGTTGGTAATTTCCAATAAGAGTTAGTAGATTTAATACATTTGTATGCTTTAAAAATAACTATTAGTAAATTATTAACACCATCATTAATTTCAAAAGAATTAAACAAATGCTAGTAACTCGCTCAAATAAAAGTTAGAAAGCTAAAATTAGTTGGTAACTAAACCTGCAAAAAGTTGATAAATCACCCGAATCAAGACTGATAGTTTTTTGTGAGAGTTTAATAATTTTTACGCCTTGGTAACTTTTACAAATAAATTTTATTAAATCGTTGGAGCAATCAGTAATTTGGAAACGGTGTCATCAATGTTGATAAGTGGACTCATAATTTTCTATAATAGTTTGTAGCTTTAACACATTGATAAATTATGTAAAATGTTGGCAAATTGTTGAAATAGTTGGTAAGTTAAGATATTTAGTAGTCGGTGGTACTTTTATAGAAGTGTTGGTAACTTATTAGCGTGTTATCGACTGAAAAATTAGCCAATTGAAAGTTTGTTATTATGTGTCTTGATGGTTATCGATGGTTTTCACATGTTACAAGTACGGAACGGAGTTGCATTTTTACCCACTAGAACATTAGACTCATCCGATTTCAGCTCACATTGTCGGCTCATTTTACAATAAACGTATACATCTTATTTCATAGGACAAAAACAAGAGATTTGTCTTTTTATAGCCAAATGGAAAGAAAGAGAGAAATATTGGAGAGTAATGAGTACAACTTCTTTATAACTTGAAACTTCAATAGCAATTTTCCACCTTGAAGAAAGGAATTATGAGTTTCATAGCAGTTGTGGTGGCGCATGTCTTCGGAATTTGGATAAGGAAATTAGTACTTTCATGCAAGGTATTATCTGCAATTCACAAATATAAGAAAAAAATGCTAGAAACATTTAACAACATCTATCGACAAAGTAAATGAGTGTGGGGAAAAGAATATACGAATGGAGAGAGAGGGGATTTTACTTACTTAAATAGCTCTTATTCTTGTGGTTGAAATTGAAAAGCTCTCTCAAACCAAAGCACTGTAATCATCCTCGCTATTGATAATTTTTCGATAATCCTATCCACCATCTGGAAATAAGAGATCCTCCAAGATTGCTTGTAATGTAATATGCCGTAGAATCCCAAAAATCCCACCAAGAAACCTAACCCTAATCCCGAATAAAACCAATCAACTATAAAATAGTCTTCATTAGACTCATCTTCACTAGAATTGTGACCATATTGTTTGTCCATATCTTTATGCTCATCTCCAGGACAAACTTTCGGAAGAGGGCCTCCGCAAAGTCCATCGTTGCTGCGATAAACAAATCGATCCTCCAAAGTGCTTAACTGATTGCCTGATGGAATAGGACCTGATAAATTGTTGAAGGAAAGATCCAAATGACTTAGAAAGTCTAATTTGGATATGGTAGGAGGAATTTTACTTGATAGCTTGTTGTTGGACAGATCCAGTGATTCTAAATATCTCAAGTTGCCAATACTCGAAGGGATTTTTCCAATTAGCTTATTGTGAGAGAGGTTCAAATTCTGAAGTTGAGCGAGCCAAGTTAGCCCTTATGGTATTTGTCCATCTAATGAGTTGCTTGAAAGGTCGAGAGAAAATAAATATGGGAGTGTCTTGGTGAATTCTAGGTTTGTTCCTTTTATATTAACCATAACAGGAAACACATCCGCTAATTGGATAAATGGAATAGAAGTGGAATTGGCCCACATGCGAGAGAAGTTGTCAAAGCAAAGCGGGATGCCTCTAGAAATGTTGTTATGCGCTAGGCTTAAATACTGGAGAGTAACAAGATGGCATAGCTGCAAAGGAATGTCCCCGGTGAAGTAATTTCTCTCAAGATTGATTATTGCAAATGATAGAGACTATCGTCCAAACGGAAGTATTCTGCCAGTGAATTGATTGTCACTAAGATCAAGGATTGCCAAATTTAGCTTTAGCAAACATTCTAGAAGCACTCCACTCAAGCCATTTTCATGCAGGCCTAGAACTACTAATCGCTCCAAATGGCATAGAGAGTTTGGAATCGGACCATTCAACTTGTTCTCTCCCAATGAAATCCATCCCAAATTCGTTTGTGACTTCCTCCAACATTGCGGAAGTCTCCTAGACAGTTTGTTCTCAAAGCGATCAAGAACAGACAATCCCTCGGACATGCATAATGAATTTGGAATGTTATCACTGAGGTTATTCGTAGAAAGTGATACTTGAAATAGTTGTGGCATCTTTTCTCCAATAATTTGGGATATGTTGCCTTTGAGCATATTGCTCGAGAGATCCAAACTTCTAACGTTAGATAAAACGTCAAATAACCAATGGGGAACTTCATCTGATATGCTAGCATTTCGCATGTCCAATACCCAAATGTTCCTTTGCGTTCGAAGCCAATTTGGGAATTGTGGTCCCACTTTGCAACTTGACATGGTAATCATATGAATTTGAAAAGGAGGAACCCAAGATGCATTGACATTTATAACAAGCTCGTTTGAATCTAAGAACAAGTAGATCAAGCTAGTGAGATTTGCAAAGTGAAGTTCGTTGACAGCTCCATGTAACTGATTATTCGTAATGTCCATCAACTCTAGATTGGATAGTAGCCCAATACTTTCTGGAATGCTCCCACTCAATTTGTTAGAAAAGAGGTACAAGTTTCTCAAAGACGACAGTTGGCACATGGTAATGGAAATAGGACCTGAAATCGAGTTCAATGAAAGATCAAGGGATTCTAGATTTTTGAAATTCCAAAATTGATTGGGTAGGTGACCACTAAAATTGTTGTTGCCAACATCAATAATCTTCAGGTCACTTCGTCCATAGATTAAAGCATCGTCTTTGGTATTAGAAATCCGTCCACTAAATTTGTTAGAACGCAAGTTTAGTACTTGCATTTTGCAAAAAATGGTCAAGTTTTTCAAAAGTTCACCTTCTAGCCTATTTGACGAGACATCAAGGAACTTCAACCGTTGGCTATTTTCAAGGATGACAATGGGGAATATGCCTTGGAGATCATTAGAACTTAAATCTAGATGGCTGAGTTTACTAAAGTTTTGAATCCAAGGAGGAATGGATGGATTAATGAAGTTGTTACTTAGATCAAGGAATCTAAGAGAAGTGAAATTGACATGCAGAGATGCTGAAGCGTCTCTCAAATAACATCCCCTCAATATTAAAACTTCCAAAGAGGAAAGCATGTTGATAGGACTTAACCACTCTTTGGGGTTGAGAAGGGAGACACGAGATAGGTCCAAGTACTTCAACTTAGAAAATGTCGATAACCATTGAAGGTTCTCTGTTTGTAAAGGGTGCTCCCATTGATCACTACTAAGATCCAAGTACCGTAACTTGGAAAGGTTACTAAGTTGACCTGGAAGATCTCCATAGAAGCCTCCATGTGAGAGGTTGAGATACTCCAAATTTTGTAGAGAAGCTAAGGACGCTGGGATTTTTTGGGTTGAGAAATTATTGAAGCTGAGGTCTAGATACTTCAAACGGTTCAATTAGTATACAGCGGGATGTATCTTACCTCCCAAGGTGCACTTCCAAAGTCCATCGCAAGGATTACAAAGATCAAGCTTTGAGACATGACCGGTCTCCTCGTTGCATTCAACTCCTTCCCACTTGCAACAATCCTTGCCGGTCCACGACCACAAACGTTCAGAAGGATCAATGAGATCATGCTTGAACTTCAAAAGAGCTTCCCTCTCAACTCTGATGCAGCTTACATTTGTTAAAGCGTTGGAATAACTGAATTTCAAGGCTTGAATGACAAGGAGTGCACACAAGAGTGTAGGCACGAAGCCAGTGGACATGTAGGATGCCATTGTTGTCTATAATGAACCCAAGAATTTCCGTTTATATAGGCCAAACAAACATTTCCCTTAAGGAAGATATTATTTTCTTCCTCATAAGGATCTTGGTCTCGATTCACGAAAAAAAAAAAAAAGGGAAGAAAGAAGGAGATCAACATCTCTTCAAAGTCCTTTTCTCTAGCCACTGGCAACCTAAATTGACTTATAATTCCAACTCGTGCCTTGCCTTGCAAGACCTACGGTCAAGACATCAAATGCGACCAATACAACATAGGTTTCTTATACTTAATGAGACGAATCTCTAATTTTATTGCAAAAATTATCGCCTTTACAAGAGTTATGTCAATTAATTTGTCGAGGATTGGATGTTGAAGATATCGTGTGAAGCAATTGGTACCCAGCCGTCCCATGCAAGATCCATCAATTGGTCTAGACATCAAATGTAACCAATAATAACTGTGGAAAGCATGTAAGTAATTGGTTCATATGAACATGGCGAGGATGTTAGTATAAACGAAGTAAATATTGTTGCAATTTTTTTTTTTTTTTTTGAAAAATGTTACTCAAATAAAGAAACCCAATACAATCATATAAATCAAAAATAGATTTTCGATATCTTTAAGATTAAGAAAAAGAAGGAATTTGTTAACACTCAAGTATTAAAACTTGTGAAGGAATTCATTAACACTCAAATATTGAAACTTGTGATTTTTAATTCACTGTCACTGTTACTGTGTTATAAGCTCCCAGAGCAATCGTTATTAAGACCAAAAAAAAAATTGCAGGCTCATTGATTAATTCTTAACTTTTTGGGGAACGCTATTCTTGTATGAAGTGCAAAAGATTGGATTTTTTTCTAGGGAAAGGGATGCCGTGAGCCTTGCGGAAGTGAGAGGTGTGAACCTGGGCTTGCATAGAGTCAAGGGAGTCAATAGTGTAGATTGTATTTGTAACGGGCGCGCTTTTTTCTCCCGAAGATGAAAGGCTGGGTTTTATTTTCGGATGTTTTAAATGTTGTGAAATATTTCTTTCTTACATGGATCTTGGTCTCGATTCACAAAAAAAGAAAAAAAAGAAGAAGACATTAACATCTTTTCAAAGTCCTTTTCTCTGGTGGCTGCCAACCTAAATTGACTCAGAATTCCAAGTCGTGCCTTGCAAGGCCTGTCCATCGGTCAAGACATCAAATGCGACCAATACTACATAGGGTTTCTTACACTTATTGAGACGAATCTCTAATTTTATTGCAAAAATTATTGCCATTACGAGAGTTATGTCAATTACATTGTCGAGAATTGGAGGTTGAAGATATCGGGTGAAGTAATTGGTAGTTAGTCGTGCCATGCAAGACCCATCAATTGGTCTCGACATCAAACGTAACCAATGATAATTGTGGAAAACATGTGAAGTAATCGGTTCATATGAACGTGGTGAGGATGTTAGTATAAACAAAGTAAATAGTGTTATAAATTATTTTATTTTTTTTGAAATAATGTTGCTCAAATAAAGAAACCCAATACAAACATATAAACCAAAGATAGATTTTCGATATCATTAAGATTTTTTTTTTTTTAAAAGAAGGAATTTGCTAACACTTAAATATTAAAACTTGTGATTTTTAATTCGCTGTCTCTGTGTTATAAGCTCCTAGAGCAATCATTGTTAAGACACAAGAAAAATTGCAGGTTCATTGACTAATTCTTACCTTTTTGGGGAATGTTGTTTTTGTATAAGTGCAAAAGATTGGGCTTTTTTTTTCTAGAGAAAGGGAATACCGTGTGCCTAGCGGAAGAGAGAGGTGTGAACGTGGGCTTGCGTAGAGTCAAGGGAGTCAATTAGAGAATCTTCGTTTTGATGCCAATGGCCCAAATGGCAAAGAATAGTCGACTAATCTCGAATCACACGCATAAGGACTGCCCAACCCATCAACATTCAACCCCATGTTTGGAAGCCGTGGTTAGTAGGGGAAGCAAATGGGGTGAGGAAAACCAGTTCTCTTCTTGTCATCCGATTGCTCAACTACATCAGTAAAATATCAGTACTTCTACATGTAGTATTTGCTCGTTACTATTAGTAAAACTTCTCTCTCTTATGCATGTTTGTTCAAGATATTTCGCATTCATGATATTCTTCTAAAGTTTCACATTGAATGAGAGAGTTAAATGATTCATAAATAAACATTGATCCTCAAATTATTCCCATCTTATATAGTCACTTCAAGCACTCACTAAGCTGTTACACTAATTTGAAAAACGACGGTATGATGTTTATGACTTGATTTGCGTGAATCTACAGGACGGAAAATGTATTTCATGTGATTGTCATGTCCCATGACAGTAACTTGCAATTTAATAAGTTAATTAAGAGTGCATGATTCTAAAGTTTACACATCACAAGTGATGACAAACATATCATGACTTCATTTGAGTCATGGAACCAGCATTGGAAATCCCGACCTCAGTACATTGAGAGGTTGTCAAGTTCATCTCTCCAATCACCTGGAAATGTCAGACAAAGTCATTCCCCAAGATGGTACTCAATTTTTATCAATGCAAGTTAGTTTTGTTCGAGGGAGAGATGTTAATGATCCTCATCAGTCTCTTAGCATCATAAGCCGGATCAATCCTACAGCTTTTTGCAGGACTTTTGGTTCATAAACTGCTAGAGTAGCAACAGCATGTTTAAGTGCTAACCCCAAGAAGGGACAATCTGCCGTGCAGTAGAGCGAAGAACTTAGCAATCCTCCAAATCACCTCACATGTGTAAATGGACCACAAAGATTCACTGCTTACACAGGTCTAACAGGAAAAGTTCCCGACATTTGGACATAGTCCCAGACCGGGTCTTCAGAGGGGCTAACTGCAAATGGTCCCAAATTTTTGTTGTTGATTAGGCGTGTGCGTTCAAACAGTCACTTACAAGAACCACCAAATCTCTTCAACTGTAACCTTTTCCATGATTCATATGTCCATCAATCACAATATCACCAGTAGTAGATAATTCTGCATCGGCGACTAGACTAGACAGAATGGAGAATAAGACAGAATGGAGAAGTAATATGCAGACGAACAAGAATTGAGCTCTGTCAAACAAGTAATAGCATGTTCACCACCTATCAGCATAATGTACAAAGAGTCACCAAGTGAACAGGGCTAATTTTACAGAAACGTGTGGAGGAAAAAGATGACAGAAACTTTGGATCAAGAAACTAATTTACATTACCAGGAAAAATAACTGGTGAGGGATGAAAGGGAGAGAAGAAAGCAGCATGCTCAAAAACTCTCTTGCAGGACTAAGCGCAAACCAAGAACTCAAGCATCTAGTCGTAAATCACTCATCTGAAGTAGCATCCATATCTTGCCAGCTCGCCAAGCACAGTTCATGCAATTCATTCAGGATCCATTCTTCCCCAGTATGACCACCTAATACCAGAACTCGCGTGCCTCCAACAACACAGGTACTGTGTCCCCATGCGTATTTCGGCGGTTGTCCTGGAGCATTAAGAATCCTCCAAGTTGGTTTCTCTTCGGAAGGATCCAATAGGAAGACTTGAGATGGTGAGTGCAAGCCCGCAATAGAACCACCAAAGATCAAAATCCTACCACAAGGCATGCTGACCGCCACATGGTCCAGTCTAGGAGGTGGGACCACAGCGCTTTGACTGCCAATGCCAGTCAATGCGCTGCACTCCAACAGTCTCCACTGCGGCTCTTCATCATCCAAGTCAATGGTGTAGGCCTCGCCCGATCGCAGCCTCAAGTGCCCACTTTTTGCCAACCCGCCAAACATGAGGAGTTTTGTCCTACCGTAAACTGAGAGAGAATGTCCCAATCTTGACGGTGGAGCCCAAGAAGTTGGGATCTCCTTCCATGCAGGCTTGTCTGTGGTGAGATCCAACAAGTAAGTGTCGCTGAGGAGTACTCCAGCATCAGTGCAACCACCGGAGACAACCAGTTTAGAACCCTCTACTGTGCAAGAGCTGTGCCAAGATCTAGGAAGAGGTGGGGTCCCACCCAAGACTTCTGTCCATGTCGGCTGTTTAGCATCCAAATCCAGCACAAACACGTCATTGAGCAATCCTTGCCTCCCACAACCTCCAAACACCACCAACCACGATCCATTGATGCACGAAAGTGTGTGGCCCCACCGGCCTGGGGGAGACGACTCCACACTAACACGTCTCCACTCTGGATTCGCAGCATCGAGGTTGAGCACAAATGTATCATCCATCGGCTGCATGTTAACCCCTTCACCTCCAAACAGCACAAGCCGATTCCCTGCAGCACAAGCACTGAAGTTGCACCTAGAAGGTTCCACTGCTCCTCCAACTGTCAATTTCCTCCAGCAAACAGCCTCCAAAGTCGTTAATTCCCTAGCCAAACGCCCCCAGCCTAATTTCTCGGTCATCCTTTCCAAAGCACCTGTGACATCTCTTCCCCAAGCATTTTGACAAACCATCTTCCTTAGATGCTCATTCTTTGTTAGGTGACGAATCCTTCTACAGACAGATCCAATCGATGCCACGTCCCTTGGTGTTAGCCGTGACAAAATATTGTGTGCTAAAACTTCATCAGATAGTTGAAGTATCCCGCACATTTCTTGATCTTGTACAAAAGGCAATGGCCCATCTTTCGGAGTGTATACACTCATCTGCTCACACTCATTGTTGTAGGTCTCCTTGAAAACAGGATAAGATATGCAGTTCATATCAATTTTTGCTTCAGAATATATTTGAATGCCTATTACATGCGTGACTATTCCATCATCATCGTGTATTGGAGCTAGCTTTAACCTATTCACCAAAGGAGTGCCATCCTTCCTAAAATTGAGGAGCTCGCCTTGAAATTCAAGACCTTGCTCGAGACATCGTCTGATTTCAGAAACAACCACTGGATCGACCAAAGGATGCCGTCTCTGTGCACGAGGATCTCTATATTGCAAGAATCGGCTGAAACAAAGGAGTATCGGAAGAGTCAAATGAGAAGCTAACAAGCTCCCAAAAGCAACACAGACGCAATACTCCAAACATAGCAATATCATGATGAACATGAAAGAGAAGACAGTGCAAAAGACTCAGATGTCCATCAAGAAATTTTTGGATTAAATAGTCTGGCCTCCCTGGTGTAGCCCATTCTAAAACAGATTGGCACACAGTAGAAGCTCAATCATTTATCTCTTCAACAACAAGCCATCAATGACAATCTTGGGTGATCATGTCCCTAAACAGTTCTCAACCACTTGAAGAGATTAAGTGATTTGACCAAAAAAAAAAAAAAAGAGCTTAAGTGAAAGCTACAAAGATCATATCTACGTCATCTTGGGGAAATCAATGAAGATAAAAGCTTTATTATGTTCACCTTAAGTGTAAATCAATGGTCATATAAACTCTAGGTGAATGATTCATAATTATTTTCCAGGTGTTAGCTGTCTTGCATGACTTCCAAAAGTGCAAAAGAAGAAAAAATCAGCCAATCAAAAGGATGCAATGAAAAGCCCTGAACCAAAATGCTAAGTCCCATATTACCCGAACAAACAACCGAAAAAACTTCAATCCACTGTACTTTTTTTGACACATCAAGCACATTCTCATTATTTCCACTTTGGCAATTGGACAAAATGATTAAATGTATCCTCTTTTTTTCGTTAATACTGCTGACTCAACAAATTAAATATTGCCACGAATACACATGTCTTAGAACAAGGCAATACATATAGTCAAGTAAAAAGAGAATGGCAAGACAAAGTACGTGCATTTCTTCTTAGTTAAAATATGCCCCTGTCAGCACCAAGTCTCAGACTAAAGGTCAAGGATCATAACTCGATGTATCAACATGCATTTATTCTATTATCCACAAGTTCATTTTGCACAATTACATCGAAGAAAAAGCCCCAACCCTTGCTTCACAAGCCTTCTGTCCTAAGAAAATACATATCCATACCTTACAAGGTCCGCATTCTAAAATAAGTCATGAACTTGTCAACTCAAATATCTAACCAATTTTATGAAATTTCCAAGGAAAAGTACATTGAATAGAGACCAGTTTCCCAAATTGGTTTACCACATGATGCATCAAACCGCAAGCAAGCATTTAAACCAAGCGGGCCATATTAAACACCCAATACAAATTTGCCACAGGCATTCAACACAACAACATTGGAAACTCTTTTCGCCATACCTGGAACTATTAATTTGGATATCTGAACAATCTTCCTCGAGGTAGGCAAGAAGGACCTAAGCTATGTGAAAGAAAAATGTCTGTTTGGCTTCTTTACCTCGATCTTTCTTTCCTTCTCTCTTTAGTCCATACATACAGGTTTAAACAAAATACAGGATTGCTAATGCCTGTCGTGGATTCTGATTGGTCTGCCTATTAAGTACGCTATATCTATATTACAAGACCACACCCCAAATTGAAATTATTACTGATGATGTACCAATAAAACCTCCCTATTTTTACGCTCTCTGGTACACCAATCAACATCTCTTCCCCCGTATTCCTTCTATCCTTCAAATTCTCTCACATACCAAACGAGTTAACACGAACCCTCCGCGAAAAGTCGCTCCTTTACAACAAATCTCAAACATCAAAGCAACAAGCTCTCCTTCATTCTTCAGATAGATCCCAGGACTACCCCCAAACAGTAAAACAAAGAAGATCAGAGCCCAGAAATCCTCTCCATTTCCACTACCCACTAGAACGACCAAAACAGAGGCAGCCGGAAAAAATCGCTCCCTTACAACAAATCTCAAACATCAAAACAACAAGCTCTCCTTCATTCTCCAGATAGATCCCAGGAACACCCCAACACAGTAAAACAAAAGAAGAGCAGAGCCCAGAAATCCTCTCCATTTCCACTACCCACTAGACCGACCAAAACAGAGGCGAAATCGACACGAGAGGGACCAACTCACCAGTTCCGACCCAGGACCTCGTCGGCCCTGTACCCGGTGAAGCTCTCGAAGACGGTGTTAACGTAAATGATGGGGAAATCGGGCTCGAGGGCGTCGGACACGACGAAGGACGTGGGCGTCAGCGGGTAGAAGAAGAGCCCGGGCTTCATCGGGAGCTCGCTGTCCTCCTCCTCCTCCCCCTCCAGTTGCTCATCGCCATCATCATCACCATCATCCTCGCCATCTCTTGCTGCTGCCACTCCTTCCTCCGCCTCTTCGCATGGCCTGACGTCCTCCTCCGCGACGACCGCTCTGTAGCGGCCGGTCACGGAGCACTTGAGCCTCTTGCCGGACCCCTTCAGCTCCTCCTCCTCCTTGCTTGCCGCCATGGTGGGTGGGGAGATTCTTCTGCAGGTTTCTCGCTCTAGCGCGCGAGCGAAAGAAAGAGAGAGAGAGAGAGAGATTGAGGGGTCGTGGGACGGGGTTGAAATGAGGTGGAGTCATAGGCAAGTCGGCGGCGTTTGGCGGAAATGGCCCTGCTCGTGTGTCTTAATTACGAGTCTTGCCATTCTCGTGAAGGGCCACGGTCAACTTCTCATTGACAAGTTCCACCACGACGTTTTCGAGCTAAGAGCGACTGTTTTTCGCATGTGGTACGTAATATGTAATAATACAGATTACCTGAAGGTTGCGATCCGACGCCATATATCGCATTGAAACAGCTTTTCACCATACTTTGTCTTCCTAATCTGATCGAATGTCATTTTCATGAGAAATGAAATGATTTTCTATTTTATTTTTTTTTGCTACGAAAACTTTTGTCTCGAACCAAAGTTTAAAATGGAATTTCTATGTTATTTTTAATTTTCACATTTTTAGCATATTGCCTACTTGACAAGTGCTTGAGTCCTCAACGGTGGATTGAAGGGGGCCGATAGAGTAATGAGGTATCTAGTGCAATTTTTAGTGATGATTAATTTTTTTACAAAAAAAAATCATAAGTTGGTATATTTGTAACAAATTTATTTTCTATTAATTTCTGTTAAATTTTACTAATAGTTGACTAGTATACAAGTTTAAGATTCTACTTTCCGTTTCTCACAATTATATCGTTTATAGTTTTTTGTGATATTAATTCAATTTAATGGTGGATGTATTTATCATAAATATATTAGTTTTGGGTTTTTAGTCATAAAAAATTAATTTATAGTAAATTTGTTATATATATATCACTTTATATTTTTATGATCATTTTTGGTAAATTTATTATAGATACACTAATTTGAATTTTTAGAAGTCAAAAAATTAATTTGGAATAATTTGAAATAAATTTATCACAAATATATCAATTTGAAATTTTTCTTGATATAAACTATTTTCATTTTACTTGTAAAATTAAGATTTCCTGATCATCTTTTCTCATGCTGGCCACATAATCAAAAAGTTATTTTATAAGATAGGATTGCCGATTTGTTAAAAAAAAAAAAAAAAAAAGGATGATGGCCATTGAGATTTATTGCCGCCCCTGCAATTGTTAAGACCAAAAAAAGAAGTAGTCGACCGTCCATCGTACGTTTAATTCTAAAGATTAATTCAGTTCCCATGTGCGGGCGCTGGCGGTTTCCTGGCACAAGGGGAGTAGTGGCAATTCGGTAGTTTCTACCCAAGCGCGAGGGCGACGATGTTGGGTAGGAGTCCACGTCGGTTGCGAGCGAGGAGAGCACGTGGCAGGGTGATATTTCGGGAGCAAAATATCTTGGGGGGGGAGGGAGAAGGAGAGAGGGAGGGGGAACCGTCCACTGTCCGGCCTCCACGTCACCGTCTTTGTCAGAGCCGAAGGAAGATATTTTGTTTCCGGCTTCTCTCGCTCCATCCCCACTTTCGGCTCCCGCCGTCCAATCCGATCGCCCCTCGTCGAAGCCGAACGGCTGTCCAATCCCCAGTCCCAGTGGGTGTGGGGCCCGGCGGTCGCTGGCTTTGCTTTTGGTGAGGCCAGGGACGAGGCCACCCGCGCATGCACACGCGGAGGAATATGCTGTTCCTGCCCCCATGCCCCCATTGCCACCGCGGAGATATTGGGGGAAAATATCTTTCGATTCGATTGGGAACTTTTTCTTTGACCCTTCGATTTGTGCTTCAGGTGATGAGGAGAGAGTCGGATGGCGATTGTTTAAATTGGAAAAGCCGTCCGGAGAGACCTATTGCGCTTTCCGTCATTTTGATCGTGACCTTTTTACTTTTATCGATTGAGTTATAAATATTTTTCATATTCTATCACAAATTTGGGTCATAAATCGCTAATATGGACGTGAGGCCGTCCTACGCGGCGTGGCCCTTGCTAGCCCTTGCCTAGGCCTGACAATTGGTTAGAAGAGGAAGAAAGGAATAAAAGAGAAGAGAAAAAAGAAGGAAAAAATTAATAAAAAATATAATTAAAAATTATTCACGTCAATACCAATCGTATTATATAGGACGATGGGTGTCCATAGTAGTGATTTCCAATCACAATTGACTGGATTGATTTTATTAGCAAAATATGAAAATGTATAGAACTCAATTGACAAATTTATAACTCAATTAACATAAGTACAATAAGTTTATGATTTTTTAGACAATTTTCCCAAATCAAATTATCAGAGAACTCTAAACATTGCAAGATGAAGCCCGAGCTAGTCATTTTTTCTCGGTATAACATGTACCTGGTTTTTCGTACGGATGCACGACTTTTGCGCATTGAGAAAAATAAGGACAAAGATTCATTTTTCCGCCTCGAAGAAAATAAATTGCACACAATAGGGTTTTTATTAATCTGATAATGCTTGCATACCATACTTCGGGGAGAATAACGCGGAAGTCAACCACACAAATTGCTCCTCGTGTAGGCGTAATACATCAATTTTTTTTTTTTTGCTTAGGCATGTAAAAATACTCTAGCTATTCCAACAAAATCAGCTGTGACTATCCTAGGTTTCAACTGAGGTGACAAAATGGATTTAAAATTCATATTATAATCTATATTTAATGGTGCGAGTCATAAATGGGTTGCATATTCTAACCTATATTTAATAGTGTGGGTCATAAATGGGTTACCTTGAGTTTTGAAGAGTGAAGTGGGTTATATGGATTAGTTAACAGTCTATTGAGTTTCTAATGGGTTAGTTATCTAATAAGTTTAAGTGGGTCATGGATAAATAAGTCATTTTTTTTTTATAATTCTTTTAACATTCTAAATTTTCATAATTTTTATTTTTTTCTTTTCCTTTTTTTAGCAAATTCGACAGAGGTTGCTAGCTAGTCGCTGATTGTTAGTCATTGCCCGATGCCATCAATGGCTACTGCCAATCACCAATCACTATTGGGTGTCAATATTCGATTGTCGTTGGTCGGTCATTGGTCATCTGTTGTGGATCATCGGTCACCGGACATACAATGAAAAAAAAACGAAAAGAAAGAAAGAAATATAAAATATAAAAAATCACTGTCTTTTATAAAATTATAAAAATTGTCATAGTGTTTTAGCAATATATATTTTTAAGATTTTATAAGAAACAAGTTTTTCTAAATTGTATTTAATATTGAAGTCTTTTAACAACATGAGTAACTAGATTTGTATTGTATAAAAATTGGTCAAAATAGATTAAATGGGTCAACGTGGGTCGGACCTTTTGTGACCAGACCCGACCTGGCCCACTTGTTTGACAAGTCTAGTTTTGGGTATTATGTTTGTTTTTTAGGATAAGTATATTAGAAGTTTTAAAACTTGTCACAAAAGTTTAATGGGTTAATACTTGAAAAATTCTAAACTACTGAACCTATAATAAATTTATCCAAAATTAATTTTTTACTAAAAGCCCCAAACTACTATACTTTGACGAATTTACTCCAAACTAGTTCACTTATGACAAATTTATCTTTTGCTAGTTTCTATTAAATTTTACTGTCAAATTGCTAAGTTTGATGATATATGACAATTAAATGGTGTATCAATTTGAGATATTACTCTCCGCTTGTCATAATTGTACTAGTTTTGTATTTTTTGTAATACTAATCCAATTTAACGAATATTATATTTGTCATAAATGTACTAGTTTGTGATTTTTAACAGTCAAAAAAATTATTTTGAGGTAAATTTCATAATTTAGGGTTTTTTTGTGGTCATTTGGAATAACTTTATCACATGCATACCAATTTGGAGTTTTTGGTGGTCAAAAATTAATTTTGAGTAAATGTGTCATAGTATACTAGTTTAGGGTTTCTCGTGGTATTAAATCAAGTTTAATTAAGTTTTAAAACTTTCAAAACATGTAATTAAACCTTAAAAGTTATTATGGAAGCGCAATTGAGTTTTAAAATTTTAAAAAAGTGCAATTAAATCTTAAAATTCATCAAGCTAACACTTGTTAAAGGAGTGTAATTAAGTCTTAAAACCCGTTGGTAATTTCCATTTGTTAAGTTGGATGGAGTCAATGAAATGATTTGGTTGCATTGACTTGACAAGTTTTATCATTTGATTGTAATTTTTGAAAATTTTAAGATTCAATTACACCTTCATGACCAATTTTAGGACTTTCAGTACATTTATCCTATCTTTTTCAATAACTTAACTAGTCATAAAAACTTTGAGAATCAATGAAACTAAATCATAAACTTAGCAATAGAATTGTGTCAGGGCAGGAACAAGTAAGGGTACAAATTTCTATATACACTTAATGTATATACAATGAATTATCGTATCTTTTAGTTTGATGGATCTCATGTTTAGCACGATTTGCCAAATAACTGCTCTTCTTTCAAACGACACATTTGGATTGGCCACATACCTGCCTGATTCGTGTAATGACTCTAAAGTTCACCGTAAAATAAAGAACTTTCAAATTAGTTCCAGTGGAGTCAAATGTTTGTTTTTGTGAGGTTTAGAGCTCCGAATCACATAACTTATTTATACTTCTATTTACTTTATTCTAAAATGACTTCACAAAGTTTAGAGTAAAGTTGATGGTCATAGTCCATTATAAAAGAATGTGACAAGTGCATTAAAAGTCTTTAAACTTGTCATAAAAATGTAATTAAGTCATAAAATTTATTATGAAAATGCAATTGAGTCTTAATTAAAAAAAAAAAAACAATCAATTCCTAAAAATTGTCAAATTAATCCAATCAAGTCTCTCTGTTGAGTATATTTTTTGAAAAGTTTTAAGATTCGATTGCACTTTCATAACAAGTTTTAGGATTTCATTGATATTTGAAAGTTTTAGGCCCGAATGCACTTTTCCGACAAGTTTTAGGATTTAATTATACTATTTGAAATTTTTAGGACTCCATTGCTTTTTTATGATAAGTTTTGTATTTTTATAATAAGTTTTAGGACTTCCAGTTAGGGGTGTGCAACCTGACCGGGTCAACCCGGTTCCCGGTTCGGCCCACCCGGAAAACAGGGTCAGGAACCGGTTTCAATTGGAACCGGTTCCGATTGAAACCAGTCCGGGAACCGGTTCCCAAAGTTCAGACCCTATTTGAACCGGTCCGGGAACCGGTTCCGAGGGAATACCCACCCGGGAACCGGATCGACCGGACCGGTTTGGGAATCGGTTTGAGAACCGGTTTTTGGGCCCCAAAACAAAACCCTAGTCATTTCTAACTTTCTATCTTTACTCTCAGTCTCTCACGCAGCACGCTCGTCGCTCTCAGCCTATCACGATCTCACCTCCGCCGATCCATCCGAGCGGAAGCAGCATCGCCTTCCTCCAGATGAGCGCCCCCATCTTGGTCCCAGCCATCCTCGCCACCCCGGCGCCGTCGGCCTCGCTGCTCGAGAAGGCTGGGTGCAAGACGTTCATGGGCCTCCTCGTCTCGACACTGGGGTCGACTCCTCACGGGTGGCCAACACGGTGCTCAAGTCCACCCCCGTCGCGATCTTCATCGTCGACAGTGTCCTCCTCCCCGCCGAGCTGTTCGACAAGTCCCCGTCCCCCGCGTCGGCGCCGTCGCTGGTAAGCACGATTTTTACTCTTCGTCTTGAGCTGCCGGCTAATTAGTTCTATTTACCCCCGCGCTGGCACCGTCGATGTTTGCTCTTTTGATTCGTTCTTGTATTGCAAGTCTGGTGTTTTTTTTCTCGGTGGGACGAATCTTGAGAATTGGTCAGGAGTTGAGCGAACGAGCGAACGAGCATTTGAGGTTATTGTGAATCACAATAGTTTGTTTCATCCTAATCGGGTACTGTTCATCCTCCTCTCCATTTGGGCGACTTTTTCACTATTCTCACCAGCCAGTCGTTGGCTTGGTGTGGGAGATCCAGCCATCCATCTGCACTGATTTTTGGAGGATTGTCTCGTCTTTCCATCCTCATCAGACCCATTGAAGGCTTTTACCTATCTCTCCTTGAGCGGCTAAGATGGTTGCTTTAGGTTAGGGTTTTTCTCGGTCTTTTGCCATGGATCCCCCCGAGCAAAGCTCGGCCCCTGTTCCTCGAGCTGCTGGAGACCGCCAGGCCTCGGGCAAAGCCCACATGCTCGTTGAAAGTAGTCGAGCTCAAAGCCAAAGCAGACCCTCCTCTGCTCGGCCCCGAAGCAAAGCTTCCCCTGCACGACCCCCTGTTCAAGCGAGTTCGCGTGAAGGCCCCCGAGCCGTTGAAACCTGGAGAGGACGAAGCAGAGTCAGGCAACCTGGTATTCATCCTCAAACTCAAGATCGCCCTCCCAAGGGGCCCAATTCAGCCCTCGAGCGTTCGTGGGTAAATGTGGCTAAGCTTTCAGTAAGAGGGTATAGTCTCTCTTACATACCTCCCTCTGTTTTTGAGAATAGAACTGTGGTTGAATTATCTGAGGATATTCTAGATGCTGTGGACCTGATTTGGCATGAATGCCTTGTTGGCTTCTTTGTGGGATGTAAGCTTCCGTTTAAGCTTATAGAAGATACTTTAAGGAAGATGTGGGAGGCTAATCTTGCTGAGGTAATGGCGAATGATGATGGCTTTTATATGCTTCATGTCCCGGACTCGGACTCTAGAAGAAGGATTCTAGAAGATGGACCTTGGACTGTGGCTAGAGTTCCGTTGGTTCTCCAACAGTGGCACCCTCTTCTGGATTTGAAGAAGGAAATCCAATCTTCTGTCCTTGTTTGGGTTAGATTGAAAAATTTGCCTTTTGCCTTTTGGTCTGTCCATGGTATTAGTGCTGCGGCGAGTTCTATTGGAAAGCCACTCTATGTGGATCGGAGAACGAGCGAGAAAGACCATTTCCTATGCTCGTGTTTGTCTAGAGATCTCGGCCAAGGTGCCTCGCCGTGATTTTGTGGAGATTATCTCGCAATGGGGAACCCCGCCCGGTGAAAGTCGAATATGAGTGGTTGCCTATCTCTTGCCCAACCTGTGGATGTTTTGGACACAAATGTCCTCTTATGGAGCAACCCCACAGCCCAACTGTAACCCCTTCTACTATCCCTGGGACTGGTGTCCCCGAGCTTGCCCCTGTTGTGGAGCAATCTGCGGCTACTGATGGGGAAGGGTGGGTGCAGGCCCGGAGTAAGAAGAAGAAGGAATGAGCTAAGTCTATGAATGCTGGCCTCTCTCAAGTGGTGTTTGCAAGTTCTGTTGAACCCTGCCTTCCTGTGCCCCTTGAGCTAGAACATCTAGATCAGGGTCCCTCTGAGCTTCCCCCGGCTTTGGATTCATCATCTTTGCCTGTTGCAACTCAAGCTATGATATCTTCATCCTCTACCTCCTCTTCTAGGTCGGATGATGACCTGGAAGATGAGCAGGGTAGCTCAAATGAAGAAGACAGATTGCTGAAGGAATTCTCTGCGGTGGTAGATACCCCAAAGCAACTGAAAATTGATGGAGCCTTCTCTGCCCCACTACAGATCCCCCCGAAGCAACCTAACCCGGATTTAGCCCTTTCGGTTCCAAAATCTGCTGCTCCTCCTAAGCCGGTCTCAAGCCGACGAAGGTCAAGCAATAGACGGTGATGTTCTCTCCCTCCTCTTTTATGAATATAGGAGTATGGAATATTAGGGGTCTTTCTCACCCCATTAAACAAGCGGAAGTTAAAAACTTTATTAGCTCCAATAAAATTTGTTGTGTGGGTATAGTGGAAACGAGAGTTCCTGAATCCCAGTTTACTTCCATCTCCTCGAGGCTTGCTGTGGGATGGAATTGGCTGGCTAACTATGATTTTTCTCATCGTGGGAGAATCTAGATTGGGTGGAATCCCCGCTTAGTGGAGTTTGTTGGGTCTTCCTCCTTCGCCCAAGCAATCCATGGCAAGTTTAAGTCCTTGGATTCTGGGGTTGAATTTAATTTCTCTTTAGTGTATGCTGAACACACGTTTGTTTTGCGGCGGCCTCTCTGGGACAACCTTTCTCACCTCGGTAGTAGCCTTTTGGACTGTCCTTGGCTGGTGGCTGGTGGCTGGTGATTTCAATGCCATTCGGGACCCATCGGATAGGGTTGGGGGCTCAGATGCTTGGCTTCCATCTTTTGATGAGTTCGGACAGTGTCTAGATCGAGCGGAACTAGATGACTTGAGATATGTTGGGTATCGATTCACTTGGTCGGCCTCCTTGGGCTCTGACCGCAAAATGAGGAAGATCGACAGAGTCTTGGTAAATCCTAAGTGGTGTTTGGAGTTTTCCTTCTCGGAAGCTTCCTTTTTGGCTCCAGGTATCTCTGACCACTCCCCAATGGTTGTTAGAGTTTTGCCTACTTCCACTCTTAAAAAGCCATTCAAGTTTTTCAACTATTGGATGAAGCACCCAGATTTCCACAGCATTGTCTCACAGGTGTAGGATAGGCCGGTTACTGGTTTCCCTTTGTTTAGGCTCACTTGTAAGTTGAAGACTCTTAAGTTTCGCCTCAAGCAACTTAATAGAGAGGAGTTCTCAGATATCTCGGTTAGGACAGTCAATGCTCGGAATGCTCTCTTGTGCACTCAAGACACTCTTCAAAGATGACCCGGAAATATCCAGCTTGTGGCGTTAGAGAGGGAGTAGTTTTTGACCTTCTTGGACCTTCGACTCCGGGAGGAGTCATTTTACCGGCAAAAAAAATCGGATTAGGTGGCTTAAGGAAGGGGATCAAAATACTAAATTCTTCCACCACACTGTTAACAGAAGAAATCTGACCAATAGAATTCTTTCGGTTAAGGATTCTCAGGGTTCTTTGGTTTCTGACCCGGTTGAGGTGTAGCGGGCTTTTGTTTCTCATTTCCAAGATCTGCTTTCACCGAGGGACCCCCCTTCGCGGCTTGAGGTGCAGGAGATCCGTGCGGTGTTGCAGCAGACCCTTGATCCCGACCAAGTCAGTAGTCTTGCTTGTCCGGTCTTTGACTTGGAAATTCATGACTCTTTATTCTCTCTTGCGGGGGGAAAGGCTTCTGGTCCTGATGGATTCAATGCTGAATTTTTCAAATGTAATTGGAATGTGGTTGGGTCGTTGGTTACGGAAGCCGTAAGAGATTTCTTCAACTCTGGAAACCTGTTGCGTGAGATTAACAACACAATCTTGGTCTTGGTGCCTAAAGTTCCCAATGCTACTTCGGTAAATGATTATAGACCGATTGCTTGTTGTAACACGATTTACAAGTGCATCACAAAGATTATTGCCAATCGCTTAGCGGTAGTGCTGCCCTTCATTATTAGTCTTCCCCAGAATGCTTTTGTGAAGGGCCGGAGAATCAGTGATAATATCTTGTTAGCCCAGGAGTTATTTAGTGGCTTTCATGTTGACTTGTATTTGCCGAAATGTGCTATTAAGGTTGATTTTCAAAAGGCTTATGATACTCTTGATTGGGGCTTCTTGGAATTAACTCTTCTTGCATTTGGTTTTCCTAACCACTTGATTGGGCTTATTATGTCCTGTGTCCGATCCCCGAAGTTCTCTATCTCTATCAACGGAGCACTTCATGGTTTCTTTTCTAGTGGTAGGGGGTTTCGCCAAGGCGATCCTATGTCCTCTTATCTCTTTACACTTGCTATGGAGGTGTTTTCCGGAATTCTCCTCCTTAAGTCCAAGCAACCAGGTTTTAAATTCTTTTGGAGATGCAAGCCGACCTCCCTGTCGCACCTCTTTTTTGCGGATGATGTGTTCCTTTTTTGTGAAGACAACATGCTCTCTGTTGCCCTTCTTAAGGAGGGGTTGGACTTATTTTCTTCGTGGAGTGGCCTCTGTCCCAATTTGAGGAAAAGTGAAGTATTCCTAGCTGGTGGGACGGAGGACTTGCGGGCGGAAATCACCCAGACTCTTGGGTTTCAGGAAGGTGTGCTACCTGTCCGTTATCTTGGAGTTCCGATCATTTCATCCCGCCTTGGCAAGGCCGATTGCAATACACTCGTTAATCTTATCACAGCAAGAGTTCAGTCGTGGGCTCAACGGTTCCTCTCCTTTGCAGGACGTCTCCAACTTATTAGGTCGGTTCTCCACTCCATCCAAGTTTTTTGGGCTGGTATATTTATGCTTCCTAGAACGGTCCTGGATCGTATTGAACAAATATTCAGGCAATTCTTGTGGAAAGGCCCGGTTCTGGGGAGAGGGGGAGCAAAAATTGTGTGGGATGAAGTTTGCCTCCCTAAGAAAGAGGGAGGACTTGGAATTCGATCCCTTAGGGTTAGCAACACTACCTCTATGCTGAAACATATTTGGATTCTATTTACTGATAGGGAATCCCTTTGGTGTAAATGGGTCCATTCTATCTACCTAAAGAGGAAGAACTTCTGGGTTGTGCCGAAGCATACGGTTTGCTCTTGGGCTTGGAGGAAACTCCTTGCTTTGAGGAAGGACTTTCAGCGATTCTTTCTATGGCGTATAGGGGATGGCAAAGCGGTTTCTCTCTGATTTGATCCTTGGTTACCACAGGGCCCCCTCAACTTGGTCTTCTCTGACATGTACATTTACCGATCGGGTCTGTCTAGGCAAGCTTCGGTTGCTGATTTATACTCCGCTTCAGGCCTGGCGATTAAGCGTATTATTGAAGAATGGGGTCACACGTTGCCTTTGTTGTCCCAGTCCTCAGATCGGTTTTCATGGCTTGAAACTACCTCAGGCGTTTTTTCTATTGCCTCGGCGTGGGAGGCTATTCGTGCGAAGCGTAATGTGGTTCCTTGGCATTCTTTTGTGTGGAGTAAATCTATTACCCCGAGGCACCAATTCCATTTGTGGCTCATCACAAGGAACCGTCTTCCCACTCGGGTCTTTCTTCTTTCCTTTGGTAGGATTCCCGATGGTACTTGTGCTTTTTGTAACTCTAGACCGGATTCCATTAATCATCTCTTCTTTGGGTGCCCAATTACCGCTGGCTTGGCTTCGTTTTGGGCTTCTAAATGCAACCTTATATGGCATGGTACCAAACCATGGCAAGATACTATCTCTTGGGCCCTTAAAGCTCTCTCAGGCGATGACTTCTCTCAGGCAATTGCTAGATTTTCTTTCGCTGCGCTTTGCCATCTTATTTGGAAAACTAGGAATGGCATTCTCTTTCGGGGCAAGACTCTCGCTGTGCATATCATGAAGAACCACCTACTTAAAGTTGTGAGGGACAAAGCCATCTCCTTTAGCCAAGTGACGATACTCCGAGAAATAGAAGAACTCAACGAATTTGGGGTATTGACCCGGCCATCTTTGCGGACTAAGTGCTTTGGCCTTTCTTTGTTTCATCGCCTACCGGCGTGTCAAGGTCTCATTGCCTTTTCTTTCGGAGGGTTGGTGTTGTTCTTGTCCGTTGGCTCCTTTTGGCTGTTTTCGCTTGTCTGGTTGTATTTTCTTGTAGCTTTTATTTCTATTTGGCTCTTTCGTGGATGCCATTTGGCCTCCTGTTGCTACCTTGGTAGCTTTTGGCTTCTTTTTCCTGGCTTCCTTCCACTCAACCTGGCTTATTACCTCGTTGAGTGTAAGTTTTTGATGCTAGTTTCCGAGTTGTTTGTTTGGTTTTAATCTATATATTCTTACCTTACCAAAAAAAAAAAAAGTTTGTTTCATCCTAATAGTTTGTTTCAATGCTGTCTAGCAGGTGATCAATGACAAAAATGCACACACACATGCTCAAAGAGAGATATGTATAGTTATTACACTTGTTGGATTTCATTGGGTGTGGTGATATAAGATAGTCAATATACCCCATAGGATCAACTAAGTGGTCAAGGGCATACTTATATGTGTGAATTTGGCACGCTGTACAAGTTTGATTCCCACACCACTGAGTACAAACATTTTCAGGGGTTTGCCTACCTAAGGTCCTAAGGTGGGTGCCTCAATCCTAGCTATAAAAAAATATAAGAGTGATTACCTAGGAGGAGTGGGAAGAAGCTAGCACAAACTTTGACAAATCAGAATATCTGCTTGAGAATCCATGTTGTTTCAGTGAAATAGGATAGTTTTAGTTCATTGGAGCCTATCTTCCTAGCCTTTGGACAAGATTATTGTTTTAGCTTTGTGACAGACGTGTTAATTCCGCAGATTTTCTGTCATTCATGAATTTCTGCAGTGTAATTCTTGTCGTGGTTTGGCTGTAGGATGAGATGTTAAGACAGAGATTTGTGGTTTACTAGCAAGATGTGAAATGTGCACGTTCAGAAAAATTTTGCAAAACGGGTTCCAATATAAACAGGGTTAACCCTGTTCTTGTTCTTCTTCTGTTGTTTCATTGCTTGTCGACATCAAGTCAAGGAGGGCAAGTGGGTTGTGGTTGGCTTTGTCGGCTGATTTATTGTTAATTGTTTTGCTGAGATTGAGGTTATCAGAAGAGAAATCAATGTTATGTTGCTTGACATTGGTGTTTTATATCCTAGAAAATTTGACTTCAAAGATTGTTCTTTGTTTGGATACTTCATTTTATCCGCATATCGGAGTGTTCATTGTCCTTTGGATTGGAGTTGTTCTAAGCATCCGATTCAATCTTGCCACTGAAATAGGACCCTGAAAAGAACTCTTTCAATCAGATGTTCTTTGGAGAAATAGATTAGCAAAGATTGACCGGTAGTCAGAGAACACGGGTTATTAAGCTCTATGACTCAGAGTTTACTGGTTTGCTAAGTTTGCCCTCAGAGGTCAGGATACATTAGGCACCATTTGTTTTACTTGATATGTCGTGATTTCGATAGATCTATCCTTCACTAGCGAGGATCCATATCATTTTGGAGTATTCATTGTCTATCTCTAGATCAGAGATTGTTCTGAGCTTACATTTGATTCTTGCAATCAAATTAGAATGCTAAAGAAACACCTTCATGGTTTACTAGCAAGATGTGAAATGTGCACGTTCAAAAAATTTTGCAAAACAGGTTCCAATATAAACGGGGTTAACCCCTGTTCCCTGACCGGAAAAACAGGTGGGTCGGGAACGGGGTCCAATGCAAACGGGGTAGGGAACATGGGTCCAAAAAAAGAGAACCGGTTATAACAGGGTTGGGAACAGGGTTCAGGTCTAGACCCTACCTACTCTGGACTCGATCACCCCTACTTCCAGTAAAGTTATCCCCGAAAAAAAATTATATTTACAAAAAACTTGCTTCAATTAGGCTAATCCTTGATCTTGCTTGATTATAACTTTTAAGCCACGTATATATATATTTTTTTATAATTGTATTCGTTTTGATCATAAAAGATTTTCACAAAGGTTGAAGTACAAGGTGATATTCGTAGTCTTTTGAATTAGGCATCTTTCGTATTTGTGGAATACATGAGTCATATCATCACAAAACTCTATTCCCACAATCTTTAAATAAGTTAGGAAAAAAATAATAAGGAAATACTCACCCCATCAGTTCTAACATAAAATGTATTCAAGATGATAGTTTAATAGCTATCCCTATATCAAATATTCTTATCACATAAAAAAGTATTCTAGAATAGGATCGTCCAATTGACCATAATTGCCTAATTAACGAAGAAAGAAAGACAACAATACATTAAAATTTGCACGGATTGCTCTCGAGCGGATACCTACATGCACGGAAGTGCAGTAGCAATAAAGTCACTATGAACAAGAAAATAACGAGCTTGGAACTATGTCACTCTCAATCTCGAGCCTTGATTACCGAAAATGAATCCCGACTCATTGTTTCACGCCATCTCCCACAGTGTTATCCTCTCAAATCTCACAAAGAGCAATCCTAGAAACACTCTCAAGAGGCTCTTGTGTAACGTATGCAAAACCCTCGAAAAACAGGCTTTTGAATCGGTCCTTGTTGAGTTTACGTCGTCTCTCGAGCACCTGGCCGAGTTTGGCCGGACTTGTGCTTTATGGCCATTGCGCTTGGGCTTATCCAAGCACCTGGCCAACTGCCCAGGCCCTTGTGCTCAGGTGCCTGGCCGTCCTTGCCTCCTTTAGAATCCTAGCCAAACGTCTTTGGGCATGTCCACACATTCGAGCTTCAATCATCCCTCGAATCGTTGGCCAAAGCTCGAGACGAACTCAACAAATCTTCTCCTTGGCTCGAGTTTGCGGCCAAGTCTCGGTCTTGAATTGTCACTCCGTATTACCAATCATTTTTGGGTCAAGTTGCTGGCCAGCCTTACAGGCGCATGGCCAACCTTGTGAGTGCGCTAGTCATGAACGGTAAGGTGGGGCCGAAAAGCAGGAGCCTTGCCAGGAGCTCAAGAGATGCCGTAAACTCATAGTCTCGTTTTGAAGCTTATGTTTCGAGGGTTTAACATATACTGCACATCAAAGCATCTTTTCTTTTAGGGTTTCTCTTTATGAGTTTGGAGAAGAAAATGTTGTTAGATTAAAGATGGCCAAATGACCAGCCAAGATGAAAGATTATAAGGTTGATTCAATGCTATCAGATTTATAAGTGAGCCTACACTCTATTGTAGTACTTATCAGGGTACAAATACATACAAACTCTTCCTCTTTTACTTTCTAGTAGGACTTGTTTTCAAATGTCTTTAACATTAGAAAGAATACCAACATACCCTGTATCTCAAGTGAATATTCCGTACTTTTAAATTACGTTTTCCTTTGTAGGATACGGAAAGCAACGCTAGGTATGGTAAATTTTTCGATTAGCAAAACAAAAGAGAGAGAAAATCCTAAAAAATGCCCATAAAACAAGAAAACAAAAAAGAATTGACATTGGAAGAGTATTTTCATTTGGGTGCGAGAAATTGCTTGAAATTTTCCCATGTCAATCCTTTCTCGATATACTCAATGTTAGAAGGGTCGAAAGGTCCCTTGATTCTATCAATCCACTTGATCTGTGCCTTTGCCGGAAGAACACTTTTTGATGGGTCCGGCGCTGTTCCATAGCTCAAGCTTGAAGAAAATCCCTGAAATTTAGTTGTGCAATATAAATTTTACATATAGCAACCAAGCAAAAATCATTTTATTATCTATATATATCCTAGAAATCGAGCCAAAGGGTGCAATAACACTGCTCTACGCCTATAATTTTCACAGTGAAATTTATACCTAGCATTATACATTTTCCTAAAAATTTCTCAGAAATTTTCGATGGACTGACCTTATAGATGAGGACTTCCACTTCCTCTCCGCCCACATCGGCATGCACCACAAGAGCTTCCCCTCCTGCGGACTGGCTGTACAGCTCCAGCATCGCGATCTCCTCGTTGGGGCCGTGCTCTTCCCCATCGCCCTCAGCCTCCTCCTCCTCCTCCTCAGTGCTGCCGCCGTACCGCACCGACCTCCTCCTCGCAGCGCACCGGATGGCCGTGCCATGGGGACGGCTCTTGTGTTGCTTTCGAGCTCGGAGTTCCGTGGATGCGCAAGGTTGCTCGTGAGTGGTTGGGAGGCAAGGGAGCTTGGGCGGCGAAGGAAGGGCCGCCCATTTGCCCAAGTTGTGAAGCATTTCCGTGTGTGCTGAGCGTTTATGGTCAAACGTTGTGGTTCTGAGGATAAGGTCAAGTGGTTCGTGACCTAATAGTTGAAGTTGGGGAAGAACCACAACCTACTCTAATTTGACTTTTCATTATTATTATTATTATTATTATTATTATTATTATTATTATTATTATTATTAGTTTTTTTTTAATTTTTTCTCCCAAAATTTATAATTAACAGAAATCTCACGACTTTTAGAGAAATGGGAGATGAGCTTATATAATTTGAAATGGGAGAATGGTACGCCATTTATCATGATTCACCATGTATTAGGTGAGCTTTCAGTATTGATGGGGTGCATCTACATAAGATGGGATTGATATCTCATGCCTTTTGTGAGATCTTAACATTACAACCGACTTAAATTAGCCATTGCCCAAATCTTAGAAAGTGGCATCAGCATCGGATCAATAATGTAACGTTCGCAAGTTCCTGGCACAGACACCCATTGCCACAATCATGGAATAAGTTTGATCTTCATTTTTTCACACTTTAACCTGATGGCTAAGGCCCTGCTTATAAGCAGATTTAGTTTAGACAAGAATGGAGACCACGGCAAACTAGGATTTGCGACTAAAGTAAATTGTCATGAATTTTTCAAGACTTGGCTAAGAGTGTTGCTGCTGTAATAAGAATAAAAAAAAATCGCCCTTTGGATTTGCCTTTGGCCAATCAAGCCTAGGCCATTGGAGGACTTGGGAGGTGGATAACGCGTTTCTCCCGCAAGGCCCAACTTCATAAGTCGATCCAAGCCCAAGCATCTCAGACCAGCCCATGGGATTCTACTCGGAGCGATTTGACCCAACCGGAGACTCGCACCCCTCACGAAGCAAGCTTCATCCCCTCATAAATGCATAAGTCCCACGGTGAAGTAGGTATGTTA
This sequence comes from Eucalyptus microcorys, assembly GCA_014182515.1. Taxonomy (NCBI): domain Eukaryota; kingdom Viridiplantae; phylum Streptophyta; class Magnoliopsida; order Myrtales; family Myrtaceae; genus Eucalyptus; species Eucalyptus microcorys. Next base: position 28,201,631 of record CM024568.1, on the reverse strand, counting down.
CCATAATCTCGATATGTGTTGGCTCTCTTTCGTTTCATCACGTGCACATTATATCAATTGAAGTGTCGAAAAGTTCTTCCGAGACCGAAGTTGAGAAGACTTCTCCTTTCCGTGACAAACGGGACAAACCCGCCTCTCGGGGAGTCCGGCGTCGCTAGGAACATATCCAAAAAAAAAAAGCCATGCGTCAACTTGTATCCTAGGACCTAAGATTGTATCAAACAACGGGGTGCATTGCCGTCGGTACCGGGTTACTTAGCTGCTCCGGAAACGGCGCCGTAGAGCCGAATTCAAAGACAGAACAGATTAAAACCGCACGCGAGTGGGCTGCCGCGCGTGGGACTGGACGGCGGGGCCACGATATCCCATCGACTGCCGCGCCCCCCAATTATTGGCGCCTTTTTCTCTCTCAATCTCGCAGCCGCGTCAACTCTCCTCAGCCACCTATCACGTCTTAATTCTTTAATTAATTAAAAAAAATCACAAGCTCGAATCGCGGCAGCAGAATAATAATAATAAAAAAAAAAAAAAAATAAAATACCTTCTCCACGCTGGAAAATAGCCGATTCCGATGACGTCATAAAATCGCGACGACGGCGCGTGAGGTGCAAGGAAAAAAAAGAAAGCTCGCGGCGGCGCGTCGGCCTTCGTTTTCGCTTCGAGAAGAATTAATTGAATAGAATTGAAAAAAAGCGCTCCACCGGAAGACCGGAAGAGTCAGTCAAGAGTGATTAGTAGTATTTTATCGTCATCGTCGCCGTCGTCGCCGTCGTCGTCCCTCTTCATTACCTCATCATCACCGTCATCTCCTCCCTCCTCTCCTCAATCATCGCGCCGCTTCTGAAGTCCCTGCCGACCGACCGACCGACCGACCGACCGACCGACCTCCGATTCCCCGCGGCGGCGGCGGCCGGCGTACCACCCCCCCCTTCTCTTCTCCCGCTCGCCTCGCTTCGCCGCTCGGAGTCCTAGGGTTCCCCGCCTCAGATCCGCCGGTACTCGGCTTCGCCGTCGGCCTCCGGTTTCCCCTCCTCTGACGATCGCGGGAGCAAAGAAGAAATGGCGCTCCCTAGCTTCGCGGACACCGGCACGCACTAGAGCTCGGCGGTTCTTTTGGGGTTTTTCGAGCGGGGGCGGGGGTTTACGGCGATGGATGCGTTGCAGAGGGCGGTTCAGCCGCCGGGGGCGGGCGGATACGGCCCGCACGCCTCGGGCAGGGGCGGCGGCGGCGGCGATTTGGCGGTGCCCGATCAGTTCCCGGCGGGTCTGAGGGTTCTCGTGGTGGACGACGACCTCATTTGCTTGAAAGTGCTGGAGCAGATGCTTCGCCGCTGCTCGTATAACGGTAGATTGCTTGATTACTTTGCCCCAATTTGTGAATTTTCAATTTTGCTGTCGTCTTGGCGAGTCGTTTTCTGTGAGGGTGATGGCTCCTAGTTCTCAAGTAACCATTTCGTGCTCGACTGTGGAGTCCAACTTCCAAGTGCTTGAGTGGGGATCGATAGGATAATTGATCTCCATGGGAGTGGGTGATTGGGAAAGTTGGCATGCTTTTCAATTTTGCGAAGCAATTGCTTCTAGGGCAGGTCAAGCAATATTTCTAAGTACGTTTGCTAGTCGTAATAGATTTACAGAGTGAGAACAGATGAAGGATTGCTTAATCTTAGGTGGACAGCTTCTCTTGATGGATTGAGGTTGAAACTGTGTAGGGAATCTGAGGTGGTGGAGTTATGTGTTGAATAAGTGTGACCAAGAATATTTAGATTTTGATTGGTGATGGCATTTTGTTGGTAACTTCATTTGTTACTACTTATTGTCGGGATTTAGGGATGATATCATCTCCTTTTTCGTATGCTGTGAAGTGCTAGGGCATTTTTGCTGTATGACCAAGAACCATACGATAAAGAAAATGAAACTATTTGAGGAAATGGACCAATCTGAAGCTGTTCTGTGGGCCGCAGGGATCAACTTTCTTACCACTAACTGTTGAATACCAACAATCTCAGCAAATGTGAGAGTTAAAATTCTGTAACTGTTATTGCTAGACTTCTGTAGTTCCATGTATATGTGAAGTTCACTGCATTCATCTATTAGAGTAAATTTGATGACTAAAACAGCCAAAATGTACAGTTATTGTCCCTCATGTTCTGCATAGGTACAAAGAGGAATCATACTGCGATGACAACTGTGGAATAATAAAAGAGTTTGCAATAAAACAAATGGATTTGAAATTGTGATTGGAAATTGTGATTGGAAATTGTGATTGAGAAGAAAGGGCTATTGTCAAGATAGGAAGCGGGCATTTCGTCAAGGCCTTTTGTTTTCTAGAACTTTCAGAAATTGCATACATGCAATTAGCATTGTAGATGAATTGCAGCCTAGTTAGTGTCGCTTTTTTCATTTGGCAGATTGTGGAAAATTGAGGGAAAGGCGAGATGGATGACAAATGAATAATTGAAATAGTATTATAACCGACAGTATCTTTGGTTGGGGAGATTTGGTGGGAAGAGAAGAGATTTGGGGGAGGGACTTGCAGAGTGCATTGTTTGGTTGGTTTAACTTGAAGGAGTTAAATGTATATGGAGAGATTCTTCCTTGCCCTCTTGTTAGTTTTAAGTAACTCGTGAATCCCTCCAAGTCTGTCCAAAAGTGGGATGATTGGGATGGATTGGATTGTTACTTATCATTTAGGTCACATTTGTTTGATCTATGTTTATTTCCTTTGTTGCTGTTTCGATTTCTTGATCTCATCCAAACTACTAGAAACTTAAATTAATTCTTTTGTGTTCTCATCTTTTCTCTAGTTTTTTTTTTCTCTTGTTTCCAAATCATGGCATCCAAACATATTGTAGGAATCCATAAGTGGTTGATGCAGAATGTTTGAAAGCATCCAAGAATTGAAACAAGTCATGTAGGAAAATGCGAGGAGCATGTTTGGTAATGGTCTGGGCTGGTGGCATGTAGCATTTAATCATCCATTGAATTTGGTTCTCGGTAAGGCGAAGTGCCAAAAAAAAAAAAGTCACTTCCTGAAAGCTGCATTGCGTTGGTTGACATTTTGTTACAAATATTTCTTTTAAGGAAGCATTTGAAATTGGAGACTGGAAAACTTATTTGTGGTAATTCACACCTTGAATGTTAATTTAATTTATTTTTTCTTAAAAAGATGAAGGTAATTGGTTCCGGACAAGCAATTGAAGGAAAGTAGAATAAGCACGGATATATTCATCTCTTGTTCTTCTACTTGGTAGTGAAATGCGAAAGAGCAAAAGAAATAATGGAAGAATACCTGGTCTAGAAGCAATGATGTTTTGATGGTGGATATACAAGGTATCGAAGTATACAAAGCTTTTCAAAGTTGAGGTTATGATTTTGAGGTGCTTCCCTTGTTACAGTCTATTTAAGAGTTTGTACATCTACAGTAGTATGCGGTCATTAAATTTTGAATGAATTAAATTTAAACCTCCTTTTTGTGGAAACCAATTTGTATCCTAAATATCATGTAAAGAATGGGAGAATTGCTGTATCATAATCTCTACACCACCTATATCACATCATGGAAGTACTCACTTTGGCATCTTACACGTTTTCTTTTTCCTAATACTGTAGTTAGATGCCCTTTTAACAGACATTGCTTGGAAAGAAAACTATTGTCAAAGAAGTGGTGCTTGGTGCCACAATAGTACATTCCTTTTTTCTCCTTGATATTGGCTTGGCATAGCCAAAATCTTCTGGCTGACAAATTCTATGATAAATATGCAACTAGTTCATGATTTAGAGGTAGCTGAGATCTTGGTGCTTAAACTCCGGCAAACTCTTTTGATGACCTTTTTTTGGCTGCAGTTACAACTTGCGTCCAGGCAACTGTGGCATTGAATCTGCTCCGAGAGAAGAAAGGCTGTTTTGACATTGTTTTAAGTGATGTTCACATGCCTGATATGGATGGTTATAAACTCCTTGAACATGTTGGGCTTGAGATGGACCTTCCTGTTATTAGTAAGTATATTTTGTTTGCTTGAGATATGGATTTCCTTCTTGTTATGAAAGCCAAATTTGACAGGATCCTATTGCAGTGATGTCTGGTGATGGAAGCACGAATGCTGTTATGAGAGGAATTAGACATGGAGCATGTGATTATCTTATTAAACCTATTCGTCCCGAAGAGCTTCAGAATATATGGCAACATGTCATTAGGAAAAAATGGAATGGAAATAAGGAGATTGAACATTCAGGAAGCCTAGAAGATAATGATCGGCATAAGCGAGGAAGTGATGATGCTGATGGTTCTGCTGTTAATGAAGGGGCGGAAGGCTTGCTGAAAAACCAGAAAAAGCGCAGCATTGCTAAAGAAGAAGACGAACCTGAATTAGATAGTGATGATCCTACTACATCAAAGAAACCACGTGTAGTGTGGTCGGTGGAGCTCCATCAACAATTTGTCAGTGCTGTAAACCAACTTGGAATTGACAGTATGGTCCTAGACCGTAATTTTGTGCTTTGTTTTCTTTGTGTGCTGGTTTTATCGTGATATGAAGGTACTTAAAGTAGAAATAGTAAGGGAGGTATCCTCATTATAGTTTTCAGGACATAAGCATCATCAAAGTTGTAGCCACTGTTTGCTACCTCTGAAATGGTTCCTTTGGTTTCTTTTTCAGAGGCTGTGCCTAAACGAATCCTAGAATTGATGAATGTTCCTGGCTTAACTAGGGAGAATGTTGCAAGTCATCTGCAGGTTTGTTTACTTCTCCTTCCTCACATGCTGGTTGGTTTCCATTGGCCATATATTGTTTCTTCTATGTTGATAGTTCTATCAGGGAATGGTGACCGATATACTCTTATGAGAAACATCAAGGCCTTCCTGTGAAAAATTTAGGGGCCCATGTAGTCGATGTGTAATACCAAGTTATTTTTCTTCTTTCATGTCAAAAGAAATTCTTATCCTTTGGCACTTTAAAACAGACTCTAGGTGAAACTGCTAGAAATAAGGCAGGCTTCCAGATAAGCGTTGCATAGGGATAAAGTTGAACTTTGTCTAATCAGTAGGATTTTTGGCCATTGTAGCTGAAAATCCTTGATGGCAGAGCTGTTTTGCTGATGTTCCTTGTAGCTTCAATGAAATTTTAGAGCCTTTTTTTGACATACCACTTGAGTATTTCTGGCTGCTTGTAGTTCCCTTTTGAATTTGTTGCTGAAATGCTTGTAAATTGAAGAGAGGCAGCTTTTGAAAATTTTGATGCTGAAGAACTTGATTTTATGGATTTTAGGTTAGTGTAGGTTTCGCTTGGATGAGTCTTTAATTTCTTTGGATATTTTTGATAAGTGAAGGGAACCTATTGCTGAATGTTGCGTTGCTGCATTAGATCATAATCTTAGGTTAGCTTTCATTTGCTTGCCGAAGTCTAAATTGGATGGAGATATCTGGGGAAGTTCCTTTTTTCTGAATACAGTAGCTGAGCAGACTTGATGTGAGGATTCTATACAGTTCAGAATGTTTTCAATGCAGAGGCTTTTTAATAGCTCAACTATTTTTATTTTCTGAAAAAGGACCATTAAATCACATGTTATCTCTTAGCTGTACCTCGGTTTTATAAGAATTGTCATCAAGCCATTCAAGCCATTCGGTCCTTGGTTGAGTATTAGTGGTTGGTTCTTGATGAGAAGTTACCATCAGATTAGCTTTCATTTAGTGACTATTCAGTTAAGAAGGAAAAAAGGTGGCATAGAGGCAAGCAAGAATGGTTGTGAACTTGTGAAAGGGGTTGGTGTTGTTGCAGTGATGTGTAACTTACATTATTGGTCAATAACTAAAAAAACTTTGAATCAATTAACTTGTTATTATGCTCGCGATTATTTCTTTTAAGGGATAAATGATACAAATCGTCCCTCTCAATATACAATGTGGTCCCTGAACTTTAAATTTGTTCAATGTGTTTTTGAACTTTAGCCCAATGTGCAATGCCCTTCCTAAACTATTAATTTGTTCAATACAATTTCTGGACTTTTGTTACATGTTCAATTTAGTCCTTGGAGTTGGGACCACATTGAACAAATTTAAAGTTTAGGAACCACATTGTTTATTGGACCAAAGTTCAGAGACCATTTGTGTCATTTACCCTTTTCTTTTAAACTTCTTTTGATGCTGATGTAGCGTGAATAAGTAATTATTTGCAGAATTCAATGGTTTTGCAGAAACTGCTTACTGTTGTAGCTGTTGTTGAACTGAATATGATATCATCTTTTGTCACTTGCACAGAATGTCTAGTTGATCTAGTTTGCATATGATCATCTTGTCTGGGTACTGAGTTTTGCTGGCTGTGTCAAACAATTTCAGAAATTTAGGTTGTATTTGAAGAGATTAAGTGGAGTAGCTCAGCAGCAAGGTGGGATACCTAGTTCATTCTGTGGAACTGTAGAATCAAATATCAAGTTGGGTCCCCTGGGAAGATATGATATCCAAGCTTTGGCAGCCTCTGGTCAGATTTCTCCGCAGGCATTAGCAGCACTGCAATCTGAGCTTTTGGGTCGACCAACAAGCAACCTAGTGTTACCATCATTTGATCAACCAACTCTCTTGCAAGCTTCGCTGCAGGGATCCAAGTGTCTTCCTGTTGAACATGGTGTGGCCTTTGGTCAGCCTCTGATTAAATGCCCATCTAATGTCTCCAAGCAGTATCAACAGTCCATTCTATCAAGTCAGGATGCACCTTCGGGATTTGGACCATGGCAAGCTACTAGCCTTAGTACAGTTGGAAACAATAACATTGTTGCAGGGTCGAATATTCAGAGTAATAACACTTTGATGGATATATTTCAAAGACAACAGCAGTATCAGCAAAAGCAGCAATTACAGCAGCAGCAGCAGCAGCAGCAGCAGCAACAGCAACAACTGCCACAACAGCCTCTCCTAGAGCCTAGCCGTTTAATTAATGTGCAACCATCTTGCCTTGTTGTTCCCCACTCATCAGCTGGTTTTCAAGCGGCGGGTAGTCCTGCTTCTGTGAACCAGAGTTCCACCTACAATAGGAGTGCCGTCATTGACTATAGTCTTCCATCATATCAAGGCAATACTGCTTTAAATACTGGTCTGGCCTTGGATAAAGATCTCAAAACCTCTGGCGTACTTGGCGGCTACTCTGTTCAAGGTTCCATTTCACCGACTTTGTCGTCTACTTCAGCGAATGCTGACAGTAGCAATAGCTGTCCACTTCGGAATCCATCTGCAAAATATAACATCATTGGACAAGCACCAGGTGTTGTTTCTGATTTTTCCAATATCCAGGGTTCTTATGATGCTAAGTCAGGTGAAGCCATTGATCAAGGACTGCTAAAGAATCTAGGATTTGTTAGTAAGGGATCGGGCACCCCAAGCCTTTTCACAGTTGATGAATTTGGACCACCGTTGAAACAAATATACAGTGGAAAAGTCCATCTGGAGAGTAGTGCAGGTAGAGTCAAACAAGAACCGAGCTTTGACTTTGTGGATGCAAAAGTGTCTATCCCAGTATTGGAGCAACTTTCGTCGAATGATCTTATGAGCGTTTTCACTGAATAGGTAAAGTTTTTTTCTATTTTGTTATTCTTCTGTCCATTTTCCTATGCGCATAATATTGTAAGAAATCATGACTTCTATATAATGTTCTGTGGTCGTGTCTTTACTATTGTTCTGGAATCTCCACCTTCCCCTTCGACGTAGGACCTTGATCAATTTTGTTGCTATGTTATAAACAGCCTTCCAAGAATGTAAGCTGTCTCTGTGGGTGTTCCTGCATTCCTTTGTACTAATATCCACTGTCTCCCTGGACATAGGACCATGTCACCTTGATGGATTTTTGTTAACAAATTGTGGTTGATAACTTTGTCAAATATGGTCAGCGGTGAACTGGTTATGAGGTGGCGGTAAAATTGAATGAGTGCAAAATGATTGACCTTTTCAACAATTTTCTTAAAACAATGTTTTTCCAGCACAGTATGTATGAGAAACTGTGAGGGCTGTTCTCTGCGTCTCTGCAGGCACTTGTTAAACTATGACTGCTGAATCACGGCATGTCCAAGGAATTTCGCACAGCAGTAGTTTCTTCATTGTGCTCCTACTTTAGTACAATTGGCATTATGTCTACTATATTCAAGCTGGGACTTGAAAGTCTCTACCTGTCATTTAATTCAATTGTATGAATTTGCAGTCAGTATTAGTTGAAACTTAATGCACATGATGGTCATTCATAATTATCTGATGACCTAAGCCTTGACCCTCTTTTACGATAACCGTAGTTACATGCAATTGCCTAACAAATTGCCCTTTCCACAGGATGCCTATGCTGTTTGATTGGTTTGGAGGCTCTGTTCCATTTGATCGAGAAGCACAGATTTATCCACTTCTCGGGGTGGGGCGGATTCTGGTTCGAAACTGTAATGTTTTCTTCTAGAGACTTACTAATTGTTGCTGAACCGCGTGTATAAATGCATTTCATTAAACTTATGCACAGTTCCGAGGCGAAAATAAGCTGTATGTAATATTTAGGGGCTTGGTTTCACTTCTCGGACTCACATTTGACTGATGTGTAGTCATTTGGACTAGGATGTTGATATCCATTTATTCATTATCACCACCTTCTTAAGCTGTGATACCGAAGCTGCTGCTGTCTTTCCTCGAGATGCAGAAAACTGTTTGTAACCTTTTGGTGCTTAGGCTGCTTTTGCCGCTGCGACACTCTGATGTGTAGTCATTTGGAATAGGATGTTGATATTTATTTATTGATTTCTCACTCGTTTTCCCCCCCGAGGAAGGGCGATTTTCTTCCTACTCTGAACTGAGGACATATTTGGTATGTGTGGGAAAATAAAAGTGGAATAGGAACTTATTATATTCAGCATGTTTAGTTACTTCCCTCATATAGAATAACTAATTACATGACCGAATTACTAGCTATATAAATACTTTAATGGTTATTATTTTCTAGGGAAAAAGGCAAAAAAAAAAAAAAAAAAAATAGTATCCCAGTGTGACACATTTATTCTTGACTTTTTTTGGTGATACCAAAAATTTCAAATTTATATTTGTGGGGCCTAATTTGCCCTCCGTCTAAATTTTAAAAATTTGCCTACATGGACGTCGGATGATTTAAAAATTTTGACGGAAATATCGTTTGATGGTACCTTGATGGAACTTTAAAGGATGGTAAATCTGTTAGATAGGTGCAAATTTAAATTTAGGGTAAATGTGTCATAGTGGATATAGTTAGGGTTTTTTGTGGTTTTTTTTTTTCTATTGAATCTTATACTTGTGTAGTGAAATCGTTGTAGCACTTATGGAGAAGTTACTGGCAATCTATATATGTGAAGTTGCTTTTCTTCAAATTATGTAGGCGTTGCTTATTAAAGATAAATAGACTTTCAATATTTCTGTCAAAACTTTACTAGGATGTGATTAGGTAGTAGTTCTGCAACTTTTCATTAGGAAAAATAAAGTATCAATAATTGAGTACGCCATTCTTATTTTTGTGGGTGATGAGTAAGGAGAAGGGTATGCATATGTCAAAAACTCATAATTATTTTCGCGAGATTAGTGATTTATCATGGGGACAAATAACTTTCATTCTCTAAATACTTGACAACTTATTCATAGGAATTGGTGACTTTATGCGTTTGAAGATTTAGGGCATGCATGATAAAATTTTTACTTATCTATTTCTTTGTTTCTCGAAATAGGTTTGGAATAGAAATCCGTTTGGTAACGCAATTTGATTTTTCTATTTCTGGAAAAATTTCTATTCCAGAAATAGATTTGAAGAAGAAATCAGGAGCTAAAATTTTTAATTTTTCAATTTCTGAAATAGAAATTGATTCAATTTCTGGTCAGAAATTAATTTATTTCAGAAATTTTGTCATGCGCATCCTTAGTATGCATCAGTCACTACTGATATTTTCATGGTCGGTAGATTTTCAATAGGACGAGTATCTTTGACACCATTTTTCATACGAAAAAAGTATCAATATATCAAGTATGTTGTCGATTAGCTTGTTACGTGATTAGTAACTTTTTCATAAATTAATTAGTTTTTGTTGAGAATATATGTCAAGTTTGAGTACGCAAAGAATGTTGATTTTTTTAATTTGGTTAGGTTTTCTAGCTTTAGTAGTGTCTCTTATTTTGGAAACAAATATCATGTATATATAGGAGATGGAAATTCTACCTTTATATACACACTAGATGAAGTGTTAAGATTTTTTTTTTTTTTAATGTACGATTTTTGAGTGAATTTTTTGTATAAGATTACGATATGATACTTGAGGCTTTACTTTGTTTATAATTAATGCTTGGGAAACACTTAAGCAATTGAAAGACAGTAAAATCTATTCTCCCTAGATTCATAGTAGACTTTATGGTAGTTAATTTTCTCACGGGGTAGGTACTAACACTTGAAATGAACCACGTAAATCTCTTGTGACTAATTGTTCACTGTTAATTTCTATGGTAATTTTTTGTTCCTCCAAGTGCAAGATCCGTTAGTTTCACAACATTTTTCTTAAGAATAAGTAACTTTCGACTCATCAATAATTAGTAACTAACTTTGCATTTAGAACACTTTCAACACATTATGAATTCAACACTGTGTAGTATTATTATTTTTATTTATTTATTATAGTTTGAAATTTTTCATAAATATGTACTTCGATAACTTAAAAACTTATCTACCAATAAAAATCCGAAAACAAAAACTCTTGTATGGTATAATATGAGATTTGAATTGCTACCGCTCGATGAGAAGGATAGGAGGGTCGACCCATGCCCGCACACGGGCGATCGGAAGTTGTGTCAATGGTGGAGGGGTGACATGGTCCCTACACATGCCTTCCTCCTGAAATCTTCTTTCGATCCTCTTGAATTGATACCACATTATCTCAAGACGTTCAGAGTAAGTTGTAAAAGTGTTATCTAACAGATTAAATAAGTTAAAATTCTTCAATGACAGAATGGGATGAAAGATCTTGAGCTTGATCTGAAGTGTCGAAATTTAGAGAAACTAGTCAATGGGTCTTGATTAGAGTCTAATTGACCTCACTGGGTCATCAAACAAGGCAACAAGGTTTTGGGATTGTTAATAAGTTCTATTGCAAATTTAATTTAGGAGGACCTCGTTAGGATACATACGTGAGTTGTATTAGAGAAATTTCACATCATAGAACCGATGTGGTATAGAGTAGTTAATATATCTTAATTGACTTATAACTCATTAGTTTAAATTTTTGAGTAAATATGGTCTAATTGAATATATTGACTGGCTTGCACTTGAGCTCTTTTTGGTGATTTCTTTAAGCGAAGGTATTGGTTTTGTGCTGTGCGCTCTCAACAAATAGTATTAAATTGTGGCTACAAAGTTGATGCAGGAAGATGCCTGAACTCTATAAGGTGAAGGGAAGCATCGAGTCCACGTCGGAATGTCACCAATGGAAAGGGCAACAAAAAAATGAGAAAAAAAGAGGGTAGGAGAACCAGTGGCCTACCGACACGTGGGCTGTACGGTATACTCTCTCGTCGTGGGTCCCGAGGCCAATTGCTTCCTTAACTTGACGAGCACGTTGGCTCATGCAGAGCCGTCGCCACCTTCGCATTCATCACCAGGAATGCCCGCGAAGCGGTGGGAATCCTGGCTTTTCTACTCTCTCTCTCTCCCTCTCTCTCCTATCGTTACGGAGCAGTGACGGAGAGAATGACTGACTAGTGCAATGCAGTGGTATCTTGCAACGGGGGGTTGTTGACTGAGAGAGGTTGACTCGGAGTTAGACGACGAAGGAGACGCTCTCCCTTCTCTCCGCCACTCTCCTTTTCCACTCCCTCTCCCTTTCTCTCTCTCTCGAGCACCGCTGAGACAGACCATTCCTTCCCCGCTGTGCCAGCTCTTCCGGGTAACTGCGCTTCTTCTTCTTCTTCTTCTTCTACTTCTTGTCAGTCGAGCTTGGGTTTTCGATGATCGCCGTTCTCTCTCGCTGTAACTTGACATCATGTTCGAGAGTGCGAACTCCGTGCGTGGATCTCGCGGTTTTCCGTGACTGCTTTCACGGAGTGAGATGGTGCATGTCGAGAAGGGGTCTCAAGTACCGTGAAGGATTCATGATTATTAGCACGTGACGTGAGTCTCTTTAGGAAGGCAGCTTCATTATCTGGAATTAGAATCCATCGCTGTCGTACGTCCGGTATGGTTGCCTGAACTTGTAGGCTGTTCTGATGTTTTTTTCCGGGTGCCGGTCGCTCTTTCCCTTAAGGTGTACAATGCTGATTGATCCCGTTGCGCCTGTATATAGTCTTTCTGAGTGCTTTTCAAATAGCAGTGATCAAGCATTCATTTTGATAATCAATCACTGAGATGATCCGTGGTAGTTTGAGGCAACCATTACTTTATGTAAGTTCTCATGTTTCCTGTCTAATAGTCCAACTTGTTTTTGAAGGACCCTAGGCTGCAGACGCTGCTCTGTCACTGCTGGTGACCTCCTCGATACGGTGTAACAGAGCGCTATAAAGTTCTCGTCAGTAGAATGGGTAAGACTATACTCGTACGCGGATTCTCTTCATTAGTGACGAATGATACAGTCAGGAAATTCCTGGAGCAAAAGACCGGAAAAGATACTGTTTACGCCATCAAGGTTAGACCAAACAAAGGTGGGTATGGATCCCATGCTTATGTCCAGTTTATCGACCCTGACTATGCTGAGTCGATTATTTCATCGTCTAGTCAAGGTTTGTGGTATCAGTGTTCTTGTTTGACCGTTTGCAAGGCTGATTACGATATTAAGCAGAAGCCAAGAACCCTTTGGCATTCGATGGAAGGTATAGCTCTGCATTTTGGCTGCCAGGTATCAGCTAAAAGGTTCTCTAGACTGTGGACAGGGGCGAATGTCAGTGTGAATTTCGGAACGAAGCGGAGAAAATTCTGCTTTTTTGTGTCTCATTTCGATGCGGAGTATAAGCTCGAGTTATCCTACGAAAACATCTGGCAGATGGAGCTACACCGTCCGAGAGGCTGTGGGGCAATGCATCTCGTGATTCAGGTGAGTGAACTTCATTCAGATCACAAGACTAATTTACTATATTACACTAATATCGTGATTTATCCTCCAATGCATAATTGGTTTTTACATTTGATCAGACATCGCCTTGTGTGCAACCTCCTAATTCTAATGAACGTTAAAATTGTGATTTTCGGCTCTCTAAATGGGGTTGTTTCAGGCTCCCAGCAGTTACTTTTTGTTTAAATTTTATTGTATTTTCGAGACCTTAACAGTGAAATGGCAGGCAAACTCCAAACATTTTTGGCGGGCTCTAGTTGGGACTAGGAAAAGGGGTTCTGGTTTGGCCTCGTCTTATCAATTGGGATTCAGGGGGTCATTGGGATATGTTGCTATGAAGGGTCAAGGTAGTAAGTTTGTGGGAGTAAATGATGTTCTCAAGTATTTACAATCTGCAAGGAATTACTTAAAGATTGGACCAGTATAGTGTATGTTCCAAAGAGACCTGGGCAATAAAAGCATTGTAAATTGAGAGAGAGAGAGATGGTGGAAGATGGCTCCATAGAAAAGATATGGTTGAAATTTTTTGTCTTAGGATGCACATGGACCTAGTTTGGAAATCAAAGAACATGTTGTACTATGCACCAAGCACCAATGACTAAATGTGCGTTTGGTAATATTTCTATTTTGGAGAATAATTTCTTTTCAAAAATAGTAATTTTTTATTTTTATTTTCTGAATAATTTATGAGTAAAAAAAACGTTTGGTAACTGCACAAAATTTCTATTTTCCCAATAGAAAAAGAATATGAATGCGTTTGATATGATTCGCAATTTTTTTTTTTGCAACGTAGAATTTTTTAAATTTTTTTTTATTTTTCTTTTTTCCCTCTCTTCTTCTTCTTGCTCCTCCTCTAGCCGGTGGGGGGCGACGGACGGTGGGGGCGGCGACTAGCGAGGAAGAAGAAGAAAAGAAAAAATGACTTATTTCTAAAAATTATTTCCTAGAATAAGAATTTACTTTTTTTCTATTTTTTGTTTCTGTTATAAATTTATTCCTCGGCTACTTTTCTATTTTGGGCAATAAAAAAATTAGTTGACGTTACCAAACAAATTTCTTTTTTTTTTTTTTTTGGCTCCAAGAAACAAAAAATAGAGAAATTGACAACTAACTCATCATGCGCATTCTAAGAGGCCGTCATCTCCTCCTCCCCTCAAATTCCAGATACAGGAAAACTAAATGACACACCCAAGTAGCCATGATGGCAACGGGCTCGAGGTTTTGTGAGCTCCAGATTAGGTGGTTATGGCATTTGCAAGCTCGAGCTCGCTGGTGGCCATGGCCGCTGTGAGCTCAAGCTCAAGTGACCATGGCCGTGAGTCCATGCTCCTCCTTCTCTCTCTCTCTCATGTTTTTTCTTAAAATTTTTATATTTTGTGATGCTGTGCCTATTTGGCACCACATAAAAAAAAAAATTCCATGAATAATATGGTTACCTGTGTACTTAGACGTCCAACTCAACAATTCGACTGTGCATGCAGACAAGGGAAGATATATAACAAAAGGATTAATGTTTAACATTTAAAAAAATTAAGGGATGCTTTTGAATTGAAAAGGGTAGAGGGATTTTGATTTTTGGGTAAAAGTCCAAGGATCACTGTGACATTACACCTATTGGAGATTATGTTAAGGGCTACCTTTTATTTATGTCGCATGCAATTTGATTAATAGGGAAAAGTTTATTAGAAATCGTAAAATTTGTGCATTCATTGAATCAAGTTCTGAACATTTAAATTTGTGCAATCAAATTTTAGCCATTTTGAAAAATATCCAGTCACGTTCCCTCTAAAATGCATACCTGATAGATTGAGGAAGGCTGCCAAATAAGAGAAATAAAGAACGTTATAGCTAGGACGACTTGATTGCTCCAATTGAAAAATTTATCACTTGATTGCATTTTGAATGCAAGATATATGACTTTCAATACCATTTTCCGTAAATGATAGTGTTGTGGAAGCAAGCAATCGAATAGTAAAATAGACATAACTAAAAAATAAATAGGACGCTAGATTTATGTGGTTTGGTTAGGTAATCTACATCCACGGGGAAAGTAGCAAAAAAATTACATTATAGATTAAGTGAAATAGCAGAGAAAACAACCATACTCGAGTCGTTTAAACACATTCAATATTTTTAATTTTCAATTGCACCTAATAACTCATACAATGTATAGTCATACAATTTCTCATGATATAAACTCTTGAATTAGGAAAGTTTCCTTTTTAGCTTCAAACTCGAGACATATTTTCAATAAATAATTTCCTAATTAAAACTCTCAGTATTTTAAGGACTTACTAATGCACGGTTAAAATCACAAGAAGACACGATAGTGTTTTCGTAAACTTCTTAAAGAATAAAGCTTGGAGGTTTATGATCAAAATCTTTCATGAGGCTGTTGTTTCTTGATTTTGGGAATCCTGCATCTTGTTATATTAAAAAGTTTCAATCTTCTAAGGCTACGAGTTAATGCTAGATGAAGACTCTTGTCTGATCCGTGTATTATTAGTTGATCTTAACAAACTTCGGGGTCATGGCAAGGTTGGTTAAGCAGGATGCTAAGCAGGGTACAGAAGTTTCCTTCGGTAATAGAGATTAAATTTCATCTATGCTAATCATATTCTGGCATCTGGCTAATTTGGAACTTACAGACGTTTTAGAGCCTCTGCAAAGTTAGAGTTTATAACTTTATACTTTTGGCGTAGTGGAAAATTTTCCATGGACGTTCACATACTGATAGACATCATGAATTTTCCTTTATGTAGAGCCAGCTTTCAGGGCTTCAGCCCTTTTTGGATTCTCTATAAGAAAACTTTCACTTTCACTGAGATAAAGAGGCCCGGTCCTCATCTTTTTTCTTATGCTTGCACAACCATGCATGCTTTTCTACATGGTATGCTTCTTATGATAGAGGAGGACCTGATAAATTTCTGTAACTTTTGTTCTCGTGGATGTTAGCTGTATGGGGCTCCGTGCATTCATAAAAAAGTTGTTCAGCATTCGGAATCGGAGAATATCTGGGGCAGTCCTCTCTACAACTTTTTCAAAGATGGTTCTGATGACCAGTGGGTTAGAGCGACTGATTTTACTTCATTGGCTTGCATTGGACAGTCATGTGCTGTCTGTTTAGAGATTCCTCGGGAATGCACGGTTCCAGATTTTCATGAAAACTTTGTCAATTATAAGGAAACCGATAGAACATTGTATATGGAAGTTGGTTCTCCTTTCTCCTCCAGTGCAGATCTGGTTCCAATCGTAGGCCCTCCCAGGGGACTCGACTTGCCGTATGAGATTGTCTTTAAGATCAATTTGTTAGTTCAGAATGGCTGTCTAGCAGGACCTTGTCTTGATTCTTTATTTTATCGAATGGTTGATACACGGATGATAGACATGGACATGATCCTAGATGCCTTAGACAAACTGTTCCATATGAAAGAATGTTGTTATGAACCCTCAGAGTGGCTGATTAAGCAGTACAAGAAATATCTCACCTCCCGGCATTCTACTAAACTGCCTTCAATTACGTTAGATGCTGGCTTGGTTTATGTACATAGGGTGCAAATAACACCATGTAGGGTGTATTTTTTTGGTCCAGAAATTAATGTCTCAAATCATGTATTGCGGAGTTATTCTGAGTACATTGACAATTTTATCCGCATTTCTTTTGTGGATGAGGACTTGGATAAGATGTATTCAACTGATTTATCTCCTCGCACTGCTTCGGGACATGGAAGGACGGATATATATGAAAGGATCCTTTCTATACTCAAAAATGGCATAAGAATAGGTGATAAGGAGTTTGAATTTCTTGCCTTCTCATCCAGTCAGTTACGCGAAAATTCTGCTTGGATGTTTGCTCCAACGAATGGTACAACTGCTGCAACTATTAGGGCAAAGATGGGTGAATTCAGTCAAATAAGAAATGTCGCAAGATATGCCGCAAGACTCGGCCAATCCTTTAGTTCATCTACTGAAACTCTCAATGTAGGTAGACGTGAAGTTGAAGTCATTCCAGATGTTAAAGTCAAATCACATGTTGAGGATAAATATTATAACTTCTCTGACGGAATTGGGAAAATATCTGAAAAGTTTGCTCGGAATGTTGCAAGAAAATGTGGCTTCAACAGCTATATACCTTCTGCATTTCAAATTCGCTATGGCGGATACAAAGGTGTTGTAGCTGTTGATCCGACATCCTCTGTTAAACTGTCACTCAGAGAGAGCATGTCCAAGTATGATTCGAAAGAGACAAAGCTAAATGTCTTGGAGTGGAGCAAATATCAGCCTCTCTTTCTAAATCGCCAGTTAATCACTCTTCTCTCAACGCTTGGCGTTCCAGATCACGTGTTTGAGAGAAAACAAAGAAATGCTGTAGATCAGCTAAATGCTATTTTAGTTGATCCCTTACGAGCACAAGAGGCTCTAGATTTAATGTCCCCTGGCGAGAATGGTAACATTCTCAAAGAAATGCTAAAGTGTGGTTATGAGCCTGATGCTGAGCCATTTCTATCGATGATGCTGCGAACATTCAGAGCCACAAAATTGTTTCTTTTACGGACAAAAACAAAGATATTACTTCCTAAAGGAAGATACATGATGGGATGCCTTGATGAGACCCGAACTTTACAATATGGTCAGGTGTTTGTGCAGTATTCTGGTAGAAGGAAAAAACAGATGTGGGATGAGTCAATCATGTCCATAAGTTCTGATTCAGATCAAACTGTTGTACAGGGAAATGTAGTTGTTGCGAGGAATCCTTGCTTACATCCCGGTGATGTTCGTGTTCTAACTGCCGTAGATGTACCAGCTTTACGTCATATGGTGGATTGTGTTGTTTTTCCACAAAAAGGAAAAAGGTATGACTCGAACATGCCTTGTTATTGGCTTACAATGACCTTAGTTGCACTGGCACTTGTCAAGGATCTATCCTGGGCTTGTTTTTGCTTTTGGTTGTGGATCTTTGACTATTGTTTTGATTTGGGTTCGATCATAGTAACAAGGTCTAAAATTTCTGATATTATGTTTGTATTAGGTCTGAAATAAATGGTCGGATGTGTAACCCAATTTAATCTTTTCTTCATTTTCCATAGCCAAGGATAATTTTGACAGTTCTTTAGAAATAGTTTTGGGCCTGCTTTTCTATCACCTCTGAGTTTTGAGGATAAATGCTCAAATGTTTATCCAGTGGGACTTGATGGCTAGATTTGAACTCTTGTTAATCTTTCTCCTGGTGTCTCTTTCTTGAATGTGGTTTGAGTTCACTGATCCGAGGCTGATGAGTAGATTTTGTGTCCAACCTTGCTAAGAAGCATCCTCTATGTTGTTGCTGTTCTATGCTTCTGATAGTTCTGGTTCTGGATAAATCCCGTTAGTTTTTCCCCTTAATTTTACTAGCTATAAAAGTAGAGGCAAGAAATTCCTTCCCCATAATTTGGGTTAACTTTTCTACTTTTAATCCTCCCTAACACACTGTTAGTTGATACAAGTAGAAAGCAAAACATGATATTGATCTGCACTTATTTTGATTCTCGTCTCAGACAATTTCTCTTTCTCAATGCATACTCTCTTAATGCATCTTACACTTTTTGCACAAAATAGGCCGCATCCCAGTGAGTGTTCAGGAGGTGATTTGGATGGAGATGGTTACTTCGTCTCCTGGGACTCAGAATTAGTTCCACCTCTCCAAAGCGAACCTATGGATTACACACCTGCCCCGATTGAACAGTTGGATCACGATGTCACTATTGAGGTAATGCTTTTCCTGAGCATTTTCAGGGAATTCTATGCCCTGTAATAACTTTTTTCTGGTACCATGAAACTTATATAACAGATTACAGTTATAGTAGGAAATACATCTAGCATCCATTATCTTCACATCGTCTTTCTTTTCATTCGACTTGGCTTGTCCAACATGATGCTTGGATTGCATTTCATCCTCGCGGAGGAATTAGGCGTGTGAGCATCATGTCATGTCAACCCTGCTATGTTCTTTTGTTTTCTTGCTGGTTCCTTCTGCTTCTAAATTTGTGGGCTTCTCTTTCTTCCTACCCTGGGTTGGAAGAACCCCTAAGTTTGGACCTTTGGCAAGCAGATGATAGCTTAAAAGATTAGTTACTAATCATACAGTTGAGTATAACTGGGCTCATTGATTCAATCATTACGTTGATAGGATTCATAAAGCCGAACCATACATCTTCTGTCCTAAAAGCTAAACGCCAAATTTTCTGTCACAACTTCAGACGCCACTTTAAACAAAGTGATAAACATTTGTAGGGAAACAAAAAGCGATTATGGTAAATAATGAAGCACTAGATGCCGTGGTGTTATCTAGATGGCTAGGCAACAACGGAAATATCGATCATCTAAAATTGGAGGTACCGTACATCGGTCCATACAATTTCCTTATTGCAAAGAAACTCTTCCAGAGAACAGAGATTCATCATGATAACTCATCCTTGCTTTTGGGGGAAAAGGGCTGGGGCTGGGGCTCATACTTTGGTGTTGGGTATTTGCTTGTTTTAACTGTGGCTTCACTTAATTTGGGTTTGTATGGAGGTTATCATTTACGATGGTGATGAATGGGTTTGTATGGAAAAGAATCTTTAGATCTTTATAATAAGATTTTTTTCCAACGCAAATCTACAAGTAAAATTTCGGGATAATTACCTAATTAGTTCTAAATCTATTATATTTTGCTAATGTAGTACTAAATCTTTGTGCAAAATTTCAATATAGTTCCTCCGGCCAATTGCCGCCGGAAATTGCTAAGGTGATGTCCAATCATCATTGGTTTTCCTACTTAATAGCTAGCGTGGACAATTTGTGAATCGCGACATTAGCTATTTCGGGCGGCAATTGGCCATAAGGAATAAAAGTGTGATTTTGCACAAACGTTTAGAACTACATTGACAAAGTTGGAAAATTTAAAACTAAATCGAAATCTATACATTAGGTTTAGGGTTTAATTGGTAATTATTCCTAGAACTTGGCCTCGATACTTGATTGTACCTTCCTGACGTTGGATTTGGGACCTTCTCTTCACCGCTGTCGAGAATTTCCTTTTTTTTTTTTTTTTTTTTTTGGTCATTATTAGGCTATACTCTCCCATGCATATTCGTTTTTACTAAGATGGGTGTATACATTGTTCTTTTGCTATGCGGAACAATTCCTTTTCATGATGATGAAATGAACGGATTATTGGGAAACATTGGGAATGCTCGGACAGGAAATGGCCAACATGTCCCTTGAATTGCTTACGATAAGAGTATATACCAGCGTACCTTTGTTTTCATAAGGTAATCGATGATCAAATACGTGGGAGATCGATAAGTTTGCCTGTCTACCTTTATTTTGTACGGTAATCGATAATCGATTATGCCGGAGATGAATGAGTTGCATCCAGTTTGAAATTCACCCCTTGATTTCTCTAGTAATGCTTCATGGATGTAGGGGTTAATTCAACTCTTTTCGTGATGAAACAGGAAGTGGAAGAGTATTTTGTAAATTTCATGCTTAATGACAGCCTTGGAATTATTGCCGATGCCCACACCGCGTTTGCAGATAGTAAGCCTGGAAAGGCCATGAGCCCTGAATGTTTAGAGCTTGCCAGACTTTTCTCTATTGCTGTCGACTTTCCAAAAACTGGTGTACCTGCTGTGATACCTCCTAATCTGTATGCCAAAGAATGCCCAGACTTCATGGAGAAGCCTGACAAGTCCAGCTACCCATCCAATAACGTGATCGGAAAGCTTTTCCGGGAAGTCAAAGAGTTAGCATATGCATCAAGCTCTATTCGGAAGTTCACGCTGGAAATGGCGAGGCAATCTTATGACCCAGAGATGGAAGTGGACGGATTTGAGGAATATGTCGATGACGCTTTCTATCACAAGGGTAATTATGATTACAAGCTGGGTAATATGATGGAGTACTATGGGATTAACACAGAGGCCGAAATACTTAGTGGCTGCATAATGAAAATGTCCAAATCTTTCACCAAGAGGAGGGATGCTGACAGCATTACTAGCGCTGTAAAATCCCTGACAAAGGAAGCTCGGAACTGGTTTAATGATAAGGGAAGTGGTTCAGATTCTGAGGCTGTCGATGAATATGCAAAAGCATCCGCTTGGTATCATGTCACATATCACCCGAGTTATTGGGGTTGCTATAACGAGGGTCTGAATCGAGATCATTATCTTAGCTTTCCTTGGTGTGTATATGATAAACTGATCCAAATTAAGAAGAAAAACGAGGTAGGATAACTGATAATATGTCCACTCTTGAAGACCACTTAACCCGTGGATTGTACCTGACAAATTCCACTCAGATAATTTCTTAGTTGGAGGGAGCGGAGTTATTGTGTTTTTGTGCCTTCTGCAATGTGTAGGCAACGTTACTCCTAGACTCCTGCTTTTATTTAGCAAAGCTTGAATAACATTCTGGCTGCTATTTGTGCGTGCATTACATCTTTTTACTACATAATGGTAATGCCTGACGGCTGTTCACAGTTTACAGTCTCTCTGAACGGGACTTTCCATGGTGTCACAATAAACGTTGTGTACCCCATAAATTTCCGTGAATGACAATTATTCTTCCATGACATAGGTTCCTCCGATTCCTAATGCTGGGGGATTTGAACGTTATAACATTTCTGTAATTTCAGCTGACAGCTCTAGTCCAGATGATGCTGCATCAGATTTAGTTTGTCGTGGATTTTGAGAATAATATTATGCTCTTGCAATGTGTGATGTTGGAAAATTTTTCAGCAGTTTGTGATAATGGGAACGGTAGACACTGTAGCAGCACATAGGAGTTTTTTTTTTTGGTCAAAACGGCACATAAGATATTAGCACTGCACTGAAATCTGCAGTTCGAAAAACAGCTTCCGGTGAAGTAATCATTTAGGCACGCAAGTGTCGGTTTCACAATACAATGTACCTAGTTTCACAAATCGAAGGAAGATGCAGAGTCAGGCCTTAATATCTAATTAAAGAACTGGGATCATGTACCGAAGCTACTCCCTGCATGAGGACGAGCAACTTAATGCTTTTTGACTTTAATTTCTTGAAGCAACCATATTGCTGCTGGTCATTGTAAAGGTGATGACTCCTTGCTTATCGAAGCCCCAAGAGTACCAAAAGGTCAATACGTTCAAACTTCATGAACAAAAGCAATACGAGTAATGTAAAGATCAGACCAGGAAAGATGCTGTTCTCCTCACTGTATTCAAATTTTGAGTACATTTTACGTGACATATGAATTAAAATTAGGGAAAAAAATGTGGAACTCACTCTCCGGGGCACATTATTTACACTTTAGTATCATTACTAATTGGCTTCCTTGAACGTAGACTTGAGAATAAGCCGAAACACTATATATTGTTGTGTGCTACTTTCTATCTATTCATTATTGCTTATAACCACCTGATAGAAGTATCAACACTTATTGTTGTTAATCTATTCTTGCTAATGTCAAAGTACATCATGTTATCTTCCACGAGAAAAATTGTTTAAGTTTTTAATAGACCTATTCACTCCCTCTAAGTTGTATTGCTAGCCTCAACAATTGGTATCGGATCTTTTTTGTTTGTTATTTGAAGTAAAATCTTATCTATGTTTAACATCATTATTGGTTTTGGTGCTCCCATGGACAAGCTCCCAGTAAGCTAGCTTACTTTGATGATACCAACGACAACTACTGGAAACAAAAGATGAAAGTGTTTCTTCAAGCTACAGAGATTCCAATGTGGGACGTAATTGAAAATGGATTGGTAATTCCTCCACCAGCAAGACCTCCTATTCCACCAGCTAGAGAAGACCATCCACTAGCTCCACTTTCTGCTAATCGTGACTAAATGCTAAAACTATTCATCTCTTATATTTTGTATTGTCTCCATCTATATTTAATAGAATTTCTTATTGTCCTACAACAAAAGAAATCTAAGATAAAGATAAACATTCTTCTAAAAATTACATTTTCCGAAGGAAATCAATGAAAAGCAGTGACTAAATATTCACAACTTCACTGAAAATTAATGCCCTTGCCAATTAAGTATATTAATTTCAAGTAAAAAGTCAACAATTCTCTAGAGCGCTTACCAAAAAAGTCACTAAAAACATTTATTTGTGAAACCAATTCAATTTTAAACCATTTCAGATTTGATAAATTTATGTCTTACGAAACTGAGCATATGAATGAAGAAAACAATTTAAAGTCATAAACATTTTTGTCATTTTGATGCAAATTAAATCGTAAAGATGAAGATTTTGATGATTTATTAATTTAGTCATCATGAGAAAAAGGGAAGGAGCTTCAAAGGCAAGAGACTAATGGGATCCTCTGAAGATAATGAAGTTTCTCCAAATATAAAATGAGAATAAATGGTATGCAGTTGGCATGGATAATATATCCAAACTAAGTTTTACTAGACCAAAAGTAAGAATTTTACCTTTGAAAAGCAAAAAGAGTGCTGAAATCAAAAGCGTGGAGATAAGGATTGAGAATCATATAACTATTCCATAAGGAAGAAGTTTTATTTTGAGAAACATCTAACCTTTGCGTTAAAATTTAGAGGCCCAAAAAAAAATTTTACACACACCCACACACACAAATTGCAAAAGTGAAAATCTGTCTCAAGAGTCGTTTCATATGCTTGTTTGATGCAATTTCGTTTTTTTTTTGGGTCAATGGTAATATATTACTTGGGCAATAAATTTTTAACGCAAAGGCCTAGATGTTTCTCAAAATTGAAAACTCTCTTCCTTATGGGATGAGCTATATGATTCTCGACCTTATCTCCACGCTTTTGCTTTCAGCACTCTTTTCTTCTTTTCAAACTTGCTATTCTTCCTTTTGGTCTAGTGAACTTCTGGTTTGGCATGATCAGGTTTCCTGCATTCATAGCCAACTGCATCCTGACATTTATTCTCATTTTATATTTGGAGAACTTCATTATCTTCAGAGGATCCCATTAGTCTCTTGCCTTTGAAGCTCCTTCCCTTTTTCTCATGATGCTCTTGAATTTCCTTGTGATGTCCTCGTCAAAAATATCAATATGTTGCTGATTAACTTGTCACGTGATTAGTAAGTTTTCCATACATTAGTAAGCTTATGTTAAGAATATGACTTAAATTTGATCCCAATCTAAATAGGTTTCTTAGTTTATGCAGGTTTCCTAATTTGAGTAGTTTCAACAAGTTTCCTAAAAGTTTTTATTTTGGATACAAGCATCATGTATATACAGTGGATGGAATTCAAATTGGTTAACACTCTAGAGCAAACAAAAAAAGTTTTAAGAGTTTTTCTGAAATTTTTTTAAGTGAATTCTCTGTAAGAGGTTAGTGCTTGGGAAACACTTGACCAATCGAAAGATTGATAAATCTGTACCATGTGGATTCATAGTAAATCTCCTAGTGGCTGGCTTAGGTTCTGAAGCCCAAAGCAAATTAGGTATCATTCATTGTTAATTTCTCTTAAAATTTCTTCTTCTCACATGACATTTGAATTGCAAAATTCATTAGCTTTTTGACCACTTTCCATGGAGGATAAGTAGCTTCCAACTCATTATGAAAACACAACGCGCAAATTTTATTATTATCATGAGTTTTTAATCAATATGGGCGTTTGGTTCTCAATTGATCAATCCATGGCCTAGAATCGAGAATCAATCTTGTGCCTGCCAATTCCGAAGCTTGGAATTAGGAGCTGGACCAAGTGGTTTTGGAATTGAGAAAAGGTTTTAGGTTTCAGTTTAGTTTAATTCTTGATTTTACTCGGAAAGGAACTGAGTAAAATACAGCTGTTCGCAACTATATTTACTTTATCATTTTTAAATAAATCATTAATTTATCCAAAAAATTGAAAAGACATGTACCTTACTACTTTTTTTTTGAGTCCTCGTGGGACCAAAGCAACATTTACCTAAGAAAGTGTGCACAGAGGGAATTGACAAGCTACTAGGGAAATATTTTTAAGGTTGTCCCTTTTCCTTTTATTATTAAAACAGCCGCATCTCTCTCTCTTTATACTTTCCCTCTACTCTCTCTCGTGGCATCAAGCATCCAAGGGTTTCTCCGTTGACGAACCTCTTTCATCTTTCTCATCCTTGGTTTCCACACGAGGAGCTTCCCTGTGATGGTGGTTGCTCGAGACCATGGTGGTGGTTGCACGAAAGAGAGGTGAGAACCTTTGGTCTAAAAGAGAGAGAAAGAGCTCTAATTTTAATTTAGGGTTACCTCTAGCTGGTTTTGACGTTTTGGTACGGTCTAGTTTCACACAAGGGACCGAACACTAGTTCCGTTCCCGATTCCAAAATTGGATCGGTTATTCCCAATTCCACATTTTTAGAACTAGGAATTAGACTGATTCTCGTTGAAACCACCTAGAATTAACAGATTCGATCCAATCAATCCAATCCGATTCTTGGATTGGATTGGACCGATATACACTTCTATTAACTAGTATTCAAATAACATAATTTTCATACAACTCTTAATGACAAAATTTTTCAAGAGATCACTTGAGTGCTATTTTCAGAAAAAAAAAAAAATCACTTCATTATCATCGGCAATTTGTATGATTTGAAAATCCGACATCACGTTAATTTACCATAAATCAATTGACGTGGCTTGCCAATGAAAATCCAATCAGCAAGAATCATGAAGAAATAAACGAAGTGGTTTTGGCCTTATCCGTAAAAAAATAAATAAAAACCAAAAATAAGAAAAAAGGGGAAGAGATTTGTTGCTCCGTTTGTCCCCTCTTCCTCTTCAATGGTTGAGCGATGATGGTTCTTCAATGGAGCTTAGTCATTTAAAGTTTGTGTACAGTTGACGAAGAAAATACACACTACAATCTGGGATTGAAAAGAAAAGGACTGAGCGGATTCGGTGGAGGGATTTTTTGCAAGATAACAGTGTGAACTTGGCAAAAAAATTTGGTAGAAGATGTTCAAGCCAAGAGCTTAAAAAGTGGAAAAAAAAAAATCTAAACTGGAGAGAAGGAGCTGCAGAAATGTTTAGGAAGATGCAGGCGATTTTCCAGTAATGCACCCAACGTGCCACCCCCGTAACCTTCGATTTGTCTGCGATTTGCAGGATTCCGGCAAGGCACACCGCGATTCATGTCCCAAAACCAGCAACTTCTTTGTGATTCATTCAAATCAAGCGCAATTCCTTGTGTCATCTCGTAAGCTCGATCCTCTCCACTGCTCATCTCATCTTGAATCTCTCCACTGCTCAAGCTTCTCGGGGAGAGGAATCCCTTTGTAGAATTTAGGGTTTCGGTTTCGAATGAATTTGGGTAACAAAAGGGCCAAAACGAATCATCCTTTGTCATTTTGATTGAAGATTGTCCGCCTTAAGACTTAGATTTTTCTTTTGAAAAGCCACGATGGTTCTAAAAATTAACTTGAAAAGTCACGAGGGAAGATTAGCTAGAATAGACAGTGAAGTGAACTTTTTTACACCGACATCACATTTAAGTAATCGGTCAAAAAGTTTTGATACTAGAATAAGCGTCTCACAAAAATTATGACGCCTTTAGTATCATTTTCCAGTATCCAATTAATCTCATGGATTATCAAAATAATGCTTAGCCTCTTGTTATTTTGTGGATGACAAATGATTTGAAAAATACATTTCTAAAACTAATCGCTTGTGTCGATCGAAATAATTAATTACTGAAATTTCTTTCATTATCAATAATAATTTTTATTGAAAACATCTTCGTGACCACAATCAAAATCAAAATATGACTCGTCCGTTTATTTTTATAAGTCATACCAGCGATAAAATATTTTTCAAATTATATATATATTTTTTTGTGAAAGATATGGAATCGGGATTATTTTATTTGCCAGTTGTTTCGGGGGGGCTAGAATTTCTTCGATAAGTCTCCGGAGTGGAAAGGGAAAGAGAAAAATTGAGAAAGGGAGGAGAAGCAGTCACCTGTCGAAACGTGGCAGTACGGCAATATTCTTCTCTTTCGTGGGCGTGTGGGTCCCGTCCCGAGGAAACACCTTCCTTAACAAGGAACTCACTCCGCTTCATGCAGAGGGACCCTCACTTTCTCATTCGTCAGCCAGCCTTTTCCTCTCCCTCCTCCTTCTCTCTCTCTCTCTCTCTCTCTCTCTCTCTCTCTTCCCCCACCCCTATATTAAATGCAGAAGAGCAGGAGCGACTGAGCGTGAGTGAGAGAGAGAGAGAGAGAGAGAGAGACTGATTGATTGACTTTTTAGTGCAGTGTGGTGTTGTTGACTGAGGGGTTGACTCGGGGTGGACGTCGGGGAGGAGACGCTGCTTCGTCTTCTCTCCTGGGCACTTTCCCTTTCTACTACACTCTGTGTCGCCGCAGAGACAGACCCTTCTTGCTTCCCTGCTCGGCGAGCTCTCAGAGGTAACTGGGTTTCTTCTTCTTCTCCTTCTTGTCAGTAAAGTTTGGATTTTTGATGATCGCCGTGTTTTTTTTTTTGGCTGTACTGGGACATTATATTCGAGAGTGGGAACTCCGGCGTGTGAAGAACGCTTGCGATCACGTGAGGATCTCATGGTTTTTTTTTTTTTTTTTTTTTTTTTTTGGGGGGGGTGGGTTTGGTTCGGAGAAGCTACATTGTGTGGGAATTTGCTTCAGGAGTGAGATGGTGCTTGGGTATAAGGGAAAAGAAAAGACGAAAAAACGCAAGCGTGTGCTTGCTGATGGTTTACTTCCTATTGTGTTGAATGGTTCTGCCGCTCAAGTGGCGTGTGGCGCGCTACATTCGCGCTCTTTGTGTCGACATGTGTCCTCTTTTGCTGCTTGCGCTGAAATGCTGAATTGTGACCCTGTCGTTGCCAAGATGGGAATTTTACCGTTTTTTGCTGATTGATGTGTGTTTTGTGTGCAACTTCTTCGAAAGAATTTTTGTAGCCCCATCTAAATATCATTAGAGAAGTCAAGTGATTGGAAAAGAAAAGCTCCGGACATTTGAGAAGAATTACGACATTTTCTCCGATGATATTTAGATGTGGCTACAAAAGGGTATTTCTGCTTCCTTGTTCGTTTTATGTTCTAGAGTGTGAATGTTAGAATCGCAACCTTTTCTCAACTATAAAATATAAACATTGACTCGGGAGGAATTTTTCAAGAAGCATCGTGGAGAATCTAATTGCAATTTGACATAGTGTTATGGACTTGTGGGAGGTTTTCATCTTGGTAATTTACATTCCTAGCGGAATTATCTATTTCTTTTGTATGCCTGTCAAAATACCATTGGGAAAGGTTAAGGAATTCCTTCTGTTTCACCTCTGTAGCAATTTGTTCGTTGGAAAGCTCAGTTTGGTCCTGTTGTTCCATTCACGAATGTGTTTGGACAGCATCCTGAGAACTTCTGCTGCTTGAAATTTGACTTAAGTTTAGTTGGGATCAACACATCTTGGGTTTTTGTGGATACTTTTATCAGCATGGATCCGAGATTGAAGAAACAATAGTTGCGAACAAGTGATTTCTCTCTGTCATTTTGATTTGTGCCAAGATACAGATTTGGTTCTGCTGCAATTGCTGGCAGCTGACATAAAGTGCTAACTACCCTTCAACAATAATTCTCCTCCAATACTCATTCTCTCCAAATGAGGTTCACCTGAATGATAAAAGTGCACATGATTTCACAATAGTGAGTTGTTCTGCTACAGTTGCTGGCAGCTGATGTAGAGTGCTAAGTACCCTTCAACAATAATACTCATTCTCTCCAAATGACTCATTCTCTGCTACAGTTGTTGGCAGCTGATGTAGAGTGCTAAGTACCCTTCAACAATAATTCTCCTCTCCAAATGAATGATAAAAGTGCACTTGATTTCACAATAGTGAGTTGTTCTGCTACAACTGCTGGCAGCTGATATAAAGTGCTAGGTACCCTTCAACAATAATTCTCCTCCAATACTCATTCTCTCCGAATGAGGTTTGCCTGAATGATAAAAGTGCACATGATTTCACAATAGTGAGTTGGTTGCAGTTTCACACTATTCTCTTGCGGGTTAAGAAGGACTTGAAGTGCTGTGAATGTCCCAATGATATTCTTATTTTGAATTCCTTATTTTGCTTCGTTGAAGAATTCATGATTATCAACATGTAGATCTTTTCGGGAAGGCATTTTTGTTAATTGGAAATAAAGTCCATCACTGTCATATGTTGATATGGTTGCCTAAAATTGCAGGCCGTTTTGATGTTTTTCTGATGCTGGTCACTCCTGTGCTTACTGTGAACAAAGCTGTTTGAAGCCCATTATGCTTGTAAATAGTTTTCTCGAGATGGAGAAATCAAGTGTTCATTTGATGATCAATCGCTATGATGATTTGTGGTAGTTTGAGGCAACAATCAGTTTATATAAATTTTCATGTTTCCTGTCTAATTTTTTCCCCTTTCAGTACAGCAAACTTCATGCTTGGAGTTGAATGGTCCATGTGCTTTTCAAAGGCCCTAGCCTGGCATTCTTCTGTCATTCCTGGTGATGCCCTTGATATGGTGTAACAGAGTGCTATAAAGTTTGTATCAGTTAAATGGGTAAGACTATAAATGTACACGGATTCCCTTCATTAGTGCCTGTAGATACAGTCAGGGGATGCCTGGAGCAAAGGACTGGCAGAGGAACTATTTATGCCATCAAAGTTAGACAAGATAAACGTGGGGTTCGATCATATGCGATTGTCCAATTTATGAACGCTGAACATGCAGAGTTGATTATTTTACTTGCTAGTCGGAAAGATTTGTGGTATGGGCGATCTTATCTAACTGCTCGCAGGGTTGAGCATGATATTGTACAAAGGCCAAGAACCCTTTCGCATTCAATGGAAGGTATCACTTTGCATTTTGGCTGTCAGGTATCAAGTAAAAGGTTCTCTACTCTGTGGAAAGGGGTGAATGTCTCCCTAAAGTTTGGGATTGGGATGAGAAAATTCTGCTTTCTTTTATCTTATCACAATACGGAGTATAAGCTCGAGTTATCCTATGAAAATATTTGGCAGATCGAGCTACATCGTGCAAGAGGCCATAAAACAATGTATCTTGTGATTCAGGTGAGTGGACTTCATTCAGATTACAAGAGACTGATTTACTATTTTATGCTAATATTGTGATTTATCCTACAATGCATATTTGGTTTTTATATTTGACTGGACATCGTTTTGGGTAAGATCTTCTAATTCCAATGAATGTTAAAATTCTTCGTACTACATTCTTCCCCATAGTGTTGGGATTTGATTTTTAGCTCACTAAATGGGGTTATTCAAGCTCCCAGTTGATTACTTGATGTAACTCATTTAGAAGATGTTTTTTTTTTTTTTTTTTTTTTTTTGTCCCTGTTTAACCTTCATGGTATTTCTGCCTGGATCAAATGTCTCATGAACATAGATAGCTTGCCAAGACCTTATCTTAACAGAGAAATGGCTGGCTGAACTCAAAACATTATTGATAGGCTCTGGCTGGACGAGGAAAATTCTGGTACAGCCACTCGTCTTGGGACCCAAGGGTCATTGAGCTAGGTTGTGACAATGGGTCAAGGTAGTGAGTTTGTGGGAGTGAAAGATGAGTTCTCCAGTATCTACAATCTGCAAGGAATTTCTTAAAAATTGGATGTTGAAGGGAGACTTAGACAAAAACAACTTTGTAAATTAAGAGAGAGATTGTGGAAGAGGGCTCTTTAGAAAAGATATGGTTGAAACTTTCATTGTAGGAAGCACACGGATTTAGTTGGAAATCAAGGACATGTTCTGCTGACACACCGATTACTAAGTGGTCACCATCTACTACCCCCCTCAAATCCCAGATATGGAAAAAATAAACCTTGTGCACGAGCAGCCATGGTGGCTGCAAGCTCAAGTTTTGGTGAGCTCCAGATCTGGTAGCCATAGCAGCCCCACCTCGAGCTCAAGCTCCAGCTCGAGCGGCCAAGGCAAGCTCCAGAACTGGTGGCCATGGCTGCGAGCTCAAGGTTTGGGGAACTCCAAATCTAGTGGCCATGGAGGCGCCACGAGCTCGAGCACCATGGTTGCATGCTCCGGATCAAGTGGCCATGGCCATGAGTCCGTGCCACTGTCTCTCTCTTTTTTGTTTTTTCAATTTTTATGTTGTCTGATGCGATTCCTTTTTGGCGCCACATAAAAAATTCCGTGAATCATAAGACAGCATGCATGCTTTGATGTCCAACTTAGTAATTCGATTATTTATGCAAACAAGAGAAAACACATAACAGAGGGAGTAATGTGGAACTTTTTAGATAAAGGGATGCATATGAATTGGGAGAAAGAAAGTAGAGGGATGAAACAAGTTCTGCAGGGACCACTGGTGATACACCTATTGGAGATCACGTTAGGGGCTACCTTGTACTTAGGTTGCATGCTATTTGATTGATAGGGAAAGGTGTATTAGAAGTCGTAAAACTTGAGTATACAATGAAGCAAGTTCTGCACTTGTAAATATGTGCGATGAAATTTTGGACTTTTTGAAAAATTATCCAATTACATTCTTCCTGAAATGCAGACGCGGTAGCTTGAGACAGGCTGCCAGACAAGAGAACTGCTAGACAAGAGAACTCAAATTGAGTTATGGCTAGGAAGACTTGATTGCAACAATTGAAAGGTTATGACTTCAGGATTTACGACATTCAATGCCATTTTCCGTGGTTGATAATTTCCTAACTGAAACTCAGTATTTGAAAACTCACTAAGGCACAGTATCACAACAAGACATGATAGAATTTTGTAAACAGTCTTAAAGGATAAGGCTTGGAGGTTTATGATTATAATTTTTCATGAGGTTGTTGTTTCTTGATTTTAGGAATCATGGGATTTGTTAAGTTAAATAATTCCAATCTTCTTAGACTACATGTTAATGTTAGATGAAGACTCTTGTCTGATTCGTGTATTGTTAATTGATCTTAATGAACTTCTGGGTCATGGCAAGGTTGGTTAAGTAGGAGGCTAAGCAGGGTACACAAGTTCTCTTCAGTGATAGAGATAAGAGTTCATATCTGCTGATCATATTCTTGCTTCTGGCTAATTTGGAACTTTTGAATGTTTTAGAGCCTAAAAGGTTTAGAATTTTACAACTTTGGCATAGTGGCAAATCTTCCATGGAGGCAAATATATTGATGGCCATCATGAATTTTCCTTTATAAGGAGCCAGCTTCTGGGGCTTCGGCTTCAGCCCCCCAAACCTTCACTTTCACTGACATGAAAGAAACCCAGTCCTTTATCTATTTTCTTATGCTTGCACTTCCCATTCAACCATGCATGCTTTTCTGCATAATATGCTGCTTATGATAGAGGACCTAATATATTTCTATAAATTTTGTTCTTGTGGATGTTAGCTGTATGGGGCTCCCTATATTCGTAAAAAAGTTGTTCAGTATTCAGAGGATGTTTTGGTCAGTCATTTCTACAACTTTTTCAAAGATGGCTCTGATGACCAGTGGGTGAGAGCGATTGATTTTACTCCCTCAGCTTGCATTGGACAGTCTTCTGCTGTATGTTTAGAAATTCCTTGTGAATATCAACTTCCAAATTTTCACGAGAACTTTGTCAATTATAAGGAAACCGATGGAACATTTTCTATGGAAAATGGTTCTCCTTTCTCCTGCAGTGCGGATCTAGTTCCAATCGTAGGCCCTCCCAGAGGAGTTGACTTGCCTTATAGATCATCTTTAAGATAAATTTGTTAGTTCAGAATGGCTGTCTAGCTGGACCTTCTCTTGATTTGTCCTTTTATCGAATGGTTGATCCACAGAGGATGGACATGGACATAATCCTAGATGCCTTGGACAAGCTGTTCCATTTGAAAGAATGTTGTTATGAGCCTTCAAAGTGGTTGATTGAGCAACACAAGAAATATCTCACCACCCGGCATTCTACAAAACTGTCTTCAATATCGTTAGATGCTGGCTTGGTTTATGTACATAGGGTGCAAATAACACCATGTAGGGTGTATTTTTTTGGTCCAGAAATTAATGTCTCAAATCATGTATTGCGGAGTTGTTCTGAGTACATTGACAATTTTATCCGTATTTCTTTTGTGGATGAGGACCTGGATAAAATGTATTCAACTGATTTATCTCCTCGCACTGCTTCGGGACATGGGAGAACGGATATATATGAAAGGATCCTTTCTATTCTCAAGAATGGCATAACAATAGGTGATAAGCATTTTGAATTTCTCGCCTTCTCATCCAGTCAGTTACGCGAAAATTCTGCTTGGATGTTTGCTCCAACAAATGGTACAACTGCTGCAACTATTAGGGCAAAGATGGGTGAATTCAGTGCAATAAGAAATGTGGCAAAATATGCTGCGAGACTTGGCCAAACCTTGAGTTCATCTACCGAAACTCTCAATGTAGGTAGACATGAAGTTGAACTCATTCCGGATATTGAAATCAAGTCACTTGTTGAGGATATGAATTATATCTTTTCTGATGGAATTGGGAAAATATCTGGAGAGTTCGCTCGGAAAGTTGCAAGAAAATGTGGCTTCAAGGGCTATACTCCTTCTGCATTTCAAATTCGCTATGCTGGATATAAAGGTGTTGTAGCAGTTGATCCAACGTCATGTGTTAAACTATCACTCAGAAAGAGCATGTTAAAGTATGAATCAAAAGAGACAAAGTTAAATGTCTTGGGATGGAGCAAATATCAGCCTTGCTTTCTGAATCGCCAGTTGATCACTCTTCTATCAACACTTGGCATTCAAGATCATGTGTTCGAGAAAAAACAAAAAAATGCTGTAGATCAGCTAAATGCCATTTTAGTTGATCCCCTACGAGCACAAGAGGCTCTAGATTTAATGTCCCCAGGGGAGAATGGTAACATTCTCAAAGAAATGCTAAAGTGTGGTTATAAGCCTGATGCTGAGCCTTTTCTATCGATGATGCTGCGAACATTCAGAGCAACAAAATTGTCTGAATTGCGGACAAAAACGAGGATATTTCTTCCTGAAGGAAGATCAATGATGGGATGCCTTGACGAAACCCAAACTTTGGAATATGGCCAGGTGTTTGTGCAGTATTCCGGTAGAAGAAAAGAACAGATGTGGGATGAGTCAATCATGTTCATTGGTACTGACTCAGGTCAAAGCTATGTTGTACAGGGAAAAGTAGTTGTTGCCAAGAATCCTTGCTTACATCCAGGTGATGTGCGTGTTCTAACTGCTATAGATGTGCCAGCTTTACATCATATGGTGGATTGTGTTGTTTTTCCACAGAAGGGAAAAAGGTATGACTCTAACATGCCTTGTTATTGGCTTGCAATTACCTCAGTTGCACTGGCACTTGTCCTGGATCCATTTTGGACTTGTTTTTGCTTTTGGTTGTGGATCATTGGCTATTGTTTTGATTTGGTTCAGTTATAGTAATAAGGTCTAAAATTTCTAATATTATGTTTGTACTAGGTCTAAAATAAATGAACTGATGTGCAACCCAATTTAATTTTTTCCACATTTTACATAGCCAAAGATAATTTTGACATTTTTTCTTTAGAAATAGTTTTGGGCCTGCTTTTCTATCACCTTTAAGCTTTGAGAATAAATGCTAGAATATTTATCCAGTGGGATTTGGTGGCTAGATTTGAAATTTTGTTGATCCTGCTTCTGGTTTGTCTCTTTCTTGTATGAGGTTTGAGTTCACCGATCCGAGGCATGTATGTAGATTCTGTCTACATGTGATGCGACTTTGCTAAGAAGCATCCTCTACTATGCTGTTGTTCTATGCTTCTGATAGTTCTAGTTCTGGATAAACACTGATAGGTTTACCCTTTAATTCTACTAGCTAAAAGTAGAGGCAAAAAATTTCCTTCCCCATAATTTGAGTAATTCGGGTTGACTTTCTTCTACTTTAAATTGTCCCAAACACACTTTTAATAGATAAAAGTAGAAAGCAAAATATGATATTGATCTGTCCTTTTAATGATTCTCATCTCAGACAATTTAAAAAAAAAAAAAAAATGATATTGATCTGTCCTTTTAATGATTCTCATCTCAGACAATTTCTCTTGTTAATGCATATTGCAATTCTTGAATGAAATAGGCCTCATCCAAATGAGTGTTCAGGGAGTGATTTGGATGGAGATATCTACTTTGTCTCCTGGGACTCAGAATTAATTCCGCATCACCAGAGACAACCTATGGATTACACACCTGCCCCAAGTGAGAGGTTAGATCATGATGTCACAATTGAGGTAATGCTTTTTCTCAGGATTTCCACGGAATTATATATCTTGTAATGACTTTTTATGATGCTGTGAAACGTTTTGAACAGCTTACAGTTATAGTAGGAAATCCATCTAGCATCCATCATTTGGCATTCTCTATCTTTTCACTTGACTTGGCTTGTCTGACATGATACTTGGATAATTTTATCTTTGCTGAGGAATTTGGCATGTCAAACCTGTCTTGTCAAACCTGCTGTATTCTTTTGGTTTCTTATTGGTTCCTTTTACTTATGAATTTGTGTGCTTCTCTTCCTTCCTTCCCTGGGCTGGAAGAACCCCTGAAAGCTAAAATTTGCACCCTCTGCAAGCAGATGATAGCTTAAAATTAGTCACGAAGCAAACAGTTGAGTATGAGTGGGTTCATTAATTCAACCATTAGGTCAATAGGATTCTTATAGTCAAAGATCTGTTTATGCCTTACATAACATGGAATTGGCTGTTTGACCAGGACTATTCTATGAGAAGTCCCTGGAAAGAACTTGCACTTAGAATTCTCCACATGTAGTTCATTAATTTTTGCTTGTTTGGAGGCTTCCCTAGTTTGTCAATGCCTCTATTCATCTTCTGCCCTAAAAGCTAAATGCCAAATTTTGCTCACTCAACTTCAGGCACAACTGCACACAAAGTGATATGAATCTTTGTAGGGAAACAAAAGGCGATTATGGTAAATAATGAAGCACTTGAGGCTGTAGTGTTGTCTTGACTCAGATGTGGGTTTACCTATGATTAAGAGCCGCTCATCAAATGTATCTATAAAGGCTAGCAGAGCCATTTCACTGGTTCTGAAACCCTATTTCAACATTTCATATATTTTGCCAAACTTAGAAGTGTATTTGGTCAGGCATTGTGCTTGGATGCAGTTCAAGTGACTGTTGTGGAGGGACATAGCTAATTTTTTAAGTAAAGATGAGGGAATGAAAAAGTAGGCTTACTGAAATGATGCACGGGTTTTGTTTATATTCCGGCTGTTGTGAATCTAAATAATATGTGAATCTGTTATGTTAAATTTGATTATTATCTAGGAAATATCAATGCAATAGGAAGTGATGGATTAAAGTGTGTGATCATGGAAAGCATCATTTTCATCACCAAGTGAAACTACCTTACTACTGTGGTATTTTTCCTAATCTAGAAGGCTGGCCATCATAGGAAATATTAATGATCTGAAATTAAATATACCATGGGTCAGTCCATTCAATTTCCTCCTTGTGAAGAAACTCTTCTAGAGAATAAAGATTCATACATGATAACTCATCCTTGCTATTGGGGGGAATAGGATTGGGCTCATGCTTTGGGGTTAGCTGTATACTTGTTTTAACTGTGGCGTTTCTTAAATTGGGGTTTGGAAGTTATCATTACGATAATGATGCATGGGTTTATGGAAAGAATATTTTGGTCTTTATAATAAGTTTTGTTCCAGCGTGACTCTTTAAGTAAAACTTTGCCTATGTTCTTGACCTTGGATTTGGTACCCATTCTTCACTGCTGTTGAGAATTCCTTGTTCTTTTAGGTGGCAGTTGTTATGAGGCTTCCATTCTCTGAATTGGTATTATTGTTTTTATTAAGATTGATTCTGCTGGAAATACCGTGGCGATAAGCATCTACCTGCAAGCCTATAATTGCCCATGCATATACATGTACTAAGATTGGTTTATGCATTATTCTTTTGCATTACAGAACATTTCCTTTTCTTGATAATGAAATGAATGGATTATTTTGAATCATTGGGAACATTGAAATTGGAAGTGGCCAGCACATATATACCTTGAACTCTTAAGAGAAGATGTATATCTGAGCACATTTTATTTTTGAAGGGTTATTGATGATCAATTTGCCGAAATCAATGAGTTGCATTTGGAAATTCACCGCTTGATTTCTCTTGTAATGCTCTATGGATATGTGGGTAATTAAAACCCTTTTGTGGTTTTGTTGCTTAAACAGGAAGTGGAGGAGTACTTTGTAAATTACATACTTAATGACAGCCTTGGAATTATTGCCAATGCCCACACCGTCTTTGCAGATAGTCAGCCTGAAAAGGCCATGTGCCCTGAATGTTTAGACCTTGCCAGACTTTTCTCTATTGCGGTTGACTTCCCAAAAACTGGTGTACCTGCTGTGATACCTCCTAATCTGTATGCCAAGGAATACCCAGACTTCATGGAGAAGCTTGACAAGTCCAGCTACCCATCCAATAACGTGATCGGAAAGCTTTTCCGGGAAGTCAAAGAGGAAGCATATGCATCAAGCTCTATTCGGAAGTTCACGCTGGAAATGGCGAGGCAATCTTATGACCCAGAGATGGAAGTGGATGGATTTGAGGAATATGTCGATGACGCTTTCTATCACAAGGGTAATTATGATTTCAAGCTGGGGAATCTGATGGAGTATTATGGGATTGACACAGAGGCTGAAATTCTTAGTGGCTGCATAATGAAAATGTCCAAATCTTTCACCAAGAGGAGGGACGCTGAATCCATCACTATGGCGGTAAAATCCCTGAAAAAGGAAGCTCGGACCTGGTTTAATGATAAGGGAAGTGGTTCGTATTCTGAGCCCGTTGATGAATATGCAAAAGCATCTGCGTGGTATCATGTCACATATCATCCGGAGTATTGGGGTTGCTACAACGAGGGTTTAAAACGAGATCATTATCTTAGCTTTCCTTGGTGTGTATATGATAAACTAATCCAAATTAAGAAGGAAAAACGAGGTAGGATAACTGCTCGTAGGTCCACTCTTGAAGACTACTTCACCCGATTGCGTCTGAATTGAGAAATCCAACTTGGATATTTTCTCAGTGAAGAAACCGAAGTTGTATTTGGGTCTTCTGCAAATGTGTAGGCAACGGTACTCCTAAATTTCTGCTGTTTGTGTAGCGAAGCTTAAATAACATTCTGACTGCTATTTGAGTGTGCATTACATCTTTTTGTACATAATGGTAATGTCAAACGGCTGTTCACTGTTTATAGTCTTTCTGAATTGGAATTTCCGTATCGCGATAAACTTTGCATACCCCATAAATTTCTGGGTATGATAGTTATGCTTCCATGCCACAGGTTCCTCGGATTCCTAATGCTGGTGGGTTTGAACATAATAACATTTCTGTAATCTCAGATAATGGCTCTAGGCCAGATGATGCTGCATCAGATTTGGTTTGTCATGGAATTTGAGAATCGATCATGCTCTTGCCATGGCTGATGGGGAAAAATTTGCGGCAGCTGTTATCATGGGGATGGAACATTCCTCAGCACAAAGGAGATTAACAAGATTTTCTTACGAGGAATTTAAAGATCATATTGATGCCAAAAGTACAATATTATCTTAAAAAGTATGAGCAGAAAAATTTGCGACTCATTATCTCACTGCACCAAAATCTGCAGTTTGGAAATCAGCTTCCAGTGAAGCAATTATTTACACGCTCGATTCTAGGTCTCACAATAAAATCTACCTAGTTTCTTTCTTCTTTTCTCGTGGGATAAATTGAAAGAAGTTATGCAGTCCAGCTCAGTAGAAAAGAAAGCCCAACACATCAAATTTCAAATATTTAAATTACTTATAGAATCAAAAAATTAGAATTATGTGCCAAAGCTACTCCATGTATGAGGACAAGCATCGTAATGCTGCTTGACTTTATTTCTTGATGAAGCACCTTCTTGGTGCACGTCATTGCGGAGGTGATGACTTCTTGCTTAACGAAGCCTCAGACTCTCAGAGTACCAAAAAGTTCAATACATTGATACTTCATCAAAAATTGCAATACAAGTACTGTAAAGATCATACCAGGACAAATGCTAAATATCATCACCTTATTCAGATTTCGAGTGCCTTATATGGGACATATGAATTCGAAGAGGAAAGTAGATATCTGGAACTTTATTTGAAAAAAAGTGCGGACCCCACTCCCAGGTGCGCATTATTTGCGCTTCAGTATTGCTACCAGTTGGCTTCCTTGACGATATGCAGAGTTTAAACGGTCGGAGAATTCATTGGTTTTCCCGAGAAAACGATCAAACAGGTCGTCAATTATCTCGCTTCCAAAATGTTTGCTGATGATGCCTTCCATTCCAGCTCTTAAGTGCAGCATGCAAGCATGCCCTCCGAACGAGACATCGATCTTCGATCCAGGAGCTGCTAAATCCATCCTCTCTATGCTAAAGCACCCATTGCTCTCTACTAGTGCCGTCATCTCGTCAGGAGAGGGAGCGTACACTGGTAAATTGAATGAATCCACCTGAGCCTCACTTATTATACCCTGTAGAGAGTTACTTTCATCAAGTCATCTGTGCAACTCAATGGGATTGCTTTGAATATAAGTGAACTAACGATGGAATGAAAGCCTTAAGAAATCCGTTAAAGGGTCCACATGAATATGATAAACACATCAAGACATGCACAAATGAGACATGAACTATGGATTATCTATATTTTCGCTAAATTCAAATTGGTGAGACCTGTAAGTGAACTATGCTGATATACACTTGCACACATATATAACTATTTTTGGTAAGAAAGAAAATTTTGCTGACAACGTTTCCAGTTTTTACCTCCTTTGCCATATCCATCAAGCTGAATCCCAAAAGGTCGAACATCACGCCCGATGGTATACGTGAATAAGGAATGCCATTAGCAATCCCGGGCACGACTAGAACCATGATGCCTCCACTCGCAATTTCCTCACCTCTAGCGTGCAGAAATGTCACCATGTCCTTTGCATACTGAGATGTATAAGCATCGCTCACTTCGCGTGGAGCACTTGTGTAGTGAACTCTCCCCCTGTTAAATGCTGGGGAATTTGGATCAACCAATTCTTTAGGCACCTTGGAAAGCCATTGAAGCGCATAAGACGAATGCACGAAATGGAGGGACGCCTTGGGGAACAGTCGCCCATGGAAGGATCCTGGCACACCAGCAGCGTAGTACGGCCGGTCAGATGGCAGGGAAGCGAAGAGGGTGTTGAAATCATTGGACGCGTGGTCGTTGAACAGGACTTGGAAATCAGGCAGTTGGGAGGAGAGGCCTTGTGATTCGTACTTGCGTCGGACTGCCTCTATGATGTTTTGGACCGCAAGGAAGGTGTTTGGCCCGACCGAACAGCCTAAATCCGTGATCTGGAATGTGGTCAGAGCAGGAGAAAATTGCTTTATGTCGAGCTTCTCTGCGATCACCTTGTCGATTGTCGCCTGGGCGACGTTGGTTGCCACTCTCTGCGATGCATGTCAGAGTTGCAAGTTTGATATTTGGTGATTTGATACTTGTCTCGTTGAAACCATAGGGGGTCACAAGAGATGAACAACCAGAGAGTAGTTTCAAAAGCTGAATTCAGGCAAAGCTTAGCGAAAGATAGAACAATTAATTCTATCATTTAGTTCTTATTCCATGAAATTTAAGAAATGGTTGCTTGGAAATGCATCTACTTAACATCAAATAAAGAACCTGCAAGTAAGAGTTCTTGTTGTAGCTGAATGTGCCATCCCCACTGTTCATCGGGTACGATTCCATAACCGCCACCTCCTCCGTGCCGCTGCTGCTCATCTCTCTCTCTGTCTCGGCTAGTTAAGTTTTATGAGCTAGT
This sequence comes from Eucalyptus microcorys, assembly GCA_014182515.1. NCBI lineage: Eukaryota > Viridiplantae > Streptophyta > Magnoliopsida > Myrtales > Myrtaceae > Eucalyptus > Eucalyptus microcorys. Next base: position 28,160,779 of record CM024568.1, on the reverse strand, counting down.
GCTCTGGTTAAGTCCTCTTCTTTGTGTGCGTTTGATCTAAAGCCTTTACCATTATATATTCTCCGACTGTTGGCACAGCTATCATAGCCAAACGTGAAGTTTCTTCAGTTGGAAGTCACCCTGCCTTCTTTGACTCTGACATTTCTTTATCTCATGTCCGGCTATTCAAGGTTGCTTCGTAATATTTGACTTTTCAAAGTGTGCGAGCCACCAAAAAAGAAATATACTTGGTTAACCGTACCCTTAGCTTGGAAAATGGACGGTGAATCCCCCATCCACACGTTTTGTGGACCCTATGAAAAACACAAGCATCCATGCAAAGACACAATTCTCCGTCTCTCTCTCTCTCTCTCTCTTCAAAAATATGTGGGGGATTAATCATATGAGGGTACGGTTAACTAAGCATATTCCAAACCAAAAAAAAGAAAAAAGAAAAAAAAGAAGAAAACGGAGAAGGAAAGCAAAATCAGGGTACGCTCTTTGTCACGTCCGGCCGTCCGGAATTGACCTCGTAAGGGTGGTGGGACCCGAAAAAGAAAGAGGAAAACAAAATAATAAAAGAAAAAAGGAGAAGGAAAGCAGAAACAGGTAACGCTCGGTTTTAAAAGGGCCGAAAGCTCCCGGGGGAGAGATAGAACAGAGAGAGAGAGAGAGAAATAGGGAAGAGACAAAGGGGATTTCATATGCGCATGCTAATGAAACCTAACCAAGTCAATTTGACTACGCAATGTAGCGCTTAAACCGCAAATTTGACAATATGAATACGTTTTATTGTTTGGTCGTAGACGACAAGGTCATGATACTAATATCTTTTTTGGTTTCGTCAAATCCATGTATTGAGGTAAGGATAATTCGATATATACATATATATGGAAGTGAGGACATATTTGTTGTATAAAGCTGAAAAAAATGTTTGATACTTTTGAGTTATTGGGGATGGTTCAATAAACTATTCTTGAAGGGTCGTGTGTGCTATTTTGTACATTTGATTTATGAGATAACTCTTGTAAGATGATACGTTTTGGGTTTAGAAAACTAATTGTAATGTGAATTGGTAAATGATTAAGTGTTACATGATAACGAAACTTTGTGTGAACCACTTTTAGAGCTTTATAGTCAAGAATTAAGTACTACATGGTAACTTAAGTCATGTGGGAGCCACATCTAAGGTCTTGCATATTAACATGCGTAATAAAGAGCTAAGTATTGCATGATAATGTATTTGTGGGAGCCATCTAGGGCCATGTACCTTTGATATACATTGGGTAAGAACTAAGTACTACACGATAACGTAAATTCGTGAGAGTAATTTTTGGAGCCTCGAGTTAGATATTGAGCATGGAATGAACCATTGATATGAGATATGACGAGTTTGATTATTGAATTGAACCAATGATACATGTTTTGATTTCATAGATGAAAGGGAAATGTTGCTATTAATATAGTTGGGTTGAAGTAATATAGAACTCTACTTATTCTTGTGAGTTGTTATATTTTGATTGGCATAAATAAGTCATGTCTTTAAGTTCTAAATATGTAATGTGGAGGCTTGATCTGCTTAGAAGTTATATATTACTCATTGAGCTGTGGTTGTTCATTCTACTCATTCTTCATGTTTTTTAGGTCCCTTAGTTAACAACAAGTAGGACAAGAGTACTATTATGGGAAACTTTTGGGAGTCATACTTTTGGGTATAGCTTAAGGAAGCGGTGTATATTATTATTTTAAGTTTGTTGGGAGAGTTTTGGTTGTACATATTCTTTGTGGTGGATTAAGGAAACTCTGATATTGTAACCAACCAGTTGGTTTATCTGATACGTATATATGGTTGGAGATATATTTTGATATCGGGTTGTTAGTTATATTTGAATCTGCGCATCTTTCGTGGGGAAGACAACCATGTCTTCCTCATTTTTTTTTTTTTGTAATTTTGGGGCGTGACATCTTTTGGTATTAGAGTTTAAGTTTTAACTTTTACAAGTACATATTTCAAACAATGTGAGATCATATGATAGAATTTAGTGCTTAGTCTTTTAGATACTAAGATATAGTTTCATTCTTGGTTTCAGGTGACCATGTGTTCCAACTCAGAGACGCTTGCCTTACTTCATAGGAGTTGCAAAGGTAAGGGAGTCGCTACCCCCCACACTAGAGATATGCCTCAAGCTTCTCGAGGTATAGCTTCAGGGAGGAGATTAGAGGACCGATTTGATGGGAGTCTTAACTTGCATGAAGCCACGGAAAAGTCCCAAGAGTTGGTTCCTCCGACTAAGTTCATGCAGGCAATGATTCACTAATATAGTCAAGTGAAAGAATTAAGTGAAGATGGAGTAACTGGCTTATGCACCTTCATCCAATTGAGAATGGCAGACCCATCTAAGTTAAGCAAAATTGGATCCTTTCAAGGCCAACTGTTGGATTACAAACATGGAGGGGATTTTTAGAGCCAAGAATGTTCGTGATGAACAAAAAGGTCAACTTTGCCACTTGATGTTTTGAAGGCAAAGCCATTTGTTGGTGGGAAGGAACTAGACCGGCCTTCGAAGGTAATGATGCAGTCATTTCATGGAAGGATTTTAGTGAAGGTTTTAATGCATAGTTCTTTTCAGAGTCCTTCCAACTAAAGATAAGTAGCGAATTTGTCAATATATCTCAAGGTATCTCAACAATTATGTAGTACATGACCCGTTTTAATCAATTAAGTAGATTTGAGGATGGTTTTGCGATTAGTGAAAGACGTAAGGGTTAACACTTTCAATGCCACTTCAATTGGATATATGTACTATGCTCATACCTTTTGAACTAACAATGTACAAATATGTTTTGAATCGAGCAAGACACTTTGGAGCATGGCATACAAGGAGTGCCTCAATACAAGAGGTTTAAGCCCATTAATTACCAGGATAGTCGTACTAGCGGTAACGAAAAGTGAAGAGATTTCAATCAGCCGAGAAGGTCCTGAAATCAAAGTAATCAAAGCCCTTATGCTACTTTTGGGAAACTTCACGGTGGTCATTGGTATCATAAATTAGGAGCATGTTTTCTTTGCTGAAAAATGGAACATATGGTGCGCAATTGTCCCACAAAGAAGGATGTCCCTACAGATAGTAAAATATGTTTTTGTGTGGAGAACAAGGACACGTAGCATCCAGATGCTCCATGTGAAAGAATGCCCCTTTAGTTGGTAGGCCTCAAGAGAACCAAGAAAGATAGAGGATAAGTGGGAAAGTTTTTGCAATGACGAAGGAGGATGTGATGGCATCTAATGTAGTTGTTGCAACTAATATTTCTTTTACCTCGCAATGTGCTTATGCGCTGTTTGATCCTAGTGCTATACATTCATTCATTTCAACTAAATTTACAAAGAAGCTTAATGTGTTGCTTAAGCCTCTTAGATATGAATTGTGTTGATGATATTCCTATTGGTGATTTCTTGGTTGCTAATCATGTAATCAATAGATGTGTGCTTCGGATTAATAATGTTGAAATGCCCGTGGATCTAGTGGAGTTAAATATTCGAGATTTCGATATTATTATGGGAATGGATTGGGTATCTACATATCATGCTACTGTTGATTATTTTTCGAAGAAAATGATTTTTAGACTTTCGAATCAATTGGAATTCTCTTTTTTGGGAAATTATAAAGATATCTTTTCAAGGTTAATCTCGACTTTGCAAGGGAGGAAACTTTTGAGAAAAGATTGTTATGGTTATCTAACTTGTATAAAAGACACAAGTAAGGTCATAGTGAAGTTGGAGAATGTTCCTGTTGTTAGAGAGTTTCTAAGTGTGCTTTTTGAGGATTTACCAGATTTGCTTCATGATAGAGAAGTTGAGTTTTGTATTGAATTGATGCCTGGCATAGCACTGATCTTTAAGGCATCATGTCAAATGACACTTGCTGAATTGAAAGAATTGAAAACACTGCTGCAAGAGCTTTTGGATAAGGGTTTCATCAAACCCAGTGTTTCGCCTAAGGAGCTCCAACTCTATTTATGGAAAAGAATTCTACTAGTGCTCTGGTTATGTCCTCTTCTTTGAATGCGTTCCATCTACAACCTTTTCTATTATCTTGTTCGACTGTTGGCATAGCAATCATAGCCAAATGCGATGTTTCTTCAGTCCACCCCATTGGCGTTCGGAAATTCTCCTAGCTTGTCTTCCGTTGGATGTTGCCCTGCCTTGTTGACCTTGCCATTTCTCTGTCTCATGTCCAGCCATCCAAGGTTGACCTTTGTTTCTCTCTTTGATTTTTCCTTGTTAAAGACAAAATCAAAAACTTAATGGCCAAGAAAAGTCTAACCCTAGAAGAAAAGGCTGGGCTCGAGGACAAAGATCTCAGCCTAAGAGACGGCCACAAAGAACCGAATGCGTGCGGATGGGCCCGCCCATGACCGGTCTAAGACCAAGGAAAGTGTGAACTCAAATTCATCTCATTTTATACGAACCTTCCTAACATAAAAAAGAAAAAAAGAAAAAAGAAAAAAAAAGAAATTGAAATTCTTAGTTCGTATGATATGTTAGTGCCATAGGGACGCGATATAAGTTTCCTAATCATTCTTGTTATATGACATAAGGAGATTTTATATGTAATCAACTACATTACTTTACTATTACAAGAACGTAGTGAAGATTATCAGAGGAAATATTCGATAGAAAGTGTTAACACTCAAAGTCAACCGCATTATCATGTGTTGGTCACAAAGGAAATGGACGAGTTGGTTACAAAGAAAAATGGACGAGTCTAAAGTTGGAAGTAGTTACTATAAGAAGGACAACTGCTCAGCATTTACCAAATTTCTGTATAAATATCCCAATCATCCAATAGGAAACCCCCCAGGGCCAAACAACACATCAAATGTTATCTTTTAATTTCTGCATTATCTTAGTTTTCTCTAGCAATAGCTTTTAAATTCCCGTCATCGAGTAAATTTTGGCGAGTGTCTATATATTGGTGCAGCGTCGTTGATTAAATTTTGACGTTGTATCTCTAGTGCAGCGTTATTGGTTAGGTTCCGACGTCATTTCTTATATCCAGTCACATTGTTGTTAATTAAAATACCTGCAATGTGTCATATTATCTTAAAGTTGTGCCATCAATTAAATTCCGGCATAGTTTGAGTTGGGTTGTGAGGCCCCCATCACGCCACGGCTAACGCAATTATTAAAGTCTTTTCACTATTTAAGCATGTAGAAATGCGTATGGTTAAAGAACACCCAGGACATAAAATTTCTAAAGGGACACATGCCGAAATGCAAACTAGGCACTTTCATTTCTTATTTATACATATATTTTAGGTGACAGGGTCAAGATACACTAGGGGACAAGCAAAAGGTACCACTACCCCGTACTACACCCAAAAGCTCTAGTAATTGTATTATCCCAACCTGGATACTATGTATGCACTATGTCATCTGTCTCCCACCCATAGTACGTCCAAAATTTTGGCCTGTTCTTCCCAAAATGCTACTAATATGAGAAATAATGATCAACCATGAGTGAGCATAAATCTTAGCATGCTAATTACTAATCTATCTACATCACGTAAGTTTTTTTTTTTGGTAAAAGGTAATCATATTAAGCTAATAAATATTTACAAAAAAAACGGCATCAAAACATACACTCATAATGAATAGAGGCATAATGAGTGGAAGGATACCGAAGGAAAAAGAAAAGGGAAGCCAACAAGGCACAAAACGCGGTTAAGCCGCACAACTATGGCCACATCCAAAGGACGGACCAAACAAAAAAAGGCGACCAGTCGGCTAAACAATGGCAACCCAAGCTAAAACTAAACAAAACGTCATCGCCCAAATGGAAAGGACGAGACAACTGGCAGGAATCAAGGCCAACACCGAAACAACAAGCACAACAACGAACCCTCCTGCACAACCACTCCAATCTGGAAATATTACGGATGCGCCGGAGTAGAAGAGAAGATGTAGGGGTCTATCCTCCAGCTACGTTGAAATCTCCTTTTCTTGGGTTATCTTCAACATTCAAGAAGGTTAAAGCCTTATCCTTAACCACTTTAATAAGGTGGTTCTTCACGGGCGGAAGCGTGAAGGTATAGTTCCTAAAGAATCTCATTCCTATATTTCCAAATAAGGTGGCAAAGAGCCCCAAAAGAGAACCTGGCGATAGAGTGATAAAAGTCTTTACCAGATAGGAACTTAATAGCCCAGCAAAGGTTGTTAGCCCAAGTCCCATTCATCCAAGGGAGGTTGCATCTGGCGACCCAAGAGAAGGCACAACTAGCCGTAATGCTACAATGAAAGAACATATGATCAATAGAATCCGGAGTTACTTTGCAAAAGGGGCACACTGCATCTCTAATCCTGCCATGCGATAAAAGTAAGGCCTGCGTAGGAAGACGATTATTGGTTATAAGCCAAAGAATGAACTAATATCTTGGAGCTATATCATTATTCCAAATCAATGAAGCCCAATTGATCCGAGGCTTCTTTTTCCTAATGAGGTGTCAAGTTGAAGCAATAGAGAATAAACCAGACATGTTTCCTTGCCAAGTAAGATGATCCGGAGCTTGCACTAGAAAGGGAATGGGATATTTCCAAGACTATAAAGCTTCTCGCATGGTCTAACTAGCAGGCGAAAAAAGATCAGCCACCGTCGCATGCCTAGGAAGACCATATTTGTAAATGAAAGAGTTAGAAAACATTAAGTTGAGAGGGCCTTTCGGGTGCCAGTGGTCGAACCAAAAGGAAATAGTGCAGCTATCTCCAAACTTTCATAGAAAAGATAACCGAAAATCAGTCCTAAGGTGGAGGATTCGTTTCTACGCCCAAGAGCAGCAGGTGGGTTGCTTAACCACCCAAAAACTCTTCTTTTAAGGAAGGTCGAGTGGATCCACCTACACCACAAGGATTCCTTGTCTGTAAACATGATCCATATGTGTTTCAGCAGCGCTACCTTGTTACAATCCTTCAAACTGCGGATTTCTAGCCCTCCTCCTTCCTTTGGAAGGCAAACATCATTCCAGGATACCTTGGCACCACCCCTCCCTAGGCCAGGGCCCTTACAGAGAAATTGTCTCAATATTTGTTCAATACGATCCAACACTGCAACAAGGATGATAAAGACATTAGCCGAGTAAGCTTGGATTGCATGAAGAACTGACCTTATAAGCTGAAGACGTCTAGCAAAAGAAAGGAAACGCTGAGTCCAGGACTAGATTCTTGTAGTTATGCGATCCACAAGGGAAGTGCAATCCGCCTTGCCGAGTCGGGATGAGATAATAGGAACTCCAAGATACCGCACTGGCAAAGACCCCTCCTAAAAACCAAACACTAGGAGAATCTCTCTGCGCAAATCTACTGATCCTCCAGCAATCGATATCTCATTCTTATTAGAATTAGGCTTGAGTCCACTCCAAGAAGAGAAGATATCCAAACCCTCCTTTAAGAGTGAGATGGAAACCAAGTCAGCTCCGCAGAACAGAAAGACGTCGTCCGCAAAGAAGAGATGTGAAAGACTCAAAGCCTTGCATCTCCAAAAGAACTTGAAACCCGGTTGCCTAGAGCGAACACTAAGGATCCCGAAAAAAACCTCAATGATTAAGGTAAAAAGATAAGGAGAGATCGAATCCCCCTGGCAAAGGCCTCGGCCACTAGGGAAGAAACCATGAAGTTCTCTATTCAACGAAATATAAAACTTAGGATTGCGAACACATACCATAATATCCGAACAAAATGATCCGGGAAGCCGAAGGCATGAAGAACTAGCTCTAGAAAATCTTAGTCTACTGTGTCGTAAGCTTTTTGAAAGTCTACCTTGACCACACACTTAGACACATAAGGATCGAGATGGAAGTCGGCAAATAACTCCTGGGTAATAAGAATGTTGTCTATAATTCTCCTACCTTTGACGAAGGCATTTTGATAAGGGTTGATGATATCATTAAGGACTGCAGCAAGTCGATTAGCCAAAAGCTTTGTAATGCATTTGTAAATAGTATTATAGCAAGCAATAGGCCTGTAATCATTAACAAACGTAGCATTAGGAACTTTTGGGATCATTACTAGGATGGTATTGGTGATTTTCTTGAGAAGTCTCCCCATTATAAGGAAATCCTTAACCGCTTTAATGACCAAAGGTCTAACTATCTTTCAATTATGCTTGAAGAACTCGACACCAAAATCGTTTGGTCCAGGAGCCTTCCCCCGAGCAAGGGAGAACATAGTATCTTGAATCTCCGAATCAGAGAAATGACGAGATAGAGAACCGACTTGTTCCTCATTGAAAGGGCATCGTATAACCTCCTGAAGATCCATTAATGAGGGGTTGGAGGATAGGGGGCATGGTGCCAAAAGCTCTTGGAAATGAGAAATGAAGGTATGGTGGACCAAGCTTAGGTCCAAGATAATAGAACCAGTAGAATCCATAATAGAGATAATCATGTTCCTCAGCTGTCTCCTAATAACGGAATAGTGAAAAAATTTGGTATTCCGGTCATCTTCCTTAAGCCACCTAATCTTGGATTTTTGTTTGAAGAAGGACTCATCTTGATTCCTAAATTCCAGAAACGTCCTACGATGCGTCTTCTTGAAGTATGCAAGAAGCTCACTAGTAGGATCTTGTTGCAAGTCAACCTGGGCGGATAACAGAGCATCCCTCACCGCATTAACCCTCTTAGAGATATTGGAGAATGATTCTCTGTTGAGTTGCTTCAAATGGCCTTTGAGGGCCTTTAACTTACTCACCAATCTGTACATAAGAACCCCTTAAGTCGGACTCTCCTAGACTTGAGACACCGTGCTATGGAAAGACAAGTGTTTAGTCTAGAAGTTGAAAAACTTAAAAGGTTTCCTTAAAACCACCGGTTGCAAGACCCTGACCACTATAGGAGAATGGTCGAGATGCCAGGTGCCGGGAAAGATGCTTCCGATTAAGAGAAGTGAAGACTCCAATTAGCATTCACAAGAACTCGATCAATTTTCCTAGCCTTGCGATTAACCCCTGAGGAAGTAGACCAAGTGAACCGAAAGCCAACATATCTCAGGTCTTCTAATTCAGCTTGGGTCAAACAAAGATTGAAATCATCAAAGCAAGGAAGCCAATTGTCAGAGCTACCAATCCGATCAGAGGGATCTTTGATAGCATTGAAATCTCCGGCTACTAGCCAAGCATCATCTCGGCATAAAATACTCTTCTCAATAAGGTCCGCCCATAATGGCCTTCTAGCTACAAAAGTATGTTCAACATATACCACCGAGACACAGCAGGAGATACCAAGACATGATAAGCTTCAAACTACCATGAATTGCCTAGCTATTGGATGAAAGCACTTCAAAGGGTGTGTTTGTGAGTGGCATTTGGAAGCCACTTTGAACCCCCAAAGCTCCTTGGGCTAATTTGTGGGCGTTTGGTAAAACTTTTCAAACCCCATTTAGGGAATGCCAGGCCTTCCCAAGGCTGAAAGCCTAAGGCAGGTGGGGGGGCTACCTTGGGCTTTTAGCTTACCAAAAATGCTGAGCTGAGGGATTAAATTTTTTTTTCTTCCCAAATTATCCTCATTGATTTTTTGTTTTTCCGGTTTTGCCTTCACTATTCATCGTCTTTTTCTTCTTCTTTCGCAAGTGGTCGTCGGCGATCGTCACCCAAACAATCGTCGTCGGGGGTGGCGCGACCACTGCGCCATTTGGGTTGCAGCAAGGTCTGGGTCGCGCGACCTCGCTACCCCCGAATTTGGGTTGCAGCGATGTCGCACGACCTCTCGCGACCTCGCCGCCCAAATCCGGGGGCGGCGAGGTCACGCGACCCTGCCGCGACCCAGATCTGGGGTAGCGAGGTCCTCCCGCGACCTCGATGCCCCGGATCTAGGTCGCTGGAGGTCGAGGCAGTGTCGCGCGACCTCGCCACGACCCAGATCCGGGGTGACGAGGTTCTCCCGCAACCTTGATGCCTCAGATCTAGGTTGCCGGAGGTCGAGGCGGCGTCGCGCGACCTCGCTGGCCCAGATCCGGGGTCGGTGGAGGTCGAGGCGGCATCACGCGACACACGCGACCTCGCCGCCCTAGATCCGAGGTCGCCGAAGGTTGAGGTGGTGTCGGGCGCGACCTGGTCACCCTAGATCCGGGTCGTCGGAGGTCGCGATGCCGTTGCGCGACCTCGCCGCCCTAGATCCGAGGTCGTCGGTGGTCGCCGAAGGTCGCCGGTGGTCGCTTGCCCTTGCTGGTCAAATTTTTTTATTTTTCTTTTGATAGTTTTTTTTTTTATCACAAAAGTTCTTTGTCCCCCAAACACCATTTTGCTCAAAGGTACTTCACAAAAGGGCTTTCGAACTATAATTTACCAAACACAGTTTGTATTTTAGAAAACACCTTTAACTCAAAGGTCTTTATATTTTTCTAAAGATTTTCTCCAAAAGTTTTCCCAAACGCACCCAAAATCCACAAAAGAAGGGTTTCAGCTAACCCAAATCCTGCCCCCATGAGAGAACTCATAATTAACAACCCAATTCCAGCTTGATAACAAATGCGATATGAAGTCAAAAAGAGAATCCGGAATTTTGGTTTCCAATAAACCGATTAAATAAAGCCCATTAGAAGAAATGGAGTTCCTAACTTCTGCTTGTTTTAAGGGATCATGGAGACCTTTGACATTCCATATACCAATATACATGTGTATATATATATATATGTAAATATATAACGAACTGAAAATAAATGAGTAGGTGGAGGAGTGGAGGGCTTACCTCCTCCTACTCGGCTTCCGTCATGAGGCCACCAAAGCAACTGAGGTCGCGATAGGAGGAGGGGCTAGGACAAGGGCTATGAGTTTCTCTTGGATGGTCTCAACCTTCCTTGAAGAGGTAGGAGCTTTCAGGGACGAGATAGGAGAGAGCAAATCATCGTTTCAGCTAAAGTAGCTTTCCGAAAGCACGGAATCCCTACTAGCATCGGGACTAAAATTGGAGGCTACTGTTTGTTCTTTATCCTCCTCAAGGGGGGAGGTAGGAACCTCCGGCAGTGAGCTAGGTCTCTTAGCCAGAGGACTAGGAGGAGATGTTGGCCTCAACACACTTGCACTCCTCAATGACTTCCTAATTGTGGACAAGGGAGGAGGTTGGTCCGTAGCAGGGCCTTTGAGTTTCATCAAGTTGCCCGCCTCAGCAGAAAGGGGGTAGCCGGGTTGAAGGACGATCCTTCAATTGCGAGGGCTTCTTCTTTTTCCCTATCACCAAGTTCCAGCCAATCTGTGAAGCCTGTGGGTTCTCCACTACAACTGGAGCTGAAGCGGGATCCTGAGGAGGGGCAGGCGGGTCTAAGGCAGGCTGATCCGGAACTTCCTCTCTACCCGTATTGTCCATAGCAGCGGTAGCCTCACACCTATGCTTGAAGGTGCCACAAGACAGACATTCAGATGGCTTCCATTCAAATTCAATTGCAATTGAGTGCAAGACTCCGTTCAAGACCATATCAATGGTAGAGCATCTAGGTTGATTGGCATAAATTTTAACAAAAACTCTTGCAAAGAAAAGCACCTTTGTATGCTCCGTGTATTGGTCAATATATAGCGGTTTCCCAACGGCACTAGCAATGCCTCCAATAGCCGGGGCCGACCACAGATCAAGAGGGAGGTTATTTAATCTAATCCAGACCAGAATGGTGGTTTGCTTGTCCTTCTTCAAGTGCATAAGAGGCCTCCATTGCTGCAAAACTAGAGGAATCCTCGCCACCGTGATGGGTCCATCTTCTAGGATCTTACGTTGGAACACCGGGTTTGGAATATGGAAGAGGAAGAAGCCTTGATTGTCTACCATCACCTCTACAAGCTTGGAACCCCAAGTTTGCATCAAAGTTTGTTCTGCTAGTTTGAAGGGAAGCTTTTTCCCCCACATAGTAACCAATAAGGCATTCATGTCATTTGGGATCAAAAGCCTCCAAGACTTCCTCCACAAGGTGAACTACCGGTTTGCCATCCACAAAAGTGGGCAGGGAGGAAGCAAGATTGTATTCTTTAGCTGCTAGCTTCGCAACATTGGCCCACGTTTGGGTGGGAGAATGTTTCAGATCCTCTGGTTGCTAGGTAGAACCACTCGGTTGCTTGGAAGAGGCCCGAACGCGACTCCTACCCCTGGAGCGACCCGAACGTGAGGGGGCCCTACAGGGCACTTGTTGTTTGCCAAAATGAATTGCCGAGCTAGCCTTGGCAAGGCCGGATTGAGCTGGAGCAGAGATATTATGGCCTGAAAAGGTGCCGCAACAACTTGGGCTTCACGGGACGTACCAGCCAGACCATCCATGGCACAAGAAGTAACTGAAAGACTTGGAATGCAGCCTATCTACAACCACGGAGGGCCATCGACGATTAGCAGCACCAAGGACAAGAATGAGTGTCACTTCCAGCAATCACGATCGAGAGCAACCAGCAAGGCCACACCGAACCTAGCAGAGGCCCAAACCAGTAGTAGAGACCGAACCACCACATTGACCTAGCAGAGACCCACACCGAACTAGAGACCCAGTCGAGTAGAAACTAGCAAAGACCCAAACCAGTAGCAGAGACCCAGTCAAACATCGACCAGCAGGGCCACGCCGAACTAGAAGAATCGAACTGGCAGTGACCTAGACCAATAGTAGAGCCCGAGCCACCACATCAAACTAGTAGAGACCTGACCTAGTAGAGACCCACACCAAACGACCACACCGAACCAGCAGAGACCCAAGACCCACACCGACCTAGCAGAGTCCCCTTCGAACTAGCAGCGCACTAGCGAAGCAGACCGTTCGAAACTTCTAGGGAAAGTGAGATCTCGAGCTATAGACCAACCTAGACAAATCCATTCAGTGGAGAGGAAGAGGATGGTGAGAGGAACCTACCCTCTAAATTTCAGCCAAATCGGATGGCTAGATCTCCAAGAATCTGCTTGCGAGACCTTGCTATCTTCCATGAGCAGAGTCGCTCGCTCCGAGGCAATATATTTGTCTTTCCTACATCACGTAAGTTTATAACAGCACATACGGGGAAATTTAAATATAAAAGATAGAAGATTATTATGATATCGACTTACCCGAGACCTTTCTCAAAATCAAGATAGCAAATAGAAAATATTTTCTCTAAAAATAATAATCCAGTAAAGCTTCAATGAAATGTGGAAATGCAATTGATCATCTTTACTATGAATTGACTTCCACCATCTTCCGAGAAACCCCGTTACCCCCTCGGCATCTTGTATCCATTCCGCATCGTGAGGACATCTTGGGGAATTGTGTTACACCCCAAGGCATTTGGAGGAACTCAGTTACCCCTCCAAGCATCCTTACTATCACCAGGGCATTGTCGTCCCAAGGACTGACAATATTCTCAAATCACACACTCAGCCCATGGTGCAGCCATTCTATAATACAAATGAAACATGTCTTCCAATGAGTTAAAGCATAGAGATCCATTAAATTCACAATCATCCACCCATTGTCCATTTGAAAGCTAGAAAAATGATGTTGGATGATTGGTTATTTAGTATTCGCCAAAAGACAAGTGCAAAAAGGGAAATTCCAAAGTCTCAATTTCAATAAAAAGGGCAGTTTGCCCATCCTCAGATTAGTGGCATTTACCACGTAAATCAATTTTGAAAATTGCTACACTTTAACAAGACGTGGACGAGACTCTAAGGAACATTTTTTTTGTGAAGGATTCAAGGTTTGGTTTAGCTTGTACGAGTCCCAATAATTTTCTAAAGTTCGGATCAAAGCATAACACGATTCCAGTTGCAACCGGGTCAGGAAGTTGCATTTGGATGTCTAAATGAGTTCCAAAAATCATGGAAAAATTCCACGTTATAGGATGTGTTCTAAAACTTTTATGAAGGACACTAGTCCAAATTGTTTGTCAAAAATTCAGTAGAAAATGGAAACTGAACAAAGATTCGGAAACAGCTTACAAAATCAATTTTGGACCTGAATAGTTTTTGAAATATATTTTGCACATACAAAGTTCAAAAAATCTAAAATTTAAGTATGTTGTAGAACAAGTCAAAATGGACAACTTTCGTGAGAAAGTCCCATCAAATTTACCACAAAAATCTACACAAAATTAGCAAAATTCAGCCTATAGTAAATAGACCCAAAAAATCGTCGTACCCTCGGATTCATCCACGATTTGTGTCAATTAAGTGCAAACCGATGCACACTTCAATATCCAGCATTCCAACAACATCTTAATATACTCAATGTACTAAAATATTAACAATGCTCGCAACACATATATTCCGAAACCGTCAATGAACACGATTAAGCACAAAAACAACTGAGGCGACTACAATTCGAGGAAATTGACCTCAAAATACCAAAATCGACCAATGTAGCATAAATGGGCAGTAATTCACTTGCCTTGAGTCCTAAGCGAGCTGTTTTTCACGGCTTGGATGGTGGCCAAAGAGTCCTGAGTTTGCTGGTCCTTAGTTGAGTTGCGGCGGGCGAGAAAGACGATGTGGGCGACGGAACGACGGCACAAGCGTTGGCTGAGCCAAGGCGTCGCCAGTGAGCTGCGGTATTGTACACGCTAAAAGAAAAGAAGCTACGAAAAGAGAGAGAGAGAGAGCTGATGGATGGGGTTGAGGTGAAAGAGATGAAGAAGACTGCATGTTGCCGCTTTTATACTTCCTCGTTTCCATCCACCGCTTGCTGTTGATGCGGTGACTAATTGACTCGGCAACAGGACCTCAAGCCAGCTGGTCTTCGTGCCGTTGATCGTTGACTCCGCATGCCCGAGCTTGCAACAGCTGGATGAGGACGTGATGTTGTCCGGCTGAGGCAGTGGCATGACGGGCACGGCGTGGCGGAGTGGTGCGGTTCGCGCGCTTTGGGCTGAGGTGGCGGTTTCGTGTGCGGAGGGTAGCTTGGCTCGGGCGACTTGATGACACGGTCAGGTGACGTTGAGGGCAGTGCGGGCGGGTACGGTGGCTAGATGACAAGGTGGCGACGTGGATGGTGCGGTCCGATGACGAGCTCAGTGACGTGGTTTGGACCATTAAGCATTCGAGGCTCGCTATTCCATCAAGTGAGAACCCGGATGTCACGTGGGGCCTGGAGTTAGTAGATTAATCATCAGGGTTGTACGGTACTATTTGAAATTGAAAATTCAATCTTTGCATTGCATTTGATATCCAACCTTTCTCCCTATCAAATAAAAGCTGAGACTAACATTCGGTGAAAGATATTTTGTTACGGGATTAAAATTGACAAAATAAGAAGATTTACATCGATAATTTGCAACATCAAGGCTCATTTAAACCAATGGTATTGAATGAGGCGAGCACCTAGGGGAGGGGAAAGTAAGAAAAGTTCCCCTTAAATGGAAAATGATCGAAATCTGAAGTCTAAATGGCACTTAATAAGGATACTTGTAGAGAGTTCTCTATAATAATATATTTATATAGATTGTAAAGTTTATATTTGAGTGCGAAAACATCGATTGCTCTTCTCCCATCTAGTTGGAAAAAAATTACCGTAGTAGTAAAGAAAAGTACAGGAACAACGGTTTATAATATCCATATAGGGGGGTTCGCATTGATGAAGATTACTAGGTGTGTTTCTACTATATAATGTGAAATTCGAGAAGAAGAAATCTAGATATGTGTTCCTCTTGCTTTCAATTGTAGCATAATACAATATATAAAAATAACTTATCATAATATATTAAAAAGCAAGTATGCTCTTCATTGCTAAAAAATTAGTGTTGAATCAAGGTGCATTGCACACGTATTATAATTTCTATAACACTTTTGCTAGACATCAAGAGAAAAGGAAATGGTAGGGAATAAAAACTAATGATAAAATTAATTTTGATTGATGAGTGATGGCTAACTAAATAATTATATGAATCGAACAACTAAGAAGTTATCTAAGAATATCCAACATTCCTCATTATTAAATTTTATTCAAACATAAGTTATTCACAATTATTATTGTAGCATTTTGACTAAGTCAAAATGCCCCCAAAAATAAGAAAAAGGACAAGGATTAGTGGACTTCAGCTTTATAAGGCCGAGAGCAGCTATGGGGAGGAAAAGAAAGAAAGAAAGAAAGAAATAAGGAAAGAAAAAAAAGAAAAAAGAAGGAAGGGAAAGAGGAGTTGTGTGTACATGCCACGAAGATTTCGTCAAATCGAATTTACTACGTATTATGATGCTTGATTAGCGCCCGTATCCTTTGTTCTTCCAATTGGAATAGTTTCAGAAAGGGAAATGAGAGGCAGATGGTACGGTCACTCTACTTAGAGTGACCGTGTGGTCTGTATTGCGAAAAGGCGAGCGATCGAACAATAATATAGACAGAAAAAGAAAAATAAATTGGACATCAAATTTACGTGGTTCAGTCGTAAAGACCTACGTCCACGGGGAGAGCAGCAACGAATTTTACTATAGATCAAGCGATACAAGGAGATTACACACTCAAGTCACTCAAATACTCTCTTGGTGTTTCCCAAACTCCAATTTAACCCCAAACCCAAAATGTTTATAAATAAACAACTCACTTGGAGATAAACTCACGGCATAAAATTATTACACAAGCTCAAAACAAACGCTAAAAAAGAACTCCTTTTCTTGATCGCGCTTTAGCTTGAAGACATGCGGCTCCTCCTTTTCTCTCGTACGGGTGCAGCGGCAACACACCGAAAAGAAGAGAAACCCTGCGTAAAACACTTCTGTTTTTATACGTGTGCCCAGGTCAAAGTTTGACCTGGGCCCACCAAGAATTGATACGTGTGCAGAGGAGTTTGGCCAAAAGAAGAAACCCCATCCGGAATATTGTGTATGCGTGTGTGCCCAGAGTCAAAGTGTTGACTCTGGGCCCACCACTTCTTCAACGTAAACAACTTTCGCAGAAGGATGAAAATTCTTCTTTTATCTTGTTCATGTCGGATAGAAAAAATCCAAGAAAGAAAATTATTTCTTCTTTCTTCATCCGAGTTGAAATCTATTTGAGAAAATTTTATCAACAAATTCGGTTTCCGAATTCAAACTCGAGTCATATTTAACAATTTCCACCTTGACTCGACGTTTGAGCCAAATTACAATCGTTTTGTAAAAATTCAAATTCTGCTGCTACTTTCCCATAGCCCCGATGGGCTCAACCGCCACAGATATTATCCAAGTCCAAGCCTCGCTTGAACTTCGCCATAACCGAGGACCTCATCAGAATACCAACTCCACATGCACCTTTAACTGCTCCGCAAGGATTTTCTGACATAACCTCCTCAACCGCAGATAAAGTAAAATCATTATTGCATCCATATCTGTTAGGAGATCGAATACGTACCTTGTCAATATCAGCAATTACAGCAACTGTCGGCTCTATAAGCTTCACCTCGCTATAAGCATCATCTGTGTCGATTACTTTGCTAGTACTTGTACTCGTTATCTCAGGAGTTTCTGGTCGCAACTCCACCTCAAGCTGAACGTCGTCCAGATCCGTATTAACATTGCCACAAACACTCCTAGCCAGAAGTATTTGAGACTCATTAATGGTAACTTCTCTGCTGTTAACAGGTGAATTTATATCTGGGCACCACAATTGATCGCCTCGCTCACCTTGTGCATAGCCATGGAATATGCACCTTGTCCTCCAATCGAGCTTACCATCACTTACTCGAAAATAACACGGGCAACCAAACATTTTAAGAATAGAATAATCAGCAACATTACTTGACCACACTTCTTTAGGAGTCTACCATTCAATAGCAGTTGATGGGGATCTATTCACCAGGTAGCTTATCGTACTTAGCACATAAGCTAGGATTCTCTTAGTAATACCAGTATTAAAGATAATTTTTCAGGCCGTCTCTAGTAATGTTCTTCTCGTTAATTCTGCAAATTATTGTGATTTATTGGCACTAGTGCGGTGTTTCACTATACTTTCTTTCATGCAGAATTTATTTGCCAGCTCCGAGCAGAATTCCATGCTATTGTCAGTCCGCACATGCTTGATCAATTTATCAGTCTTCGTCTCGATCAAAACTCTTAACACCGAGATCCTTACACTAGCATCAATCTTATGCCTTGGTACAAACACCCAGGTCTTCCTTGAGCAGTCAATAGACTCTTGAACAGATGCATCCGACGTCTCGGGGCAAAATCTGTCATTATCTCACCTTGAAGTTTATATAGGCTTTCGTGCTTGATTCCTTTCATTATCACCAAGGCACCTTGAACAACCTTCAGAACTCCACCTTTTGAAGAATACCTGCAACCAACTGAATCTAGGGCACCCAAGGAAATTAAGTTCTTTTTCAATTCTGAAACATGCCTCACTCTAGTTAATATTCTCATGATATCATCATACATTCTGATTTTAACATCACCAACACCCATAACATCGCAGTCGGCGTTGTTCCCTAACTGGACTTTACCACTACCCGTGCACTGATAAGTGATAAACCAGTTTCTATTTGGTATGATATGAAAAGAAAAACCAGAATCCATAACCCATCCGTCAAGCGATGAATCATTAGTGATAGACAAGACATAATCGGCATTATTTGCTACAGCTGCAACATTATCTGTAGAATCAATTATAATTTCCTTACTCTTCTCATTCTTCAGCTTAAGGCAATCCCTTCTAAAATGCCCCCTTTTGCCACAGCTCCAACAGACAACATTAGCAGTCCTAGATTGACTACGTCTATTCATATTAGTACTACCATTACCCACACGTGTTACAAATCTTCCTCTATTTTCACTTACTAGAGCAATAGATATAGATTTGTCAGATTCTCTTCTACGAATATCCTCGCTCAAAATTAAATCTTGAATCCCGTCAAACGTCAAACTTATTGACCTATAGGAATTATTAACAGCGGTAACAGTAGTATTCCAACTATTAGGCAATGAGGATAGCATAATCAAAGCACGTACCTCATCTTCAAAATTAATCTCAACTGAACTCAATTGACTAACAATCATATTGAATTCATTGATATGATCTGCAACTGACGCACTTTCGCTCATCTTTAAATTAAAGAGACGTCGCATCAAATAGACCTTGTTGATCGCAGAGGGCTTCTTGTACATATTCGATAGGGCTTGCATCAAATCAGTAATGGTCTTCTCCTTCAGGATGTTAAACGCGACGTTACGAGCTAACGTCAGCCGAATAGCACCCATAGCTCGTCTATCCAGCAAATCACAATCAGCTTGCTTCATCGTCTCTGGTTTCTCCCCATATAAAGGCAAGTGTAGATTCATTTGGTAAAGATGATTTTCAATCTGCATCTTCCAGAAACTAAAATCCTTCCTATCAAATCTGTTGATTCTCACTTTTACTTCTTCTATCGCCATTGATTCGCTTCAACTTAGCCAAACCTAACTCTGATACCACTTGTTGCGAAAAGGCGAGCGATTGAACAATAATATAGACAGAAAAAGAAAAATAAATCGGACACCAGATTTACGTGGTTCAGTCGTAAAGACCTACGTCCACGGGGAGAGCAGCAGCGAATTTTACTATAGATCAAGCGATACAAGGAGATTACACACTCAAGTCACTCAAACACTCTCTTGGTGTTTCCCAAACTCCAATTTAACCCCAAACCCAAAGTGTTTATAAATAAACAACTCACTTAGAGATAAACTCACGGCATAAAATTATCACACAAGCTCAAAACAAACGCTAAAAAAGAACTCATTTTCTTGATCGCGCTTCAGCTTGAAGACATGCGGCTCCTCCTTTTCTCTCGTACGGGTGCAGCGGCAACACACCGAAAAGAAGAGAAACCCTGCGTAAACACTTCTGTTTTTATACGTGTGCCCAAGTCAAAGTTTGACCTGGGCCCACCAAGAATTGATACGTGTGTAGAGGAGTTCGGCCAAAAGAAGAAACCCCATCCGGAATATTGTGTATGCGTGTGTGCCCAGAGTCAACACTTTGACTCTAGGCCCACCACTTCTTCAACGTAAACAACTTTCGCAGAAGGATGAAAATTCTTCTTTTATCTTGTTCACGTCGGATAGAAAAAATCCAAGAAAGAAAATTATTTCTTCTTTCTTCATCCGAGTTGAAATCTATTTGAGAAAATTTTATCAACAAATTCGGTTTCCGAATTCAAACTCGAGTCATATTTAACAATCTGCACCTCATGTTTTCCCAAGGAAACGGGACAACTTGCTTGTCCAGTTTCCAGGATTGTTGGTTTCTTTTTTTTCTTTTTTCTTTTTTATGGCTTTTTATTCCTTCTCTTTTCTTTTCATTTTTTGCTAGGTATTGTTGATAGTTATCTAGTCCAGTTCGAGCTCTCTTCTCTCTGACCCCTTAAACACCATCTCTGCAATTACAACTTCTAGGGTTTATTTATTATTATTTATTTTTTTACAATTTCCCCATCTGCGACTATGAGTGAGTGATGTGACAGAGATCAGAAGCAGAGCAAGCGCTGCTACAAAGAGAAGAAGATTTTCTGAAAATGACCCAAATTGGCGGTTCCTCTCTCTATGCACATCAAAGTCAAGACAGCGTCCCCAAGCTCGTCCTTAAGTCCTTGAACATGATCAGCACGTTGGACAGAGGACCCTAAACCGGCTTGACCCGCTTTGCGACCTCAGCCTCAAGGACAGCTCGATCTCGAGCAATGTCCTCGACCTCTCCGACCTCGTCAACCTCAAGTCCCTCTGCCTAAACGACAATTCCTTCTCTGGCGGCTTCCCCACCTCCCTACCTCAAGATCCTCGTACTCGTCGGGACCGCCTCTCTGACCAGATATAGTCAATAACTCCATGACTTTCTTCTTCTTGGAGATTAGTATATTTGTTTCCTTAAATTATACAAATATGCAAAAGAGATTGTCTTGTACAGCAAATTAATGGTCTGGTTGCCTATTATGCACAAAACAAAATGAATGGTCTAAATTGCACCGTTACTTGTAGGAAGTAACGGTGCCGTTCTCCTAGCGCAATCCATTTCATAATTAACGCTTAAATTCGAAATTTTGTGAAATTTGAGCCACAAAGTCCAATTTTTGAGTTATTGAGTTTTGGGATTTCATGGAAATGGTGGATTATGGTGTTATAGAATTGTGGGGTTTGATGCCAATTGATTTGAAGCAATGGTTTTGTCCAAACCAAACTTTAGGATTTCGCGTATGAGTTTCATGTTGTGTTTAGGCTTGAATAATCACTTTAAGTGAGCGACTTGTTGTCGCTTAAGAATCGCTTTGTTAGTGTTTAAACTTAGTATAATAGTTTCGTAGTTGAGGTAGTATTTTTCTTGGTTTCAACGTCAATTCTCGTTTAATTATTATGATCATGAGATCGTTTGCGCGTATAACTACATTCTTGGCATTCTCAGGTAAGTAGTACTTATATCTTCTTGATTTTATAAAAACTCATATCTTGAAGTGGTAGAAGGATATATTATGAGTTAAAGAGGGATCGCATGTTTAACATTTCTTTAAGAAGGAAAAGTATGTTTATGGCATATTGGATGCATAACTCTGGATCAGGCATTTGCTATTTTATTTGTTATTTGAAATGGTTTAAGAATACTTTATGAAATGAATTGCAAATGATATTCTAATGGATGAGTTGAGGTACGAAGGATTGAGTGCTTTGTTTTGTAAATCAATTTGTAATATTGATTCTAAATTTAGCTTTGTAAATTGTGGATGTTGTTGTAAGTTAATATTGATGCTCAATGTCTCTGTGAACCAATTGATGAGAGGTTTATGGGTATGTATACTAATGTCAGGATATCCTTCTGGACTTATCCACTTGCTTTGTAGGTGGAGATTTTCCCAAGAGGAATTTTGGTCATCTTGTCACCAAGTTTTGTTCGTGACTATGGTAGGATATTGAATAATAGATTGATTGATGGATGGACCATTGACATGTGATTTGAGATTGATCGATGGACTTAACTATTGTGTTGTGTGGTGGAATTAAATGATTATTTCAAATTTATATAAAGATATGTTGAAATGAAACAACACTTATTTGTCTATATATATATATATATATATATATATATATATATATAGAGAGAGAGAGAGAGAGAGAGAGAGAGAGAGAGTATGCATAGTGGCTGCTCAATCAACTTAGAAGAGATTAGTACTGCTAACTAAGTTGTAATTGTTCATCCCATTTCTTCCTAATCTTTTCAAGTTCCTTGGTTAGCAGTCAATAGAACGGGAGTGATATCGATAGAGACTTTTGGGAGTTTAAGGTTGCGCCTTTTGAGTGGAAGAACAGCTGTGTCGTTATCCCTATCATTGTAGGATTCGGGGTGTGACAGTATACAAAGTCCAACGCATCAAATATCAAATAATTAATTTACTTGTAGAATCACAAAATTAGGATCATGTACGGAAGCTACTCCATGTTTGAGGACAAGCAACGTAATGCTTGACTTTATTTCTTGATAAAGCACCATCTTGATGCATGGCATTGTGAAGGTGATGACTTCTTGCTTAACGAAGCCTCAGAGTACCAAAAAGTTCAATACATCAATACTTAATCCAGAATAGCAATACAAATACTTTAAAGATCAGACCAGGAAAGTGCTAATCTCCTCACTTTATTCAAATTTTGAGTACCTTTTATGGGACAAATGAATTCGAACAGAAAAGTACATATCTGGAACTTTAGAAAAAAGTGGGCAACTCACTAACAGGCGCGCATCACTTGCGCTTCAGTATCACTACCAGTAGGGTTCCTTGAAGAAATACAAAGTTTAAACGGTCGGAAATTTCCTTGGTTTTCCCGAGAAAACAATCAAACAGGTCGTCAATAATCCAAAATATTTGCTGATGATGCCTTCCATTCCGGCTCTTAAGTGCAGCATGCAGGCATGCCCTCCAACCGAGTCATTGATCTTTGATGTAGGAGCTGCTAAATACATCCTCTCTATGCTAGAACACCCATTGCTCTCTACTAGTGCCGTCATCTCGTCAGGAGAGGGAGCGTATACGGGCAAATTGAATGAATCCACCTGAGCCTCACTTATTATATATACCCTGTAGAGGGTTACTTTCATCAGGTCATCTGTGCAACTCAATGAGATTGCTTTGAATATAAGTGAACTAATGACAGAATGAAAACCTTAAGAACTCCATTAAAGGATCCACACGCATATGATAAACAACTTAAGACAAGCACAAATAAGACATGAACTATGGATTATATATGTTTTTGCTCAATTCAAATCTGTGCAACCTGTAACTGCACTAAGCTGATATACACATGCACACATATAACTATTTTTTATAAGAAAGGAAATTGTGCCGATAGTATTTCCAATTTTTACCTCTTTTGCCATATCCATCAAGCTGAACCCCAAAAGGTCGAACATGAAGCCCGATGGTGCACGTGAATGAGGAATGTCATTAGCAATCCCAGGCATGACCAGGACCATGATGCCTCCGCTCGCAATTTCCTTACGTCTTGCACGCAGAAATGTCACCATGTCCTTTTCAAACTGAGATGTATAAGCATCTCTCACTTCACTTGAAGCATTTGTGTAGTGAACTCTCCCCTTGTTAAATGCTGGGGAGTTTGGATCAACCAATTCTTTAGGGACCTTGGAAGGCCGATGAAGCGCATAAGACGAATGCGCGAAATGGATGGATGCCTTGGGGAACAGTTGGCCGGGGAAGGATCCCAGCACGCCAGCCGCATAATACGGCCGGTCAGATCGCAGGGAAGCGAAGAGGGTGTTGAAATCATTGGACGCGTGGTCATTGAACAGGACTTGGAAATCGGGCAGTTGGGAGGAGAGGCCTAGTGATTCATACTTGCGTCGGACCGCTTCTATGATGTTCTGGACCGCAATGAAGGTGTTCGGCCCGACCGAACAGCCTAAGTCCACAATTCGAAATGTGGTCAGAGCGGGAGAAAATCAATCTAAGTCGAGCTTCTCTGCGATGACCTCGTCAATAGTCGCCTGGGTGACGTTTGTTGCCGCTCTCTGAGATGCATCTCAGAGTCGCAAGTTTAATATTTGATAATTCGAAACTTGTCTCATTGAAGCCATAAAAAATCACAAGAAATCGATTACTAGAGAGTAGTTTCAAAAGCTGAATTCAGGCAAAGCTTAGCGAAAGATAGAGCAATTCATTCTGTCATTTAGCTCTTATTCCATGAAATCAGGAAATGGTTGCTTGGAAATGCATCTACTTAATGCCCAATGAAGAACCTGAAAGGAAGAGTACTTTTTGTAGCTAAATGTGCCATCTCCATCGTTCATCGGGTATGATTCCGCCGCCATCACCGCCTCCGAGCCACTGCTGCTCATCTCTCCCTCTCTCTCTCTCTCTGCTAGTTCAGTTTTAGGTACTAGTGCTCTGGTTATGTCCTCTTCCTTGTGTGCTTTCCATCTACAGCTTTTCTAGTATACTGTCCGACTGTTGGCACAGCAATCATAACATAACGTCATGGTTGTCCAGTCCACCCCATCGGTGTTCGAAGGTTCTGCTGAAGACATGTAGTCTTTTGTGATCTTGTGCTGGCGGTGCCAATGTCTTCTCTTCAGCCGCCAAAATTGACAATAAAATGGCCATATTTTCTATACTCCAACGAGAATTCCCACCGATTTGTAGCTTGAACAAACATTGCCTCTGTCTGTCCTTCGATTTTCTTTTGTCTGAAACATGCTTCATTTCGTTTCTTTTTCACATGCGCACATGTGATTTCTTTTTTCCCATTCATGCACGCTTTTGCTTTGCCCTTAGTCATTTCCGTGATGTTGTGCTATGGACTGAGCATAGTTCTAGGCTAGAATCTAGCACCTAAGAACCAAATCGGTGGAAATATGTCTAGTTCTAGATTTCAAGGTATACAAAATAGGTTTCGAGTTTTGAACCTATTTATATGAGTAGGTTCCACGTTCTAAGTATATGGAACCTAGAATCTAGGACTTGAGACCTGGAATAGGTTTTTGTGTTTTTGTTGGTATGATGTTTGATGATGAGTTTATAATCTAAAACTACTAGTTTAAATTTCTATTTTATGTATGAGATTTTTACTTTGTTAATATTTCATATTATTCGTGTGTCTAAATATAAAATGTGATCGGTGGATTGTAATAATAAATAGTGATTAGTCAATATAATCATTCAATTAATAAACCTATGATAGGGTAAATTCCAAGTTCCAAAATATATAGGGTAGGTTCTAAATTCCAAAAAATGAGAAATATGTTCTAATGCGTAAGTTTTAAATTTCAAGTAAAACTTATACGGACTAAGTTTCAAATTTCAAGTAAAACTTGTACGGAGCCCAAAACCACTCACCTCTAATTGTGCTTACTTTTACATGTCGATTTATGCCTCTGCACATGCCCTTTTTCTATTTTCTTTTTAGCTTGCACCTATGCCTTTTCACCCTTTATACACACATATATATAGTTTTGATTTTATCATTTTATTATGTTTGGGGAAAATAAATTCCAAGAAACTAATAAAATTTTAGAAATTATTCTAAATTTCTGAGTAATCTAAAATGCAAGAACTAGACATTTAATGATTTTTTCTTGCTCGAAAAAATAAGTTCCAAATTTCTTGACCCGCTCGGGTGCCCATCCCTCGTCCAACCCCTTCTTCTTCCCTTCTTCAATACCGTTGGAGGTCACCCTGCCTTTGTTGACTCATGGACAGCCTACCAAGGATGCCCATTGTTTCTCTCTTTGATTTTTCCTTGTTAAAGAGATCATATAAAAAAAGTAATGGCCAAGAAAAGTCTAGTCATTTCTTTATCATTGAGTTGAACACCAACCATTTTACACAGCACAACATGCACCAACTTGGACACTTTTAAATTTTCTAAGTTTTTTAATAATTATTTTATTTTATTTATTTTTATTTTTCATTTTTTCTGTTTTTTTTTTCCCAATTGTGGGCTGGCAAGGTCATCGGCTCATAGTTGGGAAAAAAGTCAAAAAAAGTAATAAAAAATTCAGAAAAAGTTAAAAATTTAAAAAAGTGTCTGGGTCAGTGACTACTATGTCACATACTAAACCAATGATGCATTGTACTCGTATTGCTAATTCTTATAACATGTTTCTACACATCAAGTGATGAGGTAATGATAGGGAATAACAAAAAATATTGATAGAATTAGTTCTGATGGGCGAGTGATGACTAACTAAATACTTATGCGAGTCGATCGAATTAGAAGTTATCTGAGATTACCCCATATCTCTCAATATTCAAGTTAATTCAAACATAAGTTATTCACAATTATTATATACTATTAGCTTGTATAAACATCTATCTTTATTGCTTTTTTTTTAAAAAAAAATCAAGTGACTATCTTTATTAATCTTATGTTTATTCACATAATTAAAAATAAGTCATTCTTTAAATTATTAATAATGTTTGGTATGAATAGCATGCATTTAGGCTTAAGATTAGGAATGGATGACAATGCAGTACAACTATTGTTAGGATCGGATTTTGAGTTTCTAAAATAAAAAATCACCCTTCCCCATAATTTGGATGAAGATGAAGAAGAGATTCAAAGAGAGAACTTGTAGAGTAGTTTCTCTTATTGAACACACTCACCAAATGCTCGAGTACATAGGTTATAAGTAGATACCTAGATAATTCTAGGGTTCTAACTTACTACCTCACTAAATCACAATTGAGAACACACTTAAAACTTGGAATAGCTCTCTAATTACAGCATGCGTCTCTTAAAGAAATTAAACCCAAATGAAGACTAGTGACAGAAAGTTCAACACTGAATTAAAGATTATTGATCAACACGATCACCCTTCATGTACCCTTGAACTCGCTCTCGGCGGCCGCGCTATTTACGCTTTAGCACGACGACTAGTTGGCATCCGTGAAGAAAGGCCGAACTTATACGGTCGGATGATTCCTTGGCCTTCTCGAGGAACCGATCAAACAGTTCGTTGACAATCTCACTTCCGAAATGTTTGCCGATAAGGCCTTCCACTCCAGCACGCACGTGCATCGTGCAGGCATGGGCTGCGGCAGAGCCGTCGACCTTGGCATTGAAAGGGCTTAAGTCCATTGTCTCTATGCTGAAACACCCATTTCGCTCGGTTATCGCTGTCATCTCCTCGGGAGAGGGAGTGTACACCGGAACATTGAATGAATCCACCAGAGCCTCGCTTGTTTTACCCTGTTAAAAAGAGTTGGTTTAATCAGCATTTTATGCATACGTAATTTCATTATGCTGATATGCAGATATATTTAAAGCACAGGTAAGTAAAGAAACTATAACGTATAGTTCTCCTGTTCTTACCTCCTTTGCCATGTCCATCAAGCATGCCCCCAAAAGATCAAACATCACGTCCGAAAGTGGCAATCCCGTTAGCTCTTCCAGGCATGAGCAGAACCATGATGCCCCCGCTCACAACTTCCTTTCCTCGGGCGCTTAGAAACATCGCCGTGTCCTTTGCGAACTGAGCCGCATAGGCATCAAGCACTTGACTCGGAGCACTGATGTAGTAGACTCTCTCCTTGTTGTATGCCGGGGAGTTCGCATCAAGCAATTCCTCAGGCAACTTGCAAAGCCAGGGAAAGTGCATGAGCCGAATGCGCCACATGGAGCGACGCATCGGGGAACAACCGCCCGTGGAAGGACCCCGGCACGCCGGCTGCATAGTACTGCCGATCAGGCGGCAGGGAAGCGAAGAGGGTGTTGAAGTCGTTCGATGCATGGTCGTTGAACAGCACTAGGAAATCGGGCATTTGAGAGGAGAGGCCTTGCGTGACGTACGTGCGTCGAACGGCTTCTAGGATGTTCTGAACCGCGACAAAGGTGTTTGGTCCAACCGAACAGCCCAAATCTGCAATTGGAATGTGGTTGGAGCGGGAGAGAATCGCCTAATGTCAAGCTTCTCCATGATCGCCTTCTGGATGGTCGCCCTGGCGACATCTGTTGCCGCTTTCTACAAACCATGTGTTAGAATTATATTGCAAACTGACATCGATACTTCCTGGTTAATATGCTAAGAGCAGTTAATGAGACATGTCAACTGCTCAGAGACGCCTGATGAATGGCAAATGGAAATGCAGCAGCATCCAGTTTAACGTCAAATGAATGAAGTACCTGAAAGTGAGAGTTCTTGTGGTAGCTATATGTGCCATCTCCGCCATTCATTGTGTATTCCGCTGCCTCCGCCAACTCCGTGCCGCTGCTCATTTTCAGCTTTTCGAAATCTCTCTCTCTCTCTCTCTCTCTCTCTCTCTCTGTGTTTTAGGTTGAAGTACTCAAGTCCTTATATACTACTCTTCTTGAGTGTTTCATCAAAACTCCTTTAATGGGATATTCTCTGCTTACTGGAACTATAGCAAAGGAAAAAGAAATCTCTAATTGACGAGCAAATATTATAGACTGATGTATAAGTGATATGGTGATTAGAATCGATTACAATCGAAAAACTGTAAAGAAACTGGCTTTTTTCAAGTGCAAGTCCCACATTTTTTGTTGGGGTAATTTGTCTAGTGAAGAAGATAGAAAAGTAGTAGCAAATCATTGATGCTTTGATGCGTGATGATGACCACTGTTCTCAAAGTATTATTTGCCCCCACTATTGTTGTTGTTATGTTTAGAACAAATATACCTCCACGATATATACTAAAACTATAGAAAAATGAGTTCAGCAATTGCTCAATTCTCTCTTGGAATTTTACCTTGAATGTGTTAAGGTTACATGTATGAAAAGAGAACAAAAGAGAATTCTGAATAAAAAATATTTATAAACAGTTGTGGTTATTATAAATAATATGTGAATTTATCTTTATTCATAGATAACTAATCAACACATCTCTTAGGAATAGATACCTTATCCCAACCATCACCACTTTCATTGCAAGAATAACTTCTATTAAAAACTATCAATAACCTCTTTTTGGGATAAAGAATCACCTCTTTTCATAACTAAGAGTCATATATTCTCTTAACTAAGAGTCACCTATTCTCTAATCAAGTCACACATCTTTTATGACAACAAATTATTTCAACATTTTTTTTTTTTGGCAAATGCAATTCCATACTCTAGCAGAATTGATCTTTAAAGAAAGGAAACGCATTACAAGCTGTTTATTACAATTCACGGGAAGGACTCGAAGTATCTTCATGAAAAAAGAAGGCAAAGCGCTCGTGACATTTAGCGCTTCGAAATCATACATATCTTAATAGAAGAACTTGGCGAAGTTCGAACCAAATTTCAAAGCCAGAGTTCGTTTTTCATGGGAAGTACAGAACTTGTATTCATCATTCAATCAAGCATTTTCTTTTTCATCTCGAGTTTCAAAATATTAGGCGATTATGGCAGACATGGGCGTCGATGCGGTCAAGTTGCCGAATTGCATGCTGTAATGTCCGTGGGTCGTCTTCCAGTCTTGATTTTCCGGTCATCTCGCTCTCTCCCCTGCAAACCAAACAAAGACAGAGCCATCACAGCACCACCAGCAATCACCATCGCCACCCAAAGTCAGATGTTGCAGTAGTGTTGTGATGGAACGTGACCGAGCTCTTCGTCTCATGTTACGAAGGCGTGATTTGAGGGAATTCTGGGAGAAGAAGGTAACAGGGCCAAAATGTCCAAATCTTCAACCGAAAAGATTGTTGCTTCTGAATCAAGACGAAGGGCAATATAGTTTTCCTTTAGTGAAAGAGAAGAGAGCGACCTCTGAAACTTCTCTAGGTTCAAAGAAGACGAGTTTTCGATGATTGTCTGAACCCGCATGGTCTGCATCGGATTGCTGGTGCGTTACGCTTGTTAGAAGAGGAGATTTAACATGGTTTTTGCTTAGAGGACGAGAAAGAATCTCTTACAGACCTTAGATCAAGGGGGGCGATGAGATCAACAGAATCAATCCAAGTGCGAGAACAATGTGGAAACTCGCAGATCTGAACTACTCGTGGGTCATGCAGATTCTTGAAACGTGATTGACGCGGCAGCAATAGACTTTACTCTATGCGATGCTCGCTCCGAAAGTACGGGGCTTCCTAAGCATAAAAAAAAAAAACCAAATCGCTGTCCTTTTCTCCACTCCGTAATCGTGGGTGCAGCTACTCATTTGCACTTTAAGTTTTGGGTCTCTCTGTGCGGCCTACCTACTCTCTCCCTCTCTTTCTCCTTCTGTGGAGATAAGTCAATTGAAATTTAATTGGCAAGCAACAAACAAGAGCATAAAGTCCTAACACGTCGATTTCAGAAGATAGTTCATTTTCATTTAGAATCACGAAATTAGTATTATGCACTGAAGCTGGCAATTATGTGAA
Organism: Eucalyptus microcorys; assembly: GCA_014182515.1. NCBI lineage: Eukaryota > Viridiplantae > Streptophyta > Magnoliopsida > Myrtales > Myrtaceae > Eucalyptus > Eucalyptus microcorys. Next base: position 28,130,569 of record CM024568.1, on the reverse strand, counting down.
AAATAAGCAATTGACTTTTTCCGTTTTCCCTTGATAACGTACCAACAGGGTGATGACTTCTGGCTTCAAATCCCGACAGTAAGCACTGATCTGAAGGCAACACCTAACCACATCTATTGAGTATGCAATCGATGGCTACGTGAGCCAAACTTGCGTAATGTTGCACGAGTTTGCGTTCCAGAGCGAGACACGTCCTTCAGGATGGGTCTTGGTGAAGATATCAGTGATCCGATCGATAAGAGGGAACTGGAGTAAAGTAAATATAACCATGAAGAAGATGCTCTTGCACAAAATGACGATCAATCGCAGTGAGTTTTCACCGGTCCACGAAAGACATCATTATGGGCAACTTGAAGACCACGAAAATGAGGACCGTCGACGTAGCAAAGGGCGTTTAGTACGTCGACAAAGTGAGCCGCTGCTTATAATACTTTCTCATGGTTTTGACAGAACATTCAACTGATGAAGCTGAAGTCTCAGCAGTCGAGCATGGTGGCGAATAGGCTAAGTACAGTGATTGGAAGACGATGTGCTTGGAAACCGACACCCGGTTTCAAAAAGATCTTACTAATGAGCAGGCCATTGCAGAAACCCAAAAGAATTGTAAATATTTGACCTTTGCTTGCTTACATTTAGTAATGAAAACTATGCTTGCTTTGTCACCAGAAATGGAAAAGAAAAGACCAACTATTTCTGTTCATATATACACATTAACATCTTCATCATCAACTAAGGGCAAAAACAAATGAAAGAAATATGAATCACGCACTTCACATTTACATCATCGATCTCGTATCATCTCACCATGTTCCGAAGCATTCCCTTCACGACAGACATGGCATGATTGACGACTGCATCGACCATCTTTCATTCCACTTTGAATGTGGCCATTGCAGCATCAAAGAAGCTTCAACAACTCCATGGAGAGAGAGCTGCTTTTCTCTTCTCCTTTAGTATATTTCCGTAATAGACACAAAAAACTTCAATCTTGATCCTTTTGTTGTTCTTCAAATTCGAGTAATTAGGTACAACAAGGAGAACTTGACATGCACGCAAATCTTCCCCTTCTCCAAATCCAACTTAGCTCCGGTCACTAGCCAATGCCCCGGGCTGTCTTGAGGTCCCTTACAACGTTGCGATGTATCGACGAATTTCAGAAGCTTCTGTGTTTGCACTGGCACGGGCGGCCCTGTCGGGTACACGCTGGAGTCCATATGTATTGCCGGACTTTTCTCTTTGGCAGCGTTATTTCCCCCGAGAGACGTGCTAATTGCCGAAAGCAACCCTGACTTTTGGGAGTGCTCGGACCCACGGTCCCAGGTAGGAGACGCTAGGAACGAGTCCGAGACCTTGGAGAAACGGAGCCGGAGATGGAGAACGTTTTTTGTGTCGTGCTTCTTCACGTGAAGTTGGGCACCTGTCACGATGTAGGCAACGTCCTTCGCAGGGAGCGGCAAATATTCAATATGGGCAACGCATATGTGAGAGAACTTCTTCCCTTGGATGCCTTCGAAGTAGGCGTCGCTGTTGGCAACTTCCTCCGATCCTCGCCATATCGGCATGTCATCTACCAAACTCTCTAGCATGGATGGGGTGTTGGAGAGGTGTTGGAGGTGCAGGGCTAGCTTGTTGCATTTCATCCCCTCAAGGAAGAACCGCATCCCCGTGACCGGCCTCTTCCCTACTACAACCTGAAACCGAACGAAAACAATAATTCTCAGGGACCTAATCATGCGGTTCAGTTCGAGTTTGTATCAAATCTCCATGATCAATATACATTGTGATCTCTCTACTTTTGAAACATCCTAGGTCTTATATCAAAGGAGACGTCATTGCAACATGTTTGGGTCCAAGCCAGCTCCATGCGTGCATCCAACTTGCAAAGACAACTACTGCACGATCGTAAGTAGTTCAGCAGATACGCGATGTGTACCTGGGAAGTGTTGACATGCAGCTTTGGTCCCATCAAGCCGAAGCTGAGGGAAGGCGATGAAGTGGCTCTATTCGTGGTCGGACCGAGAGGTTGGTCGTTGTGCATGGGAGCCCAAAGCTTGTGGGTTTGGAACTCCAGGAAGGACTGCAGATCACGTAGCGGAGGCTTATCTGCAAAGAACCCCGAAAAAAGAAGGATGATTCACGGAAAACTGATGGGATTTCGAAGGAGAACAGGTGAGTAAATATGAGCTCGACCGAACGAAATTGAGTGCGAAACGTACAGCGGAGGTAGAGGTTGATGGCGTGGGACAAGAAGCCGCTGCCGGGGACGCCTTTGAGGAGTGAAGTGATGGGGATGAAGCTGAAGTGGATGGCGTCCGGCATCGAAGGCACGGTCAAGAGCCATTCGCAGTGGCTCTCGGCCTTCAGTTCCCCTCCTCTCTTCGAGCTAATCACCGTGATTCCCTGCAATACATTTGCCGGACCAAGATTTGGTCGTGAGAATCGTGCTTTGCAAGTTGTCGCGACGATGAGCAGAACTGATCGCAGTATTGAAACATGCAGCAATGCAAATCTATATGACAGTATGAAAGAAGAGGATCGCGATGACAATGGTAATTGGCTCTGATGCCAATGATGGTGCCAGTGGCTCGAAAGAGTTGATCCAGAAGCGATGACCGATGGCGGTGGCCTTTGCAATGGTCGAGCCCCGTGACAGCGGTGGTTGCGGCTACGGAAGAGCGGTTGCGGTGGCGGTGGAGGGATAAAGCAATGGACGATGGTCATGTCGAGAAGGAGGAACGGTAACATAGGGAGGAGGAGAGGGTATGGTAATTAATCAGTGGTAATAATTATTTATTGGAGATGGCAACTTAATGTTACTAACTAATTATATATAGTCATATATTTTCATGCTAAGAGAATATCCATATGACGATAATAAATATTTTGAAATGCTAGAAAAGCGAATGGAAAAAATGCGATCGAGTTAGTACATAAGAAAAATCTAATCATTAAGAATTAGTAATTAAAATCTAATCTTATAAGGGTGAGTACTCCAATCTTGAATGTGTGAAAGGGAATCCAGTTCCAGTTCTTCATTTTCTCAAGATTCAAATCTTGCAATGATATTTTTTTTCTTTTGAATAGTTAGTCAGAATTGGCTTCTTTATTTTATGTGCCTTAGAAACAAATTTATTTCAGTGATACCCTTCTATCCTGAACGTAGACATTCATACCCAAGCCAATGACCCATAATAGTATCCTTGACCAAGCTGTCTATTGAAATGACAAATCCATTGTACATAGACGTACCCTAAATTCAACACTTGTTTAATTAATTCTCATGCTCTTTCTTACCAACTGTCTCTCTATTCATTGTTGTTCCGTGCGGAATTCTCTCCTCGTTGACAACGTGTACATCCAAATTTCAATGCGAAATCGAGGAAACAGTTCATCATCATCATCATCATCATCATCTAAATCACGATGGCAAAAAGGAAAATCACGAGGGACCAAACCTACATCTTTGGAGTTGCAGGTCGGCAAGTCGTTGAAAGCGACCGGCTGCAAATCGAACAGATTGAAGGCCTGCGGTGTCTGAAGGTCGCGACGAAGTAAAGGGCGAAATTAGAATCATGATAGTAATGATAATCAAACGATGCCCATTAAAAAGATTTCACCAATGAAACTTAAAAAGAAAAAAGAGGGTTATTGAGAGAGTGTGTATACCTTGTGGTGTTTAGACTCCTTGGTCCTGGAGTGAAAAGGAGCCAAAGCGCAAGCCCCGGTGAAGAGCTGGTCGCCCAGGTCGTCCAAGTGCTTCTTCAGATCCGACGGCTCCAAGTTGGACGATCTGTCTTGCCTCACCACCACCACGTCTTGGCCTCCCACCCCCAGCCCCACGATCACGTGGGTCCCATATTTCTCTACAAATCTGAAGAGACAGAGAGAATATATATATATTATTTTCTTGCGAAATTGAAAATTTATTTATCAATCACGAAAATCTTCAAAAATTTGCAATACTAACTAAGCATTCGGAATTCTGATAAATAAAATCGTAATTCCAAACGAATATTTGTAATGGAAAAATCGATTGATTTAGTGTTAACTTATAATATGTGAGTGTAAAATAGGGATAAGCGATTTCAAATTTCAGAGGATCCGAGCGTACCCATTGAAATAGATTTCTTATTTTTTGGAACCCAAAACCTATTCTTACAAATTCTATCCAAGTTCTACATATATTATTAATTGAATGATTGCAATAAACTATCAAATTTAATAATCACCATTTACTGCCACAATACATTAATTATAATTTATATTCAGATACACGAAAAATATGAAATATTAATAAAGTAAAAATCTCAATTATAAAATGGAAACTCGAACTAGTGATTTTAGATTATATAACTCTATGGAATACCTCAAGATCACGCGAAGACATAAATCAAGAAAAATATAAAAACTTATTTTAGATTTTAAATTCTAAGAATATACCCTATATACCTTACAACCTGAAACTAAACAAGTTTTCATTAGTCAAACTCTTTGGTTTTAGATTCTATTTTGAAATCATGCCCATCCCTAATATAAAATGGTGATTTTACATATGGTAAAAAGAGTGAAACCCTGCGGCTACTTTTGACCATTTCCAAATAAAGTTCTCTATTATATGTATATATAATGAAATAAATTGAGGTGTAAAGTCTCGATAGAGTGTCAAACATCTGTTTAGCTTTCGCACCGAACGCCAGCCCCGCAATCGCGATTCCCGGCGCGACCTTTCTCCACGGGCGGGATCATGGCCCAGCCGTCCGATCGGACCACCGTCGCCCTAGCGGTGTCCCTCAAGAACCCCCTCCTAGGCCGTCGATTCCGTTGACTTTTTGGCGTCCGGACCGAGTCCAGGTCCCTACGCGGTCAAACTTGGGAAAATTTCTTTCCCGGGGGGGCCTTGATTGGTACGCCAGGCCAGCCAATTTCCTTACGGGTGGAGCCCGCGACAGGTGTCGGTTTCGTTTATGTTTTCTCATATTTATGGCCAAGGGTCAGTCCTACGGACCACCTTTGACTTTGTCTTTACATGATGATCTGGCTATAATTTCTCCCCATGCCCTATTTCGCAAGTTAAGATTAGGCCACGAAGAAATCCAGAAATTTGTCATTTTTCTGGCCAGGGAATGTGTACTGGGAAGAAAGAACAACGTGCGGGGGCGGCTCGATTCAGTACAAATGATGTTGGAATTTAGCGTTCGTGATGTTACGTTTGTATAGTAATCCTACGACGTGTACCGTCGAAAACTGGGCACTTCATTTTGAAATTGAATGATTGGGGACAAGGAACTTGACCGGGAAATAATTTCTCCCTTTCACGACAGTGATGTGAAATCTAGAAAATTTGAATTTGTTCCCCTTGTTTTTCTAGGAGGGAAATTCATTGGAGGGGTGGATATGACCATTAATTGTACACACGACTTAGCTCCACCGCCTAGGTAGTTTCTCGATTTTAAGGGATGTGACTAATGTTTCGTCAAAAGTTATGGGTCAAGATTTATGGTCTTTTTGCCGTTCCTAAGAAATTTCATTAAGGAAATGTGGTCATCAATTGTACACATCACCTAGGGAAATGTGGGCATTAATTGTACACATCACATAGCCCAGCCGCCCAGGCAATTTCTCCATATTAAGGGATGTGGCTAATGTTTTCTCAGAAATTAAGGGTCGAGATTTATGGTCTCCTCTCCCTTTTTCCCTCTGTGAGTATTATATATAGACTTTGCTTTATTTGTTTCATAGAAATGAATTATTTGAAGAATATTTTTCCTAAAAATGATTGTTCGTATCTTTTGAAGTAATTAGTCAATAAAAACTGTTTTTATTATTGGCAAATGTATACCTAAACATTTTTAAAAATGATAAAAAATACTTTTCATTCATTCATTTTTATCAAAAGGAAATGTTTTTAAGAATTATTCATTTTCTGCAAAAATAAATCGAGTTTGCCAGTTTGATCATTCAAAGGTTTGTTAATATTTTAGTTTGGTGAGGAAGGGAAATGGCCAAAGTCAACTAGAGGAGGAGGATGAAGAAGAAGAAGAAGAAGAAGCAGCATAGCGAGGAAATGCGAATGCCAAATCCTACTCTACGCATAAACCAGTTCTGATCCTAAAACAAGGCCAACTTAACGTTCAAGAAACCATAGCAGACGTGTGTCAAAAATCACATACCTCGCGAGAGCCGAGGGGTCCCAAGCGGGCGGAACCGCCTGGAGGACCTCGTCGGCGAGGACGAGCGGGTACCGGTCAATGTGGAGGTTGAACAGCACGATGAAGTAGCCGTCGAGGCCCAAGTACTTGATCTTCGCTGCGTCGTGTGCCCAGCAGTTGCTTTGGAACTCGAACATCGAGTTGAACAGACCAGAGGGGATCTTCCCCAGTACCGCCGATTTCTGGTTGAACCATTCCGACATCTGAAAACACACATAAGTGCAAATAGTCACCAAAATCTGGCACTAGATCTATCCAAAGCCGCCCCCGATGCGCCCAGCGGGTGTATCGGATAAAAGTTCATGGTTCGAGAGAAATCAGAAGGCTAGTGGATGGTTTTTTTTCTTTCTTTTTTTGCCCTTTTTACCTTGCTGAAATCGAGGATGTCGGATTGGTACCGGCTCCGATCGCCCTTGTCGCATCGTATGTCAGCGGGGACGTTGTGTACAGGTCCGAAGCCGGGGATCACCAGCGTCCTCTTCTCTGTTTCATTGAGCTGGACTAACCTCTTTCCGCCCTTGCAGAACTTGAGCCTGAAATCAGAGGTTAAGTCGAACCCTCTGCCGAGGCTGGCCACAGCACTCTCCACTATTTCATTACTCATAACTCTCTCTCTCTCTCTCTCTCTCTCTCTCTCTCTCTTCTGCTTTCTGTATATGGTTAACAGGTAGTTGGTCGATGATGATGATTGGTGGGGCGAGAGAGATCCTGATGTGTATATGAGGAGGAAGGAAGGAAGAGAGAGGGGGCCTTTGCGGAGAAATTTTCAGGGTTCGGCACGTTCTGACTTGCGCTTTAATAAATAAGCAGAATTTGAAGAGAGAGAGAGAGAGAGAGAGAGGGGGGGGGGGGAGGGAATAGATTAGAATGACAGAGAGATTGTCAGGAAGTTTCCATCTGTTAAGACATGTTCGATTCTTCTCCTTGTCTCGACGACGATGATGAGTGTGAAAAGAGAGACCGTGATACGAGGAAAATGAGATCCGAAATGGTGTGTTCGATGCTCAAAACGTTCACACGGACGTACGAGTTGGAGTGCTGCTTTGTCCATTTCATATGTGCTGACCAACTGAGAATGAAGACCGAGATCATTTTGGTATTTTTTTTTTGCTTCCTAAGTAAAGTGAATCCGAGAGATGAGGTGTGACTTTGACCTACTGATGGGAGTCCGCTTGACCGACGTCGGACCCTTTCCAAACTCTGCCTGCTAGGCTCGATGATAAGGGGATTTGTTTCAGGGAGGAGTAGTCGCCCAGCTCTTAAGATTTTGAGTCCGCTCTAGGCGTTACTTTAAAGATTTCCTACCCATTATGGAACATTTTGTTTCAGTTCAGGCTATCTAGTCCTACTCAAATCTAATGGTTTGAGATTGAAGATCCCCCTCACAGCAATTCCAATGATAGATTAGAAGCCAGATTGTCTCTCCTTAAAGATATTTCATTAACCACCTTCAAACTTATGATCTCATGAAAGATTACATGAGAATTGTTCAAAAAATCTTAAACCTATCGTCCGACAGCCAATTTAATCCTAAACTTTTTAATTGTGTCAAATTAATCTTAAACATTTTAACAATTTATTAATTTAATTTTAAATATTTCACTTGTGCCAATTTAATCATAAATTTTTTTAATGATCAACATTTATTTTTCATTTTATTGGCGACCTCTATTGGAGTTTTCATTTTGAGCACTTTTGTGATGATACCCACATGGAAATTTCTTTTCTTGATTTAAGATGAATATCCTATGTGGACAATCCACGTGTAACTTTTCTTTACAAATTAGAAGCCATCTTCAGCATATTATATTAACTTATATAAATGGAAGGATAATATTGAACATTGTCTTATAGTTTAGAGACTAAATTGATCATTTACCAATAAATCAAGGACTAAATTGAATAAATTAAAAGTTTATGGACAATATTGAAGATTGAGCTAAATGTCATTTTCCCATCATTTAATATATGATCCCACTTAATTAGACACCTAATCAAACTTCGACACATCATTTAGCATACATGCTTCGACGGGGAATCTTCCATGCATCTAGCGTTTTTCAAAAATTATTCTAGTAGGACTTCGTGGAAAGGGAGTTCGAGTCGGAAATTAACCATTCTGAGTTCTCGAGTCCGAGTCAAATGTACTATATTAAAGTACTTCAGTCAAGAGGACTGCCGTTCTACCTAACCCGGTTTAATTTGTTACATACTTCAATCATGTTCATAAGTGTGTCAAATCAGAATATTTGAAAAAGTCGTACCGCGTGTGAATGCAAAGAAACTAATGAAAGCCTATGCTGCCGAATGTATCTGAAAAGATAATACCAAATCATCAAACTGCGAGAAGTGTTTCCTTTGTTTTCCCTAAATCTCAAATCCGCGTGCTTAAGGTTGCTTGCAAGGCAAACGAATCGTTTGGATGCCGGCACGCTTGTCCTTCGTCCCAACCCGATTTCCCAACATTAAGGAATTGCTGTCGATAATTGTGCATCGATATCTACATATATAGGACATCCGATCTATATTCAAATCAAATAGATTTTTGGGTGCAAGCGAGATCTCGAGTTCATCCGAGTCTAGCAACTTTCTTGCCCTGCTCAGTCGATGAACATAGGCCATTGGCCAAATCACGGTTACTTTCTCGGCGTACATAAACTCAAACCTATTTCATTATGAAGTCATGGTAGGTGACAAGTCACACCTTCGAAGAGACAGGCCAGCGAAATACTACAACCTCAGATCACATCAATCTGTTATTAAGGAACTACATTAACGTATTGTCTCCGGAATGTTAGGTTCTAATCACGTTTGTCTGGTCTGGACGCTGTTGACGAGACTTCGTCGGATTCGCTTCCCTTTGGATGTTTTTGCCAATTATTGAGTGGGCCTGCCTCGATGCGTTTTGCGAAGTGAGAGGATTTTCTACTGACGATGCAGTGTGAAATCAAGTGGTTGACTCTTTGGTCGCATAACACGCTTTCATCCACATCGGGAAGATGTACTATTGCACTGGACTAACCCGTCCTTCTTGTAGCTCGTTGTTGCCTCCTCTCGATTACTATTTTTGGAAACTTGGTTCGCGTAGGATGCATCGGATGGCGACGGATGGTGTCGGAGAAGCCCGACAGCCGAGAGCATTGAGCAGAACAAAGTGCTGCGGCGATGGATTCTCCCTCTCGAAGCATGATGTAAAATGGGTTGGAGCCGTCTCTTGAGCTAGTGGAATCACCTCTAGAATGTTATGGGTCTGATGTGATCCCGCCTAAGATTGACGCTGAGAAGGGCGTTACTTGTTACGAGTGGAGGTTCGCGTGACTACCAATTCCCCCATAGGTGAAGGACATATGAATTGATTGATAAGTCGAGACATCCCCCAAAATTATGACAATTTCGTTGATAAAAATAGCTTGAATGTGTGAATAAGCCTGCCTATTTGGATTTGGCTCTAGTTTGTTTAGAGTCAAGCCGGCTCCTATGCTATTTGCTGATGGGATATCAATTATGAACGTCACTTACATATGAACTTAACAGAGTAAATGTCACTACCGTTCATAATTTGTAATTCACCAATCAGAAGACTGGTGATAGGAAATCACGAGAAATGGAGAAAAACACAGGTTATGGCATGTTGCCGTCTTGATCAATTTGACTCAAAGCTAAAGCCACTTTATTTGGTCCTGGATAACTCTTATAATTTTAAAGCTAGGGCACAATCTGAGATGCCATAATATGCCAAGCCACAGTTTCACATGAAGTGTAAACCATGAGATAACCCCTGGTGGAGCTTGATAATGAATCATATTTCCAAAACAAAGTCAAGCCAGCTCATACGTTATTTGCTAGTGAGACATCATTCACACGTAAATTTCACTATTGTTCATAATTTGTAACTAAGCACTCGAAAGACTAATATGATGAAATCGTGAGGAATGGAGAAAAACATGGCCCCTGGTACATTATCGTCTTGATCAATTTGACACAAAGCTAAAGTCGATTTTATCTAGTCTTGAATAACTCGAATAATTTAAAGCTAGGGCATGATCTGAGATACCATAATATGCCAAGCCATAGTTTCACATGAAGTGCAAATCATGAGATAATCCCTGGCACAGCTAGATAATGAAGCATACTTCCAAAACAAAGTCAACCCGGCTCATACGCTATTTGCTGGTATGACATCACTCACATGTAAATATCACTACCGTTCATAATTTGTAACCCAACAATCAAAAGATTGACAGGACGAAATCACGAGGAATGGAGAATAACATGGCCTGTGATACGTTGCCGTCTTGATCAGTTCGACACAAAGCTAAAGCCGCTTTATCCGGTCCCGAGCTCTCCCTTCAACTCGGCATAATTTTAAAGATCAGGGCACAATTTTAGATACCATAATATGCCAAGCCATATCCGGTCCCGAACTCTCCCTTCAACTTGGAATAATTTTAAAGATTAAGGCACAATTTTAGATACCATAATATGCCAAGCCACAGTTTCACATGAAGTACAAATCATGAGATAATCCCAGGCACAGCTAGATAATGAAGCATACTGCCAAAAGAAAGTCAAGCGAAGAGGACCAAACTGGGGGAGGACTTTGCGATGACGCGGGCAAGACCCCTTTTACACTTGCTGCACTTTCCACAAGACAGTTCCAGTGTGAAACCTGATAAAGAAATTAAAAAGCATAAAGCAAAAGCAATCATTCAACCCAGACGATAAGCCCCTCAAGAACTCCAAGAATCTTCCACCCGTTGGATGGACTTCAGTTGAGATGGAAGCAGAGTCCTTTGGCTGCTTCCCTCCCCCCACCAATAACGTCACTGTCGCGTGGAACTTCGTGGGTGCGTCTTTCTTGGTAAAAGACAAGTCGTTGCACTTGGCTTCGAGGCAATGACCATGGAACTTTGCGGGTGCATCTTTCTTGGTAAAAGACGAGTCGTTGCACTCATCTGCAAGGCGGTGACTTTGATGTCATCCACAACCTTCTTCGACTGGAAAAAAGACAACGATGGATCCTAAGAAATTGCCAAGCGTGTGTTCACAAGCGTGCCATGGGAGAAATCGCTAAAGTCGATCCAATTGTAGAACAAGCTCGCGACAGATGGGAGAGAGAGTGTAGGGACCTTACGTCAGGTCACACCCATCGAGTCCCTAGTCCTCAAGCCCTTTCTCTTTCGTTCATTGAAGGGTGACCAAAGCTATTGCTGTCATAAAAATATATTCTCAGCCTCTTAGGATTCTTATGTGTTCAAAAATGTGTTCATATAGTTGCGTGGTTGAATGGCTAAAGTGTAAGACCAATTTGATGATTTTTCCTTGTAAAAACTTGCTCATTTCCATTCGGTTTTTACGTGTTGACCACCTCTTTTTCGTAGTCTTCCTTTCGGCCCCTTTTTCTGTTGTTTTCCGATCGGGAGGACATGAATACTTGACTGCTAAAAGGGGTTCGGTTGGTTGGTCGGTCAAGTCGAAGTAGCACATTGGACTTGACCACCAAAGCATCTTCCACCAACAGAACAGGCAGAGAGATCAGGCGGAGGTATTGAACATCAGCCTCTAGTTTGTCTTCTGAGAGCGAAACTACGAAGAACATTATGTTAAGGGTTGATCGCGACTTGTCCCCGAGAGCGGGACGACAAGTTTATTGAGTGTATCTCGTCCTCAATTATGCAACAGACAAATCTTGGCTTGCTACGATTAGCACCAACTTAGGGGAAGCAAAGGTTCGCCGCGGACGTATTTGCTAAATACTCTGTTTTCGGGCCACAAACCAAAACCATTCACAGTACGGTCAATTGTAATGAAAACACGAAATCAAGTCCACGAGACGCGCATTGGGAATTTGACATTTGAAAATCCACGTCAGGGGGATATGAGGGAAGTAATCCGGACATTCATCAACAATCCGGTCTTGTGGAATTTGGCAAAACCATGCAAGTGTTTAAAGCCAGTCTGCGACTGCTATGTAATATCCGTCAAGTCATGCCTCAGCTCCGACCAAAAAATAATGCCGTGTCGGGCTCATGTTTTAAGGACCATGTGCCTTGAGTAGAGCACACAACGAGCGACCATTCACATCTGTCGCGTCTTGTGTATAAAAGGGGAAAGCAAGTTGCAGATGAAACTACGAATGGTCCCAGCTTAGAATTCAACTTTAGAGTTTCCACAAGACAGCAAGTTGCAGAAGAAACTAAGAAAAGTCCCAGCTTAGAATTCTATTCTAAAGTTTCTACAAGACACTGTGTTCATATACATCAACAACCATATTTCCACTCAACTTAAAACTTGGAAACTCAAATTTTGATCCGCATATCAAGTAATTAGTCTAAAGAAACATAAAGAGAAAAGCTTCAATTTCAACTTGCTTCAATTTGTTCCAGTCTCCCGTCAGTTAAGATATATCATCAATGTGCACAAAAACACAGAAGAAAATGGTAACCTGAACCACTGCCGACAAATTTGCTCAATAAGAAGCCGGTTGAAGCAGAGAAATTGAACAAAAAAGACAATAACAAAGCTTGACCAGAAAATTTATTAGAAAGAAAAGATGGTACCTTGAACTATTCCAGGCAACAATGTCGCCCTCAAATTTCGCATTGCTAACCTAAGTGAAAACCTCAACTTCTGCAATAAGATCATTCAAGTAACTGCCCAAAATGAAGCTAAAAAAATATCAAATTGCAGATCCTGCAGTGCCTCCTATAAAGACAATCATGAGAGGCCCAGACAACAAACTTGGAGCAGGATTCAGTTGCAGGGGACTAAGAATCCCAGAACGCAACATTTGCACCAATATGAGTGGCTTCAGATGTGCTAGATAAAGCATTCTGCTTATCATGATTACTTCAAATCCCCGAAATCATGTCAGTTAATTATAAAGGTTCAAAGGAATGAAGCTATCAGAGGTCATCCAATCTATCTTTATCTGCTATATGAAAATTCAGGGAACCGTGGTACGCCAAAGAAAACATGGACAACCGATCATCGTACACCATCTATAATTATGTCACTGCTTGACATTGGCAGTTTTCAATAGAAAATACAATTACCATAACCAAAGGGTAATGTAGTTCATTCACATATCAGTCACTTAATTATCAATGTCTTCACCACAGGTATTGCGGAGCAGCTTGATTATCCAACCATTGTACGCTTTCGACCTCTTTGCCGCACTGCATAAGTTATTAGAAAGTGAGAAGAAGAAAAAATGTAAATAAACTAAATCAGTCGCTTTTCCTCCTAAAGTGGAAAACGAAGGGAGGATCAGGATTCACCTTGAGCTAGTTTGTTCAATGTAGACGACCACTGTTTCGAGGACTTCCGATATGCAGCAAGTATGCGATCCATCTAAATGACAATCAACGTTACGCATTGTTCAGATTCTAGTTCCAAATGTATTCGTGCCTCACAACACATTCCCAAGACAGCCCCTCAAATTGAAATCACTTTCAAGTTTCAAGAAAGGAGAGAACCAATCTCATGAAAGTCATTTCAACATAGAATAATTTTTCCAAAACTTTGCAATAGTTATGCAATTCGTGCAATGCATTCCCATTTTCAGAACCAATTCAGATCAGTCGTGTTAGTTTTCATTTCAAACGATGAAGCAATTCATAAAGACTGCAGCTTTCCAATGCCCAGCCACGTACAGAATAAACACCACTATAGAAAGAAAAAAAGAAATAAGAAGACCACCCGGCATACCACATTTCCACAAGAGGAGTGCATGGAAAGCAGCGCTCTCTCAAGTACATACAGATCAACAGCTTTATCTTCTGGAAGCGTTGATGTAAAGCTCAGACCAAAATCAATAAGGACCTGAAACAATATGACAGATAATGTGCAGACTGATGAGAACAATTTCTCAATGAAATGTCAACAAGAACTCTATGCCAGCACCAACGTATGGAAATAAATTAAAAAGAACCTCGAATGCCACTCAAAGCTGGACACCAGTATCTATAGAACAAAAACCGCAAAGGTAAAAATGAATAAAGATGCGAGGGCTGCTTCCGTGAGGAACACTCAGAATAGCATAGCTCAACAAAACTAGCCTAGAATAGGTGACTGAGCACGATATATCAAGATTGTCGCACATTGTTTATTCTCTGTGTTCAACTGGATTTTAGTTTTCTCACAACTCTCCTACCCATTAAGGTATGAAGCTAAAGATTTTACCAGCTGATTAGTGCTGCTCCGGATCAACATGTTCGACGTGGTCAGGTCTCCATGAACCAGACCTCCATCATGAAGCTTCCCAATTGCATCGCCGATCTGCGCAGCGATATCATCCAAACGCTCTTCCACAACACCATGTGACCCGAACTCGAGAAACACATCCTTGACCGAAGGGCCATCCACGTATTCAAATGTCAGAGTATGCAGCACCGGGTCCACACCGTACAGAACAGGAGTGGTGACCCCCAAGCGCCTCGCTTTAGTCATGCACCTAGCCTCCTGCTCCATAGTTAATTGGAAGAGTAAGGCGGACCGATACAGCATTCACAGCAACACCCACTTCACGCACGAGCTCAACGCGCATACGAAGACACAATGTCTATCGAACTAACCGCATTCAAGCGCTTCAAAGTGAGTTTCGAGTCCAAGGACGGATGCCGGTACTTCTTCGAGAAGCGCTCTTTGACGATACACCTCCTCCCCACGAAATTGGACTCGAAAACTCTCTGAAAAATCAGATTTTTCCACCAAATACATTACTACGATGGGTGTTTACAGAGGAATTAAGAATCAGAGCGCGGCTTATCAGCTCATATTAAACAAGCAAAGTTCTCAACAATCATACTAGAAGATAAACTAGGAAATTCAGCAAATCGATGCAACAAGATCGGAACTTTTTCACTCACAGCTTCTGCACCTTGCTTCAGCAGGACGAGAGAGCCGCCGCCGGCGTCGGCATCCACCTCCATGGCTAGGCCCTGTGCGTTCTCGCGCTGTGCAAAAGGTTGACCGGAAGCGAGTCAAATGATGCTTCGAAATTGAGCTGGGAAACGGCTTATGCTGGAGAGAAAGTAGAAAATTGCAATTGCAATGAGGACACGAAAAGGGGCCAAGAAATTGCGGAAATCAAGAACTTACCTGATTAGGGTTTTATCTCTGAGTCTTAACGAATTGAGGCTTCCATTTAGGGTTTTGGGAGCAGCGCACGACCCGCCGTTTTGGGTTTCTCGACCAGGCCAAGCTACATGCAGTTTAGATTAGGGGATCAGCGGCCACACATTTTTTCCTTTTTGTCAGAAACGACCAGACATATTAATGAGTGAAAATGGAAAATTAGCTCTGAATTTTAAATTAATATATAATGTGATTTTTAATTTTTTTTATTTGTATTTTAGCTCATCATTTCTAAATTTTTAAAATTTATGAATTATTTATGTCATTATCTCTATTAATGAGCATGCAATTTCAACATAGCTCTTTAAATGCACCCTTGGATTGGCTCCCACGTTGCCACCATAATAGTCTCCACATCTCTCTTCTCTCCCCTTCTCTCTCCCCACCACTTGTGGGTTCATCTCTATCCTCGCCTGGCACCCCTCACTGATTTTAAGTTCCAAGCCAGCACTACAATGGACAAGTGGTACTAGCTTGGAACTTAAATTAGTGATTTCTCATACATCTGAGGTATTAAGTTTTTTAAAAAGTTTATGAGCTTGATAAAAAATCAATTTGATAAAAAAAATAAAAGCATTCAGATCCGATCGAAGTATATATATAATGAGTTCAAAAATTTATGTAATGAAAAAGGAATAGAAATAAGGAAATATTCAATGGTTTGCAACTACCATGTCAGTTGCTGACGTGGCATGCATGTTTTTATTCATATCTAATTAGAGATTGACACATAAGCATTGATCTAGAATAAATAAATAAAAAATACTGGAATAATTTTTTTCTTTCTCTTCCTCCCTCTCTCTCTCCCTCCATTAAGATTTGGCCCAACCTCCGCTCCTCTTCTGTCATCGCCACTGGTGGAGTCGCTAGCACCTTGATTAGACTACGTACAAGCTCTCATCGTCTTCCCTAACATCTATTCCTCTGAATTTTCTTTTGTTATTTGAGCTCGCAATACATGGCCATTGAGATCTTGAACACGCTGCTTGCTCGCGAGCTATAAACAAGCTAGGTTTGTGGCCATGGATGAGATCAGATCTGGAGGCTCAACTCTAGTCCAAGTCTAGACCAAATCCAGACAGGCAAAAACCACGAGCCACTATGATGATGGAGGGGTGGCTCAGCCATGGACGAAGCCGACCACGAGTAGAGGGTGGGCGACGATGGAGGAAGATAGAGCCCACCACAAGCACGACAAAGGGAAGCTTCCTTCCCATTGCCATGGCAATCCATGAGTCATCATTGCTCGTGATGGGACTTCCAGATCTACAACCTAGTTGTTGTTGGCTCGGCCATGGAAGAGGCCGATTACAGGCCAAGGGTAGGCGACGACGAAAGGGAAGCTTCATTCCTATTACAATGGCAATCCATAAGTCATCATTGCTTGCGACAGGACTTCTAGATTTGCAACTCCAGTGACAACGGCTCATCCATGGCCGCAAGCGCCAGTGGTCCACTTGCAAATCTTCAACTCAGCTCGGCAATTCTCTCCTTAAACTTAGCATTGGCAACTTCGCCGGTGGCGACGGTAGAGGGAGACTAGGAGGTTGGGCTGAGGTGGCCAAAGACGTAGGAGAAAGGGTAGATGGAGGAAAAAAGTGAGGTGGACTAAATTTTTATGTTGTTTAATTATATCATCGTTATTATATATGTGTCAAATTATGATTGGTTGAAATTGAAAAAAGGCACGCCATGTTAGTGAATGATGTGGCGCTTACAATCTAGTGAATATTTTTTTCAATAGAAAGACAGTTGTCTATTCCCTATACTGTTCAACAAAATGGTGTTGCAAAAAGGAGAAACAGAACCTTACTAGAAATGGTTAGATCCATAATGGCACATGCTGACTTACCTATCACTTTTTGGGATAATGTTTTATTAAGTGTTGTCTATATACTTAATTGTGTGTCTTTCGAATTAGTTACTTTTACTTCATATGAGTTATGAATAGGTAGAAAGCTCAACTTAAGTTTTCTTAAACCTTGGGGTTGTACTACCTATACTCACGAACCCTTCATAAGTATGGGAAATTAGGTCATAAAGGCAAAAAAAGTATTTTCATAAGATACTCAGAATACTCGAAAGGATATGTATTTATAGGTGAGTAAGAAAGTGGAAATATAAATGAATTTGAATCGCTGGAAGAGAATGAATTTTCTAAGAATGGTGAAAAAAATGAGGACTACTCCCTATTTGAAATCTTGGATCAAGATAATGAAATTAATGAAATTCATTTAAGTGGGAGTAATGTGAGAAACAAGGAATTAAATTCAACTCTGTCTCAAATACAACCACCTGATGAGACGATATCGTCATTATCTAATTCGAGTGGAAGTGTAATGAAGAATAATGTGTAAAGTGTATAATCTCCCGTATGATGAGCAAGTTGCAAAAATATTCATCGTCAACGTTTTGACATTGAAGGAGAAACCTTCCTGGTCGCTCCATAAGATGAAGATGAGTCAAAGATTGTAAATGAGACTCTAAATTGCCCTACTAAGAAAAAATGAATACGTGCAATGGAAGAGGAAATAGAGTCAATGAAGTCAAATCATGTTTGGGGAACTAGTTGATCCCTAAAGGGAAGCAAAGCTATTGGGAACAAGTGAGTTCTCAAAATAAAATGTAAAACCAATGGCTCAACAAAAAGATATAAGGATCATCTCGTGACGAAGAAGTATAATCAACAGGTTTGAATTGATTATAAGAAAACTTTTCTCCTATAGTGATATTTACCTCAATTCGCCTTATTCTAGTAATAGTAGTTAGTATGGATATTGAACTACATCAAATAGATGTAAATATTGTTTTTCTCAATGGAAAATTAGAAGAAAAATTTTATATGGAATAACCCATTGGTTTCATTTCAAAAGGCTAAGAATAAAAAATATGTTGACTTTTGAGATCAAGATATTACCTTAAACAGTCATCGAGATTATTGCCTTGGAGTTAAGATCAATTTATGATTATGTCGACTTTCTTCCAACTTTGAGACGAAAGACATAAGTTATGTTGCATATATTCTTGAAGTTAAGATTTCAAGAAATCGTTCAAAGAGATCATTGTCTCTTTCTTATAAACAAAGTTCTTGAACGATTTCGTATACAAGATTGTAAACCTATAAATACTCCTATTATAAAATGTAAAAGATTAAGCTATAAACTGTGTTCTAAGACTCCACAAGAGAATGAACAAATGCAACGTGTTCCCCATGCTAGTGCCATTGGAATCTTAATGTACATTATGATGTGTACGAGACTTAACATATGTTTTGTAATTGGAATGATAAGTAGCTACTAATCCAATTCAAGTCAAACACATTGGACAGTTGTCAAAAGAATATTGAGGCATATGAAGAGAATTACTAATTATTTACTAAGTTATTAAGGAAATGACCTCAGCTTGAAAATTATTCAGATGCTAATTGGGGAGGAGATTTAAATGAAAAGAAATCTACTTCTAAATTTGTTTCTTACTAAATAATGATGTCATATCTTGAAGCTTTAAGAAACAAACGTGTATAACCTTGTCCATGATAGAAGATGAGTTTGTAGCATTATCAACTACTATACAATAAGGTGTTTGACTTAAGAGATTTTTGGATCATTTAGATGTTGTTAAAAAAGTTGCAAACTCATCATTGATTGATTGTGATAGCTAAGCAGTGATAGCGTATACAAAGAATTCAAAATATCACGACAAGACCAAACATATAAATATCAAGTACAACTTTGTCAATAATATAATTGCACGAAAAGATATGAACTTACAGTATATATCTACATATAAAATGATAGCAAATCCTATGACAAAGCCAATATATAGATATGTCTTATGTGATCACGTAAAATCTCTAGAACTGCATAAAGACTGATGCAATAAATATTATAATTTCCCTAAGTGTTCACGTTTAATGAAGTTATTTTTTCATTATTGATGCCTATGAGTTTTTTATTTGATGTTTATACATTTTAATGCTTAGTGCATTATAAAATTGCGAAAGTATGTCGAACTGATAAGAGACTAGTGTACTCACACGGGCAATCGCATATATTTACTGTGTGATAAATAAAGATGAGATAATTTTTTAAACTTATTATTTAGGTGATAATTGAGAGCTTAAGCTTAAAATATTAATGTCGTCTTAATTGAGTGTTAATATGAGAACATAATATTTATTATATCCGAAAGTAAAATAACTCACATATTTTATTTTATTTATCTTTGATGCTAGATTTGAGTTCGACGGATTCTTTGAAAAAGTAGATACGTGAACTCAAAATTAGACATTAAGTATGTCTAAACTATTATTTGTATGGTATTGAAATTAAAGACATATGGAATTAATACCGTAATATGTATTTCATACTACATATGCATGAAACGACCAAAAAGTGACAAAATTTTTTTATTTGAACTTTATATTATGTGAGACTCTTAAGGAAAAGAGTTCCTCAATTAAATGACATCAAGACTTTTACTTGTTCTCAAGATTTCTATTTAATGTTTGTTATCTTAAAATGTTGTTAATGATCATGAATTGATTCAATCTAATGAAACGTTTCTAGAAAAGCAAATTGTATTGAAATTGAGAGTTTTAAGGAAAGAGAAAAATCAAGTTGGGGATATCGCATTCTAGTTTTGTATTCACTAGTCAACCAACTATGATTATTTTGCGATAATCATAATTGTGGATACAACATATCATAATTAAAAAGAGATTGAGAGATATATAAATGTGATTGTTCAATTTAGGGCATTGCATATTTTATCTACTCGGAAACGTAATGCCCATTTTAAACTATTATATATTGCTAATAGATGTTTGACAATGAGTTCTCGAAGTATGTTGATCACATAGATTATTTATTGATATAAATGTTGCAGAGAGGAGAAGAGATAGTTATGTTCAGCCTACTAGGTGCGAGTAGGAGACGATGGGTTTTTCTAAAACTTGTTGAGCCAAGACAGGCCCATCTGCCCATATTGGGCCAAACTCGGCCCATAAAAGAATGTTCCATAAGAGAGAGGGTGGTTATTTTTAAGTAAAATAAACTACTTTATAAAAAGAAAAGAAAAAAAAAGAGGAACGCTGAGTATATGAAAGAGTATGTACCTTCTTCCTATTTTTTACGACAATGTATTTTATCTTAAGAATGGAACTCAAATGCTTCAATCCATCCGTCTCAAGACTGTAACAAATACTTAATCCATGGTAAATAAGATACATACATCTTAGTGATGTGCCTTTTGATCGATGTTACATGTATCCTCAAGTCCGTTTCTGCATTTGTTTTTAATATTCGATCATTCAAGCATCTGTTCATTTTTAGGAATCAGTTTCTGTTATAAAAGAAAAATCAGTCGATCCCAACTTGACCTTAAAACCATATTGGACCCATATGGTTGGTTCAATTCTCGGTCCCAAGTTCATCAGGGTCGGTTCAATCCTCAGTCTCAAGTTCACCGGGCTCGATCCTAGGTCTCAAAAAATTGAGGACCAACATTGTGAGGGTTGATTCTTAGGTTGGGTGATGGACCAACCCAATCTAGACCATGTTCATCCCTAGCTAGATATGTGAACGGGTTAGATCACTTAGGGTTTGGCGAATTACTAAGTCTAAACTTAGCTTAGGCTCTTCCAAGCCCATATCAATTCGCAACTTTGGTTTAATTTTTTAGCATGCAAATGACTTTTATCTAGAAATCACCCCTAATCAATTTTTAGTAGGTCGATTAGACATCTAAGTAAAATAATACTCTTACGAATCAGAAAATTTGGGTATGGGGACTCGGTTCACTAGATTTCTCTAATACTCTTTCAATACCATTTTTTTCATGAAAATATGTTTATCAAGTAGCTTAAATTTATTTTATTACTTCCTAATATGTAAGATGACCAAGTAGATGCGCAATCCACCAATTTAAAACCTAATAATATAATAAATAAATTGCAAGAATTACCTCATAACAATAAAAACATCTGTAATGTTAGCTTAAAATTCACATCAATAGTCTTAAATGTGATTTCTAATTAAGACGCGGTTACTTAATCTTTTGAGATTTTCTCTTATTTAAAAAAACCTAATCCACGTGCAACACAATACAATAATGTACAAAAACATATCTATACTAACAGACATGCAACATGTAACTTAATATGCAAACTATATGTCATGCGCGTTACTTACGTGACCTAATCTAATGACGGACATATATTAATGCAATTATCATAATATATCACGTGTTTAAATGATCCTAAGCATACATTGACTAAATGACGTGCAATGGATGACCTAATTCTACATGACACGCATGATATTTTTTATGTTTTATTTTCTTCTTAATTTTTAATTAAAATCACCTAATAATGAAACATGCAATTTTAGTTAAGGAAAAGAAAATCTAACATCCTAAAGCAATGCTTTTGATATTTTTTATTATAAAAATTCGGAATAAATAAGTAACCTTATCTAAACATGCAATCTAGCCTAAAACAGGCAATATTCTAGAAGGAATCAAACCTTTTTTTTTTTTTTGGGTTTTTTTTTGGGAACAAAATTAATTCAAACAAAGGTATCAAGAATGGCACGGTAACAAATCAGGCAAGATATCATCCATGTCCGTTTAATTTTGAAAATTAATTGACGAATCATATCTTGAGCATGAGATCGTATTGGCTAATTTTTTACAAAATCACGAATCATATCTTGTGCATGAGATTAGACTGATGATTTTTCATATAATCGTGAGCCGTATTTCAGATATGAAATTGAACTGTTGACTATGTGCATGCCATGAAATTAGGGAATAATCCCTAATTTAAAGACTTTTTGGGAAACTTTAGATAAGATGTATCATTCAAATATTTGAATTTGATCACAATATCAACGAATTAAGTAAGGAAATAATCAAATTAAAGTCGGATAATATCTTTACCTATTTTGTAAATATCGTTCCCGAATTTGGATTCGTCGTGGCACTGGCATGGCTTACGACGCTCGATTTGCGGCGTTTCACAAACTAGGACGTCGTCAACAGGGCAACGGCTGGACAACAAATGAACACGTGGTCTCAGCGCAGCAGCGACAGTGTCGCCGGGACAGAGCAACAATGTTGTCGCTGCAGCGAGGTGAGCACCACGTCGAGGAAACGGCGACAGCGTTGCCTTAGTGGAAGCGCAGCAAGCTGTCGAGGCTCGCGGTGGTGATACTGGAACCAATGCGGCGGCCGCTAGAATCGCTGGATGAAACACCGGAAAGCTGCGGAGTGGGCGAGGACTGGCTTCGTTGATGTTGGTCTCGGAAAAGTGGCGTCCGAGATGTGAGAATTGCCCGTGATTCACGTGATTTAATCTCCACAAATCACCACTCACAATTCCTCTTTGACTCCTCATTTTTCTATTCCTCCACTCACTAATGGCGTCTCAATGCTTCATGCCCTCTTTTCTTTTGGTTTCTTCTTCTCTGTGCTTCCGCTCTTGCTCGGTCGATTCTCTCAATATTTTGGCCTTGTGTATTCAATGTGTGGCCTCTCTCTCCTCTTGGTTCGATGGTCCTTCTCCTTTTATAAGCCAAGCAAGGTGCCCGCTCCTGGAAAGAACCGATGGGTATATCTTTCTTTCCTTACTTCTTGATATACAAATATATTTGGCTTGATTTCGTCCATGGCCATGGACGCCTCAAGATGGTCTCGAATATATCCCCACGTTGACCAATTCCGCTTTCCTCCTCGAAATCTACTGATCTTTTTTTTTCTTGGTCTGCATGTTTATATCCACTAGCTCGATCGAATCCTCAACTGTGAACCTCCATGTATATATTCCTAAAATCTTCTCAAATTTGACCGGTAATGCAATTTTTCCAAGTGTGACACCAACGTGCAAAAATTTCAGCCTCAATAATGAACGAGCTTGGCTGAATTCTTTTAGTTCATGGGCCCAATTTGCAATTAAGCTCAAAACCTTTCATTTGAGTCCACCCGCCATAAGTCCAATGCATGTGTAACTATTAATGCAAATGCTCCTAATATTTATGTGTAAATTTAATTTAATATTTTTATTTATGGGTTAAAAATTAATCCCTATTTTTCTATACAAAAATAAATAATCGGGTCGCCAAAATTAAAATGTCAACAATATGGAGATGCAAGATCTGACACAATGCATGTGGCTACGTTGGGGAAATTTCATCAAATATCTAGGTACGGTGATTAGTCAAGAATGATGAAGCCAAGCCACGGGATGAAAAGGATGTTACTAGCGATGCTCGGCCCAATTATACACAATGGTAACAACATCACTGATAACAATATACCATGTTTAGTTGGGAACCAAGTGATGATGACAAGACATTATCATTTAACACGAGGTTAGTGGACGTATCTCACCTTCTCGCACGCTCTGTCATGAAAACACCTAAGATAACACACAATTAAGTTAAATAGGCCTAAGTCCTTAACATCAGCGATGCTCAGCCCAATTCTTCACAGCGGTAACAGTTTACCACGTCCAATTGGAAATCAAGTGATGATGACAAGGCATCAAAGGAAGGTTTAGAGAAGTCATGACTCTTGAAGCCGGGAGCGAGTTGATTGAAAACGGCGAGAGCGGAGCGATTTGGCAGCACACATAGATGGGCACGCACCCCCGAAAAGCAATGCATCCACTCGCACAACACACTCAAGCAAAGACCAGCAAACAAGCATTGGAGAAGACTTCGCATGGTTTCTGGATCAAACTCCTCCGTTGTCCGGATTTCAGTTCGGGTGGCTCCAGCAAGCTTATGGGGTGTAGAAATTAATATAGGAGAAGAAAAGAGAGCGATATAGAAATTGATAAAGGAGGAACAAGGAGAACGTGTAAAACTAATTAGGGTTTTGCGCGTCTCACGCTTTTATTATTAAATAATACTTAATGACCATAATAACCCTATCAGTGTTAATGACCATAATAACCCTCACACTATAACACTCCCCCTCAAGCTGGAGCATAGATATCAAGCTTGCCCAACTTGTTACAAATATACTCAACTCTACTACTCCCTAAAGACTTGGTGAAAATATCAGCTAGTTGCTCACTGGTCCTAACATGACTAGTAGAAATAACTCAAAGCTTCTCATGGATAAAGTGACAATCAACTTCAATATGCTTGGTACGCTCATGGAATACTGGATTTGAAGCAATATGGATTGCTGCTTGTTTATCACACCACAACTTCATTGGCGTAGGATCTTCGAATCCAAGTTCAACTAATAGTTGACGTATCCAAATTAATTCACAAGTAGCTTGAGCCATAGGTCTGTATTATGATTCTACACTGGATCTAGCCACAACACTTTGCTTCTTACTCTTCCAGGATACTAGGTTTCCTCCCACAAAAGTGCAGTAACCTAATGTAGACATTCAATCTGTAGGAGACCCAGCCCAATTAGCATCCGAAAATGCTTCCACTCCTCTGTAACCATGATCGCTGAAGAAAATACCACGACTTGGAGTTTTCTTCAAGTATCTCAAAATTCTGATTATAGCATCCCAATGAGAGGTACGAGGAGAAGAGATAAATTGACTCACAACACTTACAGAAAGGGAAATATCGAGTCAAGTGACAATCAGATAATTCAATTTTCCAACAAGCCTTCGATACCGTACTGGATCATTCAATAGTTTGCCTTCCTCTACCATTAATTTTGAGCCAACTTCCATGGTGTATCTAGGGGTTTTGCTCCTAGCATACCTATCTCTCTAAGCAAATCCAAAACGTACTTGTGTTGTGAGATATGGATACCTTTCTTTGCATGTGCCATTTCGATAGCCAAAAAATATCTAAGTCATCCCAAATCCTTTGTTTGGAACTATTGTTGCAAATGCAATTTCAATTCATCAATCCCTGTAGAATCATCTCCAGTTATGACAATATCATCCACATAAACTACAATAAATATCCGACCAGCTTCTGAAACATGGTAAAACATAGAATGATCTCCACTACATCTAAACAATCCAAACTGGAGCACCACTTTTGTAAACCTCCCAAATCAGGTTCTAGGAGATTGCTTCAAACCATATAAAGATTTCTTCAAATGACAAACATGACCAAACTCCCCCTAAGCAACAAACCTAGGTGGTTGCTCCATATACACTTTTTCATTTAAATCACCATGAAGAAAGACATTTTTAACATCAAGTTGAAAAAGAGGCAAACAAGCAGAAGCAACCAACAAAAGTAAAAGACGAATAGAGATCATCTTAGCCACTAGAGAGAAAATATCACTATAATCAACCCCATAAACCTGTGCATAACCTTTAGCAACCAATCTGGCCTTGAGGCGAGCAAGAGAACCATCAAGATTAACCTTAGCAGTGAACACCCATTTACATCCAATAGTAGTTTTTCCTTCAGGTAAAGGAACAAGATCCCAAGTCTTGTTTTGGTCAAGTGCCATTAGTTCCTCCTCCATAGCTATCCTCTAGCCTTGGCTAGATAATGCTTCAGCAACAGTTTTAGGAGTAGGATGTTTATCAATAGTGTCTAGACTAGCTCGAAAAGAAGCAGACAAACCAGAATATATGACAAACTATGCAATAGGGTGTTGGTTACAACTGCAAACCCTTTTGCGATGAGCAATAAGGATACCAAGATCAATATGTGATAGGCCTACCTCAGACTTAGAAGACGGATAAGACAAAATAGGCAAAGGTACATATGTAGGGGGCTCCACATGCTGATGATGACGTCTACTGCATACATGCTGAACTAGTGAAGGGATTGGAGGAGAATCCGAAATGGGTTTCATAATGACATATGTAAAGGAATCATCATCCACTATAGGAGGCTCCATTGGTTCATCAGAATAAATAGTCGACTCAAAAAAGGAAACATCTGCAGTGGTGAAATACTTATGCAAAGAATGACAGTAACAACGATATCCCTTTTGTGTACTAGAATAACCCCACAAAAATGCATTTAAGAGACCGAGGGTCTAGTTTGGAAAGCCCTGAACAATGGTCACGAATATAATAGACACAACCAAATATACGAGGTGGTGAATGAAACAAGGATTCCGAAGGAAAAAGAAGAGAGTGTGGTGTCGCATCCTTAAGAACAAAGAACTGTTAAAATATGTCTCGAGTTTGAACCCGATGCGAAATTACGTATATTCCGAATTGGATATGTTGCGGACGTTCGAAATCGAGCAAAGAAAATCTGAAGATCAACTTCCCAAATTTGAATCTACGTTTGAGAGTTTGGCCACTAAAATAGGAAAGCCCAACTTTCACTTGGATTTGGATTTTGTTTAAAACATACAAAGATATGTTTTGGATAAAATCTTTTAAGTTAGGAAACAAAATCCTATGAGAAGTTGGCAAAGGAATAAGGGTCTCACTTATATATATATATATATATATATATATATATATATATATAGACTTGTGGCCATGGATGTAAGAGGGTTGATCGTGAAGAATTGGTCTTGAAGCGCCGTCTTGTCGTCGAGTGCTTGGGAGGGATTTTCTTTGTCGTTCTTGTTCGTGAATTACATCCAAGGAAGTTTAGTGTTGAAGCCAATTAAATCTTGTGGTAAAATTTGCGTGTAATTCCTTCGTGAGATTGAGAGATTATTTCTTGAGGAATTTCGAGGCTAAACACTGCGTGCGTTATTGGGTGTAATTAGGGCTTGGGAAACACCGAGAGAGTGTTTGAGTGACTTGAATGTGTAATCTCCTTGATCTATAGTGAAATTCGCTGCTGCTTTCCCCGTGGACGTAGGTCTTTACGACTGAATCACGTAAATCTGGTGTCCAATTTATTTTCTTCTTCTGCCTATATTATTGTTCGATCACTCGCCTTTCGCAACAAGTGGTATCAGAGCCAGGTTTGGCTAAGTTGAAGCGAATCGATGGCGACAGAAGAAGTAAAAGTGAGAATCGACAGATTTGATGGGAATGATTTTAGTTTCT
Source organism: Eucalyptus microcorys (assembly GCA_014182515.1). Classification (NCBI taxonomy): domain Eukaryota; kingdom Viridiplantae; phylum Streptophyta; class Magnoliopsida; order Myrtales; family Myrtaceae; genus Eucalyptus; species Eucalyptus microcorys. Next base: position 28,103,263 of record CM024568.1, on the reverse strand, counting down.
GGAAGATGCAAATTGAAGATTATCTTTATCAGATGAAACTGCACCTACCCTTATCTGGGGAGAAACTAAAGTCGATGAAGCAAGTTGATTGGGATTTGCTGGATAGACGAGCTATGGGTGTTATTTGGCTGACGTTGGCTCGTAACATCGCGTTTAACATTTTGAAGGAGAAGACCATTGCTGATTTGATGCAAGCCCTATCAGATATGTATGAGAAGCCATCTGCGATCAACAAAGTCTATTTGATGTGACGTCTGTTTAATTTGAAGATGAGCGAAGGTGTGTCAGCTGCAGATCATATCAATGAATTTAATGTAATTGTTAGTCAATTGAGTTCAATTGAAATTGACTTTGAAGATGAGATACGTGCTTTGATTCTATTATCCTCATTGCCTGATAGTTGGAATACTACTATTACTGATGTTAGTAATTTCTCTGGGTCAATAAGTTTGACGTTTGATGGGGTTCGAAATTTGATTCTGAACGAAGATATTTGTAGAAGAGAATCTGACAAACCTGTATTTACTGCTTTAGTAGGTGAAAATAGAGGAATATCTATAATACGTGTGGGTAAGAGTAGTACTAATATGAATAGACTTAGTCAATCTAGGACTGCTGATGTTGTCCGTTGGAGCTGTGGCAAGAGGGGGCATCTTAGAAGGGATTGCCTTAAGCTGAAGAATGAGAATGGTAAGAGAATTATAGTTGATTCTGCAGATAATGTTGCAGCTGTAACAGATATTGCCGATTATGTATTGTCTATCACTAATGATTCATCGATTGATGGATGGATTTTGGATTCTGGTTGTTCTTTTCATGTCACACCAAATAGAAATTGGTTTATCACTTATCAGTGCACGGGTAATGGTAAAGTCCAGTTAGGGAACAACGCTGAGTGCGATATTGTGAGTGTTGGTGATGTTAAAATCAGAATGCATGATGATATCGTGAGGACATTGACTGGAGTAAGACACATTCTAGAATTGAAAAAGAACTTAATTTCCTTGGGTGCCCTAGATTCAACTGGTTGTAGGTATTCTTCAAAAGGTGGAGTTTTGAAGATTGTTCGAGGTGCCTTGGTGATAATGAAAGGAATCAAGCACGGAGGCCTGTATAAACTTCAAGGTGAGACAATGACAGGTTTCGCCCCAGAGACGTCGGATGCATCTATTCGAGAGTCTTTTGACTGCTCAAGGAAGACCTGGGTGTTTGTGCCAATGCACAAGTTTAATGCTAGTGTCAGGATCACGCGGTTGAAAGCTTTAATCGAGACAGAGACTGGTAAGTCGATCAAGCATGTGCAGACTGACAATAGCATAGAGTTCTGCTCGAAGTTGGCAAATAAATTTTGCATGAAATATGGCATAGTGAAACACCGCACTAGTGCTAGTAAATCATAACAATTTGCAGAATTGATGAGTAGAACATTACTAAAGGCGGCCCGTAAAATGGTCTCTAGTGCTGGTATTGCTAGAAGAATCCTAGCTGATGTGCTTAGTACGATAAGCTGCCTGGTAAATAGATCCCCATCAATTGCTATTAAATGGCGAACTCCTGAAGAAGAGTGGTCAAGTAACGTTGCTGGTTATTCTATTTTTAGAATGTTTGGTTACCCGTGTTATTTTCGAGTGAGTGATAGTAAGCTCGATAAGAGGGCAATGTGCATATTCCATGGCTATGCACAAGGTGAGTGGGGCGATCGGTTGTGGTACTCGGATATAAATTCACCTGTTAACAACAGAGAAGTTACTCTTGATGAGTTTCCGATACTTCTGGCTAGGAGTGTTTGTGGCAGTGTTAATACGGATTTAAACGGTGTTCAGCTTGAGGTGGAGTTACGACCAGAAACTCCTGAGGTAGCGTATATGGGTACTAGCAAAGTAATCGACATAGATGGTGCTTGTAGCGAGGTGGAGCCTATAGAGCCAATGGTTGCTGTAACTGCTGAAATTAATAAGGTATGTATTCGATCTCCTGATAGATATGGATGCAACAATGGTTTTGCTTTATCTGTGGTTAATGAGGTTGCGTCGAAAAATCCTTGCGAAGCAGTTAAAGGTGCATGTGGAGTTGGTATTCTGATGAGATCCTCAGTTATGGCGAAGTTCAAGCGAGGCTTGGACTTGGATAATATCCGTGGTGGTTGAGCCCATCGAGGGTTATGGGAAAGTAGCGGCAGAGTTTGAATTTTTTGCGAAGTGATTGCAACTTGGCTCAAATGTCGAGCCAAGGTGGAGATTGTTAAAATATGTCTTGAGTTTGAGCCCAATGCAAAATTACGAATATTCTGAATTGAATATGTTGCGGACGTTCGAAATCGTGCAAAGAAGATCTGAAGATCAACTTCCCAAATTTGAATCTGCATTTGAGAGTCTGGCCGCTAAAATAGGAAAGTCCAACTTTCACTTGGATTTGGATTTTGTTTAAAACATACAAAGATATATTTTGGATAAAATCGTTTAAGTTAGGAAACAGAATCTTATGAGAAGTTGGCAAAGAAATAAGGGTCTCACTTATATATATATAAACCTGTGGTCATGGATGGAAGAGGGTTGATCGTGAAGAATTGGTCTTGAAGTGCCGTCTTGTCGTCGAGTGCTTGGGAGGGATTTTCTTTGTCATTCTTGTTCGTGAATTACATCCAAGGAAGTTTAGTGTTGAAGCCAATTAAATCTTGTGGTAAGATTTGCGTGTAATTCCTTCGTAAGATTGAGAGATTATTTCTTGAGGAATTTTGGGGCTAAATACTGCGTGTGTTATTGGGTGTAATTAGGGCTTGGGAAACACCGAGAGAGTGTTTGAGTGACTCGAGTGTGTAATCTCCTTGTATTATTTGATCTATAGTAAAATTCGTTGCTGCTCTCCCCGTGGACGTAGGTCTTTACGACTGAATCACGTAAATCTAATATCCAATTTATTTTCTTCTTCTATCTATATTATTGTTCGATCGCTCGCCTTTCACAACAAGGACATCATGCGATTGATAAGATAGCGTGCGATCATGATAGCATCAACCCAAAAAGATTTGTCTACCTTCATTTCAAACATCAATGATCGAGCAACTTCTAGTAAGTGATGGTTCTTCCGTTCGGCGACACCATTTTGCCGTGGTGTATCCGAACAAGAAGATTGATGAATGATGCCCCATTGGGTCATGAATTCAGAAAAATGATTAGAAAAATATACTTTAGCGTTATCACTTCAAAGAATACGAACAGGAGCTAAAAATTGAGTATGTACTTCGTTAACAAATGCACAAAATATAGAAAATAACTCAGAACGACTTTTCATTAGATATAGCCAAGTGACTCTTGAATAGTCATCTACAAAAGTAACGAAGTACTTGAAACCCAACTTAGAAAGAGTAGGACAAGGACCCCATATATCAGAATGAACTAAAAAAAAACGGCTGAGAGGCCTGTTTACTGACTCTTGAACGATAACTAATATGGTGCAATTTCCCAAACTGACATGACTCACACTCAAGACTAAATAAAGACTAAAATTGGGATCTAACTTCTTCAAACTTTCCAAGAATGGGTGGCCCTCCACTGTAGAAGGCTCCATTGGTTCATCAGAATAAATAGTCGACTCAAAAAAGGAAACATTTGCAGTAGTGAAATACTTATGCAAAGAAGGACAGTAACAACAATATCCCTTATGTGTACGAGAATACCCCCACAAAAATACATTTAAGAGACCGAGGGTCTAGTTTGGAAAGCCCTGGATGATGGTCACAAATATAGCAGACACAACCAAATATACGAGGTGGTTAATGAAACAAGGATTTTGAAGGAAAAAAGAAGAGAGTGTGGTGTCACACCCTTAAGAACAGAGGACGTCATGCAATTGATAAGATAGCGTGCGATCATGATAGCATTTGCCCAAAAAGATTTGTCTACCTTCATTTCTAACATCAATGATCGAGCAACTTCTAGTAAGTGATGGTTCTTCCGTTCGGCGACACCATTTTGCTGTGGTGTATCCAAACAAGAAGATTGATGAAGGATGCCCCGTTGGGTCATGAATTTAGAAAAAGGATTAGAAAAATATTCTTTAGCATTATCACTTCGAAGAATACGAACATGAGCTAAAAATTGAGTATGTACTTCGTTAACAAATGCACAAAATATAGAAAATAACTCGGAACGACTTTTCATTAGATATAGCCAAGTGGCTCTTGAATAGTCATCTACAAAAGTAACGAAGAACTTGAAACCCAACTTAGAAAGAGTAGGACAAGGACCCCATATATCAGAATGAATTAACACAAACGATTGAGAGGCATGTTTATTGACTCTTGGATGATAACTAATATGGTGCAATTTCCCAAACTGACATGACTCACACTCAAGACTAGATAAAGACTGAAATTGGGGATCTAACTTCTTCAAACTTTCCAATGATGGGTGGCCCAAACGATAATGGATCTGATGTGGGGAAGCTGCAGAACAAATAACACTTGTAGTATCATCAAGCAAGTATAGCCCCCCTGACACATGTCCTTTACTAATCGTCTTCCTCGTCTTCAAGTCCTGAAAAACACAGAAATTAGGATAGAAAGTTACAGAACAATCATATGCTGGTAAGCTAACTAACAAACATAAGGTTGAATGAAAAACTAAGAAGATACATGACTGAAGATAAAGATATGGAGGATGTTAGGAGAATTGTGCCTATCCCCTTCACTATGGATAAAGAACCATCAACTAATGTAACATTAGACATAAACTCATGAAAGTCAGAAAAGATACCTAAGACTCCAGTCATATTATCGGTAGCACCTGAATCAATGACCCAGGGGTGAGAAGTAGAAAAAAGACACACTTTTGCATTACCTGTTTAAACAAAAAGTAGTTGTGGAGGAGGATAGTGAAACTGGCTAGGAAATCTAGAGTTGATTATACCTAGCAAATTCCTCCTCTGACATTTTGATCAACTTTCCTCCCGCAGCTGATTGTGAAAAGGCACTAGATTCTACTGCATTAGCTACATTAGCTGTAGCCTATTGAGAGGGCCTTCCATGAAGTTTATAATAGAATCTCTGAATATGTCCAGGTAAACCACAATAATGACAAGTTCGAACCAAACTGGTATTACCCCCTATGTCACTATAAGTGTTGCTAGCAAAGGGTGATTGGCCTCTAACAAAACAACGGCTGGTGCCACCACTTCGACCACCACCACGACCTCGACTACCATGTAGAAATTAATATAGGAGAAGAAAAGATAGCGATGTAGAAATTGATAAAGGAGGAACAAGGAGAACGTGTAAAACTGATTAGTGTTTTCCACGTCTCACACTTTTATTAGTAAATAATACTTAATGACCATAATAACCCTATTAGTGTTAATGACCATAATAACCCTCACACTGTAACTTGGGGATTTGGTCATCTACACTATAGAAAACCTTTCTTCTACGTCAACATTCCTGAAAATGCTATAATGACCAAAACCTTACTCTATACCTCATAAACCATGTCATTAAGCAACATTTAAGAATGTTAAACGACATAATTATGAGATTTATGGCAAAAATGGACCTTATCCAAGAAAACATCATAAATTTCAAAAAGTCTCTTAGGTGGAATAAACCTTAACTCAAAGAAGCGGAGAAGTCAAAAATAGTTATCACATTAAAATCCCAAAACTCCCTTTATTTCACGAAAAATAAATGATTTAAAAAATAATCTCCTAAAAAAGATCACTTATATCATTTAAAGTAAATAATTGATTAAAAATATTTTCATTACAAACAAAAATTTAAAACTAAACATTTCATGAACGATGAAAATATTTATTATTCATTTATTTTTATAAAAGATATAATCGATCAATTTTAGGAAAACATTTTCAAATCATTCATTTTACGCAAAGCAAATGAAGCTTTAATAGAATCGTAAGACAAGCAACAAAGGGTAATGGTAGACTTTCATCGTTTTGTTTTTTCTAATTTCTAAAATTAATAGGACATAGATGTGAAAAGGCAATAAGATCGCTTAAAACTTCAATATCTTAGAAAGTAAGAAACAAAAGCCGAATTATCCTCTCTATATCGTTTGGAGTAATGTAAGGATCTACACAACACAAACAGAGATGCAGTTCCATCTTCTTCAAAGTCTGGGAAGGTTTGATCTCGGTCCCTGCCGGACGAGTTTTTTCTTCGGATTCTGTAGCACTAGCACTTTAATGGATTGAACTATGGGTCCTATAACCGCAAGAATCCGTGCTCAAGTAACTTCAAACAACTTCAAAGGGAAACATTCAATAGTCATCCTCCTAATTTACACAGTACTAAGTAGACAAACCTCTCCTCAAACCGCTAGTTTTATTGCAGCAACACGGGCCTATGATTGCACGGCTTTCGCCATGCCAAAAGCAGCTGCCGAAGCGATGGCACCGATCAAAGCGGTTTGCAACGCACTTTTGAAAGGTTTATTGTCGGTGAAGTAGCCCTTGGCATACCCGAAGATCAGCAAGGCCATCAGTGTCAAGATAACAGATGTTACCACAGCTTTTCCTGCTACTGGAATGAACATGTAGGGAATGAGAGGAACAAGCCCACCCAAGACGTAGGCAATGGCAATTGTGAACGCGCTTTGAAGCGCTCTCTTAGGATCTGGCTTCTCGAGTCCGAGTTCAAACCTGAAATCGCAGTATTTGGTTGCATTTTCAGTTGCTACATTTTGCTTCAGGCATTAATCAAGATTACCATCAATCATTCAATTGCCAACAAACTGTTGTATTCACAACACATTCGGTTCGTGGACAACAACTGCAACCTTGTCACTCAGCAAAAGACCAACAATGTGCTTTTTACACACATTACGCATCCACTCCTTTGAAGCCCGTTCACTTAATCCTTAATATGTGTGATCTCATCTCATGGCAGGAACATGCCAAATAACAGATGAAACTAATAGATCAATCAATCACTCATATTAAACAGTACCTCATTAATCTTGAGAGTATTACAATTCATTACATCCCTCTGCTTTCTTTGAATATTGCACTCTCAAAAAACAACAACCGGCATATTCTCCAGTTTTATTTCTCCTTGCAATTGTTATCCATAGACACCGTATGGTATAATTCAACACGCTTCAATACATAGCATGGGCAATTTGACCCAAGTAGTTTAGTTTATGAACAATCTTCACATTTGGGGAAAAAAGAGTAAAAGATACAAGATTCTTCGACAGTCGATCCCACTATTACTCAGATCCAGCCAATCATTCCTTCAGCACTCTAACTAAGGCAAAACGACCTGTGCCTCATAGGTAATTTTAGAAAGAAGAACTTTCAAATTTCTAAAGACTTTATCATCAGTAGGAACAACTTAAGAGCTGGGTTCATGGAGTCCCGAATAATGTGTCGAAGCATACAAAGAATCATAACACACAGCAGAACCTATACATAGGGTAAGGTTTACAAAGGAACCATCAAAGGGAGGATCGAAGGGTTTAATATAAGAATAAAACAATGAAGCGTTTCTCATTGATGCATTTTCATATGGCAGTTAGCAGTATGCAGAGCATATGGTCGAAAAGCTACACAACCCATTAAAAAATTGACATTCCTCTTTACATCATGTAAGAGTGTCGAAGATTTCATTGAAAGTAAAAGCATGACTCTGCTATCTTCTCTCTGTTCTCTTATGTGGTCTTTTTTATGTAAGGAGATTGTAGCCACAGCGCACTATTTTACTTACTAATATTGTCAGCAAACTCTCCTCAAGGTTTTCCATTTTCTACTGACGACAGGGTCACCCACATAATTGGGTCAAATCCAACAACAGTAATCATAACTTTCTTGAGATCAAAACAGAATATCTATCTTCATACTATTCTCACATTTCACACACAAAATTCATCACGTTAAGTAGTTCACTGGGATTTATAGCTTTGTTGATGTTACACATTCACAGAATTCCCTCATCACATTCAGATGTTCTTCTTGACTTTTCAGCCACCGAGGGGGCTGATTAACCATGCCAGACGAGGTATGTAAGAATTCAACTTACTTCATCATGAAATCAAGCCACGCCTGGGGCTTCTTCCTCAGAGCATTGACAACCGGACCATATTCATGGGGCTCTATACCATACCGTGCAAGAATCTCAGCTACCTCCGCAGCCTCTGCATTCAAGGAGCACTCTCCAAATCAGACGAAGATCTAGTGTCTCGAACAAGACGACGAGACCATATAGACCCAGCACGACTCTCGAATAGGGTAAAACATTATTGTATTGCAGAACTAGGATTTTTACTCATCCCATGTAAAAGTGGGGAAACCTGTATCTGGAACTCTGATGATCTCTTCTTGTTCTCTCTTCAACTCCCTCGCATAGTTGTCCGCCTCGCTCTTAGCCGCGAGATACCTGCACCTCCCCTCATAAGCGTACTAATCAGAAGGATAACCTCCACACACTCTTTACACCTATAAAGAATGTCAGTTTTACATGCTTCAATATTTTCTTGTATCATAATCACTTCCGCCGGGCTTCCACCAAATAGCCATATACTCTCATCAATATCTATTAGTTTGTTTAACATCACTAGCATCTTGGCTACGTTTAAGACCAACAACGCTCGTGGAAAAACAATATTCAATATGAAATTCGCATTCTTGCCATGATCCAGCTTAGGCGCATAAGACCAAACCGGTCAGCTCAAAAAACTGTGATCTCCTGAGATATATGTAGTTAGCTTCTTGTCCACTGTCAAGAAATGGAAAATGGGGATCTCACGCTTCTCCAGACGAGCAAGAATATCCCGCGTCATGTGGACGCTGGTCACAGCGTTCAGATTCACTCCGAATAAAAAAAAGTCTAACTTTTTTTTTCTTTTTTTGGCATGAGCAGTTGAAGGGGAGATGCGAAAAGGAGCGACCTTTAACGATCTCAGTGAAAAGGCAAGCGCACGGACTGGAGAGCGAGAAAAGACAAAAAAAACGGAGGAAGTACCCGCCGAGACCCATGGAGATGGCGCCGGCGGCGACCTCGGCAATGCCGGCGGTGAGCACGATGGACGAAGAAGCGTTGGCGCCGGACAGGCCGGCGGCGAGGGCGAAGGGGACGGTGAGGCCATCGGAGACGCCGATGATGATGTCGCGGACGATCTCGCCGGCGGTGAAGTGGGCCTCCTTGTGCTGGTCCAGGAGCCTCTGCTGCTCCTCTGCCGGCGGATTCCCCCCGTCGTTCCCGCCCTCGGCCATGATGGATCACGAGCGATTCCTTCTTGTGGGTCGCGGCCGGCGGAGGCGAAACGGGACGACGACACGACCGAGCGTGCGACAGGGACAGCGTGGATCGGCTCGAAGCGGGCGATCGCTCTTCTTGTCGTTTTGTACATGAATGAGTGGAGGAACCGAAGGGCCGGTGGCCGATGCTGTTCGTGCAGGTGCTATGTGGACTGTGGAGAGCAGTGGTGGCGAATCTCGGAAATATCGAATTCTGTAGGGACCCGGATGCAAACAAAGTTTACGCTGTTCTCTTGCCCAAACTAGGACGTTTGAGCAATTCCAAGATTTAGAGGGGCCCAAAAGGAAAATAGATCGAATTCCTGGATGACCCAAGATCCATGGCACGATTTACCGTTCTCTTTTTTACACATCCTTGTCATTTGATCACACACATCACGTGAAATGCTTAGATTAATTCTCATTGTAATAAATGTTAAATATTTTTGAGATTACATTCAATTCAAGACGTGCAGAACATCCGCTTCGAAGCTAATCATTACGAATGAGTTTCGATGCTATCTTGTGTCGAACGCGCGGTATCATTAGATGTATCATGAAAATATACGCAACATCCAAATCTTAAATTATGCTACATAAGCTATTTGCAAGAATATAATTGTCTCTGTGCTTCGAATTGACTCAGCTTGATGATGGAAAATCCATCTTTTGTCCTTGGCATGGAAAAGTAAAGGGTTAATACGACAAGAATCTTTGATCAAGAGGTCCAAAGTAATCACCTTTCTCCATTAACGCTTGACACTAAATACCATGGACACCCTTTTCAAAGTAGGAACTTTTTAGTGTGCTAATTTGCAAGGACATCAGTACTTCATTAGCAACTCTTGCGTCTGGCCTATGATTTTATTGTGATAATTATGCATGACAAATGAGTTACTGGGCGTTTAAATGAAAACCCTTTTCTTGTCCCGGCTATAGGATGAGGTATATACGTGGAGAAGACGAATGGGATTGGGAGGGGGCATCATGATGCATTTCAACTCTTTTTTGGTGGGTCAAAAGCATCTTTACATGCTTCTGGGTAAGCTCGATAGGTGTAAAGTTAGATCTACATCATTCCGGAGAATAGTACCTTTTTCATACTCCACTATCGTCCCTTAGTTTAATAAGCTGTGATGACACACTAGTTCTTCTCACTTATCATCTAGACATAAAGCAGAAGCCAAGGACCATTTTGACATTGCGATTAAACATACTCGGATATCATCAACTCGTCCAAACCAAGGTTGAAACAAAGAGCGAAAGAGAAAACCCAAGTCATATGGGGAAGCAAACAAGAGCCAAGCTATCCTCCGGATCAAGCTCTGAAGAGCTTGGCTATGGAGTAAGCGGCTGCAGAGGCGACAGCGCCAATGAGGGCAGTCTGGAGGGCGCTCCGGAGCGGCCGGTCACCGGTGAAGTGGCCCTTGACGAAGCCGAAGATGAGCAATGCAAGGAGCGTGATCCCGACGGAGGCAAGCACGGCCTTGTCAGCGATCGGGATCGCCATGTACGGTATTAGGGGCACCATTCCGCCAACTATGTAGGAAAAGGCGATGGTCGCTGCGCTCTGCAGGGCTCTCATGGGGTTTGGCTTCTCTAGTCCTAGTTCAAACCTGGGGGAAAGTTTTTTGGTCATTGCCATTATTAGTTTCAGGATTTAATGCAACTTGAGAGAGACAGAGATAGATTAATGGCTTACTTCATCATGAAATCAAGCCATGCTTGGGGGTTCCTCCTCAGGGCATTCACGACGGGCTCGTACTCGTGGGGCTCGACCCCATATTGTGCCAATATTTCGGCAATCTCGGCGGCCTCTGCAACATAATTCCTAGATATATCAGTCCCCTCTTTTCCCAAAATCATCTTCACCTCGTGACGCTAGCAATATCGCGTAAAAATGCAAGAGGAATCATATCGATAGACAAACAAATTCCATTCGATTTCACCTTCAAGTTAGTATAATGCTCTATGTTGCATTTATTGCTCGTTCTAAGTTTTTTTTTTTTTTTTGTCGGTTCTACTCTATTTATATTTTAATTAACTCTCACTCTCAGTCTTTTGTCCCGTGGGAGTCGAAACTCACACCTGAAACTAAATCGTCCCCACTCCAACTCCCGAGAGAATGTGGGGATTTGAACTCCCCATCTCCCCATTCCATGTTGGAAGGGTGGTTTTAGTTTTGTTCATTCTAAGTTATTTGCCCAAAAAGTGTGATTATATGATTATCATGTAACTGCAATATGAACGTGAAGAGACCTATGTCTGGCACGCTGATGATCTCTTCTTGTTCTCTCTTTAGTTCTCTATAGTAGTGATCAGCCTCGCTTTTCGCCGCCAGATACCTGCATAACCATTACATTCTGATTATACACGCTATTCAACTCACTAAAGGGAATACTAGAGTTAGTGGAGCATTCATATCATTAATCAGCTCCCAGCTACTCGAAAAGTACCCTCCAAGTCCCATGGAAATCGAACCAGCCGCGACCTCGGCGATGCCAGCAATCAGGATGATGGAGGATGGGACGTCAGCCCCAGAGAGGCCGGCGGCGAGGGCAAAGGGGACGGTGAGGCCGTCAGAGACACCGATGATGATGTCACGGACGACCTCGCTCGACGTGAAGTGCTTCTCCTCGTGGTCGTGCAGGAGCAGCCTCTGCTTCTCCAGGTCCGAATGCCCGTTGGGGGCCATAACGTTTCGCACCAGCTCGTTCGGCACAAAGAAACTATCGACAGAAGGAGCAACTGAATAAAGCCTTGAGAGTGATGAAGTGACGAAGAGCGAGTGTAGGGGCTTTAAATAGAGGCATAAGGGCGTGTGGAGATTGTCAATTAGTGCGTGTGTCCGGATGCAAATTAAGAAAGAAAAGTTGGTTCGGGCGTGTCTTTTTAGTAAACATCACTTCCATTAGGCGCACTACATTCATTTTTTTTTTTATTTTTAAAAAAGCACAACACGTCACGACAAAAAATTTGAGCAAACCTTAAAATAAACGGTTCATATTCAACAAACCACAGTAGCCCTTCTTTCATATTTTTCCGACCGGCTTGACCAGGATAAGGAGGGGCTACTAGTTTGACTGATACATATAAAAATTGTCATAAAAAATCGCATCATTTATGAAATTTTTAGATTTAAAATTACAGAAAGATAACCACTCGGATGTCTATAGACTTGGAAACCCATTGGTTCTAATAGACTAAGTCTCACCATAATATCATAGCTCATTCACTAATATAAAACAAACCCATTTATCATCACATGCCACTTAATAGATTAAGCTCATGTATGAATTGCCAAAGTTCTAAGGTTTCACTCTCTACTATAAAACAAACCCATTTATTGTCACATGACATTTAATAGATTAGGCTCGTTATATGAATCCTAAAAGTTCTAGGGTTTCACTTCCTTTTTCTCACCTTCCAGATTCCTGGAAAAAGCAAGGCCAGGGCAATCGATTGATAGGGGTCCGCATGTTTTACGGGCGTGGACCGGGGGGGATGCGTTCACTTTGGAGTCGGTTTGTCCTATCCTCTGTCCAAATTCCGATCTGGTTCGTCCACCAATTGAAAATAATGATGGAACTCAAAATTTTGGATATTCATTCGGATCGACAAAGTCACAGTCACCGGTCACTAAAGGCGTGTGCCTAACACAAGGCCGCTCTCTTCCAAAGGTTGGAAGAAAAGCTTTGTCGGTATGGATGGAGAAAAGACATTATCTCCCTCTACCCTAAAAAAATAAAAGAAGAAGAAGAAGAAATGTGAGATCACTCCAAACAAGAAAATACTATATAAGACCCATAATTTCTTTTTATCGAAATAAGATGTTACCTTCAATACGTTATAGAAACACTTCTAAATAAATGGAGTTAACTGCTCGTAGCCGGCGAAGCTCTCCCCTTGTGAGTCCATGACTAGGGTTACATGCTTTGGGGCGTGACAAAATTGAATAAATGGAGTTAGCTGCTTGTATCTGGCGAAGCTCTCACCTTGGGACTTCATGATTATGCTTTGGAGCATCATGTCGATTGTGCTAAGAGGGCCCTTCCCGTACATATGTCTAGTTTCACTTGTGAGAGAGTCCATAATGATGGTGAAAACTAAGCCAGAACTTTCCCCTTTTAGTTTTTTATTACAACAAAAGCCTTCATCGGTAGAGAGTTGTAATTGACACTTCGACAACAAATTCTATGTAGAACTTGAAATTCTCTCTCAGTAAAATGGAAGTCTAAACGAAGAATTTGAGACAGATGGAGAGACATCGGATCTGACCCTCAAAGATCTTCATTCTAACTTGAGTATTAGGCTGCATTTCAAAAGCAAAAGCTAGTTAAAGTTCCTTTTCAATCAATCAAATGAAGATCTACATTCACTTGCTTGTTTGTTTTCTAATCTACAAAGATTCGAATAATTCAACAAAAGTCATGGAGACTAAACTTTTTAATTAATGAACGTGAAACTGAAGAAATGGCTCTAAACTCATGAAGATAAAATAGAATTTTCGGCACGTGATGACTACTTTCTTTTTGTGATAAAAAAAAAAAAAAAGAAGAAGAAAAAAGACAGCATGACAAAATAATTACTGTATATTTTATTCAGATGCAATCAATGATTATTCTCCAAAAGCTCAGGTTCACACGCGTATGGATGGGAAATCATTCCTGCTATGCTTTTTAGACATGTGGGTTTCTTCCATTTGCCCAAAATATCTCCATCTTGGACATCATAATTCATTATGCCTCCCCGTTCAGACAATTTATCCATAAAACCATGTGCCTTGTCCTCGAATAATAATGATTAAAATTAGGTTAAGATTTGATTTGTTTCATAAAAAAATAAATAATTTAAAAATATATATATTTTTAAAACAATCGTTTATATTAATAGAAATAATTAGTCATCGAGAAATGTTCTCATTATCGACAACAAATTATGTTTCAATAATATTTTTCATTTGCTATGTCTTTGTACATGATATAAGTTATCATTTTTAAAAAAATATTTTTCAAATCATTCATTTTTTACAAAACAGACGAAACCTAATATCACCAAAAATTTGAAAAAGGTATGTTATACCACGTTTATTCCAAACTAACTTTAGTGTCACAAAAAAATTCTGAGCTAGTTACACTCATAATAAATCAACCAAAATTTTAGTAGAAATTAGGGATTTTAGCAAACTTTTCAAAATGTGAAGGAGCTCTTATGGCGGATGTCCCAATTTTAGTTCACTTCCTTCAGATGTGGTGTCCCAAAATAAGGTTGTTTCGGAGATCATTTTACGTTGAATTTCAAAGTGGGATTCACGTCATACACCCGCCATCTGAGTTGTTTGTCATATGTGTTTACTAGCCAGCGTTATAACAAGAATATCATACGGAAGCTAACGGCATGTAGATTTAGTACGAGTATATCTAATTTCTTTGAAATTTTTTTGTGATGTGAAAATTAACTCGGAATAAATGTGATACGAATGTATCGGTTTGATATTTTTATGGTACAATCCTAATAATAAAGGGTCATCTTTCTTGGATAATGTAGCTCAATTTAGGAGTTGATTAACGCCACGTGAATTCACATTTCATGAATCGGGGACATAAAAGTGCAAAAAAAAAAAAAAAAAGAAGGAAAGAAAAAGTTATTAGCTCACCTGAGTTAATAATTTGGGGGAAGCAATTATTGAAAAAAGAGTAAAGTGACATGCATCGAGCACCAAGTTTCTGACCCACATAATTACCCTAGAGTAATTTTTTTATTTAAGATATATGTATATATACTTTTTGAGTTAGGGTGGCATAAAGTTTCACTTTCATCAATGTGAAAGTCTGATAAAGTGACAAGAGAGAGCTCCAGAATCCCATTTTTTCGTTTTGCTTTTCTAGTAAAGTTGCTTTGATGGGTCTGAAAACTCAAGAACATAGCAGACAAGTACGTGGCATTTTTCTTCTCCGATGCCGATTAGTTTGACCAATTTTTCATTTGAAAAAATAATACAAGTGCTAACCCGACACATAATGTGATTTTGAAATTTAAATATATTCAATATGTTACTTAAACTTTAACTCAATATGCAGTGCCATTCCTCCACTTTTAAACCGTTCAATGTAATTCTTAAATCTTTGGTACATGTTTAATTTAATGGTTGATGTTGTCTCCGAACTTGAATTAATAGAAGAGCAATATTAAACATTTTCATATGGTTCAAGGATTAAATTTAACATGTAGCTGAAATACATGAACCACATTATACAATTTAAAAATTCAGAGACCATATGGTGCATTGAGATAAAATTCGATGACCACATTACACATTCGATTAAAATTTAAAAGTTATTCGTCTCATTATCCCTTTTAATTTTATCCGATACATTTGACTTGCATTGAACAAAACTTCCATGAAAATGAACTCCATGATAAAATATTACTAGGTACCCTGGCACCACAACCCAGCTACTTATGGGTCAAAATTGTTTTCTTTTTTGAGAAAATGTCTTCCCAATAAATTTAAAATGCAAGTGTGGGTAGTACTTGGAAATAGATACTATGGGAGATCAATTCAACACGCACGAGCTAAAATTTCTATTTACTTGAAGACCTCATTAGATAAATAGTTATCACCGTGTTACAAAGCCAAACTTTCTGATAATCCATCAAAAAGAGAACTTCAATTATCATTATTGACACGTGATACACACAGCTGGACTTTCTTAAATAATCAATCGTGCCCGACCATCTTCCTTCCCCAAATTCTCATGTCAATCTCCATGTAGTAGGAACAAAGTCCCGTCCAAACTTTAGATATGTGATGAGTTCAACAGCGATGGATCACAAAAAAAAAAAGAAAAATGCTTCAAGAAAGTCCCTGGAAAAACCAAAAATAAGTCACTCTCCTTCCTCTCCTCACGCCACCATACCTTTTTCCCCATGAATCCAGCTCGCGAATTGGAATCTGAATTCCTGGCATATGAGGCACGAGCCCACTGCGAAGAACAAAAGCGGCAGGAGAGACTTTTTTCCATCGACGGTAATGGTGGTCATCACGTTCTTCGTGTCTGTTTCTTTACCCTTTGGTGGGTATGATTTGCCCCTGCTTTTCCGATTGCTTTTTTCCTGTCTTTTGCCCCTATGGCATGTGTTGTCCACACGCACCGAAAAAAAACTGGAAAAAGGGGGGATGACATTAGAGAGATGGGAACGAAATGGGAAAAAGGGAAAGCGATTCGCTGGCTTTCCCTGCTTTTTTTGTGGGGGGACTGGCCTTGTGTGATTCCCAGGGCAGTGTGCCACACGCCACAACGAATTGACCGCCGGAGAAGATGAGGGAGAAAGAAAGGAGTATGTTCGCTTGGTCTTTGAAAGAATAGCGGGAATATATATATATATATATATATATATATATATATGAGCAGACTCCATAATAATTTATAACAATTTATCATTTGATTTTTTATGATATTGTTCTTACAGTAAATTAAACACAATCCCATAATAAATTTCTTATTATGATTGTGTCAATTCAATTCTTAACTTTTTACAATTATACTAATTTAATCCATCCGGCCAATTTTGATTGATCGATGCTAAAGTGGACTGACAATATGACGTGGCAATTTTAAATATTTTTTATGATTTTTTTCTTTTTCTTTTTCTTTTTCTTTTTCCTTTTTCTTTTTTCTCTTCTTCCTCCTTTGGCTTCTTTTCCCCATAATGGCCGACGAGGCTTTGGTGAGGCAACTTCGCCTAGATCTAGGTGAGGTTGGTGAAGGCAACCAAGGCCTCACTAGCCATGGGCAAGGCCACCTTCACCCACGACCGGCAAGGCCATGGCAAGGCTGGCCTCGCCTAGATCTAGGCAAAGCCACCTCGCTTGAGGCCCCCATGCCTAGAGAGGGCGGCAACCCTCGTTGACGGCCAACGAGAGCTTCGTAGTCCTCGCCCAATGGTCAGCGAGCATTGCCAGAGCCTCGCTAGCCACTACAAGGAAAAGAAGCCAAAGGAGGGAAAAGAAAAGGAAAGGAAAAAGGAACATAAAAAAATAAAATAAATAAATAGAATTATTAGAAAATTGCCACATCAGTGTTAGTTAGATGACAAGCGCCAGCCAATCAAAATTGGCTGAATGAATTGAATTAATCAAGAAAAGATTTAAAGTCAGATTGGCGTAATTACAATAAGTCTAGGACTTTTTCGATAATTTTTCCCTTTTCTTTTCAGGGAAGTGATGCTGCCAGTGGGTGGAAAAAGATGCAACGCTTTTGACCCCTGGACATCCCAATCTTCATCAATTTCTTAATTGGGAAAGTTTCTCTCATTTTGCTTTGCCTCCTTCACTTTCGCAACACGTGACGATTTGCCCCTTTCATCTATACGTCGACTATTCATCTTAGCCTGGATTCAGCTATGCTCAGAAGGACAGTGGAGCACGACGAATGGCGATGTTGCTTGGCTACGGTTGTCCTTATGAGTCAAGAATGTTGAGTTTACTTCTCCATTTAAATGAGTCGCATAGGAACGAGTGGCAGTCACTTGAAAAGTGTACTCAATATAAAAACGTGAGACATATGGACCCGGATCGTGTATAGATAAAAGGACCCAAAATAAAATACAGAAGTGAGGAGGAGACAATTTTAACGCTTAAGAGTGTACTTTCGCAAAAGTTCATGCATCTTGAATCCATCATAGCATCTCTCTCTCTCTCTCTCTCTCTCTCTCTCTCTCTCTCTCTATAGCTCTTGGCTAATCCACATCTGACTTTGCTTAGATCGAATTGAGAGAATTCCCAACGACATCTGCTTTTAAAAGTTACTGAATGCCCTTTGTTTATGGTGATAATCATGAGGGTCTTGGCTAATCCACATCTCTCTCTCTCTCTCTCTCTCTCTCTCTCTCTCTCTCTCTCTCTCTCTCTCTAGCTCTTGGCTAATCCACATCTGACTTTGCTTAGATTGAATTGAGAGAATTCCCAACAACATATGCTTTTGAAAGTTACTGAATCCCCTTTGTTTATGGTGATAATCATGAGGGTCTTTGAGACCGTAGAGATCTTATCCTCATAGGCACTGGAGGGGTACATCCCCCCCCCCCGCCTTCTCTCTCTAAGATCTCACTTTATGGCACTGGAGGGGTACATCCCCCCCCCCCCTTCTCTCTCTAAGATCTCACTTTATCTCCACTGACCATTACTTTAGTGCCTCATGTCCAAAAATACAGGTTTCTTTAACAGTGCTATTGATTATCATTGGTAAAAAGAAACGCCGGAGACTTTTTCCCCGGTAAGTTATTTATAATTTTATCATCATTTTTACGAAATTATCAACTTTTTGATAGTTTACAAATCAGTAATTTTATAATAACTTAGCCCTTTTTATTTGCATAACTTACTTAATGCTTCAAATTTGCTATCATTTATATGAGGGAAAAGGGTCAAAAAAGTCCTAATTTTTTTCTATTTGTGTCAATTTAGTCCTAAACATTTTATTAGTGTCAATTTAGTCCTAAACATTTTCACTTGATATCAATTTAGTCCTAAACTTTTTGACTTTGTGCCAATTCAATTCTTTTCGATTAATTTTGAACAGATTTTGCTAACTGGACATTGGTCGATTAATGTGGCACGACTAACACTAATGTAGACAACTTTAAATAATATTTTAATATTTTTTCAAAATTTTTGTTATTTTCTTTTCTTTTCCTTTTTTTTTTTCTTTTTTCCTTCTCCTTCTTCCTCCAACTAGTCATCGGACCTCGGGGACTAGCCAAAGGCAATGGTTGGCAAGGCTCACTTTCACCAGCCATGGTTGGGGCTAGCTCAAGGCCGTCCAGGCCGCGAGGTGAGGCTCATCCTCACCAAATTTGGCAAAAGTCAAGCCTTGCCGGCCATACACAAAATTGGCCTCACCCGACCATTGGCGAGGGCTTTAGCCCTCGCAAGCACAACCTCACGAACTCTGGCGAGGTCGATCTCAACCTTGCCGGCCATCGTCTCTGACTAGTCACTAAGGTCCAATGACCAGCTCGAGAAAGGAGGAGGAAAAGAAAAAAAAGAAAAAATAAATAAAATTAAAATTTGAAAGGAAGCAAGAAAGAGCGAGGAAAGGAAGAGGAGATAGATGGTTTATGGAAAAAAAAATCGTATTTTTTCATTGTATTTCCCTAATGTACAAGCCTTTGTAATTATAGTATAGAATAGGTACAATAAATCGCAATGATATATCCTATAAATCAATCTTAATCTCAATCTAATCCCCAATTGATTTTGTGCATGATTATAATCAAAATGGGTTCTCGAGCATATCTTTAGAATCTCAAGCATATATTCCAACACTCCATCTCAAGCCGGTGGCTTATAGATGTCCAAAACACCTAACTTGCTCAATAGATATGCATTTTGTCTTGGCACAAAAGTTTGGTGAAAATATCCGCAAGTTGCTTTGTGATTCCAATTCCTCTTGTCTCAATTATCCCTTCCTGAATTTTTTCTCAAGTGAAATAACAATCCACTTATATATGCTTTGTTCTTTCATGCATTATAGGATTTGCTGCAAGCTTGAGTGCCGCATCATTGTCACAAAACCACTTTGTTGGACCCTTCAATTGTATTTCGAGGTCCCAAAGTAAACCTCGTATCCATACAATCTCACATGTAATCTTTGCCATAGCTCGATATTCTGCTTCGGCTAAAGATAAAGATACGGTCGCTTGCTTTTTGGTCTTCCATGAAAGAAGAGATTCTCCAAATTTAATACAGAAGCCAGTGATGGATCTTCGGCTCATAGGGCAAGTTGCGTAATCTGCATCACAATATGTTGTCATTTCCATATTGCACTTCTTGGATAAGAGTATCCCAAGTCCTAGGCACTTCTTCAATACTTCACGACCTTCAAAGCAGTGTTTATGTGGGATTGCTTCGGACTGTTCATAAATTAACTGAGTATCTGCACCGCATATGATATATCAGGCCTGGTCATAGTCAAATATATGAGTTTTCCAACGAGTTTCTGGTAACTTGAAGGATCTTTGAGAATGGGATCATTATCTTCAAATATTCCCATATCGTAATTGGCTGTGGTTAGTTTAATATTTTGCTCACTTGGAATAACTGCTGGTTTGCACCCTGATAGTCCTGCCTCTAATATAATTTCCAATATAAACTTTCACTAACTGAGAGAAATTCCTTGATTGGATCAAGCAATCTCAATCCCAATGAAGTATTTAGGTACTCCTAGATCTTTTATATGGAATGTAATATGCATATATTTCTTGAAGCTTTCTATAGCATCTTTATAATTGCCCATGATGAGAATATTGTCAACATATATCATCAAGAAAATAGACGACATACCTTTAGTCCATGTGAATATGGCGTAATCATATCTAGACTATTTGAAGCCTGCAGTTGTGAGAGCATCGGCAAATTTGGCATACCATTGCCTAGAAGCTTGTTTTAGGCCATAAAAGGGATTTGCGGAAACGACATACTATTCTCCCCCTGTCTCCATAAACCCTGAGAAATATCCATGTAAATTTCCTCATCCAAATCTCCATGAAGGCATTATGCACGTCCATTTGATGTAATGGTCAATCATGGATAGCTGCAATGGATAAAAAAGATCAAACTATGACATCTTTAGCCACTGGAGAAAAAGTTTCATGATAATCAAAGCCTTCTCGCTGAGTAAATCCTTTAGCCACCAAACGAGCTTTCTAGCATTCAATGGAGTCATCAGCTCGATATTTAATTTTATAAACCCACTTGCATCCAATCGGCTTTCTGTTTGAAGGTAGGGTGACTAGATCCCAGGTATGGTTGGCAATTAGTGCCTGTAATTTTGCTGCCGTAGCCTCTTGCCATCGTGGATCACTAGCTGCCTCATCATAACTAGATGGTTCCCTATCTTCTAATATTCGACTAATGCAGCATCTATGTTCTAATGAAAGCTTATGAAAGGAAACATAAGAGAAGATCAGGTAATGAATATATCGTGAATTGAGAGAGGCACAAACATAATCCTTTGTCCATGTTGGTGGGCATGTAGGATGACCAGATTGTCGAGGCGGATCCACTCGTGGTGGAGGAAAAGAGGTGTCCTCAGTGATAATATCCTTAGGGTTGTCTTTCATGTCTAACAAATTCTCAAACACTTGTTCCATAACGGTCTTCGATGTCAGATTTTCAAGAGAAATTGGAGCCATTGCTAGTGGAATAACCTTTTCCGGAGGTGCTATTAGAACATACTCAGGAGACAAATCTTCCTCAGGCAAGAAACAATGAAGATTGTTTGTGATGTCCGGTCTTTCATTCGAGGATTCCTTTTCACAAAATGGGAAGACATCTTCATGAGAAATAACATCTCTACTTACAAAGAATTCTCCCGTCGATGGTTCAAGGACACAATATCCCTTTTGTAGATTGGGATAGCTCATGAATATACAGCGTCAAGCACAAGGGCCCAACATAGTTGCATAGCACAAACACCTAAAATCCCTTAAATGATCTAGTGCTGGTTTCTTCCCAAAAAATAGTTCAAATGGAGTTTTTCCATCTAGTATCCGAGTAGGCATATGATTGATGAGATAAGCTGCAGTAACAATGCAGTTGCCCCAATAATTCTCCAAAATGGATGCCTGGAATTTCAACACACATCCAACTTCTAGAAGATTGTGATGTTTATGTTCCACCACCCCATTTTGTTGTGTGGTGCATACACAGGAACTTTCATGAAGGATCTCATGAGATGAAAAAAAAGGAAGTGCAATCATGGTTGAAGAACTCTTTCCCATTATCACTGCGGACTCGCTGAATAGATCTTCCAAATTGATTTCTGGACAAGGTTATAAAAGTTTTCAAATGGAAGAAAACTTGTCCTTTTGACTGCATCAGAAAAACCCATTTGACACGAGAATAATCATCCACAATTGTCAGAAAGTAACGTGACCCATCATGGTGTAATGTGTGATAAAGTCCCGAAACATCCACATGAATTAAGGAAAAAATGTCACTTGCACAAGTTTTGCTAGAGGGAAAAAGGATACGTGACTGTTTTGAGAGAGGGCATATATGACACTTAGAGTAAGGAAATGAAGCACTATGACCCAATCTTGAATGCATAAGAAATTATTTATCATTGACAGTCATATTACACAATGATATTTTATTTTAGGAGATGGATGACAAGTCAAAATTACTTGGGAAATTGGTTAAAAAAAAAAACAATCCTTCGGAAAGACTACCTAAGCCCATCAGTTTGCCAGTCGAAAAGGCCTGAAAGAAGCAAGTGTTAGAATCGAAGAATACACAACATGAATTTTCCTTGCAAACTTTGGACATGGAAATAAGATTAAATAAAAATTCTGGAACATAGAGGACATTTTGGAGAGTGATTTGAGAACTGAGTTTGACTGTGCCCGTCACTGTGACATGAGTAATATTCCCATTGGGCAATTGCACAGAAACAGGGAGATCCAAGTTCCTATGCATATTTGCAAATAATTCCTTCTCACAAATAATATGAGCACTTGCTCCTAAGTCAATTATCCATGCCTTCCTTGAAATAGAATTGGTCAGACAACAAGGTATACGTGAAAAACTTCCTCCTTTGTTCGAAGTGTCCAACTTCTGCAATGCCTGCATCAACTATTGATAATGTTCATATGTAACGAGTCGATTAGCATTAGGGCCAGTGACTTGGTATGCTGCAGAAAATTCCTTCCTTGTTCCTTTTTCTCCGAGTTTTCCATCTAATTTCCAACAATTATCTATTGTATGGTGCGGACGTTTACAATATTTGCAATATAATTTACCTTTCCCTCTCGAATTTTGACCATAATTTTTGGAAGACATTAAAAAAATTTGACTATCGGATCCTTTTGCCACAGAATCATCCCCACCGTCCAATTCAATTAAAGGATTGGATCCTTTCGAGCCGTCCAATCAGCGCGGACGATCTAGGCCGCCCATTCCTTCCCTTTTAAGGGAACGTGTATCAACCCCTCCAAGAAAACCTAGCGCCTCTCGTCGGTCTTTCTCCTGGCCTAGGGTTTTTTACCCCGAATCTCATCACTTGCCGCGGTTTGCAAGCACGATGTTGTCGCCTCCTCTCACGAACTCTAGTGATGCAAGCTGCTGGCTCTCTTCCTGGACGGCCAGTTGGAAGATTTGCCCAACAGGTGGCACCGATTCTATCGCCAGGATCTGTGAATGAGAAGTCAGGTATGATTCGTTCAAAATCAACAAAAAAAGAGTTGCTTCTAGTCCCTCGAGCTTTTCTTCAGTAGCTTCAGGTCATTCCAAAGCGATGATAGCTTGTTATCACAAGCCGTGACTGTCATATTTCATTGCTTGAGTTCACTGAGTTCCTGCATAAGGGAAAAAAATCCGGGCTCAGTCTAATTTGTCGTACATTTGTTTGATGTTTTCCCACATGTCCTTCGAGTCCTTCGTCGGTGGGAGGTCGGCCGCAACTTCTAGAGATATATAGTTGCCAATCCACGTCCGAACAAGTTGATTGCATTTTCTCCAATGTCAGGCCAGTCGCTCGTTAGAGGGAATCGGGACGGTTCCGTCAAGAAAACCATCTTATCCTTTGTCACAAGAGCTCACTGGAGATCCTGTGATCACCTAGAGTAGTTCTTTGGCCCAGTCAATTGCAGACTGATAAGTCGCAATTCGAGGCCGTCGACAGTCAACACGTATAGGGATCGCCGGGCTCCGATCAGCCGATGATGGCCGCAACCGGAAAGGGCAAAAAGCCGAGCAAAAAATTTGGGTAGGGATTTGTCCCTAAACCCAAATTGCTTGACCCGATTCCATAACCCGCATTAAAAAAACACGGGTACAGATTTGTTCCCATACCCTGTTCACCCGACCCGCTTGTCTACTCCAATCAAATGGCTGGGCTTGCCCCACTTATGGTTAGTGGGCTCTCTTCGGGCTTGGCCCAAAGTACCATGGATAGGGTACCCACTGGTAAGAATGGCCCGGAATGGGTTGCCTTAGACTAGACTAAGCGTGGATGGGTCGCCACTGCATGAGTAGGGCCTGCAACAATTGTTGTTGAGTCACGGGAATCACTATAGATAGATCTTGATTCTATGAGAATTGTGGCATAACTTCTCCAATAGGCTGGTTGTCAGAAGCATATGGGTGGTTTTGTGGGTTGGTCATGGCGGCAAGAAAAAATTCACTTGTTTATTCTTCCTCTTTAAAAAATATGATTTCTTCACCAAATGGTAATTATGTTTCACAGGTGAGAATTTCTTTGGCAGGCAATCGAAGCGAAAGCTAAATCAAGAGCTTGGTTGCTCTTATACCATGAAAGGAAGCAAGAAAGAGTGAGGAAAGGAAGAAGAGATAGATGATTTAGGGAAAAAATCGTATTTTTTCATTGTATTTCCCTAATGTACAAGCCTCTATAATTATTGTACAAGATAGGTACAATAAATGGCAATGACATATCATGTAGATCAATCTTAATCTCAATCTAATCCCTAATTGATTTTATGCATGATTATAATCAAAATGGATTCTCAAGCATATCTTTATAATCTCAAGCATATCTTCCAACAAAATTAAAAAATAAAAAATTTCAAAAAAATATTAAAATATTATTAAAAATTATTCACGTCAGCACAGACTGTGTCATGTCAGCAAAATCCAACCAAAGTTAGTCGGAAAGATTGAATTGGCACCAAACAAAAGACTTGGGACTAATTTGGCATTAATAAAATGTTTAAAACTAAATTGGCACAAATGCAAAATGTTTATGACTTTTTTTACACTTTCCCTTTATATAATATTTCAACTAAATTAGAGTGACTTACAAAATTTGATCAACTAAATATTATCAACTAATTTTGAATTAGTAACACTCACTTGAATTACTTACAAATGTTGAACAGTCTTTTTTTCTATTTACCAACTCTTTTGTTGAGTCACAAATTTTTAGCTTCAATGGTTAGCTACCCCTTACATTATGGGTAAGCAAGCAGACCGGTTCGCAAGTTGAACCAAGCCTAACTAACTTTACTCAACCAATTTAAGGCCAATTCACAAAAGGATCGATCTAGTTCTCTAATCTAAAAATTGAAAACTAGCCTCGACTGATTCAATTTCCTATTCTATAAAGAAACCTAGAACCAAATCGATTTTGAACCAATTTAGCTATATATAACACTAAGTAAATTCTTTTACTCTTTTTCTAAAACATATAATATTTGTTAAAATTGAATATATTTTGACATATTATTCTCAAGAAAGAATTGTATTCATGTTTGCTACATGCCTATGTATATCTAATCAAATGAATAAAGAAAAAGGATAACCCTAAAACCGATCATTCCTACCTTACATTAACTAACTCTATCACAATATGAAATACATATAGCCCATTATTCTCTCATTAAATTACCACTTAGTATTGGTTACCAATTCTTGTTTAAGTTATTTATCGAGCTTTGATCTCTAGTCAACTTCGGTCAACACTGAAAAATCTTAGATCAAAATTGAGGTGTCCATAGGCACAATCACCACACTAATTTAGTCCTCTTGTCGAGACCAACGGGTAGAAATCTCCACAAGGTGCATATCATACATCTACCAAGCATAACAATTGACACTAGGCGAGACCCTGTCGTGTCACTTTATAGTAGAAGGCAACAAGCAACAGTGCTTGCTTAGGAAGAGCCAAATCTTGAATGAAAAATAGTCCACAATATGTAGAGTGCATTTGATTCGGCATTTACCTAAAGTCTTTTAAGCTAAACTACTTTGCATTTACATAATGGGCTTTCAAAATGCTGCACCAAACGCACACGTACTAATGAACTAAATGGATGTCTTGAACCAAATACAGCTAGAATTGCCATCCCCGATAGCTAAATGAGGATCTCTGCGCTTCAGTAGCGTTTTCCAAGAGCACGAGCAGTCATTCGGAATAGACAAAGACCAAATGAATCTAAACTCTAGCAAATGCCATGTTCAGAAGAGAAAACAGAACCTGAGAGCATCTACACAACCTCTCATCGAAGTAGCATAAAAACTGGAAAAGAGTGGCAAGTAACATTGACTACTGTGATTCTGTATTGTTGGAACATCCATGTATATCTCAGACATTCAAGAATCGCTTCAAATTCAAACTGCCATTTATGTAATTCTGAAGCCCAATCAGATGACTCATCGGTGATGTGGGGAGAAAAGAAAAGAGTGGGAATAAGTGGGTTAATTATACAACGTCGTCTAGATTGAATTTGGGAGACAGTTGCAAGCGACCAAGCTGAACTAGAAGCTAATTACAAAACCAAAACAAACAATTCACAGTTGACCAGAGAATACTCGTGGAATTTGGCCGCTGCACAAACCCTGACGGCAATTCAACAAAGGAGAATCAAGTGAATGGATTAATATGAGCAACAATAGTTTTCAATGGTAAGGAAATAATCCCAAAAAATAAATTAACCTTTAAAGACCACAGGTGTTGCCTTGCCTAATGGGGAAAAATGGTTAAAGGCAACATCTAGAAGTACTTTTTTTTTTTTTTGGGAGGCTTCTAGAAGTACTTCTTGAAAGTACTAAACGAAGCAATTAAGCAAGACCCAAAGTAGGACATTAAGTAGGAGCTTCAAATTTTCTTCACTGTCTGCAATCTAAATTAGACTTTGAAATACGACCACAAAGACCAACAAGAGACGAACGCAACTATTCATGGCTTGATGCAAATAAGCTATTGAAGAAATATAGCAATTGTACTATAAAGTAAAGGCCATCAATCATTAATCACTAAGTGAAATCACACCTCTTCAGTTCAGGTCTCCAGATATTTTCCGCATGAAACATCTCGGAAGAACGAAAGTTCAGTCAGAATCATCATCAGAGGCATAAACCAGGGAAGCCTTATGTTGCCTTTCTCTAGTGTTACTAGTTTTTCTTCTCTTTTGCAGAAGGTGGAGGCTAAGGGTTCCGGTTGGGGTTAGCTGCTCAAACTTCACTTCAGCAAAATATGAAGCAATATTCTCAAATCCTCATGACTACAGACTGAAGAGCAAATAAGTC
Organism: Eucalyptus microcorys; assembly: GCA_014182515.1. NCBI lineage: Eukaryota > Viridiplantae > Streptophyta > Magnoliopsida > Myrtales > Myrtaceae > Eucalyptus > Eucalyptus microcorys. Next base: position 28,075,968 of record CM024568.1, on the reverse strand, counting down.
AAGCAATCAAGCACGTACAAATTTAGGTAAAATGGAGCCCTCAATTCAGACTCGCAAAAAAGAATCGAAAAGAAGTGTTGTGAATGAGAGTAACACCACAGAGGAGGAGGAAAAGAAGAATAAGATTCAATATGCCTCTTCAGTTCAGGTCTCCAATATATTTCCGCATGAAACATCTCGGAAGAACGAAAGTATTGTTACATTCATCACAAGAGGCATTGATTGTTACGTCCTAAATTGCTAGGGAATAAAGCGCTCAGCTGAGCAAATTGGGCCACTCGAATCTTGAAAGTCGAGGAGCAACAATTTGAAATGACAGCCTGAACAATGTTGCCACCAGACCACATCCAGAAATAAGGCATTAAAAGAAAAAAAAAAAAAACAAAGACACGAGGCCTATAACTTCCGTTTTGGGAACTATTTACCTCTCACCAAAACAACAGAAATTTGCAATGCCAAAAGAAAGGAAAGAAAACCAAAGTGAAGCAATCAAATAAAGCCCTTATCAAGAACATAGACAGATGGTACACGCCTCTTCAGTTCAGGTCTCCATAATTCTTCCACATGATGCATTTCGGAAGAACGAAAGTATTCAGATGTTCATCCTCAGAGGCGCTACACCTACTGTCTTAAAGTTTAAATGAGCAGATAACGTCCCTTAAAACCCACAAAACAGATCTAAGGTAAACAAAGATTATAGCTTTCTTGCGTCCTGTACTTGCAGAAAGCAAAACAAACATAGATTAGATGTAAAAGAGATCGCTCATTTGTGCCTCGTCAGTTCAGGTCTCCAAAACTTTTCCTCACGGAACATATCGGAAGAACGAAAGTATCGCAACTTCATCACGGAGGCAAAACCATACAGTGGCTGTCCTTAAATCTATATAATGCCCGCAATCACGCCCGAATCCCCGAAATCAAAAATGGCATTTTCTCATCGAAAACGGAAAGAAAAGCGGGAAAAGAAAGAGACCCACAATCGAACCCCGCAAGGAAAAGGGGGAGAACGAAGAAAGATCCCAGCCCAAGTCGTGAACAGCAGCGAATAAATCAAGGGTATACTTGCATAGATGGATACAGCATCCGCAGCATCGAGAGTCGACACCGTTTCGAAGCAAGCAACGGGACCCGAATATGGTCTCGAGCAATGAAACAGCAGAGCTAACGAATGCAAGGTGGACTCGGGGAGGGACGGAGCGATTCGGCGGTATGGCCGACCTCGCTGCGGCCGAGCAGCTGAAGCCGACAGCTTCCTCGTTAGGTCTGAGGTAGTCCCTGTTTTTATAGAGGCGAACGTTGCGTAACCCTAGCGCTTTGTTCCTGCCTCTTGATCCTTTGCTTCTAGATTCTGTTAATTACAGTTTTGGTCCTTTGATCATTAAAGTTTGTGCCATCTAGTCCTCCATCTTTTTTTCACATTTGATCCTTTGTCTTTTGTAATTTGTGCAATACGGTCCTCCGATTGTTGATTAACCATCAAATTACTAATGAAGTGGCCCAAAATTTTGGACATGTAGCGTTCATATTGGGCCATATTGGGGATTGACAAGAAAAGGAATATGCACTAATGCAAAGTGAAAGAGAGAACGTGAAGAGGGTCGCTCGACACGACACTATACCTAACCCCACTCAAAAGGCCGCGAGGGTGCGGCGATCTTCGATGGGTTCGAGTGGGGGTTGCCGGATCGAGAGACCGAGAGAGAGAATAGTTAAGTGTTGTCAAGGGTAGTAGACATGTTGGCATCATTGCTTCTTTCGGCAATATCTAATGGTGGCATGACTCGCTAATGGCGAGCAAGGGTCCTCTAGCTCCATGAGACCCCATCACTTCAAATTACCACTAGAAACGACAAGGGTCTTTTAGCCCTTGCTAGCCGTCACCCTCACCAATTAGGCTGCGTTTGATCGTCCGAATTTTTAAACATGATAGAACTAGATATGATAGGATAAAAAATCCATGGATTTCTTCATATCCCATCAATTGTTTGGTGAACTACGGATTTAAAATCGAATATCTTCATATCCTATCCAATTTACTGTTTGGTGAACTACGGATTGAAAGTCGAATATTCTCATATCCTATCCAATCTACTGCAAATTGATGATGTGTTCGTCAGTATTTGGCTGGAAATTTGGGGAGATTTTAGTCAAAATATATCATTTGCATAAAATCAAAGTTTGACTCCTTAAATGACAATGAAAGTCAAATGGTTGGATTGCAAACATCCCTTAAGTGTAGTGACCATTTGCTAAATTCCCCAAATATTAGAGTGATTGATCGCATTTTACAACTTCTAGAGATGTCACATAGAAGGACAATGATATCGTTGCCTATGACACTCCAAGTAGATTGAAAAAATGAGTGGCATAACCATGAGATTGTGGAACTCCGAAGCTATTTATACTAAAACTATCATGTTTCATTTGGTTGTTAAGATAAGGATTAAGACCGGAAGATGATAAGATAAGATGAGAAATGTGTTAAACTGTTATATCTAATACTTTATTTGGTAAGTCTACCTATTCTATTATGTACCCAACGCGATCACCGCCCCCGGCGATCACCAATTCCGACGGCTACCTCCATGGCAAGGGTCATCTGACCATGTCGACCACGGGTGGGATGGTCGCCTCACGGAACAGATATGGCTAATCCCACATCTTATTCAGGCTGCCAAATGCGCCCTCGGGATGTAATTTCTTCCCTTACTTATACTTCTTGTGCAGCCCCATCGGCCACTAAAACTGCAGCAATTCTCCAAGTTCATGTAAAGGATACCCTGTCTTTGAGAATCTTACAGTTCCCAACAATCCCCTACAGCATTGCACAGGTTCATTCACAACATTCGAAGGTACCAATAGAGTCATTCAATTCACCAATGCCACTCCAAAATCCACCAGACAGAAAATGCCTCATCGAAAGAGCACAATACAAACTAGAGTAAATGAACATGCTGAGAAGACTAGTAATAGCGTACAAAGACGTACGCAACTCTAAAGTTAGCCAAACAACAGCAATTATCACCCTGCGACAGTAGACGGAAAATCTGAATAAGGCGAGATAACTTTCGAGATAGAAAAACTTCACAAGATAATCAATATGGGTTAGGTTAAGCAATTAGGAGATGACGACGGCCCCCAACAGTCATCGAGATCGCTATAGTCACGCACACGTGTCGAATACTCTTTTTAGCAGCTCAATAGTACACAACCCTAATGCACAAGAAAACCCAAGTACCCAAAAAGACAAGTGATGAAAATCCCCATGAACATAAGGGGAAAAGATGAAATAGCCCTTCCCATCATATAATCCCAAGTTTGGTGTCCTTAGAATCAAGTGGCACAATTGGAGCTCCTCCTGGAGACCCAACCACATGAACATGCGTAGCTGCAACAGCATCACCCCCCTTCACAGCCTCTCCCTCGCCCAAAATTACCGTTTTACCCTCCTCGGCCTTCTCGACCTTCTCCTTCGTCATGTTGCTCACGTCCTCGGCCACCTTAATGACTGTCTCGAGAGCACTCGACACCCACGACGCCCCGGTTGACATGTACCGGTTGCTCATGATGCTGGAGTTTGCCGCCGAGCCGCCTGCCTTGATCTGCTCGGCCATGGCTAGTGCCGATCTCGTCATCTCAGACACGTGGAGCCGCTCGTCCATCTCCTTCACCTTGCCCGCGACCATTGTGGTCCCCGCACCGAGCCTCTCGCCCAGGCCGATCTTGCCGCCGATCGAGGCGACGGTGGCGGACGCGCTTGACGTCCAGTGGTGCTGCTCGTCGAGGGCCTTGGCCCTTGCCATCACATCCTTCCCGAGGACGAAGCCCGCTGCGAGCATCGAGCTCACCACGTCCTCGGCCTTTTTGATGGCATCACCACCAATGGTTGGTTTCTTCTCCTTCATATCACAATTCAAATCACATGATTGGAAATAATTTTATATGGACAAATCATATGCCCTTTTTAAGAGACGGGTGATTGGAAAAATCTTTTCTTAATCACATTAGTCTATGTCGCTTCAAAACATATATGAGAAAAATGTTTTAATTTTAAGTAAGTTCAAAAAAAGAAATTGGCATCCAAGAATTTGAAACAGAGCATGATCTTACTGGTGTGGAGGGAAGAGCTTCTGGGGGGAGCTGGTAATCATCAACGGGCGTTATGCTGACACAAAGATCAGCTATGGTAGCACCCTGAAAATCAATCTAATCAGTATTCACCCTCAATCGACAGACAGGCAATGCAATCGATGTAGCATCATAGCATCTAATCACTCAACACGATCTTTCTTTCGCCTTCCACGAATTCGATCTAGCACTGAGCACAGGAGAATATACATCCGAGTATTTCATCGAGCATTAAGCGTCGACAGAAAAGTGAAACGCGCAGGTTCGAACTTAAGTTGTTCTTCCCTGACATTTACAGTGCAGCCATTGAAATTCTGCTTTGGTTTAGAGTTCTTACCGAGAGAAGCATTGCTGTGTCTGCACCCTGCGCTTCTTTGAAAGTGACATACGCAAGTTGCGACGATTCCGATTCTCTGCAAGTGAAATCATCAGTCTACCGTATAGGATTCTTTCTTTTCCGACGAGGTGAAGTTATTAAGTTCTCGCCTTCGCATTTCGACGTGTTGGATATCGCCGGAGAAAGAAAAGAACTCTCTAACGTCTAGGTCCGAAACATTTGGAGATATGTTGCTGACCTTGATCGTCTTTATCTACAGAATGTGGAGGAGCATGATGAGCAGATGAAGAACTTCGAATGCATTAATCATTCGATAATGAGATGACATGCTTAGAAACTTCGGTGATGCAGTAATAAGACTTGTCGATATTAGTATATTCCGACAAGTACTCATGTCATGCAGACGGCGAAATCTCGTGCGAACGAGCGCTGAAACCGACCGCACCTCGGATACGTTGATTGTCCAATTCGGCGTCATGATGGATTCTGGGACCGACCCGTTTTTCCTTTCCGCATTATCCTCTGAGACCTGCATATTCAGGGGAAAAGCAGAACATTAACGTATTCAATCTCTGAGATGACAAGTGACGTCGAAATTATGCGACAAATTACACAGTGGAGTAGATCGCGAGCGTAATCGAGATTAATTGACGAAGTGTATGATGAGGAAGACATTGAATCCGTTTAGGAAACAAGAGGGTTGAACAAGGGCTTGCAAATGGGAATGCTTGGAAAGAGCAAATGCATCATTCGAAACCAGAAGCAACGAAGACAGAGCACAAGAAGCCTAGCACTCACCGACATCGCGAATCCGCGTTCAGACAATCTTTTAGAACCGATTGAAACCTTCTTCAGACATGAGAGAGAGAGAGAGAGAGAGAGAGCGAATATGGTGTTCAAAACGACAGTTTCGCGCTCTTTCGGAGACTCTGTGGTTCACGTTGGTTTCAGCACCGCTCTTGCCCTGTTTTTCAGGGGCTCTTTTCGAATTGCATTTTTGCGACGAGTTCGACGGCTCGACAGATCCGCTCGTGACAATGTCCTTAGACCTGTCGAGCCATACACAAGCCCCATACACAAGCCTAGGCTTCAGCAACGACGTCCGTGTTCTTTTCCAAGATTGGAATCGTGTCCATGCATCAGCAAGCAACCCGATTAAGATGAGCCCCGGCCGCCGCCGTCCATGCGTGCCCGGCCCCCAGTTTCTTTCTCGTGCATCGCCCTGCAAACCCGCCTGGTGAGACGCGACACTTGATCGAGAGAGGTCACTCCCGGGCATGGACCGCGTATGCATCCCCCGACCGGGGTGAGAGACATTCTAATCTAAAGGTTTACTACCTCAAGGTCGGAGGTCGTGATCTCGATCCCCAAAAGGAGCCGTTGCCGCCGCCACCGCCGCCCTCTCATAGAGGAACAGGACTCATCTCCATCATTGGACACCAAACATGCCAATCTATCCTCTTCCGAATGTGAGCGAAAATAGTAATCTGCCTCCCGACTCCCATCTAAATATTTTAGGACTCAATCCAATAGGGGTAGATCATTCTATGGATCGGATCTATTCCTCGGAGTATGTTTCAAAAGATCTCGTCTCGGATCTAATATCCCTAGTCTCAAGAGTTGCAAGACCGTTCTATAAGCAAAACACCGTCAATTTGCATATTGACGGGACAAATTTGTCCATGTTCGTATTGACCATGCAAAGCCATCCGAACACTCTACGTTATATTAAGAGGAAAGGATAAAATATTCAACAAGCTCATATTTACCGGGATGCATCATCGCGTCTTCTGAGTAATCGCACGTTCTGACCATCCACCCGAATTCCGAGGGCCCCATCTGTGTCCGACCAAAACGTGTCTCGCCGCGACAGCGCCAGGCCCGACCTAGACCACGACTAGCGAGCAAAAAAACGACCCTCCGTGCCGCGCATGCGCCGAAACCGCCTCATGAAAAATCTTCACGAAAGATGCCCACCGACTTGGCCAATTTTTCCGAATTGCCACTCCCCCGTTCCCCCACAACTCCCGCCAATTTAGGGTTTCAATCCACATCCACAAAATCCAAAAAATTCAACAACAAAAATAATCCCAAAAGAAATAACAATAAGAGCAAAAAAAAATGAATTTAAATGCCCAAAAAAAGAGTGAAAAAAAAAAAAAAGAAATTCGCAAACATCTCCAAAAATATACAAAACTCAAAAAAAGATCGCACGCTTTCTTGATCTTGATCTTGATTTTTTTTCTTTTCGTCTCGTCCCTTGAAAAAGAAGGACACTCTCGCTCTCTCGCACTGGCGACTCCTTCTTCATGGCAAGAACCGAGCCCGACCCCGACCCCGGCAAGAAGCGCAAGAGGAGGCCGCCGCCGATCGCCTCCCCGCCGCCGCCGCCGCCGCCCGCCGCCTCCTTCTCCTCCCACTCCGTCGACTTCTCCGGCCCCTTCCGCGACAGCGTCCGCCGCTTCGTCCGGGAATGCGCCCAGCCCCAGGACCACGCGGCCGTCGGGGGCTGCCCGACGTGGCGCACCGACTTCGTGGGCGGCGGCGGTGGGGACGCCGTCTTCCCCCTCTACACCGTCGAGGAGGACGTCCGGGGCTCGCCGCGACCCTTCTGCGACGGTTGCAGATACGTCGGTGAGTCGGTTTTCTTGATCGGTTTCCGGGAATCTTGTTATTTCGTGGCTGTTCGCGCACTGATCGGCGGTTTCCGCGTTCCGGATTCGGTTTTTTTTTTTTTTTTTTTTGCGGGGTTGGGTTCTTCTGGGTTTTCTAGATTCTTGTTCTTTGCGTAGGGTTCTTGAGTTTTTCTGCGACGTCGAGATCGTTTCGGAATTCGTTCTTGGTCCTGGTTTGGGGGAGGATTTCGTCGAACGTGGTCGAGGAAGGATTTCGAGTTTTGTTTCTTGATTCCTAAATCTGTAATTTACCGGTTTGTGATCGGCGTCTTGTTGGGCTTTGAAGGTTGGAGTCACCATTTTGTGTCCAAGAGGAGATACCACTTCATCATTCCCAGAGAAGGCGAATGGACTAAACCCATGAGTGGAGACGTACTCGAGCTCGACACTCACCTCTTACATGGCATGATTCACTGCAATGGTTTCGGGCACCTTCTCTGTATTAATGGTAACGAAGAGGGCTCTTGTTCTATTCGTGCCGAAGAGTTGATGGACCTTTGGGATCGAATCTGTGCGATTCTTCGAGCCAGGTGAATTTGAACACTAGCCTTGCGAACGACAAATCAAATGTCGCATGTTATAGATAGGACTATGTAATGTTGCTTTTCCTAATGGGCTTTGGCTTCTACTGTTAGGAAAATCACAGTCCATGATATGTCAAGGAAGGGTTCGATGGACCTTCGGTTGCTGTATGGACTTGCATATGGATGCTCTTGGTTTGCGAAATGGGGTTACAAATTTAATCTCGGAAGTTTCGGAGTCACAAAAGACAAATACAACAGAGCACTTGAAGTTCTTGGTTCATTGGATCTCAATACCATTGTCCAAGACTTTTTCAACACAAGCCATGGCAGAGCAATTCGGCAAATCATACGTAAATATAAAGATGCTAGTGAGTCTCGATTGGTCACCATCAGCAACCTGCTACAGTTTATGCTTGCTTTCAAGCACAAACATCCAATCCAGAAAAAGACTACTGTGGAAGGATACCCTGCTGTATGTTCTGAATCACAAATGGTAACAGACAATCGAAAACCTCTTCTCAATACAATTGATGATATTGCGCCACCACTGTCTGCCAATATCTCAAGATCCTATGAAGAGAAGAGCCCAGTTGATGATAATTCTGCAGAAGATACGTCTTCAATTTCCGCAATACCTGTCGCAGAATTATATTCTAGATGGCCAACAAAAAGGTTGGAGCATGCAGCTAAAATTATAGTCAACACTTTGAAAGAACACCAAGCAGATGTTAAAGGACACAAGAGCATGTCCAGGCAAGAATTGCGAGATGCTGTCCGTCTATATATTGGAGATACTGGACTAATTGATTTTGTCATAAAAAACATAGACAATACAATTGTGGGCAGTCAGATTGTTCGTCGCAAGATGAACCCACAAACCAAAACTCTGGTATTTACTGTTCAAGAAGTTGGCAAGGCGGAAAAGCTTGAAGATAGAAATAGTTTGCATTCGTGTTCTCCAGTTGTAGAGCAGGAGTTTGATATTTATGAGGACTTGTTGTGTTTGTATGAGAACATTTTGTTTGGCTACCCGGATTCCCACCCTGTGAGTTTGGCTACCCAGGTGATCCTGGACAGCAAGCATTTCGTCAAGGAGTGGAAATATGCAAACGCAAAGGACGAGAAGTTTACGAGAATCACATGCAGAGTCATGCCGACTTACGCTGAGTTGGTGTCGCATTTGACACGGCCACTGCCACCAGGCGAGTTGATTGTTGTCCCTCAGTGCGTGACAACCGGCGAGCTCAAGCTGGTGGTGCAGAGAGCGCTGAGGGACACTTACGTCATAATGGACCAGTTCATCGTGAGGGAAATGAAAGCTTGCGAAATGCAGGTGAGAGATGATCAGCAAGTGCAGCATCGCGTTCTGGAGTCGCAAATGGAGGTGTTGGTCAGAGGCCAAGGGCTAGACTTGGAGAGTGAACTCAGGTACGAAGGTGGGACAGATAATTGGATGGTGGATTGTGTGTGTGGAGCAAGAGACGACGATGGCGAGAGGATGGTGGCTTGTGATGTTTGTCAGGTGTGGCAGCATACCTTGTGCGCCGGTATTGAAGATGACGAGGATGTTCCTTCGATGTTCATATGTGGTAGGTGCAATGCAGTGAAGCACAGCAAGAACTGACTGGTATATATGTTCCCTTTTGTTCCCTTCCTTTCTGGGGTCAGAGAACTGGTAAATATCGTTCAGTCAATTTTGTTTATGGCTCTCTAACGTTTAGTGAAGAAATGTTTTTGCTTGATCAGGATCACCATGTAGTTGTGGTTCTGCAGATGAACTGAACAGGCATAGATCCGATTTTTTTATTCAACTTTGGAATTAGTGAAAGAGCTCTCATTTTTTTTTTTATCTTTTATATACTGAAGGGTTTCAGAAAATTTGAATGGTGGGTGTTGCTTTTCCTTTGTCCCAAGAGATTCCTTCATGGGAGTATCCTGGGGCTGGACAGAGGTTACTCCCATGCAAATCGGGTAGAGAGTCAAACTGATAAAACGATCTATAGGAAAGGAAAGAAGAAGATGGGGCCAGATCCCATAACTTATTCATTCTGCTAGACTAAATCTTCTCGGACTGAGAATAATAATGCTACGCATAGCAAGGTTGTGAATACACTATTGTGTGAAATTGTGAGCAGACATTTAAACAAATGACATCTTCAATTGGGGTGAATGGTTTCATCCGGAACCTACTCGTTTGAACAAGTTCTCTAATTTTTGAAATCTGAATACTACTTTATCATAAGATTTACAGTCGGTTTCAGTTTTCTTCAAGTTTCACATATACTCTTAATTGAATAATTACAGTAATCATCACCGCTAATGATCATTATTTGATATAATTTACTCACATTTAGACATAAAAATTATGAAATATTATAAAAGTAAAGAGAACAAATAAACACAAACTTGTTGTAGGTTTAAACTTACCCATAAAAACAAGTTTCCCAATTTTTGGAATCTTGGCATATCCTAGAACTTGGAACCAAAGCGGGTTCCCATCGGTCCGATTCTCAAGTTTCCGGTCCTATCCTAAAATTATATGCACTCCTAATCTTCAATGTCAAAAAGAAGTTTGTCATAGCACTTCGCAAAGCAATCTCGATATATCCGTCGTTTGCTTATTAATAGCATAGTGACACCCACACAAAATCTCGCAGAGAGAGAGAGAGAGGTTATAGCACATTCCTTGCAATTTGATGAATTATTTCCTGCAAAGCAGATCTAGGAAATAAAATTATCAGATAATTGACTCATTTTCCTCCTTAGTTGAGGATCCAACCATTGACTTTAATGGTTCATGGTGATGTGATGAAGCGATTTTGGAAGAAATTCTCCACCTTGGTTCATCGATCCAGGATAATAATGGTAGAGGGATTACATTGCATAAAATAGATTACTGTGCATTTCGAGACCTCCGCTTTCTTGTACTCGCCAAAAAGCATACGATTTTTCCCATATTCATAACTGTCCGAGGTTATTGGTCATTTTGGTCGTCCAGCACATGCAACTTTTTCGCAAAAGTTTGAAATCCAGATGCCCTTGATTTCGTTTTGTACATAAGGCTTTGTAAGGCTGTTAATTTAGATAAAATGAATCGGCTTAGACATGCTTTTATCAAACTTTTATATAGAACTGCAGTAACAGGCTTGTTAATCTCTAATTTTCGAATAGCAGGTGATTTAGAATAATTATGATTTGAATTGAGTATATTATAACGAGTGTGAGATCCTTACAATAATGTTGAGAGAAGGCTGTTACTGCCGATCAACTGCCCCCACTCTTTTGCTTACCAAAAAGAAATCTTTCGTGGGTTTAATGGCCATCTCAAGACACTGTCGTTGTCCTTCCTGAGCTTTGGCGATTCTGCAGATCATAGTATTCTCCAAAAATCTCCAACGCCATGATTGCGGAGCCCCAAGATCATGACCACAAAAACAAGTTGGTCTTACATTCCGATCAATTACATGTTCCATGATGCGGTCCAAGCGATGCCTTCATGAGTGCATATGAGAAGACAAGAACGGATGATTGCTTCTTTTTCTAGGTCGTGTGAGTGGAGGACGAAACTCCCCTACAGGACCGACTGATCATTCCCAAAGGACAAGGATTCTGACCTTTTCTTCGAGATTACATGTAATGAGCCTTTTCACGTCGGTGGACGGAACTTATGGAATCCAAGATCAGTCCCTTTTTTAATCAGCTGGGATTGTCCTCTTTCAGCCCTCTCCTCTTCTCCTCCTATCTTATGTTATCGTTATCGAGTGAAATGAGATAGATTTTCTCTGTCGCAGTCGCAAGTACATTAAGCTGCAAACTTGGATTTATCATCAAGATTATCTTCTGCTTTGAGTGTACGCACTGTGGCCATGTAGAAAAGAGGAAGATAAGGATTAAAAGTAAAGGAGGAGGAAGATCATTTTAGCTTAGGCTTATGCTGAACACAGAAGATGCTAGGCCTACTTAGCCAATGGCCTCGTACTGGGTAGAAGCTCAAATTGCAAGAAACTTCATCAGTTTCTTGTTAGTCCTTCGCGAAAAAGAAGTCTCATACCCTTCATGATCTCCTTTTGACCCATAATCAGAGAACATGGGGTTGAGACTTTCAAATGATGCTTGAATATGTAAAAGCATTCCTAGGTCAAATGGGAAAACTTGGATGGTCGAAAAAGCACGATGTAACCGGCCAGGAGAAGCTTTTCAGCTTTATCAAGCTCGACCTCAAGAAAACGTTTTGGGGAGTAAGGACCAAGCCAACCACCACGAACGTGAAAAGGCTATCGAATTCTAAGTAAGACTTCTAATCTCTTTAGCCACGTTCATCGTTGATCGGATGGATCGCAATAGAATTTCCGATTTCATCATGCCTTATGGGTCTTTTTACATCGTAGTCCCTTTCAAGTTCAACGATAGTGGCTGAAGTCGAACGTTTGGTATTGTCTTCCGCACGCTGGCCGGAGAAGTGGGAAAACGACGGACTTCGGGCATCGTGGGTTGGGCTGCCATCCGACTCCTCACATAGTCAAAGGAGGAACAGTGGAGAGAATGGACTGCCCGGGGACAGCACAATCACGCTTTCTCATTCGAGCCTAACGTGGACTGCTGTGACCAACGTTTACACTCCCACGGCGGCTATCCGTTTCTTCCCCAAGTTCATGTCGCTATGATATATGCCTAATTGATGGATAGATGCATAGATGGATAGATATATAGATAGCGGAACACAACAGAAAAAGAGTCAAGATATATGACTAGAGACTAAACCCAGTGACGAAACGGATGATTGGTCTCAAATTCCACTAGATGAGAACTCGTCTCGTCCTTTATTCGGCACCCATGTCACGAGCTATTACGGTCTCCCAATGTGAATTCGGCTTTTGATTGGGGTCGGACGGATAGACATAATTTGATCGACAGAAGCTGACTATGAGCATCGATTCATGGTGACATCGTCAATCACCGAAAATTAAACAAAGAAAAAGGGGGAAAGTCAAGCCGTGCATGTGCTTCTTGCACTCACAATTCGTGGCTCCATCCCCACAATCTGCTCATTCTGCTCCCTCCGCAAACCTTTCGGAGGCCCCATCTTTTTTGTCTGCCACATTGGCTCTCGGGACATAAAAACTTAGATTATATTCCTGGCCATGATCTAAGGAAAGGGAGGGCCCAACATCACACGACTAAAACGAAGACCAGGACAATCCGAAGGGCCTGTTCCACCGAAAGCGATCGAGACAAGGCTCTACTTAAGAAAAGAAGGGAGAAAGGGAAAACAAAGCAAAAGTCCAAATGCCAACCCAACCAGAAACATTCCATCATGCATAAGGGACGGCCCCCCATGAGCGATCAAAATCAGCAACAGCAGAAATTCGGCTGATGATAAGCTCGTTTTTATTGTGATTCTGGTACAACCATGATAAGAATAACCCCCTTCGAAACGAGAAAAATGGATTATTTTTTAATAATACCCAAAAATAAGAGTCACGGCTGCAACCAACGTCGCCATGTCATTTCCTCTGTACAACCCCCAACCCCCAACCCCCAAAGGAAAATTTGACTCTTCTGAAATGTTCTACCCCGGGGCCACACCCACTTTTGCAGCTAACCCAACTCAGCGAAATCAAGGGGACACTTTAAAAGTGACATTCTTTGTTCATCGCATGATGTCCAAGCATACTGTACTTGTATTGGTTTTTATTCCTGTATTGCTCCTTTTTTTAGTGACCTGTATATGATGATGTATTGGAAAGAAGGAATTCTCAAAAGAAGTAGCTACACTCTCGAGGGGGATTTTATTGCAGGGGAGCCCTGCGAGGGAACCCTTTTCGCTTGTTCGAACGACTTCTCGGTTTCAAGACAGAGCTAACCCCGAAAGGAGCATCCTCGGAGGATTCGGCCATGGAGGTGGAAGAATCTTTTTCGTCGCCATTACTTGATGAGCAGTAGTTGTCCTTCAGTGAGAGATCGGTTAGTTCTTCAATGGGAATGGTGATGATGTCAGGATTTCGCTCATTGTTTGGCTTCAGCGACACCACTGAGACCTGGAAAAAAAATTTGATTGTTTTAAGAATTACAGTTGATAATAAATTGAAGATGCTTCGAAGGGGGGAAAAACACGACTGTTTTTACCTTGCAAGCAATTGAGCAGAAGCGGTTAGGCAGGTCTTGGATGTATCTTCCGCAAGCTTCACAGGTCCCTCCATTCTTCGATTTTGTCGATGGCTTGGTGTCCTTGGATTGGGGCCGAGGATTTAGGTGCACTGCTTTTTCGCCATTGATCTTATATGTCTGCCAATGTCAAAATCATCAATAATTGTGGGAAACGGACCCTTAGCGTCATTGGCCTAACTTTCGGCAAAAGAGATATTAAAGACTCGAGACTTTTTCCTTTACATATCGCAAGAACAAACAAATTCATAGATCGAAGCAACTGCTTAAACTGAGTTTAGTTTTATCAGAATTTAAAGATCAAACATTGCCCAACTGGAAAATATAAGAAGAAAAGGAGAAATGACAGCTCACTGATCTTTTATAGCAGTTTGCCATTATTCAATCGACATTTCCGGCTTATACCAAGAATGAAATAACTAGAAATAAATTCGACATTGTATTCGCCGAATCTAAAACCCGAGTCTACAAGGACCACAGGCTATAATTGTCCAGCGCTTTTCCTAACAGATCCCTGTTCAATGATTCCTCAAAGAAGGCCAACAGATATATGCAAGATTATCATAGTTTTCCATGTCTAGCTAGCTAATGATTGAATTGCATTTGATAGGCATAGCACCATAGGTTCACCTAAATAGATCATCCAAATTCGGTTGTTCATTAATGTGATCATCAATCAAATTTACGAACCGACAAGACAAAACATTGCAGACGCATCGCACAGATAAGCAATCACGTGAATTGTCGCGAATTGTCGCCTACACCAGGACTAACTTCCTCTCGAGCTTTACCGATGAGATACCTGAATTTTAGAACAGTCGAGATGCTTCTGAACTTCCTGGAGGCGGACCACGTCCTGGTACACGTACTTGCAGATCTGCAGGCGGCGGTGGAGGCCGTGAGCCGTCATGCAATGCTTGCAGAACCCAACGTTGCAGTCGATGCAGAATATGTTCTTCTCATTCTTCCGCAGGTAGTGATGCGCGACGCACGAGCCGAAGAAGTTGCACCGCAGCAGCGTGCTCAGCCAAGAACCATCCGACGGCGGTCTCTTCTTAGCATAGAACCCGCAACCTATCTGCAAAAACGCACATTACAACGCGACGATCAGCCAGAGTAGGAGCGAACGAGACTCCAAACTACAGAAACTCGAATCCGATTCCGAAGCAGATTCGGGACTCGCGACGCCGTTAGAATTAACTTCAAGTTCGCGAGAAATTCGACAGACCGATGCGATTCCATGGAGCAGAAATCTAAAACAAGTCAAACTGAAAGCGACTCCTCCAAACTCGGAGCGCGAAATTCACGAAATCTTTCGCCGGCGACTGATAGAATCTCGATCGAATCTCGACTACAGAGCGGATTAATAAACTCGAAGCCGCGGAACTCGACGAGTTCACGACTCTTTCCTCTCCTCGAACGACGAACTTCCCGCCGACCGACGCTCGGCCGCGACTTCTCCACAAGCCGAGTCGCGACTGACGAAGCGGTTCCTCAGAGAGAGGAAACTCGAAAGACGTCGACCGATCCGGACCACCGCGACACGCGCGCGAAAACCGAAAACCGAAAACCGAGAGCTCGAACTAAGAATCGAGCGACGAAGCGGAAAAACTAATCCGGACGGAGCGCCGGAGGGGAGGTCCCCGAGATCGTACCATCTGCTCGGCTCGGGAGCGAATCCGGCGTGGGACCAGGGCGGGGGCGGCGGCGGCGGCGGCGGTCGGAGGCGGCGGTTGGCGAGGAGGCGACGATCATGAAGAAGATGAAAATGAGGACGATGATGGGGAGAGCGAGAATATAAGAAGAAGAAGAGAGAGAGAGAGAGAGAGAGAGAGAGAGAGAGATTGAGATTTTGGATACGAAGATCTTTCTGTGAGAATCGCGTTTCAGCTTCTTACTTTAAAAACAAGAGCGAAGGTCATTACCCTTCCTACCGCACTGCGGTACAGGCGGGAAGGCGCAGGCGCATTCGCTTCTGGCCGTCCGATCGAAGTGGGAGATGGGGAGTTGGGCCCCACCGATCGACGCCAACCCATCCCGGCCGTCCGATCCCCCCGCCCGGCGGCCTGCGATCGTGGGAGAGGGCGACGCGTGGCGGGCCCGATGGGACGGGAAGGAGGGGAAGGGGGTTCCCGCCAATGCGAGCGGGATTTCCGGTCGTGCCTTCTCTTTTGCTTTTGAGGGGGGTGGGGGGCACGGTGTTGATTTTGGTGGCGCCGCTGCCATTCATTTGATGGGATTTTGTGGGGATGTTTATTGCCGTTCTGCGGTCAATTATTTTCCCTTAAAAATTTGTAATTAGCGTTAAATGTTCGAAGCGTTGGATTTTTCGGTCGGTCCATTGTTCGGTTTGTCCTCATTTGAGGTGTTTGGTGTCGAGCTTATGAAAAAGGCAATAAAGGTGAGGCACTCATTTTGTAATAAAAAGGAGGAGAGAGAGAGAGAGAGAGAGAGGGAGGAAAAATTGAGAGAGACTGATTAGTCAACATTGTGGGTTATAAAGTAAACGAGATGGATTTGATTTGTGACATTAGTGCCGGTCAGTCGACATGTGAAAAGGTAGGGACAAATGGGTTTTGGAGTGTTGTTGTTTTGTGGCCAAAAGGAGGACGGGAGGATTCAAAAGTTTAGCACAGCGAGATTCCCTATCGCATTTGTTTTCGAGAAGTTATCATTGGATATTTTGGAAGCATCGCGCAATCGAGGGATTATCGTGCTTGACGAATGAAGCCTTGCGAATCATGAATTCGAAAGGTGTGAAACATGCGAGATCAGTCTTCTTATGGTATCCGATGATTTCGTCCTTTAGGGTTTTCCCTAATTTTTTGGAGTAGATTGATCGACTTTTTTCTGTCATTCGCGAAACGAAGGGAAGACCTCGCGGTGAAGTCTTCCCCAGAAACTTCAGTATACTCTGCTGCATGTGCATTTCCTCGTCCACTTCCCTGGAAGTTGCCTAGAGATTTCTACTGCAAAATAGGGATAATAGTTGATTATCTGAATTTATCCAGGAGTATTGTTCAATATACTTGATGAAATTTTAATCCATCGATACATCATAACGAGTTCAAGGGTCTGCTCGGGATGGTTATATTAACATCTAAAAGAAAATTTATGATCGAGAATAAAATTGGCCAAACCATCATATGATCAACATCCCTGGTGAGAGATTGGTTCGAACGATTCCGCCGTTAAATTGAAGACGGGGTGTGATTATCGTTGGTTCATATTCTATCTGGTATTTGGCAGCAACCCCCTCTTAACAACAGCATGAACTACGAAATTACACAAAATTTTGTGAACTTTGTTTACATGGTCACGGCAAAGAGGGATGCTTTCCGGGTATCGTATCCATATTTGTTGGAAAACTCATATCTAACCTTATGTCTCGTCCGCCTGTGCTCCAGATGCTCATAAGCCGAACTCGAAAGAGGTGGCTCTTGAATTAGGAGCAGTTCCACAAATGGGGATTTCTCTAGGCAGATAATTAGCTGAAAATTCTCCATAGCGGGTTCCGAATCAATCTAAGTGTAGGTGGTGTCTTCTCTTCTGGCATCTCTTGACGTACCAAGCGGCATGCTTCTGCAGGCCCAAGCGGACCATCACTTTGAGACTCACGAGCATGATGTATGTCACCGCTAACAAGAGGAGGATCCACAGAACTCTCCACGGGAGCGGATGGCAGGGAATAAGAGCAGCATATACTGGAGTCAGAACCCGGATTACCTGAACCCAAAACGTCGCACAAAATTGCAGTTATCACCAATTTTTTTACTACAGGTAGTTAATGATATTCTAGGCTTTATCTAGACAAAGATTTCTCATGGCCTATGCCTTCTACCTTCTAGGCAAGTATTTCTTTTACTCCAGACAACGACCAATAGGTGGTTGTTAAGGGGCTTTCTATGCTATTAAGCACGATGATCTATGCATGAAAAGGATTTGACTTTTCAGTAGCAGGCGCTTACCACACAAGCTGGTGCCAAAGGAACAAAGGTGAGACTGTTCTTCAGATCAGTTTGCATATTCAAAGTCTAACGGAAAAAACAGGAGGAGAAAAGTAAGTATGAGTAGAAGCAATAAAATGATATGAATGTTAGAAAGACACTTGCAGTGTCTCAGAATGGGGAAAAGAAAAGACAATTGAATAAGCAGTTGTTGGACAAAATGAGGTACCTGCTTGCAAAGGTCTTCAAGAAACTCAGAGTATGCAATAGGTTTGATATCGTTGAATTTGGCAATGAATGAATGTTTAATGATATCAATAGATATCTCACAGAAGTAAACCATGAGAGCATTCTGCAGAGTCCAAGTACGACAGAATAAGAGATTGAAAATGGTGCCGCAAGAAAATTATCGACTTCAAAACAAATTATGCTGAAAGGTTCTCGAAAGAACTTACAATAAAAAAACTTTCAAACCATGGACCTTCAGCCTCCAGAATATTCTGAGCAAGAACAAATAATACAAATGCTGTAATGTGGAATCTCTCAACCGAATCTGTTTGGAAGCAAAGGCATACTGGTAACTCATCTAACAACTTAACAGTAATCCCGGAAAAAGTAAAATCCCCTAAGGAATGAATCATAAAACAACAAAATCATGCAGATATTTCCCTGACAAACTTGATGTGTTTGGGTAGCATTAACAAAAATGCGAGTCACGACCATGTGACAGATCCACCACTCATAGAGACCCACTTATTGCACTGGTATTCTAAAGATAACATAAGCTGGGTTATGCTGATTCATATTTTTCAGCCTATTTCAAGTGTAGAGGTAACCAAGCAAATCCTGCAGATGTGTGATCAATTCTAGTTAAGCAATTCTGCAGTTGTTAGATGAATTCAAGTGACAGTTTCATAGATGTTAATAGGAATTTACTGAGCTTTGCAAAAGTAGAACAAAATACTCTTTCATTATTTCCCACTATTCCATGGTCTGGTTATAAAAAAAAAAAAAAAATACCAGTGCAATGGAATTTAAGACTAAAATTAACAGTCGCTTCACACCATCTCAAAAATATAACTACTGAATAGGCCTTTTTTATTGAGATTCTTTATAAACGCTATTTTAAGGTTATGTAGGTAATATTTTTCTTTATTTGAAGATATAGATCTATAATTTTCAGAAAGTACTTTATATTCGAAGAAATATATGATTTTGTAAGACAACAGCACAATATTGATTTAACTACACAAGAAACGGTATTTTACAGGAGCCAAGAGAAGGTTTTATTATGGTTCAGCTGGAAAATGAAACCACCGAAGTGAATGACAAACGTATTCTACAGCAAACCAAACCAATAAACCAAAAACCAAAAACCAAAAACCAAGTGGTATTAAACTACAAAATTTCATATAGCTAGTTGCAAACATTGGTAGTTAACAAATAGATTTCCAGATTAAGTTTTTGTCTTTGACTAAAAATTGATTACTAGGTCTTTGTCGGGTAAAAGAATCTGCATATCCACAAGATGGAAGCATGGAAAAAAAACTAGTGAAAGGAGCGAATTGGCTAATTAAAGATACAGCATAAGGAAGTCAGAATACCGAATGCCTAGTGGTGGACATGGAATCACTGTTGGTAATAATGTCACACAGTCTAAAGATAACAGCAGTTGCACATCAAAAATGAAATTCCCAATCCCATGAACACTTGGAAGTAATTCTGAAAGAACAGTGAAAAGTGGTTGACTTACCAAAGTAGACAAGACTATGAATATTGTCTCTGCTGAAACGCTTGAAAACATTACTCTTTATCTCAGCAAAGTTGTTTGATACAAGCAATGCCAGCAGCGCGTTATTGTGAGCAACAATACACGTTGACAAAGTAATTGCCTGAGCTAATAAGATAAATGAATGAACAAGTATCATTTGTAAAGGAACTTCAAAACTGAAAATGGAGGAGGAATACAAAGAAGCAAACAGAAGAGCTATAATGAACTAAATATAAATTACAATAAAAAAGGATATTTGAGGCACCCACGGCTAGTACCAAATCTGAAATGAATCTCATTTTGTAGACTATCATGTTTTCTGGTGAACAACCTGCTAGTTCTTCAGCAGAATTAAACAGAGTTTTCAGGACATCCCCACCAAAATTCTGGCATAGTTTATCGAATATCTGCACAAATGTCCAAGAAGAAGAACAAATTCATCAAAGTTTCTCCTAGGCATCACTATTACCATGGTATATAGTAACACCGGTCCATAAAAATGACAATGGCAGCATAAGAAGTAGTAGATGTTCCTTCCACAGGCAGTTATCCAACTTAAATATATTTCTAAGGATAAGACTGACTTGACTAGTGAGCTGATATGCCTGAACTCGTACAGAGAACAACAAGGTTCCAAGCCCCTGGCTTACTTCCACATTGGAAGTCCTACGGAAGACATATACTTAAGAATCTCAGTTTAATGAGAGACATTCAGTCTTACATTCAACTTCCCACCAAGTAAAAAATAATAACAACACTTCCAGACGTTGCTGACAATAAAACTAGGTAAGGTGCAGAGGTATTAGTCTCAAAATGTAATACACAGACAGCATCCACTGACTTTACATACATTACAAATAACTTTGAAATTTTTCTGGCTTTTTAGATGCATGTAATCACCGATGATTTTAGGTGGCCTTTCAGACGTGTTCTTCAAACTCTACTTTAAGACATTTATTGCCAAATGAAAACAGGAAAAATCTTCAAGTGCTATTAAGAAGAGAAATGCATTTGGACATTTTTATGAGAATTGTTTTCATACAACATGATGAAAGATTTCCTAATAATTCGTTCTTGTTACCATTTATCTCCTCACATAATAGAGCAAAGAAAATTGAAATTGACCAAACATATTATTTTCATGTTTCCAGAAACAAATTGTTTAAAAATAGCAGCTACAAAGAAATTGGATAAAGAAATGCATCTCCCTGGAATAATGACCAAGAAGTCCTGCAAATACATCAACATTTGAGCAACTCTACCAAACAAGACTGGTTCTGGAGAATTGAATTCAGATCCGATTTGATTCTTCTTTGACAGTTCCCCAACTAGTGCATTAGGGAGAATTAAATTTCAACAAATACAAAGGAAACCGTAACGGTGTTCTGCATTTACATCAAGAGCAATAACTGAAATTTTAATCTAAGATTCTAACTTTACTCAAAATAACTGATTTCTCCTTTACTCAAGTTTTACTTAAGGCGAAAGTCTTTAGTGAAGGAAATCAACTCACAAATTCGTCTGAAAGACATTAATAACTAAGAGGTGAAAATGGCTGTAGGGTAATGTAGCTCATTATGCTCTGACCTCTAGCACGTTGTACACAACATAGAGCTTGATTGTTCCTTGACCACGAATCATATGATATATTAAGCTTATATCTGAGGCACCAAAATTTAAAATAAGAAAAGGAAAGTTAGTACAATTTGCATCCACATGTTAAAATAACAACAGTCCACAGATAAATGTAAGAAGTACTTGGCCACACCTGTTCTCTCTAAGAGAGTAACCCCGATAGTGAGAACAATAAAACACCCTAAATCAGACAGCTCCTCCGCAGAAGGCATCTTTAACTGTCTGCAACAGGAACAATTAGGTGATCTAGTATAAATCATATATTATGATTCAGGTTAAAAATATAGGAGGAAGAGAAAGAGAGCCAAGTTTCAAATTTCTTTGTTAAAAGAACTTCCTGCTTCATTACCAATAGTCTCCCCTCCATCTTTACATAATTTTCACCAAAAATTACAAGGAAAGGAAGTGGAAAGTAACTTCGTTTTCTATTATGGCACAAACCTTTAAAAATTCGAATGCTCGCATCAAACTGCTTCGTCAATCATCCTTAAAGTTTGGAAGGAAGTTGGAACAATAGCCAAGGGACATTTTGCAACCATTTCCATCCATATATAACAAGATAACCATACTGAATATTCTTTCAATAGTTGGAAACTTAGGGTACCAAATAATCTCTCTATCATGTATAAGGTGCTAGTTGCCATGCTCAATGATTCACGCCTGGGAAGCTAAAAGCTTAAATAACAAGTGACTGCTCATGGTGTCTACGTCAAAGAACCTGGTTTAAACTCTCAAACCCCCAATAGTATAAACAAAAATATCCACCAAAAAACCAATTGAGAAATAGTAGTGTAAGACAGATAAATAGTTGCAATGTGACTGCTTGAACTGCTTTAAATTGTGAAAGATATAAACATATTACCTCGTACGCAGAAGCCTCCATAGTAATATGGCGATCCTTGTTGGCATGATTGTCAACAATGAGAGAAATGAATCAAAGCACACAAGAACACCAACATCTATAAGCTGCAAATGAACCATAGGTAAAGGTATGTAAAAACGCATTAAAGGCATCAATCAGAGAAATAAGCATCAACCAATTATTCTAATAGTTCCCAGACATATGCTAAACGGAGCAAAGGTGAACAACGTCAGAAGTTGCAGGACGAAATGCACAGTATTTTTCATGTAACTGGGCATTGCATGAAAAAGATATATATAACCATAATCCAACTAACATCAAGTATATTGCTAATTTTATCCGACCAATTTCCTAATAATTAGCTGAATGAAATTCTAAGAAATTTAGCACAAGAATGCAGCATTCTTCTCAATTTGTAATATACCATACTTTTACATCATGTCATGCTGTGAACATACAATCTCATTTACATACAGATATTGTAACAACCCCACCCATTATACTTGGGCCAAACTCCCAAACTGAGTACTCTAAATAACCACATAAGGTGGTGACCATCAGGGAGCAGGTGTCTACTTATGAATCACTGATCAAGGGTTCTCCCATTTGACATGAGATTTTGAGATGTTACAAACTCCCCCACTTAAAGAACCGATGTCCTTGTCAGTAGTAACACATATCGCCCAGTGATGCTCCCTTATACAATGTGTGATCCAGTCCATTCCTACCCCCTCCATTCTCCTAAAGTCTATCAGAAGCCGCACCTTATCTAAGCACTCTTAATTGGGTGATCACTCTCCAATTCGTCGAATTACGTATGGGCCTAATTCATCCACATATCACACATCAAATCTTAACTTGAACTCAAACCTACTTCTTCCAGCAAGTTCAAGGAATCTCAAAACCAATTTACTACATACAGAGCATGATGTTATTTAGATTAAGGAACTGGAACAGAACATCACCAGCTCACATCTCCAAGGCAATCGGAAGATAGTATCATATACTCTCTCACGTTCTTTGTCATTTCCGAGAGTAGTTGTATTCCTCAATGAATTTCCATTGCTCATTTCATCCAAAAAGTACCTCATTGGTGACTTCTGTACTGAAAACAGCACCATAGACATGTGTGAGAAAAATAGCAGAGAACAACCTGATATTCAAACGAAACCAGGAAAATAAGGAGAATAGACCAATTCTACGGGATAGACCAATTCTACGGGACAAACTAAAAGCTCCTCCTACTATTGCTAGAAAAAATTAGGAGCACAGACCAGTGAAACCATTTCAATTCACTGAACCTAGAGACACTATAAACTTATTAACCAGCTCAAAAAGCACAAAAACCATAGTAGCTTCTATTGTCCCACTGGACTGAGGAACAGGAGAACCCACCATGTTCATGGTCTCCACACTGCAAAGGCCCCATGGCTCCCATGTACAAACTATATCTCACAAAGGCTATAAACCAAATGCCTTACAGCCCTCACCCAATACTTAGGTGTTGCGAATCAAGAATTGTTCTTTATTGTAAGTACCGCATGCTTATCAGTTAGCATAAATAACTCGCACAAATAGGTGAGACCAAAGGCGAAATATGTTATCCCTTGACTCGAGACAAACAGTCCTTTTTTCCAATTACCTATCCCATACTCCACCGACCGAAGACTACGTAATAACAAATTTTAGCATTCATCGATAGGATTTAACAAGTTCTGGCAGGGCCGACTCCTAAAATTCTAACCCATAATGAACAAGACTCGTGCTGAACGAATTCGAAGCAGCGTCAAAGCAAGTTTCTTCAGGCTGCCATTTGACAAGATTGTTTCCCAGCGATAATGACAGGACAAACTCAATACAGAAGAGAATCAACGACTCACCAAAGGAATCCTCCGCTACGACCTTCTTCCAATCCAAGGACTCCGCAGCCTCCAACTTCCGCGGCACACTCCCGTTCGGCTCGCTACGCTCCTTCAAGACCGAGCTCGCCTCAATGCCGCTCTCCTCTCTCGAACTCTGCTCCCCTCCCGCGGTTCTATCCTCTCCGCCATTCACGGCTCTCTGCCTCAACTCTCCGCGCCTACACTCGTCCGCAAACACGCTACCCTGACTCTCCGCATTCACCACCTGAGTAACAGAGCCCAGGCTCCCCGCGCTGTAGCTCTTGCAATCGAACTCCACGCCGTTCGCGCGCGCGCGCGAATCGACGCCGCCGTCCCGGGAGACCGAGCTCCCGTCCTCGCAAAACTCGCCGCCCGCGCCGCGCTCGACGACCTCCGGGAGGGAACCCGAACCGTTCGGTCGGCAGGAACCGCCGTCCTCGGGGATGACCGAGAAGGACGCCTGCCTCTTCCGCCGGTGCTTCCGCTTCCGGCGGGGGGACTTGTCGCGAGGCGAATCGAGAGGGACGGGATCGGAGTCCGATCGGAGGACGGGGTAGGGCGACTCGCCCTCCGACTCCTCCCGGAGGAGGAGGTCGTCGCTCCGGCTCAGGATCTCGAAGGACAGCTTCCGGCCCCTCGATCGCAAATCCATGGGCGGCGGAGACTTTCCGGCGGCAGCCGGCCAACGGGACGAGATTCCGATCGCCGAGCGCGCGCGCGCGCAGTCGGATTCTCCGGCGGAGAAGATCGCAAATTCTCTGGAATCGCTTCGGAGCGTTTGCTGTTTCGGAGAGAATTCTCGGCGCCCGGAAGACCCCGGTTGGTAATTGCTGCCTTGCGCAATGCGCTTTGCCTCGTTTTTTTCTTTTACAGCTTTTTATCAAGGATGTAAATCGGAATTACATTCCGAATTGTAATTATATGATGGAGTAACTTCTAATTACATCATTATTTATTTAATAAAAAGCGATATATATCATATGAAGTGATATTTCGTTATTGGATGTCGAACATGGCACACGTGTGTAATTTCTAAATTATAATTTATTGCGTCGATTTTATTGTGTTGTTTCACACAAGATCTCCAGTGAAATAATAGTTGGACAATTGTTATCGCAAGTTAAGATACAAGCTACTATCAAATAAAATAAAATTGAACTCATTTGATTAACAAGACACCAGAACATTTAATAAAATTAATTAATTTTCGTCTTTCTGAAATCTCCATAAAGTAAACTTTTTTTAATTGCCAAATCACTTGGAAAGTTCTAAAAAAGTTAACCATTAAATTCATGAATCCTACCTCTCAATACCCAATCCAAACTTGGCAAATCACTTGTAGCAATCTCGGTTTCTTTTGGTTAGGAAAGTAATTTGGTTCGTTTCGTTTTCTTTCCCCACGATATTTTACAAATTTTAAAGTTTGCTATGAGAAAATCGATTTTATGCAATCCATGCTCTCTAATTTTTAATCTGTACATGTGAAAAGAATAATTATATTGCATTTTATTAATAGACGTCATGTGTAATAAATTGTTCATATCCTTAACAAGCATGAATTATCGTCGAAAATTAAAATATGTTTCATTAACATATTTTTTCCAACGACATGGATCATCATTTTTATAAATATATTTTTTAAATCATTCAATTTTTACAAAATAAATAAAATTAACATAGCCTTATTAAGCCTACTTATTGGTCAAAAGTTGTTTAACAAAATTAAGCCTAGTCGTCTAGAAAAGAGGAACCTCGTTGAAGTGCTTCTGCTCCTTTTTAGAGTGGGATGTCCCTCGCGATCCGTGTGGATCCAACATTAATCGGCCCATCTCAGCCACTTGTCAACCTAGAAAGCACATATTTTTAAATGTCTTTTTCGTGATATTTTTTATTATATCAACTACTACCGACATAAAAAAGAATTAATTTACATATTCACCATTAAATGATTGACACATAGTGATGAATACGTGGGTGCTTCTTATATTGGCAATGGACATAGCAATAGACTTTTTTATTTTCCTCCCTCTTAGCTTTTAGAAAACTAGACACTTATAATATTCATTCAAATATTTACATATATTAAAACTTAAATTAAAAGAAAATCAACACTAAATGGTAATATAGATATACATATCAAAACCGATCCTGAATTATTATTATTATTTTTGCACATTCTGTTTCGCAATTAGTAAAGAACATGCTTGAGGTCACTTCATTCGGGAGATACTTTCCAAAGCATAATTTTTTTTTTTTTTGCTTTCCTAAAATGTCATCAATTAGCTTATTTTTTAAAATATTTTGTCAATAGACAAATGCATAAATCAATAATTTGATTCTGTCTTTTACGTTCTTCAATTTTAAAATTTCAAATCTATTCTAATTTGCAAACTATTTCGTCAAGCAAATTTTTTTTGCTTACACACAAAGCACTCTCATTTTGCTAGTATTATATACGTAAGAAATAATGATATAAATGGTCAATGAGCTTTAATCTAACATATAATGTCATCATTAAATTTTTAATTTATTCAATGTGATCCATAAATCATCAGTAAATATTGATCCAAAATTTAGGGATCATTTATATCATTTTTTTCATATGTGAACAAGCATTTTCATTTGCCTTTCAATGTCAAATGTCGATCTCAATTAATAAAAAAAAATTGCAGTTGTCAACTACTAGCAAATTTTTTTTTTTTTTTTTTTTTGGGGGGGACGATATCAATTTCTTTGTATCTTCCACGCTACTGCCTTTTTTTTTTTGGTCGAATCTTCTCTATGCTACTTCAGTTGTTAAGTCTGGAGCTGTAATCCTTCTCAGTCCTGCACATCTCCAAAGGGCTTCTTTTTTTTTTTTTGGCGCTCGGGAGGCACGTGGCACGTGGCATCCTTTGTCATCTCCATTATTAGATGCATACGGACAAAATCGTATTTATTAAATCCAAGTGAAAATAATCATGAAAATACACAATTTATTTTTTTATCATTATATTATTATAGCCTCATGCGTCTCCGATTCTAAATTGAGGGACTCGTTCATTTAATTTTGCGACGATGAGTTGTCATTGAAAGATATTTCCTTTTCATTAACTCATAAAACTCATTACGAAAATGTAATTGATTTCTAAAATTTGTTATGAAAATATAATCAAATCTTTTCATGAACTCCATCAAACTTGATAAAAGAAAAATACTAATAAATTTTAGGATTTAATTACATCCAGTTTTATAAGTTTTGAAATTCGATTATACTTTTTGAAAGTTTTGAAATTCAATCACATAATCATAACAAGTTATAAGACTTGATTATATATTTTAAAAATTTTATAACTCAATTACACTTTCATAACAAGTTTTAGAATCCAATACATTTATTTCAAAAATTTATATACTTTTATATGGATGCAAATAACGCTATAGGCTCTGGAGCATCTCAACATGAACCGACTAGGCCATCTACTGATTCATCGTATACGCTAGTTTTCCACCAAACCCTACTCATCTCCTAAGTAGAAAATGGTGGGCTTCCGGGGCTCCATGATCTCCACCGTCCCTTCCAACATCTTGGCCACCTTCCCCATCGACGGCCTCAGCTCCGGCCGGTCCTGGAGGCACCACATCGCCGTCTTCACCATTCGGTCCACGAGCTTGAAGTGGACCTTGTCGTCGTAGGCGTGCTTGATCGAGCGGTCCAGTATGTCCTCCACCTTCATCTCCTTGAACGCCTTGTCGAACGCCCACCCGGGGAAGTACCAGTCCTCGCTCTCAATCCGCGACCCTTGCATCTCGAAGTTGCGGACCCCGCCCACGATCTCGAGCAGCACCATCCCGAAGCTATACACGTCGGCCTTCGGGGTGATCTGGTCCGTCTTGACCCACTCCGGGGCCATGTATCCCCGGGTCCCCCGGATCCGGGACATGCTTACCATGTCCTCCTTCTTCCGGAGCTTGGCCAGGCCGAAGTCCGATATCTTGGGACAGAAGTCATCCCCTAGGAGGATGTTCTCCGGTTTGATGTCGCAGTGGAGCACCCATTCGAGGCACTCCTCGTGAAGGTACGCGATGGCCCGGGCCACCCCGAGGGCAATCCGGTACCGCACGCCCCAGTCGAGCATCGGCTTCTGATCGGTTGCGGCAGCGGCCTCGCCCGTCTCACTTTGGTCCGTGGCCCGGCTTGATCGGAACAGGAACTTGTCGAGCGATCCGTTCGGGACGTACTCGTACACCAGGATCCTCTGCCCCTTCTCGGCGCAGAACCCCCACAGCCTCACCAGGTTGAGGTGGTGCATCCGGGCGATGATGGTGACCTCCGCCCAGAACTCGGCGTCGCCGCCGGCCACGTTCTTGAGGCACTTGACGGCGACGACCCTCTTGTCGTTCAGCTCGCCCTTGTACACGTCGCCGAACCCGCCCCGCCCTATCGGGTCCAAGAACCCTTTGGTCGCCGCCTTGATCTCGGCCAGCGTGAATCTCTTCGGCCCGCCGGCGGGGAGCAGCTCGAGCCCCAGGGTCTGCGCCATGTTCCTATACTTGATGTACTTCTTCAGGAAGGCCCAGAAGAAGGCCATCCCGGAGATCAGCTCCGCCGCGAACAGCGTGCAGATGATCGCGATGTTCCTCGTCGTCGTGCTCGACTCGTCCGGCGGGAACGGAAGCGTCACGTTGACCGGGCACGTCGTCTCGAGCACCGAGGTAAGCCCCGTGAAGTTGGACGTGTCGGTCTCCGACTGGTCCACCATCAGGAACATCGCGTTCGCCGTCGCCCCCGGCGACCAGTAGCCGTACAGGAGCCGCCCCAGCTGCAGGACGCAGAAGCCAGTCCCGTCGTAGTTGAACATGAAGCCCTCGCAAGTCCGGTCCGCCAGGCACTTGGCCTGGCAATCGGAGTAGTTCGCCACCTTCAGGTCCGTCTGGTCCAGCCCGCCGGTGAAGTTGACGAAATCGAGGCGGAGGAACTTGGCTCTCTGCGGGCTCGCCACCGGGACCTTCCGCTCGCACTCGTAGTTCCTGACGGCGGACGAGCGGAACCCCGGCGGGCAAACGCAGTAGGTGCCCTCGGCGCCGTCGCCCATGCAGATCGAGTTGCGGCCGCAGAGGCCGTGGATCTTGCAGAGCTCCGGCATCGCCTGCCACACCATCGTCCAATTGCCCTGGGAGTAGCTGAACAGCCGCAGATTACCGTCGTCGGCGAGCGTGAGCCGCCGCAGGACGGAGTCCTCGCCGAAGTCGGCGGAGAGGATGGACTTGCCGTTCTCTTGGCTGATCTTCCCCGAATCATCCAGATTCAGGAATTTATTCTTATCCGGAGACGTCCAGTAAATCTCGGTGCCGTTGAACGTCAAATTCTCCGAATCGAACGAGAATCGACCGTTCTTGGAGACCAGCGTGGTTTCGTTCATGGTCTGATTCGGCAGGAAAGTGTCCCCGGGGGGCCTCCGGGGGAGCTGAAGCTCTCCCAGGCGCCCAACACCAGGTTGCCGTCGTTGCGCAGCGAGAGCTCCGCGGAGAAATTCCCGGAGGCCGACGCGTTCGTCTCCCAGCGGACGGCGCCGGAGGAGTTGAGGAAGAGCCGCCCGCCGGGGGTGACGACGAGGGAGGCGGAGGCGTCGACGGGGGAGGTCGGGTTGGCTGACCAGACGACGGTCGTGGTGGAGATCCCGTAGTACCAGACGGAGAAGGTGTACTGAGCCGACGACGCGTTGGGGAGGAGGAAGCCGGCGGCGAAGGCGGCGTTGGGGGAGAGGAGGATCTGGTCCTGGCCGGGCCCCCACGGGGGGTCGGAGGACGAGAAGGAGGAGATGTTGGCGGCCTGAGCAAGGGCCGACGGCGGCGGAGGGATGGCGAGGAGGAGAGGGAGGAGGAGCAGAGAGAGAGACATGGTTGAGAGAGAGAGAGAGAGAGAGAGAGACGGCGGGCGTGGAATGCGAGGAGGGAGAGGGGGGGAGAGGGAGGCGAAGGTATAACAATGGCGGCTTTCATGGGGGAGAGGAGAGAGAGAGAGGGGATAAGGGGGGACGACTTTTCAGCGCCGACGGTGCGGATGGATGGATAGCAGACTGCACTGCAGAGAGTCTCAGTCGATTTCTTTGACTGTGGATTGGACCCTCTCGTGGGTCCCTCTCTCGTGGGGGTTCGTTAGTTGACAAAGTCAGCGTTGGAAAAATACCTCCCGACCGCCCCGTTCGAAGTCGAACGGGGATTAGGAAACGACGAGACATACTCGTAAAACTCACGGCGAAAATAAAATTGAATTTTAAAAGTCATATATATAGTGCATTTAAATTTGAAAATTTGTCGAACTGATATAATCAAATTCTTTCATTGACTCTATCCATTTAAACTAATAGAAAATACTTGCGTGACTTTTTCTTTTACTATTTTCCTCCTCCTATGTGGTGATGATGTAGTTAAAACATGGAGCATGACTAAGATGACATTGTTTTAAATTAAATTATAATTTTTTAATCAAAATCTTAATTAAATAAAATAAAAGTGTTATTAAAAGAACAAACAAAATGGCAAGGGCAACGGCATGTCGCCCTCACCACTCTCACCCCCAATGATTGTAGTACCAACTACTTCTTGAGGTTATCTTGACGTATGTTTGCTTTTTGCCGAGATTAACCTAAGTTAAATGGAGTCAGGCGAGAGCCGGCTAACACTTGCCTAAATCTCGCACCCTTGCTAAGGGCCAACACAATTGGGTGAGGGTTAGCTACCCTCACTTAGATTTGGATGGAGGGCTACGACCCTCCCTTGCGAACCGTGAGGGTCACCGGCTTTAGTCGAGGATCGAGCGACCTTCGCTGGCCCTTTCTCGCGATGGGAATGGCAGCAGCAAGATTCTGCCACCCTTGCCTTTGGCTTCTTTTTTTTCTTCCATGTTTTTGTGTATTTTCAATACTTTCTATTTTTCAATTAATGTTTGGGTTAAATAAATTAGAATTTTATCTATCATAGCCATGTAGGAAGTTAAAAAAAAAAAAAAATCACGTCAATATTTTCCATTCATCTAAATAAATGGAGTTTATAGAATAACTAATTATACTAATTTGATAAGTTTTAAAATTTAATCATATCTTTTAGGATTCGATTATATTTTCATGATAAGTTTAAGACTTATGATACACATATTCCAAAAAATATTCAACAGATTAGATGCGCGAATGCAGTTCATAACACGCGTCAATCGCCATGGATTCGACTCGGACACACGGGACGAGAACACGGCTTGTCCGATTTCAAGGCAAGACCTTTTTGGACCGGCTTCGAACGATGACGTCGCATTAAAATATCTTGACAAGACACGATTTTTGGTAAAACGGGAAGCGGGTTTCGTCCTGTTCGTGATGCGAAAAGTGGACCGTGCAAGGGCATCGGGCCGAAACGTCCTCGAGGGCGTCGAATGTCTTCGTGCGTGGGAAAGAGGTCAGATAGAAAAAGGTCATTGTCGCAACTTGTCGAATAAGGTCCATTTTGTCCAACGATTGCCCGCTAACAAATGACGAAACTATTGCAAAAAGTACGCTAATAATGTAATAGAGGTATTAAAGTAGACCATGAAACCCATTTAAAAATTTATAGATTCTCGACAAGATGCGAGGACACAATTCATAAATAAGGAACTTATCATTAACGAATTCGACTCTGACCAGCACAATAACAAGACTTGCTCTAAATTAAGACTATTATATTTGGACTCACCCGGAATAATATTGTTATAAAAAACAAAGTGAACGAACATGAATGGTTGGCCCTACAAAGGGAGAGAGCCACTTTCGTTCCTTCATATTAAAGTGGCAAAGCCTATGACATGTGGGAGAATGCCATCGTAGCCAAACTACATAATTTGATAAAATCTCTTTTTCTATTAAACATGATAATTGTTTGAAAATTCATAAACCTATTATATGGTGGCTAACTTAATTATTAACTTTTCAATTTGGCCAATTCAATTTTAAAACTTTTGATGATTTTTTAATTAAGTCATTACAATCAACTGTGGCTTAAAATCATTGATGTGGACATCTCTTGTCCTCTATGGCACTATCGACCTTGACATTAAAATTATTGACCTTTTTTTTAATGAATTTTTCATTCTTATATTTTCTTTTTTTTTTTTCCTTTTTCATTGAATGGCCATTGGGGGTCATTGGGGCCTGAACAATTGCCGGAGACCTTGCTGGCCACAAGTGGGAGCTTGTATGCTCTCGTTGGCCCATACTTGAAACAGATAAAAGAAAAAAATGAAAATTTAAAAAAAAATTAAAAAAAAAATTACGTCGATAAAAGAAAAAAGGATTGAATTAGTCTCCTCACAATAAGTGGAAGAATTTTTAGATATTTTTCTCACTATTAAACATATACGACTAGTTAAGTGGATCTGTCGTGTTCACGGTGCAAAAAGGGACTTTTTAGGCATGGGACCAAAACGTACACGAGGGTGTGGAATTCCTTCCGGCGTGTGAAAGAGGTTGGAAAACAAGGCCACAGAAAATGCGACTGGCCTATCAAGTTCATAGTCTCGTGGCCCACAAGAAAATAAATAGAAATCTTAGGGACTTTGTTGCAATAAGATTATAATGGAGAGTTCTTTAAATATATACAAATTAGAGTGGATTTATCCCCTCTTTTGTAATTATTGATTACACCACTCGATGGATTTATGGTCCACGAAGATACAATGGATAACCAATCGGACATCAACGTCATGTTTGGGTCCTTATGTGATTCATAAGGACCCATTCAAAGGGGTGAAGAGTCTATAGAAATTGTCTTACATGTGGTGCTATAATCTCACCCCATTCAGACTTCACCCTGTTGAAAGATAAACTTGGTATCGCCCTACCATGGTTATCTTCGAAAAATGACATCAACTTCTAACTAGTTTATGAACACGTTTGGATATTATTCACATGATATTCCGTTTATCACTATATTCTTGACACTGCGTTCTTTATCCCGTTGTATTAATCGATAAAAAAACTATTCGATGCACTAAATTTAGAGGGAGTTATTAGGAGAGATAAGAGAGGATAAGAAAAGCTTTTAAAAGAAATTATTTTGTTTGGTAGGAGGCGTTGAGATCAAGGGATCTGGAGGCATTAAAGTCCCCAATTTCCTAACCTTCCCTAATCTGCTCAAATCGCTTCAAACTTGAAGGGAACTGAAGGGACCGTGGGAGATGCAGAAAATTTCTCTCAATACTCCATGTATGCCCACTAGTGTAAAATAAAATGACTTGTCATGGAACATTTGTTCTCTTTTAAAAGGTAAAACACACTTTTTCTTACTGATTTTCATTTTTTTTTCATGTACTTCTTCTATTAACTTGCCATGTTATAATCTTATGTTATCTGTCTTGGATAATGCATCTCTAATAGCTTCATCCAAATGTTTTAAGCATTTTACCGGAGGCTCCTTCTCCTTTTCATTTGTTTGATTTTTTAAAGTACTTTGCTCTATAATTTGTTGAATCGTAAACTTGACTATTTTTTAAATAAATTGTTCTCGTTATGTGGTACCAAACGAGCGTCGTGGAGATATTAACCTCTCTTCACACATAACGAGACCATAAGACTGCAATTCTTTGGTTTTTGCATACAACCCAATACCTTCACACATGTACTTAGGCGTCCAATCAGCCTTTTAAAAAAAAAAAATTATTGCTTGTGACTCCTTAAAAGAGCAGAGGGCGAATATATGCCCGATGAGGGTAGAGAGCAATCACTGGCAAATTTCTAGAATGAGAAAGGGGGAAATGAGTCACTTTACATTGAATCAGGAAAAGTGTTTATTTGTTATAATTGAAACTAATTCATAATGGGAACCTTTTACTATAATGAATGGGTTTAGTATTGAAATTCCAATATTAAGCTTTCTTGAGTAAGTACCATGATAGGTGATTTCCTAAAAAAGTGTTCAGCAATATATTTCGTACAAAATTATAAGGCTTGATATGAAACGAGTTAAACCAAGCAAGTTCAACCCATATGTCACATTGTGATGTTAGAGCGCAATCCAATCTAGTAGTATTGCATTGGTACACCAAACGAAACTAGTGGGTGTTTAACAAGGACTTCACCATAAGTGGTCAAAATGTACCGGTTTTGTTCCAACTTTTGTTTAAAACATGTCAAATTCGTGCAAGACTTTCACCGTATATATCAAGCAATCTCATTGTGTTGTTCCTTTTACGGTGTTTATCCTTGAAAAGGAGCTCCTTATTAGGCGTGTAGCCCATTTTGACTCTTCGTCTTCAACCAATAAAATCGATCGAGTGACGGTCGTATCCGTTTTTCTTACTAATCAATAGGTTTTGGCCCTGGTTGGTCATACTTTGAAACCTTGTACGAAATGAATTCAAGCTTAAATTGCCAAATGAAGTGAGAATTCTTCATCTCCCTCTAAAAATTGTGTGTAAAAACCTTATTTTTTCCATACACAATAGGAAGTCTAAGAATAAAAGTACAGAGCGAAGGGTTCGAACAAGTGCGACTGCTGATAAAGACTTCTAGAATGATAATGCAGAGACAAACAGAATCACACACTGAACAAAGAGAGAGTATTGCCAAGTTAAACATGTGAAACCCAAATTAGATGCTCAGCATGATGTTGCGCTTTAGCATTGAGACTTCTTTGGGCTAGATCTCAGTCAGAATGTGTGAATTCCTGAGAACCGATACTCTGAAGGACAAACACCTCGAGGCTCGTATAAGATGGGTTAAAACGGACTACATATTGAGTGAATTGGGCCGGAATATCGTGCTAAAATGATGTGAAACTCTCCTCTTACATGGCATCTAAGGTTTTGGCCCTTTCCTTTTTGTCCTTGCTTTTCATTGATCCGAACAAAGAAATTAGAATCTTGCAAACAAACAATCATCCATAGTAATCCACCAAGGTTATTGTCCATCGCCAACTCATTTCGTTGTTTCTTAGGTCTCCCCTAAGCCTTATTTCATCCACTTAAGTTAACAATCTCTCCCTCTCTAGCACGCACACAAGTCTCGCACAAAATGCACAGGCGATTCCAACGTTTCTTCACATCCCTAAAGGAGCACGGCTGCGTCAGCTACGCCAAGATCGCCACGGCCAGCGGGTTCTGCGATGTCGACCTCCTGCTCATCAAGGCGACCGCCCCCGACGACCTCCCGCTCCCCGAACGATACGTGCACGAGCTCCTCAAGATCTTCTCCATCTCCCCTTGCTCGTTCCGCTCGTTCTCCCTCAGCTTCACCCGCCGGTTCCGCAGCACGCACTGCTGGCGCGTCGCCCTCAAGTGCTTGCTCCTCGTCCACCGTCTCCTCCGGTCACTCCCCGAAGATAGCCCCTTACGGTCCGAACTGCTGTGGACCCGCTCAGCCGGATTGCTCTCGCTGAACCCGTGCCACTTTCGGGACGCCTCCTCCTCGGCCTCCGAGGACTACACCAGTTTCATCAGGGCCTATGCCGGGCTTCTTGACGAAGCTCTCAATATCTTCTCCGTTGAAACTATACTCAGTGAAGACGGCGAATTGCCTGAAAATCTGTCCGATAGGATGAGGGAAGTGGGGAAGTTGCTCGAGACTCTGCCGCAGCTACAGAGCCTGATCGACCGTGTCATGGACTGCAGGCCGATTGGATCCGCAGCGAGGAGCTTCATTGGAAATTTCCTATAATATGGGCTTACATTAATTAATTGATTTTCTATTTTAAATAATCGGGTTAATGGATATTCCAATATTTGTTGAACCCTAAAGTGATCTGACGAATTGGGTATTGGCATCTATTGTAATCGGGCCTAGTTGAGTTGAAGAAAGTGTAAAGCGGTGTGTTTAATCGGCCCGTGATGGGAAGGCCCAAACTTGACATGCTTATTGATTAGGGTTTCTTGCCCTCTCAGCCTTTATAAAAGGGTAGGTTATACCTATCGCCGCTTTGATCCCATTGAAAGCTGCTATATCGAAATAGGTCATAGAGAGGAAGATCGGCATTCCGATAGATCCCCGATTAACGAGTGATCTACTTTTTAAAAGTGAAGCAATGGCTCAAACAGTGACGCTTTAATTCCGCCGTATTTATTGATCGGTGTTTTATAATCATATATGGATCCGTAATTTCTTTGATTGAAAATTATATGTGAATAAATTTTCTACATGTGGTATCGAGCCGATCATATATGATTGTAGAACCAAATATTTTTTTTTTATGGAAAAATTCGAAATTTTCCTCTTTGAGCCGAATATGAGCATTACTGGATTTTTTGCTCGATTGATCCCGAAATCATAGGGCTTTTGTTCTACATATCGAGATCTTTCAAATCATATATAATTTGTATGGTTTAGTTGAGAATTGAGAGAGAATTTCAGATTTGAAATTCTAGGGTTTATACGTAAAAAAGTTCTAGAATTTGCAAATTACTTGCAATCGATTGATGTATGATGTAAACCGTTGCATGGGTATTGTTATATATATATTTTTTTAGTATCCTTTTTTTTGTATTAAATTAAATTTTTTAGGGCTTAAATTTAAGAAAACCGAATTTCGGCCATAGAAGGCTTAGATCCGATCGTGTCCTCTTGATTCTTGGGGTTAAATGAACGTGTCGTCGATTCGTCATGAAGGGTCTCGAGGGTATGTCGCGTGCTGGGTCGGCGATGGCTGGAATAGTTAGATTGGTTGCGTAGTTCATTAGATCTTGCTGTGTTTGCCTCTTTTTGCGATCCTTTTTTTTTTTTTTTTTTTTGGTAATCCGAGGGTTCGATGCTTCTGTTCTCGTTCCTCCGACGCATTTATTGGTGGATGTTACTGACGAATGATCTCCGTCGAATAATGCCATGGCCATAAGTTCCATGTCAATGTTTCAGTGTGACATAAGTAAAGAACTGACTTTCATTCTGGTTCGTATTTTGTTTTTGTGTTTTTCATCCTGCGTTGCGTGTCTCAATTTTGATTACTTGCTTCAAATAAAAAAAAAAAAAAAAAAGTTTTGTCGTTGAAATTACATGACGTGCTTTTCTCTGCAAGCTCACAGTGTTCTTGCGCAAGCAGGTCTTACTGATATATGGAGCTTTAAGATCTCCACTTATATGTTAATCATCTGGTTATGATGTTGCAGCACGCTCGTTCGATTTGTGATGAAATCCATTCTTTTTATTTTTTATGTTTCAGGTTCTGAGCCCAGAACCTTGATTTTAATGTTAGTTCTGGGCTCACGCCCAGAACCAAGAATAATTTTAAAAAAATAATAATAATAACCAATAAAAGGTTGGGTGTGGGCTAGACCCCACAATACCGTGTGCTAAGTGTGCTTAATAATCGCGCCGCACAAAGTCCAGTTTAAGGGGTTTCGGGTATTTTACTGTGAATCAAAGTCCAGTTTCAAACTCTACAAGAAAAGTAAGAAGGGACAAGTAAAATTGATTTTCTAATTGATGGTTGTTTACCCTGGAAGAAAATAGAAATCGTAACAACTCATTTGTTCATTGTTGGTAAACTAGTCATGTAAATTAGTGTATGTGCCTTTCTTTTGTCTAGAAATTTAGCATTTACTATTACTGGCGCTTATTTTGTTGTAAGTGCTCAATTATGTGAAGCGTTCTACTATCTTATCCAGTGAAGGTTCTTGGATGGTAATATTTGCATAAATTGGTGATTCTCTTGGTCTTTGTGGTGATTTTCCAGCTAGTTTTAGAAATAAGGAGAATAACTATTTCATGCTAAAAATTACTGCCCACTAACTGCAACATAGAAATCTATTCATTCAAATACTTTGCTAATCTGTGTTGTCTGTGGGAAGTTAGAGAATGATCTTGAACTTGCATCGCGTACGTGTTGTGCAGGATCATGATCTGTGGGAGTAATTTTTGTATCGTTGGTTGGTTGTTGATGTCTCTCTCTTCTGTCCTTAGTGCTGAGTTTCGTGCCTTTGTTCTGTTTTTTTTTTTTTTTTTTTATGTTACTAATTTAAGAAATATATGGCACTTTTCTTGCTTCCCGTCGCCCATCATCGGAGAGCTTAGCCTATGGGTAGTTAGGATCTCGGGCCCAAAATTTGTGGAAGTGATGCTTTCTTTCATAACATATTGCAATTCTTGTTGTAGAATCAGCGTTCACTTTTCTATTTGCTGTTTTGCCTTGGTCTCTTGCCTTTATGTACTTGGGACTTGACGTGAGTGCTTAAGATTTGCTGGTGGGGCTTTTATGTATTAATTTAAAGATGAGGACCTATTGACTAAAGGTGACAAGATGGTGGGTTGTTTTCCGTAAGAAGTAATTGGTTACAGTGCTTGCTTAGAGTGTCCTTCATTCTGTTTTAGTTGAGGTCGAGATTGATGAATGTACGCAGCTTGGGTGCCATTCCTTTTTCTTGTAAAAATTGTAGTTTCTGTCTGGGTGTAAGCTTAGATTGGATGCTGCATATTGATAAATAAATAAATAAATGAAATTGTGGCAAAAATTGTTGTTTGATATATGCAATATGATCTTGGGAAGCACATGTTGTAAAGTGCTTCATATTGTTAGATGAATTTTGGGCATATATTTTTGGAG
Source organism: Eucalyptus microcorys (assembly GCA_014182515.1). Classification (NCBI taxonomy): domain Eukaryota; kingdom Viridiplantae; phylum Streptophyta; class Magnoliopsida; order Myrtales; family Myrtaceae; genus Eucalyptus; species Eucalyptus microcorys. The sequence continues at coordinate 28,037,506 of CM024568.1, read as the reverse complement.
TTTCGTATTGATAAAAATTAGTATATACAATTACTCGCCCAAAGGGAGTTATTGTGTATATTAATTTGAAAATTGCATGAAGATAAATTCCAAAATTAAAAGATGGGGATGTATGACTCAAAAAGATTTATCTGCCCAAAGGGGATAAATTTTTTGAAAGTTATGTGTAATTCCCCTCTATATTGATAAATTAGAGACAAATGATGGGGATGTATGACTCAAAAAGATTTATCTGCCCAAAGGGGATAAATTTTTTTTGAAAGTTATGTGTAATTCCCCTCTATATTGATATATTAGAGACAAATGATGGGGATGTGTGACTCAAAAGGTTTATCTGCCCAAAGGGGATAAATTTTTAGAGTTATGTGTAATTCCTCTCTATTTTGAGATAATGGAGATATATAATTTAAAGGATTTGTCTGCCCAAAGGGGATTGATCATTGAAGATTATATGTAATTCTTCTTTATCGTCTCTATATATTGATATCATGGAGATGTATAATTTAAATGATTTGTCTGCCCAAAGGGGATGGATCATTGACAATTATGTGTAATTCTCCTTGTTATTGTTTCATAATCTTCGTGTTATGGAAAATAATGGTGCATTATACACTCTGCCCAAAAGGGGAGTTTGTGATGTGCTAATTATTTTGTTGAATTGTTCATTGCCCATAATTGATCTTATTGAATTATATGTGACAATAGTTGTGTGTTATTTTAAGAATGACAAGATTATCAATGCGTCCAAACACATGGAGATCAAATATTATATTGTTAAGGACTTGCTCAAAAAGGAAGACATTGTGATTGAAAATATCATAACCGAGTCTATGTTAGCTGATCCTTTAATAAAAGATTTACGACCCATTTTGTTTAAAGGCCATGTATAAGAGTATGGGTGTTTTAAATTCTTTTGATCTCTTTTGTTAGTGGGAGCTATGTATAGTTTTTTTTTTTTTTTTTTTGGATATTGTAGTTATATGCAAACAGATAATGCTTTTATGATGTTTATTAAAGCATTTATATTGATAATTGTTGTTAATTCTTTTGTTATCATTTCTCCTGTTGATTGAGAAATTGAAGTATAGAACAAAGTATCTTTAAACAAATTTTAATTTAAAGATGACTGGATGTCACTGATTATGAGATCTCATGTTGGATTGTGACATAATTGTGCAATTTCATGTTGTTAAGAAATCGCACCATGGCAATTTCATGTTGTTTAGAAATTGCGTTAATGCAGTTTCATGTTGTTGAGAAATTGCATTGAGGACCGATAAGAAATAGTGTATATTTTGATCACATGTTGGCACTATTTCTTACTACACTACTAGGCCCATGATCCATGAAAATATAATACTTATTATATGTGATTATGGAAGGTCTTGTGTTGTGGTATTTTCTTAACACATTGATCTCCATAGTCCTATACTGAGGTTATATAGGATTGGATTGGTATTGAGATGCCATTATTGGAATATTATTTTTTTAAAAGTTGTGGCCACATAAAACAAAATTTTCAGTTATTAACCCGATAGTGTCTTTTTCAAATATAAAATCATTTTCAAAATAAAATAAGTTAATTAATGTAGCCCAAGTGGGAGAATGTTGGAAATTTCCTATAATATGGGCTTACATTAATTAATTGATTTTCTATTTTAAATAATCGGGTTAATGGATATTCCAATATTTGTTGAACCCTAAAGTGATCCGACCGAATTGGGTATTGGCATCTATTGTAACGGGCCTAGTTGAGCAAAAAAAGTGTAGGCAATTGTGTTTAACTGAAGCCCGTGATGGGAAGGGCCCAGTTGACATGCTATTGATTAGGGTTTGCTAGGTCCCCTCTCTAGCCTATAAAAGGGTAGGTTATACCTATCAGTTGCTTTGATCCCATTGAAAGCTGCTATACTGAAATAGGTCATAGAGAGGAAGATCTGGCATTCCGATAGATCCCTGATTAACAGAGTGATCTACTTTTTTAAAAGTGAAGCAATGGCTCAAACAGGTACGCTTTAATTCCGCTGTATTTATTGATCGGTGTTTTATAATCATATATGGATCCGTAATTTCTTTGATTGAAAATTATATGTGAATAAATTTTCTACAGCTTCATCATAAAATCGGCGATGAAACACATAATTCGCGACAGCTTCATCTGCTACACCACATTTAGGAGAGACATTGTGGTGCTGCTGGAGAACCTCTTTCACATGCCACACAGGAACTGCATCTCCGCTTTTGGCATCTACAAGGAAGCGGCTCTCCAAGCCCAACAGCTTAGCGAATTCTACGATTGGTGCAAGGCGCGGGACCTGTGCGGGCCGTACGAATATCCGTTAATCGACCGAATCCCGCATATTCAGATCCAAGCGCTCGAAAGTTTCCTCAACGGGATGTGGCAATTGACGGATCAGTTGCCCTCGTCGTCCTCATCGACCGCATCACCCTCTTCATCCATAGCACGGTCGAGGTCGTCATTGACCGAAGACGATGGCGAGTTCATGCCGAGGGGGGACGTCAACCTCGTCAGCATGCAGTGGGAGAAATTCGAGGACAATGCCTTGGTGGTGAAATCCCAGGAAGATGAAAGAGAGCCATTGATCAAGCTTGAAGATGGTGAGAAGGCCATCGGCTGGGATTGGGAGGCCCTTCTGGAGGCCTCCGTCAATCTATCTCCAATGAATCAGCAGCAGACCTTTGAAGAAGCAAGAGAGGATCAAAGTGGGAAAGAGAAGGAGCGGCAATTGCAGATACACAACAACCCAGGAAGCCACAATCCTTTTTATTGAAGTAATTGCAAGTCGAATTGAGTTTTCTGCTAAAATGCGGTTTTCATTATATAGTGTTAGAAATTGGGGGTTTTAAAGACGTAATACACTTCATGACTTCGATTTTTTCCATACGATTTATTGTGTCGATTTAGAAACTACATACCAAGATCCATTTATCATAGCGAGTGTTGACATCTAAATTTTGGCGATCTGGTTATTTATTTATTGCATAGAAAATTAGGGGGTTAATTTTATCCCGGAAAAAATATTAATTGCATAGCATATAAATTTAGGTGCATTTATTTTTAATTTGTATTTTTTGCATTTATTTATTGGACCGGTGGCGGATGGGTTTGAATTAGTAGTTATGAGCTTTAACTTGGCAGGCTGAACTAAGCCCACGACGAGAGCAAATTGCCCTAAGCCCGTATCCTCGAGGAGATTTTACTGATTTATCCTGAATCAAATCAGAAACAAATATTGGGTTTGGAAAAAACAAATATTGGGTTTGGAAAAAATCTTCGTGGATATGGATTTGGAAAAAATTAAAACCCTAATCCATGGCCTATAAAAAGGTAAAACTCATAAGGTTTTGGGGGGGCCATACATTAAATATATGGCCGCACAAAAGGGTTTTATTTTTTATCACATTGAGGGGGCTTTTCTCGATTTCTAGGTCAAAATTCAAGACAAAAGAAGAGAAAACTTTTTTTTCTCTTTCGTTGGGGAGAGGTTAGATTCAGCAGGAGCTTTTCCTTCTGCTGAAAAGGGGCAGAAGAAAAGAAAGAAGAAGATAGCACCTACAGCTAGGGGTGTGTATGGTCCGGGTGGGCGGTTCCCGACCTAGAACCGGAACCGCTTCGCTAAGAACCGGTTCCGAAAAATTAGAACCGGGAACCGCCCGCTAGTTGCATGAATCCACCTAGGAACTGGACCGGACTGGCGGTCTGGTTGTCGGGTGGATCCATAGAACCGGTCCAACCTCCACGCCTTCCCATTTTCGCCTCCCCATATCTACTTATTATGGCTCTCCCGCTTATGGTAGCTTTATTCTCCTCAAGTATTAGCGTTATGGCAACGGCGGTCACAACCCTTGCTCCGCTTCCGTCCCAACCACCACCACCATCTTCGCCACCGCCTCCACCGTCTCCTACTCCTTCCTCAAGACTGACAATGAGGAGGACAATGGGGACGATGAGCCATTCTTTGACTTGGAGTTCGCCCTTATCCCCGAAAATGAGGATGATGGGGGGAGGCCCGAGAAGGGTGAGGAGGAATAGGGGAGGTAGAAGCGCGACGAGCCAAACAACAAAGAGGACGATAGTGACAATGAATGCGGATGTGGCGATGAGGATGGCGACGACATGGAGAGAGAGTTCAAGTTCAAGAGAGGAAAAGATAATCAACTCACTATTTCACCGAGTTCGGACTAGGACTCGAAGAGAGATGAGTAGATTCGGAGGTAAATTGGAGAGGAAGAGGGAGCTCGGGGAGATTTTGAACTAAGAGAGACAAGATGAAGTAGGAGAGTAGTGCATTGAGACAAGATGGTGATTAAAACCTAAATTTTAGATTTGCTAATTTCGAATATTTTTAATATTAAAAATTAATATATTATTATAATATAATCGGTCCGATCTGAGTGGGCGGATCCGCCCATGGAACTAGGAATCGGACCGGTACCCACCGATTTCCATAAATTGGAACCGAGAATCGGACCGGTTCCCTTAGGAACCACCGGTTTTGGGCGGTCCAAGCGGGTCCTGATTCTTTTGCACACCTCTACCTACAGCAGAGAGAAGTGACGTGAGAGAGAAAAAAATAAGAAAAATAAAAAGGGAACAAGTCTTCTTCTTCACTGTTACTCGTTCCCCCCCGCGTATGCGAGCTTCTTCGACGGTGCTAGTGCGACACTGCTGCCGCGCTAGCACCGCCGCCACACCACCGCACCAAAGTGCCACCCATCTTTCGCCGCTCTGGCCAGCCTTCGCCAGAGCCCCTCGCCGCTTCGCCTGCTAGACCCCCATGACGGTACATGATCCGCCTGTCGCTCGCATCCGCAATCCGTCGCTGCAGCACCTCCGAGCGGCTCCTACAGCAGCTTGTCGCCACCACTGCTGCGATCTAACGCCAAAAGCCGCAGCACCCAATGAAGTTCTGCCCCTTTGCCAAGCCCCCTACTGCCGAGTTTCCTTCTACCAGCCCATGCCCTATTTTTCCACGTCTCTGCCGATCTCCTTCGCCGTCGTCTGTTGAAGCCACACCGATCGCTGCTACCTGCGCCAGCCACAACACCAGCACCCGACAAAGCTGCTATCGTGCCGATTCGCATCACGCCTGCACGCCACTGTTCTATCTCGGTCACAGTTTTGCTTTACCCCTAGCCGCGAAGCCTGTCGGCCCTACCCACTGCACCAGCAACGACGTCCCTGCTCCACCGCTGCCTGATCTGCTACACTAGAGCTACAACCCGAAACAAGCGCCCCGCCAAACCTCCGCTCGAGCGACCACCCGATTCATACCACCGTGCTAGATTGACTAGCCACCCAACGTCGCACTATCGCCGCCCCTCACCAGAGCTTCAGCGATCAACCCCCTTGGAAACCACCATGAGCCACCAAGCCATTGTTTGGAAACAAAGGAAAAAAAAGAAAATCACATTAGGTAGTTCTCTATTTATTTTATTTTATTTTACTTGTTCTTTTTAGTATAATTATTCCTTAATGTAAGATTGAGATTGCTCAACATGAAATTGCCTTTAAAATTTGGGATTGACAGTTCGATTTTTGCGCCCGAAATCCGACTCGCAATTGCTTGTAAAATCGTCAATCCGATCTCATGCCCTAGATTCGATTCGTGATTTATTTAAAAATTGGCCAACCCGATCTCATGCATGAGATATGGTTCGCCAATTTGTGGATATCGATCCTATCTTATCTGATTTGCCATCATGTTGGTTGAATCAATTTTATTTTGTTAAATAAAAAAATCCCAAAAAAAAAATGCATTCATTTAGGATGTTAGTTTTTGTTTAATTTAAGTTGCATGTTTAATTATGTGGCAATTTAAAATTTCGAAATTAAAAAAAAAAAACATAAAAAAATCATCATGCATATGTCATGTAGAATTATGGCATTCTTTATACGTCATTGCATATCGGGATAAAATTTCATATTTCATTTTAAGTTTAGATTGATTTTTAGATCAATTGCATCTTAGGTTAAAGATTGCTACATTTAAATTAGAGTTTAGCCTGACCTAATCCTAAATATAAGTTGAATAGAATCTTAATCAAGCTAGGTAATTTTGGCATTTTTCTAATTTCGAAATTCTATGGAAAATACAAAAAAATTGTCTTCGAATAAATCAATTTCATTATTTATGATAGACTGCATATTATTTATGTCATGTAGCTTAAGTCATATTACCATGTCATATTATTTCATGTTAGATTAGTAGCATGCATTGCATATTGCATGATTTTCATTAAATAAGTGAAAAGAAAAACAAAAATTGCGTGTTAATTAGAGATCATATCTAGGACTATTGATATGAATTTTGATTTAACATTACAGATGCTTTCGTTGCTTTGAAGTAAGTTTTTGCAATTTATTCATTGTTTATCTGGGTGTTAAATTGGTGGTTTGCGTACTCATATGATCACCTCACATGTTAGGAAAGTGAATTAAAATTAATTCAAGTTGCCTGTAAAACATTTTTTCGAATTAAAAAAAGAAAGGTATCGAAAAGGCATTAGAAAAGTCTAGTGTAACCAAGTCCCTGTACCCAAAGTCTCTGGTTCATAGTAGTAAAATAATTATCTCATTATTTTACTTAGGTGTCTAATCAACCTACCATAAACTGATTAATGGCGACTCCTTTTTGCATGCTAGATATTTGAACTTAAGTTGCGAATTGGTATGGGCTTGGGAGAGCCCGAGTTAAGTCTAGGCTTAACAATCCATTAACCTAATTTTAGGTGGTACACCCGAAAATTTGATCACAATAGCGAGCTATCGAAGATAGAGAGTCTCTCTAATCAATGTGACCGTCAGAGTGTGACAATGACAGTTGCTTAAGCCTCCAATATTTCCTAATACTATAAGACTTTTTCTTATGTGAATTACATTAATTAATATTGTAATTTACCATTTTACGAAATTGGTCTAATATGAGATATATATTTTTTTAATTAGTCTAATATGGAGTTGGCTAGTGTGGGTTGAGTTGAGTCCGGCTTGTAATGAAAAGGCCCGATTGAAAACTATATAAATAGTACTCAAGTCTCTCATCTAATCCTAACACATACAATCATCCTCACAAAGGAGCTTTTACTAAGCGTTAGGGGTGAAAGGTTGTCTTACTGAGCCAGTGATACAGAATGTAATAGAGAAGAAGTTTTTGAGTTTAGATTGTCACAATTACATATCAAGAACAATAGTCCAAATCAGGTGCATAAATCTCTTTACTTGATTAAATATGTGTTTTTGGTTTTAGTTCTAGAGAGCTTAGGTTGCGCTTTTGCGTCTAACATGTGATATCAAAGCAACTATAGCATAAAACTTGGACATATAGATTTTGCCATTTTTCGTGAATTTTTGTGCAGGAAAAATAAATTTTGATCACATAAATGGAACGAGCTCATCAAGACGAGCAAAACCGTGGTTGGCGCGTCACTACGTGACCACGTGTGGGTGGGTGGCGACGTGCATCGAGCATGTGCCCTCACGTGCGGGCATTACTTGTGCTTTGCACACACGATACTAATGTCATTATGACGTCAGTGACTAGAGGCGTGGTTCGACCCGACTTGTTGGCCCCTGACCCGACCCGATGACTTAACTCAATTGACTGTTAATCGACCCATTGACTTGCCTAACTTGGCTCTCCATTCAATTGGTCAGACCGGATGTTGACTAGTCTAACTGATTAGATCGGACGTTGACCAATCAGACCACCAGTTTAGATTGGTCCGAGCTAGCCTGCATGTGCACTTCACGCGCCACGCACTTTGGACGCACGTATGGGTGCCTCCAACCTTTGATTGGGTGTTCTTGGAGTTCATGTGCTCGTATGAAGATGGTATATACTGTGGTATATTTATATTTTTATGTTTGATAATTTTATGGATGTAAAAATACGTATGGAACATTAAATATGCGTATTTTTAGGGTATTTTTACTTATTTTTATGTATTTTTCTATAATTTTAGAAATACAAGTGCAGCTCACATGTATATCATCACATAAAAAAAGTGTAGAGCATTGATTCATTGATTACATGTATAAAATTCAACACGTAATAATTTATGGAGTAATGTAATTGGCATAACATATGATTTTAATGACAAATTATCCCTATCATCAGATCTAAAATCACATGTATAAGATAAATGTAAGATATAAATTTTATATTCTTGGTGTGATTGCTAAAGTGACATACTTAATTGGGTTTGAAAAATAACGGTCTTGCATCATCTTTTATTCTAATGCGTTGTCATACTCCCAAAGAAGGTGGTATATTAGTTCATGGAGAGATACATGAACAACATATGGTGGATGAGTGATCGATCCTAATGGTTTATGCACTTAAAGGTGATGAATTCACGAAAATTGGAATATATTATCATAACCATTGTCATGTGGAGAGTATACAACTATATGTCATGTATTCTACCCAAAGGTAATTATGTGATAATGTGTGTAACTTTCTGAATGTGTACTTTTACGTCTTCAAGTTATTTAGTACTCACATGATGCCAATTACATACATTGCTTGTTATTTTAGTTACCTTATATATAATTAATAACTCAATCTTAAGATTTTCCGTTTGGGAAAAGAACAATTGGGTTTGCTTGTTATCCACGAAACGTTCCATTTAAGAATACTTGAAAAATGGTTTATGAGCTAATTGCACTACTTAAAAAGATGATAGAAGCTTAGGTGGCTTGAAATTATGTCATGTCTAATGTCAAGATTAGGACATATTTGCAAGGACTCTTCAATATAAGGTATGATGGTTCTGATGAGGTTAGAGATTACATTTTAAGGACAATAGATTTGAAATCTAAAAATCATACTCATAAAAGAACTCATGAAATCACCGATCATTTTGACAATCTAGATCCTAAGAAAGCATCATTCAAGAGATGGCGACTGTTGCTTCCTTTTAAGAAAAAAAGGTCACATAAAAATAGGCTATAATAAATATACAAAAATTTGGTTATCCAAACATGAGCCGGTAGCTAATGGTTTTTTGGCATTATTTATTAATCCAATACCTATTAGAAGCTCTGTCCAATTCTTGGTGGCTAGATATGGTGTGACAAATTGGTTGTGTTTTCCATACAAGGATTCATAAATCTAAGAAAACCAAATTAGAATGAATAATAACTCACCATGAGAAACAACGATAAAGTCGACGTTGAGTTCATTAGAGATATCATTTTAATTCTGTTTTTTTTTCCATGCAAGGATTCATGAAGGTGGCCTAGGGATTCGCACACTTCATGAAAGTAATAAGGCTACCATGCTCAAACATATTTGGCTCCTATTTACTGATAATGAGTCTTTATGGTGCAAGTGGATATATTCTACTTTCTTAAAGCAGAAAAACTTCTGGATTGTCTCTCGTCCTACCTTTTGTTCTTGGGCTTGGAAGAAGCTGCTTGACCTTCGTGAAATTTTTTGGAAGTACTTTCTTTGGCATATTGGCAATGGTCGGGCGGTTTCTTTTTGGTTTGATCCTTGGCACCCGCAAGGCCCGCTCTTCAGGTTCTTTTCTAATCTGGAAATATATAGGTCTGGAATTTCTAGATTGGCTTTGGTTACTGATGGTCTCTCCTCTTATGCCCCCCTTTCTGTCGTTTCTACCTCTTTGGTGCATTGGGGAGAACCTCTCCCGGTCCTTAGCCATGAGAATGGTCATATCTAATGGCTAGGACAACCTTCGGGTAGTTTCTCCTTAGCGTTGGCCTAGAACTTAATTCACCGTAGAGGACACTCAGTGCCATGGTCCTCATTTATATGGAGTCCCTCGTTGCCTCCTCGATACTAAGCTCACCTGTGGCTGATTACTCGTAACCGGTTGCCAACCCAGGTATCTTTAATTGCTTATGGCAAAATCCCTTTTGCTGTATGTGCCTTTTGTTCTTGCCGGCCAGACTCAATCGATCACCTGTTTTTTGGTTGTCGTATAACCAGTAGCCTCGCACTTTATTGCGCGGCCAAATGCAATCTCGCTTGGCAGAATAAATCTTGGGTGGAAAATCTTGATTGGGCTCCCAAACGTATTGCCGGTGGAAGCTTTCACCAGTCTTTGGCTCGTTTTGTTTTTGCTGCGTTATGCTATCTTATCTGGAAGGAGAGGAACAATATCATCTTCCGTAATCAGATTTTCTACCTCCCGGCTTTGAAGATGCACCTGCATAAGGCTATTAAGGATAAGGCTTTGACCTTCAAGCATGTTCCATACACTCCTAAAAATAGAAGACTACAACAAAGCTGGGGACTTCACCCGTCTATTTTTTACTAATTATGGTTGCCCCTTTCTTGTTGTTGGTTGTTCTCTTTTGTCTTTGTGATCTCCTTTTGGTTTTCACTGGAACCACAGCACCCATACACTCTGCTTGACTTTTATGTCATTTTGAGTGTTTGCCCTCTATTGGTGCCAGGTCTCCTCCCCTGTATATCTTTTCGGTAAAATCTATACAAATCTTACCTTTTATAAAAAAAAATAATAAATAAACATATTTTATACCTTCTTTGAGATAGAACTTAGTTTTCATATCATGTTTGAACATATGTAGCTACTTTTTTTAAAAAATTAAAAAAAAAAAAACAATGTTATTTTTGTATTCTTCAATTCAAATAAGGTTGAGTATTATATTATCTCCAATTTATTGTACAAATTGTATTTAACTCCCAATGATATATACGTTGCGTATATGGTTGAAAATGCTGTTTCCAAAAGACTTTTGCCTAAGGATAATCTTATGCATTAACATCTTTTTTACATGTCTAAAGAAAAAGTAGAAAGGCTTATAATGTTGACATTTTGTCTACTCTTAATAGTTACTTAAACACTTGCGTAGACTATTGTAGAAGCAAGATGATTAAGATAATGAATAAAATTATAATATGAAGTTTTGACCTATTGGAGGTCATTCACAGTGATCTTAGTGGACTTTATATGATAACGTTGTGTAAATTTTTTTATTTCAACACAGTCATTGATGACTATTTCTTTTGTAATTGATTAAGAAAAAGTTTGAATCTTTCGATGAATTTAAGATTTTTTCGGACTAAAATTGAAAAACAATTAGGATAGTTTTAAAGATTGTCAAACTTAACTGTGGTGGTGAGTTTTTTTGGAAAATGTAACAATGCTGGATAGCTTAAAAAGCCATTTATCAAATACTTGGCAAATTTTGGTATAGTAACTTAATTTACTATCCGACCAAAAAAAAAAAAAACTTAATTTACTATACCCGAAAATCTTGAACAAAATGGTGTGGCCCAAAAGCGTAATAATGGACATGGTGATAAGTATGATTAATAGGACTAATTTATTCGGTTTTCTATGGGCTTATACTTTAAAAGAAGCCTTTTCACATATAAAGTCATGTTTCTACCAAAATTATTCCATTAACTCTCTTTGAGTGATGGACTTGACGTAAACATAGCTTAAACCATTTTAAGGTTTAGGGTATTCTGCAGAAGTAAGGTTATATAATCCAACGTTTAGTAAATTGGAATCCAGAACCACTTGGTATTATTTCATATCTTACCCGGATCATTCAAAGGGGTATCGATTTTATGACATTAATAAAGGTACAAGAATTATAGAATCATATATGGTAAAGTTTCAAGAGTTCAACATAGTCGTAGAAGATAGTTGCTCTTAGATTATTAAGGATGATAGTAAGGTACAGATCACCGTGTCTTTATCTTTGGTTATATAGACAATTGTGGAGTTTTTTACACCACAAACTAAGATTATTGAGGTTCAGGGTACTATTCTTAAGACAAATTCTAATGAAATTTCTCAAGCCTCTACTCAATAGATCTGTTAAAGAAAGACGATAAGTTATATCGCCAAACCATGTAGTCTATCTATGATAACATAACTATGATATTTGTTGCATGGTTGATTTAGTGACTTGTAGAAATATTGTTTGTTATCCTCAATCAGGTTTGTGGTAAGATGTAATGAAAGACAAGATACAATCTATGAAACATAATAGTGTTTGGAAACTTGTTGAGTTGTCTGAAAGTCACGAGCTCATCAGCTGCAAATGGATTTATAAGACTAATAAGGACTCCAAAGAAAGATTGAGGAGTTTAAAGCCAAACCGATAGTCAGGAGTTTCACTATTAAAAAAGGGGTGGACGGTGGAGAAATATTTTTTCTAGTTTTTTCTAAAGATTCTTTCAGAGTGGATATGGTATTAGTAGCTCATTTTAATATGGAGATATTAAAACTATCTTTCCAAATTGATACATTGATAACGAAGTCTATATGGTGTAACCCGAAGATTATGCATCAGATAATTTAGGTAAGTTTGTGTGTAGACTGAAAAGTTTTATTAATTGCCTCAAGCAAGTTTCTAGACAATGTTATTAAAGTTTTATAGTATTGTCACTTCATTCAGTTGAGAACAAAGTAAATCAATATATATACTACAAGGTTAATGGGATGAAATTTATTTTTCTCACACTCTATGTACATAATATCTTGCTTGCAAGCAATGATCTTAAATTAATGCATGAGACAAAGTAGATATTATCGAAATTTTTTGACACGAAGGACCTTGATAGGCATCTTTTGTCCTTGGCACTAAGATCCGTAAGGATTGCTCTCGCTGTATATTGGGTTTATCTTAGAGAATATTTTTTTGTCGTATTTTAAAAAGATTCATTATACATCAATGCAAGTTAGGAATTGCTCTTATCATTAAGGGTGATGAACTAAATTTGTCATATTGTCCTCATTTAGACATTGAGAAAATCCCACCGAATGATGTATCATGTGTTAGTGGACTTGAAAGTGTCATGCATACTTAAGTTTGCACTAAACCAAACATCACTTTTGGGTAGATATTAGTTAAATCTAGAACATAATCATTGGGTCACTACCAAGGAGGTTTTAAGATACTTAAAAAAGGACAAAAGATTATATGTTCCAGTCCGCAGCTAGTAAGGTATTTGGATGCAAACTTTGCTGGCTGTTAGAATGACATGAAGTTGACAATATAATACATTTTTATGTTAGTGGGAGATGTAGTAAACAAAAATCTATGTCATCCTCTACCATGTAAACGAAGTTTGTAGTATGCTTTTCGGCTGTTACTCAAGTTATAAGGTTCTAGAATCTCATTAGGGAGTTAACTGTATTTGACTTTATGGATAGACTCATACAATTATATTGAAACAATAACTCTACAATATTATTTATTAACAACAACAGAGGTCTCAATGGGTCTAAACATATGGCGGTCAAGTTTTTTACCATAAAAAACAATACATAATGGTGACGTTACAACATAACATATTTTTACAAATAATATGATTACAGATCCACTAACTAAAGGCCTTCGCTCTTACGTTTTTGAACTACATGTCATTAACATTGGCGTAGGAGTATCATGAGATGCCTTTTTTTAGTGGGAGCTATTCTAGTTTTGTTCTAATAAAATTTACATATATGTTTGTTACATTATTCAAGAAAAAAATTTAAAAATGTATTGTTATTATGTTGAATACATATTAATAAAAATCTCATGATATTGTATAAACTTTGAGTGAAGGTTATGGGCATCCGGTTATTAGTCTTGAGTATATGTCTTGTTACATGTTTAGAAATGTTAACCTTAAGGATAAAATATATATGGGTTCATCGAACCATAAAGATAATCTCTAGTGACACAGGTTTTTGTGACATTTAAAGTAAGATAATATTAATTGACAAAGAGGATGACACGTAAGATATTGCTCTCTATGAGAGGTGTTATCAATTTGCCACACTACCATATTGAATCAATATTAATAAATTTAGAAATACTCATGATCATAAAAGGCTTTATATGTATACATGCAATTATTGCCGTGATTTAGTGTTTGAGACTTTATGAAATAGGATTGACTATTAAGAATTATCTCTAGACTAAAGTGCACACATACAGTAAAATTTCAATTAATATAGCCCAAGTGGGAGAATTTAAAAGTTTTGTTGATGTGGGTTACATTAATTGATATTGTAATTTACTATTTTACGGAATTGATTTAAGGTGAGATAAAATATTTTTTAATTAGTCTAATATATGACTAGCTAGTGTAGGCCGAGTTGAGCCCGGCCCGTAATAAGAGGCTATGGCTAGAAACTTTATAAATAATGCTCAAGTCTCTCCTATAACCCAACACACACAATCATTCCCATAAAGGAAGGCTTACTAAGCGCTGGGGGTGAAGAGCCGTCTCATTGAGCCAGTGATATAGAGGATAATAAAGGAAAAATTCTTGAGTTTAGATCATCGCTATTCTGCATTAAGAATGATGGTCCAAATTAGGTACGTAAATCTTTTTACTTGATCACATTATGTGTTCTTGGTTCTAGTTATGGAGATCTTGAGTTGTGCTTCCACGTCTTGCAAATGCTCCCCCTCATAGGGAGGCATATAAATAAGGAAAACTTAAATGATTAAGTGAAAGGAGTTGCAAAAGCCAAGATCAAGACCTTAATATCATATAGAAATCGAATGCAGGATGGTCTTCTGTAGAAGTTTAAGTATTCAAGAATAGGGCTAGTAATTCCTGAACAGGTGCAAAGATGCTTTCGGTGCATAGATGCTCTCATGATGTTAAAAGATGATAAGGCATCTTTGAAACGGTGGCACCATCTTTGCATATGATATGCATGCACATAAATTGATGCTGTGTTTCAGACATAATAGAAAGGAATGGATGGAGGACCGAAAGAATCGAATATAATTGAAAAATATTTGGAAGAGAAGGAAGTTTCCTAGATACCTAGGGTTCGGTAATTTGATAGTGAGAAAAATATTGTTGAAATGCAGTGCAATGAATCGAGGCTTGCAATGTACTTTCCTTATGAAATAGTTACATTACATATACTTGTATTTATTTTTAACTTATAGTTGTGTTCAGTACAGTATGATATTCTTATGATTTAATCATAAATAATTACGAATAGCCTTTATAACTTATGATTGCAGTTAATGATTATCAACATTCCTAAAGAAATAACCCCTGATATTCATAATCACGAAAGGCTTCTGACTACGTTGAAGAAATTCTTAACCAACTTGGCCAATCATTTCAACCAAAAAAAAAGAAAAAAACCTTGGCCAATCACTTTAGCGGTGATGCAAACTTATATATCTACATTAAGGCTACATTGGTTTCGTGAGAAACAAACATTTTGGAGAAAAATTTTCAAAAAATAATCTTTTATATATCTTACAAAAACGATGAATGAAATTTTCCGTTATTATTTATGAAGATGTTTAAACATAATTACTGCTAATAATGAAAATATTTATTTATTTATTTATTATTTTAAGTGATATAAATAATCATTTAAAAAAAATATTTTCAAATCAGTACAAACGACCTTGAATGGACAGATAAATCCTTCGATCATTCCCAAGAGACTCCTCCCACCAATCTCTAATTGCCAACACAAGAACAAACCCAAAAAAAAAATGTGGTGCGCTATAACCACTTAAATAGCGACATGTCATATATTATTCTACTGCATCTTGTAAACCATCTAATATGTTTTAACAATAATTTCGGCGCCAATCAGGGCACTGGGGACACATTAGCTGTCGGGTCCTAGGAATTTTGTATCTTTCGCAACTCCAAAACTTTCACACCGGCGAGGATGCCAACGGTGAACGCCAGGACCGTCCGGCTTCGTTAGGAATTAGATCTGCTGGGATGGATGAATGTACCCAGCACCAGGCTCGAAAGAAACCCGTAAATAAATGCTCTGACTCCGTGCACGAGCCTAGATCACCCTCCAACCAACAAACATTTAATGCGTAATCACGGACGTGTTCACGGGCCGAATCGGTTCGAGTCTCTGCTTTTGATACCGGACCCTATCCAAACATGGAAAGGCGTGCTTGCCACAGTGTTGGAAATAACGTATTGAAGAAAAAGTACGTAACACTGTTTGTCATAATAAGAAAAATAATAACTCCGAAAAGCGATAACAACTTAAGGTCAATGAGCAACTATATGGAATGAATCTTCTCAACAAGTGAAGTGTGCACCAACGCAAACCAAATATAAACTAGCAAAATTACTATAAAATTATAAAAAATTAAATGGCAAGTGATTAGTTCCTATAAATAATGCTAAATAGTTTTATGAACTATGCATCCTAAGATATAATACCTTGAATCCGTTTGAGTTGGCACTACACAAGTAGGACTTTGTCAACCATCTCTTGAAATCAATACACTTAGATTCATCTACTTTATACTCTATTTTCTCATATACTCCATATACCCTATCTTCCTTTTGGAATGAAGAATAGTTTAATACCATTTATAGAGTTCCAATGGATATGAACTAAAAAGACACATGAATTCAAAAGATGCATGAACCGAAGAGATTCGTGAACTTTGGGTGCATTTGGTTTGACTTTGAAAATGTGAATGGAAGAGATTTGTATTGTTTTACAAGCTTTTGTTGATCCATTAATGCACAGTAATTACAACAAACAGTTTGAAAGAATTTGGATTGGGTCGAGTTGGGTTATCGTTTTTTTTATTATCTTTTAATTACTTTATCAAGTTTATGCATCTGCAGTCTGCTTTTGTTAGAGGTGTAAGAACGGAAGAAAACATTTGGCCATTCGTCCCTGTCGGTCAGCCAAAAGAGCCAAATTCAGTCCAAATGCATTAGGGAGGAGGGAAGCAGCTTCGAGGAAGTTTCCAACTCTGCCTGGCTCTCGATGGGGCCAGGACGGGGACAGGGTCTTCGGAGGACGACAGACTTTTCAAACCCTGGGTTCACATTACCAAAGAGCTGCGTTCAACGTGTGGAACCCTAAAGTTGGTTCGAGACAATTTAAGATAGCTACGCAATTCTTAAAAAAGAAAAAACAATATCGACTTCAGGACTATTTGAGTTCATGACTTGAAACCGAAAATTGAACCATCAGAAGCTCATTATATTATCTACTATTCGAATCGAAGAGGAAACCCGTCCATAACAATTCCAAATTTTTTTATTTGGACGATTCTTTCTTACATTCCTTTATGTAATCATTACTTACAACGTGAATAGTGAGTAGGAAAATAAATTTCACAAGCAGACTCCACCGTTGATTTGACGATTTTAAGCACTCGTTCTCTCACTAATTATGAGATATCATTCTTCTTGAGTTTGATTTATGATTGTATCACAAGTAGGTCGATCAAAACTATGTTCTTGAAAAAATCTCTCCATCTCCCGGGAAACTGGTCAAAGAATACTCGCCTGGCACTGCGATACGCTGCCGTGCCAATTCCCATTCATATGCCGATTAATTGTGGCTGCGCCCCTTGGTTATGAAGAAAAGAAAGTGAGAACTACGTTGGAAGTCCTATAACTTATTAAAAAAGTGCAATTAAATCACAAAATTTTCAAAAAATGCAATTAAATTCCAAAACTTGTCAAATTTGTGCAATCAAGTTCTTCTCTTATATAACAAAAAACAGAAGTCCACTAAGGAAAAATGTTAACGTGTCCTTTTTATTACTTCATCTGTCCTAAGTGGTGATGGCTTGGGTAGAACATGAAACATAAGGCTAAAATGACGCCGTTTTGATCCAAATTTGATTTTTTTTCATGCAATTTTTAAAATTATATCAAAAAATAAAAAATTTAAAAACACAAAAACGAAAAATAAAGGAAAACTTAGGCAAGGGTTCTGCCGCCCCCACCATTGTCAATAAGCGTTGGTGATGGGGGGTGGGGGGGGTTGGGGGGGGGGGGGAACAAGGGCTTGCAACCCTCACCTTGCATGCATCTAGGGGTGATCGGTTTCCAATCCGATCCGATTCCACCCAATTTTGGAAACCAAGCACTAGACCGTTTGGTCCTAGGACTAAGAACCAGACGGACCGTCGGTTTCGATCCAGTCTAATGGAATCGACAACCTTTTATTCCACTAAAGGGTGGTTATGCACAACAAGAGAGAGTAACAAATTTTAAGGTATTGATAGAAGAAATGATGAGTGAAGAGTTATTGTGCCATAACTCATGGTACCATTGAACAAAATAGTATTTAGTTCATATTTTTCTAATTTTTTTGAAGACATAATAAAAAAAAAACATTTTTAGTTGGTTTGGTCCGATCCCTCTTGGAACCGTGAACTGACCGCCTGAACACTGATTCCAATTTTAGGAACTGGGAATCGGATTTACACTCCCGAGAACCGGACCGGACCGGCCAATCCGGTCCGGTTCAGTCCGAACGGTTCCCAGCTTGAGTGGTTCATTTACACACCCCTACCCACGTCTTCCTTTATATATATTTTTTAAAGTTTACTTATTTTTTAATATAACTTAAATAGAATTTGTATTAAAAAAATCAGATTTGGACTGATGTGATTTTGGCCAAATTAACGCCATGTGGGATATAAAAAGCCATTTGGCATTTTTCGCTAGTCAAGTTGGACGAAATTATCATAATGATTTAATTGAACAAATTTGACAAGTTTTAAGACTTAATTGAATTTTTTGAAAAATTATAAGACTCGATTATATTTAAGTTTTAGGATATTTAGTGCACTCATCCCAAAAAGTAACTGAATTGGAAAATGTTTCCGAAAAGTATCTGAATAAGAAAATGTTTCCGACGCACCGAATGATTTCACGATGCACCTCGGCAATTTTTAATAGAAATTACTTAAAAAGCATTCCAGGCGTCCGTCGTCGTCACGATTACTTTAAAAAAGAAGCTAATGTGGTTACGGTGGTTGCTGAGTCGATGGCCGTCTCGTTGGAAGCGACTGAAAGCGCCATCCGATGTTGTCCCTGAACAGTCATTTCCGTTTCGAGACAGCATGCGAGAGAGAGACGCTTCGAAAGATCATTTTTTTCTGCTCCGGCCGACACTGACATCGCTCGAAAATCAAAAGGAACACGACTACATTAAAAACACACCTAATTATATAGGCCAGCGTGGTATGGACAGTACACATTGACATTACCCTTCTTTTACACTAATCTAAATATCTTGAAAAATCCAAAAGCAAAACCATCGCCCTAGAGCGTTCATTAGTATTACAACACGAATGGACATCGTCGAAGCACGACCCGGGTGAGACCGGTCACTGGAATCTGCTAGGAAGAACGACGGTGAGGCCAACGGTCAGGGCGAACAGGAAGATCAGCAGGCCGATGAAGTTCATGATGAGCGCCTCCTGCTGACCCGACTTGAGCTGCAGGAAGGTGAACTTCTCGACCAGGCCGGACTCGGCTGTGCAGATTGCGAGGAGGAAGACGACAGATCCAAGGAAGACGTGCCATGGGATGAAGGAGGCTCTGGCGTAGCTTTTTACTTTCGGGAACACAAAGGAGAAGAAGGCGAGCACCCACTGAAAAAGGAAAGAAAAACAGAGTCCCGACAGTCAGTGTTCCGATTAGCGTTTCTCCCGGTCGACGACGAGACCGAGATCAATCGAGGATTACCTGCAGACCAAACAAGGAGATGGTGGTGATGCCGAGCCAGGAGTGCAAGGTGTACAGGTTGGGGATACCGCGCTCGTTGTGGAACTTGAAGACTGCATAAACCCCCACGCTCCCGAGCACAAGAGCGATCAAGTGCAGGATCAGGTGGATCGTTTTCTGAGCTTCCCTCTTCGCCGGAATCGTCTTGTACACCATGATAGCTGCATCGACCATCGAAGTTCGTACTCTATTCCATTAAGAATCCAGATATTTCGAAAAGACTAACGTACACGCTTTGTTGCGACGCGGGCCAACATAAGGTATCGGTGAGAGTAATTTAATGAATGATTGTGAGGAAATATGTCAAGCGACTTGGCCAACCTCGTATCCACACAATTAATATCCCGAAGAAATAAACATAGAGATTTTCGCACGAAAAAACGTTTGCGATTGCGAAAAGAAACCCCGAGATATCGAGTATAGGTGGTGGTCCTCACCTTCTCCACCGGCGAGAATTAACCCAAACACCATCAGGAGCGGATGCAGCTGCACAAAGAACAGAGCATACGAATGAGTCATCTGAACGGAATGAATTGAACGACATCAACTTCCATCTGAACAGAGAATTCTCGAATTTTTTCCCTGTCGCCTGAAAGAATTTTCTTATTCGGTTCGAGTTCATTTCAAAATAACTAATTTTTTTATTCTATCAAGAGCGTTGGTTTATTGCTCCTGAACTCAGCCTACACTTCTACTATGACCGAAGCCTTTCAGCAAAAGGAGTGGGAACCGCGTACTCACGTTGAAAATCTTGCTTTTGTTGGCGGACGACAGGGCCACGCCGTCCTGGAAGTTGAGGATCCAAACGAGGATCAGGGTTGCCACCGCCACGAGTAGCAGATGCGCCAGCACCACCGCCGGAGTCGCGGACAGCTGGATGCTCTGGCTCTTCACCATGGCTGACCCTTTCGATCGATCGAGAGAGAGAGAGAGAGAGAGAGAGAGAGAGAGAGAGAGAGAGATGGAGGGATTCTAGAGCGTTCAGAGGGAGGGAGAGACAGAGGATGTGACGATCACTAGTAGAAAGAGACTTCAAATAGGCGAGCGTTGCGCACACAAGTGTGCGATTATAATTCGAGGTCGAGAGGGAGCGAGAGCCTTGTGCGCTTCACTATGCACAAAGGGACGCAGCTTTATAGGAATCTCTCTTCGGTCTCGGATTACTCGCCGTGTTTCGGGGGGCAGCCCCTTTGGATTTTACACCCGCGACCGCTTCAACCCATCTCCCGCCCTCTCGATATGAGGAGGGACCTCGACAGCAACCTCTTTGTTATCGAACATTGCGTGTTGTTTACGTCAGGATTAGCTAAGGATCTCTAAGATTCAAACGCAAAAGGTGAGTTTGGGATACCTGGAGTGTTATAACTTGGCATGAAGGGACAAACTTCGGAAATGTAGACTTAAGTGCTGATTTCGGAATAAAGTGGCCACTCTGGCCAAATGGCTGACGTCGCAATTTTCCGGCGAGTTGGGTGCAAAACGATGTTGTTTTGTACGCTAACGTGTGAAAAATGTAAAAACGACGTCGTTTTGTGTTTGATGTATAAATAGTTAATATAAAAATAATTAAATTAATTTTAAAATTAATTTTATTTAAAATATTCTAAAAAATAAAAAACTTTAAAATTTAAAAAACTTAAAAAAATTAAAATTTAAAAAAAAAAAAATTAAAATTAAAAAAATAAAATAAAAAAAACTTTAAATTTAAAAAAAATTTAAAAAAATTAAATTTAAAAAACTTAAATTTAAAAAAATTTAAAATTTAAAAAATTTAACTTTAAAAAACTTTAAATGAAAAAATTAAAATTTAAAAAAATTAAAATTTAAAAAAATTAAAATTTTAAAAAACTTAAAATTTTAAAAAACTTAAAATTTTAAAAATTAAAATTTAAAAAATTTTTTAAAAATTAAAAAAAATTAATTTAAAAAAAATTTTAAAAACTTCCATATTTAAATTTAAATTTTTTAAATTTTAAAGTTTTTAAATTTTAAATTTTTTTTTAAATTTTAATTTTTTTAATTTTAAGTTTTTTAATTTTAATTTTTTTAATTTTATTTCTTTAAATTTTAATTTTTTTAAATTTTAAGTTTTTGAAATTTTAATTTTTTTTTTAATTTTAAGTTTTTTAAATTTTAATTTTTTTTAATTTAATTTTTAATTTTTAAAATTTTAAGTTTTTTTTTTTCTCGCCAATTTTAAGTTTTTTAAATTTTAAGTTTTTTTAAAATTTAAGTTTTTTAAATTTCTAATTGACAGCAACTTCATTTTCTGCACATGATGTCCCTAAAGATTTAGCTTTTCGAAGAAAATTTTTATATTCTCAAAATTTTCTACGTCAATTTGCTTTTGAGTACACACACAAAGAAGAGAGTCAATCCTAATAGTCCTCCTAATCAATCACCCTAATTGATAGCTCAAAAGATTTACTTGGATTTGTGTGGTGAAAATATATCTTTGATACTCAACTTGACAAGTGAGCTATGAAAGGCCCTACTTAACACAACATTAGTAAGTATGTCCGCTAATTGATCTTTAGACCCAACAAAAGGAAACCGAACCACCTCAGCCTCTAAATTTTGCTTACCTCAATGTGTTTAGTTTGATCATGCTAAACTAGATTGTGGGAAATATCAATTGCTGCTTTATTATGATAGAAAAATCTTATTTCAGACTTCGGTGGGAAATCAAGTTTTGTCATCAACCTCTTAAGCTATAGTAGCTCACACAACCCTTTAACCACCCCTCAAAACTCCGCCTTAGCACTAGACAATGCTCCTACCTTTTACTTCTTGCTCCTCCAAGCAACCAAATTTCCTCCCATAAATGTAAAATACCCTGACGTAGACCTCCTATCCGAGATGCTACCCGCCTAATCCGCATCCGTAAATCCCTCCACCTCAAGATAACCATCCTTTGCAAAGAACAAACCTTTTCCTGGAGCCAACTTCAAGTACCGCAAAATTTGACTCATGATGCCTACAGCAAATGCGATATCAGCGTGAGCATGTGACAAATAGATCAAGCTCCCTACTAACCTTTTACATCTATCCTTATTGGTTAGCACCTGATCTAAATACTCCCCAACTCTATAATTCTAAACTATAGGGATTTTAGCAAGCTTACACTCCAACATTCCAACTTCGGCTAATAAGTCCAACACATATTTCCTTTGAGACAAAAAAAATCCTCTTTTCCATCTAGTAACTCCAATGCCCAAGAAATACTTCAACCCTCCTAGATTATTCATTTCAAACTCTTCTGGTAGCTTCTTTTAAAGTTTCGAAATCCCTTCACGATCATCTCCTTTCGATCTAGCCACTTCAATGATAGCGACCTCTTTGTCATCGAACATTGTGTGTTGTTGACGTCAAGATTAGCTAAGGATCTCCAAAGATTCAAATGCAAGGTGAATTGAGAAACAACTTCATCTTCTGCACACGATGTCCTTGTGGCACATCAGATTGAAAAGCTCATGAATCCTCCAACTTCCATCAAACAATATGCTTATCACCCTTTTAATCTAATCTAGTGACACAAACACAAAAAAAGGAAAAAAAAAATCTGAAGACCATTTTTGTGTGTTCTTAATCTTTTCCATAGCTTTCTTCTTCTTTTTTTTTTTAGCTTGGAAATGAAAGTTTTCTAATTCAAATAAGTTTCCTATTTTGATTAGGTTTCCTAATTTGAGAAGATTTTTTTCAAAAGATACTTCCTATTTTGAATAGTTTCCTAATTGAATTGGTTTCCTAGTTTGAGAAGATTTCCTAAAAAGATATATCCTATTTTGGATCAAGAGTGTTGAAGGCAATTAAATTCTTGTAGTGAGAATCTGTGTATAATTTCTTAGTGAAATTGAGAGATTATTTAGTGAGGAATTGTAGGAATAAACACTGTGTGAGTTATTGAGTGTAATTGGTGCTTGAAAAACAATGAAAGTATTTGAGTGACTCGAGTATAGTTGTAATCTATGTTGTATCGTTTGATCTATAGTATAATTGATTATTACTTTCCCTGTGAACATAGGCAATTATGACTTAATCACGTAAATCTAGTGTCCGATTCATTTTTATTTTGTCCATTTCATGTTCGATTGCTTACTTTCCATAACAATTAGTATCATAGCTAGATTTGGCCGAGTTCAAGCAAATTGATGGCGACAAAAGAAGGAAATGTGAGAATTTATGGATTTGATGGGAATTATTTTGGTTTCTGGAATATGCAAATTAAGGATTATCTATATCAAATGACACTACACTTGTCCCTATCTGGGAAAAAATCAAAGATGATGAAGCAAGCTAACTAGGTATCGCTAAATAGACAAACTTTAGGTGTTATTTGGCTAACATTGGCTCGCAATGTTGCGTTTAACATCATGAAAGAGAACACCACTGCATTTTTGAAGAAAGCCTTATAAGATATGTATGAGAAGCCCTCTATGATCAATAAGGTCTATTTGATGCGGTGTTTGTTTATCTTAAAGATCAACAAAGGTGCATTAGTGACAAATCATATCAATGAATTCAATGTGAATGTTAGTCGATTAAGTTTTGTTGAGATTGACTTTGAAGATGATGCACGTGCTTTGATTCTATTATTCCTCATTGCTCGATAATTGGAATACTATGTTACCCCTATAAGCAATTCCTCTAGGACAACAAGCTGGATGTTTGATGAGGTTCGTAATTTAATTTTGAGTGAGGACATCCATAAACGAGAATCTAGTGAACTTTATCTACTACTTTAGTAGGTGAAATAGAGGAAGAACTAGTACACATGTTAGCAAGACTAATATAAAAATAAATAGATGTAATCAATTGGTGGTGCTATCTGTTGGAGTTTTGACAAGAGGGGGCACTTTAGAAGGAATTACCTTAAGTTGAAAAAGGAGAAAGATAAGGGAATTATAGTTGAGTCTACAGATAATGTTACAGCTGTAATTGATGATAATTTGGATAATGCTAATTTTGTCTTGTTTATCACTAATTATTCACTATTTGATGGATGAATTATGAACTTTGGTTGTTTGTTTTATGTTACACCAAATATAAATTGGTTTACAACTTATTAATGCATGGATAATAGTAAAGTGTAGTTGGAGAACAACGATGAGTATATGATGTTGTAGGCGTTGGCAATGTTAGAATCAGAATACATGATGGTATTGTAATGACATTGACTGAAGTGAGGCAAAAGAACTTAATTTCCTTGAATGCCCTAGATTTAGCTAGGTGTTAATATATTTCAAAATGTAGAATTTTGAAAATTTTTCGAAGTGCTTTGGCGATATTGAAAGGAGTCAAGCATAGTGATCTATATGAGCTTCAAGGTGGGACAGTGACAAATTTCTCCATGAAGACATCGAATGCATTTGCTTGAAAGTTTAAGTTGTGGCATATGTGCCTGAGGCACATTGATGAGAGAAGTGTGATGGTCTTAATTGAAAAAAATTATGTTAATTGATTATGTAGTTAACGAACCAAATATATGTAGGAGCTGTGATTTAGTTCAACGGCGAAAAGTTTAGTTCAATATGTCAGTTAAAGAAATCATGGAAATTACAGAGTTAATTTACTTGAATGTTCACAGGTTGTCGCGGTTTCCTTTGAGGAAGAGGGCTAGATTTATGCAAACAATTGTGGATGATTACTCGAGAAAGACATGGGTGTTTGTGAATAGACACAAGTTTGATACGATTGTTAGGATCAAGCGGTTAAGAGCTTTGATCGAACAAAAAAACTAATAAAATGATCAATTATGTGCGGACTAACAGTAGCATGGAGTTTTGTTGGAACCTGTTAAATGAATTTTCCATAAAGAAAGGTATAGTGAGACATCGCATTAGTGCTTATACAGCACAACATGTTGCAGAGTTGATAAGCAAAACATTACTAAAGACGGCCCATTAAATATTCTCTAGTGTTGGTATGACTAGAAGATTACCAATGGATGTATTTAATACAACGAGCTACTTGATTAATAGATCCCATTGACTGTGATTGGATGTCGGATTCCCGAAAAAGTATGGTCAAGTAACATTGCCGATTATTCTATTCTTAGAATATTTGGTTGCCCATGTTATGTTCTAGTGAGTGGTGATAAGTTAGATAGAAGGGCAAGAAAGTGCATATTCCTAGGCTATGCACAAAGTGAGCGGAGCTATAAGTTGTGATGTCCGCAATTAAATTCACCTATTGTTAGTAGAAAAGTTACATTAGATGAGTCTCCAATACTTATGACTATGAGTGACTACATTGGTGTTCATATAGGTTTAAACGGTGTTCGGCTTAAGGTGAAGTTGCAACTAAAAACTCATAAGGTAGTGGGTAGTAGCGAAGTAATCGACACAGATAGAACTTATAGCGAGGTGGAGCATATAGAGCTAACAATTGCTATAATTGCTAAATTTGACAGGGTAAGTATTCGATCTCCCAATATATATGGATGCAACAATAGTTTTGCTTTATTTGTGATAAAAGAATGTTGTGTCAGAAAATCCTTACACAGCAGTTAAAAGTGCATGTGAAGTTGATGTACTGATGAGATCCTTGATTATAGTAAAGTTTAAGCAAGAATTAGACTTGAAAAATATCTATGGTGGTTGAGCTCATTAAGGATTATGGAAGAAGATTACATATCAATGTCTATTTTCCTTTAATTATCAACTTTTCAATTGAGTTACCAATTTCATTTGCCTTACTTTGCTACTCCTTCCCTTTGCTATCTCTTTTTAGAGATTAACGTGACTCACCAATTTTTCTCCCATTATTTCTCACCTAATATTATGTTACCAATTTTTATTTGAGCTAATCATCAATAATTTTCTAATTCGTTTAATTTGCCAACCTTTCTTACCCTTGACAAAATGTTATTTAAATTTCTAAGCAATGTTCAAATTTATCATTTATTTTTAAGGAATAACGACTTAATTAGAGTAATCTAACAACTTTTCTATGATTAAGTTACCAACTAGTTACCAACTTTAATTCGAATTAGCTACCAAATTTATTTTTTCCTTTCAATACCAAATTTTCTCATCTTTTACATATTTTTATTTATCTTTCTTAATTAGCCTCAAATTTACCAAGTCTTATATAAAGTTATGACTTTAATTTAAATGGCTTGTCAAATTTTCTCCAATTAAGTTATCAACTAGTTTAGGTTACTAACTCCCATTTAAAATAGTTACAGATGTTTATTTGGTTTTTTCAATTTACCATTAAGTTGCTTAACCGGGAATAAAGTAGGTAAGTCATCAAAATAAAAATTATTAATTTTATATAATAATTAGTAAACCTAAGGTGCTTATAGAAGAGTAAAATAAAAGTTGTAAGACAATAAGATAAATATATATTTTTATGTATATTCTTTTTGCTAGATATGTGAAGGTCGGTTATATTAAGAAAATAAACATCGGTAACTAATTCAAAAAAGAGTTAGTAATGCAAAAAGTAGTTAGTTCACGTATAAAAAGGTTGGTAAGTAAGGCAAACAAATGTCGTAATCACTGGAAAAAGTGATGAATTAAGAAAAATCAAATAAACGTCTATGAACAATTCAAGAAATGGGATTTGATAATTTAATACGGGAAAGTTGGGATTCACACGAAAAGGGTTAGTAATCTCATATAATATCTAGTTAGGCGCTTTTAAGAAAAGTAAATAAATTTAGTGAAAGATAAGAGAATTTTTTTCGTCACATGTTAGAGAAGTTAATAAGTTAAATCTATCTAATTTAGGTTGATTTGTCGAGTATGGATATAATTTCCATTATATCGCTTGATTTATAATTGAATCATGTGTTATTCTCTCATGGAGTAGGTTCTACTGACCATACCGCATAAATTGGGAGTCTAATTGATTTTCTTATTTTGTTTATTTTGTTGATCACTTGTTTTTGAAAGCAAGTCTGGGGACTGAGAAGCATTAACCTGAGAGAAATGATATCACAAGCTTCTAGCATTTTTGGGCAATCGCACTTGGTGTTTCCAGGCTAAGTGAGTTACTATACTCTAGGACTAAGAAGATTGGTTTCTCTTCATCGTGGGGCACTTTCGTCTATCGATCTCAATGGTTGCCACCTATGAAACACTAATATTTTTTGGGAGCCTTCGTATCGTGTCGGAAATTCCAACACATGTCCGACATTTGGTCAACTTTCAAGATACTCTTCAACACATGAATCCAACTCCTAAGGGGTCAATTTTAAAAAAAAAATCAATAAATAATGGGTCAAAATATAAATATGTAAAAATTAAAATAAAAATGATAAATGAAGAAATAAGAAAAACTTAGCATTCTCTTCTCTTCTTACTCTCACTTTCCATGACACACAAGTCACCCCCAAAATTTGTTTTTTCTCTTTTAATTCCACACATTCTGACACGCAAGTCTTAAATGTGGATTGTTTGTTTTTTTCCTTCAAGTTTTATGAATTATTGGAATGGAGTTGAATTTGCCAATTTGAAACAATGAATGATGTTAACAAATGGTAGATTAATGTTTTAGTGTAAATTCATTCTAGATTCTTATTTATTTATTTATAAAATCATAACAATGTTAATTTATCGGCTATATTTTTAATATATAATGTGTCGTAATATGTTAGAATTCTCTATTTTTTTAGAAATGATGTATCGGTATGTCGTGTCGTGTCGCGTATCGGTGCTAATTAAGTTGCCACTAAGTCAAGAACAAAGATGAGAGGTAAATAAAGAGAAGATTACCTTTTCCTCAATGACTTGAAGATTGGTGACTCTTTCGCCTTAATCAGAACCGCACCTTCTTTCTTAAGTGTGAAGTAAACTTAAGATAGGGTACAACGCCTACAGCATTAGCCATCGTTATTAAGTTGACTTGGATTATGCAACACAAAAGCCAAATTTAGAAGAGATATGATGTGTCCGTGTGTCGTGTCGTATCGTGCCACGTCGCATGTCGTGTGTTGGTACTGTTTAAATTGTCACCAAATCAAGAACAAAGATAAAAGGTAAATAAAGAGACGATTATCTTTTCCTCGACGACTTGAAGATTGATGACCCATTCGCCTTAAACGGACCCGCACCTTCTTTCTTAAGTGGGAAGTGAAACATAAGATGGGGTGCGACGTCTACGGCATTAGCCATCATTATTGAGTTGACTTGGATTTTGCAACACAAATGCCAAATTAAGAAGACTCCAATGAGTTCTCCGTGTTGGTTGGGCCAAACCTTGTGCGTGTTGGGAGGGTTTGAACCACACGACAGATGATGACAATTGAAATCACAAGTCTTTCCTCGGTTTAAATAGTCGGTTAACAAAGTCTTCGAAGGACGCGTTACATAAAAGTTAGCCACAGTAAAAGATAATTAAGAAGTAGCGACGTAAGATAGACGAATTGAATTACAAATTTAGAGACGGACTTTAGCTTAATATTCCTGAATAAATTAAAAGTATGGGGTCACATTGAACAAAATCAAAGTTTAAAAATGATATTACACATTAAACCAAAATTAATAAACTCTTTGTGTTATTTTCTCAATATTAAATGAATCGAGATATCAAAAGATGTAAATGAAGTGTTGAGGAGACTGTTTTGTGTGATGTCTTATCCTCAGTTCATTCATTCTACTTTTTTGGATTTTACCCTCTGATAATTAAGTAGTTGATGACCGACGGTGAGGCTGGTGACTGGCGGTGGCGGTAAATGGCTAGGAGTGGCAACAACAAATGGTGAACGGCGGGCGATCGATGACTAGAGGTGGCGGCTAGCGATAGTGGCCGAGAGTGGTGACAACAGATGGTGAACAGCCTTTGGTGACGATGGATGAGCAATTGACTAATAGAAAGGACAATGATTGAGAAAAAAATTATTTCTCATTTATGTTGCATAAATAGAAAAGAAAAAAAAAACTTATTTCTAATTTTTATTCCAAACCTATTTTTGGAATAGAAATTTATTCTAGAAATAAAAAAATGAAATTATTTTATCAAACGGATTTCTATTCAAGAAATAAATCCAGAATAGAAAAGTAGTTTTATGGTCCGTTCGTTTCGCGGAAAATAGGCAATTTCCGGAAAATATTTTCCCAGAAGTCATTTTCCAATAAAATGACAATATTTTTTGGTGTTCGGCTAAAATCTGAAAATGTTTTGAAAAATATTTTCCGGTGTTCGGTAAGAACGTGAAAGTCAAGCTCGAGGCTCGCCGGATCAACGAGTGTGAGCTTGAGATCGACGACCTTGAGGTTCACCTAGTGACAGCGACGACTAGCCAAAAAAGAGAAGATGGTAAACAAAGAAAAGAAAAAAAAAAAAAAAAAAAAGAAATAGAAAATTATGAATAAAAAAAGAAAAATACAATTTAAAAATAATTCGAATAAAAAAAAAGAAAATAAGAAGAAGAAATGGGAGGAGGAAGTGAGGATTTGTAGATGTATAAGATAAGAGAGATCAAGTGAGGAAAATGTTTTTCACTTTTCAAAAGTGAAAAATATTTTCCCCCAATTTAGAAGACTTTTTCGTTTTCATGAAAAATATTTTCCCCTAGAAATTCATTTTCCGTGAAAGAATACCGGAAAATCCGGAAAACATTTTCCATGAAACAAAGAGCCTTAGAAAAAAAATAGAATGGTTATCATGCACGCCATTGATTCCACTTTCGCCCCTTATTCCACTTCGTTAAGTCAACCGGAAAAACAGAAAAGTCATCCAAACGAGGGAAACGTTTTCCTAGGTAACTTTTTCCCCACGTTTCTCTCCAAACCCTGTTTGTGTCGTTCGAGAGACGCCAGTCAACCCCCCATTTCTTTAACAAAAACAAAAACAAAAACCATTTCAAACTAAGGTACCCTTTTTAGAGGCACACTCACTAGAAATGTGGAATTGTAATGTGTTCTTTGTTTTTTTCCCCCAAAAAATTCACTTTTACTTGAGTTAATTACCAAATCAATTTTTTTTTTCTAATCACCAGCTTTTGTCAACTTTTATCAACCTTAAATTTACCTACTCATATATGAAATTAGTAGCTTTAATTTAAGTTATCAACTAGCTTGGTTACAAACTCTCATTAGAAATAGTTACCGGTGTTTATTTGATTATTCTTCAATCAGACAACTTTTATATCAGTTTACCTAATTGGGAATAAAGTTGGTAAGTCATAAAATAAAGATTGGTAATTCCATATGATAATAGGTAAATTTAAGGTGCTTGTAAGAAACTTAAATAAAAGTTGGTTAATAACAAATTTTTTTTTTGTCAAAGATAAGAAAGTAATCTTAGAAAGAATTAAGTTGGTAACTAACTCAAATAAAAGTTAGTAACACAAAATTAGTTGGAAATTTAATCATATTAAAGGCTGGTAAGTAAGGCAAATAAATGCAGTAAGCCAATAGAGACATTGATAAATTAAGAAATTAAATAAGAATTATTAACCAATTTAAATGAGAATTGCTAATTCACACAAAATATGTTATTAATCTCATGTAATATTCGAAAAGTTTAAGGTGTTTCTAGAAAAAGTAAATAAGAGTTTCTAAAAGATTAGAGGTTTTCTGTGTATGTATGTGTGCATTCTTGATAAGAGAAGTTGGTAAGGTGAAAACAAAATAACCAAGTAAACATTGGTAATTGTCACGACCAACAAAAGAAAAAAAAATCATTAGCTAACTCAAATTAGAGTTATAAATGAAAGATAAGTTGATAATTTAATCAGGAGAAAAATTTATAACCGCTGTAATTGAGATTGGTATTTTCTAACAAAGTTGGTAATATTCACACACGCAGAGAGAGAGAGAGAGAGAGAGGGAAATCTTCTCTAAAGATAGCACCTCAATTCATGACACGCGGGCCCATTCTTCGAATTCGCCGTGAATAGGAGCAAATTTCAGAGCCCAGAAGGCCCAATTTCAATTTCCTCCATCTTCCAGCAATGCGAATGAGCCCTTTTTCAGGCATCATTTCCGGTCCGTGCAAACCTCCTCTAGAGTGGTGGAAAAAAGAAAGACAGCCCGAAGCTTTGCTGATATGTGACTACTTATGTCCAAAGGAGAAATGAAGTGATGTGAATGGTGCCGTGCGGGACCGAGGTCCCTCTATTCACATATTATGCACGTGTGTATCTATATGTATGCACGGCCAAGACGATAATCGTGAAATAATCAAACACCGGTTTTTCCGATCAGGATGCAGACAAACCATGGAATACGAGCCAGACCCTCAAGGAATCACTTACGTATTGCCTGCGTGATGATTTCGCCAGCGCTGCTGCCTTTTAGCGTACCCATGGCGATTATGAATCGTGACACACGACCGTGGACTAAAGTAATACACTAGACCAACTTGCCAAATGCATGATTTTCGCGTCCATAGTCAAGCCCAGAGCACGAAACCTAGAGACGACAAGGACCAAACGAAGCTTAAAAGCAGCAGACACCGGGCGGGCGTCTCGGTTTTGTCGAGAGCACGCGAAGCGTGATGCGAAAATAGCAGAAAAAACTGTAGAGACGACGAGGCAAAAAACCAAAGCATGCAGAAGAAACAAAGACACAAAAGTCTCATCGTCTATGTTTTTCTAGGGTTTGGTCATAAGCTGAATCTAGCGAATCACGTTTGGTAAGTTCACGGGGGCCATTTTAGAGGCGGAATTTTCTTCCCGCAGATCAAGGCTCGTCGATGAGCGCAGCACCTCCTTGCGTGAGTGAACATCTCTCGTGGGGACGTCAAGATTCGGAAAGACAGTCAGTCCGAAACTTCCGAAGTCCAATCGAGCACTGTGGACGCACGGGGAATGAGGGCTCGCGGCTCTGTAGCTCTAGACCCTGTCTCGAGCCCCCACTTTGAAAAATTCTACAGGAAGCAGACATTTTTGCGGCTCCATGGAGAAACTTGCCCCCGCGATTTCCAGCGCGCCAGTTCGACTTTTGACCACGTACGAAGATATGTGTTTTGTCTTGTTTTGTCGCGACAGTTGGAGATGTCACCGGGACGCAGTGATGGCGCGAGGCTTAAGTGGCTTTTGGGTGATGGGACGCTTCGACGTTCGCGGCTCTCTAGGGTTTGGGTGAGACACTGCTGTGGGGTTTGTCGCCAGGCACTTTGAACACTTCCTTGGATGACTTTGGTTTGGCTTGGTCTATTGATTCTGCGAGTGGTAATTGCATTTGGGGCCCGGGTAAATTCGATTTGTCTCGTTTTGATTTGTTTCGATTAAATTTTGACAAGTCGACCCTATAAATTGATCGGTTTATCTTAAGATACCTTAGTCGAATTGAAATACGTTTGAGGCTGTCTTAAAAACTCAATCGAAGATAGGTTTTCATGATGGAATAGTCTCTTTTTACTGTTAACCAAGAAAAAGGAAATGGATGAGGAATAAAAAAAAGGCTCAACACAATGGACGGTGTGTTCTTTTCCTTTTCTTTTTCTAGGTAAGTAAAATGAGTGGTGGTAATTGACAGTCAAGTGAAAGACCCTCCTGAGCATTGCCATGGGATTGATTTACTCTCTTTGGCGGAAATTAATGGTTGGTTTGGACTTTGATTACCATTCATTTTAAGCAAGCCTATCACCCAATTATATCATTAGATGCGAGTTGAGGAAGCACAAACGATGTTTAAGTCTAGTTCTCAAGCTACTTATGCCATGAATGAATCCAAATTTCCCAAGTTTAGGAGCTACCTGGGGATTCACACAAGCTCTAAATTGCATGGGATTAAATCGTAACCAACTCAACCAAACAATATCCTGGTGGTCAATGCACAACATTATCTGGTGTTGTATCGACCATATTTTTGTGCATTTGATCGATGCATAGCCGGATTTTTAGATTCTGTGGATGTCATGTAAAGACCCAACCGCGTAAGCTCTTTGCATTCGATTCTCTCTGTGATGTAACCAACATGACGTGGCAATCGATATCCACTTGACGTGTCCGCATGCAGAAGCTGACCAACGCGGATGACCAGCTTGGAATAATGGTCAAGCCAAAGTCGATATCCACTTGACGTGTCCGCATGCAGAAGCCGACAAGGCGGATGGGTTCAAGGCCAGCTTGGAGAATAATGGTCTCCCTTCAAGCCAAAGTGTCAGAAAAGTAGTGGGGTCAGAATTCCTTTCTGGACAGCTAACTGACCGAAAGCGAAATGCACCATATGTCTTGAAAGAAAAGAACAGATTCGGTGCATTTTAATTTTTTTGAAGTCCATGGAAGGCTAACAACGAAAAATATATCTAAAGGAGGCAGCAAAGTTGACACGATGAAAGAGCTATGTGAATTTTTTAGGAATATCTACAAGTGTCCATTGGAAAAAATAGAAAATTCGTTTGGCTCTAGATAAGGATTTTTAGGTCAGTACCTGCTCGATTTTCCTAAATTTGCTTGACGATGAGGATGTCTTCAAAGTCACTTCTAGATTGCATTCGATAGAACTGAAAATAGAGCATTTAAAAGTGTTGAATTTTGAGTTGAGCTTGCAATGTTAGACGCGACTTGTTTCCATGAAACATGTGACACTTAAATGATGGAGAAAAAATCTAAATAAAATGTGACATGACACGAAATACAATATATGATTATGATACGCTAACACGAACCATCAACCTTATTAAGCGTTAAATAACATAAGCGCTAAATTATAACCATTGAATATGTTTGATATGTTTTCCAAATTTTAATTCTCGGTACAAATCGACTCATTTAATGATGACCGGCCGAAACCAAGACATTGATCCATTGTGATTTCTCCGGGCATTTTAATTAATAACGAATGGTAAAACGAATAAGGTTAGAAGCCAACGATGATCAATGCTGCTATAAAACTTTAAAACAAGAGTACAATTTCCTTTTTATTTTTTTAATCAGCACGCGGAAAAATAACAATAAAGAAATAATAAATGTGGCAACTGTCCGCAATTTTTTTTTTCTTTTTTCTTTTCCCCCAATTGCCAGCTGGATAGCAATCTCATCTCAACAAACATAGGAACCTCGATCGCATGAGGTCCGGTCCGAAGCGGGACCGCCACGTCAGCGCGGCTCGTCCGGAACCAGAAATCGGGGAGAGGGCGGCCCCGATTGGCGGTGGGCCCGAAACACAATTTCCATTTCCCTTTTTTTTCTCTCGCGCCATTCGATGCTCGTCGTCGCGCCACGTGTCCCTCGCGTCATTAGATTAAGGCAAGAAATAAGGGGGAGACCCCTCTTTTTCTGCGCCGAAATGTTGCAACGGCGGTCCGGCCCCACGCGCCTAGAATTTGGACTTTGCCCTTCTCGACCTACTTTATTTACGAAAGGTACCCTTTATGCATGCGCTCCCTTTATGCAATTTTAAATTATCCCTCTCTTTTAAAAAAAAAAAAAAAATTTATATCCCCATTAGGTATTATTTAGGAATAATAGAAACTCAATCAGAATGGCAGGCTTATCGAATTGAGTACCGAAGACTCGGGCTTTAATTTGGCAAGATACTCAACTTGAGTGGAAGGACGAGCAGGGTTTTAGATATCAATAGATTTAAAGCATTTCCATGATAGCCTTAATCATAGACCCTAAGTCCATACGTTAGTAGGGCTTTGACTTTAGTAAACTCATTCAAGCCTCATATCAAAATTTTTAGTAATCTGTACTCAACCCATTTTAATTGACAAACAAGTTAAATACATATTTTTTGACCCATTTTGCCACCTCCGATTGCAAGTGGTCGACCGGTCCAATTTGAGCCACATTATTCAATCTAACTTTCAAATTAGAGTGAAAGACATAAATGACCCATAAACTTTATATTGATATATACTTCATGGACTTTAAATTTATTCAATGTAATTCTGAATTTTAGTCTAGTGTATTTGTGATTAATATGATTCATAAAATTTGTGTACATGTTTAATTTTTTTTCATTCCATTAATTCAATATTGTTCAATATTGAATATTTTTGTACAGTCTAGGGACTAAATTGTAAATTATGTCAGGAGGCCGTGGCTTTAAGAAAGCCCCGGGGTAGTTTCGGCAAAAAAAGTGACGTCAGAAACAGGCTAACAGCCAGAGGGGGTAACTGGGTCGGCGCCTGGATCGGTTGTCCACTGCCCATCACCCGACCAATTTATCGTCTCTCTCTCTGCCTTTTTTCTGATTTTGTTATCCAATTAATTTAAAAATATACATAATTTTTTTTTAGAAAAAGGAGATAAAAAGCGAAACATCTTTTCTACTTTTGGGCGGGCCCCACCCGAGTCCAACCTTAATAATTTTTGTCCCCCCCCGCCTAATGATTCCACGCCTGCCCCCTCCTTTGCGCCATTGATTAACATCGAGTCTCTCTTATTTTGTAATGACAAATTCGACGACAGTTGGACTCCACTTTTGCTTCCTCCTCCTCCCTGCGATTCCTCTCCTTGCCTTTTCGTTTCAAATGGGTCTTACAAAGCGCGATCAAATCTCGCGTTCTCGTTAATTTTTCAAAGCGGGATCGGAAAGCGCCCCCACCCGTAATTGATGGCATCAAGGAAGGAAGATTTGAATCGTCGTTGAATCTCAACCTGTCCGGTTCCATTCTAATTGGGGGAAAATCTTTAGGATTCGGATGAAGGCGGCTCTGATTTTTTTTTTTGGAAAAGAGCTGGAAAATACTCCGTGGCGAAACGGGCTAGCATGTGACATTCAGTGACTTGAAATAGATAGAGAGTTGTAAGAAAAACGTGCGTTTACTTGTGATTTCTTGTTGCGTTTCGACGAATTAGTAAAAAACATAATAGGTGTAACTTTTAACGATTTTTCAAAATTTCAAACCGAATTAGTTATAAGTAAAAGTAGTACTTGAATTTCAAAGTTTCGTACATTCTGATTGAAAAAAAGGAAATAATGCAAAATAAAAGTGATCTCAATTGGAAAACGAATTATACATGATGTTTAAGTTGTTGGGGGTGGGAATAGTGAAATGATGATGCGGTTCTTTGAGAAGATTATTCGATGGTTTCCCTTTTTTTTTTTTTTTTTTTTTTTTTTTCTGTCATGCTTTATTGTTTTTCACCAAACCTCTCATTTGCCACAAATATGCTATTTTGAGCAAATCAACAAGTATATACATTTTCAACAAAATAGAATTTGACGTCGTGGCCTTCTTACCATCTTGGATTTTTTCCCCCTTTTTTCATCTGAAAAATAGACACTCAATATCGGCATTTAGTGTCGTATGAATAGTTGCAAGACAACAAGAAGTATCCTGTTTTTGTAACGTGTACTTTGGCAATTTAGAAGTGAACTTCTAAATTTTTCTAAGCACATTATAGACCCCAAATTTAAATCTTGCGACAATAGGCACAATAACGATGGATGAATGATCTATTGTATTACGATTAAATAAAAATTCGAAAAATCATAATCAGTTTTGTGTCTATGATGCGCATCGGTACTGTTTGTAGCTGATAAAAGTCAGGAATGGCAAAATGAAAATGATCTCAATTCGAAAACATATTGTATGTGATGTTTGAGTTGTTTTGGGGGTGGGAATAGTGAAATGATGATGCGGCTCTTTGAGAGGATTTTTCAATTGTTTCCTTTTTTTCCTGTCGTGCTTTATTGCTTTTCACCTAAACCTCTCATTTGCAGCAATTATGCTATTTTGAGCAAAACAAAAAGCATATAATTTTTCAACAAAATAGAATTGATGATGTGGCCTTCTTAGCATTGTGGGTTGTTTTTTTTTCCCCTCCCTTTTTTTCCGTTTGAAAAATAAACACTAATTATTGCCATTTATTGTCAACGGAATAAATAGTTTTTTTTTTAACAACAACGGAATAAATAGTTAAAAGACGAAAAAAAAATCCCGTTTTTGTAATGGGTACTTTGGCAGTTTAGAAGTGAACTCCTATATTTTTCCTAAACACATGAAGACACCAAATTTAAATCTTGTGACAGTAAATACCATAACGATGGACAAATAAAGAGATGAAATGATAAATAATGATCTATCGCATTACACTTAAATAAAAAATGAAATAATCATAATCGATTTTTGCGATTTCTTATCTTCTTCTTTTTCTTTCAGCTTTAGAAGTGACTTTCATGATTTATGTTGTGTGTTTTTTACAAGACTGATCCTTCAATTTTCGAAAGGCAATTAATTCATGCCGAACGAAGTTCCCCATGCTCTATTTATCGCCGTACCTCCTCAAGGATCTCGAGCATTCTTTTGGGGCTTGGCCGGAAAGAATAATTTTTCGAACACCCTGTTCCTCACTCACAATTTAAAAAATCCAATAATAATTAAAAAAATATATTTCACAATATTCTCCCCAAAAAACAAAAATATCCACCGTAAATAAAACAGCAGTCAGCTCGCCTTCTTCATATCTCTCTCTCTCTCTTCTCTCTCTCTCTGCATCCTCTGTTCTGCAGCCTGCAGCCATTCCAGGCGTCTCCCTATCTCCTTCTCCTTCCCTGGCACGCCTCCGCTTTGTCATTAACATGCGCGCACAGCGCATTGCGGACTTCACCTAATAAAAAGAAAGAAAACTCGCCATTGATTGAGCAAACGAAAAATGTCTGCCTCGTGGAGTCTGACGAGCTGCTTGTTCTTCGCTTCCTGCGCGCTTCTCGTCGTTCTTGCCGTCGGGTCACCGGAGAATTCGAATTCGGCGTTGCCGGTTGTCTCTTTCGATGAAGGGTACGCCCACCTCTTCGGAGACGACAATCTGGTCATTCACAGAGATGGAAAGTCCGTTCATCTGACTCTCGACGAGCGCACAGGTTCTTGCCCTTTTTCTCTTCTTTTCTCCTTCTTTTTCCTGAACCATTCTAATGTGATGGGTGGTTTGGTTTGATTGGGTTCGTGGGTTTGCGAAAATTTCACTTTTTTAAGCGACTCTGTTTGTGTTTTTCGAATGCGAATGCAGGGTCTGGATTTGTTTCTCAGGATCTTTACCTACACGGGTTCTTCAGTGCTTCGATTAAGCTGCCTGCGGATTACACTGCGGGAGTTGTGGTTGCATTTTTATGTGAGTAAGCTCTTGAAGAACTTCAGTACCAAGCCATTGAACCTCACGTGTTTCGCTCATTTCATTTGATATGCCTTTGGACATCTGGCTCTGTACGTTATGCATTGGAATGTTTCGTAGCTTAATCACGAACTACACCTCTGGCGACTGCTTACTGCTGTCAATTCTTGCACTTTGGGGTTTGGAAGCAGGTTCAAGTTGCTGTTTTTAGCTTTCTCCTGTTTGGTTTCGCACATCCAGATGAAATGAACATAAAATACGGTGATTTGTCCTTGGAAATTGTATTTAATTGATATTCTAGACTCTTTAGGCATCTTTGATTTTTCATGCGTGAGAAATGAAAACATGGAGATGTGTAGCGTTCTCTATATTGCTGTTTGTGTTTCCAAGACTGAGGTCAGTATAGTAGGTCACCTTCAGTCGATATTGTTCATCCCAAGAACGAAACTTCCCATCGAAGTTTTCACTTTTATGGTTAATATTTGAATTCTGTTCTCGAGAAATTGACGGGGGCAATCAATACGCATAGAGATTTCCTCGTTCCATTTCGTTAGGTTCTTCCCAATGTTAAAAATGGTGGTGGTGGTGTTACAGCTTCACTAGTTATCTTATTGTGAAGCACATCTTTTAACTGATTTTCCCGAATTACAAATTCTTTATTCCAGATGTCCAATGGGGATATGTTTGAGAAAACTCATGATGAAATTGACTTCGAATTCTTGGGAAACATCAGAGGCAAAGAATGGAGGGTGCAGACCAATGTTTACGGCAATGGAAGCATCGGCGTCGGCAGAGAAGAGAGATATAACCTCCGGTTCGATCCCTCCGACGATTTCCACCAGTACAGTATTCTCTGGACCGATTCTCTGATAGTGTGAGTACCAATCAGAATCTGGTGACCCTCAATTTTCAATCTCTCTCCATTCCGTTTGCACATACATGCTCAAATTGGATCTTTCAAAATCTTGAAAAGTCGGAGTGGTCGCTGTCACCAAACTACCGTTACTACATTTTTTTCATTAGTGAGACACATGTGGGGTTCCATGAATTCATTCGGAGGTACTTTGATGGTGATGCATCTGCTGAAGAGTAGGGCATGGTTGCATTTTTAGGAGGTTCAGCTGATCTGTCTTTTGGCCCAATATGTGCACCCCCTGTTTTCACAAACCCGCTGGTTCCCTCATTAGTACATCGAAGATGGTGTCTAGGAGCCATTTTGGTCACTGGCGATATGGCAGCAGAACATAGGAAACAACCTCCATCTCAGTGGGCCATACGCATGCAGCTACTTTGTTTGATATCCCGCTAATCATCTTTCTATGTGAGCGAGAGCTTTGCTTTACCATTCATGGTAATGTCATAAGGGTTGGTGCAATGTCACAGATGGGGTGTGCTGGTACGTCGTTTTGTAATAGGGAAGGAACATAGTTGGGAACTTTTGCGGAGATGTTTGAATAGGTAAAGATTCTACAAAGGCCATGACATTCAGAACACACAGCGTTACAAGATAATCCATATATCTAGTTCCACCTTGCAGGAATACGAAACATCTGAAAGGCTTATTTATTGTATATTTACCGGTGGTTTCTAGTGTGATTTTTTCGGTTTGGCATTTTCAGTTGCCCTTGGTTTTGGTTTTGTGTCATCGCGATTAATTCTGTGATTTGCTTGTTTTGATTGTTTCTTTTCTACAGATTTTATGTGGACAATGTGCCTATTAGAGAGGTCAAGCGAACAAAGGCCATGGGCGGAGACTTCCCCTCTAAACCGATGACCTTTGTATGCCACAATCTGGGATGGATCCAGTTGGGCTACCAATGGAGGCAAATACCGGGTGAGCTACAAGTACGCCCCCTACATTGTCGAGTTCTCTCATCTAGTCCTTCATGGGTGTGCAGTCGATCCTATCGAACACTCATCAGCATGCGATGCAGTCTTTCCTTCGGGATCGATCCCTACAGCCATCACACGTGAACAGAGAGTCCAGATGGAGAGCTTCAGGAAGAGGCACATGACTTACTCGTACTGCTATGACCGAGCTCGGTACAAGATACCTCCTCCCGAGTGCATCCTAAGTGTGAAAGAAGCCAAGCACCTCTGGTCCTTCGATCCTGTCACCTTCGGCCAAGGCAAGCGGCATTTTGCGAAGCGTCGCCACCGCCGTGTGTCGGCTACTTCCATGTGAGTTCACGCCACCAACCGATTGTCCATTCGATTCTACAAGGCTGTCTACAGAATTTATCTTGTGAATAGGCCGGGAGAGAGACGAAGGCAATATTGGATATTGACATCAGGTCGACAGATTTCACGGCGGATTTCGTGTATAGTTTCGTGATTCCATTATGTTTGTGGGCCAAAAGAATTTGTCATTGATGTTGTTTCTCTCTGTGGCTTTTGCTGAATTCAATTTGGTGGATATGATTCATGTACTTGGGCATATCTCATTGCTTTTTTAGCTTCAATAAACATGTTGTTGGCATGGTGGGGGCATCAGTCTGCTTGCTTTCACTCATACAGATCAAAAGTGTCTTTTGTCCACTCATCAGCTTCAGCATGACATGGGCTGTCCTATTATGTTGGTGTGAATGGGGGGTTTCATTTGTCTATAAATCTTCTGGTCAGAGGGGAGGGAGATTTTTGTCAGAGGCCAAGTGGAATCCCAGGTTCAGTTAAGAGCATTTGTGGTTCCTCAGAGGCCTGGTCTGGGAGGAATAATTGTTTTCAAAGGTTATTGCTTTGAGTTAGTGGTGGTTGAGAGAGAGAGAGAGAGAGAGCACCTCATCGTTGCCATTTGAGAAATCATTTTCTCGAGCATAGAGACAAAGATCCATGTGGGCACCAAACCACACCAAGGTACTTCATTCCTAAGGGTCCATGGATTATTCGTCTATTCTTGGAGGGGTCGGGGGAAATTTTTCCCAGGGGTCTACGGATATTCCGGTCTTATCGCGTGCGCCTTCCTCGAAATTTCCGAAAATCAATGGGAAAGCCTGCCAGCCGAACCTTAAACCGCCTTTTAACTTAAATTAAACAGGAGGGAAGAGAGGTAATTTATTGAATTAGACGCCTCGGATGGGTTGCTATAGAAAAGAGTGGGTTGCTATAGAACCGTCTGAAATCCTTGAATAGGTGCAACTAGAAAGATTTTCTTTTTTCCAGCTCAACGGTGCTCCTCCTTTTTGGAGGTTGTGTAATTAAAGAAAGGCGAGGCTTTGCTTTTGCCAACTCTATGGATTTGCGTACGATCTCTTTGCCCGTTTTAGGCATTTGTTTTTTTTTTGGTAAATCCCGTTTTAGGCATTTGTTTGCCGGCACTAGAAAGGAAAATTGAATTCAAAAAGGTTACAACTTGCGGAAAGTGATGAGATCAGCTTAGCTTGGAAATTTAAGCGGGTGTTTTGTGCTACTTTTCAATTTTATACAATTAATAGGAATGTTCGATTTTCACAATAAATCACCCATAAGTTGTTAAGGAGGAAAGATATTGAGTAAAGTGCTATGATTATGTGACGAGAAGAAAGTGATCTTTTAAATATAAAATGCAGCAGCAAAGTTCTCAATATGATTACGATCTCTGCTTTTGGTGTTTCGATATCAGCTCTTCAAAATTTGAAAGGTGAGTCATCTCATATCTTTATGATTTTAACAATTTAGCCTTTTATTTTTATTTTTTGGCAATACGTCTAATAATTTTGAGCTTAGATTTTGAGTAGGCCGACAAAAAGGGCCTGGTAAAGCCCAAATTCAAATGGTTTCAGCTTGCCCATCTACGCATTGGGCAAACCCAATAAACATGGATGTCATTTTCATCCGAATCGACGTGGGCTGTAGTGTCTACGAAGTGTTGCATTAGTTGAAGGGTCTGAAAAAGGATAAAAAATTTCAAGGCTATGTTCAAACTAGATATGTAAAAGGCTTATGATCGAGTGGAATTGAGTTTTTTGAAGACATGTATGATAGAGATGGGGTTTGGTGTTGTTTTGGTTACTTGGGGTAACAAAATTTGTGTCAATGGTCTTTTTCAGCATCAAATTTAATGGGGAGCCCTTGCCTTATTTTCAACTCTCACGAGAAATTTAACAAGGTGGCCACTTTTTCCTAATCTCTTCATTCTGATTACTAATGTGTTATCCTTCTTATTGAAGTAAGCAATTGCCAATGAGAGTATAAAGGGGAAAGCTAAACGAGTTTTGTCCAACTTTATTCCACTTACTCTTTGTGGATGATCTAATCATCTCTCTTAATGGGAGAATTAATCAATGCCAAAATGTTGTTGTTGTCTTAATCAATACTGTTATGTATCAACTTGAACAAATTGGGTATTGCAATTGCCCACGTAGCCTAAGAAGAAATATAATCATTGAGTTGAGAGTTCCTGAGACAGAGAAGACTAGCAAATATTTGGGAATTCCTTCAGATTTGGGTGCCAAAAAAAGAAAGAAAAAAAAAAGAAACAGATGTTTGGATGGATTCTAGCGATGGTAAATATGAAACTGGAAGGATGGAAAGAGACATTGATGTTTAAGGCTAGAAAAGAAATTCTAATTAAAGTTGCATTGCAATCTCTATCACCATATGCCGTGTAAATTTTCAAACCCCTCTTTCTATATGTCGAGCCATTAAACAAAAAGTTGCTGCTTTTTGGTGGAGAAAAGTTGAGAGCCAATATGGAATGCATTGGAGGAAATGGGTTGTTCTAAAATCCAAAAAAAAAATGAAGTAGGACTTGGATTTAGAATTTTAATTATCTTCAACAAGACAATATTAGGGAAACAAGCTTGGAGGATGATGCAAACTCCTTTTTCTTCGTGGAGTCACTTAATGAAAGGTTTATATTTCCCTTGTTGTGATTTCTAGCATGCAAGAATGGGTCCTTGACTTCTTTAGGGTTCACAAAGCATTTTATTGGGTAGGGATACTATATATCCCCCGGTTAGATGGGTTGTCGGAAATGAAGGAAAAATCAACATTTGAGAAGATAAATGGCTGCCTAGAGGACTAATTGGGGGTCTTGTAAATAGTGGGGATCCTAAGTGGGTAGCTGGTTTAATCA
The DNA here is from genome assembly GCA_014182515.1 of Eucalyptus microcorys. NCBI lineage: Eukaryota > Viridiplantae > Streptophyta > Magnoliopsida > Myrtales > Myrtaceae > Eucalyptus > Eucalyptus microcorys. Next base: position 27,993,966 of record CM024568.1, on the reverse strand, counting down.
TCACTAAGGATGCAAGGTTGAACTGGTGGTGCAGGATATGTTTGATGCTGAAATTACAATAGAAATATTGGCTTTTCCTCTAAGTCTCCAACTATCAGAGGATAAACTGGTGTATACTACTACTAAAGTTGGTAATTATACAGTAAAAAGTGCCTACAACAACATAGAGGGGAATCATGGAGTCCAAGTTTTCGTGAGGTTTCTCATTAGGAACCTGTTGTTTCGTTGGGTAATCTTTTAACAAAGTAAGTCGGTAAGATTCGTATTAATTTCTGGAAGCAATCTCCTGTAGAGCGTGAAGTAACCAGTAACCCTGGTTATGAGCAAGCTAGTGATGGTCATGATGGTGAAGCCGTAGAGCAGGCGGCTCTGCTGGTGTAGGACTTCATCAGGGTTGTGGCCCGGAGGTCGCTTCAATGCTCATCTTGTGGGTGTCCGTCATTTTTCTCCCATCTCGATGTCCTTTGCCATCTTGTTCTCATTCGATTGGGACGTCTTTTCACTTGTGTGGGCATATATTGGGTTAGGTATGGCCCATCTAATTTGTTTTGTTTAGTGAAAAAATGGGCCAATGTGAGCTATATAGATCAATTAGGGTCGAACTTATTTATATCCAAATTCTACCCCACCCGCCCACCCACCCAGTAAGAAATTTGAAGAGACAAAAATTCCTTCAAATCACTCATATGAGATGCACTTGTACAACATCAGTTACTCTGAGATTTGACGATCCATGCATGAGCTTTTTCTAATTAACACACCATGACATCAATCAACGTATTTAGGACTCCAAAATCGCTATTATGATATCATCTTTATCTGTGTCATTTCTTAGGATGATAAATGGAAAAAGTTTGCATTGTGTTGAGGAAAATGGATCCGCAAGCGTGCTAGAAGAAATGTTAATAGAAACCAAGGTACACATAGGCAATCCGAACTTCATAGTGATTGAAATTGCTATGCGGTTCCACACTCATCCACTTTGTCATTTGTTTTACAATAAGATCATCTTCATAAGTCTTTTCCAGCACTTATACGTGGTGCACAAACACTCACTTGATTATCACAAGGACGTCATTGGGTTAGTTTCGATAGTAGTGGGTACTTCTTACGACTTTATATATATATAGTAATAATGTTCATTTTGACAATAAATTTTTTCCCCATTCCTTGAAAAGGAATTATATTGAGTGAATTGTCATAATTTCGTGACAAGAAGATTGTAATCGTTCAAATAGATAAATGTGGCAATAGAATTTTGATGTGATTTCCATTTTTTTCTTTTGGTGTTTTGCTTTGGACTGTTAAAAATGGAAACATGGATTACCTTGAATTTCTACGAAAATGTAGATCTTATTATTTAAAGGCAATTGCGATGTCTTCATGATTTTTGAAATTTAACCTCTTTTTTTTTAATCTTTATCTTTTGGAAACAGGTCTAATAGTATTGAGCCCAAATTTTGACTAGGCCACAGGAAAGGCCTAGTGTAGCCCAAATTCAAACAGTTTCGGCTTTCTCATCTACGCGTAGGCCGAACCCAATAAACTCTCACTCTAATTTTAATTCATTTTTCAATCTCTTAAATTCCACGTAAGCATTCTTTCCCAAAAAATAAAAAATCTACATAAGCAATTTAAAAAAGGCAAAAAATAACCCCAAACCGCTAATGCGAGGTACATCTACACCGCACCAGCCACTTTTTCCATGGTGCGATGAATGTACGAAGCCCATTGTGATTGATACAAATTTCTCAAGTATACGAGGTGATTGGAGAAAAGACCAAGGTCCGGGGAGTACACGATCCATGTAGAGGCCGAATGGAATTTTTCTAAAATTGTTTTCCTATTTTCGACTTCTGAATCATTCTCCACCTGATTAACACGACACGACAATAATCCATGTGCTGGGGAATTCAAAACCCCCAGGTCGGTGTCGCCTTCTATCTTTGACATTTTCAAGGAATGATAAGCTAAAAGAAACCGCTACCGTCGGGTCGATTCGAGGGTGCCAATGTGACAAAGAAAGCCACGTCCTTCGCATAAAGCGTGTAAGCCAAAAACCAGTTGCGATTCAGGGATGGCTCGTCCGGGGAAGGCGGTGGGACGAAAGCCGCATTCCTTACGCGAGCGGGCAAGAGAAAACGCTTGGCATCATCTGAGAATGAATCGACCGAGGAAGGCTGTAAAGAAGCTTCGTCCCTTGGTTTTTAGCTTCCTACATCCCCCACAAAAATCAAAATCCCGGGGGGCGGGGGGGTGGAGAATATCCGGAATCTAACGCAGCATTATGTCCTTCGCAGTTTGCACTCAAATAGTTCGATTTGGGGAAAATATATTTGATGTAGATTCGATCCTAAGCAACCATGATCAAGAATCCGTCATTGAAGTTTATAGTTCGCTTCCTTTGATACAATATCCATAACGTTATGACGTCGCATTGTTTGAATAATAGAACGGATGTAATTTTATCTTAGGTTGGATAACCACCGCTTTGTAATAGTAAATAAATGAGGGTAAATTGTCTAAAATTGAATTATCACTCTTGGTCATATAATGACTATAACCATACAGTCCTAACGCATTAAAATTGTCACACTATATAATCTCCAAAATTGATCATTAATTACCGGGATATATAACAATAAGCCATACAATATACTAGAATATGATAATCATAATAGTTCATTTTTTCAATTAATAAATAATCCCGATAGAGAGGGAATAGAGGAACTAGAGAATGAGATTTAGTGGACCTCTATAATGCGAGAAAATTGTCCAATCAGTTATAAATTTATTATATAATGCCAATTCAGTTTTAAATTTTCCATTTTTACCAATTTAGTTCCAAATCTTTACGCAAATTTCTAGTGTAGGTCTTCCAACCAATTTTCGCTGAAAATTTCTGAGTGTTGGCATGCTACATAAAATGGCTAATGATAACTAGACTATTATGCTGCCAATTTCTGGCAAAACATGACTAAAGAGAGCACATTTAAATTAACGAAAATATTTATGACTAAATTTATAATTATGAAAAGTTTAGGATTAAATTGGTATTCGTACAATAAATTTAAAATCGATCGGATGATTTTCTCTATAATAATATACACATGTAAGTCATAAGAGATAGGTCATAGCTATTCATGTGGATTGTGTATTAGTTATTAGATTTTAATTATGCTTACACCGATGCTATGTGCTATAGTTTTTTCATAATTAATCCATGCAGATAACTTAGGAGGTAGTATTTGACCAAAATAAATAAATTATGAGGCAGTAAACATGTGATAAGATGGATTATACTGCAAGCAAACTCGCATTGAAACTTTTGCACCAAGTGACGTGACATTAATCGATTGTATTTTCAGACCACAAAACAAGGGCAACAATCAAACCAATCGACCCCACTTTGAAAAGAATCGTGGTTGAATTTGTGTCTTGAAAACTGTAAAAACCACAAATTCAATACCCAACGGCGCTCATTCTTCTGAAAGGACAGATTGAAGTACACTGCGTAGGAACACGGTTAGAATCGCATGGCACGTCTATTTCACAAAAAATAAATAATTTACAAAATATTTTTATAAAAATGATTGTTTGAATCATTTATAAAAATAAATTAACAAAAAAATATTTTAATTATTTATCATAATTTTTAAATATAAATTGTTGTTGATAATGAAATAAATCTGTATTAATTAATTATTTTAAATGATAAAAGAAATCACTTTTAGAATAATAATAATAATATATGACTGTAAATTATTTTTGTTGACTGATGATTTTTCAGCAAATCAAACATGTGAAAGTCTTAAAAGCTCATTGAAGGGATATTCTTTCCTTCAAATAAACACATCCTTAATTGAAATTTGACATCACAGAATTTTTTTACAAAATTTCAAGTGACGATGCTTATATGATGGAGAAAAGAGGCTAGGCAGTGCTCCATTGGTGAAGAGCCTTGCCCTCGATGTCATAGAAAACGATGTGGATTAGGATCTCTGTTAATTTTCTTTGTCATACTGTCCTATTCTCTCTCTTTGACTTTGGATCCACCTCCACTAGTCAAGAACTGAACTGGAACTGCACAAGACAAAAAAATATCACAAGGATACATTAAAATGACATTATTTTCTCTTGACTAAATAAAAATTCCTAGGTCCTGAATCAAGCTTATATGTATCTTAAACACTTTTTGCGATCTATGTAGGGTTAGACTAGAGACGTGAATATATAAATGAGATTGGATCTTTCTAGGTATCGAGAGATCAACGATGATAAATAGTCACTATTAAATAACATGTATGCTTATTGTTATCACTATAGCATTAATCTTTTTAGCACCTTATTAGATTCTTTCTTTAGGGCGACATCTGCAAAAACAATTAGCCATTGGGAGTGTTTATGTGTTCTAAGTAGTAGTTATGGCCGATTCTATAAGAGAAAATAGTACAAATGATCTTTAATACCTAATATGCAATGTTGTCCCTGAACTTTTAATTTATTTAATGTGGTTCTTGAACTTTTGATAAATGTCCACTATAGTCTAGTCCCTAGACTACATTACAATACCTAGTGCTATCCTTCCATTGATGCAAGTTCAGGTTAAACATTTTCATATTGTACATGAACTAAATTAAACATGGTCAGAGACTACATTAAATAAATTAAAATTTTGGAGATGACATTACACACTGGGTTAAAACTTAAGGATCATTTGTGTTATTTTCCCTTTATGTAAAGATCAACGTTGTTTGCCAAGATTTGCGTACAATCTCTTTGCTGATATTAGGGATTTGTTTGCTGATATTGGGAAGGAATATTAAACTGGAAAGGTTACTATTTGCAGGAAGTGATAATCAGCTGAAGTTTGGTTATTAGTAGGTGTTTATTTCACAGTGAATATTTACTAATTTTAGATAAAATTTGGCGGAGATGGCTAATGACAAATCGTCAAAAGACTTATAACTGAATTGTCATAATTGAAATAACAAGATTAGGACTTTTTGGACAATTATTCCTCAAATCTTCATATGATGGAGAGTGATTGAAATCGCTTTGCAGTCCCCACTCGAGCACAAACAGCTTTTATGGTCCATGAATTTGAAACAGCACATAGCATTTGCGAATAACCTATCCGAGAATGGTTGGACGAAGCTTCGTCCATTGGTTTCCAAGGGGAATATTCGGAATCTAACAAAGAATTGTACCCTTTGCAATTTGTTTTCAAATTGCTTATTCATGCTTAGGGATGATTTTATGAAAAATACATTTGATGTAGATTCAATCCGCGCTTTTAAGAGTGAATAACCACGGTCAAGAATTGACTACCTGATATTTTCTAAAAAGATATTCATCATTAAAGTTTGTAGGTCCCGTTCTCTCTAAGAAAATAATAAAATCCTATAACATGATAGACATAAAGTTATGACATTGCTTTATCAAAACAGTAATACAAATGTTATTTTGTTGTTTGTCTGATAACTGACGCTCTGCAATAGCAAAGAAATAAGAGCAAAATGTCGAAAAATGAATTGTCACTCTTAATGAGTATGTTTGTACACTAGCGACGCATTAATTAAGTTACGTTGATAATTTTTAGTGGGGATATTTAATAGTAAAAACAAAATCAACTCACATCAAAACTTTTGCATCAAGTGACGTGACAACATTTAATTGTAATTTTTAGACAATTAAACAAGGCAAAAGTCAGATGCGTCGGCCCCCACTCGTACATAATGGCGGTTGAATTTATGTCTTGAAAATTATCCAAAACTCCGTCACCCACACTCTTGAAAAAGGACAGATTAAAGTACACAGATTGTCTTGATAAAAAAAAAAGGTACAGAGATTGTTGTTTCAAAAAAGAAAAAGAAAAAAGCACACAGATTGTAGTGACCCGGTCTTGGTCTTAGTCTTGATTAATATTAATATATTCATTAAAAGTCTCATATACTTGATATGCCCTAAGGTCACATTCGTCGCAATGAAATGCCCCCGAATGACAATAATATATATATTTGTAACTTTAAACATGATAGTCTCATTGATGAAAATTCTTGCAGTAGGCTAGGCATCATACCTACATAACTACTCATACAACATGACAAACTTTTACATTAGCCACTTAAGTGAAATTCGACATTACATAGTCATAACTTTTCGAGTGGCGGGTTGCTCATATGATGGAGAAAAGAGGCTTGGCAGTGCTCCACTGATGAAGAACCTGGCCTTCGATGTCGTAGTAAACGACGTCGATCTGGGCCTCCGTGACTTGCACGGTCATGAATCCTTGGCCATCGTAGTAGAACTTGAGCTCCTCCGGATTTGGCCAGCTCACGTCACCCCTCCACGACTTGGATCCACCTCCACTAGTCAAGAACTGAATAGGACTGCTTTCGCAAAACAAAGATAATATTAAAAAGGGCACGTCAGAATGATATTATTCTTTCTAAGACATCGAGAGACGGTGATGATTAGTTACAATTCATCATCATGTACTCTCATCAAAAACACATACCTGTCGGAAGTCTCAATGCGTTCTAAGCAGTGGTCATGGCCGTTTATGTAGAGATCAACGTTATTTGCCTGAATGATCACATTAAATATAAATGAGAAAGGTAATTAACTAGGCTGATTAAGTGTCATGTTTTTTATAAATCTATTTGAAAGGACCTGAATGATAGGAAGAAGTTGAGCGCCGAGCTCATCGGTGTTCTTATGGTGTCCAGCGCTTTTGATGGTGTGGTGACCTACTACGATCTTCCATTTCGCTCTCGACTCTCTCAGAGCCAAATCCACATCCTGTCACCGCAATCTAAGTGAGCAGTTCTTCGTTTCACAAGTGAGATGCAAATTAAGATGCTCAGTCTGATTCGTAGTAATCAAGAATAGCTTAATAGTCAAAATCTTAGTGAGTTTGCAGTCTTATGAGGGAGAGGGAGAGCTCCAAACAAGGACACGGACTAGGGTCCACGCCAGTGTCAAAAAAGAACCTACACACTTATGATGTTCAAACGCACGTTTGTCAAGAATGCTTCATGAGCACACGAGACTAGGGTTCTTACCCTGAGCAGATTGGAGAGGTAACGTTTTCTGGGCAACACGCCACTCCAGTCATAGACATCTCCCTTCGGCTTCTTGAAGTACTTGTCGACAAAAGGAGTCGTGTCCACGAAGAACAGCTCCACAATCTCTGTCGAAAAATCCGAAACACAATAGTAAAGTTAAAACGTATTAAATTAATATAAGCACATCTATTTTGATCATGAACGTCTTTTTATCCGACATCGTCCTAAAAGTCTAGGGGCATATAAAGGGGTTGGTCCCTATCGTGTTGCTTTACCGGCATTGACGATGAAGGATCGCAAGCAAAGCCATCTGCTGTCCATTTTCCTCAGGATTGGGCTCAACTGTGCCTCCACATCGCCCCTGTAGTCATGATTTCCCAAGACTGGAAAAACAACACACGAAAGAATCGTCAAAAAGGAGGAGACCCCATTTCCATTTTTCTTTTTCGATATTTCATATCTACGCTATGATTTTTCCCCCATTTATTTTGTAGGGTTTTGGAGGGGGATATTTACCGCTATACCACTGCTTCTGCAAGCCGGGATGTGTGTAGATGTTGACGAAGGACTCTTGGAAAGCCGGATCGTCCACGCCCGTGAGCCCATCTTCGTAGAAGTTGTCGCCCGTGGAGACAACGAAGTCGATGTCGAGCTTCTCTCCAATTATTCCCATCTATAGATATAATATAAACAAAAGATAAGATATCGATAAGCTCATTATAATTCAAAGAATATACTGCCGGAAAAGAATGATGACTTTTTAATGCTCATGCGGAGCAGGTTAGACATCATTTAAAGCAAAAAGAGTCGGTGGCCAGATCATACAAGAAGATAAATAATATGCTGTAAGTGTCCCGTCTTGGACCCATTTAAAAAAACATCCCTAATATAGTTAATTAAGTCGAACTCTGGTTTTATTATAGTTAATTATATCTTGGTATTTTTAATTATTTTTTTACCAGAGGCGACCTTGAGTGAAAAATATTCCTTTGTAGGAAACTCAAAGAGGGAGTGTTATTAGCCCAGACAGGCTTATCTGGACCGGGTTCACATAAATAGATTTGTCCTATAGCAATTGGTGGGGGGCGTCGCCACACGCCAACATGAAGGAAAGAGCACACGGAATCAACAAGAGAATAATACCCTCTCGAGAACACGATTCTACCGCATAGGCGTGCCACGTGTTCGACCCTGATTGGACGACATTGTTCAGAGGGACAGAGCGGTATCAGCGAATCCCTACTAAGGTCTTGATCCGTGGGCGAAAGAACAGACAAGATAAAGTTGAGAACCAAAGCTTTTGATCAAGTTGATGATGACTCAGACATTTTACAAGGCAGATATAAATGATGTCTGTTTTCCTAATATATGATTTTTATTCGTGTTAACCAAGAAAAAAAAATCATGTAATAAGAAAACCACATAAATCTACGGTTTCCGAACAGGTTTTAGCTACACGGAGGTCCGAACTCAAAACGTTCCTTATCTTCCTGTGGCGGTAGGCAGAAAGCAGTTTCTTGTGACGATCCACTCGGGGTTAATCTTCTGGTGATTAACGGTGGCATTTGGAATAAAAAAAGAAGAAGAGTAATCAGGTGTTTTACGTGGACGCTGGTTATGATTTTGTTCGAAGAAGGCTAGATGACACGACAAAGCCACAGAAAAAGTCAGAAAAGAGGAGGAAGAGAGAAAGACAGGAGCGTAACCTGGTGAGCAACTTCAGTTTGGTTGTAGTTGCCTCGCCTTCCCCAGTCTCCGACGACCAAGAACGCGAGAGACCCATCCCCTTTCGGCGACTCCGCAAACCGTTCGAGCTCACCCAGAGAAGAGACCAGACAAAACCCTAGGACTAACCCAAGAACCAAGAGCCCGTTCCACACGACAGCCATGGCGTGTGTTCTCTATTGAGTAAAATATGGAAGAAGAAGAAGAAAGAAGAAAGAGAGAGTGAAGGTAAAGAGAGAAACTGAGAATGGAATGGAGTTTCTCCTTTACACGAAAAGCTTAAGGCAAGCAACTCCTTTTATATGCCTTTGGGAAAGCGAAATGCAGCAGTGGACAAAGAGGTAGGGGGATATTATTAAAGTAGGGGGAGATGGTTTGATTATGTCTTCCGATATTAGCCCGTGGGATCGAGATTCGAGGGTATCCATGGGCATTTAAGCCTAATAACCCACAAATCGACGAGGGCCGGTCCATGAGAAACGTGGGGGTCATTTTGGGAATGGGGGCGATTAATGATTATTGTGCGTGTGTGGACCCACTTAGGTTATCGCCCTCACTAGTTGCGTGAAGAAAAATAAATATATCCGTTAATCTATGTACCCGCATAGGGTATTGCCCTCACCAGTTACTTGGAAAAAAATGAATTTGTTTATCGCTGGGCATTAGGAGAGTAGATAACGTACACGACTTTTCACCAAGGGAATGTCGTATATTGGAAATATGAATGCAAAGAAAAGATATATGTTAATAAGACACACGATATAGAGTTATCAATTTGAATTTCTTGACATTTAGAAAAGTCTTAAACCTATTGTATTGAGATTGATTTAGTCATAAATTTTTATTGATGTCAATTTAATTCTAAACATTTTCACCCAGTGTCAATTCATTCATTCGAGGTATTTTCGTTGAATATTGTTGACATGGATGTCGATCGACTTAGGAGATATGTCCAACTCTGACGTAATCAAATTTTCGTAATATTTTAATAATTTTTCAATTTTTTTTCTTTTTTCCTTCCTCTTCCTCCAACTGGTTGCCGGCCATGGATAAGGCTCGACCTCGCTAGATGTTGTGAGGTCACGGCCTTCGACTTGAAGGGAAATCATCAAGAAACGTATTTGTTGAAGAAAAGAGGAGAGATGAAAAAAAGGACGTCTTTCCCTATCTTAACTCGCTTTATGCTCTTCGTAATCTTTCCGCAAATCCAGGCTTGTGCTAATGCGAGGGATCATAAGAGAATACGAGATCCATGCCACTGGCTTGGCACGTTGCACTGTAGTCCTCTGTGAAGCGACAGCGGCTTTGAGAAAAGCTACAAGCAGGCAGAAGTTAGGCTACTTCTATTATTGGAAGGGTGACTGTTTAAGTATTAAAATATTTGAAGGGTCGCCATTGAATTATCCTGTCCGTTGTGGGCAGCTTTTCTTTTGTAGCCTCGCTGTGCTGGTGATTTTGGAAAACTTCTGTCCCGATTGAATTTTTATTATTGAGAAAATATAAGTTAGGTCAATAGAAATTGTTAGAACCCTAAAGAAAATAATGTTTGGTAGGTCACGAATTTGTCCCCACAACAACTTAAGTCTCTAGTCTTTAGGATAACTCACCTTTACATACTAAATACAACACAGCTTCCGTGATCGGAATTTGGGTACTTTTCTTTATCATCCAGTATCTTATTCTCATTCCCATATTGTTAAGTCATGCAACTGTGTTTATTCAACACGGAAGTTTGGACGCGCGCGCTAAATAATACTTCGGCATCATTTCGAAACGAACATTCAACTTGTGCAACCTCAGAAACTTGTATGCGTCTAATAGATTCCTTAGGTATAAAGTCTGCAATGAACGAATTATCCGGAACCAACCTTGGCCTCATCTTTCAGCTAATTCAAGATATCGAGACCAAAGGTCAAAAATTGAGAGTGCTTACAAGTAATATCTCTTTTCCCACGCCTCTAGTGGCAGTTAGAAAACAGTCTCTCTCCTGTCTTTTCCCCATTTTTTTTGTTTCAATTTCTATTTTATTGTCGTTCTGGAACAATAGAAAAGTGCTTTCTGACCATGTGGCTTCAGCGACCATTGAGAGAGTTGTCCGAAGATGTGGTGAGAGAGACGCTGCGACCGTATAGATAGGCATATCCGCTGAAATACTACGTCGACTGTCCATTGCTTATCTGAATCGACAATCAAAATACAAAGCACAGCATCACATTTGTCGCTGCCAAAATGTTTGAATGTGCATAAAAAAATTGGAAAATACTCGAAGAACAGCTAAGACTATAACCGCATTACAATTGTTCAACTGATAAAATCCACACAAAAAAAAGAAGAGAGAGAGAGAGAGAGAGAGAGAGAGAGAGAGAGAGAGATGAAGAATATAGTGTCAGGTCATCCATGTGTTCCACTGAGAATCGATAGGAAACCTTGGCCCAACAGTCCATATCCCTCACATGAATGGAAGATTGAAAAAGAAAAAAAGAAATTTGATGATGGTTAGTTCTATTTCAAAAAAAAAAAAATCTCATTTTTTTCTTATATGGTTAACTTGCTATGCACTATTAATTACATATTGCCTGTTAAATTTTTAGGTTTATTGCAAATTACTCCTCCGGGTGTCGATTTTTGACCCATGAATTTTAGAAATCAGTTGCAATGTGGCTTTGGAGTTGACTCTGACCGAATTGTGCTTAGAGCTAGACCACTTGACAACACGTGACTGACGATTGGTGGCAAATTCGTCACATAAGTGTATTTGTATAAAAAAGTAGAATAATAATTCAGAAATGTATTACTAAAGTTCTAGCAAAAACTTGACCAAAGGTGTCAGCCTGCCAAGTGGAATCAGAGGTAACGGACTGCCAGCCAAGAGCTATCGTGTCAATGGCGATGTGTGGTGATATGTAGAGGTCTTGGTGGTGGTCGAGCGCGGAGGTGACGGGGATTTGCTGTCATGGTGGTGGATCTTGCGCGTTGGCTAGTAATGCTATGGTCAGATGTGGTTATGGGTGCTGAGGCAGCGCCGGTCTTGGTTTTGGACTTAGATCCGGACTTATTCCCAAACACTAAAGATGAGAAAACCTTATCCGATCCGGACTTGTATCCAGCCTATCAAATCAAATGCAGCATTTGTGCTTTGGATCCTAAGATTTTGTGCCCAAACACAAAGCTGAAGTGTTCATTTAAGAATGCGCGAGAGCCTCTCTATCTTTTGAACTTTCAGCCCAAACACCTGTTGCTGGAAAACAGGTAAGGGCTTACGGGTTTCAAAGTACTCACCATTGTTATCGAGAGATTAACAATGATAAATGCTAACTATTTGATCATCACGTGTGCTTATTGTTATCACTATCATGAAGTTAGAGACGGTAGTGCATATTAGGTAAAATTTAGAGATTTTTTGTGTTATTTTTCCTTTATGTAAATATCAATATTGTTTGCCTGGATTTGTTTGTTTTTGGTCAAATTGCTTGCCTGGATTTGCGTACAATGTCTTTGCTCATTTTAGGGAATTTGTTTCCAGGCATTGGAAAGGAAAATTAAATTGGAAAAAGGTTACTATTTGCAGAAAGTGATAATCAAGCTGAAGTTTGATCATTATTGGGCGTTTATATTTCACAATAAATCTTTCACAAGCAGCCACTTTGTCCACCGAGCGATCAACGTAAAGCACTTTTGGAAATTGGTACACATTTCTCGAGTTCAAGAAGTGGCTCGGGATAATAACGAGGACCAGGGATACTTCGAGTTTGACGACCTGTACAGGGGCTGGAATGGAATTTTTTTGAATTTTTCCTTAATTTTGACTTCTGAATTATACTTCTGCCAATTAACACAACGTATGCAAATCGATGTAATCGAAAATATGGCATTTTCCTTATTTTGGTCATTTTCGAGGGATAATAACTGAAAAAAACACTTGCATCGTGTTGGGCAAAATCGATTTGTGGATGTGCCAAAAGAGATATTGACGAAAATACATGTGCACCTATGCAATCGAAACTTCTGGAAAATTGCCCAAAAAATGGTAAATCTATTATAAGGCCGTCAATTTAGTCATAAAATTTTCGATTATGTCAATCTAGTCCTAGACTTTTTTCATAATTTGCCAATTAGTCCCTCCAACCAATTTTAGCTAGTAATCGATAAAATGGACGTCGATCATCCTACATTGCATGAGTGTTGTTGGCATGGATAAGTTTTACAGTTTTTAAATTTTTAAATTTTTTTATTTAATGTAATGTAATTTAATTTCTTTTTTTTTTCTTTATTTCGTTGATAAGGCTAGTGGTCTCGCTTGCCATTGCTGAGGCCCCGTGACCCTTGTCGACCATTGGGCAAAGGCTTGCAAGCCTTCACCGGCCCTTGCAATAATAGGAAAAAAGAGAAATAATAAGAAAAAAAGACAAAAGAAAAAAATTAATAAAAATTTACAAAAACTGTCAATATTAGAGCCAACCATATTATGTAGAATAACTATATTGAGAAGTTTAGCTGTCAATATTAAAAAGACAAAAGTCAGCGTTCACTTCAGCAATTTTTAGCCAAGTTTAGCTGGAATAACTATATTGAGAAACTGTTAAAAAAGTTTAAAACTCTTTGGATAATTATCTTTCGGAATTTCATATGATGAAGAGGGATTGGAATTGCTTTGCAATTTCACAATCAAGCACAAAGTGATCGAAATGGGCTTGGATGGAGCGATAATCATCTTTAATGTGATTGAGTTGTAAACTGCGAGGACATTAAAGAATATCAAGATGGACATGCATTAAAACGAATTACATCACTGGAATTGAAAATTGACATGAAAAGGAAAGTGCTTGAAGATGAAATATATAAGGAAAAACGAAGACAAAAGATGAACTCCTTGGTGGAGCGTTTGTCGAAAGGCTTTCTACTTGGTCGAGTGACAGCTTTTATAAGACAAAAATGCCGAAAAATGAATTATCATTCTTAATGACTATGCTAGTGACACATTAATCATGTTACATCAATCATTAATTACCGGGATGTTTAATATTAATAACAAAATAAATTCACATCAAAACTTTTGCACTAAGTGACGATAATTAATTGTACTTTTAGACAATTAAACAAGGCAACAGCCATATGAATCGGCCCCCACTTGCATCTAATTGTGGCTGAATTCGTGTCTTGAAAACTATATCTGTAGATCCAAAACCCCGTCCCTCTCATTCTTGAAAAAGGACATATTGAAGTTTTAGTCCTAGTCTTGATTAACATTAATATTTATTGAAAGTTTCAGATACTTGATATGCCCTAAGATCAAATTCGTAGCAATGAAATGCCACCAAATGACAATAATATATATATTTGTAACTCCAAACGTAATAGTCTCATTGATATAATTCTTGCATTAGGCTAGGCATTCGTACGTACCTACTTATACAACATGACAAACTCTTACATTAGTCTCTTAGTAGAAATTTGGTATTACATAATCAATCATAACTTTTCAAGTGTCGGTTGCTCATATGATGGTGACAAATGGGCGATCAAACGCTCCATTGGTGACGAACATGGCCTTCGATGTCGTAGAAAACGACGTCGATATGGGCCTCTGTGACTTGCAGAGTCATGAATCCTTGACCATCGTAGTAGAACTTGAGCTCTTCTGGATTTGGCCAGCTCACGTAACCCCTCCACGCCTTGGATCCACCTCCACTAGTCAAGAACTGAATAGGACTGCACTTGAAAAGAAAGAAAGTATTAAAAAGGGTAATGACATTATTTCTTTCTAGGATATCGAGAGATCAACAGTGATGACTAGTCACGATCCTTCATCACACGCTCTCATTAAAAAACAACTACCTATCGGAAGTGCTGATGCGTTGCAAGCAGTGGTCATGGCCGTTTATGTAGAGATCAACATTGTTTGCCTGAATGACACATAAAATGCAAATGAAAAAGGTGTGATTAAATTGGCTGATCAACCGATATATACAATTAATATATCTTCTTTTTTTTTTTTTTTGGTTGAAAGATATATCTAGTTGAAGGGACCTGAATGATAGGAAGAAGCTGAGCGATTAGCTCAGCTGTGCTGCCGTGCTCTCCAGCACTTTTGATGGGGTGGTGACCTATGACGATCTTCCATTTCGCTCTCGACTCTTTTAGAGCCAAATCCACATCCTGGCACAGCAGTCTAAGAGATTAGTTCTTCGTTCCACAAGCAAGATGCAAATTAAGATGCTCAGTTTGATTCGCAGTAATTAAGAATTGCTTAATTGTCAATCTTAGTGAGTTCTTGGTCTTTTGTATTACGACCACGTCAAAGGCCACGAGGGAGGGTTGCAAACAAGTACATGGACTAGGGTTTTGCCGGAAACGTTCTGCGTTTCCGTCCATGGCATTTTCAAAAGAGAACTTACATACTTATAATGTCCAATGCATGTTTATCAAGAATACTTCACGAGCGCACGAGATTAGGGTTAGTACCTTGAGGAGATTGGAGAGGTAAGGCTTTCTGGGCAGCACACCACTCCAGTCATAGGCTTTTGGCTCCGTGAAGTACTTGTCCACAAAAGGAGTCGTGTCCACGAAGAACAGCTCCACAATCTCTGTCGAAAAAACCGAAACACGATGAACAAGAAACACATTAGATTCTATAAGCACATCTATTTGGTCACGAAATTCTTTTACTTGACTTTGTCCTAAAGTTTAGGGGCACAAAGGGGTGGGTTCTATCATGTTGCTTTACCGGCATTGATGACGAAGGATCGCAAGCAAAGCCATCTGCTGTCCACTTTCTTAAGGATCGGGCTCAGCTGTGCCTCCACGTTTCCCCTGTAGTCATGATTCCCCAAGACTGGAGAAACGACCGCAATAGAAATTGTCAAAAAAAGAGAAGACCCCTTGTCATATACTATTTTTTCAATATTTCATAGCTACGTTGTGATTTCGCCCATTTATTTTGTAGGGTTTTGGGGGAATATTTACCGTTGTACCACTGCTTCTGCAGTCCGGAATGGGTATAGATGTTGACGAAGGACTCTTTGAAAGCCGGATCGTCCACGCCCGTGAGGCCATCTTCGTAGAAGTTGTCGCCCGTCGAGACCACGAAGTTGATGTCTAGCTTCTCTCCAATTATTCCCATCTATATATATATATATATGATATAGGCAAAAGATGAGATACTGATAAGCTCATTACCGTTCAAAGAATGTACTGCCCAAAAAGAATGATGCCTTTTTAATGTCCATGCGGAGCAGGTTAGACATTATTTGAGGAAAAAGGTATTGTGGCCAGATCAAACGAAAATATAAACATATGGTGTGGGGAAAATTATTTAAAAAATCATATATTCATTCTTTTTTTTATCAATTAAGTTATTAATTTTTTAGCATATTGTTAATTGAGTCAATTCTATTAATTTTAGTCGGAAATCACTGATATAGACGTCGATTGTTTATGGGATATGATCGGTGCTAACGTTCGTTTCTATTTAATCAATTATATCTTGATTTTTTTTTTTTACCAAAGGTGAACTCTAGTGAAAAATGTTACTTTGTCCCCGCCCCCACGTTTTTTTTTTTTTTTTTTGGGGGGGGTGTTTGTTTCCCACGCACATCGAATATCCAAGGGAATGATACCCTCTCGAGAATATGATTCTACTACATAACGTGCCACATGTTCAACAATCATTGGATGGGAACTGTTCAGACGCTTTGGAATATGGCCATATTAGCGAATCCCCACTAAGGTCTTAATCAAGTTAACAATGACTGACAACGTGTTGTCTGTTTTCCTAACATTATCATCTTATTCACGTTAATCGTCAAACACTTGATAATAAACAAGGAAAATCATTTAATAACAAAAGCACGCTATTCTATAGTTTCCAAACAAGTTTTAGCGACATGAAAAAAAAAAAAAAATTTTAGCGACCGACCAAAAAAAAAAATAATAATAAACAAATTTTAGCGAACACGGAGGTCCGAACTCAAGACGTTCCTCTTCTTCTTGTGGCGGTAGGTAGAAAGCACTTTCTTGTGACGATCCCGCTCGGAGTCAGTCTTTCTTGTGATTAACGATGGCGTTTGGTATAAAACGAAAAAAAAGATTAATCAGGCGTTTTATGTGGACGCTGGTTATGATCTTGTTCAAAGAGGGCTAGATGACACGGCTAGCATAGAGAAAGTCAGAAAAAAGGAGGAAGAGAGAGACAGAAACGTGACCTGGCGAGCAACTTCAGTTTGGTTGTAGTTGCCTCTTCTTCCCCAGTCTCCGACGACCAAGATCGCGAGAGACCCATCCGCTTTCGGCGACTCTACGAACCGCTCGAGTTCACCCAGAGAAAAGACCAGACAAAACCCTAGGACTAACCCAAGGACCAAGTGCTTGTTCCACACGACCGCCATGGCGTGTGTTCTCTTTCGAGTGAAATGTGGAGGAAGAAGAAGAAGAAAGTGGGAATGGAATGAGTTTCTTCTTTTACACGTAAAGCTTAAAGGCAAGCAACTCCTTTCATACGCCTTTGGTAAAGCGAAACGCAACAACGATGAAAAGAAATTGGGTGTATTATTAAAGTACGGTAGATAATTCGATCATGTTTCCGATATAGACCGTGGGAACGAGATTCGAAAGTATTCATGAGAAACGTGGGGTCATTTTGGGAATGGGGGCGATTAATGATTATTGTGTGCGTGGGCCGACTCTGGTTATCATCCTCACTAATTACATGGAGAAAAATAAATAAATTTTGCTAATCCAGAGACCCGCTTGGGTTATTGCCCTTACAGTTACATGGAGAAGAATGAATTTGTCAATCGCTAGACATTGGTTTTCTCTCCCTAAGCTGGTAAAGAAGATCCTTTAACGTGCACGACGTTCCGTGCATGTAAATGGGAATATCGTATATTAAAAATACAGCATTCATACATAGACAAAGAAAACGCATCTGTTATAAGACATATGATCATTTCGAGAAAGAATACCAATCTGTCGGTCAACGTTCAAATCATTGGCGTTTTTTTTTCCCTCGTTATGACACGAGTTAATGTTAGGAATCACACGTTGATTCTACAAAAATAACACACGCAAATAATCCACTTAGACAAAATATAATAATAAAGAACATAATTAGAAAAATGTCGCGACCTACCCTCGGGGGGAGGGAACAGGTTTAAGGGTATTGCCTAAAAGACGGGCCTAAGGCCCATGATTGGGCGCGAGCTCTCCCAAGCCCATACCCTGCGTGACATTGGAATATTCTTAGGGAATTTTGCACAAAAGGAGTCGCCACTAGCCTATTGGGGTCGACTAGAAACCAAGTGAGGTATGGGAGTGTGCCTCACTTCCTACGCAACCAGAGAATCTAGGGTCGGGGACTTGATTACACTAATTAACCAATTAGTGCCTTTTCGGTACCTAATCTTGTTCATTTTAACAAAATGATTTTTGGCAGGCAGTTTAAATTGATTTTATGTTTATCCACTAACATGCGAGGTGATCATGCGGGTGCACAGTTATTAAAATAACAATTAGCAACTAAGGAAAACGTTAAATAAATTGCACGAGAAAGCAAAGAATTAATATTATAAAGATGATAAATGCTAATCCTGACTAGACTAAAGAGAAGCCAAACTCCACATATCAATATTGTGCACTCAAAGACAATTGTCCCTAAGGACGGTTGAAACCCTAAAGTAAAGCCCCAAAGGCTTAGTCAATTTTTAAGCACAACTCTAGAGTTAAGAAACTTCCATTTTTTTTAGAAAAAGAAGCTTATAAAATCTTTTTGTAAAATTTTTCAAAAGAAAATTTGAATTTCCTGACATTTTCCAATTTTTTTGATTTTTTTAATTTTTTAATTAAAAAACTCGAATTTTCAATTTTTTTGTTCTTTTTTAATATTAATATTTTTTTAATAGTTAATATTATTATAATCAGAAAAACGGGTCCGGACCGGTAAACCCAATCCGGTCCTCTGGCTTGACACAAACTCGGAGTAAAACTAAAAAGACGAAATCGATTTCTTAAAACCCATTTTTTGTTTCTTTTGTTTTTTCGTTCTTTATATTAATATTAATATTTTAATCGATTTTTTTGTCTTTTCCCTATTTCATCTTTTTACTACGTCTCTTCTCTGCGGCTCCTCTTCCCGAAGCCTGCTTTTGTGTTTCACTTTTTCTGCAATTTTCTTTTTCTTTCCTCTTTTTTTAACTTCATCCCTTTTGGCCTTCTTCCCCACAAATTTTCCTCTCCGAACGTCTTCTTTTCCCTTTGTCTTTTCCCACTTTTACATTTTTTATTTTTCTTTCTACCCATCTTCTTCTTCTTCGTGCATTCTCTGCACGCCCGAAGCCACCTTCCCTCCTATGCTCTTTTTACCGAAGCTCATCGACTAAACCAATGCCCTTTTAAACAAGCCTCACTACCCATCCTCACCGGCGCCGACACCGCTCGCGCTCAGGCCGCCGCCGAGCCGAGACCCATTCTCTCACTTACACGGATACGGACAGGGAGGGAGACGAGACCCAACTTGTATGAAAATAAGCCCGAATCACAACATATGGCTAGTAAACTCGAAATGGACGAAACAAAAACGTGCGGAACAGCAACAAAACGCATCTATCAACGGCGGGCGCGTATAATGGACGAGGGTTCAAGAATAGTCATGCTAGCTTCACTCAGGCATTTATACAAACAGTTCGCGAGCATTACCAAATGTTTGGATTTCCTACTCAACCGAGACTCGAAATGGGACCAGGGTTCTCGGAAAACGACCAGCAACACACAGAGGTTTGGCTAAAGATTTACAGGCGCCGAAGGAACCAAAGCTCATGCGAACAGGTCGTCCACGAGCTCTGGTCCAACGCCCTACAAAAACGGAGCATACATGAGTAGAGAAGACCTACTTGGTTCAACGAGAAGAGCCGCGACGGACCGCAACTCACGAACGGACCACCGATGGCGGCCACAACTCCCCTTCGACCTCTCTCTCTTGGATATCTCTCCCTTCCCGGTTCTCCGTCTCTTCTCTCTTCCCTCGCCGCTTTTCTTTTTTCCCCCTTTGCTTCAGATCTGGATTCAGGGGAAGATGGCGGCGAACGGCATCGATTGGGTGGCTCGTTGGCGACGGTGGTGGTGGCTCGGAGAGGCCTGCAACGGCGACGCTTCCTCCCCTCCGTTTCTTCCCCCCTCCTCTCTTCTCTCCTGTCCTCTTCTGGTTGCTCCCTCTATTCTCTCTCGCTCGCTCTCAGCTCCCTCCCCTTTTTTGGTGTCGATTCTCCCTTTCTACTGGTCCTCCTCTTCCTTCTTCTCCTCTCTTTTCTCTTCTTTTTCCTCGGTCTCCGATGCCCCTCTGTTCACTGTCCTCTTGCCCCCCTCTGCTGCCCCTGTTTCTGTTCTTTTGCCCCCCTCTGCTGCCCCTGTTTCTGTTCTGTTTTGCAGGTCCGCGTGCGAAGGAGGAAGACAGCCAGGCGTGCGCTGGAGGGGAAAGGAAGCTGGGCCGGGCCTAGGCCAGATCAGGCCCAACTCGACCCCCTTAAGCATTTTTTTTTTTTTTTTTTTTTTTCGTTGTTTTTTGTTTTTGTTTTTTTTATGACAATTTTTTTGGATTTTTTTTTAGCAACTAATTCCTAGTTTTGTAGACAATTAAATCTTAAATGAAAAAAATGGAAAATTTAGGTGTCAACAAAAAACACACTAGAAAATTTATTATTAAAATTCACCCAAACTTGGGAACATTTCCGTGCAAAGGTACTCTACGATTTCATGAGATTTTGAAGAAAGTTAGAATACGATGATTATCTTTTCTCATGATTAGAGTATAAAGAGATTGAGAACTCTCATAAAAAAGAAAAATCTCCTTTTTTTTCTCCTTCTCTTTCCTCTCTATTTTCTTTTTTCAGCATCTTGATAGTTAGCATCTAACTATTACCGATATAAAAGTGTAGGTTTTAACCTAAAAAGCAAAATTAATAGAAAAGATAATAAAAAAAAACCACCTAAAAAAGACTTGGCCTCATCTACCAATAATTTTCCACTTGAAGACAAATACTCTTGGTGTACCAAACAACTTCGCATCCATCTTCTTCAAAGCTAATAACTGAAAAATTTGTATCTCTGTGATACTCTTCATCAATCATCATGAAATAATACTAATGGTAGTAGTACAGAAAATATATTTTTCTCTATCTACTACCTCGGTAAACATGTCAATTGGATTTTTCGAGCTATCAATTTTCTATAGCTCTAACTCATTATTTTTCAATGCTACCCCGATAAAATGATAATGCTTCTTGATGTGTCTAGTCCTTGAGTGATAAGTTACATTCTTTGCTAAGTGCATTGCATTTTGACTATCACTCTATAGTGTGCTCACTAGTTACTTTCAATGTAACATCTCCATGTAATCTTATAACCACATAATTTACCTGGAGGCTTCCGTGATCTCCATAGATTCCGCTTTCGTCGTCGATAGAGCCACTACTTTATGTAGTTGAGATATCCAACTTATTACTGTACCTACAATTGTAAAGATATATCTAGTAATACTCTTACCACTATCTCAATCACTCAAGTGATATGCATTCACATAACCTTACAACTTTAAAGATGTACCACCATAACAAAAAAAATAATTTGATGTACCTGCTGGATATCCCAATATCCATTTTACTACATTCCAATATTCTCTACTTGGGTTCTGCATATATTGACTCACAACTCCTACTGCCTATGCAATGTTTAGTTTTGTGCTCACCATGGCATACCTTAAACTTCCCACTGCTGATGCATATGGAACTACTGTTATCTCATTTTCAATGTTTGAGTACTTAGACACATATCCTTGAAAAGCTTGAAGTGACTTGCTAGAGAAGTCGCAACCAATTTTGCCTTATCCATATTGAATCTCTTTAGCATCCTATTCACATAGTCTTCTTGCAAAAATAATAGTTTCTTATTTTTCCTGTCCCTAATGATTTTCATGCCTAAAATATTCTTGGCCTCTCCCAAGTCTTTCATAGCAAATTGCAATGCTAACATCTTCTTCACTTTTGTGATTCTCTTCATATTAGAGCTAGCCACCAGCATATCATCCACATGAAAAGAGAGATGCACGATATCGCCATCGTCATACTTGCAAAAGTAAACACAATGATTAGCCTCATAGTGTGCAAATCCGTTTTCTTTCATGAAACCATCAAACTTTAGGTACCATTGTCGCGGAACTTGTTTCAAGCCATACAAGCTTTTCTTCAAGCTACATACCATGTGCTCGTTACCTTTGACTTCAAAACCTTTAGGTTATGCCATGTGTAATTCTTTATTTAGGTTACCGTGTAAAAATGTCGTTTTTATGTTTAACTACTCAAGATGAAGATTCTCCACTGCAACTATACTTAACAGAACTCCAATTGATATCATTTTCACGATTGGTGAAAATGTCTTGGAGTAATTGATCCATTCTTTTTTAGAGAAGCCTTTGATCACAAGTCTCGCATTGTATTTGATACTATCATTTGCTTCATTCTTAATTATATACACCCACTTGTTTAACGAAGCTTTTTTACCTATGGACAACTTGGTCAACTCCCAAGTTTTGTTCGAAAGTAACGAGCCCATATCGTCTTTCATAGTACACTCCCATTGCATGTGAGATACGTCTTTCTTTGCCTCATCATAGGTCTCTGGTTCTCTTTAATTACCTTTGACTTTCTCACATGTGTATACCCCCTCAAGATAGGTACTTCAGGGTCGTTAGTCTACTCCGAATTATTGTGTTCCTCTTGAACTGCTCCTTCATTGATAATAGGGTCATCTTGAACCTCTTCTTCGAGTGCACTTTGATCTATTACCATCATCTTCATGAGAAAATATTCAGTGGTTGGCAATCACCACGTCATCATCCTACATGGCGTATGCGAGCTAAGGTGTCTCCACTAATAGACCGATACGTGTCCTTTGACTTAGACCAGCCGGAAAATAGAGAAGTCTAAAGTCAGAGGATTTTTTTTTTCTCTCCTCTGGCTGCCGATTGAAAAGAGACTCAGTAAAAGCAATAATTAATGCTCTTGCCACTCGAAAACCTCTATCCTCTTTTCAATTTTCAAGCATTTTTTTGCTTTTTCTTTAACGAAGACACCTTCTCTCTCTTTCTTCGACATGCCCAATTGCCCCAACCTCCGCCTCCACCTCCGCCTCCCCTTTCCCCAAAGCCCCTGCCGGTCACAGGTGTTGCTCAGATCTGCCTCTAGCACATCACCTCCCCCAAGACCCCTGCTCAATCATAATTGTTGGGTCCCAAGCCCCCTTCGCCTCTCCAATCACCTCCAAAGCCTCATCAATGGCTATAATTCATCAGCTGGCTACTCTCTCTCTCTCTCTCTCTCTCCCCCCCAACCCACCCACGCTCGCATTGGTCTCTTGGGAACCTTAGCAACATCTATTGTGGCAGAAAGAGAGAGAACACTGCCGAGCATACTGCTCCTTTATTTGAGTAGCATTTCGCCATTTCCAATAGTTGGAACATCAACAAGAGCGTTTTCTTTTTCGATGCACATGTAAATCGGGCTACATGTCCATGGCCTCTAATTCTTCCATCTCTCTCACATGTCGGATTCATTGTTCGATGAAATCTGCAATTAACGCTCTAGGTGAGCGGTCGAAGCCGTGGACTGGAGCTTGGGTTCTTCGGTGTGCCATGCTCTGGCTACTATGCATGCGATGCATTACGTGCATGGATGGGGCTTCCGTCGCAAAGTAAACTAAGGTCTTTTAGGTGCAAAGTCTTGGTGATGGTGGCTGCTTCAACTTCTAGGTCCAGCTGGAGTCGTAGAGCTTATTGGGAGGCTGAGGGGGATAGTTCTTCACTAGCCCTTATGGCTCCTATGAAGTAGGTCACATCCTTGGCCATTCCCACCAAAGTATTTGTTGTCATGACTTTTGGTATGAAAGTTTTAACATTATTGTTGATTTGCTGTGAGGAAGAGAGTGGAAGTGATTATTTTCTATGATGAGAAGTTTTTCCTAATTGGAACCAATTAGAACATGGTTGTTTAAGGTTTGGCGTTGCACCTTCTATGGTCAAGAGCTTGTAAGTCCTTGTGGCAAGTTTAAGATTAGCTGCAGCTATTAGTGTGGAGTTCCGTAAGTACAAAAACGACGTTAACAGGCATGGTGAGCATAAATTCATTTATATGTCATAAACCTTGATGAATAAGATCTATGCAATTTTCACCCTCGCTTTCCTTTACAGGAAAGGAATTGAAAATATTGGTATCTTTTGGAAAATTTTAATAGGGGCAAAACCTATTTTTGGGTTCAAAATATTGGAACATAACTCTATGACTTTCAGCTGTCTCCAAATATTAGAGAAGTGAGTTGGGGCAAGAGCCCCCACATTCCATTATACAGATCCATTTGCTGAATGGGGACAAAATGTGCTTATACGAGTGGCACGTGGACTGAGAATATGGTTTGATTTGTGTTGCCAGGGAGAGAAGGGCAGTGGGGAAATTTGTATCATGTTGGGAATGCGTTAGGTGGAAGATGGGAAATAGAGTTTTCTATTCTTGAAAGCAATTTAGGGATAGCTAGCCCCAAGGAATGCAGACAAATGAAGCTTTGGTATGGCACGCCTACAACAATTGAATTATGTGATTTAGTACTTCCAGCAAAGTGACAAAAGGAGGAAACATTTTGTACACCTCGATAGTTCAATCAACTTTGTAATGTGAAGTCTATTTGGATTTGTTAGTTGCTTTTTCATGATTATATTAGCATTCACCTTGTAAAATAACATCTACATGTGTTTGAGTTTTGGTTAGAGAAGCATTGCATGATTCCTATATGTAGCTAAGACCGTGCATCGCGCTGTTCTAACCTTTTGCATGCGTTGTCTTGTATCTCTGTTGTACTAATTAATGTTTTCAGCCGACGGTTTTATGAAAGCTAGTGGAAAAACTTATGATGCCAAAGTGGGGGATCCCTTCAAAAATCGAAAATAAATCTCCTACCCAGGGAATGAATAACCAAATAACTTTTGTCTGTAAATGGCTTTGTGAAATTTCTCTCGGTTGCTTTAGAGAGACGAGATTGAGAATGTTGCGTTAGCATGAATTTTCATCATGCTCATTACTTTAGTACTCTGTTTTAAGATATCATTTGTGTTATTAAATAGGTTCGTTGCTATTATAGGGTATGGGAAAATGCCGAGCACATTTTCAAACTGCCTATTAAGCTTGGCACAAAGCAAATATCATACTTTGAGAGGCTCAAAGAATTTACATCGTACAATAGCCTCGACCCTGGATTCATCACCCAATTGGCCAATGAGCCAAAATTGGTTAAATTTAGCATGGCCACCTATTGAATGTCAGCTGCTTTACATGCAAGCACTAGCTATTTCGGAATGCCCCATATGTACTTTGTTCACTCCCTTTCCATGTTTTAGTTGCATGAACAGGGCATCAAAATCATGCATTTATTAGTATGTCTCACTAGATTGGGCAAGTTTGCTTGTAGATGAAGTTGTAGAGTTCCTTCATATAGATTCCGTGACTTCTCTGCTCATGAGTTCAAGTTTCACGTGAAGTAACTAGTCCAGATAATGGGAGCAAATCTTTATGATTTCCTCTTCCAGGCAGGGGTTTTGGCAAGCCCTCATGTGTGGTAAGTTGGTGAACTTTCAGTCATAAAAAGCTGATGTCCAAGAAGCAATGCAAGGTACATTTTTATGGTTATAGGTGTGACTAGAACAAATTAGCTCCCTCCCAAATCTTGTCAAGAGATTTGTGTTATTACCATGATAATGTCAGCATCTTGCGGATATGAACTAATTGTTATGCCTCTCGGTGTCAATATTGATCTTTTTGAATCCCAAAACATTAGCTAGTCGTTCATCGATGCTCTTGTTGATACTTTATGACTGACCCACCACAAGATTCCGTAGCACGAGGGTGCGTGACGAGAGTACTAGAAACTGCAAAGAGAGATGCGTAATGGGTCGGTGGAAGTGCAATTACTAAGCATGAGTTTCCGACATCGTGTCCTGATTGCCGTGGTGAAGAATGCTTTTGAACCCATGTTTGATGAGAGTTTAGGATTTTAATCAACATTGTTACTAAGAAACATGACATGACCCTCACCCTCAAGATTTGAGGTTTGGTCAAAGAGCTCCATATATTTGTCACTTTCTCCAAGCTACAAAATAACTTCGAGTGAGAATTATACTAAGGCCGTGGTCATTTAGTTTATCATTTAGATGAGGATTACTTTTGATGCTTACGGTCCAATTAAATGGTATTAGATTCTTGAAAATCAATGAGAGCTTGATCTATTGATTTACACTGCATCATCTCAAGCTTGTTCTACTGATTTCGGACCGTTTGCTGCAGACTTTTTGTTTTCGTTCACCTTTTTAACTTGGTTATGGACTTTGTGAATTGTATTGTCCAACGTGACCTTTTAAAATACCGACATGTCGAATAATATAGGATCTCTTTTTTTTTTTTGTTATTTTTAAAAGGCTAGAATATCTTCTTGAACAACTTTATAATTTATATCGGATATGATTTTAAGACAATGTACACATGCAACGTTTTGAACTCAGATCTTGACTGGGGAAGAACAATTCATCATTTGTACAATTTTTATTCATATAAATTAACTGTTGCAGGTTATCATTGAAGAAAGAATCTGTTTGCGTCTCTATCTTGAATGAGTTTCATGTTCAGGTTATCACCGGAAAAGATCAAGATGTAATCTTGCATTTCATGTGCTATGATACAATACCATAACCTAATGAGGAAGCAGGAAGTTGATAGTCTCTTTTTTTAAAAGTGCTTGTGAAGATTTTCTCCCCAGCTGAGTTCATCGCAACAAATGTTAAGGTGCGGTTTGCATCCAAGCATTTGCTTGGTCAATTTGCAGTAGGAACAATAATTAAAAGAAATCACCACACTAAATCATAAACACATCAAAATCATCACTTTTATTAATTCATGCATATAGAACTTTTGACAAATATTTAGCTACATTAGAGGGTGTCAATAATAGCTCAGCAGGCATAATACCTAAGATGTAATTTCAAAAGAAATAAGTAACTACTTACACCCAAAAGCAAATTGTTGCATTGATCAACAATTCAACATCAATATATGGCATTGTTTATTCCAGCAGGAGCAGTATACTGTACAAGTCCCAAAAACTGTTTGCAAATTGATCCTACCCTATGTAGAAGTGCATGGTCATAGCAAAAAGACTTAGAAGTTACACTGACTAAAGTTAGTTAACTATTTACGCTTTCAAAAGAACTTATCTCATCATTTCAAAGTCAAAAGCTATCATTCATCTTGCTCATTTTGCCGTGTGCCCTCCTCCGACTTCCTTTAATTACGCGGACCTTTTCTCTATCAACTTGTCAATGGCAACTTGCTTTTCACGGCAGTCAGTAGTACAAAATGTCCTCAAGTTACAACATATTGCAAACATTTATTGTCATTACTTTGACTTATAATTTTGAAGTTAAAATCATGCTCCAAAATGTTGAATTTAATCTCAAATAAGTCAAACATGTTCACTAGCATAACCAAAGTGAAAACAAAGTATTCTAAACAATGAAAGCATCACAGCATAGAAACCTAGGCAAAAAAAGAAAAATGGGCCATTCAAGACTAAGTAGGCAACTTGAATTGTCTTATGGTAGAGGTTACACCAACCGCATGATCATAGTATAACAAAGTACAACAAAATCGGTATTTCTGAACCAGTAGAAGCCTTTACTCAAAACCTTAACACTGTCATAGAATGATGGATAAAGTTGTGACAAGGTTCCTCTAATAATGGAGAAGCTTGCTAGTATTAAACACCATTAACTAATGTTTATTGTTGTCTTCATTTGAAAAAGGATGAATTTTCAAACAATAAGGATTAGTCAAAGTTACAAAATGAGAAAAATGGTTTACTTTCTCACAGCATGCCATGTACAAATTAAATACAATCAAATTAGAGCCCCAAAAAGGAAAGAAAAGGTTTTTTTTTCATATCACGCACCTAGTGTAAAGTGCCTCTCGTGCATGAAGAAGATTCCCTTCTCTTTTACTTCTCACTCGCACCCTTCAATCGAATATTTGGTATACCTTTTGCCCTTCTTCGAACAGGATCAAGTATTTGAATTCCACAGTTTGCTACATATACAGATTCATCATTTTCCAACAAGAAATTAACATCATCTTTACCTGTGATAGATTGCATTTTGTTTGTGATATGAGAACAAAGATGACACTAAGTTGTAGTTGCAATCTTCTCGATAACATCTTATTTACATTGATATTCATAACATTAAAAGCCAATTGCATTAACCTCTTCAAGCGCGATGTTTTTGACTTTACCACATTATAAGAGCTTCTCCAACATCATTGCAATGACTACTCTTTTTTTTTTTTTTTTTTTTTTTTTGTATTTTTTGTTCACCTCTTCAAAATATATTATGATGGAATGATTGTAACATTTGTAACATATGTTAAGATACATAAAATATGCATGCACAACCATTCTTGCATTTCAAATAACTTACAGCTTATATGTAATGGTAGAAACCCTCGAATAAAAATGGACAATATGCTTTCTTTCACTATTTTCAATTCCCAATAAATAAGTGTACAACAGCTCATCAATTTCTAATCTAAGAACATATTCATACAAAGCATGCAAGAACTCATTTTGAAACTTTCTATAAACAACATGCATGTAGACATGTGTTGCATAATTCAATATTTCACAATTTCCAACCATAATTCGCGGCATTTTTTGAGCACATTCAAAACTATCAATAATTTCAGAGTTGCGAATTTTTTCTACTTGCTTTTCATAATAATTGAAAAATTCAAACAAAGTCATAGTCTTACATGCCATATCTTGAAAGACATTATTAGTGCTCTTACTTCTTTAGATGGATCTAATTCCCGTGGAAAAAGTATCTTGACCAAATGTAGGACATCATTTATGATTTTGGTGATACATATTATCCAACCACGTGTTGTCTTCCAACTTCCATTTGTGACATATACCTTTTCAACTGTTTTCCATTTTCAAGTTATGATTGACACTAATATAAAAGCTTATACTAATATTTATTATGAAAACTCGGCTTTTCAAAAAGATGTGCGATATGACGCGTAGCATTTTTCCTAATATGCTAAACACATAAACGATGATTAATGTTTGGAAGAATAGTTCTCATGACATTTGCCATTACATGATCTTGATTAGTGAAAATAGTCTTGGATGTTTTATTATCCATTGCCTCTAAAAATGATTGAAAAGCTCACACAAAAGAAGCAATATTTTCATCTAATAGAAATGCACAATCAAATAGAACATTTTTCCAATGATGATTCAAGCCAACTAAATGTGCACATATCATATTGTATTTATTTGTATAGTAAGTAGTATCAAATACCACAGCATCTTCAAAACTTTCATCATTTAGTTTGGATCTATGTAGCACCGACATGCGACATGCGACACGCGACATGACACGACACGATGCGACACGCAACACGTCATTTCTCAAAAAGTAGAGAATTTCAACACGTTTCGACATGTTAAATATTAAATAAATATTTTTATTTTTAATTAATTTGATTCAAATTCACAAATAAATAAATAAATAAATAAATCAAGAGTTTACAATGAATTTATATTAATAATATTAATAAATCTATTCATAGAAAATTTGAAAAACATGTTCATAGTTAATGCGTAACCATATTTGGGAACATGTTTTTAACTTTAATAAAAAAATTATGGATAAGACTAATGACTAACAAAAAAATATAATCAACTTTATTTAAATAAATCTATGATATTCTATAATCACCAAAATTGATTATTATTTAACATTCAATATTTTTATTTTTTGAAATAACTTTTTAACTCATTTATTTATTTTTATAACAAAAATAATTTTACCTTTCAAAATTATTTCCTTATCTTTACTTTCTAAACTCTCATCCCCAAAAATCATTTCCCCCTATTTTCTCTCTAAACCCCCATCCCCAGAAAATCATTTCCCTCCCCGTTTCTCTCTCCCCCATCCCCCACGCCACCCCCAAAATCTTCCCCTCGATTTCTCCCTGCTCTCTCTCTTCCTCCCCCACAACAGGCCACCCTAAGATCTTTCCTTTGATTTCTTCCATGCTCTCTCTCTCTCCCCAAGATCTTCCCTTTGATTTCTTCCATGCTCTCTCTCTCTCTCCCCCTCCCCCTTGACAGCACCTGCTCCCCGCCCCCATCAATCATCCCCCAACCCCGCCCCCATCAATCACCCCCATCCCCCCTCCTCGCCCCCATTTCAGTTTCTTCCCCACCCCTCCCCCCTCGCCTTATCTCTTCCCCCACCCCACGCCACCTCCCCTCTCCAACCCCGATTTCTTTTCATGTCACGCCACCTCCTCTTCAGCCCCGATTTATTTCCATCGTCCCCCACCACCCTCCCCCTCAATAAAATCCTAACCACGGCCTCTTATTCCTCCTCGTCACACAGCTCTCTCCCCGTTGTCTCATCACAGTCGCTCGCCAGAAGGGCCCTCTTTTGCAGCTGCAGCCTCACCGCCGGCCCTCCATCACAGCGTCGCAAACGCGGCCCTCTAAATCGCTTGTTCTTCCTCTGGCTCTCCCTCGCCATCTCGGCCTCGCCTCCACCCTCCATCGTCATCCTCTCTCTTGGACACGCGCGTCGGAGCGTGTCGAGAAAGGTTGACCACATGTCGGAAAATCCGACGCGTGTTGACCGCATGTCTGAGCGTGTCGGACACGACACGGAAGCTCCGGCAATGTGTCGGTGCTTCATAGATTTGGATACACCATTGGACAAAAAAAAAATTGGTCAATCTTTGCTCTTGATCCAACTGAAATGTATAAAAAAACAAAATTGATTCCATTTGATTATAAGCAATAAAAATGATTAATGAAACTTTGACAATCCCCCGCATAATTAAGTCCCTTATCTTTGATTGCAAATTTTTTTTGACAATCCCGTAGTATAAAGCCAACATTTTCTTATCATCACGCTTCACTACTAAGGTATGAATACGCTTTCATAACCCTTATACTACCTTAGCCAAAGAAGTCAAAATACTTCCATTAATATCCATTATGTGCCTATATGACTGTATTAACTGCTTTTATTTATCATCAATAAAATGATGATTATGAACCTCCTCAAATTTGACAACTATCCAAACTCCCTCTTCAATTTTGAGTTTAATGCAAGGTTTATATTCAGTTCTTTCATAGTATTATATACATTTATTTGTTCATAAGATAAGATTGGTGAAAAGTATTGTTCACAATTACACAAAAATATGCATGTTTGCAATATTCTTTTACTATCGTTTGCTTTTTGTCCTTTTCGCACTTCACATCCTTTGCAAATTACATATGCATTATATGTATTATAAGTTTCATCCCCATTAGCAGTTCAAAATCTTTATCAACATTATGGACGATGACATTATCCTTTAGAACCTCTATAAGTTTTTTTTTTTTAAATCTCATCACTTGAAGAAGAAAGATAAATTCAAAACAAACTTAAATTCTAAAGAGATGAGTCATACCCATTAATCCCGATAACAATTCGAATTATATACCAAAGTTTAGGAATTATCTACTGAATATTAGTAAAAATGTACATTAGTGTAATTTTTTTTGTGCGTGCATACTTTATTTTAGTTATGATAGATTGAAAGTGAGTTCGTGAAAGTAATAGACATGAAATAGTATTTGCACCGCACCTTAAGAACACCCGCTTCTAACCTAGTCTCACGACGTCGAACTCAAGTTCACTCCCTCATAATCCTAAAAATAATATATATTCTTTTAAGCTAGTGTCACGACCTAAACTTGGGTGCACCACCTAGAGTTTAACTAATGGAGATTCAAAGGGCAAAGGAACACACATAATTTTCTTTGCATAATGCAACATGTGTGATTTCTCTCCCATGAGCCTCCAAGATTGAGGACAGACAGCTTCAAACTCAAGACTGTGATGTTGGAAATACTAGTTTGGTAGATCTGGAAATGCATATCAAAAATATTTTGAATGGTTTGGGGAAAAGATTTTTATTTAGCGAAAGAGTTATTTTTTCAAGCCATTGTAAGCAACAAGGATAGTCAAAATATAACAAGTACCTATAGACTCTCCTATCTCAAATGAAAATGAATAATTAATTATTATCAACTCATTTTAAGTATCACCGTGAAAAACGAATAAAAATAAAAGGTACATTTCGACAATAATTCCACAAATCATCAAAATTCATAAAAACTTACATTACATTAGCTAGATGCTAGAGAGAGAGAGAGAGAGAGAGAGAGAGAGAGAGAGAGAGATAGTCAGAGAGACCCAAAAATCCAAACACAAATAGGGTACAATATTTAAAATGTTATGAGCAAGTTGTAGCAAGAGGTGCAAGCACACCGAATAGTTGATTCCTTGACAGCCCTCGTGTCCAACTCATTGGCTTATACTAAGATAATTAAAGATATCCCAAATTGATACCTTAATACAATGAACCTTCAAAACCAATCTCAACATCCAAACTCACAATAAAAAATGTGCCAATCATGGAAATGTAAATTCACACATGCAAACCAAACTTGAGCAATGCTTCTGCAATACTTGTAAAACCCTCACACTAATGAATAAATAAACAATTGATAAATGGAATATTCTAGCAAACGTTTGGTTGCTAACAAATAACAACTGGCTAAAAATCTTAGATGATAAAGTAAATGCGTCCAGAATAATCAATCATATTATTGTTGAATTCAAGAATTCACTAGGTTGAGTTTTTCTTCAACAACTCTGCAATAGCCTTAGCTCCTTGCACAAAAACGAATGATAATATCTCCAACTTGTCATTATTTGGAAGGTTTAAACTTCATCCAGAATTTAGTGTTCGGTGAACATGTTGTAGTTATCACAAAGAATACATCATTCCCCAAATCAATACTGTTCAAAGGAGCTTGTGGATACTAGTGTTATTCACCAATACCTCGCTCAGACTTTGTAAAAAAAAACATATCACTGAAGAGCTGCTTCAAAAATAAGAAAGTTCAAATCATAAGGAGCAAAGAAACACATGTACTAGAGTGTCGATGTAAACAACTATGTTGTTATTAACAAAAATAAGCCATAATTGAACAATGGAAACACTAAAATTGATCCACTAGAAACTCTTGTAAAAACTTTCTTCAAAGTCAGGTATGGCAAATGTGCATATAGAGGCATGGTTTAACATTAACACAGCCAAGTCAATAACTCTCGTCAAAACATCTGAAAGATATACTAGTAGTGTGACACTCAAGTACGTCACCTCTAATGTAGTTAATGTATTCTTTTGCTTTTTATGTATGTAGAAGCGCATACAATCAAAGAAAAATCCAAGACATATAAATTTGAAGGTGTCTGGTCACTTTTTTTAATCGAAGTGTTGAAATGGGTGTCGTGAGAACTTGTGCTTGTCGTGGGAACCTTTGTTTTTTTGTTAATATTTTAAGGGAATGGAAGGCAAATAATCAAAGTAACAACCTCTTTTTTGGCTGTCATGTAAGGGCATAATATCAGTGCAGGGACTTCTTTTTGTTGTGGATGGTATCTTTCTAGTAAATGGCCTAACATGTGCATCTCTTCCCCCCTTCCCTTTTCTTTAATAAAGTTCATAAGAGTGGGGGGATTTCCATGTGCAATTGTTTGTTATTCTTTGTGGATGTGGTCCCAAAAGGTAATTACTTTTTTTCTTGGTGTAGAAATGGCTTATGACAAGGATTATGTCGCTGTTATAGTTTGCGACTGTGGAGATTTTGTAATTGGGGAGGATGATTGGGAGTATGAGGGTGGAAATGAGGGCACCATCTTTGTCGATATAAATAATGCATCTTATATAGGATTTGTTACGGATATAGTGACCTATTTGTCTTGTAAAGTTCAGAAGTTGCTGTATTGTGTTCCTAGGAAAGGCTTAAGAGATGGTTTGAGAAGCTTAGAAGTTGATAATGGTTTTAGGGATGTTCTATACCATTATTTTCATGGTGAAGAGATAAAAGTATACGTTGAGTACGATAGTGATAGTGAGAATGAAGATGATGATGAAGAGAGCGCCCAAGTAGGACAAGAGGGAGATGGTATTCAAGGTAGTATTGAGGTTAGGGATGAAGGAGGGCAGGATAGACATGATGGAGAGGAGAGGGGCACGGATGCAATTCACCAAAGTAATAATGACATATGTGATGTCACAATCACTTGATTAGATTGGGAAATAGCTGAATCCAGTGATGATGATGATGATGATGAAGGGTTGCCCGCTGAAAATTTCACAAGTGATAACAACGACGAAGAGCTTGTATAGTCAAGAAAAAAACAAAGGGATTTTTTGACAGATAAGTTTGCAGCTTTGCAGGTAATTGATGAAGTTCCAAACAGAGCCAAGGGCCCTACAGATGCTGGTGCTGCTAGCGAGGAGACTAATTATGAAGAAAGTGTCGAGAATGCTACTTCCTAGAATGAGCTTGAAGAAGATCAATGAGCTGTGCATAAAAGGAAAAATAAGTTTCTTTTTTATGATCCATCTGTTACCTCTCCTACTTTGTCGATAGGTATAAAATTTCAAGATGCAAAACAATTTAAGGAAGCTATACTGAAGAATTCCATTGTTGCACAAAGGATTATTATCTTTATTAGAAACACTAAGACTTTTGTAAGAGCTAGATGTTCGCAACAAAATTGTCATGAAAGATCTATGGCGCATTTGTTAGGAGAAGTGGATCCTTCCAGATTAGAGCCTACCAAGAAGAACATACTTGTTCCATTAATTTTAAAAATAAAATGGTAACAAGTGCATGGTTGTCCAAATACTTCTTTGATCCGATTAAACTGATGCCCCAAATGAAAAGTACTGAGTTTAGGATGCTGGTGAAGGAGCGTGTAGGCATCAATGTATCTAGGAATCAATGCAAAAGATTGAAGCAAAAGGTGATGAAGATACTTATTAGTCAGTACATCAGCGAAAATGGACAGTTGTGGGATTATGCTTGGGAGTGTAGGCTGCAAAATCCTTTAAATAGAGTGTATGTAGAGGTCGTAGAGAGACCACTTCTTGATAGTGGGACCAAGTTCGATAAGTTCTGTATTTGCTTCGATGCATACAAACGAGGATTTTTATCTGGTTGTAGACGGATTATAGGATTGGACGGCTGTTTTTTAAAGGGCTTGTGCAAAGGAGAATTGCTGGCTGCCATTGGAAGAGAGGCGAATAACCAAATATTTCCACTGGCTTGGGCTATTGTGAAGGTAGAGAATAAGGACAATTGGTCCTAGTTTCTAAAAAATCTGATGACTAATTTGGAGATAACAAATAGGGAATGGTGGGCATTCATGAGCGACTAACAAAAAGTAATGTTTGTTTTTTGAAAAGTTTGGTCAATTGTTTGCTTTTTAATATCAACATGCCATTTGCTTACATTTCTTATTTTGAATTATCGCAGGGATTGGTTACGACAGTAGCTGAGTTGTTGCCTTATGTCGAACATCGAATGTTCGGCATAAGGCAAATTGGGCAAAGACCTATAAAAAGAATAAGCTGCAGTTGCAATTTTGGCAGCTAGCAAAGAGCACAAATATGATTGACTTTAGGATGGCCAAAGAAGAACTGCTTCAATTGATAAAAGAAGGTTATGATGCATTATTCCAAACAAAATCGAAGTATTGGTGTGGGGCGTTCTTCAACGAGGAATTCAAGTGTGATAACATCGATAACAACATTTGCGAAGCATTCAATGGGAGGATAATAGATGCCAGATGCAAACCAATTATCTCGATACTTGAAGACATACGGGTTATGGTCATGACTTGGCTGCACAGACAAAGAGACGAGGCTGCAAAGTGCACTAGGCAATGTGGTCTTAGAATTGCTAAGAAATTGGATGAGAATTTGGCTGCAAGTAGGTATTGTCATTCCATTTGAAATGGGGATGAAGGATATGAGATAATAAAGGGTTCCGATAAGTATGTTATCCATTTAGGTACGAGAAAGTGTTCATGTAGAACATCGCAATTAAGTGGAATTCCTTGTGCACATGTCATATGTGCCATCAAATTAAAGGGCCATAACACAGAGGATTACATTAATGGTTGGTACAAGAAATCGAAAAATCTTGCTTCGTACCAATTCATAATACAGCCAATCAGAAGTAGCAAGTTATGAGAGCCACTAGATCATGAAACACCTCAACCTTTGCCATTAAAGAAGAAAATGGGAAGGCTAAAGTGAAAATGAAGAATGACGGAGGGAGAGGTCTCAGGTCAGTGTAGGATAAGTAAGACAGGTGTAAAGATAACGTACTCTTATTGCCACATAACAGGGCACAATACTAAAGGTTGTCAATTAAGGAAGCAGTAGGAACAGTTAAGGCCAGCCAAAGGGCCTAGTGAAGGAACAGTTGGAGAAGGACAAACAGAAAAGTGAAGTGAATCGACTGTTCTTCAGTCAATGACAAGAAACTTAGTAAGTCATGACATTTGTGTTTATGTTGCTTTATGGTTTATTACAAATATGTACATAGATATAATTGACATGTCTGTAATGTTTTTGTCTTTGTCAGGTTATGAGAATGACATGTGAAGGATTGGCCAAAGCCCCTGCTGTACCTAAAACTAAAGGGCTTGCTCAAAGAAGGTGAGGTAGAAGATAGCCAGCTGAAGGATTGGCCGAAGCAACTGAAGGGTTAGTTAAGTCGACTATTCTTTAGTAGTAGAGAAAAAATACCTAGTAAATTTAATAATTTGTGTTTAGTTTTCCTTTACATTATTATATGGCCTAATGTTATATTTATGATGTCCTTTACCTCTTTCTCAAATTCGAATAAGGTAAGTTAGAGCTCAGCTGCTAATAGAGAGCTCAACTAAAGGGCCACCATAAGATCCATCACAAAGGTCACCACAAAGGCCACTAGAAGGATCATAACAAGGGCTACCACAAAAGCCAACTAAAAGTGTCACTGAAGCTAAAGAGCTAAATAGAAGAACAATCAGAAGAAAGCCAAATCAAGGGCCAGTTACAAGAAGGTCATTGAGAAGACATCTAGCCGAAGAATTGGCCGAAGAAGCCCCTGCTGTAGTTGAACAGCCAAAACAAGAACCCAAGAAATCATAGGCAAGAAGAAATGCCAACCAATCATAAGTACCTAAAAGTGACGCTCCCCTTCAAACAAGAGGGGCTCTTGGGAAAAAGGCTAAAACAATATGGTTATGGCATTTATACAGATAAGTGTACTAAAACAGTCATTCTTAATGTAAGTTTTATAGGCTATATTTAATTTAATTTATAATACAAACTTTTGTTGATAATTGAGTTTTCTTTTTGTAGCTTGGGAGAATTTTGGAGATTCTTATCTCTCAAGGCCCAACTCAAGAATCAACGGTTGCGCCAACAAAGAAGAAGACATTGGCTGTGCCAATAAGAAAGAAGAGTAAGAAGAACCTAGTTGCAAGTCCATCTAAATCAGTTCAGCCTATGACAATTGCAGCTCCTTTTGAATCAGTTCAGCCTAAGACAATTGCAGCTCCATCAGAATCAGTGCATCCCGAGACAATTGAAGAAGAAGTCGCGTGTCCAGTTAAAAAAAGTACAAGGATTATGAATCAAGTGAAATGTCCATCAAAAGGAGCACGAACAGTAGGCATTGTGCATATTGATTGATGAAATGAGACGGGATATGCTTTGTGGGGCTGAGGAGTCAGTTGTTTTATTTATAATTTGTTGTAGATGTTTATATATATAGTTTGTCATTAAGTTTGTGAGACTTAACTTCAATATCAATGGAATGATCTTGTTGCTTGTCATTTTTGCATTTTGCATTTTTTTTATTTTGCTTTTATTTACTGCTTTTGGTGGTGGATTTGTGATGGTGGCTAGGTTGCTTGTGTGGCTGGTGGTGATAGTTGGTAAAGCTTGGTAGTGGTGGGTCTATTGTGGGGGTTGGGTTGAAGGCTCTTGCTGCACCTAGCACTAGTGTAAGTGTGCAGTGTGCATAGCTTGCACCAGCCCCTTTTGCAACAGACCCACCACCCACCACCAGCAGTGGCTGCTAATGGTGGGTCTATGATGGTAGCTACGTGCTGGTGTGATAGCTGGAATACTAGTGTTGCTAGTGGTGGTGACTAATGGTGGTTGTTGATGCCTAGTGGTGGTGGATTTATTATATGGGTTAGGTTGGGGGCTTGTGCTGTGCTAGTGCAAGCTAGTGCAATGCACTTTGTACCAACAACTTCTACAGCAACACACCACCAGCATAGTGGTGGCTCAAGTGGGTGCCTGGGATACTTGGTATGGCTAGTGGTGATAGTGGCCAGTAGTGTTTATCATAATCGACGCTTAAGTGATTACTAAATACAACTTATAACACTTGAGTAATCACTTGTGTTTGTCCTATGTATGTGTTGGTTTGCAGCAAACGAGAAACTGCTGGTTTATATATTCGGTTCAACTTATGGCAACTCCATTCAATTCAATCTTTGTTGTTGGTTTACATTTAGTTCAAATAAAGAAGCCCCCACAATACATTGACCTAATATACATTCCATCATTGCCGGTTTATATTCAAGAATAAGCAAAAATATAGTACAGATGGTATCTTATTCATTCATTCATTCCATTTCCTTGACCTCCCCACAAGCACAAAAAGTAACACATAATACATATAACAGCAAAAAAAAAAGCCACAACTATCTTGTAGGCAACACAAAACTTATTCTTATCTTCTAAAAAATAAGTTACATTTCATCCAAAACAAGTACATTTGTTCATTCATTTATAATTATGGCAATTGGAGAAACTTCTTCTTATCTTCCAGTACTTTACATTTTATCATAAAGTAGGATAGATAAAAAAAACAGTACCACAATAAATGCTTGGTAACACTTCCGTTCAATTTTCATCCTTGAAACTTCATTCTTCAAATGGTTAGCAGAAGATGCTTGAACTTGCATTGAGTCAACATCGTCCAAGTCGTCCACAAGTGTAGATGGAGGTTAATGTCGTCCATCAAGTAGGTCCAATATTACTTTGTGGCTCGGTGAGAGAATTTCGCATCGACCCATTTGAAATATTTACACTTCAACCATTCTCTATATCTGGCACATCCATAGAATCTTCTCCCAAGATTCATTCGAGTCCATAATGTTCTTCTTGAACTTGGTAACTCACAAAAACAGAACTGCTCACTTTCTC
Source organism: Eucalyptus microcorys (assembly GCA_014182515.1). NCBI lineage: Eukaryota > Viridiplantae > Streptophyta > Magnoliopsida > Myrtales > Myrtaceae > Eucalyptus > Eucalyptus microcorys. Next base: position 27,954,908 of record CM024568.1, on the reverse strand, counting down.
ATTTGCTTTGACGAGAGGAATTTGAGCCACTGCTGAAAGTCCTGCTCTCCATTTTCAATATTCGACTATAAAATTTGAGGCAAATCGAATTAGGGTTTAGGTTAGGGCTCTAGCACTTCAATGGGATTTTGCCTGATTTAGGGTTTTAGATTTAGAGCAATTGGGGAGACGACGTCATTTTGGTCAATTTAAGGGCTTTATTTTGTCCAACTATATAAACGACGTCGTTTTGGGTGAATCAAAGCTGAGTCAACTTTCCAGCAAGTCACATAGGTGAGCAATATTAATATTTAATTGCCATGTAAGATTTCCGGCTAGCTTCGCCGAAGGTGGTACTCAATTGTCCAACTTTTCAAAAAATGTGGTACTTAAATGTCACTTTTGTAACTTTTAGTACTTAAGTGTCCCCTGCACTTGGGGTGTTCTTTTGCCCATATAAATGATATTGTCCATGTGTCTCAACAGATTCCATTTAGAGGCAGGAAAGGGATTACCACCCAGAATGTGCTGTGTGTTTGTTCGTTTGATATAAAATTTACTTTCGTATATGCTTGGTGGGAATGATTTGCCAACGATTGTCAAGTGCTTTCGACAACACTCGAGATTTCTCAACTGCAATTTCCTTGACCACCACCTGATATTTACTTTGTCTATAAAGACAAACTTTCTTTATGATTATATTATGGTTGAATTTCATAACAAATTTATATATATTATGATTTAGCGAAATACTATGTGGTAAATTCTAGTTATGCAGCACTTTTGGAATTTTTAACTCCATTTAAAGGTGAACAGTATCATCTAAACGATTATAAAGGGAATGGGAGACGGCAAAAAACAACAAGAGAATTATTCAACCATACGCACTCTTCACTAAGAAATGTCATTGAGAGGTCATTTGGGGCATTAAAGAATCGCTTCACAATTTTAAGACATATGCCTCCATTTACAATTCAGAAGCAATCACTTATTGTAATTGCATGTTGTACTCTCCATAATTACATTCGTGATCAAGACAAGATAGATAAAAACTTTTCCCTATATGGAGATTCGGAGTATCCATTCGGACCTAGAGAAATGGAGGTTGCATATGATACATCACATGAGCGAACAACTGGGATAAACATGTTTATGAAAAGTATTGCAAATAAAATAACAAGAGATCACAATATGCTTGAGATTTCATGACTTTGTATTTCTGACTTTTGTAATATTGTTTTTAAGTAATAACTTATCAAAGTCAATCTGATAAAGTTGAACAATGAACTACATTACTTCATTATTGTGATGCCATGTATAAAAGGGTCCATGTAGAGATTTATAAGATACCATTCTTTTTGCTAGCTCTTGTTGTACAAACTTTACTTATAATATTATGCTTTACAAAATTTTCTTCTAAGTATTTACATATGACTATGTTCAGAATGTTTCCTGCACTCACCATGAACAAAATTAAATTGGTGAGTATTCCATGAGAATGAAGATTCAATACCAAGTTTACACTTCTCTAAAAAAAAAATACTTGAAAAAAATTGGAATAGAAATTTTGTATAGTTACCAAACACATTTTTGTTCTTTTTTTATTCTACAAATAGAAATTTTGTACAGTTACCAAACGCACTCTTTTGCTAAAAAATTGTTTCTGGGAATAGAATAAAAAAAAAACCATTTCTAATAAAAAATTGTTCCTCGGAATAGAATGATTACAAAACGCACCCTTAGATTTTTATTTATTTATTCCCTAGACGAGTTTTTGAGCAAAAATACATGTTTGATAACAACACAAAAGTTATGTTCCTAAAATAGAAATTCGTTTGATAACAACATAAAATTTATCCCTCTCAAGCAAGCAACAAGCAACCGGCTAGTGACGAGAGAGAGCAACAAGATTTTATTTTATTTTGTTCCAAAATTAGAAAAGTAAAAAAAATATATATATATTGTTTTTCATTTCTGTTCCAATAATAGAATAATGAAATTATATTACCAAATAGACTTCTATTCCAAATTTGATCCCAAGAATAGAAAAGCAGAAAAACATAATGTTATAATGTCTGCCGTTAATTTATTTAATGTGATTCATAAATTTTAACTCAATATGCAACATTATTCTTGAACTTTTAATTTGTTTATTGTGATCCCTAGACTTTACAAACGCGAATTTCTATGGGCCCAATCTTTGATATCCTAGATCCTATGATTTTGAGCCCAAATACAAAGCTCAAATGTCAATTTAAGAATGTGCGAGAGCCTCTTTATCTTTTGTACTTTCAGCCCAAACACCTGTTGCTGGTAACTAGGGTACGGGCCTACGGGTTTCAAAGTTGGGTCTTGAACGGATCCGACCCATTTTTATACATTTGCAGTCATTTCGGTTGGTACCCAAGACTGTACCCATGTTTGCAATTGAGCAATGCCGAGTTTATTAACATGTATCTTCTACCAAAGGAAACAAAATTTATTAAAACCGATCTATCAAATTGTTATTCTAATCATGTGGTAAAATTTGCAAGTAGACAATAAAACAAGTCGGTCATACTTGATAATCCATAGAAGCCAGTTGCATTAATTAATATGGAAATTTTCATGTAAATTATTCTTATTGTTTTTTTTTTTAAATTAGCTTTTCTTTTTGTGAGTTTAGAAGGTATTTTTCCGATTAATTGGCAACCACATCTTACACTATTGTTAGTTGGAGCCAAATGCACATAAAAAAGAAATCAATTTTTATTGAAATGGAAAAGTCGACTTGGGCTTGATTTGGGCAATTCACTGTACAAAGCATCAGCGCACGATATTAATCAACACTGAAAAGTTTGAAAGCTCGACGTGCCACAGAATGCGAAATCTCATCTGCCGACATGTTTCTTAATCCGCTAGAAGCTTTGAAGGCCTCCGAGCTTCCGCAAGACACCGACCTGTGCGGTGAAGATCGCCTTCACTGGCCGATGGTCGGACAACTTCGACTCGCCTCTCGTGTACAGGTGCTGCTTCAGCCCTTCCCCCCACCATATTATCCTATCGCACCTATACAGTATATACATCATCGACGACGACGTGACCGCGTTATAAATGACTCGAAGTAAAACGGTGTCGAAGTGAGAACATTTCCAAAGTAAAAAATCAGTCGATATGAATGTATAATATACCATGCAGGAGCTCGTCCTCTTCCTCTGATATTCTCATGGCCACTTCCGTAGTAGACGTCCGAATTAGGGCAATATTTATAGGTAGGAACGAAATCGATTCTCCCCTCCTGCCAACCTTGGAGTACTCGACCATTCCTGAGCTCCGCCTTTAACTTCAATTCCCATAAAATTACGAATCAGATTTCGGGTTATTACTGTAGAAAAAAGATCTTGATGAAGAAGTGAAAATTGGTTGGTGTTTCCTTTCTCACTACCTGATCGTGTTCTAGCAGCTTATTCCATTTATTTCGCTCGATAAGCGACCGTGTCGTTGCTTCCGGAAGGGAAATCCGGTAATTCAAGTCTCCTAGCAGGATTACCCAACTGCGATGAACACGACTTGATCAGAGGACGCTCGTGAAAACTTTAATGTCATGGGTCAAAAATAAGATTTAGCGTCAACGTGGTTATTTGATCTTTTGCTCCTTAAGATTTTGCAATCCACCAGCTTGCTTAAACAACCACAGGTTGCACAAATAATACTAGATTATAAGTTTTACTGTTTGTTTACGGATTGTATGCATGGCTCCTAGAGAAAATACAAATAAAAAATAAAAAAAAAAAAATTGTGCTTTGATGCAAAACTTTGTAGTATTTTATGTTAATGATGTTAATTAGGATTAGTTCGAATGAGTAACAAGTTACTCACTCGTGATCAAGGATCTTTCTAGGCGAATTCATTGAAGGGCCCTCCGGGAAGCTTGTCCTTGACAATATGTCAGCCGCGTTGGAGTTTCTTAACTTATGATCTCCTTGTCGATTGCCGGAAGCAAGATGAGTGCACACAAAGCAGAAGCTCGTTTTGTGCAATTCGAATCGAACGGACACCGAACCCTGCAAAACCATGTTTTTAGAAAGATAGAGAGCACGGAGAGATTAATTAGAAAAAGATTACCATTTATTTCATGATATTGCTAGATTTAACCGGCTTTCTCATTATCAAATAATTTCTTTGGCATCGTTCATAACTTTGAACTCATTAATCAGGTTCATAGATGAAGGAAAATATGGCCCTTGGAAGTAATTGCGCGTACGGTGCGGATAATACTTACGTACATTTTTTTTTTTTTCTATAAGCTTGAGCAACATGTTAATATTTATTTATGGCCTTACTTTTCCTTGAAAGGCAGAATTGGGGACTGCTGACCAACCTTATATATTTTTATAAATTACGTATGACAAGATAATATAAAAAAATATTTCTTTAAGAAAAGAAAACTTCCATAAAGAATATCATGTGGAGGCAAATTGAGGAGAGACCACCTTATTGCCGAGGCAACCCATAATGCCACAGCCTACGCATGCAGCACTTGGATGGCTTACGTGCGGGAGCAACTCGCTGCGAACCCAAACCGTGACCAATATTCCGACCATCTGCTTGCTCGCCATGCAAAGGAACTTGTCTTGCTCGTGTCCCGTTCGGTTCAAGGATTTCCCGATCGCGGCATTCCATTTCGTTTGGATTGTCCAGTTTTCCGACCCCAGAATGGCGGAAGCTTTCAGAGGAACTGCTTCTTGAAACCTGGATAGATCGAAAGAAGACATCACATCCATCTATGTTCAAAATGTTTTGAACTCCCAGTGTGATCTTTATCAATGAAGAACGGCCGAATATGGCCGTAACAAGATTATTCGCAAGGTTGACTCATTCGACCGGTGATAAGGAGTCAAAACTTAATGCAAACTTACACAGTTATCGAACACTGATGGTTCGTGTCGTTTCTTTAGTGCGGTCTTGCAAAGTTTGGACCATAGTTGTAAATGCAATCGATTTGGTATATGAGCTCACACCGGAGACTGGAAACTTACCCTAGAACGTAAATATCGCATGGATTGTTGCGTACGTCGAGCCAATCTTCTATCGACAAGTCATCCCCTGGTGCAACACCACCAACATTCCAAGTGCTAACGAAAATCCTGGAAGAGATCAAGATTGATACAGAGATGAGAAAAGCTCAACGCTCGATACTTGTATTTATGATATAGAACAGAAGTGAAGCGACTCTTACTTGTACTTATGCGTTTCCTCGTGATGATCTAAGAGGCTTTTCCTATAATAACAAGACGATAACTGCTCTGAACTTGGAACTCGGGGCACCAATTCTGTCTCCATGTCAATGCGCAGCAAGTCGGCGATGGAGTTGTTGTTGCTGGTGCTGAAACTCTTTCCATGGATCTTGCTGGCTACCGATTTGGGCCACATGGTAGGTAAAAGAGATAAAACCCAGTGAAAGGTGGTTCTTGGGGTGGAGAAGATTTTATGGAGAGGAGGTATCAGCAAGTTGGCAAAAGAGGACTTGAAGGGTGACGTGGATGATGATGCACCTAACTAATTTGCTTGTGGCCATTCCCATCATTGAGAGAGAGAGAGAGAGAGAGAGAGAGAGAGAGAGAGAGAGTCTCAGTGAATGCTGGAATAGTTGACTAGCTGCTAGTGCTGGATCTGCTCTTGTTAGTTGGTGGAGTTTGGTTTTTGAGGGATATTTTTTTATGTTTGTGAGATGAAACTGGGGTGGGGGGAATTGTTTAAGGTTTAAAAGAGCAAGTGGATGGGTTTGGGACAAGAGATGCACATACATATTCTCAAGGACAAGCTGCTAGAGCCACAAGATCTCCACTCCTTTTCTTTTGGCTTTGCAGGCATGGCCATATATCAATACAAGTTGCTGGAGTTGACAATGGCATAGGACAAATTTGTTTTTCTCATTTTGAAGATTTAAGGACCCTTGACATGAATCTAGCTTGAATAGAATCAATGGAAACTTCTATTTCTCCCCTTTAATTTGAAGGCCACCACTCGTCATCTAATGTTAGTACTGATCTAGTTAGTTCCATTTGTTCCCTTGACAGGACATGGTAGCGAGGACACATTGCTCCTTGTTTCAAACTATATTTCTGTCTCTCACAATTTGTCGATCTAGTATAACAGGCACTAATGTCTGAACATACTAGCGGTAAATGCAAAACTGAAGGATGAAGATCCGCCATCACTTTATGTTCCCATCTGCCTGTCTTGCTCTTTAGATTGCGACTCGTGTCATCTTCATTTATTCTCTCAACACATCCGAACAATTTCCCCCATCATCAACCCCTTCCATCTCTCTCTCTCTCCCCCTTTCCTCCCGCCAATTCGTATATCGTTGTGGCATCTCCAGACCGGCGCCACCACATGTTATTGACAATTTCCCTTTATTCTCTCAACCTCCATGGTGAGCTCCTTCGAGAGCGACAAGCTCAATGGATTCACTAGCTTTCTCCGGTGCAAGAGCTCAGGGAACAACATAGTGATGGCTCAATCAGAGGTCGTTCTCAACATATGGTGGCCGTAGGTGCGGAGCCGATGGCGGCGGGGCCGGGTGTGGTTGTGCATAAGGGAGAGAGATGGGGAGAGGCTGAAAGGCAGATGGAGGGGTTGCGATTAGTGGGGTATTTCTTGTATGGACAAGCACGTGATAAATTGTCCACGCGTCAAAATGTAGTTTGCGGGAGATTATTGCACGTGGTTCAAAGGGTGGGAACGAGGACGCGGATGATGCGGAAAATTAATCTCGCTCCAGCCCACTTCATTACCATCCTAACTTATTCTACCTCATTGCAAATTCTCTACACCGCATCTTAGGTTTCCCCCTCGTGTCGAGGAATCAAGACGACGTTCACTAATATTGACGGGAAGAAGAAATTCCAAGAGGGCACTGTCAATTCATGACACCTAAAAGAAGAAGTTGATTGCATCAATGGACTGTGCATCATACTTGGTAATTCATCAAATGGTGTTTTTCGTTGAACTGCCACGGATTCTACTTTTGAACCTATCGGAGGGCCATTGATAATGTGCCTTATTTTCATCGAGGGCCTTATGCCCTGTCGAGATTGGGCCATGAACATGCGTTGCACGGTTAGTGTAAAGACCCAAAGAGACCTTGGGCTCAATATGTTGTTGGGCGTTTTCTCTTTTCTTCAGAGACCATATGCAAATTGTTTGACAAGCGTAACAGCGAGCTGGTTCTGGATCAGCAAATTGGGAAAATGAGGGTGGAACAGGACAGAAATTCTACCAAGAGATACCCAAATAGACCCTAAACCGATACGATCTAACTATTTTATGATCTAATTTTAATCGAAACAAATTTTGAACACACTTGAATTCAAATTATTGTGATGAGGATAAGAGAGTACCTGAATAATCAGACGCAATAAGACATCACAGGCCCATTTGGCAACACGTTGGGTTTCCCAGCCATCAACGTTGACCAGAAAGGTCATGGTCCTCCATTCATGTAATTCACCACGACGAGAGTGAACAAGGGGCACTTTTCTACAATTTCCTTCTTAATTAGCATCATCGAAATATAATAGACCTTTATGTTTTCAAGACAAGCGAAAAGTTAACTGCTTTTTACATCTTTAAAGAACATTCACCATTCACACAACGTTCTCAAAATCACTTATAATCTTGGATTACTATCCATATGCATGACATCAATTATACATGATTTGCCACACAATCAAGGCATGAGCACTCTGATTGTCAGTATCGGTTGCACCTAAATCTCTTTTTCGGCTTCCGATGAATCCTCTCTCACCATAGCAATCTCTTCATCTCACACACACCAACTAATTATCAAAAATACGAAGGCCTGTACTTTTGGGGAAGGTCTTGAAGGAATGCACATGCATGATGATTCGAATTCAAGTCTTGAGCGAGGAAGAGGACGATACGCTTACTATTCGAGCAACCCGGTCTCCGTGGGGCTAACTCTATATGTTATGTTGGTGGGTGTAGGAGCACCTAACTGTTGGCTCACCTGACCTTAGTGGTCCATGTACATATATAGAGAGAGTAGGGTTTGCTCTTTAGCTCCATTAGAGATGCAGTCAGCAAATGCGCCACTGAGGCAAGAGTTCACACTGACCTAAGGCGACTCAATCATCACCACGAATGAGAGAGAGAGAGAGAGATGCATTTGTACAATTTTATATGGGGCCTTCTTGCAATAAATGGCGGGTGTTATCCTGCGCTTCATAAATGAAGTTCATCTGACTATAATTAGACCTCATTAGGATCATGGATGACTCTACGAGCATTATAGGAATCAGGCACATGCACATTGGGTCAGACCTTGATGCTGTTGAACCTATTGTGTCTTGGTATTCAGCTAATATCCATTTGATCGGGAACTTGGATTTTTTTTTTTTTTTGGTTGGTGAAAACTTGGATTTATTTAGAGATCAACTTAGGATGATTTTTTTTTTTAGACTTTTGCATGCGCGTACTTCAATTTATAGTGGAGTTGTAATTGATTCTAAGTTGGTCGCTTGTTTTTCCACGATTTATAAGCGCACTCTCAATATGGAAATTCTATTACAATGTTTTTCTTTTTTGGGGGGGGTAGGGCGGGGCGGGGCGGGGAGGGCCTGACGGTTGAGGGATGATCAGCTCAAGAAAGGTAGCTGGAATCTACACACCCTATCAAGGGTGGTTTATAAAATTTGGAACCGGAAATTGACCCAGTTGACCATGAATTAGTCTGGGCCTTTTTCTGTTTAATTTTATTAGCTATACCATATGCACATTTCAGATATGAACATGAATGCAATTCTTTCTATTTACCCATAACATACCAAACATATTCAATTTCAGCAAATAATTTATATATTTTTTTAAAAAGGTGAAAAACCTTACTTAGGATTATGGATAACCGGTACCCTTTGCTAGTTCCAAGTGCAACATAGAATTGACCGATTCAAAGAATAAAACTAGGAATCAAACCAGTCAAGATTGATTCTCAGTTTTCAAAATTGAGAACCGGATTAGTCCCCTTAAACATTAGCCTAATTGCTCACCCCTATCATCGCCCCTCTCTCTCTCTCTCTCTCTCTCTCTCTCTCTCTCTCTCTCTCTCTCTCTCTCTCTCTCTCTCTCTCTCTCTCTCTCATTTGTTCTTAATGTTTGCTTATGCAACGCTTAACAAGCACAACATCAATAACCTTGATTTAGTGATGTTTATAATTTAATCAACAGAAGGACTTGATTGAGTAATGCAAAAAGACAAAACTCAAGAGACCCATTATCAAATTTGACATCTCATTTCATTTGTTTTATAAGAATTTATCATGATTCAAATGTCAGCTGATCACTAAAATATAATCTACTATATACTAGAAGATATTACTGTTCTTAGGTTTGAATTTCCTTTCATAGAACCAAAACTAAAAATGCAATGGTCATTATGAAAGTTTATTACAAATCTAAACAAATTCTGAAAAGATTTCTTGTTGGAATTTCGGAATCACCTTGATGTAAAACAACAAAAAAGTAATGCCGCGAATAGGGCAAGAAAAAAATTTGTTCCAATGGAGGTGCAAGATATGCAGGCATAAAGAATGCATCCGTGAAGCCTACCATCCTTATATATCAAGCACGGAGATACTTGTGAAAGCTGCGGCTCCTCTTAGGATACACCTTGCAACCACCAACTGATGATCCTATTCTTCTCCTGCCGACGTGGAATTGTTTTTTGTTTTTGGGCTGGAAATGAGGAATCGAAAGATGACGACAAATTTCTTTGTCTTTTCCTGGACCATTTTTATGTTTTTTCTTAAGCTTTCCCCCTTTTACCAGCTGGATTCATGTTTGCTTTGATCCTGGCTGTCAATGAGCAGTTCATCAAGTACGGTCGGCCAACCTCTAAAAGCGACAAACATTTATCTCGATAAGTCGAAAACTTCCAAATAAATTAACTTTCGGGAGCGTGCGTGCGATTGGTTCGATGAAGAGACAGAAGACACGGGTGGGTCAGGCCTCCTTTTGGCCTCACGTGCTCGCCACCAGCTGTGGGTGCGGCGACGGCGGCGGCGGCGGCGCTGATGCTCGTGGCGGAATGGCCGACGTGCCCGACGTCTCTCTGCCGCCTGAATAAACAGCCTGTGCTATAAAACGAGCTATTTTCTGCAACTCGAAGATAGTGCCATTCATAAAATAAATCAAACATCTATGGGTGCACAAATAAACAAGCCTGTATCCATGCAATGTAATTTATCACATTAGTCCAAAGTGTACTCCAAGTCGACAAGAGATACCAATCATTGCTGCAATTTGACTCTTCCAAACAAAATATCTCTCAATCGACTTCAGAATCAAATTCATTTTCTTCTGAAAATTTGCAACTTACATAAATCTAACTTTATTTCAATACTTTTGAACCGATTAGCATTTTAACGTTCGGTATTCATGAGCTCCAATGTTTGTGTGATAGCAGCATAATTATTCATCGATAACCTAAGTGGCCACTAAGCAATCGAGCTAGCTAAGAGAAAAATGTTTGGAATGACATAATTATCCGGAGAGTAATATTGCTATTTTTGGACATAAGACGACATGCATGCTGCTCGTACTCTCTAAAAATATTAGACGTTATTTTAATATTTGAATATTAAATCACATGTTTTTTTAATAGTTTACGCTTTTATAGTCAGTAGTGGTTCTGTTGCACAAATGATACCAAACCAAAAACTCTTAATACTTCGGCAATGTGAATTTAAAAACCGGTTGTTGGCGTGATTTAAAATCCTCTAATTTGTAGGGGGTTTTATTTTCTAGCCCCTAATTTGTGGGGGATTTTATTTTCCTTCTAATTTTTAGAGGATTCTATTTTCCTAATCTATAGAGGCTTGACTTGTAGAAGAAGTCCATCTAATTGTATATATATGAGCCTATACATACTTGATAATTAAGGGAGAAAAAGAACAATAAAAAGAGGGTTGGGGAGGCTTACTCGAGGATGTAGGCACATTGTCAAATCTCGTTAATTCTTGTGTTTTTCTCTTCTTTTTTATGTGCATTTAGATTGTTAACAATGATAACTTCAATAAATGCTACAACTTAATTTATTTATTTTTTGGTCGTAAACTTAATTTATTCAATGCTTCATAAAATTAGTGAATGAAAGCAAGTCAAAACTTGAGCGAGGAATACAGTCGCGACATGTCGTATCTACCTACGGTATTCAAACAGTTAATGCTCGGATTTGTGCCATTTTACGGCCTAAAAAAATCTCCTCCGCTCTCCTCCTCCCACCGCTATACTTGACTGCAACCTCCTTTCTGGTTCTAGTTCCATGCGCATACGTTGTGACCAACCTAGGATGAAGGACAATTTGAGGACACCATCAAATCGACCTTGGCCTCGATTCGAGGTCACGAGGGCTTAACGCTGGCCTTCGTCACGATGTGTTTCGTCAGGCTTAATCGTCGACGAAAGATTTTTCACCAATGGTAAGATCTACAGCTTTCTAAATGAATGGGGTTTGATGGCAATTTGGACAACAACAATGGTTATGGCTACTCTACGGACTAAGAAACTTATGAAACTAAGAGACTACGGAAACTAAAAGGTTAACAAGTGAAGAGCGGCTATCATTCAAATTCCAAATTTTATTTACCTCCGAGATTCTAGGCCTCAACTTGATCTTTTAGTATTGCGAATCTTATCTGTGAGTAGTTATTGCTTGGCTATTCCTTCGCTCTTCCTTGATTTTGTGATCGGCTGGCGCCTTTCCTTTGTGTTAATTTTTTGACTTTCGCCGATTGTGATTTATTGATAAGAATATAGCTGATCTGTCAACTATGCACAAAGGAAAAACAAAAAGACCCAGATGGCAGTAGACTTAAAAATAAAACAACGGATAAAACTCTCACCCTGACAAATTATTTTAAAATCATCACTTTCTTGTTAAGAAAAAAATATTTTTGTTCAATCAAATCATATATCATCAAAGTTAGGACCAATCGTACTATATGACAATAATATCATAATGCGCAAGTTTCTCATCCTAAATTTGTTTTTCATACAATTGACTCATAATTGGTACATTATTTGGTTTGATTTGACCAAAAAAAAGAGGAAAGTAAAGTGTGCTTTTATGTTTAAAAAATAAGTTGAAAATAAAGAAAATATTCATTTATTAGATTGAAACAGTAATTTAAAAAAAAAGAAAAAAAGAAAGAAAAACTAAGCTATATAATATCTTATGTTTGTTTGGCAATAAAAAAAACAGAGATAAACTTTTAAAAAATGACACTCGACATAAAAGTTAAAACAACCGAGGCATCCGAGTTGGAGTTGAACCCTCAACTTAGTACTTGGAAGTTCGTGCCATAATCATTAGGATACTAATGCCTCTTCTTTCATTCAAACCAATATTTATATAAAGCGCGAGTGAGTGGATTGGATAATTAATCGATGCTTAACATGTGAGTTTTGTCATAAATATTCAGGAGTTTTTTGTTTGGTACATCATCATAATGTTTTCATAAATATATTTAAAAAAAAAAATCGATACCTATTCTTAAATGCTACTTTGGATTACTATTTGGAGAACTTATAGCGGGTCAATCACAACTTGCACTTCCGAAACGACCGAACAAAGATATGTGTGGACCGCATCATCGATAATATGGTACTTTTTCCCCTTTGTATATGGCGGAGGACCTTCCAATTTTTCCCTTGTTTTTCCCCCAGCTTTCAACGGTACGTGGGGAGGGAAAGGACGGGATCGTGCTTCAATCATTTATCAGTTTCCATAGTACCAAATTCTACTGCTACCAGATTCCTACCGTCATAAAAAAAAAAAAAATAAATAATAATAATAAAAAAGGACGAGGCCAATTATGATGAGGGCGGGATCACCTGAGAAACAACTTCCTCGAGAGGAATGAAAGGATGATTTTTCAGGTACGTGATGGACGCAGTCGAGCTTTCTAATCAGAAGTTGGATGAATGTGAGCAATCAATTGACAGTGAAAATGTCAGTTTGTTTGGTAAGATGTCATGCTTTTATCGTTAAGGTAAATGAGTTCACCGATGCTGTCTTGAAATGGAATCCACATGTATAGTCTGGACAAGCACTGCCGTGCTTGTTATGTCTGTTTCTCGTTCAAGTGCAATCAAGAAAATGATTATGGTGCTTTCACAAAGTGCATGTGTATATAGATGAATGACAAGAGCGATCTTTTGTAAGGCCGTACAACAATAAGCTGATACCTTATAAAGTACAGATTTGGGAAAGAGTAAGTTAGAATCTATTAGAATACCGAGATTACCTTAATTTGATTTTACTCTAAAAGTATAGTCATAAAGTAATGATCGACATCCATTGAGTGGAGTCCACGTGGATCTCATCTAATTTACATGCCCAAATTGAGTGGACTCACTTAGATTATGTTTATTCTAATACCGATCCTAATAATTATAGGTGTCGCTACCTCGTTTTGTGACCATAAAAGATGTTGAGCACTTTGATGGTCGCAACTTTTTTCCGGACTATCTTTTAGTGAAAAGAAGAGACTGCGAGTGAGAAGTACAAGAGGGAAATGTTGAGATTTAGTTTAAGTTGTGTCAAAATAGTACCGCATGGGGAATTGTTCTGATGCAGAAAAATCAAGGCTTTTAATCAGCTCATAACTCATTATATTAACATTTTGAGTAAAGACAAGTTCAACTATATATGTTGACAAGTTCGAATTTGGCAACTCTCATTATGATCTTTTTGAGTGAAAAAATCAAATATCTATTGCATGTCCTAATAAGAAATGGGAACTTTTTTTCTTTTTTTTTTAAAGTGACAAGTGAAAAGTATCGAGTTGTATTAAAAAGTATATATATAAGTTATATTAATAGTCTTGCATCAAAGAATTAATACCGCATGATATTAACAATACATCTTAGATGGTTATTAACTCATTGACTTAAGTTTTAAAGTAAATATGGGTTTAATTAAATATGTTGACCAACACGAATTTGAACTTTATTTTGGTGACCTCCTTGAGTGAACATAGAGGCTTTTGTTGTGTGCTCCAATAAGAAGAACATAAATGGCTAAATAAATTCAAAGCATGGGTTACATAGCTTAGATTAACACCACGTTTTCTAAACATGCAAATTTTACATACTAAACCATACTCTAAATTATCTTCGAAAAATAAACTTAACGAACAAGCCTGCACGTTGTTAGAGACGCTGGGTCTCTGGCAGTGGGCCTCCCGTACGTGCCCTCCCGTACGTGCTCTCCCATACCTCGCTAGAGATATTAAAGCAGCTTATGATTTTCTTCCCATCCACAATGATCTAAGTCACTCACTTCATTCTCGTCACTTGATTCAAGTCCGCTGTAACATAGCTTAATTTGGAAATTTTAAAAAAAGAGGGATCAATTTGGTAAAGGGTAAAGCTATAGACAAATTTCTAATGATGAGAGCTTTTCTGCTGTCAAAAATTGCATCAGTATAATTGTTGTCATCCTCCGGGAAATTATTGCTGTCCTAGCATCATTAGGAAAGCTACCCTTCAATCACAGAAAAGGCAATGAATCAATGAACAGGTTTTACAAGTCAAAACGCAAGATAATGCCCTTTGAATTTCGCAATGGCAAGTTAGGTATATCACTATATTCCTTAGCCAATTAATTGGAGGAGGGACCATAAAATATCTCAATCGAACCGAAAATTCCAGCACAAGCTCAATAGATGCTCGTCAAATGCGTCAGTATCCTCAGAACTAGAGGTGCTAAATACACTTCACTGAGTTCATACAATTAATGTCTCGTTATCAATCTTACTATTCTCACCGGCTTATCAATGCTTACTATTGAAAAGTCCCTTTTAATTACCGTGTCGTTTCCAAAAGCGATTATGTTTCTCCACCTACTAAATAGAAAGAGACTGTTGACATTTGGGGATTTGGATTTGATGGGCCAATTAATCTTGATTGATCACTGTTTGATTTTCTATTGGAACAACCGCAATGCAGTGCGAAATGGGGACCATTGGATGGATTTTCTCTAGTGAAAAATCATTGATGTGGTTCATATTCATATCAAAGCGGGTCCATATCATAGCTTATACTACAGGTCCAGCCACAGTTCCCTTGTCCTTGTCTTGCTCTGCGTTTGTTGCTATGTATTTTTCAACATGCAATCATGGGTTGTAACGCAACAACATTTCCCTCCCTCCCTCCTTCCCTCCCTCTCCCTCTCTCTCTCTCACTTTCCACAATGATTATTGCAATTATACTGATTACGTGACTATTTGGTAGGAATATTTTATATGATTAGGATACTGATGATGTAGCGTGCACCTAATCCACCAAACCAACCACTATAAAGAATCAATTTTATGGAAATGGAGGGTTGAGATAAGACGGTATTAATGCCGGATGCATCCAAAAATATGTCAACGACAGGATATACGTAGAGCCAAATTGTGGTTGCATAGCTTTTTAGGGTTGCCTTAGTCTACAAATACATCCTATGGTGGACCACGAAATGAGGGTTTTTTTGCTACGTACCCAACATATATTCCTCGCATTAGTAAATACACGTCGAATTAAAATCGCAAACATCTAGGGTGCAGTTGAGTCATGGACTCTTGGCTCTTGATGAATCGTTGTCCGTGAGCTGGAGTTCGACCATTTAAGCGCCTGTCTCACGAATATTTATGCAATACAGACAGCGATATACTATATGAGGGACGAATCATGAGATGAAAGATTACTAGATAAAGAAGGGTATCATCGGCCTACCTTTGTAGTTATAATGATATCTATAGCAATTATGGATGCGCGACTCGTGAAAAGATATCTTTCTAGATGGTGAGCCGAAGAGGATCCTTTGCTGCTAAAAAGGGGGGGAGAGGAGCATGGTTGAATTCGCATGCGAAATAAATGCGAGAAAAAAGATCGGTTTGCTCAAATTTTATAGAGTAATGTTGACTCGGTTTACATCCTTTGAAAAGCCCATTTCTGTCGGGCGAAACACTTGAGAGGATATACACGAGTGTGGTAGTTGAGGTGAGATAATGAAGTCTCCCTTCGAGCATCGAGCATCTATGTACGAGTTAAGTTGTTTATAATCCTTATTAAGGAGCATGCATGAAAGTATTAGATGAAAAGAATCACACATCAAGAATGTGATGTAATATAATACCGGTGAGCACTTAATTCATTGACTTTAGCTTTTAAATGAATACATGTTCTACATTGGAATTGGACTGGACCGTCTTGAAAATAAGTTCAGTTCCAAATTTTGAGTAGAGAACCATCCGAGAACCGGATCGATTTTGCAACCATTTTCATAAATCTAAAAAAGAAGAAGTAAAAACCCTAGTTTCTTTATTTATAACTTATATGCTAAGGTTTTATATAGATTTATTGCAAATTTAGATAGAATTTAAAGCGATAATTTTATGGATGAATGAAGGATGGATTGTTATAATTTATGTTTTATGTTACATATGTGAACTTTTTATTATTAATAATTGTACTTGACTATGTTCATCTTATGAATTGTTGTTTTTGGCAGATAAGGATTTATGTTGTTCATCTTTACTTTGAATCGTTTTATTATTCATATTATTTTGCTATAAAAAATAATAACAAAAAGAAAAGAAAAGAAAAGCAAGTTCTCAGGTAAACATTGGAATCAAATTGGAAAACATAGTAAGTTCCAAAACCAACTCTAGAGCAAATATGATAGATTTCAGGTTCTAAAATTTAGAATTAGTTCTAACATGATAGGTTCTAAGTTCCAAATCAGGAGCCTACCAATCTTGAAATCCATTACCCCTACCGTCTTAGCGATCCTCTAGGTAAAAAATTGGGTATCTGCCATGTGTTTCCTATAAGTGTTATTTAAGCCAAAGGTTTGATAAGACTTGACCCAACATATGTGGAGCTTGGAGTTGAAATAATGTTGAAGTGAGAGAATACCAAGATTAAGGGAGAGTGGATCTAATACAAAAGACTCACACATAAGGAAGAGATTTGTTAGATGCACCAATGAGGGTGTTAGACAAAAGAAATCTTGCATGGATATGATACGTAATGTAAAGTCGTTAATATATTCCTATTAGTTTATAACTTACTAAATATATTTACGAGTTTGGATTTGAACTTCCTCTCGATCATATTTCCAAGTGAAGGTACCATATTTATGCGACATATCTCCAACAACCTTGGTTTCGTGATTCCTAAGGTAGGCTCTTTTGAAACTTAGCGTAGTGGGCATTGTAAGCACTAGACAAATTTTATAACGCCTGGGTGGCGTCTGTCACTAAAAGCCATCAACACCTTTGTCCTTCTCTCTTCTCCTCTGTAAAAATAAAAATTAACAACAACTATAATAATAATAAGCATTTGGAGACAATTGCTGAATACCATGTCGCGCAGATCAAGAGGTACAAATTTCGCAATAACTCTTATTTTCTGTCAATTTTACGGATGGAAACAGAAGAGTGAGATCAGAAGACATTTTCAAATAAGGCCAATGGACTTAATTAAGGTGACCTTTACGTTTGGAAAAAGAAAATCAATATGCAGGAATCTTGATTAATAACAATAGCGATGGTTTGCAAGGACACATCATGTATGATTAATAAGGAACGAAAGTCTTAAAACCTTTGACCCGTCAATAAAAAAAATAATAAAAAACTAAGGCAAGCTACGAGCCTACTTCAAACTGACTGACCGACCCACCATCCAAATATGCCTTGATTCCAATTTTTTGTTCCCGGGAGTAGTTTTGGAACATAATCGTGTTTGGTACAATTTTTGTTCTTGGAAACAAATTTCTATTTTTTTGTTCTTGGAAGTAGATTTTGGAATAGAATCAAGAATAAAAAAAAAAATTGATTCTTGTTCCCGAGAACAAATATAAGAATCAAGCCATTTTCTTCTTCTTCTTCTTCTTCCCTTTTATTCTTCTTCATCCATTGCTACCGCCGCGGTTGCCGTCCGCCGCCGATCGCCGGCAGCCGGTCCGGCGAGCTCGTCGGAGGCAAGCCTAGCCACTAACGAGGCTCACCCAGCCCTGGTGAGGCCCACCTGGCCATCGGCGAGGCTGGGCACACCTTGCGATCTGGCGAGGCCAAGCTTTGCCGATGGCTAGGTGGGCCTCACCCAGCCCTGACAAGGTCGCCTAGCCACCGGCGAGGCTTGGCCGACGACGCTCCGGTGAGGTCGCCGATTGTCCCAAGGCTAGCAACCGACCACCTTGAAGAAGAAGAAGGGGAGGAAGAAAGGAAAAAAAAAAAGTAAAAAAAAAAAGGAACAAATTTATAAAATTATTTTAAAAATAAAAAAATGATTTGAAATATGAATTGAAATTTTGCTATTTATAGAATACATATTTAATTTTGTATTTTAATTTATTATTTAGTATTTATATTTATAGTTTATACTATAGTTTATTATTTACTATTTAATAAAAAAATTGATTAGTTAATATGTTTATTACTCAAAGTATAAATATAATTAATCAATAGAATTTCTATAATTTGATAAAATTTTAGAATTGGAATAGAAATTTTATGTAGTTATCAAATGCATTTATGTTCTTTTTCTATTCCAGAATCAGAAATTTTGTACAGTTATCAAACGTGTTTTTTTGCTCAGAAATTGTTCTTGAGAACAAAATAAAAAAGAATCATTTCTTATCAGAATTTGTTCTTGGGAACATGATTGTTACCAATGCGCCCTTATCTTCCATTTATTATACCGAGGAAGATGAAATTGAGTCAACAAAAGATCCGTAAGAGACAATAATGATATCTATCTTATCTATCTTATGTGCTAGAGAGAGAAAGAGAGGATACTATATAGATGAAGGTATTGAGAAAAATGCCTAGTATAATAGAAGTGATCCATATATTAATATGCCAAGCGATGTCAAGATCATTAGTGGTAAGTAAAAGAATCAGACTAGGTTGAGAACCATCTAAATCGGATGAAATCGGCCAATTCTTGATAGTTTCTATGGAAATCGGTCTATTTTCTAATTTTAGATGTAGACAAACCCACTTAGATTATATGGATTGGGCCGATATATATATTAGTTCTTATATTTGAAAATCCTAATTAAATGATGAAGTGGAAGAGAAGAATCTATCTCTCTTTATGAAACCAAAAAGGAGTGAAGTTCTCGACTAGAATATTTCTAACTGATAATTCACTGCAATTGCGACTAAAACACCACTAGCAAGTAGCAATTCATCAAGATTGAACTCTTTGATAATTGTTGCTTCCAACATCGACTGAAAAGCACAAAAAACGTTGTTATTGGTTTGAAGATGTCGCTTGCCTTGCCATTGTGACGGGATGAAGAGCTTCAACTAGTGTTATTTTACACTGCCTATTGCTCGTTATGGTTCACCTTCCCATCGCATTGCATATATCCTAAGGGATCTTCATTCATTGTTTAGCCACCACGATTGTCGAACTTGACCAGAGTCTCCTGGTCGATGAATGTGACTTGTCCTTTAAGCAGAAGGTGTTCGATGAATTGCGTAATAAAGAAACAAAGGGTGAGACCATTTTGAAACGACAAACGGAGGAAGATACACCTAGAGAAAATCTCACAGGCAGCCGGTTCCTAAACCCACTCGAGAACCGGTGGGTTGGGTCTTCGGTGAGTTCTAGAATTAAAGGGCGGTTCTTGATTTCAGTGGGAATCGCCCCACTCGAGAACTAATTACCCGTAAAGACCATAACTCAATTTCCAACAAAATTCTACCTCATCTCTTAGAATGCGATAGTTAATGCACTATCAGATTGTCTTATTTTCTTTGTCAGAAAAAAGCTTCTACTTAGTTAATATCCTTTTACTTTAGTCATTCAGTCTCTAGGGGAAGAGCTATATCGATTTTTTGATATTCTTTTAGTAAATTCGGTAAACATATATCACATTATGAAATATCAACACGAGGCTCAAAAGTTGCAAGGACAACATCCCCAATTTTATTAGGAGTTTGCATCTTGTCATTTTTTTTTAAAGTGGTCACAGACGTGTGTAATTCATCATCTTAAAAACCATAACATCAAAGTGATAACCATCCATCGGATCGCGAAATTAAAGGAGTGTCACTTTCACAAGATACCATAGCATTCATGTTACGTATTTCTCTACAAGAGTTAATTTTGATAGTGCTTTATTAGCGGGTATAATATTTTATAGAATCTAACAATCCCTTGATGTAATTTTCAAAATGAAATATGACAACGGGTTTCTTATGTCTTTGATTGTGACATTGATGTGATTGAAATATTAGGGATAGGATCTTAGGCAATTATTTTTGGTCTTTAGAATCATATTATATATGAATCTTGCTTTGCATACATATCAACAATCGCCATAAAAATACCACATGATGATGATGAATGTACATATTAAATCATTACAGAAAGAATAATTGAATCTTGAGCTACCTCATAATTGAAAAGCACCTAATTTTCATTTGACAAGACAAACGAACTTGATGATTATCCAATTGCAACTAATAAAAGCTCGAGAGAAAACCAATTTAATGCGAGGAAATTAAAGCAGTTCCTGCATCCACAAATATAGTCAGCCTTTGCGGGCTTCGACTGGTCCATCGAAGATAAAAAATAAAAATAAAATCTTGTAAAATATAGTTATGTAGTATCTGAAGGGAAACACACAGAATCGAACATCATTTTATTGTCTCACCTGCATGCAAGAATCCCATTTGAAAAGAAGAACTCCAACAGCTTCCAAACTGACAGATAAGAAAGTGTTCTCTCTCTTTCTTATTTTTTTTATTTTATTTTGGTGCTTTAATTTTTTTTTTTTTTTGCTTTTGCAGATGAGTGCTGCAAAATTCTTTCCTTAGTACCAGAAGCCCACCAAACTCAATCCCTTTAATGATCGCCTGCTCTGTGGGGCCTTTGCATTCGCGCATTAGATTACATAAATCTTATCTTGTCCAGCTTTATTAAATATATTCTGTCCTAAATGATGCTGAGAATAATCTTTAACTCGTGTACCTTCGAGGTCCATAAATAATAATATGTCTTTACGCATAAATATAAATGAAGATTCCATATATACGTGTGTGTAAGTGTTGGTGTGTGGGTAGTTACTTGTCGTGTCTTCTTCGTATCAGCCAGTTCAATCGACTTTCAGTCATAGATATAATTATTACCATTTCAAAAGAAGAGCACCCAACTTTTCTATCTTTCCTTCCCTTTTCCCCCTTGTCGGGACTTTACCATCATCTGGTTAATTCCCTCTTCTTCTTTTTTGGGTCCATCGTGCATGTGTCACCAGCATGTTTTGAGAAATAAACTATCACAGATGGTTACTAAAATGATACTAAATTACATCACCAAAGGGTTGTATGGAATTGAACCTAAATAAGTCCCTAAAAACCTTCATCTTGATCTCGTTCGGACCTCGGGATCATCGGGAAATAAAATAACAAGAGGGCATTCCCTTTTTTAAGCAAGAAAAAAAATGCAAGAGAAATTAAGGGTGCAAAACATACGGATAACGACGTGTTAAAATAAAGAATGCATCTGTAAAATTCGTCATTCATACAATGCAAATGGAACATTGATATCAAGTCATGATGCACGATACCTTATTAAGGGGATGACACATATCTTTGAATGTAAAAATGGTGTCATTTTGTTGAAAATAGTTTATATTATGTCGCTACCGTTATATGTACAACAGTCAATAGTGATTGTATTGCCATGTTAGATAAATTAGGTAGAATTTGGCATAGAGGACTATTGCATTTTCTATAGAATGTTTAGGATTATATTGTTTCAATTAAAATGATGGGGACTCGATTGGTTTCCTAATAATAGATGTAGGATTGATTGTGCTTTTGTTTCTATTGGAAAGCTAGAGGAAAAAAAGAAGGAAGAATGAATGATGAGGGAATATATTAAATTTCCCTCTTTCCCCTATAAAAGCTTTTGAGTAAATGTGAGTGAAATGGGATACATTAATAGGTCAAGCTTAAGCTCTATCTTGATTATCTTCTCAGATTGAGACATTGGATTTGTGTTTCGTATTCTAATAAATGATATCAACGTTGAAACAACGCAATTGAAGTCTAATACCTTCGATACAGGAGTTCGCTAAGAAGGAACGTAAATCAAAGCAGTCAACATATTCAATTATATCCACTTTCACTTAAAAGGCATAAGCTAATGGGTTATAAGCCAATTGAAGTTATTAACTCCTCTCAACCAATTCGATTCTTTGACGTGGAACTTCTTCTAACAAAAAGACAAAATCAACACATGCATATCAATTATCTCTCCCCTCACATGTGAGCTCAGTGTTAAACTTTTTCTTTTCAAATTTTGAAATTCTTCTGCACCAACATTTCTTAACTCAAATCTCTGATGCTCACCTTCATCCCTAATCTCTTTCTCCACACCGAATGACGAAAGTCACCGTCAAGACTATGATACTATTTCAATAGTTACGAGCCCTCTATGATAATTTCGGAGGAGTTAAACGCGCCGGTGACCCCTCCGCCTTTCTTCCCCATAAAAGGGTCAAAGAAAAGCCGGATACCCTTTTTTTTCAACTCTCCAAGTCAAACTACCGATTTAGTCAATTATTTTTGGCCTCATGTCGATCCCGTCCGCATGTGAAATTCAGGAACGGAATAAAAGAACGTGAAATTCAGCAAGACCCAATTACCCTTTTTCCCCCATATCATGCGTCGTCATTTATAAAAATTCGGAAAATTAATTAGGTGGGCGACGTATAATTCCGAGTCACATGCTCAACTCACTAAACTCCACCTTTCCACGAAAGGAGAATATGCACTTCGATGATTTTCCCCCCTTTTAAATAATCAAAAGGAAAGAGGTAAAAAAAAATCAGCATAAAAAGAAAAAAAATTCACCGTCCTGTGCATGCTTTCGTACGTCAACATCGACAGCTACTCGAGTCAATACACGAGCCTCACGCGCCGCCGAGAGCGCGGGGCCGGGACGCGCGCCGCCAGTTGGGCCCGTGGCGTCGACGCGCTGGAGATGCGCGTGGGGAAAGGTTTCTGGAACCCCACATTTTCCCATAAATTTTTTTAGATAATAATAATAATAATAATAATACTCAAAGCGACCTCCACTTTCTTCTGCTCAGGTCCAGAACCAGATCGTCACTGAGCAAGAAACAGAGAGAGAGAGAGAGAGGAAAGAAGAAGGAGAAGAAGAAGGAGGAGAAGAACCCTACAATGGCTAACCTGCGCACCCTCTTTACGGGACTACGGGCCCGGCGCATTTTAGCCTAACCTCCAAACCCTGAAAAAGACTCACTCCCCCATCCCCTTTCCCCCTCTTTTCTCTCTCCTGTCGGTTGGAGTTCGGATGCTTGTTAGCTCTGCATTCTCTCTCCCTCTCTCTCTGTCTCTGTCTGTCTCTCTCTAGAATATAGCTTTACCTGAAGGGCCTTTTTCTCGCTACTGTCTTCGCTTACACGGATCAAAGGTCGGTTCTTGGGCTTCTGCCGTGGCTTACCCGTTCTGGGTTCGAGCCGTCTGGTGGGGTTTCCTTTTAAAGATTCTTGCTTGGCGCTGAGGGAAGCGGAGCAGAGCAAGGTTGTGCGTGTGCGCGTGCGTGCGTGTGGTTTCGAGCTCCAGATCTGGGGAAGAGAGGTTTGTTTCGAGCAAATGGAGATAGGGACGGGTGCTGTCTTAGCTTCTCGTGGCGTGACGCTCGCTTGAAGTCGAAAGAAGTGAGGGCCGTTTTTGGTTTCTTGGAAGCTGCAAATTTTGGAGCTTTTCGATACTCTGTTCTTTGTTGGTTCTTTGTGGGGGTGGTGGAGCGAAAACCCTGGTGGGGTTTCCTATTTTGCGCTTCTCTGTAGAGAGAGAGAGAGAGAGAGAGAGAGAGGGAAGAATTGGTGCGAGAAATGCTGGCGATTGGCAGCCCTTCGGGCGGCTTGTTTTCAAGCTCCAGCTGCAACACTTTGCTCGGGGAACTTCAGGTCTTTCTTCTTACTCTCCTCTTTACTTTTCCTTCCCGGTGTTCTCTTCTCCTTCGTGGTTTTTACTGTTTTTGGGTTTTTTTCAAGAGTCTTTGGGAAGGCTGCTCTTTGGTGAGGAAAAAGGAAAATCTGTGTTCTTTTTGGTGGAAAATCACTTTTAAATGATGGGTAGTTTTTCTTTTTTCCATCGCTTTACGCTGTTTTTTTAACTCTGCTAAAAGAAGAAAGCACTGATTCTGCTTTTCGATGAAATCATTGTTTTGTTGGTCTAATTCGAGCCGTGTTATTAGGATCCTCGTTTCTTTAATCCCTAGGCGAGAAGAGTCGTCTATCTGCTTCCTGCTAGTCAAGTAATTCTTCCTGTAGTGTTCTCTCTGTTCATGAGGATTTCTAACTTCTTTTTTGGTTTATATACTCCATACATTTACTTTCAAGTATTGTTAAGTAGATGTTAGTGACTTGAAATATTCTTTAGTGTAATGAATTCTAGAAGTTTGGCACTGTATCTTTTTTTCTTTTTTTTTGGGTTATTTTGGGTTAGGTTTTCTTCATTTCACGTGCTGTGACCGTGACTGCAAATCGATATAGCTGTTTGGATTCCGAATTGTGAATTAGCTTCTTGGCGAATTTACATTTCGTTTCCTTCAATGAACTTGCTTTCCAGTTTCTTCGTGTTATCTGTTTTGGAATCGATTGGACTCTTGGGTAATTCCCCTTCTTACTGGGATAAATGTCGAAAAGGAATTTTGGGTGGGTCAAAGAGTACGGGTTGACCTCAAGTTTCAAAGGAGGTGCTTTTGGCTAACATCGTTCTTAATAAGGTCGACAACACAGTAATTCTTGACTGCATCATTGTAAAGGGCAAGAAACTACAATCAACATATTATTGCTATAGTTCCTGGACTGTTTTTAATTATCCTTTAAACTGAGGGGAAAGCTGTCAAATTTCTGTTGAACTGAACGGGAACTTCTGTTTGAGTCAATATTCAAGCAATTCGTAGTTTCTATAGAAAGGGTGTGTGAGTAGCGGATACATCACCTTTAACGATAGTGAACCTGTTCTTTCTTGGACCAGCAATTATGGAATGACATTGGAGAAAGTGAAGCGGATAAAGATCGCATGCTTATAGAGTTGGACGCGGAATGCTTACAAGTTTATAGAAGAAAGGTTGAGGAGGCTGCCAATGCCAAGGCTCGTCTACATCAGTCTGTTGCAGCCAAGGAAGCTGAGCTTGCAACACTTACGGCTGCTCTCGGAGAACTTAATATTCATTCGCCTGTAAGAGGAAATTACCTGTAACATGTGATTTTGTTCCACAATGCAATTTCAGTAAAAACCTTTTTCCTGCCATCAATATTTTTTTCTCCTCTTTTATGCGTTCTCTGGTATGTTGTGTTGTCACTGTATCATTAACATTGAGAAGGTAATCAACACCATAAAAGAAATGTCCAAAGCCCACATTTTTAGGTATGTTAGTGAGATGAAATATGGCACACTCTGTCAAGGGCATCCTGTTTACGAATTTGGGTTGCTTTGTTGAAATGTGGATGGCAGTTGATCCTCAGTTATCTGAGGAAAGATCAGATTGTAAAAAAGAAATCTTATACTGGACGTCAACTGGGCCATTTAGGTGATCTGAACTTACACTTTTCTATTGTACAAGAGAATGCTGCTACTGCAGAAATCTTTAGTAGAAGATTGGCAGGTCAGTAAAAGCACTGTCATGTACAAAGCAATATGAAGAAATTAATGTTCCCAAACACTTTCTTGAACTAACTGAAATATATGTAGTATGGTGTGGTGGCTGGATATTAGGCTGCTTGATTGCATGGTCCATCATCACCTAATTTCATTGACAAGTATGCTGCAGCATGTAAGATGGATATAAATATAATTCTCATAAGTATATGAATCCACACAGACCGTGACTTATAGCCAATTAAACCAATCCAAAGAGAACTTTCTTGTGTTGATCGATGAAATAATATTAGAAATGCCACAGTTTTTTAGCTTAGTCTGAACATGACTGGCAGATATCTTTAGATTTCTCTAGGCAATTTTCAGTTGCTTATGGAGCTGTTAATACAAAATGTTACAGATTCAAGCTGAGAAGAGGTCAGCATCATTGAAACAGAAACTTGCTTCTGTGACTCCTGTGGTGGAAGATCTGAGGAAAAAGAAAGAGGAAAGGATAAAACAGTTGGCTGACGTACGGGCTCAGATTGAGAGGATCAGTGGAGAGATATCGGAGTATGGTCACACAAGCAATGGTGCAAGCAGTAGCCTGAGTCTGGATGAAGAAGACTTGTCCCTTAGAAAGCTTTCTGAATATCAAACACGCCTTCGCACTCTTCAGAAGGAGAAGGTATATTTTTCTTGACAATTTTTGCTGATGCTTAATACTCCTCTATTCTTTTGATTTTTCCCTGGCTTTTTTGAGGCATAAGATGAAATACTTAAGCTAGAATACATGAGTACTTTTTGTGATCCTCTGGAGATTGAGGGAAAAATAGACCTCTTCTGAACATGTCAGTCCAATATCTTTGAGCACAAAGAATAGCTTTGTCAACCCTATGCTAAAATGAAGAATTTTAATGAATAAGCTGGCTGGTGACATGAAATAGGAAGAGTAGATTTAAGAAGAGAATAATCGGGGAAGAAACAATGTCTAGAAATTTCATTTTCACTTTCAGCTTCTGTCGAGAGCATGTGAAGGAGCACCTTAATATAGGTTCTTTAAAGAACCATAAATAATTAACGGAATCAAATGCACTGATACGGACTAAAACTTTAATTCAGCATATTTTTCTTGCACTACATGTAGTATGAACATAGATGCATATATGCACAAGTTGTCAATCTTGTGCAGTGTTCTGCGTATCACTTGATTTCTCACCATTCTCGACTAATAGTTTGGTTATACTTGTCTCTTTGCAGTCTGAACGCCTTCAGAAAGTTCTAGAGTACATAAATGAGGTACATTCTCTCTGTGGTGTGCTTGGATTGGATTTTGGAAAGACTGTCAGTGAGGTGCATCCAAGTCTGCAAGGTACAGCTATTGAACAATCAACAAACATTAGCAATTATACCTTGGAAGGTCTGGAACAGGCCATTCTGAAGTTGAAAGCAGAACGCAAGGCTCGAATCCAGAAAGTAAGCTGAATCCTTATTGTTTCAGATCCGTCGTTAATCTTGGTTCTCACATGTTTCAATCTGTATTGTTAATTTACAGGTCAAAGATATTGTTGCATCATTATTTGAATTATGGAATTTGATGGACTCCTCAAATGAGGAGCGGAGTAATTTTTCAAGGATCACATCCATCCTCAGGTCTTCAGAAAGTGATATTACAGAACCAGGTGTTCTGTCAATGGAGATAATTGAACAGGTTCGGAACGTGCCCTGTTTGTTGATGTGTCCTTTTCTGTGATGCTATGTCTATAATAATAAAAAGGAAACCTTGCGGCCAGGCATCGGCAGAAGTGGATAGGCTCACTACTTTGAAAGCAAGTAGAATGAAGGAACTTGTCATGAAAAGAAGGTCAGAATTGGAAGATTTTTGCCGACTTGCTCATATTGTACCTGACACTAGTACCTCTGCTGAGAAATCCAATGCACTGATAGATTCTGGTATTCTCTCTCAATCCTTGCCTTAGTGATTCCCTTTTTTCCACATAGCGTGTTTAACATGAGAACCTTAAGTCACAAATTCTGCGCGTCTCAGGTTTAGTAGATCCTTCGGAGCTTTTGGCAAATATTGAAGCACAGATAGTTAAAGTAAAAGATGAAGCCCAGAGTAGAAAAGAAATAATGGATAGAATTGACCGATGGCTTGCTGCCTGTGAGGAGGAAAACTGGCTTGAAGAGTATAACCAAGTAAGCTTTTGGTCCTAGAAATGCAATCCCAAGCCAAGTACTTATAGTGTCTAATTATCATTACCGGATGAATATAGCAGAAGTTGGTATTTCACTTAAATGTATCATTTACCAACTTTTGGCTACTTATTATGTGCTTGCTTTTAGGATGAGAACCGATACAATGCCGGAAGAGGAGCTCATATTAACCTAAAACGGGCCGAACGAGCTCGAGTGGCTGTTAGCAAAATTCCAGGTGTTTGTCTCATCATATATTTTTTTACCCCAGTTTGGTGAACGACTTGTTCTCGTGGCTAAAGAGCTGTTCCATGCAGCAATGGTTGACAATCTAATAAACAGAACACTGGCATGGGAAGATGAGAAAAGGGCTTTATTCCTTTACGACGGAGTGAGTACTTTTGCAACAATACTTTAACTCACATTCTGGTTCTTTCTGTTACTTAATTTTCTGATGATTATGTCTTTAAAGGAACGACTGGTATCCATACTCGACGATTACAAATTGACCAGAAAACATAAAGAAGAGGAGAAGAGGAGATACAAGGTAATGTTTCACGTGTAATATCTGAGTGAAGCTCATGTTGATAAGAAAAGTTTTCTCTGATTTGACACTTACAGAATTTTGTTGAAGAATTTAAATATCCCTAAACTGCATCAGGAAAGAAGTTAAGAGTGAAAAGTTTCTGAACATGTTACTTTTACAGGGCCAAAAGAAGCTTCAAGATTTGCTTCTAACAGAGAAGGAAGCCATGTATGGATCTAAGCCTAGTCCGAGAAAAAGCAACAGCTTCAGGAAGCAAAATGGCTATTCTGCTAATGGGAATGGATCCATGACTCCAACACCACGCCGTAATTCAATGGGAGGTGTAACTCCGGAGCTCCTCACACCAAGATCATATTCTGGACGTCAAAATGGACATTTCAAAGCAATGAGAAGGCTATCCACTGCTCCACTGAACTTTGTGGCCATATCTAAAGAGGACTCGATGTCAACATATACGTCTGTTTGCGGTTCCGAACTGGGGTCTCCTCCACATCTCTGAAAACCTGCAATGGTACATCATCTGTCCCAAAATATGCAATGCAAAATTCTGCATGTATGTTCCTTCCCTAGTGAATAGTTATACTGCAAGTGAGTTAGAAAATCGAGGCACCTCTTTTCTATCTTGTCTATGCATTCTCTTTGTTAAAGACGCCCTTTCTTTATCTTTTGTTAACTTTCTCTACTTATTGTCATCCTTTGGTGCAAACTCATTTAAACTAACCTTTAGTGCAAACTCATTTAAACTAAGTAGCATATGAGCTCTGGAATTTAACTAGCCTGCCAGCTTATCCATATTTTAGAAAATCTAAAAGAAAAGAATGAAATATGGGCAGTGTGCGCGCGTGTGCTGTGTTCCTCTTTTAAAGCAACAGCATTAATTTCATCACAGCACAGGAGGTTGGATATGATTGTCCTTTCAAGTCGATATCATCTATGTTTCCATTCTCTTGTATATTCATCAGCTATGGCAACCTGATGACAACTTCATCACCATTGATGCTAATTATGTCTTGGAGAGAGTTAATCCGTCGCGTTATAATTGTTTCTTGTACGTCATGGAGAGACTTACAGTCCACGAAACATCTTTTCTATTTCCAGGAAAAGATACTTGTGCTGGAGATTCAGCAGCGACCTTGTGAATAGCGAAGGAACTGTACACAGTAGCTTACCATTGTACTTTCTCAAAAGTGACTTCTTGAGTGGTTTAGCTGACAGTTGAGGATGTGAATCAGGTGTTTTTTTCTTGAGATTCTAGAATGAGTTAGCGATTCTGTGGATATGATGTGGCTTTCTTTTGGTGACTGCAAGTTATTGTTTCATAGATTGTAGGAATATATGGCACGTGAAGTAGTGAAAGTTACAATTTATTTTGCGGGATTTTTTGTTATTCGGGAGTGTTGAATGTACATATATTCATCGTAAGTGTGGTTGATCTTGCTTTTGTTATTGTCTGCTGCATGCTGCTTATGTTCTTAAGCAACTTGGATGGTTCTCTCTTCTTTTTCCTCATAGATGGAAATCCTTTTATGATAGTACAAGGAAAAATTTGGCAGTGCAGGAAAAAGTTGTTGGATTGCATGGTTTGCTGCAGTAGCTTTTAAGATGTCCTTTATTTTACTAAAATCTGAGCTAGTCACTGTAATCAATTACCGTGTCTGCTGGACTACTTGATCACAAATTTACTAAAAATGTGGTTCAAGGCTAAAAGGTACATCCGGTCTTGAAGATTTGAGTCAAACTTGAATCTCGAACGCCAAAAGCGAAGTTATCAGTTTAAAGCACGAATTTGGCAAAACACACTCCCAAGAAAGTAAAATTTCAATTAATTAAGACAATCCTGTTTAAATCAATGCTACGTTGAGCGATCATAGAAGGCCCCTTGATTTATCAGCTAACGCAATCTTTGCATTTTGGCAATTATCAAAAGGGCTCAATGTCACGTGACGAGTGGTCCTTCGAAAAATCATGGATTGTTGATGCCCTTCAACACACCGATCAATACGGGCGGTTAAAATATAAGGGGCTGTACGGACAAGCCTGATGAGCCTGTTTTCAAACAAAGATTGGTAATTTACTAACACAAAATTGGTAAGCTTTGACATTAGCTGGTAGCTTAGTGATGGTTAATTCGCTAAATACTCAGGTAATTACAAGACAAATTACTAGCGCTGCTTTAAAGTTACCAGTCACAATCTGTACATGCTTCACTGCAAGAAATGATGGAATCGTCCGCAACAAAGCGTAGGATGTTGAGTTTCATCAAATTTTGTGGCATGGCTCGGACGAAAAAGGATGAGTTGATGCATTGATATCTCGATTGTGATTGTTACAGTACTGACAACTTAAACATAACTTCGCAACTATGCAGTGATGAAATGTCTTCTGCGTCGGTCTGACCGGAATTTCGGCAATAACAGAGCATTCATCGTTCTCACACGTGTATTTCATCTTGAAGGACGATAGAAAGAGATAAGAACATATTTGAATAGCAGTGAATACAACCCGAAGCTTCTGTAGCAATCTCCCCCCATCATGAAGAAAAGGGAACTGCTGGGTTGGCATGACGTCTCTGAGGCTGGATCAGTTCATCTTACAATCTGCAACCATGCTTCAGTGCTAGAAAGACTTAGACCTATCAAGCAGAAAATGCAAGAATTTGTTTTGATTTCACACTTACGGCCAACATTCATTCTCGTGTATGCATTGAATGATTGAGAGCACGACATGTTTGTCTTAAGTAATAGGAAAAAGAAATCAGAGAGAGAGAGAGAGAGAGAGATGGAATCCTTAATAAATTAGCTCCTTGTGTCTTAAAAATAAAAATGGTTAATACCCCGAAAAACCCCAAACCGATACACTTGTGACAAATTTACCTCAAACTATTTTTTTGACCACAAAAACCCCAAACCGGTATACCTTTGACAAATTTGCCCCAAATTGGTATACTTATGACAAATTTACCTTATGTTAGTTTTCGTTAAATTTTATTGTCAAATTATTAAGTTAAATGACACATGACAATTGACTAGTATACAAATTTGAGATTTTATGCTTTGTTTGTCATGGTTTACAATTTTTGTGATTTTATTTGTAGTATTAATCAAATTTAGCAAATTGTATATTTGTCACAAATTTATCAGTTTGGGGTTCTTTGCGGTCAAATAAATTAGTTTGGGGTAAATTTGTCATAAATATACCAGTTTAGGATTTTTTATGGTCAATCGGGATAAATTTGTCATAGGTGTACTAGTTTGGGGTTTTTTTAGGGTATTAATCCAAATAAAAAAGTTCTCTTGAACCAAAGCATGGTAATCTCGATGATCCTATCCACCGCCCCAAAGTAGGAGATCCTCCAAGGCCGTTTCAATTGTAATATGCTACCGAATCCCAAGAATCCTTATCGCAAAACTTGGTGCCAGCACTCGTCATATCTGACTTTTTCTCCTTTGTCAAGGTCTACATTCTTGTGGACATCCTTCACTAAGCTTTATGGAAACTATTGATATTATCATGGTCTTCCTAACATTATCATTATTTCAACAAGAACATCTACAATCATCAAGTAGATATTAAACCACGTATAGTTTTGGAATCAAAATCCCATTTTCCCAATAGTTAGGAAGTTACTTAGTCAAAAATTGGTAAATCACTTGTTAATCTGATGTGATTTTACATAAATTTAAGATATCGGGAAGAAAAGTAAATATAATTCGGTAAAAAAAGAAGATAAGTTTTTTTTGTTAGAGATAAGAAAAGTTGATTATTTGAATAAAATCAAATAAATATTAGTTCGTAAATTTAAGGCATTGGTGAGAAACTAAAATAAAAGTTGGTAATTTGCGAACTGTATAAAAAGTTGGTAATTTGCGAAAACATGTTGGCAAGTTACCAACAAATTGCACAAAATCAGGTGAACAGTACATCAATTTTTTTTTTTTTTTTTTGGGGGGTTATGAGAGGAGTCTTCACTAAATGAGCTCCTATTTCTATCACTGAAATAAAAATTCCAATAAACAAAAGCATGGTAATACAAATTTTCCCGTGTAAGAAAATTCTTAGCTTTTTTGGGGAACCAATCAACTAATTTCTTAAAATAATATCTATGGAATTTCAATATTCTGTATTATGAAATGATATAAAGCTAGATTCTTGTAATAGGTCCAACTTACAAAGACTTTAAAAGAAACGGAAAATGTGAAGAACGCCTTTTAAGTAAATGCAAAAAGAAAAAAAAAAAAAAATCTTTTCCAAGTCCTTAAGGAAGACCTTGATCTGCATTCACACACAAAAAAGAAAGAAAAAAAGGAACAAATATTAAGAGAGACCATGAACATCTTTTCAAAGTCCTTTTCTCTTATAGCTAACCACCTAAAGCGACTAAAAAATTCCAAGTCATGCCTTGTAAGACCCGTCAAATTGGTTAACACATCAAATGCAACCATTAATGATTGGGTCCATTAGTGGAAATGCAAATTTATTTGCTTATTTTTACAGGGAGATTGATCTCACCAGAGTAACATTGATATTGGCAAACAAAGTAGATATACACGATGGCAAACTATAAAGAAAGATATTGTTGTTCTATAGATTCTGAAGATCAAGTTTTTATCCGAATCATTAATCGCGTAGGTCTCATAATGATGCCCCAGCATCCGGTTGGATGTGTTAGATACCTGTTTTCCCAAGTGATTAGATGTAACGAAGTGAAGTTCTCTCTTGGATGCCCGAAATATTTTCTTTAAAGTTGTCTGCTCTCAATGTTACTGACCGGCAATTTACTGAAGACTGCTAAAAGTTTTTCTATTCACCTTCTAAGCTTATTAATGGATTATCCGGGAAGCTAAGCTGCATGTCGCTACCAATGGTCTCTGCGATATCAAGGAATGCAAGACTTAGAGAAGGAAAACTGACATGGAGAGAGTGAGAATATGTTTTAGTTGTTGCCAAGATTGCAGAGAAGGAAGCATGTTGATGGAAGTTGATCGATCCTTGGCTTTCGAAAGGTCAACACCAGACAGGTGCAATTAAATCAAGGAGGACGATTTCGATATTTATTGCAACTCGTCAAGTTAAGCAAATCCCAGATCATACATATTAGTGAGATTCGAGTAGTGTAAGTTGGAAAGGTTTTGGAGCTGAGGAATTGTTTCCATGAAAACCTGCAAAAGTCAGATTGTACTCCAGTTTCTGCAGAACATGGAGGAATAGAGGGAGTGTTACCTCCTAAGCCGCATAGAGTAGAATAAAAGCTAGATTCATCAATTAAAAAGCTTCCAGTTAAATTTAGTCTTGCAAGGCTCAAGAACTATAAAGGATCCACATCAGCCGTATGGATACATTAGAGACTCAAAAACATGAAACTCCAGTTTTAACCAAGTTAATTGAGTCGTAATGATGATGGTTCTACAGGTTGGATTGGGTTTTGGGCAATTCGTATATATAACGAATGGGGTCACTCAGGGCTACCACATTCAACTCACCCGTCTGTCACCTCTACTAATACGATAAAAATGGCATCAAAGGAGTGCTTATTTTGTTCGCAACCTAAAGACAATAACTGCACCAAGTAAAGCATCACACGTTAAATAGCCACATAATTATGATCCTTCCTCAGCCACATAATCCCTTATCCCCACGTCCAGACATCAAGTTGATTTCCCCTCGTACATTCTTGGCTTAAAATACAGAATCCAAATTTATTGAAAAGTGTGACACCTTGAAACCATCTTAGGCAGAATATGGTATCCTAATGGCCATTCTCTGAGCAAGCCAAGGATTCTCGGGGTCAGGGTCGATGAAGTTATGCATTAGGAACTGTTCTGCTTCTTCATCAACCAGTTCTCTGGCCCATGTCACACGTTTTGAGGGACAACTGCCTGGCCCAAAGCACCTGCATTTGATCAGGAACGTATTGGGTCATGGCTATAGTCACATGCGCAGAGAAGACATCCAAGAAGATAGAATATAATCATCCAACCTAGCATTTACTTGCACTCTCAACTAGAATAGTTAGCTAAAAAAGTAGGTTGTTGCCATACCCCATGAATAAGCATATACCAAGTGTTCACTTAGTTTATACTAGACAAATATTCAATGGATCCAGAATGCATATTACTTGATTTGCTTGTATATCTGTTTTTTTGCTTCAGATGTAAAAAGAGCCATAGACGTCAGTTCTTTTTGTATGCGTCCTGCCACATTTCATTGTTCTTTGTCCTCAATTAAAACAGAAGTATCGCAACACCTCCACTTACCCAGAAAAAACGCTATAACCAAATCCAAGAAACCTACCTTTAGCAGAAAAATAACGCTATTGACTCAAATCAAAGAAACAAACACCTTTTTTTCGTTCTTTAAGTTCATCGATATTTTAGTGGTTCTAGTGTATAAGTTCACGAAGTTTGCAGAGTAGGCAAACCAAGATGCTTGGGAATGCTCAAAACATGCAGGTTTTCCACAAAAATCTCAAGCCACAGCAAGATTATATCACAAAAACAAATTCAAATTTTCCATTTAGCAGTGCTCATGCCTCTCCTAGATATGGAATGCGCTCAATGCGAAATTCCCTAGAGTCCAAAGAAAATGTACCTGTATTCATAAAAGCAAGCAGTTCTTTCATTCTCAGTCTTTCCCCAATTATTCCAGCCCACTTGCTTGATACAAGCATCCATGTATGTGTATGCATATACCACCCTTCCAAAAGGTCCCCATGGTCGTCCCAGATGGGTATATGAAGTTCCTCCATTGCCAGTGATGACACATCTGCATCAGCATTGCAGAATTTCATTGGTAAAAAATGCAGCCATCAGTGCTCATATCCATTAACACATTTTAAATTTGATGTTTTGTCCTCCCACTTGGACATTATTGTTCTCCTTTACAATTAATATGGGATAAGTACACTAGGAGTTTTAAAACTTGTTGTGATAGTGTAATCAAATCCTAAAACTCTCAAAGAAGGTAATTGCGCCCTAAAACTCTCCAATCAGTGCAATCAAGAACTTCTGTAGCTCCATTTGATTCTAGTGACAAAAAATGCTTTTGTGACATTTTTTTCATGTTTTTCAAGGCCGAAAATAAATAATATATTTTTTTTAAAAAAACCAATGGGGAGATGGAGAGGGAAAGAGAGCGAGAGGGAGAGGGAGAGGGGAGGGGGAGGGGGAGAGAGAGAAAGATCGCATGACTAAGGAGACTTTGAAGGGGCAGCGGCGCCTTGACTGACAAGGTCCGTCCACCCCAGCAACCTCGGCCCGCCACAGGCAATTTGTAAGTGAACACTCCCAGATGTTCTGTACCGAGACTTTAATGGAGAAACTCTCCTTCATCACTAACCACAACAAGAGCAGTCTTCTTTCCAGTACATTGATCCAAAAACTTACTGTTTTTCTCAGAACTATTAAATTGAGCAATCAATTCAATATCTTTATTAGCTTTCTTCTTCCAATTGGAACCTTGCCAGCAATATTCAATGTCCTTGCAGCTTTCCTAATGCCATATTGTAGGGGCATGCTTGAATCACCATGACAATGATGACATGCCTTTATCAAAACAGGATTTACTCTAATCATTGGCCAACACCATTACTGGACAACCGAACAATTCAATCTCCTCTCTTTGACTACACCCAAAAATACCATGGAAATCCTTGGACTAATTCACAAAAAGAAAAAAAAAAAAAAAAAAACAAGCCTGGTTTCTCACAAAAAGTCAGAGCCTTAAATATACAAAAACTTAATCTTTCAACGATCGAAGCCTCAATTCACTAGATTGCAAGCTTTCAACAATCAATTCAAAGGCATGTAATTGAACTGTCAACCAAACAAGAAACGCTAATTGTAGAGTGGAATCAAACAGGGTTGATGGACCACAGCGAAGGCACCGCTAGCCTTCAAACTTCCCTGGTCATGCGATATCCCTCCCTCCCTCCCTCCCTCCCTCCCTCTCCCCCAAGTTCTTTTTTTCTTTTTAAATTCTTTTCCCTTTATCTTGACGTGGCACTCATTTGACCACACATCAGAGCTTTATATTCTAAAAAAATATTAAAAAATACAACATCAACATTTTCCGTATTCAAATTGGACAGAGTTAATGAAAGTTCTTGATTGCACTACTTGGACAGGATTTAAAATTGATTGCATTAGCAAGTTTCAAGACTTCTAGTGCGCTTATCCCATCAATATATATACAGTTTGTGGAATAAACGGTGTAAATTTTTTTTCCCAGCAAAAGATGACAATCTATCTTGTCATACAAGTGCTCTGGTTGCGTGCGCACAGGCTCCACTCACTGCTAGAATGGTCTAAACATCGGCATGAAATGCAATTAGTTAGCAGAAAACACTAATTCATGTCTGATAGCAGCAATCAAGTGCGCCAAGTGTAGTCTATGTTGAACGCATAAAAAGAATCAACAGATAAATGCGATTCTCCTTGCAAAAAATAAGCAAGATTGGCTTAGAACCTTAAGAATATATAACCAGTCAATTCCTGAGAAGACTTCCTGCTTTGTGCTGTTATGAAACCTGCTGACTTGCAATGGATATGACAGTGCTCCAAAAGAGCAGTACTATTGCCAAAGATGAAGTCTACACTTCCCTCAATGTAGCAATCTCTTAAATACTGTTTCCCATAATGCAAGTACAATGTATCCTGCATCATTAACAGAAAAACCGGTGAACCTGTTAGCAAGTTCCCATTCCACAGTGACTAGTCCACCGGCCACTTTTACTCCATCTACAGCAAACAATAGACCCGAGAGTCACAAGATTGAAGATCAAACAATCATTGTATAACTTCTATGCTCGTTCTTAGTTGGAAACAGGAGGTTCACACCAGTCAAAAGAATGACTCAAGGCCAATGATTCTTTTGTGTGATCCTTTTAGGCCAGTAACGACACTAAATTAATTATAGTGATATCTGATCCACAAAGAAGACTTGATTCTCTCACTCTATACAGATTATGATGCAGACAGGGTACAACATAGTAGGCAGTAGCTAAGTAGCATCTACTTTAGGAGCACATTCTTGTATAGTGTGCACTTATCGAAGAATGAAGCAAATTTTCTATTGGACAGGGATAAATAATTACATTCACACTTTTGCCTCGTGGCAACATGTCTATCAAAAAATCAAAGAGAAGTTTACTTTAACCTTTGTCAACTCCTACACATGCTAGGGGTCATGTCTCCACGGACATCATGTAAGTATTTACCAGGATCATGAAGGAAGAATAAAATTTGCTTATTTTTAGATTGATTAACCATGCTGCCCTTTTTTTCACTCTTAACACATCCTCAGATGACTATAGGTGTTCCAAATTTCATGATCACAATAACATGTGCTTCCTCATCACTAGTGATCAAGACAAAGTGTTCAGGACCATTGCTGGTAGAATTGATCTTATTGCCTAAGTGTGACTACCATAAGGTAGTCTAGATCAGCTCGTGTTTCGTGTGTTACGGTTGAAAATGTAAGTTGGAAGCAAGGAAGAGGTTTGTGCCTCCTTACATCTGCTTGCAAAAGCTATCCAATTTGTAGCAGGACCAAAGCTATTGTGGATAGAACCGTCAAATGAGACAAAGGAGCAATCCCTAAAATTTTGAGTTTGGTGATCTGATTCATCCCCCAAGGAAGTTGTTTGGGAGGATTATTGTTTCATTTAAGCTCAGTTTCCTTCATTCTTCCTTGAGAAAAAAGAAGTGACCAACCAAGACATGGTTTAATAACCCGGACGTTAACCATGATGTAAATTGAAAAACCAAGATGCTGGAGTAGTTCTACTGCACAGACTCTACCAGGGCACACAGGGTAATCCCATAAGCTAGTGATGATGAATGCATACGTAATTTCACCCAAACATTGCTAGTTATGATGCTTGGATATGCAAAGATTTCTCCATCGATTTCTCCTTAATCTTCACTCCTTTCTTGCTCCTTTAAAAGTTTCCCTACATCAGCTTCCATCTTCTTTTTTTCTCAGGAAGCTTAGGACTAAGGTCTCAACAGATTCCAATGACTTGACAACCAAAAAGCTCCAAGATGAAAGTGTGACTTTACCTGCCAACCAAGAAACCTGCAGTTGTAGAAGGCACACCTGTCTGCTGTCACCCTAATCGCCACAGCTTGGCCTGAACCCTGATAAAAAGAAATCTGATTACCCACATCATAATTCAAAAGCAATACAAATGTCCGCACCTCAAAGCCACAAATTAGGTAAAAATATCTTGAAATTGCAGAAGATAGAATGCCAGCCACGCCCTGTCCCACACCACCTCAATGCTGCAACCACTCTTGCAATTCCGCCATCTTTTGTTTCATTTTTCCCTTTTAACATGCTTTAAGCTCAAGCGAGCCATTTAACAATAGATTTGATTATGTCATTACATATCACTAAAAGGAAGCAAAGACAAATTGGTCAAGAATGGGTTCTGTTAGTATTGAACCCAGCCAGGCACTATAGGTTGACCAACCTATTCCACTAGGTTTTGATGGATTAAAGAAGATAAATAGTTCACACTCTAATCTGTGGAAAGTGAAGAATGGCGACACTGATGACGTAACTCCATGTGCCCAACAATGGGATAATGACTAGGATGCTGACAAGGCAATGCACCAATTGGCAGTCAATATGACATGGTAGGACAACACTAGCATTAGCAGTACTGTTGAAATGGGATTGATATGATGGGCCACTGCATGCTGACTGGCAGTGATTTGTGAGATCTGGCTGTCATGGTGATGGCATGTTGATGACGTCCAGAATGCAAACTGATGGCAGACAACTTTGTCCCATAACTCAAGACAAAAAGGTTGCTTCATATCATTCTAGTTTGCACACTTACTTTGTAATGGTTACATTCCTAGTTGTCTATTTAGATGATACAATACTAATGACACTGACAGAAATAGCATTCGTCGATAAAGTGCCAACTCAGCAATCACTTTCAAATGAAGGAATTTGGGTTGTTAAGGTACTTCATCAGTATTAAAATAGCAAGACCTAAACAAGGGATCAATCTTTCTCAAAGGAAACTGTGTCACTAAGCTTTTGGAGTAAATGACACTTTTGGGAGCAAAACCTGTAGATCTTCCTATAAATCTTAGTGTCAAACTTCAAATATATAATGGTGTCCTGGCATAGGAGGGGAGTGGATAAACTTCAAAGTGGCATAAACTGTTATAAGTATGCACTTGGAGTTCTCGGTCAATTTATGGAGAGACCTACATAATGCTGAGAAAGTGTCTGTTGAGTTTTCCAACATAAGGTTGACGTGAACCTTCCAATTCCCTTGACCCAATTGGGTTTTCCAACATAAATTGAGATGGCCATCATGTAATCGGACGTCTATCTTGGTTATTGCACTTATGTTGGAAGGGATTTGATTACATGTAAAAGTAAAAGGCAAATGTGGTGGCACAATGGGTGATGGCTAATATTGCTTGTCAGAGGAGATGGAGTTCAGTAGGTATAGAATGGCATTTACACTAAGATCCGTCTCTGTGCATACCAAAAATTCAAAGTAGAAAGCCAAGAGTTCCTAATGTTTACAAAATGACTATCTATGTTATTAAGAAATCTCCTGCTTCTTTCCCTTCAAATCAGCCAAGAAGTCACCAGAGCGATCAACTGAATCCTCTTTCTCTTTTCTTTGTTAGTGCATATAACCAACAAGCTCTTCTTGTGTAGTCTCTCCGCTAAACAAATAAATGCCCACCACTGGCAAAGCCAACTTGACCAACCACATTTTAGCAATAAATGGTCAACAGTGATGAAAACACAGTGAAGATTATTTGCATTGGAATAAGATTTAGTGATGAGGAAAGAAGTCGGCAAAGATCATGTTAAATCAAAGGATCTGTAAGGGGACTTGTCAAAGCTGTTCTGTCCATCAAGTAATCTAACAAGCTGGGCATGATAGACATCTATGCCCCAGCTTGGTGGCGAATATAAAATTGTCTTTGAGACTTTATTTCTCTCTGTGTCATTTATTAATTCTACTGTAGTATGTTATTTCCTAGTATAGAGTATGGGGTTTATTTTCGATTTTATTAAGTTACACACAAACACAGAGTGGTAAAATATATAGAGGCAGGGAATATAACGTTGTCTTGAACTTTTTTTTGGGCAATTAGGTCCTTACAGTATGACTTTTTTGTTTGAGTTGATTCTTCCATTCAAATAAAAATGCGAATCCTGATGTGGACTGACTCATCAGCGCCACATCAGCACTAACTGCACAAGATGTTACGTGTAATTTCCTAATTTGTTTACTGGATAAAATATTAGAGAATTACAGAAAAAAAGCTAAGAGAGATAAATAGAGAAGGGGGGGAGGGCTATAGGGGTGGTGATGGCATCAGAGGGCAGCCGAGCCTGGCCAAGGCTAAATCTGGCTGAGGGTCATGCAACCAGGCAAAGCAGGCAACACTAGGCAGGGGTTGCCTAGATCCAGTTCAGATTGCACAACCCGAGATCAGGCCTTGCTAGGGTTGCATGATTGTTGCCATTGCTCGCTAGGGTTGCATAACCACCAGCCAGCAGCCATTGGTGTCGGGAGACCCTAGGTGACCAGTGACCAGGGGTGGCGCAATGTCAGCAGCACCTATTCCGCGTCCATCTTTTTTTTTTTTTTTTAAAAAAGAAAAGAAACTTTTCTCTTAATTTTTTAATGTTTATTTTGTTTTAAATATTCTTTATTTCTGAATTATCTTTTATTTTATGCCACGAAGGATGTCATGTCGGCATTTAACAGCAACTTAATGGTCACATCAGAATTTCTGTCCGTAATTTTGACAGAAGGACCAACTTGAACAAGAACACAAATATTTTAGGGACCCAATTGTACTAAAAGGAACAATTCACCTGATTGAACAATTTGGAAAATTTGAGGAATTCTAGTGCCTTTGTCCTTCCTATTTCAAACAGGAGTAGAACTTTTAGAGAGTCTATCAATATAGTTGTACTTTCTTTTCAATAAAGTTGATGAAATATTGATTTTTGTGAGTATTTGCCTTGAATTATGTGATGCAATTCTTCTCTTAAATGTGATGCTTAAGAAACCATCAGTGTGATGCTTAAGGAAGCTTTAGTTGTGAAGGTGTGTCAGGGAAGGAGTTTGTGAGGGAGATTTGATAGAGATTTGGGGATGGGGGTTGGTAGATGATGTAAAAGATTTTAAAGAGGTTCAACTGAAAGGGGTATGGATGGACATCTAGAGAAGTTTGAGGAATTGAGGTAATGATGCTCTAAGAAAGTCCTGGCTCGCCTGAAACCAACTTCATTTCCACCTTCATTTATGGGCTGATGAGGAGTTCACAAGCCAAATTCCAAGTTTACTTTCACAATCCATTCTTAGAAGCAGGAACTTCCATCAACCTTTCCACTACCCAAATTCCAGGTTACCTTCACGATCCATGCTTAGAAGCAGGAGCTTCCATCAACCTTTCCACTACCCTTACTGCCGCCTCTAATCCTAACCAATGACCAACATTCCAGGTTTGCCCAGGTTGGGGATGTTGCTGTCCAACATCTTAAGGAGAAGCTGAGCCCACCTGGATATGCTTAGTACCTAAGTTGTCAAGCGAGTGACTCATTTTTTAGTTACAAGGCGTCCTGTCTGTGACTAACAGTTATCCGACCAAGGACTCTGTGACAAAGAGAATTTTTTCGCAAACTCTACTCAACAAGTCTAAGAATCCAAGTGTCTCCAAAAAAACCAAAAAAAAAAAACAAATTAAGAATCCAAGAAATAAATGAAATTACCATCTCTTTTACTATTCTCTCCTTATCTTCTCTCTCCTTCTCCTTCTCTCTCTACTCTCGGGCATTCTATCAAACATTTGCTGGTCCACCACATCAGCAGTCGTAAAAAGAACGAGAAAAATACCTCCAGCGTTCACCTCATTACCTCAGGAGCCGAGTTCTCGAAAGTGATGTTCTCAGCAATGAAATTTTCCCCTTCCACGATCGTGCTCCCGCACCCGAACGTCCCCGTCCCGATCAAACGAGACGCCTGAAGAAAGACAATGCCGCACAATTAAGGGACTCCAGGGCAGCGCCGAAAATTCACACAGGCAGAGAAAGGGAAGCCGGGTATCACCTGGTGGTGGTCGATCTTGGCGGCGGTGTTGTGCCAGGTGAGGACGGTGTCCTCGGGCCGGAGCCCGGCGAGGGTGATGAAGTTCTTGGTCTTGGGCACGTACACGGGCTGCCGGTAGAACCCGGGCGCGACCCGGACGACGGTGCGGCAGGCGTTGCCGAGCGGGACCGCGTCCACCGCCTCCTGCACCGTGCAGAAGTCCCCCGTGCCGTCCTGCGCGACCGTTATCACCCGCGCCGCCATTGCTGAGGTCGTGACGAAGCGGTGGGATCTGGGTCGGGAATGGGGGACCGAGGTGACGGGACTCTGATCAAGAAAACGGGAAGGAGGACTTTGCCCCCGTTATGGAGGGAGGGAGGGAATGAATTTTTTGCGGTTGCCTCCCCGCGACCTTTTGCTTCGGCTTCTCTCGGTACCTGTCCTTTTCCTTTCTTGAACTTTGGATATTCTTTTCTTCTTCTTCTTTTCCCTTTTTGAAGAATTTTGATTGCATTATTAGCACATTATTCTTTACATTTTGACAAAACCAGTACGGGGAAAGGTTTTGAAATTTTAATTCGCGGTCATGAGCTTGAGCTTTCATAATGCGCGGTTCATAACAATCCACGCCTAATGATAAGTTTGAAGATATCATGTAATATTGATAAATATTAGTAAGTTCAAATTCTAATGACATTGTCTCCAGATTTGACAACTATGCTAAACTTGTTTGTGTTCTATTCTATTCTATCTGCTCTGATGTATTGTTAGAAGAGTTTAAAAAAAGTATTTGCTCTTACGTTCATCATGTGGCACTAGGGGAGAACATGTGCCGGCCTATAAGATATACTTATATGCTTGGCCAGAATAGCACATCCATGATGTTTGCATGACAATGTTGTAGCCCCAAATCCACCCAAAGAACACGCCTCAGCAAGAAGATCTCCGAGGATGCCTTGTACATCAATAAGTATGTCATTGATATCACTGTACTCCACCACCTTTTTCGTGGCAATGACCATTACATATCCCTGCCCACGTAGCCTTAGCAGGAAGACTTTAGAGCTTTACACTAACATGATCAGCAAGAAGACCACGGTGGGAAACACAGAGGGAATGCACATGGTTATCACCCCACATGAGCTTCATGTGGTTGTGGTCAATAATGGTGAGACACGGTCCGAGGGAGGTGAGGAAAAAGATCATCCTGCTGATGTTGCTTGGCTGGTCACCATTCGATCCGATCAAGGAGGAAGGTGACAACAACGATAAACATTGTTTCCACGAAATTGATTGTGATGTTCGCAAGAGCATTTTGTGGGAGGAAGTGATGTTGGCCTTCTTGAAAATGCAAGGACTATAGAGTAGTATGATACAAATGCTAAAGGCTTGTTGGATCAAGCGGGTTTCAACAACGTAGATGAGCATGTGGTAGATGGGAGGGTCGGGTGGAGGAGGAGATCTCGCCACAGGCCCTCCCAAGTGCTCTGCTTGGTGTTTTCTCCTTCTTTTATGTATAGGCATGGTAGGAACTCCCTATGACTTTCATTTTCATCAAACGACATGGTCATTTTGGTTTCGCATCATCATTGGATTCTTTTTCTCTTAGTCCTTTGTTGAAAGACTTTTTAGAAATGGTATATGGAACATGCAACTCAGGTAGAACTTTTATCTAAATTTCTATATCAAATGTCTTCCTGGCACTTTTTTTGTTAGGGATGGATTATGATGATGGGAATATGACTTCCTAAAAAAGCAAAAAAGTTCACTGCATTTTGCA
This sequence comes from Eucalyptus microcorys, assembly GCA_014182515.1. Lineage (NCBI taxonomy): Eukaryota > Viridiplantae > Streptophyta > Magnoliopsida > Myrtales > Myrtaceae > Eucalyptus > Eucalyptus microcorys. The sequence goes on along the minus strand of CM024568.1, from coordinate 27,910,638 downwards.
GCATTGCTCTGCGTTTTACATTTAAATTCATGACCTAACTAGAGGAATCAGGCGAGGTCAAGTCCTAAACGTGCAAGAGATACTCACATGATTCTCTCTCTCTCTTTTCTTTCTCTCAATGACGCAATTCTCTTCTTTTATCCATGCTCATCACCGGGAGTAACTTTGTCTTGACATTGCAGGAAAGTGAACAAAAGGAAAAAGGAAGGAGAGAAAGGATAAAGAGCTCACGCCGAAGATAAAAAGAAAAGATAGAGACACGAAAGGAATCCGAAATTGGAGATGAGAGATAAAATAGATAGTGACATGGTCATTTTTTTTTTCTTTGAACTCCACAGAACAAAATTGGGATCCCTTAGAATGATCTTAAAGAAAAGAAACGGTACTACAAATATTAAGATTAGTACAGCTCTCCATGGTTCTTTCAAAAAATTTATATTACTTAAATTAGGTCCGACTCTTGAATTCGAACCAATTGCCGTGGAAACAAATCGGTCCAGTACGTGATGCTATTATTCCATATGTTGGCTGGTCAATAGGAAATGGGAGTTCTATCCGAATCAGGGAAGATAGGTGGTTACCCATCGGCAGATTATATGGACCTCCTCAACGAGAAGAGCCCACTTTAGTGGCTGATCTTATTGATCGCACAACCAGCTCATGGAAGTATTCTCTACTCCACAGTTTTTTTGACTCCCAGGTGGTTCACCAGATTACAGCTATTCCGGTACGACCAAGATTTACCATGGATAAACTTATTTGGATTGCTACAATTCATGGTGAATATACAGTAAAATCAGCATATCATAAAATCAAACTTTCAGCAGAGAATAAAAGTGACAGCACACCCTCAACCTCACATCAACAACCTCCTTTGTTATGGCAAAAATTGTGGAAAATGCACACTACTCCTAAGGTACGACACTTTTTTTGTGGTTACTGTGTCAAAATAGCTTAGCAACAAGAGCGAACCTGCATCATAGACATATCATTGACAATCCATACCGTCCTATTTGCGCACAAGACACCCCCGAAACTTTAGAACATTTGTTCCTGTTCTGTCCATGGGTTTTGCATGTTTGGAATCATCCCCAAATCAACCTCCCCGTTCAAACTCAGCATATACAGCACATAACAGACTGGATCGTAGATCATGCTCGACAACAAAAACCCTCACCTGGTCTGCCAGTGATTGCCACTGTCCTCTGGCACATCTGGAAGGCTCGAAATGCGTTTATTTTTGGAAGGAAAATTCCCGATCCGCATCATGTGGTCAAGAAGCACCGATTCAATCTCAAGTGGCCGATACTCTTGCTCGTTCTTCTACCTGCAAAGCAACTCTATTTCAGAACAATGGAGCTTTATGGAGACCCCCAGATCCGGGGGTTTTAAAGGTCAATATCGATGGATCTTATCAACTGGGAAGCAAGGAAGGGACTATGGGTTGTGTGTGTCGTGATTCGCAGGGAAACCTTACCGGTGGCTTCTCAGATAGCTTTGTTGCGTTCTCGGCTATACACGTGGAGATCCACGCTTGCTCGCTTGCTCGCTTGCTCTCCGGCATTTGCTCGATCAAGGTCTCTCTCGTGCTGCGCTTATTCTTGAATCGGATTGTTAGATCCTCATCGAGACACTGAAGGGTCAACGCCCGCCGCCATGGGCAGAGCGAAGCCTCTTCTCTGAAGCTGCCTTCCTGCTTTCGTTTTTTCCCAACATTTCCCTTGCCTTCTGTCGTCGTGAGGCCAATACTGCTGCTGATTGGGCTGCGAAGGCCCATAGGGTAAACTCCAAGCGAAGTAATTGGGATGTCTTCTCCCCTGCCCCTCTGTTAGACCTTATTTACGCTGATGCGATTGCTGCGGGTTGTAATCAGTTTGGTCCTCTTTATAAAATTACTGTTTGACAAAAAAAAAAGAAAAAAAAAATCGGTCCAGTCCCGAATTCAAACATCAAGAACCAATTTGGTAAATTTCCACCACCTTAACCGATGAGCTCCGGTAAAAAAGCGATGTAGAGTTCCAAAAAGCTGCCCTGACAACGCCCACTGAAGTACTACTGAAACTCCCACTGAAACTGAACTATACCCAAGATTGTCCCTCACGAAAGGAGCATTTTTCATCTGGAAAGATTCAATTTTGTGTATGATTCCGAGGACGAATCTGCGCCCGAAGAATCGAAGCTCATGAAAGATCCCGCATTTATTATTACATCACCGAGGGAATCGCGATGGGGGTGGTTACATTCGGCGTTATAATCGCTATCGTCGTCCTCTTCTTCGCCATCGTCTGCTTCATCACCATCGAAGGCACCTGCAAGCGCCGCTCCAAATAAAGACCCGCGAAAGGAGGCCGCATTTTTCGACCCACCAGTCCGTTTCGGCTCGAAACCCGAAAACCCTCTTCGGGAAAGTCAAAACCGAGTTCGGTTCCGTTCGAATCCGAGCATGGGATTGGGCAGGATGAGCGGTTTGTTCGCGGTCGTCTGCGTCCTGTGCTTGGATCTGTGTTTGGGGCACGGGGGGAGCTGTCCCCATTCTGGGTTTTCTTCCCCTGCGCCGCAGGTGCACAGCTGCGGTGACCACGGCCACGACCACGACCACGACCACGACCACGACGGGGGTCATCACCACCACAGTGATCATGGCCATCACCATGAGGAGAAAGAAGGCAAGCTGCCCGAGGAGTTGGCTGAGGAAGAGGATCTGAAGCTGTATGGATTTGGTTTCCAGCATGGTCAGGACCACGACCACTACCACGACCACCACCATCACCATCATCACGTGGATGGGCGGTCTGGTGAATCGGATCTCTCTGGTCTAGGTAATTTGTTGGACGCTGTCGCCTTCTTGGACGGTCATTTTTCTTGCCCTTTGTTTGATTGGTCATTTTTGTTGCGTCGGCTGTTGTGCATTAACTAGATTGGATTGTAGTTGCCAAATGGTGAAAGTCGATGCAGCAGAGGGTCGTGAATACTTTGATTGTTGTAGATTGTGCTGTCCGTTGTTGGAATGCGACAGTAACTGAGGATTTAGGTATTGGTTGGAGATATTGATTTTATTGCTGTCCATGGTCTCATTGAGCCTTGTGCATGTGTAGAATGAATGCTGTGTTAATGTAATTCTATGGTTAGGACTGTTCTGGAATTGAAAGGCATGATATGAACTCTTTGCAATGTGGAACTTGACAGCATGTCTGTATGGGTCATTAACATTGGAACCATCCATGTGATCTAACAATTGGTGTAAATTTCTTGTTTTGCAGGTCTATGGGTTCATGCCTTGGGCTGCTCATTGTTGGTTAGCATGGCTTCACTCATTTGTTTGATCATATTGCCTCTAATGTTTGGTAAGTTGCTCGATCGTACTTGCACCTAGCCTAGTGCCTTTCACTTTCTCAATACGTTGATTGTGTCCTGATTTCAAACTGCCTTAGTGTTTACTTAAACATTTTACTCTAAAGAAAAATTTCTATAAAAAGGTTAGTGCTAATTGAAGATTGAATATTCTATGCAATTGCAGTGCAAGGGAAACTGTCTAAGGCAATTGTTGATTCATTGGCATTATTTGGGGTAAGAATTAAGATATCCGAGTCCACTTCATCACAATTGGATTTAGACTCTTGGATGGTACAATATGTGCATTAAGTACTAAAACTCAGTGTGTTCTAATTACTAGAGGCCCCTCGTTTGATTTTCATTTCTGATTATCATCTTCATCATATTTGTTCAAGGTGTTTTTGTTCTTCACCACATGATAATGATGTGCATGTCAAGTTTTCCTTATAATCGCTTTCTAGTAATTGATTTCCAGCGAGTGCATGTGTAACTGTTTATATAAGGTATGAACTCTAAAATACAGACTGCGTATCAAACTTTTCATCATTTCTGGTACTTGAGTGTGAGAGATCATAAAGGTTTTCACAAGAGGTCCCCTGTTGCTATTCAATGAATTGCTAATCCTATTATGTGCTCTCACAATTCTCTCTTTTTAGATTGTTTTAATTGTTAAATTTTGGCTAGAATGTACACATTCTGTACAAATTTGCATATACAAGTTTTGACGAGCGATTTTAGAAATTTACAGTTTACGTACAGTAGAGATATTAAATTGACTGGCAGTGTTTGAATACATCACTGTACAACTTGTATCAAGTTGATAAAGCTGCAAGAAAATTTTTTCTTCTAGAGTCATATTTACCAGCATTATCTGAGAAAAAAGTTGTCAAATTGTGTAAGTTGCTATATTGATGATCAAAGATATGCTGATTGTATTGAGGTGCTTTTTCATACATGAACTAGCTGAAATCCCTCTTGTTTCCCATGAATTCTGAAGTTGTGTTCGTTCTGATTCATTATGTTTTCAGGCAGGTGCAATGTTAGGAGATGCTTTTCTGCACCAGCTTCCACATGCTTTTGGTATATTCGATACTTATTAGATGCTTTTTTAAAGGCTTTTGTTGCTCGCTTAACTAGAGCTTCAACTCTGTCGAAAATTATAGTTCTGTTGAATGAGCATATGATTGAGTAGTTGCTTTTAAATATTGGATACCTTGTGCTTGTTGCACATAGTGTAATTTCAAATCTGTTGCTTTAGTTGTTTCCACTGAAATGCTCACAAAGAAGCTGAATATGTGCCATGGTTCATTGGTTTTCAGATCTATTTGCCTCTGTGAATATAAGATCTTGCATTTGATTCGTATTTGTGAAAATCGATGCCAATTTTAATATCTGCATCGGATGCTTCACAAGTGAATTCTATAGCTTTCTTGTGGCAATGAAATTTTGTTCGAGAGTTTGGGTTCACTATGGCGGGAGAAAACTTGGGTTTCTGTTGCTGCTGCTATTGTTCAGGTTGCCATTATGTATTTGCAAATTTTAAGGAAAAATTTTATATTCTGATGGTGAAAGCTTTATATACTGTTGATTCAAATACGTAAAATCTTGCTCTTTTTGAGATAGAAGAAACATTATGTAGGTTATGCATGCAGGGGGTGGACACTCACATTCAGATGATCACAGTGTAGACCCTTCTCATCTTCCCCATTCTGAACATGAACATCATCACAGTTTGAAGGATCTTTCTGTGGGAATGTCCATTCTGGGTAATCCTCCTCCTCCTGCTTCTCTCTCTCTCTCTCTCTCTCTCTCTCTCTCTTTCTCTCTGTGCATGCTTGTGTGCATGCGTGCATGCGTGCACATGTTTTCCTGATATGACTTCATCGTCTGCTTCCGCACATGCTACTTCCCCCATGAACCCTTGACATCATCAACACTGAGCGGAGGCAACATGTTCTCACTTCTCTCAGTGGTCTGATGTCTATTTATATAAATTTGATTGATGAGAAAGGGTTTTGTTATATCGATTGGTTTTAAAGAAACATCACTAAGCTTTCCATAAGCAAATCTGGGGTGTGTTTATTTGAGTGAAAGAATTTTCCGTGAATTAGTTTGTTGAACTTTCACGCATTTGGTTTGTTAAAAATGATTAGTCAACCGAAAATCATTACAATTCAAGAGAATATGCATGCTTACAGTTAGGAAAATGAATTTCCTAAATAGAAACGAGAAAATTTTTTCCTGGAAAAGGAATTCTGGGAAGTGTTTTCCTTTATTATGAAGTTTTCCCCGAAACAAACATGTCCGTGATGTGTGATTGAATGCTATATTCTTCCGGTACCATCTAAGGTGACTTGAAGATGTTGCATGAACCAACACCCAGGAAAAAAAAGAAAAAGAAAAAAGACTAGAAGACTCGAAAGGAAGTTTCCCGATGTAGAACTCCTGGATTAGGGCTTCATCAGCACTTCCTAAGAGGCTGACACTCGAGCCTCTACCTTGTATTCCTTGACTGATTAACAAGCAGGATAAATACTGAGCAAAGAGCAGATTCGTCTTCCTGCTTTGTCGTCAGCTGTATTAGTATTGACAAGGAGTCTCTCTTTTCTTTGCCAAGTTTGTTTTAAACATACTTGACTGTTCATTATTTGAAATTGCTACTCTTGCATTCTCACCTTTCATAGAGCTTGATCACTATCTTTTACATGTTTATGTGTTTCATTCTCATTGCTTTGATGAATCCCCTCTTGTCCTTCTTTATTTGAAGTAGAACATGAGGGAGCTTCTCACATCAGGACCAATATGTACTCGCAGGTGGAATTGTGCTTTTTCTTCTTGTAGAGAAGCTTGTAAGGTATGTTGAGGAAAAGTCTCGGGGGACAAATGTATTCAATCACGGTCATCATCACCATCATCATAAGACTAGTAAGAAGCTGAATGATAAGAAAGATTCAGATGACGAGTTGCACTCACAGTTGTCAGATGGAAAAAGTGAAGCAAAAAAGGATGAGAAGGTTTCTGATGATTCTTTGGATGGAGATAATATGGGTCAACATAAATCTCTTCGGAAGGTAAGCTAATCTCAAATATCATCATGTGTTGTGAAGTATTAAATGACTACTTAACTCGATCCATTAGGATATAGAGATGACAGGTTGATAGTGTATGTCTGGTATTACCATGGATAACTTACTGTGCATCTATCTGTTTGTTGAAAGCCTGTTCTCTTATGCAATATGATGACTGCGAAATCTCTACTTCATGGTATATGGCATTGTATTTCTGGAATGGGAATCCTATTGAGAAATGTAACACGTTGTGTTATGGTAAAGAAAGAAAAAGAATAAGGAGATCGTTATTTATTTCACTGTCATTTTTGGCTTTGCAGAGAAAAGCTATAGTTTCTGAAGCAGATGGTAAACCAGATGAAAATGCGGTTGATGAGTCATCCAATGCTCAAATATTGTCGAAGGAAAAAGACTTGGTTCAGTCACCTTCAAATCTTGTCTTTGGTTATCTTAACCTCTTCTCTGATGGTGTTGTAAGTATATATATTAATTTAAAGAAAGTGTCTATGTTCAATAAGACTTATAGCTTCTTGTGCAGGGATAAATTAGCTTGATCTGATCAAGATTGACTTTTGCAGCACAATTTCACTGATGGGATGGCTTTAGGAAGTGCATTCCTTCTCTACGGTTCTGTTGGTGGATGGTCCAGAACTCTGTTTTTGCTTGCTCATGAGCTTCCTCAAGAGGTTTGTATTTCCTTCAACCGATGCAAGGACTCATCGTGCTGATTTGAAGCTCACATTAAGATGCGGTGTTTTCTTCATAATGACTGAGCATGTGATTCTTGCATTAATGTCCTTGTTTGTTCTTTGGAGACACAAACTAAATGTTTTCCCATGAATCTACTGATGGGACTGTGTCCTTGTAGGCAACACATGATGAGGCATAAAAAGAATATGATCATTGCACTTTAATGTTTTTATTCTGTTTATAATAATAGAGGCAACCAACTCTGATGCTAAAATCATACAGCTTCATGCTTTTAGTTTTGCCTCAGTAAACCATGCACTGTTGATATAAGATGATACTTGGACCTAGTAATAAGTTCACCTACTGCTGTTTCTGTTATGCTCGATAATATTTAAGATCGAAAATCTAAGTGGGAAGAATCTGCTTCTTTCTCAGAGAGTATTTTTTTAGCTTACTCTCATAGCATGTAATATAGCATTGTGGAGATAATGCAAATACTTTGATTGTTTTGGAGATCAACTCACTGAAATAGGCTTGCCCATTGGTTATGCTCCTGTGCAGGTTGGTGATTTTGGAATTTTAGTAAGATCGGGATTTAGTGTATCCAAAGCCCTCTTTTTCAATTTTCTCTCTGCCCTGGTTGCTTTAGGAGGAACTACACTGGTAAGTAAATAAACTTTAACATTGCTAAGAACCTGTTCTTAATGTGCTGAGTTATACATCAAACCATTTGCTGCTGTTGCTGTAGGCTTTGCTTTTGGGACAAGAGCCGGGGCAGTCATCATTGATTGAGGTAGAAAAAGTTTATGATGGCCGAATTTATTGATGTTTGTGGAATTCATGTTTGTCTCATTTGTCTGAAGCTTGTCCGTCTTTGCAGGGGTTCACGGCCGGTGGTTTTATATACATTGCAGTAGCTGGAGTACTCGCAGAAATGAATAACAGCGGGCATGTAACGTTGAAGAGTACATTAGTTCAGTTAACTTCGCTAGTAATGGGTATGGGCGTGGCCTTGTTTATTTCCTTAGTAGAATGATTATTCTTCCTCTGTAATTGTAACCCATACACGTACTGTTGGCATCAGGATAGTCCTTTTTTCTGCGAATTTTCTCTATAGTTTTACAATATGTGCATCTTGAAAGTGAAAATGAGAGTCAGGATGGAGAGCACTGTCTCCTCGTCTTGTTCTGTTTTGTGCATTAATAAGACTTATATCTGTGTTTTGTGGAAGTTCACCGAAGAAACATGACTATTCTGAAGCACATATATTCGTAGATCTCAATCGGTAGACCATTCACGTCCCAAAGTCTCTCTTTTGTTCTGTTTTCATTAAGATGATTCGTGAGTAGGTTTAGTTGCACTGCCTTCCAATGGTGACAGTCATATCAGGTGGCATGATGAACAAAGAAACACATTTTGCAACATACTCAGATGCCAGGTCATAGCATCGAGCACAAGTTACATGTTAGGGTTCATTATGCGATGCCAGTGAGTTACGGTGGCATTATGCGGCTGATAATGGTGGCGATGTAGGGTAAAAAAGCATGGCAGAGAAGGTTTTCTCGTCCGAAAATATAGTTATCGATGACATGACCACCTATATTTTCGAGGACAAGACCTTACTCAACTGTCCAGTGTTCTGAGAAGTGAGTTAGATATGAACCAAATGGTCGGATTCGCACCTTGCACTTAAGCACAATGGTTGCATCTATTGCTGCAAATTCGACGTGGGAAATGCGTGCTATCGGCGGAAATACCTCATCTTTTAACGAGACTATGATTCATTCTTTGACATGCGACCGACTCATGTTGCATGGAGCCAAGAGCACGTTCAAAGCCTAGTGTTCAGGGCAAAATTTGCTAACCAATCGATCCATCCATTGTTTCGCTTGCATACGGGAACAATGTGCCAATATACGGAGAAGATCCATGTAAAGTCCACTTCAAACATCATCCGTAAGACAAAATCATACAGATGGACGAGGAATGTTCCAGGAGATTGCATCAATGCGAAGTGCTCCGAATGCATTTCAAAATGCCGTCTTGAGATGGTTTGTTTGGTCGATCTAAGTATAAAATCGACTACTAAGTTCTTAAACCATATCCGAAGCATGAAAATGCTGTGCCGCTGGAAGTTAAGCCCGCGACGGTGCAAGGGCAGAGCAAACACCACATGATCCGAGGACGGCTAACTCTGGTGATTTGACGAAGTCCATCGATCAGCTGTGCTGAAAAACGAAGATCACGAAGGAATAAGTCGACTAGCCCGGTAAGTAGCGTCTTGCTCCAGAGAGATCAGACATGCAGTTTCAATTTCATACTTATGTACGTGTAATTCAAAATCAGTTCATTTGCATCATATACAAAATAATCACATAAATACTGAAGCATAATAGCTTGTAACATTTCACGAACTTAGGGTAGTAGCGCCTCAAATTTTCCAATGTCCCTTTAGGAGGGGTGTGGTTATTTATCTAAAAATAAGGGTACTAACTAATCTCAAACCATATAGGATAATAATTTCCATATTCAAGGAAATGTAAATAATTCACAACCTCACAAATTCATCATTTTATGTACTGCAACGTCGTTTCACAGATACATGACCAAGGATGATAAAATAATGAAGTTTTGATAATTACAATTAGTGAATAGTAATTTCATGATTTTTTTTTTCAGATGGTGCATTTTTTTTTTCCAAAACTACAAACAGAGGTAAAAAAAACCACCTGATATTTCAAATAATCACGCAAATAATTAATTATTCCCTCTAATTGTCGTTAAGTCGAGGAAACGTGCCCAAAACGTCCTTGAGTGGAAACCGACTTAAATCCTCTAATGACTCTCTAATAACCTTAAATATCAATTCTTAATTATTCTAATTTCATGCAATCAGCCACGTCACCGCCTGCTCGGAAAATTAAGTTTTCCTTAATTTGGACTCGAACGTCCCCATAGACATCATGTTAGATAAAACCATTAATACATCTTATATTCACAAAGCTAGTAAAAAAAAAACTGATTTATTCATAGTATTACAAACTAAAGGTCAAAGCAGGACCTTGGCATCAGGCGAATTAATCTTAGCTTTTCAGTATATACGTTTTCACATCCGCAAATCATGAAAACTTTAACGGAAGATTCCTGGGTTGCCGAAAATCAGACCAAAATGAGGTGACGGTGGCCCGCACGCTGTCCAGCGAACCCGGCGCGCAGGGCCATAGCTCTGCCGTGCCGGGTCCGTTTCGAGTGATCTATATACGGTTAGAAAGCTTGTTCAACGAGCGACAACGTGAACACAAATTTGAAGCAGAATGATTAACGAATGTCTGACTAAATCGCGCCCGAATTGGGCTGATCGCTGGCTGGTGTCCCTGGGGCGCAGCTCTAACTTGCGAGGCTGTTTCTCCCGAACTGTTCGGCCAAAAACGCGTAGAGTCGGAGACTTTAGAACCGTAACTCAATCGGAAACGAAATTTCCTCATGGGGTTGATGGCGCCTCGCCAGAGAAACCGCTGTTCTCCGGCCAGGCACACTGCTAACAGAAAACTCTCCATAGACACACCGATACCCAACCGCATAGGAGTTTTACCCTCACATGACCAGCTTTCAGCTAGTTCCAGCGACGCTGAACGATCCTCACGTATCTAACCCGGTTTTTAATTTAGGTTTGTTACAAACATGGCTTATCATTCGTTATTCCCAGCGATCAGTTAGGGACAAGCCGCCGAATATGTCCAAGTTCTGCACTTAATCGCGATGCGAAGGCGGGTTCATATGCTATCGCATAAACCGTGCGCTACAAATAAAGCACTGCCTTTCATGAGCTAAGCTCTCTGACAGAACAATGTATGATGCCGAAACGTCTTGTGCAACGGGGAGTAAAAGAAACAGTATCAAGAATCCATATCGGATACGAGGGCTGTGGGATTTTCCAAAAGTTATTTTGATAGACGTTAAAGGAAGTTGCAGTGAGGATCCGATGTTCATTGACTACAGAATCGGATACTACGGAGACTCTCTTAAGTATGTTATCAGCTCTAAATCTCTTTGATCAAAAGGACTTGGCTAATTCTTATTAGGGTTGAGCATTGTTCAGCCAGACATACCTGGAGCAGAGCACCAAGAACCGTCCATTTAGGGTTTAAATAGTTCACAAAACATACTTAGAGCCCGAAATCTATCTAAAAAAAGGTTGAATTAATCCCCAAAGTTTAATCATATCTTCACCAAGAACCGTCCATTTAGGGTTTAAATAGTTCAGAAACTATACTTAGAGCTCGAAATTCATCTAAAAAAAGGTTGAATTAATCCCCAAAGTTTAATCATATCTTATACCCTTAGAAGTAAGATCTTTACTCTTTAAAATCTAAAAATTATTATCAAGAAGCCGAATTAGACCGACGTACGCATCCTTCAAACTTGGCGAGGCTAAAAATGTAATTATCTTATTGCGGCGAATCATCCTTAGTGCCTGCTCTTTCTTTAATCATCGGGCATTTAATTAAGACGGTTATCAACGGTCACTACCTGTTTATCATTAGCCTTTTTATCAAGAAGGTTACCGTTATTATCGGTAGAATTTCACTTGATCCGTTAGTCATTAGCACAATTCAGGTGTGCCCTATTGGCCGTTGAATTCGTTATTAGTTACTAGATTAATAGTACAATTACACATTTCGAGAATCAAGTCAGGTGTAGGTTAATTATTGTTTGATTGAGCAACATGTTCTTCATCACATCTCAAGTATAATCACATTCCAGTTGTTCTCTGAAAGAACAAAATTTTACTTTAGTTGCACATTCTTCTTCTGTTTTTTCTTTTTTAAATAATCAAACCTAAGCAAAACAAGAGGCAATACAAATTTCAATTGTTAATTGTAAATAATGTTCTTTTTTTTTCATTATAATTATCAAAATAGTTACATTAAAATATCGAGAGTTCAACATTCTATCATTCACCAACAGACTTATATAAAATATTGTTGAAACATGGAAATATGGTGTAAAACAAATGTAAAACTAAAAAACATCAATGCAAACTCTTACAACGGATACTTCGAATCCTCTCTTGTAATTGTTTAAAAGGCAACCTAATTAATGACGATAACCTCATATTTTTGTCCCCTTTTCCCGTCTCTTATTACAAGGCAAGATATTATGGAGAGGGAGGTGGGATGATTTTGAATCTCAAGACCTTTCATTAAAAAAAAAAAAAAAAAAAAAAAAGAGTTTTCTTTCTGTCTACCCATTCTTGCATGCAGAAAAAAGTTCATTATAGGGAGAGATTTTCATTATTAGCTTCTCTGATTTTGTTTCCCTATATTAGCAGCATTATTTAATAGTTTCTACTGTAACTGACCTTAAAAATTTATGACATTTCACTTTCCTTTGGCTTTAAATACCGCTCGTGTCTCGCTCGCTCCTCCATAGTCTCTAGGATCACAGAGAGAGCAAGAGCGAGAGAGAGAGAGAGAGAGAGAGAGAGAGAGAGCAGAGAGTGACATACAATGAGTGCCTCCACAACCATGCTGCCAGTCTGGGTAGATACATGGTGGATGGATGCCATGAGTACAGCCCAAAGAGCATTAGCGCTGATCTCCTTTGCGCTGCTTGTGGCTGCCACCGAAACTATCACAGAAAAATAACCATTTTCGACCCTGACATTACTGAAGCCAGTGGCAATCACAGCCCTGGCGATCACAACTTTATCACCCCAAAAGAAGAGAGTTTTGGCCATGAGGCAGTACCGCCGATGCTTGGCACCGGTGGAGAGGATGAGAGGTTGAACCAACTGGTGGAACCTGCCCAGCATGAAAAGAAGAAGAGGCCGAAATCCAAATTTACCAAGGAGCAAGTCGAGCAGATGCGAGCTTTCGCTGAGAACTTAGGGTGGTCGACGAGGGACCGGAGCCGCGCACCTGAGATTATGGTGTTCTGCGCCAGCTTGGGCATCACCAAGGTCGTGTTCACGACTTGGCTGTATAATAACAAGAAGCATTATGGCCGTGGTTCTAGTTCTAAGAAAAACAGTTCCTCGACGAGGGACAGGATCTGAAGTCTACATGGTCGAAGGCGTTGGTGACGCCCAGTAGGGTCTGAGGCATTTTGCATGTTGTCCTGTAAGATAAGAGTCGATGCACGTTGGTGTGTCAAGCCTCAGTTTATCGTAATTTTCCATTTCCTGATGTTCCTGCTCACCTTTTCCTTTAGTGTTCTCGTTTCCATCCAAGCAAACAAAGAATCTTTAGCTTTCCCTTTAATCAAATGTATATGAAAGCACACAAATCGATTCCAACTTATCAATGTGCAATATCAACAAGTTTGTTACACAATCGCTCCTCCCCAAAAGTCTAAACTGGTAAAGAACGTGTCGTTGTACTTAAGACATATTAGTTATTTGGTCCCCCCGCAAGTAAGTCGATCCAATAGTCACGTCAACTAGATGATCGGGGCACAAGAAAACGGGTAGGACAACATGAACAACAAGCAGGAGATAAAATTCAGAGAAAGTGCCATGATTTATAACCCATGATTTATATTCCAATACCTTGTTAAATAGTCGTGATAACACTCAGAGTAAGTTGATCTCTTTCATAATCACATCAACGAGATGATCTTGGAACAAGAAAGGTCGAACAACATGAACAACAAGCAGGAGATAAAACTCGAAGAAAGTGCCATGATTTCCAACCCCATGATCTATATTCTGACATCGTGTTAGATAAATCTTGTTCCTCCCCTGAGCAGGAGGAAAAAAAAACTTCTTGTTCCTCCAAAAGTTTATAATCTTAGGGAACGTGTCAAAATTTGTATCACTTAATAACTAACTAATCGAATCTACACTACGTTAACAACTAACGGTTAAGTGAATCTGTATAACGATATTAACGCCACTCTATATATTATATGAACGGTCAACGGCAAATTAGGGCTGGTAATAATTACTGGAACAATTTGAATTACCATAACAAGATCAGCATTATATCATTGATCAGACTGCACAAATTGTACTTACAATATGCAATTCTGACTTGATGCTAATCATATCAAGACCAAAGCACACCAAAATCACTGGCATTAAATACTCAATCCTCACTAGTATTAATTTCGGTCAGCCTTAATAATAACTCTATTTTGTCTTCTTTTCCTATCCTTCCCGAGGCACGACTTGGAGGAAAGACTAGAAACGTATCAAATCTCTCACAAATATTTGACTTATGGTCTAAGTAGGAGTCATTGTCCTTTGTCTTTGGTTAGTTAATTTTCATTTTCAGCGATTGAGTCCACAATTGGTTACAGATTCTTTTTAATATTGTGGGCTTAGCTTAACTGAGGCTTACAAATTATTAAACTTACTCTCTAGGAAAACCACACCAGCGCTTGTGCGCACACAAAAAGAAGAGAGAGATAAAGATTCTACGTAGTTAATTTCTCTTTCAGCTAGTTTCTGTGTCACATGACTACATTTCACTTGTCTTATGGCTTTATATAACACCTTCTGCATCTTATTGACTTCACAATAGTCTTGACGATAATTATGCATGCATACGTGAGCGGGGGAAGAGAGGGAAAACATTATATTGCAACGTTAATTTCTCTTTGAGATATTTCCTTGTACTGGTAGTATATGTAAATGGTAACCACATTTTCCTATAAGATTTATCACACATTGTACAATGTCGACTTCTCTTTGGGTTGGTTTCGGCAATATGTGTAGGCGTCTCCGTTATATCTCATCTTTCGGCGTAATACGAAGATATGACATAACCGGCTATTGCTATTGCCCAGGATAACCAGGAGATTTCTACATAGTGAAATATCCCTCTTTCCTACGAGATTCAACCACAGGATTAAAGATGAATCGCGAATCGAAGGTGATGCTTGTATTAGTCATTAAGGTGACGCTCGTTTTAGTCAAACGATGACTTGATTAGTTCAATGAGAGCATATCAAGTTCATCTGCTTAGGAAAGAACAGCTAAAAATCTCGAGAAGCAAACTCAGTAGTGCTGCTGCAGCCATTCGTTCATCTCTTCCAATTCGATCTCCGAAATCATTCCTTTTATCTACAGAAACTTTTCCCATACTCATAAGAAACTCTCTCCCTATCAGCTAATACATTAACAGTTGCAAATGCAGTCCCCAACTAAACCTACAAACAACAGTTTAAGAGACTGAAAGACGACAGAAACTTTTGAAAAACAGAACTCGACCTTCCAAAAAGCTCCCATCCCCTTTTTCACCATTAACGTGACTCAATCCCCTTGTGTAAGGCAATTGTTCACATTCGCACTATCCTCAAGAATGCAAACAGAGAGTAACAGTTTTGTCAAACCATGAGGAGGTGCATCTCGCTGGTGTCATGCTCAAAAAGCCAAATGGACTGGAGCACTGAACCCGAGTCAATCTCTAGATCACGCTAGTATTAAGGTATAATCAGCTTTACCTAGAAGAACACTAACGGAAGTGTATTACTGAAATCCATATTTGTAGTCTCCTGGCAAACGAGCATGGTGACATTCGTAATGGAATTGTCCACTAACTGATAGCAAACAAAGCATGACTGCATACAAAAGACTCCGCAGGTATGTACGGGGTACACTCCATTCAAGCACAGCTTCACATGAAAGAGTAATGCTTCCAGACAAACATCGAATATGGAGAACAAATCTGTCACCCTCCTGACAGGTAGACCCTATCCCTCTAATACTGATTTGCAGCAACACTAGAGACAGGACCCAGAAATGAATTAATGGATCATCGAAATTGCAAGAGCAAATGGATAATGACAGAACACGATAGTTCATCAACTATCAATTGAAAGGCTGGTCAGCATAAGATGAATATGGGATAGATTGACTTCTACCGTATGACCAAGATTTTGGGAACAATTGCTGCAAAAATTTACTTAAAATTACAATAGATACCACACTCATTCACATTAAAATTACATAAGCATTGAATGTGATTGCCAACAAAGCATAAACTGTGTACAAAAGACTCCGCAGGCATCAATATGTACAGGGCACACTCCATTCAAGCACAAGATTCACATGAAAGGGGAAATGGTTCCACACATAAGCATAGGATATGGAGAACAAATCTGTCACCCTCCTGACTGGTAGACCCTATGCTTCGAATACAGATGATTTGCAGCAACACTAGAGACAGAATCCAAATATGAATTAATCGATTTGTAATGTCTGATCAAGATTTCAGGAACAATTACTGCAAAAATTTACTTTAATTACAATAGATACCACACTCATTCACATTGAAATTACATAAGGATTGAACGTGGTTGCCAACAAGGCAAAAACTGTGTACAAAAGACTCCCCAGGCATCAATATGTACGGGGCACACTCCATTCAAGCACAGATTCACGTGAAAGGGGAAATGGTTCTACACATAAGCATAGAATATGGAGAACAAATCTATCACCCTCCAGACAGGAAGACCCTATGCTTCGAGTACAGATAATTTGCAGCAATACAAGAGTCAATCCAGAAATGAATTGATCGATCATCGAAATTGCAAGAGAAAATGGATAAAAACAGAATGTGATAGTTCATCAACTATCAACCGTAAGGCTGGACAGCATAAGATAAATATAAGATAGATCAATCTCTAATGTCTGATCAACATTTCAGGAAGAATTGTTGCAAAAATTTACTTGAAAGTACAATAGATACCAAACTCATTAACATTGAAACAGTGGTAACCAGAATCTACTGGTTCCCCTCGTAAGACAAGCAGGATAGCAAAATTAGCAATTGCAAAAAATTCTGGATGTCTCAATTTCATAACATGCATTGTCACAAAAATTCATAAACTACAAAGTACATTAACCTCTCTACAAATGGCCTTTTGGCATAAATACAGGTAAGACAGGCCATATGCATCAGAACTTGCTCAAGCAGCACCAACAGTGTAAATCTACCTGATAGTCACAAACTTGTTGGTACCATGTTTGGCCCAATGGGTCCTCAGGTCAATTGGGTTAGCAAAATTGTAGCCTTCAGCTGCAAGTTTCTCCAGTACCTTCTTAAATGCACCTTGGCTCATTTTCCGTCCAGCTATTCTTGCACCTCGTCGCTTGGTGCTCATCGGCAATGGATACATTGATACCTGCGTGGTACAACACGCCGATTGCCAACCACCACAACCCCAGCGGTAACATTGCTGAGGAGCACCAGTGCACGAGCAGACTGGTATCGGAATACCAGATATATCCATGTCAATGCCATTGATAACAACGTCCATGCTCTTCTTTGGTGGCTTTGCCCGCTGAATTGGAGGGTTTGTATTGTCCTTCGGCTTCTTGCTCTTTTTGGCTTTGGGGGTCTTAGGAATACCATTGCTCTGCCTCTTCTTCGGTTGTGGATTTTCCTTTTTAACCCCTGGGCTTGGCTCTTCAATCCTGCCAATCCTATCATCCCTCAACGAGTCAGGCATCTGTAACATTTGCATATTGTGGGCTCCAGAACTTTCCGGAAGCATTGCATAATTATGATTTGGAGGCAACATGTTGAAAAACTTCTCTCTTGGGTTCATCCAACTGTCCCTTGCATAATTGTATTGGAGAGGCGCGTCCGAAACAACAGAATCCCTAGGATGATAAGCTCCATTGGGAGCTACCAGAATGGTTGGATCACGCCCGGGCAGGAAAGGTTTCGTATCTCGCTCGGCCATGGTTGACATGAGCTGTAGATTGAGGTGTCCTTTGCAGGATGGTTCATAATAACCCCAATTACGCATGTTCAGCGCATCATCGTCCATGATGACTATACAGTTCAGAGAAAAACAAAGAAAAGTTTCATTTTCAATGCATTTTCAGGGTAAAAGCTCAAACCGGCGAGCGCTCAAGCAACGAATGTAACAGGAGAACACGTAGAAAGCCACTAGATTTAACAAGACCCCAAAAGGAAACACACGAATATAAGCAGCATCCTCGGAAGTCCCAAGAAATTATATACATAAAAGATAGAACTGGTCTTAGGACAAAAAGATGCTCCAATTGCTTGGTACCCATCGAATTAAACACAGAAAGAAAACCAGTTATCCAACAGCAAATCTAAAATGCGCTACATGTCTCGAGATCAAACAGATCAACCAACCAAACGCTTCCCAATCTCTCCGGACAGAACAACGAAGCTAAACATGCTTCGATCCAACACAACAGCAGGGGATTTTGAGGAATTCAAAATCCCCATCCGATCCCGTCTCCTACATTTCTTCCTCGCGATCTCGTTACAGATCAAAGAACCAATAGCTAAAAGGGGGCAAATTCAGAGATTCGGAAATTAGGGATTTTGACGCCAGATCTGAAAATCCCGATGACGGAATTAGCAAACCCAGGTGCCCATTTAAGCTCAAACGGGGCGTCATGCATGGAGATACAAAGGAGGAACAACAGTACAAGGACCCATCTATTGAAAATTATGGAGAGAGAGTAGTGAGGGAGACAGAGACAGAGGGAGAAAGAGAAAGAGGAGAGAGGAGAGAGAAAACTTACTTGGGTGGGTGTAAACGGCTCCTTTAGGGTTTGCGCTTCTGGAGAGAGAGAGAGAGAGGAGAGAGGAGAGAGGAGAGAGAAACCAATGAGAGAGAGAGAGACAGAGAAAGAGAAAGAGAAAGAGATAGAGAAAGAGAAAGAGAGAGAGATGGCAGGAGAGAGAAAGCCCTAACAATTGAGAGAGAAAGGAAGAACCTAAAATTGGCGTACGTATCTATCAAGAAAATAATATTTATTTCTATTCTTAAATTTAAAGTGAGACAGAGAGAGAGAGAGAGAGAGGAAAAAGAAAGAGTTAGCAAAAATCTAAGGCATATCTACATTGTAGGGCAGATGCCCATGTGACCATCTCAAGGGTTTCAACCTTATCCTCTTGTTGCCCAGAGGAGCCCACCTCCCCTGTTTCATTCTTTCCCCCACTTTCATGTGCAGATTAGTGAATCCAAAACCTTCTGTAAAGCATATTTTATTATATATTTAAATCTATGCTTTGCTGATCATTATAATGTAATCTCTAGGTGTTGCCGCACCTGTTAATTCCTGATCTAAATTTATAGCCATATATAGAACTTGATAAGATATGATATGAAATGTAGGAATTTTGATATATCTTATCCATTATTTTGTATGAATGGCATATGATGTAAATGAATTAGAAAATTAAGATGATAAGAATTTCTCATGATTCATTTTCTAAAGAAATTACAAATGCATAAACATAGATAACCTCCATCAATTAATTCATAATCAAGATACAATTTACAAATCATAGAAAAGGAGTTCATTGTAGCACTCTAGAGCCACAAGTTCGATTATGATAGGAAATGAAAATGGGCTACAACAATATTGGCAAGGTAAATCAACCAATGTATGCCAACTCTAATAAAAGAGAGAGAAATGATTATTTAACTTTGTAATTCCAAAAAGAAAATTGTGTTTTGACTCTCTTAGCACTTCATGAAAATTTAACATGAACCACAGAGTTACGAAAAAGGAGTTGAGACTTTTTTTTCTCCTTTCACTAGGATTTTGGGCTGGCCTCGCTAGACCTAGACTTGAGCACTGGGAACTTGGGTCCCAAGTAAGAGCATAGGCACCAATTCGAGGTCCACAAAGGCCAAGCCCAAGGCCCTGATTCTCATGCTTGAATTATTGGCACTTGAGCCTTGGTCCACGAAAGCCGAGTGCGGGACCCAAGTGCACAAGCTTAGGCTTAGGTCCATAGAGACCTGCTGAGAACTTGGTGCTCGGCTCAAGACGCTAGTGCCCATGCCTAGGTGCTTGACGACAAGGTCCATTGATTTCGCGCTGGGGACTCCATTGCTCGTGCTTGGATCACCGATGCCCGAGCTTGAGACCCTAATTCCCATGCTTGAATCCCTAAAACAGTAAGGTCTAGAATCGTGACCTCAATGGACCCAAACTTGGGTGCAAGGGATCCAAGCATGAGCACTGGGGTGTTGAGCCCAACCTTGGTAGGCCCAAGCTCAACCTTGATGGGTCTAGGCTTGGGCGTTGGAGACCTGGGCATGGGCATTGAGGTCTTGGGCTCATTGGACCTAGCTCAAGTGCAAGGGATTTAGGCATAGGCATTGGGGTCTCGAGTTCGGCCTTGATGGACTAGAGCCCTATCTCTATGTACCCAAGCACTGAAGCCTTGGGCCCAACCTCAATGGATTGGCACTTGGATGCCAAGGACTTGATCCTAGACGCCAAAGATTCCGAAATGAGCATTGGGGCTTCCGAGCTCAAGTGCAAAGTTTTTAGTCTAAGCGCAGATATTTAATCATATTTTGGAGAATGATTTCTAGTCTTTTAATGATGAAATTATTTTCCTTGAATTTAAGCAGAAAAATATTTTCTGTTGATTGGAAAAATATTTTACCTTGAATCATTTTTCTAAGCGATTCAAACGTTGAAAATGACAAAAATGGTTTCTTTAAAAATATCCTCCTGAAACGAACGGAGCCATGAGTTAACAGATCTTATATTACATCAGCAATCTTTATTTCATTATATATAAATTATCAACAATTCCATTAAATTACCAACTCATATCATCATAATTTACTTGCGTGTTAAAGTCACCAACCTTTAAAGAAATAACCAACCTTACTTCGAATGAGCTATCAACTTTTCTCTGATGATGTTACCGATTAGTTTTAAGTTAGCGATTTTATGTGAGTCACTGACCAACATTTATTCAATCGATGTCAGATTATTAAGTCTTGTAATAACTTAACCAATTTTGTTGAAGGTTTTCACTCGTGTATGAAATTACCAGTTTTATTTCGGATAAAGTTACAAAACAATTTTTTTTAAGGTTAAATAATCTAGTTGAGCCGCTTGGCACCAATTATTTCAACTATTTACTCAATTTTATTTTATTTTTTGTGTAAGTTGCCAACTTTTCGTGTGGCATGCAAATTTTTTTGAGTTACTTATCAACTTTATTTTTTTGCTGACGAAGTTTTAACTATTTTAAGGTTGCCGACTCTTATTGGAATGGCTTACCAACACTTATTTGATCAATCCCAAATAATGAAACTCTCTTTGGTACTAACTAAGGCACCATATCAACATCATATATGGAGGCTTTCTTCTATTTAATGATACCATGTGAACAATTATAGGTGATGGTAATAATAGGTCACAAAATAACTTGGCTTCATATCAAAAGAATTAAGAGGACTCGATTGGACAAATCAAGAGAGGGAACTAATAGAACCGAAAAAAGTTTGCAACCTTATCTTTCAATGTACGTACCCACCAATCCCAAAAACAATTGCACGTTCCATTTCTTATTTCTTTATCACACTATCAAATGACCAACCGAGGAGGGAGCTGGTGGGAACATATAGGAAGAACACATGATGTGCATCTATGTTAATTTTGCCTTCTCAAGTTATTTTGTTTGACGGAAAGTCAATGATTTAGAAATTATTTTTCTAATTTTGATCATTTATATCTCTTAAGAAAGGAGTCGAAAAAATTCTTGGTATCCACAAAAATATTTAAGCATGAGTTGTTGTTAATAGCGAAAGTATTTTTCATTAAATTTCTTTTATAAATGATAACTAACTATTAAAGTTAGGAAAATCTTTTTCAAATCGTTGATTTTGAAACAATCAGAACCTTAAATTGGTGTGAGAATCAATCAAGCAAACTACTCCTCTGTTCCTTTTATATGCTCTAAGTATCGGCTTGTGGAGCATCTAGGCAGCAACTCTCTCTTGGTCCAAACTATTCAAGCGGTCATTATGGCACTGTTTTGTAACCATCCAAACAGTGCATAATTCTGATTTTTTGTTCCCGGGATTAGTTTGGGAACAGAATCTCGTTTGGTAAAATTTTTGTTCCCAAGAACAAATTTCTATTTTTTTGTTCCTGGAAGTAGATTTGGAACAAAATCAAGAATAAAAAAAAAAGTTGATTATTGTTCCGAGAACAAATCTAAGAATCAAAACCAACTCTTCTTCTTCCCTTTTCTCTTCTTCTTCTTCTTCTTCTTCTTCTCTTTTCTTCTTCTTCATTGACCGCCATCCCACAGTTGCTGTTCGGCGCTATCTGCTGCCGTACGCCACCGTCGCCGGTCACAAGCAACCAGTTTGGCGAGCTCGCCAAAGGCAAGCCTAGCTACCGATAAGGCCCGCCTGGCCATCGGCGAGGCCGAGCCTCACCGGGGCTGGGCAAGCCTCGCGATTTGGCGAGGCGGGCCTCGCCCAAGCCCAACGAGGCTTGCCCAGCCCCATCGGTGGCCAGGTAGGCCTCGCCCAGCTACCGGCAAGGCTCGGCCGACGAGGGCCGACAACACTCGGCGACCGGCCACAAGAAGAAGAAGAAGAAGAAGAAGAAAAAAAAAAAAAAAAAGGAAAAAGTAAAAATGATTATTTAAAAATTAAAAGAAATTGATTTGGAATAGAATCAATGAACACGGTACCAAACGCAATTCTATTATAAAATCAGAAATTTTGGACGATTACCAAACGGCTTTAAAATGCTTAGAAATTGTTCCTGGAATAAAATAAAAATAATCATTTCTAATCGAATTTGTTCTCCTAACGTAATCGTTACCAAACATGCCTTATGCTTCCCACTCATGTGACACACGAATTATTACATGACAGAACCCAACCCTTTTTCCATGAACTTGACTACATAACTCCCTGTTGAATCACTGTTTACCTACAAATTTTTATTTGTACAATTGAGTCATCTAACTTACTTATTTTACGAGATTAAATAATTGTGTACTTTATTTTAGAACACACTTAAACTTTGAGATGACACCTTGATGTAAATTAGTAATAAAAGTTGTTTAGCATCGCGCAATTATTCTGATCAAGTCGCCGGACCATTATTTTATTAAATCGAGTTCTTTGTGTAACTTTCATGATCAATCACTTCTGCCTCGAAATCAAGTTAATTGGATCTAGCAAGAATCTGATGGAAAGCTCAAATGTGCTGTTCGTGTTGAGAAATCTCATAATTTAAGAGCTTGGGTATGGGCTTCACCTTCAAGTATTCCAGTCTCACGCATTAGAAGATAGTACCCGGTGGCAAAATGCTTTTCACGTGATCTTGTCGACTCCACATTGCTCTAATTGACTGGACTTGTGGAGAGAGACTAAAAAAGTTATGTAAGTTGAAGAACTTGATTAGATAAACTAAAAGTTTAAAGATCAGATAAAAGTTTTACTAACTCAGTGATCAAAAGTGAAATTTTGCCAAGGTAAGACAAGAAAAAAAGAACCTTTTGTGGCAAGAAGATCCTAAATTGGGCTTTACCAAGCAATAATGGGCCCAGAAGTTCAGTCTCTCCCACTTTTAGAAAAACTCTTCATTTCTGAATACGAGAAAGTTACTTGGCTGGCCAATTCATTTATCCAAAAAGAGGGAGAGTAGAGATGAGATTGTACTCACAGGAGTCAATGACGGGTGCGTTTGGGAGTAACTTCTCAAGGCTACTTTGAAGCCTCAAAGATCTTTGGGTCAAGAATAGGGTGTTTGGCAAAAAAATTTGAAGCTCATTTGCAAAATGTCAGCCTTCACAAGGCTGAAAGCCCAAGGCAGTTTGGGGGCTGCCTTGGGCTTTCAGCATGCCAAGAATGCTGAGCTGAGGGGCTAAAAAAAAATTTTATTCCCAAATTATTCTCGTTGGTTTTTCGTTTTTTCGGTTTTGCCCTCACTATTCATGGTCTTTTTCTTCTTCTTCCTCGAGCGATTGCCGGCGAAGGGCAGGTAGTCACTGGCAATCGTCGCCCAGACGACTGTCGTCGGGGGGTGGCGCAACCAACGCTGGGGGGTGGCGCGACCGCCACGCCATTTGGGTCGTGGCAAGGTCTGGGTTACCGTGACCCAGATTTGGAGCGGTAGGGTCGCGGGAGGACCTTGCCACCCCGATTTGGGTTACGCGACCTCGCCGCCCCCTGGATCTGGGTCGCGGCGGCGTCGCACGACCTCCTGCGACCTCGCCGCTCTAGATCCGAGGGCGGCGAGGTCCTCCCGCGACCTCGACGCCTCGGCCTCGGATCTAGGTCGCGGTGGGGTCGCCAAAGGTCGAGGTGGCGTCATGTGATCTTGCCGCCCCGGATCCTAGGTCCACCACCGAAGGTCGCGGCGGCGTCGTGCGACCTTGGGCAGCTTTTGCCGGTGGTCTTTAAGGGTCGGCGAGGTCGCCGAAGGTCGCCCGACCCCGAGTGACCTTTGCCGGTGGTCTTCGGGGGTCACTCGACCCTGGGCAGCCCTCCCCAATCGTCTCTGGGGCTACTTGAGTCGAATGTCGGCCGTCGGTGACAAATTTCGATTGCCGGCAATCGCTTGCCCTTGCCGGTCAATTTTTTTTATTTTTCTTTTGATAATTTTGTTTTATCATAAAAATCCTTTGTAAATGTAATTCCTCCAAACACCATTTTGTTCAAAGATACTTTACAAATGCCTTTCAAATTACAATTTACCAAACATAGTTTGCATTTTGGAAAACACCTTTAACTCAAAAATTTTTACATTTTCCTAAAGATTTTCCCCAAAAGCCTTTCCAAACGCACCCGACGTTGGAGATGAACGAAAGCTCATATCACCCACCAACGGAAGTATATCTTCTGTAATTGATTTGAATCTTGGTTTAATTTTTTTTTTTTTTTTTTGGTGTAGGTTTAACCACAGTGATATTATCCATGAACCATTTTGGATAAATATATATATATTAAGTATCAACGTGTACAATAAATAGTATTTTCTTCATTAACTAGACGTTTATTAGCACATATAAGAATCAATGTACTCTAAGCGGCCATCACAGACGTCCATTTGCAATTTGTCAAGTAACATCCAAAGCAAAGCATTCTCTCTCATTTCTTTTCAAACTTTCTAGTTCAACCGATCGACGAAATAGGACACACAGAAGAAGGGGCTGATCAATTACTCATATTCATGCATTTCCAAAATCAATTACAAAATAACACAAATCCTCTATGAATGATAGCAACAACAAATAAGGCAAGAAAGGAGAAGTTGGGTGAAAATTGGTGAAACCAAGACGCTCCATAGGAGAAGATGGATTGATACTCAATCGAGCTTTGGAAGGGGCAATTACAGGTGCTTGCCGAGATTCAACCGGTTGTCTCAATGCAGGGTTTGCAAAATCAATGAGAGCATCCTTTGCTGTTTGCATTGAAGCATGAACCCTAATAGAAACTCTTTCGTACTTGGAAACTCACTTTTGATATGAGAAGCATGATCAATTAATTATTTAAGATACAATTGATATATCAATTTGTCAATACATTTTGGGAGCTTATCAGAGTCCTTGGAATGTTTGAGCCACGGTTGAGGACTTCAATTTCATTCAAGTGACTCACTATTCACGATAGGCTTGGGTAATTAGATTGCCAAAGCTCAACATAATTATGCCATTCCTTCTAATTGGTTGTCTAAATCCCCCAGCCCCTATGGGATTTTTTTTCTTTTTATGTTTAGAAGCCCATCACCATGTTTTAATAGTGGTGTTTAATAATTGAAGCAAATTTTTCGACAAAGAACATAAAGGGGCCGCATAGTTTGGAGTAGGAAACTTTTCTTTTCGTGATTTGATTGGTTAGCAGGCCACGTTTCGGCTCCCCCAGAAAGAGGAAAGATATGCCCTTGAAGTTTGGAGAAATAACATCCATGTACCCATCAACATGTATGGCCCCAGATACGCAACGCGAACCGAGGTGATCGACAAACTGGCGGCCCACCTTGGCCCAGAAGGTAAATGAGTGAGCTTGGCAACATCCTTACATGAGAAAAGCTCCGGCTGCCCAAGTTGGGCCCGGGCCCGGGCCCGACCTAGTCCGGTCCGATCTGATCCCGTGGAATGCTCACCTCTAATGTAAGGATAGTCCAATCGCATTCGCCATGACTGTAACTACACGGCCAGTACTAGTCGCAACCTAGGTAAAGAAATTGTCCTAAAGCTAGAGCCACATCTCTCCTCCTAACAAGTTGCAATCTCCACGAGGCCCACTCGCTCTATGACATCACAGCCGTATTCGGTGCCGAGAGGCTCGTACATTGGACAGGTCTTACAATCGGGGCATATTTGTCTCTGACAAAGCCCAAAAACACACCATATTTTCCCCAAATCCTCCCTCTGTACCTGTCCTAACACCCAATTATCCTTCTAATTTCTGGCACTGTTCTGGACCATTCCTCCCAATTTTTTCTTTTCTCATCATTTCGTCCTTGTCTATAATATCTTCACTCTCCAATTTTTCAATTCCTTCGATGCTCCCTATTTCGTTCAAACTTTGCATTATGAGGCAATTGGCAGTGCACGTTTTGCTTTTCAGAAACCTCTGACAGTATCCACCAAACAAATTTTGTCAGCTCGACCTAGCCCCCCTCTCTCTCTCTGTGTGGCTCAACCCCACAAACAAATTCCTCTAGGAAAACGAGAAAAAATGAAAGTTCCATGAAAGGAGGGGAATGAAAGAAACAAACAACGAGTGATCTAATCAAGCAGACAAGCGGACAAAGTTTAATGTTAAAAATGCCCCAAAAAGCGAGTGCAAGAGATTGGGTCGCGTCTTTGCATGGGATTCTGGGTCCTACTTTTGGGAGATGTTGTTTACTCGGATGAAGCGGCCAAGATGTAGCTCACCAGCTCGCCAGTGCAGGAGCGCAACCCGCAGGGGCCATTGATTTGGCTCTGCCCACCATGGAATAATGGAGAGGTTCATCATTGAAGTTCACCATTTGGACACGTCTCCCAAGCTTATAGTACCTGCTTAGTTCAAACGAGGAAGTATCGAACCTAACTATCATACTATCTAAGCATTGTGGAGTCAATCATATTCTAACAAAGTATTTACGTGTCCTGCCCAAAGGAAAACACAATTTATACTGTAAATATCATAAATTTCCTCAGTTGTCAATTACATAGGACGGTAGAGTAATATAGGATATAATTTTTTCCATGAACACACAAACAAAAAGGATTGGACAATAGCTCAGTGATTTGTTAGGATGAGGCAAAAGTCCATAAAACTCGCCACCCAATTTGGCTACTCCTGTTTTCTATATCTTTTCGAAAAGTCAGACTAACTTCACTGATCGCATCCTCCTATCCACCCATAAATATCATGACACGCCCTCATAACGGCCTCTAAGAAGCTATCAATTCACACTCGTAATCCGCACTCTCTATAAGTGTAGTGTAGTACCAACTTGGCAATCTCTCATAGCTGTTCAAAGGGAGTTCATATCAAAACCAAACTTGAGAAATTGTTTCACCACTTCTCCTGAGATGAATCAAAGTATCTACACCCTCGCGCCATTTAAGAGAAACCAACAAATTTGCACCATGTGCAATGCTCAAACATTTGATTTCCTTAAAGTCAACATCAAGATCTTAGATGCTTTCATCAACTTCTGAAACTCCCCATCTATGACTTTTCAAGTTGAGACTTTCAACGGAAAGGAGTATCTCCATTAATTAATAGGAGAGTAAAAGGGTTAGGATCTAATGCAGCTAGTCAAATTGACTAAAACAGCCCCATTCTATAAGAAATTTTTTCACAAAACCCTAGAAAGGACTAGCCTCGAAGCTGTCATGTCACATTTATGACATCATGGTCGAGCCTTGGTGAGTGGCTTTTTGTCTAGCTAATTGCCCCGGAGCGGGTAATTATGTACTTCTCTAGTTCTCAATATTCGGTATGGAGAGATGCCCAAGGAGAAGTCCTGTCGTTTAACAGTAGGGGCTTAGCTTTGAAGAGTCCCTCTGGTCG
Organism: Eucalyptus microcorys; assembly: GCA_014182515.1. NCBI lineage: Eukaryota > Viridiplantae > Streptophyta > Magnoliopsida > Myrtales > Myrtaceae > Eucalyptus > Eucalyptus microcorys. The sequence continues at coordinate 27,882,757 of CM024568.1, read as the reverse complement.
GGCCTCCACTCGACACAAGGCATCATCAAGCTCCATGGATGACGCAGCTTCATTGGCATTTCATGGCTTATTTGCACAACAATACCCCGCTCCATTGTGGTCCAAAATCACCGACAATATTTGTTGAAAACATCTTATCTTGCTTTTTTACAAAATGTGAAAGTCGAAATTCATACTTGAAATTAATTGTCTCTACTTTAATCTCCCTTGAAAATATAGGGATTCGAACATTCAATATCTCATTCTCTACTTTACTTAATAATAAAATTTATATGTGATTTCCCTACACTTATTGACTAAGGTTTTTTGTTTTGACTCTATAATATGATATTAGAGTTAGATTCGTTCTATTTTGAGTGTGCATCAAGTCTTGTTAGAGTAAATTTTATGTGACATTTATGATTTGACTTGCATGTGAGAGGGGTGTTGAAAAAATCACACATCACTCATGACAATTGAGTTTTTATATACTATAGTTCAAGTTTTGAAGTTAGAACTTTCTAACGATATTCGATATTTGAGGCTTGGGGATTATAGAAATCGGAAGACCACGGAGCGAAAGTCTTCCTATTTTTAAAGCTGAGACCATGTGGATTGGACAGGACTTGGAAGAAGCAAGAGTATCGGTTGTCTCTTTATCCACGTGGAATACCAGAAGATTGATTTTTTCGATGTTTAAAAAGGTTGAAGATAGCTAGACTTTATCCCAAAGTCAAGCATTATAGAAGAGCAAATGGGGACCTAAACAAATATAATAATAATTTATCGAGATTTGGAATCCTAAACACCCGGGGAAGATGATGGCAGGTGATGCCACCTTCACGTGCCACAGAAACCACGTCTTAATAATCCATTAATCCATCCATTCTTTCCAACTCACCAGCAAATGGAATCATATCTCTCTCTCTCTCTCTCTCCCTCTCTATCTCTCTCATAGTGTCATCATGAATCTTAAATAAAAAAATCGGGGCAAAATTTATTATGATCTTGAAGAATCCACCTCCAATATTTTTAAATTGAGACAAAAGCACTAGACCTATCAAAATGGATTATAAGTATATTTCTCAACTCATGTATGATGGGCTAATAATATTATTTATATTCAATAAATTCATCATAAATGAGTTTAGAATGGTAGAGCCCAACATAATAGTTAGATCCAATTTACCTCTACAACTCTCTCTCTTCATTTTCTTTTGCCCTCATTTGATTTTGTGAACGCCACTCTACACTCTCATCTCAATGTAGGCATATGTTTTCTTATATAAGTATTTTTAGCAAATATGAATTAGGTCGGATATAAGTCGGATATGAATCGGGTCGAACATGAGTTATTATATTTGTATTATTTGGAAATGGATCTATTTGCCGGAAGAGCAGGTCCCTTCTTCGGCCATTCTTTGGTTTCGTCGTCTCAAGCTATCTGAACGAGAACTGGAGCATCATGTAGGCGGACGAGACTACTCTTTCCCGAGAGAACGGAGCTTTGCTCCTTCAGCTCTCTCGAGCTCTATGGCTTCTCCATGCACGCGTACACAGCAAGCAGAACATGGAGATTTTTTTATTTTATTTTATTTTATATTTTACTGTTATTATTTTTCTTTTGCCCTTTTGCTCATCACTCGTGGAAACACGAAATAAACCCCCCCGAACACGTAATACTTCTCCTCTTCCGTTACAAGACCAAACTCACCTTCCAATTTCTCTGACTTTCTCAGATCCACGCCTAACCAAAAGCTCTTCTTCCAGTTTTCTATCCTAAAGTCGTGATTTTTCGGCTTCTTTCATTTTATTTACAGCAGTATATCGACTCTTCTTACATCATAGTTGAATGCTGGCGAACAACATAGAGAAGATTTGTTTCTTTTGAGAGAGAGTTTTCCCCAACTTTAATGTCGTTTTGTTCGCTTTGCAACGTTGGATGAAGAATTTTCTATGTTGGACCTCAAATTTGTTTTTATATAAAAAAGCTACTTCAGATTTATAATTTAATTTAAAATTCTCCATAAGACCAATGGTCAGAATTTGTCGTTGCAAGCACTAAAACAATTGTTTTTCTTCCGACGTGGTATTGAATTGATTGTTTGAAAAGTTTTAGTACTGAAATAAACATCGTACGAAAATTATTCACACTTTTACCATCTTTTTTCCCATGCAATACAAAGTGTAAGCTCCAAATGAATTGTCTAAAGGCTATCTCAATTCTTCCGTGACACTAGTCGCTATGTAATATTTGGCCACATATGAGAATAGTCGCTATAATTGGTCACATGCGAGGATAGACTCATTCATAGGCCTAGCAACTCTCTTGGGGCTATCTTAGATCGAAAAGTGCAATACGTGCGGCTTGAGAATTTGCTCTACATTGAATAGCACATCTAGCTAGAGTCAGTTTGTGGCATGCTTGTTTCAATGAACTAGCACATAATCAAGAATATCACTTGCGGTGATGTCGACACCATCATGTGGCATTAAAAGAGGTTTGGGACTAGCGATTGAGAAAGGAGAGGGCACAAATGAAAGGAGAGTGGCCCATTCCCTATCGTTTCATGTCGTGCACTGCCTCAATATTACCACAATTATTCAGCATAAAAAGGACTTAAGAACACCATTCCCGTGTTCGTCAAGGCATCTTCAATTTAGAGTAACCTTGGAGGCAATATGCATCATGCTAGTCTAAAGTTTCACGAGACAGATGAGGATAGAGTAATTATTTATTCACACATTTATAGATTATTTGAGCTGAGTTATTCAAATACCTTTGTAAAAATACAAAAAAAAAATGAAACAATTTATGATATTTTTATAAATGAAAATGACTTTTGATATTTCGATCCATCTTTTACAAAAGCGGCTTCCCAAACATTAATGAAAAGTTTAGCCAGTGCCATCGCCAAACTCCAACAGCTCCTTTATCGTCAGTCAACGAAAGACAACATCGTTAAGTTTCCTATCCGACCCTCCTTTGCTTTTTATAAGAGCGATTAGATCAAGGACGAGATGAACAAAGACAAAAAGTGGAAAATAACAAAGGGGAAGGGGAGGGGGTGGTGAAGGGAGACGTCACGTGAGGAGGGGGCGCGAGCTCACGTGCGGCGGAGGCCCCGGGCCTGCATTTATTCATGCAAAACGTATCACAGCGCCACGATGATGAACGGTGACTGTTTGTTTCTAAAGGTATGGGAAGGGGATGTTCTCTTGTTTCTGTCCAAACGCTCGCGTTGGGTTTGCGTGGCTCGAAGTTTGAAGCAACGTGATTGGGTCAGAGGCAGTTATCTCTCTCTAGCTTCTCTCTCTAGCTTCTCTGTCATCTGAACAGGAGCTTGATAAGCAAGTGTTTGGCTCAACCTCTCCTGCTGACCTACTGTGGGTGGGGGGTGGGGGTCAATTGAAAAGGGAAGGAGGAGAGGAGAGGAGGAGAAAAATAAAAAAAAAGCCCACAAAGCCAAGAAAGCTCTCACAGAAAGGAAAAGGGCTCAAAAGAAAGCTGGTTTCAGAAAGCAAAGAGCTTTTCCCTTCACGTCCTCTCTCTCTCTCTCTCTCTCTCTCTCTGTGCGCCCATTATCAGGCTTTGTGTTTCAGTAAAGCTGAGTTGAACCCACTATTCAACATAGCTCCACCACCACCACAAGAGCTCTGTGCAGGTGTGTGTGTGTGTGGGCATAAGATTTTCTCTCTCACACCAGCGCCAATCCAAATACACACAACATAAATATTAGCCCGAGACCCTCCCATATGTTCCATAACCCTCCTCCTCCCAACTCTCCTCCTTCCAACGCTGCTTGTTCTGCCGTCAACCCCTCAGAGATCAATGCCTTCTCCAACAGCAAAAGGAGGAGAAGGCCCGCAGGCACTCCAGGTAATAGGAGAAGACAAGCAACGCCAGAAAAAGATGGACCCGGATTCACCCACCAAAGCTCTCTCTTTTTCTCTCACGATACAATTCCAAATCAGATTAAATACCCGCTCGAGCAATGATCTGGACCTAATCAAGTACTTCCCCTTTTCTTTTTTCCAACAGATCCGGATGCAGAAGTGGTTTCACTGTCGCCGAAGACCCTCCTCGAGTCCGACAGGTTCGGAAGCTAAGATTATATCCCCCCGCCGCTGGCTTAGGCTCGCGGGTTATCTATGTATACCCGGGTGTCCGCCGCCTGTGTATGATGGCTTAAGATTTTTGCAGGTACGTGTGCGAGATCTGCAATCAAGGGTTCCAGAGGGATCAGAACCTGCAGATGCACCGGAGGCGGCACAAGGTGCCGTGGAAGCTGCTGAAGCGGGACCGCGGGGCGGCCGATCAGGAGCAGGCGCGGAGGAAGCGGGTCTACGTGTGCCCCGAGCCGAGCTGCCTCCACCATGATCCGTGCCACGCGCTCGGGGACCTCGTGGGGATCAAGAAGCACTTCCGCCGGAAGCACAGCAGCCACAAGCAGTGGGTCTGCGAGCGGTGCTCCAAGGGCTATGCCGTGCAGTCCGACTACAAGGCCCACCTCAAAACCTGCGGCACGCGGGGACATTCCTGCGACTGCGGCCGCGTCTTCTCCAGGTATATAATTGATCTCCGATTTATTCTTGATTTGAATTTTTGTCGTTCTTCTTGTTTTGTTTCCTGGCTTCAGGAGCTGTGCTTGTAATCAATACACGAAATGTACTTTTTCGACGATTTGTAACAGCTTAAGCTTTAAGATAAAAAAAAGGCTGCGCTCCGAGCAATTTTGCATGATGCTTTGTGGGGTTCGTCTTGGGTCATCAAAACCCTAGGGTTATGTTCATGAAGAGGAGGCAAGCATGTTGGAAGCAATTTGGATAACCCTTCCGTTTCATTTTGTTTTTTCTTCCCTACAAGCTTATAAAAATATTTGAACTTGCTGGGTTGGCTTCTGAAATTTATCATCATTGTACATTGCCTTTCTTTTTGTTTAGACAGCGAGAGTTTATTATTAGTTATTCCGAATCCAAGAATGATTTCCCAGGTACATTTGCCAGGCCAGCCTCTTGTCCCTACTTTTTCTGTTTCATTTTTATAACAATTCTTAGCCAGCCATTTGACTAATAATGAGCACTACATCACTTTTCCCAATGGCATTTCTTTTTGGTCTTAACGACACAGTCTGCTCTTTATAATTGTTTTTTTTTTTTGAAAAAAACCAATAAGCCAAAATCCCTAAGTCCAGATCAGTCATTAACGAAGACGCTCCCGTCTTGTTTCTGTTGTTTATTCCTCTAATTAATGTTGCAAACCTAGTCATCTGCCCATTTTTTTATTTGCTTGTCTCTTGTTAACCCTGCATGAACAGGTCTTGATTGTTGTTTCTTGACATGGCTCGCTACAGACATCCAAACAAAGCCAAAGCCGTATCTTGGTTCAGTCTTATGATCTTTCTTTCTGTTGTGGTCCTTTCAGGGTAGAGAGTTTCATAGAACACCAAGACTCGTGCACCGTCCGCCGGGCTCAGCCACCAGAGATGCAGGCGGCTCAGCCAGCCTGCTCGTCCCAAACTGCTTCTAGCACTAGCCCTTCAAGCGAAGCCAATTTCGGCGTTCCGCCCTCATCGTTTCCGGGGTTCCGAATGCCAAAACCAGCGGAGATCCTCTTCCTCAACTCAGACATGTACAATCCCTCAACCCCTTCTACCCACCACAACCTTGAGCTTCAGCTACTGCCGTCGTCGAGCCTGTGTGGGACGCGGAACTTGAAGGAAAAGTTCGCGGACAACCTGAAGCTTTCGATCGGCTCATTGTCCACCGATGTGAACAAGGACGAATTAGCCTTCACCAACAGATCTTCTACAATGTGGGACCATTATTACAGGCACGAACCCGAGATGTCGGAGGCCGCGAGCATGAGGGAATTTGCGAGCGAGCAAATAAAGCTGGCCGTAACCGATAAGGCGTTCGCCGAGGAGGCGAGGCAGCAGGCGAAGAGACAGGTCGAGATAGCGGAGCTCGAGCTGGCCAACGCCAAGAGGATGAGACTGCAAGCTCAGGCCGAGCTCGAACGAGCTCATCTGCTGAGAGAACAAGCCACCAAGAAGATCACCTCCACCATCATGCAGATCACTTGCCCGGCCTGCAAACAACAGTTCCAGACAACGTCTGTCGTCGCGGCAGCATGCGACGAGACCTCTCTCGCCATAAGCTACGTGTCTTCAGCTACCACGGAAGGAGAGGGAGAGTGATTATTGTGTTGAATAGGTTGAACAATAATTTTATATTTTTTTCTTTGAGCTCTAAATTAGAATGGTTTTTATTAAGTTCTACTCTGGTTGAGAAGTCCCTCCTTATTTGTGCCTTCTCTTTCCTCTTCCCCAACTAATTCATTGTTCGTCCTCAATTAATTTGCTCAGAAACAGTGTCTGACCAATGTTGTAGTGTCTTTGTTGCTTTTGGTGGTTTTCTTCTTGGAGTTATGCGAGATACAGACTAATGTACAAAATTGATGTCCTAATTGGCCTGGACTGATCGTGCGTACTTTGATACGGTGGGCGATATTCAATGCTTTGTAAATATTTATTGCTACGACTACAGTCGAAGCGACATGTTTCAGCAGTGTATGTACTTCATGGGGAGAGATCGAGATCAACCAGTTGATTCCAACATAATTGGCAAATTTAATATTATAGCCGCTCAATCACACTTCCATATAAGTGTCTTCCGATTCAAAATTAACCATGGACCCACAAGAATCCATTAAAAAAGAAGAAGAGTTTTCTCAGTCTCAACTCTCCTTGACGACGGCTCTTAATTCTCTCTGTGTCTCCCACGAGTTTTCACGCATATTAAGCACACTCATTATGCAACCAAGACCAAACTCAATAAAGGAATATTTATTTGCAAGAGACTATGAGTCCTTCGGACATCGACATGGACCTCAACTTCAATAAGAAAAATAAGTCTTGGGGAAAAGTAATTTCCCTTTTTGCATCATCCACTACTAATTGATAAAGAGCCCAATTGGGACTTTCCTAGCATGGCCTGTGTTTTCTTTCAATTAAATTATGTATTGAAATCCAAATCAATCGATTTTAGCTTCCAGCCATAATCAACATACTTCACCTTGATGAGGAGTCTAACTCCATCCTCATCGATCATGGTCTCTCCTAAGACCCTTTGGATTCCTCAACCGTTGGAGATGCCGACCAAGTCCGAACAATATTAGAACTTGGTCAATGGGATAGGCTTTGCTAACGTGTTTGCTGAAATATCTACACATGTGCACTTTCTCGATATATACGGTTCCTCATGATACAATATCACATATAAAATGTTACTTAATATATGTGTTTTATCTACTTGCGATACATATGATTTTGTTTAAAATGTAGTGCACTATGATCATTGCAGTAAACAAGAATCTTCTCCTACTGCAACCCAAGATCACTGAGCAACTCTAAAATAACTTCCTTTGTTTCCTTGATTGCCTTGGTTGTGTTTTTGATTGATGGCATAACCAGCAAAACTAAATTTGTAACTCATTAATGACCTCATCTCATCTCATCTAAGTCACCACCAAAAACTAAATCTATATAACTTGTTATACCCCTTTGCACCTATCTCTTCAGAGAAGTCAAACCAATGTTTGTTTTTGTTTTTTGTTTTTTTTTGGTGAAGTAAGAATATATTGAGTTTTAACCAAAACTATACAAAGCAGACCGGCACCAAAAACTTACACTCATAGTGACGAAACGTCAAAACGAGTGGAAGGGTGCCGACAAAAACAAACAGTCGCCAAGACAAGGCAACAGAAGGCAAGCCAAACAAAGGCAACCAGCCAGCCAAACAACGGCTCCCAACAAGAAAAAAGGACCCCAAATCTAGGAGAATCCCAACTACAACCTACGGCAACCAGCGAAACAACAGCTCCACTTGAGGGAAAACAACAACAGCGAACGTCAGCCAACCAACACAAAGCAAGCACCAAAAAAAAATCGTACGCCAGTAAGAGGCGCCCAAGCCAACCGAAGCCAAGAACCATCGAACAAACCAACAACCTGGAAATAAAATAGGAGCAGCGCCTCCCGGAACAAGTCTTACAAGGCAACCGTAGGAGCAAAAATGGAAGGGTCCAGACCCCAGCACCGTTGGATCTTCCTATTCCTGTAAGTATTTGCCACGTTGCTAAATGTCAAGGCTTTATCCTTGACAACTTTGATGAGATGTCTCTTTGTGACCAGAACCGCGACTGTCTGTTCCCTAAAGAGGATTCTGTTCCTCTCTTTCCAAATCAAGTGGCATAAAACTCCAAAGGAGAATCTAGCAATGCATTGATAAAAATCGTTGCCAGCAAGGAACTTCATTGCCCATTGAAGATTATCCGCCCAAGACCTATTCCTCCAAGGAAGGTTGCATCTCGCAGCCCAGAAGAAAGCCAAGTCGGAGGTGATGCGGCAACCAAAGAATAAATGGTCAATGGAATTAGGTATGGTATTGCAGAATGCACATCCCGCGATGTCAATTCTTCCATAAGAAAGTAAAAGAACCTAAGTGGGAAGGCGGTTCTTAACTATAAGCCAAATGTTGAATTGGTACCGCGTATAATTGCCTTGTTCCAAATAAGCGCGGCCCAGGGCACCCTGGCTTTCTTCCGTCTAATGGTCTCCCACGCAGAGGCTATCGAGAATAACCCTGATGACTTCTCCAACCAGCAAAAGCGGTCCGGTCTCTGAGAGAGAATAGGAAGAGGCAGCTCCCAAGACTCCAGCGTGGCTTTTAATGCCTAGCCAGATTCCGAGAAAAGGTTCGCCACCTTCACCTGCCTAGAAAGCCCTGAACTATAGATAAGTGTGTCTGAGAACCACAGGTTAAGGGGGTCTCTAGGGTGCCAATGGTCAAACCATAGCGATACCGTAAGGCCATCCCCAATCGTCCAACAGAAGAGATGCCAGAATTCCAACCTAAGCTAGAGGATCTTCTTCCAGGCCCACAAACAAAGAGTTGGCTTATTGGCAATCCAAAAGTTCTTCCTCTTTAAGAAGGTAGAATGGACCCATTTACACCATGATGATTCCTTGTCCAAGAACAGGATCTAGATGTGCTTAAGCATGGCTGCAGTATTACAATCCCTTAGCCTTCGAATATCGAGTCCTCCTTCCTTTTTTGGGAGACAAACATCCTCTCAAGATACTTTTGCTCCACCTTTACCAAGACTTGCGCCTTTCTATAGAAACTGCCTCAAAATCTGTTCAATGCGGTCCAAGACAGCTCTAGGAAGAAAAAAGACACTGGCCTAAAAGGCTTGAATAGAGTGGAGGACTGACCTTATAAGTTGCAACCTACCAGCGAAGGATAAGAAACGTTGAGCCCACGATTGCACCCTAGCTGTGATGTGACTGACAATGGCACAGCAATCTGCTTTACCAAGCCCCAATGTGATGATGGGAACTCCCAAGTATCGGACCGGAAGACTCCTAATATGGAAACCAAAAGCAAGAGCAATCTAGTTCCGAGAGGATGCGGTCCCGCCCGCAAGGAATATCTCGCTTTTGTCATTGTTTGGCTTTAGCCCGCTTCAATCCGAGAAGGTGTCTAGACCTTTCTTGAGAAGAGAAACCGACACCATCTCCGCTTCACAAAACAAGAAGACATCATCGGCAAAGAAAAGGTAAGACAAGGACGAACCTTTACATCTCCAATAGAATTTGAACTCTGGATTCCTCAAGAGCTTGTACAACATCCTCGAGAAAACCTCCATCACCAAAGTAAATAAATAAGGAGATATGGGATCCCCTTATCTCAAACCACAACCACTGGGAAAGAATCCATGGAGCTCTCCATTTAAAGCAATAGAGAATTTGGGCGTCCTCACACATGTCATAATGAGCCGGGTCATATGGTCAGGAAAGCCAAAGGCGTAGAGCACCAGCTCCAAAAAATCCCAGTCATGGTGTCATAAGCCTTTTGGAAGTCCATATTGACTGCACACTTGGGCATGTAAGGGTCGAGGTGGAAGCTAGCAAACAGCTCTTGGGCCAGGAGGATATTGTCCCTAATCCGCTGGCCTTTAACAAAAGCACTCTGAGGAGGACTAATGACCTCTTGTAGAATAGTTGCCACTCTATTGGCCAACACCTTAGTGATGCATTTATAAATCGTATTGTAACAGACAATAGGCCTATAGTCAGAAAGCGCAAACGCATTGGGTTTTTTTGGGACCAACACCAAGATGTTGTTTATTTCTCATAACAACCTCCTAGAGATAAAGAAATCATTCACCGCTTCAATGACCGATGGGCCTACCACCTCCCAATTGAGTTTAAAAAATTCTACATTAAAACCATCTGGCCAGGTGCCTTCCCTCGAGCTAAGGAAAACAAAGTATCATTTATCTCTAAATCAGACACTAGTCGAGATAGGGATCTAACCTGATCATCATGCAAAGGGTGCTGGATGACCTCCTAGATGTCCTGAACCGACGGCTTCACAGGTTGATCTTGAGGCGCCAACAACTCCTGATAATAGGTAACAAATAGCTGCTGTACCAAGAGGGGATCCATGACTAGGGTGCCAGAAGAATCCTCGACCAATAGAATTCTATTCACCAACTGTCTTCTATTGACCGAAAGATGGAAATATATCGTGTTTCGGTTACCTTCTTCAAGCCATCTAATTCTGGACTTTTGCCTATAAAAGGACTCTTCTTGACCTCGCAACTCCATAAAGGCCTGCCTCTGAGTCTTCTCCAGATCAGCAAGTGAAGAGTTATTCAGGTTGTGAAGGAGGCTAACCTGAGTGGCCCAAAGAGCTTCTCCCACTTTAGTTGTTCAGTCGGATATATTTGAAAAAGAGTCCATGTTAAGCCGCTTAAGGTGACCTTTAAGGGCTTTCAACTTGCATACAAGCCTAAACATCGAGACTCCCTCTCCCGGGTCCTCCCACACCCGGGCTATGATCGAGTGAAAAGCCAAATGTTTCTTCCTAAAGTTAAGAAACTTAAAAGGTCTCCTACGGTGAACATGATTTAAAATCCTAACAACCATAGGTGAGTGGTCAGAAATGCCAGGCGCAAGAAATGTGGCTTCAGAGTAGGAGAAAACCTGGCTCCATTTAGAGTTCACAAGGACCTTGTCTATCTTTCTTAGTTTCCGAACGGGACCGCCCGATGTAGACCAGGTGAATCGGAACCCCACATACCTCAGGTCAACCAAGTCAGTCTGGGAAAGACACTGACTAAACTCATCAAAGTATGGGATCCAAGCACTAGAGCTACCAATCCGGTCCGACGGGTCCTTAATTGCATTGAAATCCCCGGCCACTAGCCAAGCTGAGTTTTGCAAAGAAGAATTCCACTGGATAAGGTCCGCCTAAAGCGGGCGACGAGAGATGAACGTATGCTCGCCATAAACAATAGAAACACAACAAACCAGCTCGGTTGTAAGACATCTTAGGTTGCCATGAATTGCTTGCACATTACTTGCTAAGACATCGAAACTGACCATGGAAGGATCCCAACCAACCCAAATCATTTCCCTATGGGAATGTTCATAGTTAGCACTCCAACACCAACTCCTTAAAAGCTTCAAGGAAATGGAATGAAAGAGAGATTCCGGGACTTTAGTCTCCAAAAAACCAACAAAACTCAGACTATTAGAGGACACAAGATGCCTAGCTTCCGCCTGTCTGATGGGATCAACGAGACCCCTAATATTCCAAAAACCAATGTACATATATATACAAAAGAGAGAGGAAGGGGCCTACCTTTGCTTGGTAGACCGCCGACAGCTACCCACCGGCTTGGGAGGATTAACAATAGGCTGAGCTGGGCAGGAACTCATAACCTTCTCCTATCTTAACATATACTTCCGGCTAGTATAAATGGCTTTTGGAGAGGAAGGGCCAAGGGCCTCCTTGCCCACCTCATCCGAGCTACTAACATGGCTAAGAGAGCCATCCGATTCTGCCTTAGAGGAGGACGAGGCCAAAGAAGGAGAGATGCCCGCAGGGTCAACTGAATGAGCAGTCAAGGCGCTGGCTTGAGGCTCCCCCTGCGGAGGTTGGTCCATAACTCATTGATTTAAGCCTTTGAGTGAAAGTAGATCCAATTAGATATATTGATGAGCTCGAATTTGGGCTCCCTCTTAGCCATCTTTCTAGGTAAAGGCATCAGACTTCTGCTGCACACTCCCAACAAATGATATTGGAGTCCATGGTTGTAGTTTTCGATCAAGTGGGCACCCAGGTGTAGCATTGCGAGCCTATAGGAAATTGATGTAGAATGATGCCTAAATTAAGGAGTGAAACTAAAATTGAGCTCACACGTGAGTGAAAGATTGTTTGGATGCATATGTGAGTGAGTTGTGTTAGAGAAATTTCATATTGGAGAATTGATATCTTATAAAGTAGTTAATATATCCTAATTGGATCATAGCTCATTGTATTAAGTTTTTGAGTGAATGTGAGTCCAATTGGATATATAAATGTGATCAGATTTATGCTCTTTCTTGGCGATCTTCCTATGTGAATGTATTAGACTTCTACTACACACTGCCAACATCTTTATGTTTGGGCAGTTCCTTGTAATGTGCCTTTCAATCTGACAGCCGTAGCATTTTAATAGCTTTCTCCTCACTTTAGACTTCGTTCTAGATGTGTGTCTATTTTTAAAACCTCTCTCTAAGTTCTTAACTTCAACCATCAAACCCTTGGCGCCACTTCTATGACCATGTCCTGCTGCTTCTTTTAGCATTCTTTCAAGAATCTCCACAATTATAATCTCATTCCCTCTCATCAGAAAATCATGAAAGTGCTCCTAAGAATTGGGCGAGGAATAAAGCAACATCATAGCTTAATCATTGATAAGATATTCTCTCATCCCCATTCTTCAAGTCATCAAACTCATTAAGGCGATCTTGGGTTGACGTTCCCTCCACCATCTTGAATGGAAGAAACATTGGATAAGGGAAAGTTTCTTCAAGAGCGATTTCCACATATGTAGCTCTTCAAGTTTTGACCAAACTATAACTGTGCTCATCTTATTGGCCACTTCAACCAAATCATCACCTCCTTGATTCGGTATAATAATACTCCTAGCCTTTTGTAATATATCATCATTTTCTTGCGCTTTTTTAATCTGGGGAAACTTATCATCTTACGCCAATGTTAAGTCCAAAGCCCGTGTCTCTAAATACACCCGAATTTTAATGCACCACAAATTAATATTATTTCCGCCATTAAATTTCTCCAACTCAATCTTCGTAGAAGCTATAGCAATAGTTGTCGGCTAGAAACATTCCAAGAACAATCAATCAACAATAACCTTAGGCTCTAATACCAGTTTATTTCATGAACCAATGAAATGTCTTGTGTTGCAAAAATAAAACATGAGCACGATGGATTTACATGGTTTGGCGGTGTGCCTACTCCATAGAGAGAGATTGATGAGATGGTTTCACTATAATCGGCAAGGATTAGATTGAAATTGCTTAATTATACTCATTCATAAGTGTTTTGCAATCCTATTTTCAAGATCTAAACCTACAAGAATCAATAAGAAAAGAAAAGAAAAGAAAAGAATTTTCACATACTCTAAATTCTATTAGATGACAACTCCCCAACGGTCTCCGTGTCTCTCGAATGTTTTTCACATGCTAAGTACGCTCACTGGGTACCTGGACCAAAGTCAATAGTGGAATTTTTGTATGCAAAAAACTTTGCTTTGTTCTAAGACGTCAACTTGGACATCCACTTCAATAAATTCAAGAAAGTTTTGGGGGAAATCAATGTCCCTCTTTGCATTACCAATGATCCTGTTGGCAATAGTCCAACTTGGACTCTTCTAATATGGACTACAATTCAATTCTGGTTTGGATTTCAAATCTATTGGGATTAACTTTGAACCGTGATCACCAATTATCGAGTTGCCTAATTTATCAATCTTATTAGTATTCTTGTGCATTATATTTTAGTTTCGCATTCATCTCTTCTGCCTCTGAATATCTGCACTCGCTTCCTGGATACAAGGTATCAAGGCTGGTGTCTCATTAAATTTTGCGTAATGATATCCTTAATTATGAGTGTCTGAAAGAGAGGACATCCCCAATCAATGCTTTGAAAATGATGGACCCGGAAAACTTATTCGTCTAAGAAATGTGCTCACAGAAGATGGAATGAAAAGGACAACCAATGTCCATTGTTTTTTCATTACCAGTAAGAACACATCAAACATTACCTTCCATCCCAAAAAAAAAAAAAAAAAAATCTCCATTACTCTTGATAATCAAGAATGAAAGAATAACGTGACAGATTTTTATCGAGCATTTGGATATTATATACTCATTTCGTGAAATTGGGACAGAACATAGAATGCCGAGTCATTGAAAATTTTCATGCAGAATGCGTTGCCCAAACGCATCAAAACAAGTTGAAATGCATGTATTCCCGACCCTTTAAAATGGCATGATTAAGTTCGGACACGGGGGACCATATTTCGCAGGAATTAATGCTTGGAGGGTAAACAATTCAATCAGTATCCAAGAGCAAAGTGGGACTGGTGACCTATCTTTCAACCCCAAATGAAATTCAGTGAGAGAGAGAGAAGAGAGTCTCTGGAAAGGAGACACGGAATGGTCGTTTTCGCTGCATTTGATGTCGTTCACTTTTTATTTGAATGCCGAGACTGAGGCGAGTGCGAAAATAAAGCCAGGCGCGCCATGTTTTTCAGTGCCACAGTTGTATTAGCTGTGCCCACAGTCCTTCCCCTCTCTCGTCTCTCTCAACCCCAGCCCAAACCTCCGTAACTCAGTCCCATCCCTCTCTCTCTCTCTCTTCACAGTCACGCACAAACACATATGAACACATCTGCGTTACTCTTCTCTCACTTTATCTGCAGCAGCAGCGACAGGTTGCAGAAAGAGAGAGAGAGAGAAGGGCAGAGCCAAAAGAAAAATATTGTAAAAACCTTTAGCATTTAATGAGACGGAGAGGGTCATGCAGATCGCTCCAACAGCAAACAAACAAAGACCCATTTAACATTTTTCAGTGAATTAATTGAGTGGTCTTTCGTTTCTTTTGCTGTGGTCGCTGCTCCATCGTTTTCTCCTCTCCTCGTGTCGGTTTTTTCTCTTTTTTTTTACCATTCCTCGCACGGTTCAAAACAAAGGCGAAATAGGCGAGGGCTCGCAGAGGAAGGTGCACCCAAAAATGGCTCCGGTGCAACATCAGTTTAGACTGGTGTTATTTCTGGCTTTCCGATTAATTTCCTGACCACGTGCACTCGGCGATTGGCTTTCCCTTTTTCCTCTCCTTTCTTTTCCTTTTCTCTTTTTTAACCTTTTTTTAGCTTTGTTTTACTTACCTTTTCGATGCAGTCTCTGCTTTTGCCTCTTTTCCTTTGTCCTTTGGGGGACGTCAAGCTGAGGAATGCACGGACGTTTCTGATGTATTGCACTGTAAATATTGTCTGACTATGCGGGTTGATAAAGGAGGTGTCGGTTTAATCGACAAGCTACAGAGACATTAAAAGCAAAAGATTCGAGGGCTCGTGTCGTTCGGCCACAACTTCGATCGAAGCGTCGTCGGCACAAAAATCCGAAGATTTAAGCCACCCACCTACGACCTGATGAAGTGATGAGGGTTTGGTTTCTCTGTTGCTCACTCCAGAAATGACTCAAAATCTTCAGTGTTAAGGCTCTTAGCTAGCATGACGAAGTGAGCCGATCTTGCCCGACGAGCGAATAATTGACGGGACCTCACTAAACCTCATCCCGCTAGACATGAAATGGTGCTGTCGTTACGTAGAAAACCAAGCGCCCATTGGCCATGTGGACGGTTTGATCGCCACATGCCATGACATATCATTTTTGTCATGATGTAGTGCAATTTGTCATGCAATTTGGCCACCACCTGTGGATCCCAACCCAATGGGAAGGAGTAGAATAATCTATAACCATAGCCATTTGAAATCTGAGAAACAAGTTTTGAACTCCCTTTTTCCTCTCATCGACACAAAAAATTTCACCTTGAAAATCATCATTAGCATTTTGGAAATGGATGAAATCCATCGGTATTGTCGGAATTTAATCCTTCAACAAAAACATCCACACTACATAGTTTTGCATTCTCATTTGCATTTTTTCGCATTTAGAAGTTAGGCCAAGTCTTGTCATCCTATGGCTCGGATTGGCTCCGTCTCCTTTTTTTTTTTTTTTTTTTTTTGCATTTTATTTTTAAATATGCGTGTTTGCTTGATTATCTATCTATGATTCTTGTATATTAAACAAGCATAAACACATCGACCCGTGTTAGGATTAAATGGAACCAAGAAACGCACAAAAATTGATTTCCACAAAAGTGAAATATCAGTCAGCACAATACCATTTCTGAGCATAATTAATAGATGAGATTGCCCTATTATTACTAACGTAAAGTGCTGTAGACCGTATAAAATCACTTCTAGTTGCATGCCCAATCCTCTAAACGACAAACATCAATTGCGCTTAAAAGTTTAGGTTGTAAACGATATAAAATCGAATGCTATTTTGGGAGTGGAAGGAAAAGACATGGGAAAAGGCCCATCTCGCCGTCCCAAAAGTAAAAGCCACGAACTGCTCAAACAAGAAAGTGGATTCGATACTTTACTTCGAGCCTCATTAAAGCCCGGTGAGGTGAATCTGTATGAAGCATTGTGATCAATCTTTGTAGGTGTCTATAGTGGAATTGAAAATCTGTGAATTGCTTGGATTTACATACTTTAGGGGAAAAAAAAATTAGCATCCTTTCACGTGCAGCCTCGTGATAAGAGGGTAAAACTTTTGGCCCAAAGATGCGATGAACTGTAAATATAATAACCCGTTTTGGTTGCAGTAATAAAATAAGATTATAATATAATATTTAATAAGTTGAAGTACAACAGAGGTGTAATGACTATTATGCTGTTTAGTTGAAGTGATGTGTTCGGGTTTATGATTAGCATATGTAATAAAGAAGGATTAACAATTATAATTTTCTCAAAGTACCCATATCATTAGAACTAGATAGATTTAACAAATATCCGTTTCATTAACAGTCGATCTTAATTCCTGAGTTTGTGTTTTAATATTCTATTCATGATTAGAATTAAAAATTAAGCAAATAACTCGTGAATATTGTAATGTAGATATTTTATTACAATAATCACTTTTTAGCCAATTGTGAGTGTAATACCCCATAAATATCAAGAAATTAAATTTCATATATTATCAACAATATAATATAGTTTTAATGCTATGATTTGATGCTAATCATATATTTTTAACTATATTGAAGTATTCTACTACTATATAATTAATACTATGATTGAAATGATAATCACGTAGCAATTTGTGCCAGAAGTTGGGCAGCAACTCAATCAGGGTCGTGACCTTAGTTGTCATGGGGTTGTACTTTGCGTGTTCTCGAATCAAAGCTTGACCTTGACATGAACTCGAACGCGAGTCGATCTCAAGGATGGATCCAAGTTGGGTCTGGTTTTGGAATACATCAAGCACTTTCCATGAACATCGGCCTTCTTCAGCACATGAACAATGGGAAGAAAAAAGCTCTATCTGGCTGAATTCCAGTAACAAAGCGTCTGTCTTTTCGGGCCAAATCGAATTTGGATCGGTTTTTAATCAGGCAAGATTGGGGCTCTTCATTGACTTTGTGCATGGGCTTTTTCCCCCCAGGCAAATGAACCTCAAGCATCGTTCTCACGCAGGGCCCAACAACTATTGTCACGAAATTCTCAGGAATCCAAAGCAGTTCGAATTGGTTGGGAGTGCGTTGACTTTGACTATTGATGAAATCACTATCTACTCTTGATCTATTGGAAAGAAGTCGATGCGTACGATTACTTCCAACTGCAGGCGGTTGGCTTATCGCATCTCTCGGGTGGAAATCCTAGAAGCCGGGAATCAGACTGAATCCGAGACAAGAGAGACATTGATGGCCTCGGATAGATTAGTTCGGATTGAGCTGTCCCTATTTGTAATTCTCATCTAGTGGTGTAGGCAAAACGTTGTCCGCGGTAGCAGCCTGCTATGTAGTAATTTAACGATCAACTTTGTTACGTTGAGAAGTGACTTATAGGTTGATCGGTGGTGTTAGTGTGTCGTGTTTGTGTTTGTGATTTCATTTACATCAATTGAAGACACCATATTTTTCATTGTGAACAAGCCAAAAAGATGAGCTATGAAGCATTGAGTGTCAATTCGATGTTGTGTAGTGTCGTCTTAAGTTTTCGCTCTGTATTGCGCTCTTTAGTCTGTGCCGTGGTCGAGGTCGTGCAAACAAATCGCATCGGCCCTCACCACCAGTGCAAACATAACTCCGAAGAACCCTCACGATGCTTTTAGAATAGAATTCATCAGGGAGATCTTGGAACAGTGAGCAAATCAACTAGTGTGCAATATTCGAATTGCTGAAGCTAAGGATATCAAGCTAATTTATCATCTGATCCATTCAACAAGAACCTAGAAAGCAAGTTTACAGAAAATCGAACTCCTGGAAGCTTTTATAGCAGAAAACATATAGAGCGAGAGCAATACTTTTTTACTTACAGTTAGGCTGGACACTAGGAATTTTAGGCTAAGGACACAGAAAAAAGAACACTATGCACCCTTTGTTGAGCCAAAAGTTAACAAGGACAAAAATTTTCCAAGTAGCTACATACAAGGATCACTAATCCATCAAATCAATACAAATTCACCAATTCTTTGTTCTGTCTGTTCTTCTTCTTGCTCCTCATCTTACGTTTATCATGCTCAGATGAGTGTGGCTGACATCAACTGCTGCTGCTGCTTCCAGCAGCAGATCCGGGGCTGAGCTCTCTGAGCATGGCCACAACCTGCAACATGGTTGGCCTCCTAGAAGGGAACTCCTCCACGCACTGCAAAGATATCTCCATGTACCTCACCATCTCCTTCACCTCGTCCGCTTCTGCCGCCTCGTCGCCGCTCCCCCTCGCGGCCGCCATCAGCTCGGGGTCAATCACCTCCTTCTGCTTCCCCTCCCTCACCTTCATCCTTACCCACCCCACCAGGTTGGTGTCCCCGAAGTCATCCTTGTCTGTGGGCCGCCTCCCCGTCAGGAGCTCTAGGAGCACAACCCCGAGTGAGTACACATCCCCCTTGGCAGTGCACCGGAAGCTCTGGTAGTACTCAGGTGGCACGTAGCCCGGCGTGCCTGCCAGCGTGCTGACGCTTAGGTGCGTGTCGAGCGCACTTATGAGCCTTGCCATCCCAAAGTCCGAGATCCGAGCCTCCATGTCGCGGTCCAATAGCACGTTACTCGACTTCAGGTCGCGGTGGATTATGTGGGGAATGCAGTTATGGTGCAGAAAGCAGAGCCCCTTCGCCGCACCCCTGGCGATCTTCTTCCTTTCGGCCCAAGTTAGTTTCTGCCGGTCCTGATGATCTCGAGTCCTCCCGTGGAGCACCTCCTCAAGGCTCCCGAACTCCATAAACTCGTAGACCAAGAGCCTCTCCTCGCCAACCTTGCAATAGCCCAGCAGTGGCACGAGGTTCCGGTGCTTGATCTTCCCTAGAGTCTCCATCTCAGCCATGAACTCGCGGTCACCCTGGTGGCTGAGCCTCACGAGCTTCTTGATTGCGACGTGGGACCCGTCCTTGAGTGTCGCCTTGAAGACTTCACCGAACCCACCCGAGCCGATCAGGGTCGAGGAAGAGAAGTGGTCGGTGGCCTCTATCAGTTGGGAGAACTTGAGCTTCCTCAGTTGCCTCTGGAATGTGGCGACATTGATGCTCAGTGGGTCTTTTTCCCTCTCGATTTTCCAGGTCGTGGCGGCATGCGATGCTTGCAGGGCGCTGAGCATCTTGATCCCCTCGGCCTCTCTTTGCCTTATGCGCATTACCACGGCCCACACGATCAAAATGCATGCGAAGGCAATGGAGACTAATATACCAAGGACCACGTTGTTAGCCCACGTCACGGCTTCATGCTTTTGTCTTCCTCCGGTATCATCCGAGTTCGGATTGGTCGCCGGTTGGTAGTTCTTGCATTCAGGCAATGGAACCCCACAAAGTCCTGGATTGTTCGCAAACTGACTTGCAGGAAGCGTACTAAGCTGCCCTCTCTGCGGAATCTGCCCCGTCAAGTCATTGTTGGAAAGATCTATCTGCACCAGGAAAGACAAGTTCGAGAAGGAATCGGGAATCTGACCCTGCAATCTGTTGTGTGAGGCGTCGAACACGCCTAGGTTCTTGAGGTTGCCAAGCGACGAGGGAATCTCACCCGAGAGCTGATTATGGGATATATCAAGGACCTGTAGTGCTATCATTTGACCCATTTCGTCGGGAATTTTCCCGTGCAGCTCGTTGTAGGAGAGGTCTAGATACTCCAGCGTCTGGTACTTTGTGAAGAGACTGAGGATCGGACCGGAATACATTCTCGTGAAATCGCAGCTCTTCAATGTCGGGACCTGCAATAGCTTTTCTGGCCTAATCCCGGCAAATTCTAGCAAACCGCCAATGCCGCTGCATGAATTACCAACGTTCCTTACAAAGACTAGAGTATTCCCCGAGAGAATTCCGTTCAATGATTTGGCCCCGATCTGCCTGCCGAGCCTAGGTGGAATCTGTCCGGTGAGCTTGTTGCTGTTCAAGTCTAACCAAACCATGCTGGTACAATTCGCTAATTCAGAAGGTATCTCGCCACCGAAACGGTTGTGTCCAAGCTGCAGGACGGCCAACCTTGACAAAAGGCCAAACTCTCGGGGGATTTCACCAGTGAGTTCGTTGCTTGTGAGCGATACCCATTCCAAATTACTGCACTTGAATAAATCGACAGGGATACTGCCAGTGAGGCGGTTGTTATTGAGGATCAGATTCTTCAAATTCTTGCAGTTTCCAAGCTCCGGTGGAATTGACCCATCAAGGCCATTAAACCAAGCAATGAGCTGTTCCAAATTCTGAAGCCTACCGAGTTCTGCTGGAATTGGGCCGACCAAATTGTTCAGGCTGAAGTCGATCTTCTTGAGCTGAGAACACTTCGACAGTTCAGGCGGGATTTTCCCACTGATGAGATTATCCGGAACTCTCAACTCTTCAAGTGACGCAACTGCAGGACATAAATCCGGGGGGATGATGCCAGAGAACTTGTTGGAGCTCAAATCTATCACTCTCAGCTTCTTGCAGTTCGAGATTGTAACGGGAAACAACCCCGAGATGACATTTTTACTCAACAGGAGGTTCTCCAGGGCCGTCAGGTTCTGAAGAATAGACTCCGGAAAAGGTCCCGAGATGATGTTGTTAGACAAATCGAGAGTCTGCAGCCATGTGCACGATGAAAATGAGGCCGGGATTGGGCCAGAGATATTGTTGTAAGAAAGCGTAAGCTCCAGGAGAGACTTGCAAGCACTCCCCAACTCGAAAGGAATCCAGCCGGTGAGGTTGTTGTGCGAAAGATCCATCCTTTGCAAGTTCCCAAATTGGCCAAAGGATTTAGGAATTTGCCCGGTAAACAGGTTGGATCCCAAGTTCAAAGTTTGGAGACTAGAGCAATTCGATAAGGAAGAGGGAATCGAACTTGTGAGATGGTTTCCAGACAGATCGAGCTGAAGCAAAGAGCTGCATGAATGCTTCTCAATCCTCAAACCTGAGGCCGACCCAGATAGATAATTATACGAGAGGTCAAGATTCCGAAGCTTATCAGCACCGAAGAAGAAATTCTCAGGCAATGAACCTGTCAGGTTGTTGAAAGAGAGGTTCACATCCACGAGGTTGGGGCACGCAGAGAAGAGCCCCTCAGGGACAGGGCCTACGACAACTGCAAAGGATAGGTCAAGCTGGCTGAGGCCATATGGGAGTTGCAGCAATGAAGTTGAGTTGATTATGAAGGAGTTTGACGACAATTTCAGGACAGACAACGTGTCCATAGACCGAAAAGGTTCCAAAGAGACGGAGCCAACGAGGTTGCTCCCGCTGAGATCAAGCTGAGTCGGCCTTCCAGGAGGACTAGAAGAGCATGTGACGCCATACCATGTGCACGGGTCCTTGTTCAGCTGCCAACTCGATAAGGCTCCATTCGGGTCCTTCTGGATCATGTTCTTAAACGCAATGAGCGCTTCGGCATCAGTCTTGCTCGACGAGGCCGCCTGCACAGCCAGTGAAGCTGATAAGAGGATGCTTATGATGAAGAGAAGAGTGGACAGAGGGTGTAGTGGCTGAACGGGGTTGCTCCTCTCCATCGAGGGAATGGACTTTTAGCAGCGGACTGAGCATTCACATTAATTCACTGAATGCGTGTAGCACAAAAGTTGAATGAATGCTCACAGAGAGAGAGAGAGAGAGTGAATGAATTAGAGACGAGGAGAAGTTTTGCCAGTGCAGGGCAAGAGGGGGGAGCTTTAGGAAAAGAACCACCTTTCCCTTTAAACGTTTCATGTGAATAAAGAATAACAAGACGTGCCAAGGAATAAGAAAAAGAAGGAATTTGGGGATCGGAGCAATCAAATGCAGATGCTCTGGCGGAGGGAGAGGGAGAGGGAGGGGGAGAGAGAGAGAGAGAGAATTTAGTAAAAAAGATTTGAGTTGACTTTGAGTCAAAAGAGACAAGTTCTAGCTGAGAATCTGTGCTTTTTTCCTTTCAAAAGAAGTACTTGGATTTTGGAGAGGCTTTCCTTTTTTCCTTTTCCTTCCCTTTTGTTTCGTTTGGCCAGTTCTGGGTATGCTTTATTAGGACCTTTCACACGTGAATGGGCAAAGGCCACTGCAAGATAAAACCATTTTCATGTCCAAATTTTGCTGTTTTACTGAACATTCGATAGCAAATATGTAAGTCACTAGATTTGATGTAAGTACTGCACACCTTTTCTAAACGAGTAGATTATAACGTGTAATTGATAGTGGGAAAAAAAAATTCTACCATTTTACAGCTGTTTACATCATAACACGTGTGGAGATGATTACAAATTTTAATATCATTTATGTATAGCCAATGCTTGCGCAAAAGATTTATCTCTACGTAACTTACATTTCTAAAGAATGTGCAAAATATACCATTTAGCATAACTATCGGCTTTTCATGAATAAACAAGACGTTTTATGGGGATTATGACACTGCACGTAACAAAATTCGACAACATAAAGAGTGCAGAGCACCTCCATTGTAGCGCGTTCACAAACATCCATCCCTATTTAATGTGAATCAGCTACATATGCACCGTTAGACCATAAGTTTTGAGGGATCTAAGAATTGTTGTCGTTGATTGGTTGCACGTGAAATAGTGGCTCATGTCGTATCCGATTCTCCGAGAAAAGAATAGTATAAAGAACATGATAAGCATGGAGGAGATTTTCAAAGGCAAGATTACAGTGGAAGATCCGTGGGCCAATAATGTCTTGAAATATTTTTGGGGGGAATTGGACGATTCACTTCGACTACCGCGTTGCTTTTGATTTTTTGCCCACTAGAATTAAAGTGCTTCGTCTGGATTTAGTTGGAGTGCGCATAGCAATTTTTTATTCTTTTTCTGAGAAATATAGAGAGAGGAAAACAGAAAGGCCCCCACAATCTTATGATAAATGTCATCATGACATTCCTGGGCCCCTGTTTCTTTAATGATTCTTTGTGACCTTAAATGGACTAAGCTACTTTTTCCAGTTTTTTTTTTTTTTTTTTTTCATTTTTGTGTTTATCTTTTGGATATTTTATCCCCACTTGAGGTTTTTCTTTGTGACCTTAAATGGACTTTTTTTTACCCGCTGTGTTTATCTTTTGGATATTTTATCCCCACTTGAGGTTTTTTCTTGACTAAGGTGGGTCTAATTAGAGCTTAGTGGGTTCTTAGTCCTTAGTGGGTTTAGAACATTGTTTATTGATGCTAACACTAAATAGTCTTGCCTTGCAATTGGTGTAACATTCCATGCTGCGATATCTAGTTTGTGGATTTTTCTTTTAAGGTATCACGTATCGAGTTAGGTCGACTTTGTAGTCCATTTCGTAATAGTTGGGAAACAGACTGTCTATTTCAAGTCTCGAGACTTGGAAGGAAGGCAAATCAGGGTTTGGATCTAGACCTTGAAATTGAAATGGAAGAGGACAAAAAACGTCTCCTTTGAAAGCCAATTCGCACAATGAATGATCTTCAACTTGGACACACTATGTACAAGAAATGAAATGCAAATTATTTTGATGCGGAGAAGAACAAAATGGAAGGTAAAGCCATTTGAATTCATTGGAACATTTTGTAGGTACAATTGCTCCAATAGATGGTGGAAGCAACATCAGCAAATGCAAGCAAAAGGCAACACTAAAGTTATGGAGTTCAATATGTAGGTTTAGAAGAAACCAAAAAAAAGAGAAAAAGAAAAAAAGAATTACTGATTTCGGGACCGATTTTAGAACCTGGTCTGGTTCCTAGGATTACATATTGGGAACCAAATGGGAAGGGACTCTGTCTAGTCCAATTCTAAGTTCCAAGGTCAGTTCTATTTTGGGTAGGTTTCTTTGTTCCAACTAAAGAACATCAATCGCTCAAATTTACTTCCATCTTTTATTTACATCTCAATACCTTTAGATGACTAGCAACAATTATTTCCAGTCTTAATTTCTTTAATTTTCTCGCTGTTTATCTTTTCTGTCCAAGAGTTAATAAAGGACTCTTTCAACACCTTTGTCGATTCATATTTGAAAGGTATTTTGCCGACACTTTTTGGCAAAATAATCTCCTAATTTAGAAAAAAGAAATGGGCAAAAAAGAACAGAACTGTGTCCTTAGCTAATCTACAAATTTCAATGACATTAACAGGGTAATACAAAAGTGATATCTGCTAGATTAGACCCGCATGATTTCTAACCGAGGCCTAATTATGAAAACTAAATGGACATTTATCAATACACAAAAGTCTTTTAGCGCATGCATCTCTTATTTCACTTCTCATCATTGTCTTGGCCCTACTTCGGTCAAAGTTTGATGAAATTCGATCCGGCTAAGGATTTTTTTTGACACCCGGTCGGTCAACTCAAGCCCCTCTTTTTGACAAAGTTTATCATTACATTGCAGTTTAAGTAAATTTCTGTAACATATCAAGAATTTTATAAGGTGAATTTATTTTTTTTAAATATTGATATGTACTTTTTGCTTTTAAGGGTTTGAAATTTGGAATATGTTTGAGACTCTAAAAGTTTCATACATAGCGTGAACACGAAATAGAGGGCTTTGCATTTTTCTTCATTTGGAGATGTACTGGTACATCTTTATTTGAGATAGAACGGACGCTTTCTTTTGGAGATACATTTGCCTCCGATGCATTTATGGCTTGCTTGGTAAACCTAACATACTTGCATGGACCCTTCTTCTTTTAAGATAAGAAAGGTGGCTCGAAGATCGTCCCTTCTCCCAGCCTAAGAGAAGGGCATTCGGAATTTGCTGGGTTAAGTGATGAGTCTTTTGCTAAGACTAAGACAAGCTAACCCAAATATCTACCGGTGTGACTACCGGATTCATTGCCTAGGCAGAAGAGCAGCAAAGCGGACTTACGAAAGTGAGGATGTAATTAAAAATAAATAAATTACATAATGGATCAACTAATCAATCCAATGAATTGAACACCAATTTGAATGGTTCAACAACCTTATAAACTTTATAAACTGTATTTAAATTTTGAACAAGTACAAATTTGAACCTATGTTCCAATGAAAAAGGATTGAATTGGCCATGGTTAAGTCCTGAAAATCACATCAGCTCTGATGAAGCCAAGTAGTCATATTGGTTGTGATTAAACTCCAAAAATCATATCGGCTATGATTAAACTAGAGAAGAAAAAAAAAGTCAATTTGTGTACACTTATGAATTTCAATTTCAATTTTCATAGTGTGTAATTATGAAATTGCTCAATCATGAGGAAAAATTCAAAAATACAATAATTCATATAATTTTTTTTTTCAATAATAGTAATTCATCCAATAAACAAAATTTTCACCTTGTAAATAATGAAAAACATAGATTTGATAGAGAGCCATTTACATAATTCCTTGAAAACCAAGCAAACACATAGAACAAAGGGTTAATATCACAACAAACTACAAACTGATAAACCTCTAACAAAAATCTCCCGATGCATCTATAACCAATTTACCCTAAATTGATATGGATTTCCATGTGCACTTACCATGTCAATTGAATTATTGTCATATGTGATTCAACTTAGTGATTTTACAGTAAAAATTGACTGAAACTAATTAAAAGTAAATATGTCACAAGTATACTACTTTGATTTTTTAGTGACCCAAAAATTAATTTGGGATAAATTTGTTATAGACGTACCAATTTAGGATTTTTGGCGACCTTAAAATTAATTTAGAGTAAATTTATCATAGTTGTACCACTTTGGAATTTTCGTGATGTTAACTCCATAACAAATAGACTTGCTCTATCTCCACAATTAAAACTCCCAGAGTCATCCAATAACATCTTTCTTTCCATTAATAATCTCGACATCTTCAGAAATTCAATTTCCTGTCTAACTAGATTTGTCTTCTTAAACACCAATCCTTCAAATTCAAAAGAAATCACAAATGATCTTTTTTCTTTCCTCGTGCCATAAACATCTAATAATCTTCAATATAACCATCCAATTAGTAAATATCCAAAAATCTCCAATATAATAATCCAAGTGCAATTTAAATCTATAAAATAGCCCATCCTATTATTTTCTAGCAAAACTTAACTTTCATCTTAAATCTTACTTCCATAATCATTGAATAATCTACTTTAATTCAACATTCTTAAAAACAATTTCAGCAGCAATCTTAATCAAGATCATTAAATCAGAGACATTCAAACCCAATATATGGAATCCATTCTCATATTTCTTCCCATAGCCCACATTATTCAAAATATTAATTGTTATACACACAACTCAATAACTACTATCTCAAATCCGAGTCATTACACCCACAAGCCGGAAGTCCTAGATTAGCCAGTCTGTCACCACAGCTTCATAAAAGGGTCAATGGCTAAAAAGTCTCTTCCGATGAGTATTTTTTTTTTCAATTTTCTTTCATTGTTTTTCTCTCTTGACCGAAAGTAAGACTTCTCCGAAAATGGTAATCATACTCCTTATTTTACTCACCAGCAATTACACATGATAACTGGATAAGATAAGTCACTAGTTTGCATTCTACCACTCAAGCATGATGATTGCGGGAATTATTATAATTTTTTATACAAAGAAAAAAAAAGAGGAGGGTGACTTTTGAGCCAGCTAGCTAGGGTTTAAGCTAGCCAGCAATAGAGAAGAGGCATGGACAAAATGTCTTCTTGAGCACGCCAAAGGAAGGGGGGTCTTCCAGCACCCCCATCTCCCACTAACCCTAATGAGATTATTCTATCTTGTGCCAAATGATTGGTTATGACCTCGAGAAAGAGTCATCTTTTTGCAGTGTGCAAATGGATCATAAAGAAAGAAAACCCTTTTGTCTCTTCAATCCCATTCTCTCTCTCTCTCTCTCTCTACCGGCACACGAAATCATGGCATTTGAGAGCCTTTTTTGAATGAAATGAAAGGATGATTCCCCCTCCTGGCGTGCATGCCTCTGATTGACTGGTAGTACTTGATCATTGCCCTTTCTGTTGTAGTCACCTTGGTTGGGAGAAAAATATGGTTCGAATACTTTCACTGTATGGACTTGTTAAATGATTGCTCTGGGTGGAGTCGCACCCTGTGTGACAAGGGCATGTTTTGAAACTTTAATCTTCTGAGAAAGATCTTAATTTTGGATTAAAATAATTAACATAAGTATTGAATCGATCTCACTGCGTTAGATTGAAAAACTAACTCTACTCATTTAGTTTTGTTGTTTTTATGATGATCAAGTTGAATTTGATTTTGGAAAGCCCCTTTAAGAAAAAAAATGAATTGAAACAACAAACCGATCCTATTTATTATTGTAAAATGTAATTAATTAGTCTTTCTGTTTTCTAGGAAAATATTGGATTAGCTAAAACCACCGGAACCTGCAATGGTGGGTGGGGGAGAGGCTTATGATTTTTCAGCGTGAAGCTCTCATGGTGGATCTCCAACATGCCCCACCCTCCATGAATATATAGGGAAGACGAATCATTGCATCCCTGCTTTTAGTTTTCGGACAGGCTTTGCTTCTATTCTCACGTCTCATTCTCAACGGCTGACCATAACACCAATCATGACATACAATCAATGCCCGTTCACTTGAATTCCACGGACACCTAGAAGCATTCGAGCCAATACTATGTCCACTCATATCGATCTATCCGATAGCATTGATCGTCCGATACAGTCAGTAAATTTTTTTGAAAACAGACCATGTTTTACGTCAGTCGGTGATTGGGACAATTTAGACATGAAAGCATACGCCTACTGAGGGCAGAGGATTCTCGTCAATTCAACTATTTTTTGAGGAGGGCTCGAGAGAGGTGCTAATTATGAGGCTGAATGGACGTGTTCCAACCAGCGATAATTAGCCTAGGATGAACAAGCATCAATTGAGATCATTAATTGAAGACATTAGGTAGGATATCATCCAATATCTTCAAGCATCAAGGGACTTCTTCTTCTTCTTTTTTCTTTTTTTGAGACTCAAACGAAAAGAAAGATGTAGAAAATATTACATGATTGTATGGAAACAGAAGAATTATATATTCAAGAACAAGAAAGAAAACTGGACGGGAAGCCTACCAGGCCAAAGTTAAGAGGATCCATGACCTAATGAACATTGACTGAATACACCAAGAAAATAAAAAGAAAATGCACTTACCCTTTTTCTGCTTCTCACTTTTCCAAATTCCTTAGATTTTTATTAATCGATGGAGACTGCTTTTGTTCCTTTAATTTTTTGGTTTAAAGCTCATGAAAATATTGAAGACCAAATGAACAATAGTCTCTAACTTTTCTTAATTGGATACCTAACTTTCTTTTGTAATCCATTGAGTCCTCAAACTATGTATTTCTTTATCCGAGCCATTCTTTTTGTTTACTAAAAAACGACGGAATCAATGACGTGGACCCTTACATCTAATTGCATCAGCACTGACTAGACATATTCGGGTGACGTTGAGTCAGATATAGGTGGGGAAAGACAAACCACTCAAAGAAGCCCACGCACACGGAAGTGGGAACGGAAACTGTGGCGGCGTAACTCAGCCACCGACGAAGGTCTAGGCGTCCCTCGTCCAGCCTAGACAAAGCTGTAGCTGCCACCATGCTGTGACCGCCAACGTTGTTGGTCCTAGGTGGACACACACACATGCACACGACCACTGGCGCCCAGAAAGAGAGAGAGCCTTCGCCACAAACCCTGGCGAGAGTGACAACCCTCGCCACGGCAACCGTCACCCCTGCAGTAGCAGCAGCATTGGCAGGTTCTGTCGCAGGGGTTGTCACCAACTTCCATGTTCGTGGCAAGGGTTTGTTTGTGTTTGTGGGGATGCAGCGGTGAAGGCATGGCTTCCCCTGACAATCATCCTCAGGGATCCTTAGAAACATCCTAGAGACATTTGGATGCCTACAGTATCTTTGATCTACGACCTAAACATATGCGTAATTCAAAGTAGATGGGTCTTTTTCCAACCATAAATGAGACTAGGAACTACGCCAAAATAAACAACGTGCCTAACATTTGGAATTTCGACCTCCACAAAAATGAGAGCAAACATGCAGGGAAAAGGCTGCTTCGCACTAGGGCCACTTACACTTAGGAAGATATAGAAGTTTTCAGTAAGGAAAGTTGAGGCATACATAAAAACCAATCCTTCTCGGCACATAAATGTTGACACGAGTCACATACCAACACATTATCAACAAAAAGATTGGTGCAGCCGGCAGCATCTTGAGGCCTAACTAAATGTGCAATCAAAGATACTCCCCTGGCAGCACATGGATTTTACATTTAGCCCACTTCATCGACTATCCAGAATGCCTATCGCCTTGTATGAGAAACTAACGACCTCTCTCCATGGCAGAAATTAGTGGAATTAGGACTAGCCAATCCACTATTCACACTTGATCGACTTGTAAATGTGACGAACGAAGAGCAAAGATGCACGGAATCCCACCATCCCGAGCATAAGAAAGAAGCCATAGCAGATGCAGGCCATGTACCCAAAGAAGAAAGAAGTTTGCATAAAACCAGACATGTCCGAACGGGCATAGTAGTAATACAAGCAGTATCCATAGATAAACAGCCCAGTTGATCCACCGCAAAGGAATGACCTGAAAATAAGAACAAGTTGAGCATATTCTCCATGTACATCTTCTTTGCATAGTCAATCAATAAATTTACTGTACTTTTTGCTTTTTAGGCAGCATAACAAATTTTCAATACATGACTTTGAAAAACACTACCTCTGACAATATCAGATCCTAAACCACTAGATTAGCATTTAGGATGTCAGCAAATCATTTAACAACAAAATAACAAATATAAGAAAATCAATGAGTAATCAGGAAAATATGGCAATGCCAAAAGCAAAGCGACCCAAAACGAATCATACCTCCACCACCATTCATGATCTTCTGCAGCAAGCTGGAAGTACGTCAGGGCAACAGTGATGAAAGCAGTCACAATCAGAAGGATAATGAATACGATAAACAGGATGCTGTATATCGTATAAATCCTGTGACCCCAGACACTGGCAAATATATAGTAAAGCTCAATATAAATAGCACTGAAAGGAAGGAAGCCTGCCATCGCCATTTGAGGAACTGTACTCCGATACCAAGGCAGTGGGGGAATCTCCCTAGGATACTTTGTGGTGCGACAAGGAGCTTGAAACTCAGCCTTGCTATTTTTGCCAGCAATGCCACCCAATACAAGCAAGGGTGCTGTGACCAGTGTCCATATGAGGAATATGACCACAATAGTACCAAAAGGCAACGCCGCCGTAGAATTGTAGGCAATAGCAACAGTGTTAAGGAAGCAGAAAGTAAGGAAGAGTGGACCACAGAAAAGGCAACCTGTCAGCAACAGATTCCTCACCTACAAAGCCCAGTTGGAGAGTAAGATCAGCCCACATCATCAGCCCACATCATCAGCCCATACAAGAAAACTTTTGACATAAAAGCTAACATCACACAAGCAAAATGCTGTCATACCCAGTTTGGTCCCTCAAGCTGGCAATAGAAAGAGGTAGCTGTATATCCTGCAATCCCTGAGGTGAGTGCATAGATGACCACCAGTGCAGTGAACAGTGCCCCTCGGTTATAAGGATAAAATACACCAACCAGGGCAAGCATGAATATGAACACCGTTCTGAGCATTAAGAGAATTGGATAGAAGTTAAAAGAATTCTGTATAAAAGAAAAACCAATGATTCACAAGTCCACATATAAAAAGGTCCTTACAGTGCAAACAGCTGAGTGCCAGAACCAAGGGCTGCAGCAAATAAAGATTTGTGCTTTGGATAACGAAATACATCACCATGAATGTACTTCCATCCAGTCTCCTCTTGGTCATCAGCTGCTTCTTCATCCTGGGCATACCTGCATAAAAGAAACAAAGTGAAATTGAAATGATCCTGAAACAAATAAAAATAACAAACTCAAAATGAATCCTTACAATGTAGTCAAAAGGAAAACTTACTTGACAAAGTCATTTTTGAGGACTCGCATGAGAATTGTTGCAAGGAAACCAGTCAAGAGGAGAACCGTTACACATGAATTGATAATTGAGAACCAATGGATTTCCAAATGATGTGGCAATGATGAAGAATGTGAGTACTTATCCATTCTTTTCTCAAAGGGAATCTCTGTTTCCTTCCATTTTACAGTGTACATAAACTTCACATCAACATCCTTGTCCTCTGTGAGGTCCACCACAGAATGTGGGTCCATCCTAGCGCTAATTTCAATCACACGATCCTTGTTATAGAGAATTTCGAATTGTATATGTTTGTAGAGGAAGTATTTGTACTCGCTCGGGTCAGCTTTCCCTTCCTTATCAACCTTCCCTATGAATCCCCATATTGGCAAGTCATCATAGTACATCTGGAAGTAGTAGTCCTTTTTCACAGCAGCTCTGAACCTGGCAACTTCCTCCTTTGATAGCTTCTTTGAACAAACAACTTTGGAGTCACGCTCCTCCTTAAAGCTAAGTTTATAGGGAGCACTGACAAGCCGATCTCCATTGAGCACCTCACCAAGAGCTTCTGGTTTGTCTTTCACATTATCTGACAACCAATAGCGATGTTAGCACAAGTGAATTATTCTCACAAAAAAATATCTTAAGCTAATCAATATTAGGGAGAGAAAAAGCCTCTCTCCCCAACCCCAACACCCCCACCCCCTCCTGCCAGATTCTTTTCCCTAAAATCATCCCCCCAAAAGAACCACTAAAGGGAAAAAGCAAATAAGAGGTAAAGGAAGCAAAACCATAAAAACTCTCGCCATGCACAATTTTGCACAAGGTAACTACTCCCTTCTTCTCTATTACACAAATGCAGTTTACTTTTAGACTGCATTAACTTCAGAATGTCAAGGTCTTAAATATTCATCCAAAATAGCAATGGAACCCACTATAAGACCATATAACCCTTGGACTTGACTAACACGGCAGTCGGCCGCAATAGAATAAAGCCTAATGGCAGTAATCTTGTTGTTGTGGCTTTAATGGATCGGAGACCTTAAATTAGGACAATTCAATCATAGTTTCCACTTTCCAGCCTCTCATTAGCCGAAATTGTGACATCTCCTTTTTTTTCACCAATAAGATTGTTATGATTCGGGCATTTTCTTGACTTCCTTCTTCCCAAAATGAACTGCCAAGCATCCATATAGTTAAAAACCCTCTGATATTTAAGGGTGACAACGAATTTCATTATAAGCACCACCCTTAAAGCCTCAAAGTTTGAGATGAACATCGTGACTGATTCATTTGTGTTAATTTCCAGAAGATGCATTTCGCGGAATTTCTAGTGGAAGTGCTTTCTTCGGCACAAACTTTCTTTTCCACATGACCCCCTTAGCGAAAGAGGATCCGCAAAAGCTCACATAGTAACAAAGCTATATCAAATTAACAGCTAAGTGACTCCACACGGCAGTAACTTGCACAGCACGAATTAAACTGGAAGAAACACGTTCGGTACCGCCACCTTCATTCAGATCAGTGGTAAGGGAGAAGCAGACAAAGAAAAATTAGCACTTTCTTCATTCGTCAACGACAGCATCGCATCACTCATAAAACACTCATCTTATTCGGTCAAGCTAGAACCTAAAACCGCCTCCACGAGGAATAAAGAGGAGACGCGAAGCGCACCTGGAGAGCAAAACGGCAGATCAAAGAAGCGGTAGGTTTCGCTGCAAATTAAACAAAACGAGCAGATTAGCTCAGCATCGGCTTAGGCGGAAAGAAACGAAACATCGCAGTCAAAAAACAGAGCTACACGGCCGCGTCCAGCGCCTCATCCGACGGCGCCAGAAGGAAGCGCGCCCACACCACCACAACAACGACAGATCCGAAACGAAGATCCGACGCGAAACTCGAAACCGAAAGTGAAAGCCAAATCGATCGACGAGCGAGGCGGGGGGAGGGAGAGGAGGGAGGGGGACGGGAGTTTACCTAGGGTTGTGGAAAGGGCCGACCTTGTTGGCGTAGAGGGGGACGGCATCGCCGTCCTTGTAGCGGTGGTCGGAGGCGTCGGATCTGGCGCCGATCGCGAGGCAGGCGATCGCGAGGGCGGCGATCGCCGCGAGGAGGCGGCGGCGGCCGGCGGACGGCTCCTTCCTCATGCTTTTCTCGCCGGAGATGGCGGAATCGATCGATGGATCCCTCGGGGTTTTTGCTCCGGTTTAGGGTGAGCTCTGAGCAGAGAGAGAGAGAGAGAGAGAGAGAGAGAAGGGCCAAAAATTGGAAGAATAAGATAGAAGGAGAGGGAGGAAAATGAAAAAACAGCAATACTTTTTTCTTCGGAAATTGCATCCTAGTCCTTGGAATTCGATGATTTTCTAGTTTGGTCCCCAATAAATGGTTGTATTTTTGGAGGATTTTGTTGACGGCAGCCAAACGGAGATGATTACCTTAGCATTTTTCATTTTGGGAAGATGACGTAAGTAGTACCTCAGCTTTTTCCCAATGCGCCGTGGAGGCACGTATTTTTTTATTTGTTCAATATAATCTCTACACTATTGAAAAATATTTAATATGGCCCTCCCATTCGGTTAAACGATAAATTAGACATTATTTAATGATATGAATTATCATATGCTCTGAAATGAGGGGATCTATGCTTAGAATCACGAAAGATCGAGTTAGTTATAGCAAGTATGCTGTCTCACAACAAGCTAAACTCTATGTTCAAGCCTTCAAAGGATTGCCTTTTAGCTATGAGTTACCCGAAAATTTGGATCAGAGTATAGAGACATTCGAAGATGTAAGGAAAAAAACATTTCTAACTTAGTAGAGCTGCATTTCTTAGAGATCTTACCGGGTTGGAGAAATGTTTAGAGAGATATGGAAAGAATTTATGATAAGTTGTCCATCTTTTTATCCATCTACATTTGAAAAGGGAAAAGGAAATTAGGGTGTGAACGTGTCCATCGTTATTTGATGACGTAAATTATATATTCTGATTTTGAAATGATATCTTACGTAAATAATTCACATCTAACACTTTTTTTTTTTTTGTGCACTGATTAAAATAACAGATTGAAAGCCACATCGGTAGATTCCGTTGGCTTGTAATTATGAAAGTATGGCATTAAAAAATTTTATATAATTTTGGAACTAGATAGCACATTTTTCAATAATTCAAGGACTAAATTGAATCAATTATAAGTCTAAGAATGATGGTGTACGTTAGACCAAAATTTAGATATCATTTGTAACATTTCCTTTTTACTTTTCAAACTAGACAAACTTAGTTGGAAATCAATTATTTTCTCATGTTTTGTGTAAGTTATACTTTAAAAAATCAATATATACTCACTATCAAATATGATTAACGAGCATTCTACCATATTCTGGAACAAAGTTTGCTATTACTGTAACTTTTCAATTTTTTATGTGATTTTCGTCGGCAGATTTGCTTTGAAATTTTTGGATCACGATTCTTGTGCATCATCAACTAAATCACAGCTTTGATTACCTAATTGACACTAATGGTCAAAGGTGGTGGGAGAATAAATACCATTAAAAATTGCAGCTCACCAAAACCATGTCATTTTGAATAAAATGCTTACAAGAATCATCGAGTAGATCGGACGCAAATGAGAATCAAAGAATTTTAAGAAGTATAAGTACACTAGAAAAATTGATCAAACATTAAAATATTTTTCTGTCAAAATGAGAATTGTAAGGGGTAAAGTACACTAGAAAAGTGTCCCACCTTTTTCTGTCCTTCTAATAAATTTTAAACATTTTTCTTATCTTTTTTTTTCATTTTCTTATTTGCTTTTCGAAATGATAAGATATTATTTCTTTTTCATGTATATGAATATACTCACTAAGGCTTCATTTGTTTTACAAAAAATAAATAATCTGAAAATATTTTTCTAAAATGATCACTCCTATCGCTAAAAATAATTAGTCGATGAAAATTTTTTCATCACTTACAATAATTTATGTCTAACTATTTTCAAAGACGATGGAAATATTTTGTAAGCGATATAAGCAATTATCTTAAGGAAAATGTATTTTAAATCTTCATTTTCCATGAAACAAATACAACCTAAGGCTCATCAATTGGGTATGACTCTTTCCAATGGTATAATTAGAATTTTGCATCTTGGTAATCACATGATTAAGACAATGTAGTCCATCTTGATGGGAATGGTTGAAAAGCCAATTGTAAGTTGTAACGTCTGTTGCAGCAGACCCAACACAAGAGACCAGGACTGAAGAGAAAACGTGGGAAGCCAGGTGGTTGAGAATTGAGAAAGATTGTCTTGGACGATGAGGCGAATGTCATCCATTCAGTGTTGTTCACTTGGACAAAAAGTAAACGTCAGATGAGAAAAAGGGTGTTTGTATAAGCTTTGGAGGACGAGCGATCTCCGACTTCTGCAGTAAGATGCAGAAAACATGACATATTCCATGCCATAAGATGCACTGTCTCATGGATGGATTCATAGCTTTAACCTGGAGAACAACCTAGGAGAACTTCTCTCAGTACTATAACATACATCGCCAGATGATAAAACAGCCCTGAAGATAACCGAGCCTCCTGACGCGGAAGGGTAAGCAATTGTGTGCATGCACCGTCGCTAGTTGCCGGCGTATATGCTTGTGTCGATGCGAAGACAGATGCATTATAATGCACATTTATGATCAACACCATTGGTTCTGTCATCGGGAAACCCAGGCATCATCTATACATATCAGAAAAGGCTAAAACAGAAGATGAAGATGGCATGTCCTGACCAGACATAGTAGACGGTGCCTCATTATGTTTCATCCATAGGAAGGAACGTGATGGGACTTTATAGTGTTGTTGAAGCATAAACACTCTTAGTCGCTCTTGATAGAGCTGTATATGTGCCGAACGTACAGCAGAGATGCGTAGAACCCCACGGAACCACACATGAGGAAGATGCAATAGCAGATCCAAGCCATATACCCGAAGAAGAAAGACAGTTGTAAGAAGCCGGAGAAGTGCGATCTCCAATAGCAGTAGTAGAAGCAGAAACCATAGACATACAGACCAACTGATCCACCACACAGGAAGGACCTGAAGTGAGCAAAACAATCAATTCAGTCCATATAAACGAATGCAGACACTTCAATTAAAGGGAAAAGGCTAATCCTGGGAGACTGACAATGTCAAGAAACAGGATCTCATTCAGACAATATGCACATTATAATTATTAGCTGCATTTTGCAGACAACAATAAATAGCACAGCTATGACAATCGGAGCAATCATTACACTATGCGTTGCGTCAACTGTTTTCCGGCCAGCTTTCAAGCACCATGATAATATAACATCTTTAAGGGTTTCAGTGGTCATCCATGATGAACGCCAATGGGACTCAAGACTTAATGAGGGTCCTTGATGATACTACAAGCACTCGAAATTTATGACTAGGAGACTGGGATAACCTGGTTAAAGAATTGCAATCACAATTCAAACTCAAACATTTTTTAAGTGCATCACATTCCAGTCTTGATATGACATGACTGAAATTAAACAGAGTGTAAATCCTACTGCTCAAAATTGGCATTAGGCATGCTAAGAGCTGGCACTATCAAGACATATTGATAAGCCCACTCAAGTAGAATTTAATGAAGATGGATGAGATGCTTGGTGATATTGTTAGTTCAATGTTAACTAACAATGTATTGCCAGTTATAATAGTCGCTTCAAAGATGTTTCAATTACTATTGCCTGCACATCCTCAACCTTACAGTTTCCATGAAAACTTGAGATTTCCAACTTGAAGAATTTGATACATGATATAAGACCTATTCTTGACCCCTTGAAGGTAATATTACTCAAGCAAATAAAAAAAATAAATGCAAAAAAATGTGACTAGTGAATTACTCATTTTATCCATCCACTTTAATGCTTTTACAGTCTTGGTTTGCGTGGATAGGGCCGACTTGGTATTGAACGAATTGGAGCAATGCACCAACTGGCAGTGTGGGAAATATGATATATCCTACCTGCTTGGTGTGGGTCTCGTCTCTATAGTTCAATACTAACATGCTATAAGTGGGGGAATTTGTAACATTCAGATCTCACATGGAGTAGGAGAGGATTGTTAAGTGATACATAAGTAGCAGCCCACTCACAAAAGACCACTGCCAAATGAAGTACCTAAAGTAGATGGTCTGTTAAACAGTTTAATACATATGGGAAAAATACTTAAATGCAAGCAAGCCAAATTATTCCTAATTTCTTTCCTCTGAACTGGTAAATCAGAAAAGTGCAGTTCCAATGAGCACACATATTCAATTTCAGTTGAACATTCGTAATAGCAGCAGCCTTTTGATTCATGTGAAGTGCACAGGCATAGCCTTTTGAACACTCCTCGATTCCTATATTCACGTCCTACAATTTCACGGATGTCAAAGTTATAGATCCTATAATCCAATTAGAGAAGTAGCAGGACTGCAAGAATTTGTCTTTTATTGTCAAAATTTTTATATATGTGGTGACGGGTTTCTCATATAAGACTATTGTGTTTTAACATATATGAACCAACTTTTGTCGTTTCTGTCATTATAAAACCAGAAGATTGGTGTTGCACCTGTGACATAGGTAGTTGGGTTTGATCCAACTCATAAATCATCCACTGTTCTTTTTTTTTTTTCCTTTTTCTTTGGAGGACTGTCTTTTAACTTTCACATTCACATGATGAAATAAACAAAGAGGCAAATAAATGGAAAAAAAAAGAAAAAAAGGAGATATCACTACCATCATTAGCAAAAAGTTTTAAAAAGTGGCATTAGAGAGAGAGAGAGATGTACCTCCACCACCATTGATGATCTTCAGCAGCTAGCTGAAAGTGCGTCAGAGCCACAGTGATTAACGAAGTTGTGATGAGCAGAATAATGAAGATGACAAATATTGTGCTATAAAGGGTATAGACCCTATTATCCCACATGCTGATTAATATATAATGCAGCTGCATGTAGATTGTAGAAAAAGGCAAGAAACCTGCCAGGACCATCTGTGGAAGTGTGCCCCTGTACCATCGGAGTGATGGAACCTCTCTGGGGCACTTTGAGGTCTCACAAGTAGCTTGAAACTCACCATGGTTCTTTTTCCCAGCTATCCCCCCAAGAACAAGCAATGGTAATGCAAGTGATATCCAAATCAACAGTAATGTCAAGATTGTTCCTAGAGGAAGTGCTGCATTTGCTTGGTAAGAGACCGCGACAGTATTAAGGAAGCAGAATATAAGAAACAACGGCACAGAAGATAAAGACCCTGTCAGCAGCAAATTTTTGCCCTGTTGTAAAACTCAGAATATTAGGCTCAAGTTTCATGATGAACATGAAAGTGTTCAAATGGAGATGCTTAACATTTAGCCTGTTAGAACATACCCAATTCTTTCCCTCAATCTGACAGTAGAATAAGACGGCTAAATATCCAGCAAAGCCAGAAGTCATGGTGTACAGGACTATCAATGCTATGAACAAATTTCCTCGGTTGAATGGATAAAATACACCCAGAAGCCCAAGTAGTAAAGTAAATGTGGCTCTGAGAAAAAAGATTTTAAATAATCAGAAGTTTATAACACAAGAAGTTAGAGGACTGCCGATCGGCCTGTTGAGTAAGATGATCTCAGACACGTTGATTGGTTAAGAAACTCACAGAATGCACAACTGAGCACCTGAACCAAGGGCTGCAGCAAACAAAGACCTGTACTTTGGATACCGGAAGACGTCAGAACGGATGCACTTCCATCCTGTCTGCTCTCTGTCTACTGCTGTGTCTTCAGGTATGAAACTGCCAAGCGATCAAACATGTAAAAGCACATACTCCATAGCATAGATAGAGAGAACAGAATAACAACAAGGAAAAGAAGGTGGCAAATGCTTGCACTCTTACTCATAGAAATCCTTCCGGATGACTCTCGTATAGTAATTTAAAAGGCATCCAAACAGAATCAGAAACATCACACATGAATTTATAATTGAAAAATGGTGTATTGAAGAATTGTGTGGCGCTGAATACTTCTTCATCCTTTCATGGAAATGCGCATTTGTTTCTATCCAATGCACGCTGTACTGTAGCTCTATGTCCATATCCCTGCCTTCAGCCAACTCCACTACCTCATTAGGGTGCATCAACAAATGAGCCTCTATTATTTGATCCTTACTGAAAAAGATTTCAAGTTCGAAATGCTGGTAAAGGAGATATTTGTGCTCTGAATTATTTGTTGATGATCCTTCAACCTTTCCTATAAATCCCCAGATTGGCAAGTCATCACAGTACATCTGAAATATATAATACTGCTTGATTGCAGCTTGAATTTGAGAGACTTCCTCGCTTGTCAACTTCTTTGCACACGCAACCTCATGATCCTTCCGCTGTAGAAATTTTACTTCGTATGGAGCAGTTACTAGGCGATCTCCATTCAATATCTCACCAAGAGTCTCCTGTTTCTCCTCCAAATGATCTGTCATTATGAAAATGCGAAGAATTGGGGAAAGATATGACATGTATACATAATTGGGGAAAAGGACGAAGTTGAGGCACTTGAACCCCAAACAAAACTTAGGCAAATGTTGCAAGGCTAACCTGGTCGACAAAATGGAAGACTGTAATAACCATATGTTTCACTGTAACCATCACACAAACAAGAAGTAAGAAAGTATAGACAGTAACATCATCAAGAGGAAAAACTTGTGTATATTTGATAAATGTAAAGATAACGTATTTACTTCTAGCATTAGAACATAGTATTGAACCTCAAACTGCCACATTTAAACAACCATGGTCTTAGCTGACTGCAAGTATAGAACTCATACTTCATTTCATCCTCTACAAACATCGTGCTTACCATGCACTCCACACTTTTCTAAAAAAATGAAAAGCTAGCTTCCTAAATTGACAGGTTGATAATTACCTTGGATTGTAAAATGGACCCACTTTGTTGACGTAAAGAGGAACTGTGTCATCAACTTTGTACCTATGCTCCAGCAAATCTGATCTCACATGACTTAGGCAACAAATGACAAGAAGAAGAACAGCTAGATATGCCACATCTTTCTCCATTCCCATAATATATCCAATGCTGAGATGAAACAAACTGTGATTTTAGGAGCCCTGAAGCATTAAGGGAGGACCTACACGTTCAAAACAGCACACATGAGGGATGTTCCTTTTGTCTTAATTCTAGTACATCACAGTGATTTAGTACATCAAAAGATCGAGGGAAAAATTCAAGGTTTGAACACCATTTGTCCATGTACAATGGTTCATGCATCTGGACAAGAGATACTTTAATAAACCAGAAAAGAAACCATTATCAAATAGTGGTTTCCCTGATTGCAGAGCGTAAGAGTACAATGGCTAAAATTGCTGACGTAATTAAAGTGATAGGCATGAGTTCGTTGAATGTTTAAGGTTGCTACACGATATTGTCATCTTTATCTTTCTTGAATTAATTTTACTGATGAAATATATAAAGACAAATGTCAACTCTATGAGGGATAAGGATGAGTAAAACTACTTAGTCCATGGGATAGCCACCAGGGCTTATCTTGATTAATAAGTCTTCATTTATTGCAGCAACCACCAATATGACCTCTAATTGGAGGAATTGTTTATACAGTTATCGCAGATCAAAGTTATCACTTCAGGCCTGAATTCCAATTTGGAATCAAAACCTTGTTTTGGACCACCAATGGCTGATGACCTAGGCACTTCACCTTTCACAAACTCGTGATCTCGATGGTCCATGACCTGGAAATTCAAAATCTGGAAATGTAGTAGCTTTCCTGCAGAACATTTTGGAGCTTCTGAAATTCACTTATTGTCTTAACATGAGGAAGCTTTGCACGCTGAAAAGCTTTAGCAGCTGAAATAAACAGATCCTCATTCTTACGGAACAGAACAAGCGTCAAGTGGTCTCGGATCACCTCTATCCTGGTCCAATACTATTTCTTGCATGTGATGTTGATGTATTGAAATACCATTACTATCAAATCAATACACAAAAGGTGATGGTCTCAAAGGTTCATTTCTTGATAGATTTCACGTGCACCAAGAGATATGTAGTGCCAAACCTACCTAACACTTCACATCAGTTTCGGCTC
Source organism: Eucalyptus microcorys (assembly GCA_014182515.1). NCBI lineage: Eukaryota > Viridiplantae > Streptophyta > Magnoliopsida > Myrtales > Myrtaceae > Eucalyptus > Eucalyptus microcorys. The sequence continues at coordinate 27,841,106 of CM024568.1, read as the reverse complement.
TGCCGAGTCATTATCATTTCCAACTGAACTAATACTTCTATGAGAACTGAGAAAAATGTCTACCCTACATGTAAACAGCTGCATTAAAGGGACACAAATGATCATTAAAGATGTCCATGCATCAAGAAGCCCCTGGTTACTAAAACTTGCTGCATATTTTTTTGAAATTGCACACCAATACTCGCTTCAACAAGTAAATATAGCAAAATATCTCTATTTTACTGTTCTGAAACGAGATGTATCCCCAATTCTTCCATTAGCTAACACATGTTCTTCCTACATTACGCAAAAATAAGGAAAGACTAGAAGAGGACCATCTATAGTATTTCTCTCGATCCTTCTCAACGACTTAGTGGAAACTTTGGATGAAAACTGACGTTTCGAGAGTCTTCTCAACTTATATGTGTGAATATCCTAACAGCACGCAATCACTCGCCTATGTAATAGAAAAGGCAAGACAATTTACTCCTACGGGCAAGTTCCATCTACACTCATAGTACTTTAATGAAGCTTACAATCTGATCACTGAACTTTGACTTCCAATCACCGAATCCAACTACATCTGATTCATTTTCAGTAGATGCCTTCAGCCCATCAACATACTCCGACTACCCTTCGATCTGCATCACATGAAAAAAAGCCGGGCAGCTAGCATTCGCCTCCAAAGCTTCAAGGCTAGAGCACGAGATTCGGTAACATTTGTCCCCAAAGCTGTGCCACCGCCACCTAATTCAGCTAAATCTTAAAACATCAGCAAGCTCGCTTCACGGACTGACAGCTCTTGAACCAGAGACAACATAGTTAGCCCAACCCATCAAAGACCAGCCCGAGTCATCACTGCCAGTCACCAAATAACTCCCGAAAGCACCCCCGCAACTGAGCACGCTATAGAGAGAGACCTCTGCTTTACGAAATCGAAGCTGGGTCGAGCGTTGCCGCAGCAGCAGCAGTTGCAGTTGCAGTTGCAGTTGCAGTCGCGAGCCAAAAAAGTCAAACGGAATTCGGTGGCTCGGATCCCGGAGCGGCCTGGCTTGCGGATCTTTCGGACAGTTCGCCCAGTCATACGAGTCCGTGCGGTGCGTCTCGGGCTGATGAATGATGAATCGACAGGGAAATGAAATTGCCGGGTCCCGCACCCCGACTCATCCCCGTCCTCGAGCACCGTCGATAATTTGTCCCGATCATAGGGTAAGACTCGAGAAAATCGAGCCGAATCCAATTGATAAGTTCGATTCGTCTGGTTATTGGTTTGGACTCTTTTGGTCATCGATTTGTTGATTTAGTTTCGATTTATAATGAATCTGATGAGTTTAATATATAAATTTACTTTCCTTTTTGACTAATAAAGTTTGTAGATTGGTCCGACCAAGTAAGTTCTTTCCTGTCTAAGATTACTATTATGCTATCAAAAGCTAAGTAGCGCCAATGCCGATGCCGATATGGACACACGACAAGACACGTTGATACGTCGTTTTTCAAAAAATAGATAATTTTGATACGTCGGGACACATTATATATTAAATATATGTTTTTATATATCATATTTATTAGCAGATTAATTTGATTCAAATTCACAAATAAATAAATAATTAAAAAAGAGATTTGAATGAATTTATTCTAAAAATATTAGTCCACCATTTGTTAATATAATTCATTATTTCAGTTTGACAAATTCAACTCCATTCCATAAAATTTGGAAAAAAAAACAAGTAATCCACATTATCGGAAAAGGAGGAAAAAATAAACATGGGAGATAAATTATGTGTCACGGAAAGTAAGAATCATAAAAAAAAGAGAACACTAGGTTAATCTTCTTTCACCCTTTATTATTATTTTTTTACATATTTACATTTTGACCTTGTACGTGTCAGAATCATGTGTCAGAATTCCAAACTCACGTGTCGAAATTTCGAACTCGAGTGCTGAAGAATACCAAAAGAGTTGACTATGTGTCAAATTTTCCAACACCCGTTGACTGAATGTATCGGAGAATATTTGATATGACACGAAAACTCTTGAAAAGTACCGGTGCTTCCTAGATCAAAAGTAAGACTTTTGCTTCTCAAATTCTTCATTAATAGTAATAAAAGTGTTTTTTTTTTATCATCTTTTATGTATCCCCGTTCCGTTTAGTTAAATAAAACTTTTTAATTTACTGTTTGGATAAGTTAATTCGATTAAAATGTGATTATATTCCTATATTCTGAAATTATCGCGAACTAAAAAGTCCGATTGAGGTTAGAAAATACCTCCGAACCATCCAAGAAGGTCCTACGCAGGACAACTGCAATAGTCACACGAATTGACATGGGTTGAAAAATTGACATGGGCTGTCGGGTGGATTATATTTCATTTCCTATATTTGATTGTGATAAACAAACAGTTGTAAACCTATCATAATGTTCTCATTTTCTCATGGTTGACATATCCTTTTATTTGACAATAAACGCGGCTTAAAATGCATATTGATCCAATTAGTGAAAAAGTCTTTCACCAAAAAGTTTATCTTTACTTTTTTATATGAGATGTGTTATGGAACAATTCCCTACAGGAATTGTATTGGTATACTGATGATGAAGAAGAATAAATTTAAAGATACAAAGAGCTATAAATTATTGAAATTAAAAGACATTAAGGTACTTCGGGAATATGTGTTTTGATAATGGATGATGCAATAGTTATGCATCGCCTATGTCCTAATCGTAACCGCCCTTTAGCAGTTATCATGTTAAGTATAGTTATAACTACGTCTCCTATTTGTTCACCAATCTTGTCCATAAATGGTTATAGCTCACTGGGCTACTATGTCACTCAACTATCCATCCATCCATATCTTTTTCTTCAATCAGCATCGCAATCTTCATGTTCTCCTCTATCCAACACTTAGCCAGATTAAGATGGCCAACTCGCCATGCTCTTCATTGAATTGCCTTATCAATTGCCCCTTGACTCTATGTCGATGTCGATGTCATCTCGCTGCTGATGACTGAATAATCAATGTCGACATTCAAGCCTCTAATCAACATCTTCACTCCATCTCCTTTCTTTTTCCCCGTGTCCAACACTCGGCGAAATTTATTGACAACATTAGCATCACAAATTGATTTTTCATCAAAACGAGATGTCTGTCAACCTCTTGTCATTGTACATCGATAGCTATATTTCATAGTCAATGACAATCATTGTCCATAGTTCTCGACAAGTTCCTTCTATAATTTTTAATGATTGCATTATTATCTGTAACTCACACATCTTGTCAATATCATTTCATCTCCAAATTCTATTGGACCAAATCGACTTTGTGTTGATTATAAAGAGAGACGTCGTGGTGTCCACAATTGCGTCCAAGTGGAATCCCGTGAGCTGTGAAAGCGAAAAGAGAACATGAAAAGCAAAACGATAAAGGAGCATACGGCGAGAGAAAAGAAGAGAAGATCGAACAAGGACCATTCGACTCTAGAAAAGCTCAATTGTGACCTTGGCGACTTTTGTCACGTGAGAGAGAGAGAGCAACCGCCATAGAATGTCAACCACGTCAACTTTTAGACCTATTTGTGACCCCATACAACATCATGCTGCCTCGCACTATTTTCACTAGCTCAATTCCCCTACATGGATTCCAATTCCGCTCTGAACTTTTTTTTTTTTTTTTTTTTTTTTTTTTGTCTAATGGAAGGGCTCTAATTTTTCCTCAGGACCCAAATCTCGCCCTCATCATGTCAACTCCATTGACACCGATGAATATCTCACGTCATTCTTTGCCGTCTTTAGTCGTTTCTTTGTGTTTTTCATTCTTTTTTTCTTTTTTTTTCCTTTCACCTTTTTCATTGCCACAACCTTGATCGCTCGATCTCATTCTCATAGACGCCATGGCCACTTGAGCTTGTTTTTCAAGCCGTGAAGCTTGAGATTCGCAAATCTCAAGTGGCCATTGGCGCGTCATGCTCACCATGAGCTTTAAGCTTGAATAGCCATGGTAGCCTCAAGATTCATGGCTCGAAAAGAACTCATGGCCATGGTCGCCACAAGATTCGTGGCCCAAAGCTGTAGTGGCCATGGCCCTTGCTAACCCAAAGCTCAAGCTAACATGGTGGCATAGAGGTCGCAGCTCGAAAAGGTCTCTTGAGATTTGAGTTCGGCATATGTTGAGAACTTGAGTTTTTGTTTCATGGGTTTCAAATTGTGCAGTGTTTTGATCTGTTAAGGGTGCTCTTCTCGGCGAGGAACTTCTTTAGGGTCAAATTGAGAATGAAGATGATGAAAGAAAAGGAGAGAAAGGTAAACATGGAGAAAACTAAAGATGGTATGAAGTGACACATAAAAGAAAAAGAGATGTACACATGAAATGATATTTCAGATCTTTAAAGACATCATTGAACTAAAATTTGATGAGAAACAAATTTAGGTAAGGAAAAAAATTCAAGTGAAAATTGATGCTTTTTAGTGAAATTTCGTATATGTTCACTTGTAGAGGGTAATACGACCTCATGTGATGTGATAAATGACGCGAATGTCACTTTTTAAAAATGTTGTTCCCTTGGACTAAATTTAAATGATGGGCGAGAAAAGGATGCCTATACAAGCCACGGAGAATCAAGGAATCGCCCCCTCCACTTTCGTTGGGAAGACGCAAATTTTTCAAATATCCTACTTAACTTACTAGAGAAAGGATATTCCATCCTCCCTCTCTTGATAGACAGTCCTTGTTACAAAATGGTGGTATTACATATGATATATTCCATGCCCTAAGATGCACTCTTGGGGATGCATACATAAGGATCTTCAACCTGGAAAACGACCAAGGAGAACTCGTCTCGGTGCCATGAATACATCACCAGATGATGGAAACAGCCTTGAAGACGTCCGAGCCGCCCGTAGTGAAGGGAAAAGTGTCATGAGTATGCACTCTTAATGCGTGCCAGCGTGTATGTGCGCGCGTCGATGCGAAGACAGATGCGTTATAATGCGCATGGTCGATGAACACTATTAGTCTCGGTACTATTAATACATAAGATCAACAGTTCACGCCCATGTCCTGACCCAACATTGTAGCGCGGGCCTCGCGACATTTCATCCATTGGAAGGACCGTGATGGGACTTTGAAGCGCTGTTCGAGCATAAACACTCAGTCGCTCTTGATAGAATAGCACATGTGCCGGACGTACAGTAGAGATGTGTAGAACCCCACAGATCCACATGTGAGGAATATGCAATAGCAGATCCAAGCCATATGCCCTAAGAAGAAAGAGAGCTATAAGAAGTATTTTAGAATAGGACTAGAAACTTGAGAATCGGACCAATGAAAACCGGTTTAACAACAATTGTCAACGGTTGTCTGGTCAACTTTTACACAGCAAGATAATGTAACGTTTTTATGGGTTCCTAAGCTAATCTCCGTACAACTTCAGTTTGCCGTCCATGATTAATGTCAATGGGCCTCAAGACTTTATAAGGGCCTTGACATTCCATGATGCTACAGGCACTAGGAAATTTACGACTAGGACCCTAGAATGATAATCCGGTTCAAATATCACGATCGTGGTTAGAATTTCAACGTTTGTTAAGCGAGCATCACATCGAGGTCGATATGATAGGATCAAAATTAGACAGAAAGTGTAGATTCTACAGAGCTGGCCAGCAGTATCAGACGTTTTTCCCAGCTACAACAGTTGCTTCAAGCATGTTTCCATTACTGTTGACTGCGCATCCTCAACCTTCCTAAAGAGAATGTAGATGGTCTGGTGAGACAGCTTGAGACTCACCATGGCTCTTTTTCCCAGCTATTCCCCAAAGAACAAGCAACGGTAATGCAATGCAAGCTCGACCACGGCAGCTATTTCTCGCTTGAGCTTCCTTGAGCTTTGCCATGGCGGCTATAGTCCTTTGACACTTCCTCAATGCAAAGTAACGTTCCGAAATGAACCCCCGCAGCATGCCATTGAGCTCCGCTGCTAAACCTCTACAAGCCGGGGACTAACAAGATCTTGCCTTTTTTTATTATTATTATTATTATCATCATCATTATTATTATTATTATTTAGGATGCGTTTTTGTAGAAAATGAGTGGTTTGAAAAATATTTTTCGAAATATAATTACTTGTGTCACTTATAAAAATAAACGAATGAACTAATTTTTTATCGCCCACAAAAATAGTTATGCATAGATTGTCATCCATCATGAAAGGATTTTCCATTTACTAATATTTCTTAATGATATAAGTAATCATTTTTTAAAAATATTTTTCATTTTTATCACTCATTTTCTACAAAAGAATGCACATTAATGTTAAGCTTTTTTATTTTCATTATTTTCATTCTTATCCTTTTTCTTTTATCCTCTTTTTTTCCTTCTTTTTAAAATTTTTTTATCATTCTTTCATTTTTTAAATTTTTTTAAGTTTTTAAGACGTGGCACTTAGTGGGCATCACATTGATGCCACATGTCCTAAGAAAGTAATTGGAAAAAACTATACACGCACTTTCTGTTAGTCAAATTGTATAGAATTAATAAAATGATTTGAATGCACAAATCTAACAAATTTTAGTTTAAAATCTTACTATCCTATTACACTTTTCAGATAAGTTTTAGGACTTATGATACACTTCAAGCTTTTTATTTGTAAGTCAGCTCGAAAATTGTTTGCTTGGTACAAGGAAAAAAAATTCGTATCGGAATCGGTTTGGGTTAGGATTGAAATTTTTTCGAAACCGGCTAGTCCGGTTACCGGGAAAAGCCCACGGATTTGCGACTTTCGAGAGCGGCCTCGGGAAATCAATGACGATTAATCTCCGTGCTAAGCGTGGCGATCGTTATTAGTAACGATCCATTACACCGTCCCATCCGAATGGACAACGGACAAAGGCATGCGGACACGAACAGTCACGCCGCCCTTGGTCGTAATGATGAATCGACCTCTTGATGCCCGGGCAAAGATCTCGCGCGGGCGTAAAAAGGCCGAGACGCTAGAGTCCCATCAATACGTACGGTGCATGTCTCGTCTTTTTCAACCATGCACGTGCAAAGTAAGGTTTTCGACGATGATAATCGCGGCTCGTGTTCATCGCGTCCCGCACTTCCGGGGCCGCCTTTCGCCTGGTATTTAGTGCGTTTCCGATCGTCATCGAGCCTATGTGTAGATGGCATCTCACCGAAAATCCAAAAAGCCCGCACTGAAAAGGCACGGGAGCGCGCTCGGATCTGAACATGAAATGAAAAGACCTTCCCATGTGCCAGCTAGCACCTGAGTAAAAGTCCTTAAACCGCATCGTCTAGACCTCGTGCAAACCTCAGCATCCCTCAAAGTAAACCACCTAGAGGATAGAGCTAGGCATAGGGCTGAAAAAATATACCGTGTCAAATTGGGGATTGAGACGTATAGACAGCGACACACTAAATTAAGAAATACAGTCCTGACAGCCCATCGATAGTTATATCCATTGGACAAACGAGGCGGCTCTCAATTGGTGTCGCAAGACACCTGCTTCTAGTTGAGAAAACCTTAAACCTCCAAGGATCCTAAGAGTAATAGCAATGGGATCTCGCGAGGCCAGTACTCCATCTCTATACGCTTTGTCCCTATCTTAATTTGGGAAAATTATCAAAAAGGTCATTAACTTATTGTATTTATGTTAATTCAATCTCCTACCTTTCAATCGTGTTGTTTAGGTCTTAACTATTTTCATATTTTGCCAATTGATCAATCTGACTAATTTTAGTCGAAGATTACTTACGTGGACACCATAATGTCACATAGAACAATTAGCGTTGATATGGATAATTTTTTTTAATTAATTAATTAATTATTTTCTTTTATTATTTCGTTTTCTTTCTTTATTTTCCTTTTTTTTTCTACCAAGTCCGGCGAGAGTATGTTGGTCCTCACCAACCTTGAAACATAAAAAAAGAAAAAAAAAAGAGGGAAATAATACAAATAAAAGAGAAGATAATAAAAATTCAAATTTTTTTAAAAAAAATTATAAAAATTGCCAATATCAGCATTGGCCGTACTACGTAGGACAGTTATCGTTCACATCAACAATTTCCAACTAAAATTGAATAATTGAATTTAATTGGCAAAACTTGAAAATGTTTAAAACTCAATTGGCACAACCGAAATGTTTAAAGCTAAATAGACATAAGTGCAATAATTTTTTGATTTTTTAGGCAATTTTCCCATCTAAACTCCTAAAACACCGACAAGGTCCTTAAGAAATGTGGTTCTACGAATCGAGATGGTCCAACCGTCTGTTCAGCTATAGCAGGCAACGAAGAAGACGCTAAATGAAGCTACGTAGAAATCGTTCGATTGTCGTTCAAAGAGAAAATGGGGACGAACCAAATTATGACGTCAACATGCTACAATCTACTATAAGCTTCACACTCTTAGTTTTAGGTCGTTGACTTCCATGGCTTTTGCAATGGATCAAGTTGTAATTCTTTTACCACACGCTTTCACAAGCGTTGTTTTCGTGACATCTGACTAGTCTTTTATACCTACCAACTCGTGCATTGCGTCGTAATTAGAACGGAGCTTTGGAAGCAGGGATTGGTCGCTCAACTTCAGGTCGATCCTTCTGGTGCTGCATCTACTACTTAGCATTACACGTGCAAGCGTCACTATCTCCCAGCTTGGGTCGTTGACTTCCATGCCTTCTTTTTGGTCCCTTTGCCATATGTGTTTTATAGTCTTTTTTCTATCTGACGAGCAGTTGAATTTATCAACTCACAGAATACGTCGTCTCGAGTTAGAATAGTGCTTTTTGGAGGAGGGATTGCCCGCTTAGCTTCAAGATAGTAGAGCTACTAGTCACATGCTACATTTACTATGTAGCATGCGCGCAGAAGTTTCGCTTTCTTAGTGTGGGTAGTTGACTCCCTTTAATTTTTCTTGGTGACGGCTGTTAGGAACGTGAATCTTTAAAGAGGTAAAACAGAGAAGAAGACAAGCGACTTTTTATGCGAACACCCTTTCAAAATGTGTTCAAAATTAGAGAAGAAAAACTTAGTGCCGCACTAAGCAATCTCTTCACTATTAATATCAGTATCAAAGGTATAAGCTTCAGAGTTACATTTATAAAAGATATTGGCCAAATATATAGCAAGAGTCTAGATCATATATACTTATGATGGAAATCATATATATGTCATTAGTCGTAAGAAGCTCTAAGTTTTAATATTACTTTGTTATATCAGACTTCATAACTCCATCAGTTTCCTACTTGGAGGTTGATATTCAAAACAAAAATAATCTTTCATAATATTCACTTGTCTTTGTAACCCGAATTGTCTTAGTGTGACAGTCCTCTCATCATTAACCATGGAGGCCAACTAAAGTTATGTTTGGTTCGGTTTTTGGTGAAGGGCTTTTAGCCTAAAAGGTTCGATGAAATGCAAATATTGTTTAGTAAATTGTAATTAAAAAGTGCTTTGGGAAGTAAATTTGGGGAAAATGCTGTTTGATAAACATACATATGTAAAGTCCTTTGGCGTGACAAATTTAAGTTTTTTGACTTGTTTAAAATTGAAAAAAAAAAACAATGATTTTTAACCTTTATATTTTCACATTGAGAGTAATGTAGAAGAGACATATGAACAAATTTATTAAAAAAAAATCATATCAAATTAGATATTCTCAATTAAAAAGAGAGTAATTTCATTATATAAACATGGTCACATATGTCTCGAGGAAAGAGATGCATTATTCTTAAATATTACAAACCTTATCATGGCTATTTCATCATGTAAACATGCAATGTTAGGAGATGCAAGCTCTCGCCCCCCTCACTTACGTATCATGGTTAACTAAATATCCATGATCATATCCAAATTTGCTGTTCAAAATCCATATTAGGCACATCATTTCTTTATATATAATTGTGCAAATCCATTGTAATAATTGCAGTTGCATTTCAAATGGATGACTTGGCATATTAGTTAGAATCTTTCACTTCTTTTTTTAAACGCTAAATGCTCACTCAAGTTTTTAGTATAGCGAGGAATAGACATGGTTGAACACTTCTCGATAACCTATAGGTGCAAGACCCTGGTGAAACTCTAGCAAGTGAAGCAATTGAAGTGAAGCCCAATCAAGACGAATCAACAAAGTATAAATCAAGGTGACGTAGTCAAAAACTTCATGCTCAACTCAAAGTTGTCCAAAAAAATTGACCATCAAATTACAAGTGACCAACAAATCAAATCAACCTAATGGTTCTTCATGTAAAAGTAGATTGAAGATATCTCTCCAGTAGATAGAAACCACATATTGAAAAAATGCTCAACAAGCGAAGTAGATATCGAAATCAATCCAAACTAAGAGAGGACGAACCAGCATACCAAGTAATTGTAAAAACCACAAATCAAAGTGACATCACGACATCGCGAACGAAAATTGCCAATGTAGCTAAAAAATAAGTTAGATTAGCAATTATCAACACAAATTTCTATAGAGAACTCAATGCGAATAGAGAAATCTTACTAGGGAAGCGAGGCGAGCACAAAGGCGGGCATGAGGAAGAGAGCTCGAGGGCAGCCATGAGGGAAGAGAGCTCGACAGCAAGAAGACCACAAAAGAAGCGTCTCGAAATTGGTTCCTGAATATTGAACCGATCATAGATTCTTGTTCTAGTTTCTTGAAATCATCGATCGGTTTAGTTTGTGGGTTGAACCGAACTTGGTGTCCATCCCTAGTGACCGCCATGTTGGTAATTTTTATGGAAAAAATTTAGAGCAGTCAAATCATATCGATCGTAAAAACCACAAAAATACAACATATTCAGCAATGGAAGTCTAAATTTGTTAGATCTAACTAAAAGTTACGATAACTTTTTGTTTTTGCTAAGCAAATTATATTAAGGTTTACTAAGGATTGTGCATTTTTCACTCTTCTTTTAATTTAGACACCATTTTTTGTGTTTTGGTAATGCTATCCATTAAGTGGCTCACCACTTTCGTTACGTCCGGGACGTCGTATTGCTTCTTTGAATTTCAACGCTACAATGCCATAAGATCCCAGGTTTTTTTTTTTGGTCAGAAATAAAATCCCAGAATTGGCTGACATTCATACAAATAAAAATCGGATGCACAAAGGCAAGGTAAACAAGAAACATACACCAACAACCCCAACGAGTTCCAGAGAAAGATCATCCTCCATGTCATCATCGGTAGCGGGACAATTGCCTCAGGCTGTCAATCGTGAGTGAAACAATGGGATAAACAACTATAAATGATGAATCCTCACAAACGCACAATTAGGAAATGGTTGTTCAGAAACTAGCTTGAAGTTTAACTCTACGCACAACTAGAGTTTCAACTACAACATAAATGAAAGCACAATGCATCATTATAGACATGTGTTCAAAGAAATTAATATGTGAAAGCACGATTTTTATTTCAACACTCGGACATCGCATCGAAAATTGCAATCAAATAAAATCACTAATTTCAATTTCACTTAACATCTTTTACGCCAGCACATGTCCCTATCCTTTCACTCTCATATGTGTGAGAAGAGGAGAGAAAAATCTAGAAAAGGGAAGAGAAAAGGAGGGAGTGGGTGGTTGGCGGTGCTTTTCAATATTACTTTTTACCGCTTGCGATGATAAAAGGAGGTTCATTAGGGAGGTCGACGATAAGCCTGATGCCGGTTGGTTCTTCTTGATATTACCTTTTACACGCAAGAAGAGGGTGCGTCAGCCATGAAAGGGGCTCGTTAGGGGATGTCAACTGTGAACGCAACGCCGACGCCAGCAAAAATGGGGGAGGATGGCAACGTTCGCGTCACAGATATTTGCCTCCTTAAGGCCTTGCGACTTGAGTAGAAAAAAAAAGTGGCCCGAACGAGAGAAAACACAGCGACGAAAACGATGCTACAAGACCCGAGAAATGAGACGTCAAAGGCGTGGAAATGAGAAGGAAAAGAAAATAAGGAAAAAAATAAAAAAAGGGCCAGGAACCATTTTTGGAGAAGCGTTTTTTTATTTTCTCTCAGCCAAACTGCTGACGTCGGCCGAAAGGCCCCTTTGTCCTTGTCTCGTGATTTGGGAATCTCTCACCCACCACGCTTAATACAATAATGCCTTTTTTTCCTCCCGCTTAAACAACTCAGTATAAAAGATAATATGACAGCCTGGGAAGAGAGTCCTGGTTTGACTAAAGTATCACCGAGCGACAGCGACCGGTTCCCTCACTCCCCGCCACGTGCGCGGTCGCGGGTAATCAGCCCGGGTTGCGTACCGCCCACTGGCCACCGAGACGAATCCGATCCGTCGGATCCCGCCGGTCCAGCACCGCCGGTGGCCAGCAGAAATTAGACTACGTTGTCCACGTTTTGTCCCATGTTAGGTCGCTCGATGATTGTTTAGTTCGCGATAATTTAACTAAAATTCTGAATCGATCTAGGCTCAATCGCGAATCTATCTCTGCACCGCGCAACTGGACGTCTCCGTTGTTTTTTTTAACGATAGCCATTTGCAATTTTCTAAAGATCGCGAGATATTTAATTGCCCATGATTTTATATTTCGGTAGTTGTTGTTTCAATAGGTCCGGTGCCTTCCACGTTAAAGAGAAAAAGTTGGATTTATGAGAGCACAACATTCTGGACGGGAGATTTTACCAAAAAAAAAAAATTATGGACAGGAGAACCCACCCTGCGATGAATGAGATGGTTCGCGCTACACCCCTCAACCGGCAGGGAAGAGGTTTGAAACTTCTTGCCCCCATTGCAAGACTCACCTGCAGCTTGTGAGAGGTGGGTTCTTACGGATTACCTTGGCTTCCGGCTGTACGGCGGTTCCTAGGTCACCAAAAAAAAAAAACATTATGAACAGGAGAAGGATAAAAGTTAGAAAAGAAGAACCGGCCTAATTTCTTAATTTCAATTTCGCCTCGAACTTCTTTTTGTCTAAAAAAGAAAGTCTCAAACTTTCATTTGAACACTTAATCCGTCCCGTGTCCACAAATCACCATTAATTTCTTCAAGATTTTTTATATTAGGATTAACTAGAGGTTCGGTGCCTTATGCGTTAAAGAGAAAAAGTTGGATTTATGAAAGAAGGATAAAAGTTAGAAGGAGAAGGAGAAGGACCGACCTAATTTCTTAATCTCAGTTCCACCTCAAACTTCATTTTGTCTAAAAGAGAAAATTTTAAACTTTCATTTGAACTCTTAATCCACTCACATGTCCAAAAATCATCATTAACTTCTTCAAAATTTTTGATATCGGGATTAACTAAAGCTTCATTATCAGAATCTCGCGTTATTATCAATGCTTCCACTTTTATATGGAGCAACAACAGCCTCTCCATACTGATAATCTTGAAAAAACCAAGGATAATCTGTTGACGTGTGGGCAGAGTTAAGACTAAAAAAAAAATTAGGGGATTTTCTTTTAGACAGAAAAAGTAGTTTTGGGGTTGAATTGTGGTAAATTTGAGCCTGAATTTGATTAGACCTAAAAGTAAGGGTTTTTTTTATTATTATTATAAAGGAATGACTCCTGAAAGGACTATGAAAAGACCTTGTTTTTTTTTTCAATACCTAGTACATCAAATCTGGTACGTGACCAAATAGACTTGCGGCTAGGGAGGGTACACGTAATAGTTGCCTGCTCTCCCAAGTGTTCATGGCCCACGGATTTGATGGGCGTTAGGCGAGTTTTGCCGTATCTCTTGTTTTTTCTTGTTTTGTTTTGTTTTATATGATGATTCCCTTGAATAAAAAACCACAGAAGGATCCAAACATGAAAGGAAAACTAAAAGAAGCATATACTTAAGGCCTTGTAGAAAGCTATAAAAAAAAAAATTAATTAATTAAGGCGGGGAGATCATAAAGCATAAACATTCCATTTACTAAATATTACTACAAAAGAACAAAGTTGACAATGAAAGGAAAAAGGCAAAGCAAGCTCTAGTTATTTTTAAAATTGAAAATATTTAGCATTTATAATTTAGAAACAATAGAACCAAAATAACTTTTATGAGTAAAGAAAACTAAATAAATTCAACTAAATCGATTTTTTCCTTCTCACTTTAAATGTGCAAAATACAGATGTGCTTGCGTGCATGTGCATAAGTCCAAGATAAAGACCAGAGATAGGAACGAAGCATGATATTATTTTTTTCATAGTGGAAAGACCTAACTTTACAAACTTATCTTTACATTAATGAAAAACATTCGATTAGTGAAAGAGAGAGAGAGTTGCCGTACATAGCACGTGTTCTGCACCAACTTTGATTTTGGCCACCCGATGATGATATTATTTATTTTATTTTACTTTATCTCTCTCTTTTTTTATTTATTGATCTGTCCATACTCCTCTTGCGCTCATCTGTCTTCCATTTCATGAGGAACGCGACATGGCGCCGGAGGAGTTCGGAGCTAGTGACTTGCTCGCCAATCTCGGCGTTTTGAATTACGGACGGCGCTTGAGGAAGTTGACAATTCGAACTTGTTATTTGCAAGCGTCGACGTTGACATTCCTTAACCCTTGAAAGATTTATGCATCGATATGATATTTGAAAGTCGGGTGTTTTGGATGTGTTTTCTCGAATATAACTGTATGTGGAAATTAATTTTTTTTTTTAAAAAAGCGATGAACACTTAATGCATGACATATTAACTAAATTTACTTTCCCAAACCATATACTCAATAACTTTTAAAAAAAAGTTCATAGACATTATAACTCATTATGAAGAGGATATAATCGGGAGATAATAGGAGTTACGAAATTAATTCTCCTTCGGTTGAAAATAATTGATGGAAAATATATTTTTAACTATTTATAGTCCATATATGACCAAAAAAAGAAGAAGAACTTTTAGAGTCCATGTGTCCAGCTTCTAAATTATTTTTTAGAAAAGAGTTTGTAATAATGTATTTTATATAGGTAAATCATACTTAAGGCCCACAAGCAGGAGGGGAAATGGATTCGAGTCAAAATAGAAAGTTTGACTAAACCCCACATTAAAGGTGGGGCGCACGCGACTAGCAGGCATCTCTTGTATCGAAAGCAAAAGTTTAAAGTTTCGACAACACATCAAGTAGATTTTTTTGATTTAAAGTAGTGGTGTTTTTTTTTTTCCTTTTCTAAAAAGAAACTTTTGGGATGTGGGAAAGAGATAGATACAAAAAAATATCTTATATTTAGTATGCACAATGATACATTAAGATCGACAGCTTGCGTCCATAGACTATAATCGAGCCCTATATTCATTCGCCGGGGAGCGGCATATATTTCTACCAATTATGTTATTGCACATGGTGTTGGGAGGTTTGGTGGTCTTAAGTGTGTATCGCCTTGGGCCTTAGGTTGGAGCAACAACATGATTATCGAGTCTAGACTCGTTGGTCAGTCAACAATCTCCTTCTTATGTCATTTTCAGCTCGAACGTTAAGTCAAATTGTGAGATTGTCTTTTTCATATTTATAAATTAATCATTAGTCAATTTTATAATCGATGTGAGATAATCTCAACATATTAGGTACTGGTCCTCATGCCCTTATTGGACACGAATTGTGTTGGGAAATCGACCGGCCCATTCATCGACGGCCTTGATGCGGCCAGGAGTCAACGTCAAGGGGGGCCGCGGCTGACGTACCGAACATGAATGGTCGAGGTGGCGCTCGTGGACCTTTATCAAACCACACTTACCTAATCATCCCAATATCCATTATTTATCATCCTAAATCTTTCCCCAAAATGTCTTTCTTCCCTTTTTTTTTTTCCCATTATAAGCACTGGCGAGTTGCAAAATTAAAAGGCCCAATCTTTTTCTTCACCCACAGTGTCGGAAAGCAAGGTCCAATCAAGTTGCTTCTTTTTTGGAAACGAAATCTCTTTGACGTCGGATAGATTGCTCGCGATTCTACTTCCCGATAATTGTTTTTATTATCTCGACATCGGGCCATCTAACTCGATTCTCATTTGGCATGAATTATCCAGGGTTGGGTCATAAGGAGGCAAGCTTTTTCGAGGGGAGTTTGATTCTTTGGTCTTGACGCAGCCGTAAGCGTTTTGAACAGCTTTGATGGCTAATTTTTAATGAGGAAATATTTGAATTTCCAAAAAAAAGCTTAATTTACTGCATAAATTTACTAAAATTTGTATATACGCACACACATATATATATAGTTAGGGTTAATATCACTAAAAAGCCCAAATCGTTACACCTTGATCACAAAAAACTCTAAATTGTATATCTACGACAATTTTACTTTTCGTTTATTTTCGTTAAATTTTATTGTCAAATCGCTAAGTTTGATGATACGTGGCAGTTGATGGATGTGTTAGTTTAAGGGCGTACGCAACTCGCAGGGTGTCTCCTGTGTCAAAAGCAAAAGTGTAAAGTTTCGATAATACATAAAGTAGATTTTTTTTAATTAAAGTAGCCATACTTTTTTTTTTTCCTTTTCTAAAGAAATACTATTGGATTGTGAGAAAAAGATAGATACGGAAAAAGGTCTTATATTCAATATGCACGGCAATACAATAAGACCAATAGCTCATGTCCACATACTGTAATTGAGCCCCATATTCATTCGCCGGGAAGCGGCATATTTTCTACCGATTATGTTATTGCGCATGGTATTACGAGGTTTGGTGGTCTTAAGTGTTTTTCACCTTAGGCCTTAGGATGGAGCAATAATATGACTGTTGAGTCTAGACTCATTGGTCAATTAACAATCTCCTCCTTACGCCTTTGTCAACTCAAACGTTAACTAAATTGTGAAATTTTTCCTCGTATTTATAAACTAATCATCAGTCAATTTTATAATCGATAGGAGATAATCTCAACGTATAGATGTATTAAGTTCATACTGATCCTCGTGCCCTTTGGATGCGTTACCTAATCGCGCACAAACAGTGTCGATCCGCACAGGAAGTCGACCAGCCCATTCATCGACGGCCTTGATGCGGCCACGGGTCAACGTCAAGGGGGACCGCGGCTGACGTACCCAACTTGAATGGTCGAGG
The DNA here is from genome assembly GCA_014182515.1 of Eucalyptus microcorys. NCBI lineage: Eukaryota > Viridiplantae > Streptophyta > Magnoliopsida > Myrtales > Myrtaceae > Eucalyptus > Eucalyptus microcorys. The sequence continues at coordinate 27,824,131 of CM024568.1, read as the reverse complement.
CGGCGCTCTTGGACCTCATCATCAATCGCCACTACAACCACACTTACGTATCATCCCAATATCCGTTATTTATCATCCTAAATCTTTCCCCAACATGTCTTTCTTCTCCTTTTTTTTTTTTTTTTTTTTTTTTTTGGTTTTTGGTTTTTGTTTTGTTTTTTTTACCATTTTAAGCACTGGCGAGTTGCAAAATTAAAGGACCCAATCTTTTTCTTCACCCACAATGTCGGAAAGCAAGGTCCAATTAAGTTGCTTCTATTTTGGAAATGAAATCTTGACGTCGGATCGATTGCTCGAGATTCTACTTCCCGATAATTGTTTTTATTATCTTGACATCGGGCCCTCTTACTCAATTCTCATTTGTTACGGATTATCCAGAGTTAGGTCATAAAAGGGCAAGCTTTTTTTAGGGGAGTTTGATTCTCTGGTCTTGACGTAGAGAGTCTGTCCGTAAGCGCTTCGAAGTTCGACGAGCTTTGATGGGTAATTTCTAATGAGGAAATACTTGAATTTCCAAAAAAAGCTTAATTTACATCATAAATTTACTAAAATTTGCACGCGCGCGCGCACACACACATATATATATATGGTTAATATTATCAAAAACCATAAATTGTTATATCTCGACACAAAAAACTCCAAATTATATATTTATGACAATTTTACTCTTAATTGATTTTCATTAAATTTTACTATTAAATTGTTAAGTTTGATGACATGTGACAATTAGTTTGATGACATGTGGCAATTAATAGGTATATTAATTTAGAGTTTTACTCTATATATGTCATAAGTATGTCAATTTCTCGTTGAAAACTAACAAAATGTAAATTTGTCACAAATATATCAATTTTGGATTTTAAATTTATGATAAGTGTATTGATTTGAGATTTCTCGTGGTAGTAACCCATATATATTTACTTGATTGTTCGAAAAAATGGTCAAGGATAATAATAATAATAATAATAATAATAATAATAATAATAATAATAATAACGGGAGGGGGAAAAACTGGAGGAAATTCAGGAGAAAATCACCGGAAGTTATCAAATAGAGAAGTTATCCAGCGCAACCACTTTCCATTGATGGATCCCATGACAGTTGAATTTAAATCCCCGAGATCCGACATCCAATCTATTTTCACCGCCCACCTCTTTAGCGCCACGCAAGCAGAAGAAAAGGAGGCCCCCGCCGGAGAGAGCCGCCGCCGGCGACGAGGAGGAGGAGGAGGAGGAGCAGGAGGAGGAATCGCCGCCGCGGCCACCTGTCGCTGTTGGCCCCCCCCCCCCCCCTTTTCTCCTTTTGTTTATAATTCTCGCTTCTCCCTCATCCTGCCTCCCTCGTGGTCGCGCGGCCGTGTTATATATTCCCCGAGATTCTCACTCCCCCACGGCACTCGCCCACCCGCCTCCATCGCCAGCGAGTTCCGCGTCCGTTCTCCGTATCGATCGCATCGCATCGCATCGCATCTCTCTCGATGGCTGCTCTCCCGGAGGTGGAGGGGGAGGAGCTGCTCCCCTTCCGGATACTGGCCGAGGCGGCGGCCGACGGCGACTCCTCCTCCAACCCGACCGACGCCGTCATCTTCGTCGGGGTCTGCCTCGTGCTCGGGATCGCCTGCCGGCACCTCCTCCGCGGCACGCGCGTGCCTTACACCGTCGCCCTCCTCGTCCTCGGCATTGCTCTCGGATCCATAGGTTCGATTTCGCTCCCCCCCCCCCCTTCCCTTCCGTTTCTCTCTCCTCTTTTTCCCCCTTCCTTCCGGCGTGGAGTCGATCGGAGCTCGTTCTTCGGTTCGGCGGGGGATTGTTCTGTTTTTTTTTTTTTTTTTTTTTGGACTGGCGTAGGGGATCGTCGCGACGCTAGGCGGCGGCTTTTTTGGGGGGGAAGAGAAACAGAAAAAAAGTCAACGCTGAGCCTAGTGCGTTGCCACGCTTCCCGAGCCTTTTTGTGAATTTGAACTACTGGAGTTGCTATTTATGTCACTTGTTCCATTGAATTGGTGAGGTTGAGCGTTCCTTTTTATGTGATTTGCTAAATTGGAGACCAAGAAGCTGCAAATTATTGTTTGGGATTCGTGTTCTTAGTCAATGGGAAAACTTTCTCTTAAGATTCCGAGCTGCTTTCCGGGCGAACTCTCTTCCACTAACGTCGGCTGAAATTTTCGGTTCGTCCAATCGTGTATCTGCGAAATATGGATCAAGAAAAGCAAAATGGTTGAAGATAAAAGTCGGGTTCTATTGGAGTAACTTAGCGTCCTCTCTAAATATATGCACATCAGCTCATGCGATCGCTTTCATGGATGTTACGGATGGAGCTTTTAGATGCTTGTCCTCTCTTCTCTCTGGTTAGACTATTCTCTATGCGAGAAGAAAGTGATCGATGATATAATGGCAGGAACAACAAGTCGGCATACTAAGTGCACATGAACTTTGGAAGGGATTAGTCTTGCACCGGCACATGGCTTCTATGTCGACTCTAATTAGCTCGCAGATGCCAAGTGTGTTTCTCTCCGGTTACGTTCTGCTATGAAATGGCATGCCTGGGAGGCTTTATGCTGTAAAAGAAAAACCTCCGTGTGGAATGATAATATTTATAATATAGTAAGAAATAGTGTTCTCAGGCTTCTTTGCGGGTGCCTTGTGATTTGATTGCTACATTCAGATAACTTTTACTGTTAGTTTGCCCTGTACTGTGATGACGGTGCTTGGATTTGTAGTTCTTGGACAGCCAATTTCTTATTATTGCAAGCATGGATTGTTACTCTTAACTTTTGAGCAAAATATTTTGCTCTGAAATACTTCTTTAGAATTTCATTGATTCTTTGTCCAGTTAATTGAACCTTTATAATACTGCTGAAAGTGCTGATTGATCCATATGGCTACTATTATATGTTATTCTTCTACTGTTATGCAGAGTATGGCACACATCATCACTTGGGGAAGATAGGGGATGGCATTCGTCTTTGTAAGTGCTTTTAATTTTTTGGGTCGAATTGAAATCCCAAGCATTTACAGATAGGCTTCCAAGAAACTGGTCTTTATGCCTCTAAGAGAGGTGAATCTTCCTTTGTACGAAATTGTTTGAGATGCAGCAGTAACAGTTTGTCAATATGTTAACTTGCAGGGGCAAATATTGATCCTGACCTTCTCTTGGCTGTTTTCCTGCCGGCCCTTCTTTTTGAAAGTTCATTTTCAATGGAAATACATCAAATAAAGGTTTAATTCTCATTTTGCATCTTCCTGTTCTATTTGAGTTCACCTTGGCATCGTAAAAAACACCTTTCCATTCTTCTTTTTCCACTGCCCACATTTTGGGAGCAGGCACATTGTGGTTTTGTTCCTTTCCTATGACAGCATTCTTGTGCTGAAGAGATCCTGCTTGTGGACCTTGTTTTGAAACTAATGGTGCTGGTCTTTACCCTACTCTTGTGAAGAGCATGAGGGTTTCCATCTAGTTGTTATAATTAGGTGGGCATTGACACATTCAAATATCAGGCTGATACCCATAGGCTAGCCTCATATTATGACAATGGTGACTGTACAACAACCTCTCAGGGCTTATGGTTCTGGAAAAATATGAGGCAACCTGTGTCCTTTCTACGTAGGACCGCTCTAAATTAAATTATATAATTGCTGATAACTGGGCTAGCCCTCGAGTTCTTGAATTTGATATTATCTTAGTTGAATATTCACCTTTCAATTTGTAATAGAGTGTCACTGTGGAGAGGCGAAGGTAGTGGAGAGATTGGAAGGGTGCATGTGGGTGGGTGGTATAGCAGTTCAGTTGGTGGAGTCGGTGCTGGTAGTTGCAACAATGATGCATTGATGGAAATGGTGGTGGTATAAGAGTCCAATTGGTGGTAGTGAAGGTTTGTGGTGATGGGGTTGGTGAAAGTAGTTGTCCACTGGGGATGGAGTTTGCAGTACTATAACTGTCTTGGATCAAATGGCAATCTCGAACCGCATAGGCCTCACAGGAGATCGAGCTTTATATTCTATTGCTCTGTTTTTAATTTTTGGCAAAAATATATCTAAGATTTAGGTAACATGAGTTAAAACGTCGGCTCCTTGATTCATATTATTGCCTCCAGTGTGGAAGAACCACTTAAGGAGCAATTTCCTTGTTTGTGCATGATACCTACTCTTTCTGTCGGAACTAGGTTTTATGTCTTTCTTGCACTTTCTTGGACATCCTATAAGACAGTTTGGTTTTGTTTTAAATGGGCAGAGGTGTATAATGCAAATGATTTTGCTAGCGGGTCCTGGTGTTCTCATATCAACATTCTGTCTTGGGTCTGCCCTGAAGGTATTCTGCGCGAAGCTATTCTTGCAAATCTGAAACAGCACTTGCAATGTATATTGATCTGTTTCGAGAACTTAGTTTAGCTCTTTCTGTGATGATGCAGCTCACTTTCCCATATGACTGGAATTGGAAAACTTGTCTGCTGCTTGGGGGACTTCTGAGTGCTACTGATCCAGTTGCTGTAGTTGCTCTCTTGAAAGACCTTGGTGCTAGCAAAAAACTAAGTACCATTATTGAGGGAGAGTCCTTGATGAATGATGGGTATCTGCTTCATTATATATATGTATAAGCATATTGTGTTTCTGCTAGTGAAATAGCAAGCAAGTTTTTAGATGAACTAAGTTTTTCCTTTTGATATGTGACATCTTTGCTAATTCACTTTGTTCTGAATCTTTCATTATCCTTGTTCAGAACAGCGATCGTGGTTTATCAGCTATTTTATAAGATGGTTCTTGGCAAGAGTTATGACTGGGCAGCCATAATAAAGTTTCTATCCGAAGTCGCTCTTGGCGCGTAGGTATCTCATTAGCATTGGCAACTGAATCTCTAATTTTTTTTGGTTATCTGACTCTTTCTCCTTTTTTAGTGTATGCATAGGCCTTGCTTTTGGAATAATTTCTGTGTTATGGCTTGGGTTTATTTTCAACGATACGGTGATAGAAATTACTTTGACGCTGGCTGTGAGCTACATCGCTTACTTCACGGTATGTACCACACCCTTAAATGTTTATGTACATATACATACATACATACATACATACATATATATATGTGTGTGTGTGTGTGCTGGTATTATTGTATGGTTCTCTTTATCAGGACTTCGACTAACGTGTGGCTAATGTATTACTGGATCGCTTGAGACACTAGTTTACTCTTTCCTTGCTGCTTTATGTCCTTTAAACCCAGTCTTCCTGGTTCTCTTGCTATACATTTAAGGTTGTTTTTTGGGGTGCGTCTCTGAGTACGTGTGAATAGGTACCAAGATAATTATTACATTCAGCTGGGTTGACAAGCCTGCACAAATGGGGGGAGCAGGGATTAATGTTCCTGTATGTAGAGCTCTGTTGTCACATTTCATAAACACTTGATATCTGCAAGTTATTGCATATTCATTTACAAGTATGCGTTGCTTGTCTTGCATCAATGATTAGCATAGTGATGGCCTGAGACTGGTAGATCTGATCATAGGCTTTGCGGTTGGCCGTGCTCAGCAGGGCTCAAAATGCAAATGGGTGGGCTTGGTAGGGTGCTTTATGTTGAAAATCGTGGCGAGAAATTTTTATATGTACCTGTTGAAATGGTTGGACTGGGATCAAAGAGGCCTGACCTTGGGCCCAGCCTGGCCCGCCCTGATATTTGATCAGTTCTCATATTGTTAGGAAATTAAATATTGTATATGCCATGGATTGGCCAGTCAATTGATCCATTCTCATCTTAAGCTGCTGCAACGACGATAAGTTACTTTAGCACAAGGTTGAGACCTATATCATTGTTTGTTTGTTTTCCTTTCATCTCCCGTTAGATATATCCTTTAGTTCATGCAATTATTTCACCTGTTCTTTTGAAACTTCTAAGTATATTGTCATCTGGTAAGAATTGGATCTTCAGGTCTCGCCAGAATCAGTATTTCTTGGCACACACCTTCAGTTAATAACCATTCTTGAAGTCAAAATTCTGGATATTAGAATTTGTAGTTTACTTAAAAAGTGACATGAGTATGTATTTCGGTTATTTTCCATAGAATTGCTTTGCTATAGGCTTATTTGTCAGATAATTTTATATATGGTAGTGGGCAGGTAGATGATAGTAGTTTAAATGAGAGTCCAACCATTCACTTGGGAGAGAGATACGTTGCACGCCGGATGCAATGAGGATAGCATTTCTCACGAACCATGTGATTGCCTAATCATTTGTGTTTCGTCCCTACATATGATTCATGGCTCTGTGACCATTGTTAACTAATTCTGTCTATACTTCCTCCTTTCATTATTGATCTTATTTGAATGGTCTCACAGATGCGACATCAATCACCTATGCCTTGTACACAGCTTGATAACTCTCTCTGTAGGAGTAAACTTTTAAAATATCCCTTGCAATTGCAAGAGGGCTGCTTGTTGTGGGTTATAGCTTAAGACTGGTCAGGTCTGAGGGGTTGAAATTTTCTGAAAGACAGAAATTTCTGGCGGGGTTTCGTTTTCATCTTCTTAATAAGTTCTTCTTGTTTGTTCATGTGCATCAAGCCTTTAATTTTCCATAGTTCAAATTATCTCCTTTGTCCTGATAAGCCAAATTAATGAATATGGAAATTTGTAGTCAAGCAATTTTCCAAGATCCTCATGCTATGCAAAGAAGACTGACAAAATTCTGTTGTTTTTATTAGGCTCAAGAGGGCGTTGATGTTTCTGGTGTTTTGACTGTGATGACTCTAGGAATGTAAGTCGAATTGCCATGGCAAAGTTTCTTTCTTATGACTTAAGTAAAACATCTCTTCAGATGATCGACTTTGGCAGGTTCTATGCTGCAGTTGCTAAAACAGCCTTTAAGGGTGACGGTCAAGAAAGTTTACATCACTTTTGGTGAGCCTTGAAGAATTGTTTTGTTTGAGCCACTTCATCTTAATGGAGCTTCATGTTCTTGTGGTAGTTGAAACTGTATCTATCCTTTTAGAAGATATTGCTCTGGGTTAGAGTGCATCAGATGTAATACTAAGTGCACTCTTGCATAATCATGCATGGATTCTTTCTTGCGGAGACTGTATATTTGTGAGCTTGATTAGGTGGAATTGGCAGTGGGACTAGAGTGACTTTAATCTACAGTATTCAATCCTGCCCAAAATTAACGAAAGCCTATAGATTTCTGTGGGCATTTTCTACCCTCTATTTCAACCAATGTAAAGATCAGGAGATAGTTGCAAAAATTGAAAAGGTTGGGAGATTGCAAGTAATGGATTATCTAGAAGGTATCTACATTTTCCCTGAACTGGTGATAGCAAGTTTGATTGTTGCCATAATTGATTTTGTTGGCTAATTTCTTGCTGATTATGCTGAATGCCTTGAGAGCACAGTAATTTGCTTCCAAAACATAGTTAGACTACTGTTTTACTCACTTTTAGAGTTTGTGCTATTAGACTCAACTATGGTAAGTTTGGAACACAGAGATTATTCGTTATCTTTCCTAAAATCAGGGCATCCTGCCTAATCAGCCATTCGTAGGGTATATTCTATCAAAGAAAAAATTGCATTGGTATTGCATTTGGGTTATATAGATCCAGTCATGCTGCATTTAAAAGAGTGATATGACTAGTAAATACCTTATTAATCTGAGGTCTGGTCTTTTTGGGAGAAATATGGTCAAATTATGTATTGTGATTTTTTGGTTGAGCTTTCTTTGACATTAGTGTTACCTTTACCATCCAGGGAAATGGTTGCTTACATTGCCAATACATTGATTTTTATCTTAAGGTGAGTCCTTGTTTTACTTGCCAGTGTCTATTCTTGCATATTGACTGTACAAAATGAAATTGACACTCTTATTGCACATCCCTTGTGCATGCCCTGCAAAAGGTCATCCTTAAACTGAGCAAGAAGAACATACAAGATGTTTACACTTTGATCTGCAAAATGAAGGTGTAACTAGTCGAGACTCTTTGAAAATGCTACGAGCTAGTTTTCCTTGTATGTTGTAACACAAGCATTATTTATGGAGTATATGAAGAAGAATCCTACATAGCCTGGGAAGAGTTTGCTTAACATCAAACTAGTCCATTTAACTGGTTAATCATGTACCTGTCTGCCATCCGGAATGGCCTTCGCTACAGTTTTAAAAAATTGATCTCCAAAAGCTACGAGAAGCTATTAGTTAAAAAGTAAAATGCAAAAAGCTCCATCTTAAATACACTTAAGTTTTAGTACAGATGACCTAGTTTCCATCTCAATGTTGACAATATTAGTGACTATTTATTTATATTTTGCTCTGCAGTGGAGTGGTAATTGCTGAAGGTGTTCTCGGAGATGCAGATATTATTGAAAATGGTAACTGTTGCATCTGTTCCTGTTATTTTTCATACTATACTTGAAAATTATCCTCTTTCTTCTTAAATCAGTAGAAAATAAAATGGCAGGATTCGAGTTTTCTTTCTTTTCATCTCTTGCTTTTTTGAGTTCTTCTATGCTTCACTTTTGTAGTAATTCATTTTCATTCTCTCTGGACATGGAGTTATCATCTAGGCGAGCAGATCATGTTAACCCCCACAATAATGTGGAAGCTGATAAAGAAAAGTTGTAGCTCCACATAAGCTCTTCACTAGCATGTAACTGCATTGTGCTACTAAAAAGCTTCATAGTGACTTTGGTTTCAGATCCAACTCCTGTTTCTTTCACTAGGGTGATGTGGCTGCATTATATAGTAAAGATCTTACGTGATTTTATAAAATAGCTGGAACTTACTTTCGTTGTCCTCTAGATTTGATGAAACCTATACACCTATATTCTCAATGACCCCATTTTGAATGAAAACTTATTTTGCTTCCCTCCTTTTCTTTTTCTTGCCTTTTAGCTTCTTAAGTCATTTAGGGCGCGTTTGGTAACATTTCTGTTCTTTTTTTGTTCCAGGGAATAGAAATAGAAAAAAGTGTTTATGTTCCGGGGAACAATTTTTGAATAAAAAAACGCGTTTGGTAAATTTGTTCCGGGAATAAAAAATGAACAGAAACACGTTTGATAAATTTGTATTCTTTTAATTTTTTAATATTTTTCTTTATTTTTCTTTATTTTTTCTTTTTTTCTTCTTTTGGCCGGTCGCCGGCCTCGGCCATGGCCGGCGACCGGCCGACGAGGGCTGGCGGCCTTGCCCAGCCACGGCGAGGCTCGCCGTGGTTGGGTGAGGCTCGGCCTCGCCTTCGGGCGAGCTCGGGCTAGCCCAGATCCGGCGAGCCCGAGCTCGCCCAGCCTTGCCCCATGCCGGCGAGGCTTGGCCTCGCCTTGGCTGGGCGAGCTCGGGCTCGCCCGGATCCGGTGAGCCCGAGCTTGCCCAGCCACCGACGAGGCTCGGCCTCGGCCTAGCGCCACCGCTAGGCCGGCGAGCCTCGCCAAGGGCCGGCTCGGCTCGTTGGATCCTCGCGAGCCCGAGCTCGCCTAGCCAAGGGCCGGCGACGCTCGGCCTCGCCGGAGCGATCGCCGGACCCTCGGGCCATGGCCGAGGCCGGCGACCAGCCAAAGGAAAAAGAAAAAGAAAAGAAAAGAAAAAAAGAAAAGAGAAGAAAAAGAGAGGAGAGAGAAAATTTGTTCTTAAAAATTATTCCAGAAATAAGAAACACGTTTTTCTTATTTCTTGTTTCTGTTCCAAATGTGTTCCTGGGAACAAAAAAATAGATTTGGAACAAAAATACAAACAAACGCGTTTCTGTTCTTTTTTTTGTTCTCTGGAACAAAAAATCAAAAATTTTGTTCAAAAACAGAAAAAAAGAACATTAACAAACAGGCCCTTACTGATCACTCAATATGATCCTTTCCTCATGCAAATGATGAACTACATCTAGAAACCACCAATCCTCCAGCTTGCTGCATATGCTCACCTCCTGCATGCAGTCTTGAACCTGTTGGTCGAATCCTTTCCACAAGGTTTCTAAAAATGGAAGATGTCCCCTTCAAGATGATGAAAATTCAGGAATGAATCCCAAGAAGAATGTTACTCTCCACGCTTCTGCTTGATGGTTAGATCAACAAAAGTCTTTTTAACCTGCCAAGTAATGTCATGATAACCCTGTGGAATATCAGGCATTCAGCAGCCCACTCCTCCATGCGATACAAGAAAATAACTCACTGAACTGATATTTAAGTATATGTGGTTCAGCTGCTTCATTTATAAGACTTGTTAAAAGAGCTTTTTTTTTTTTTTGGCTAAAATTGCTAAGGAGCTTGTACTGCCAACAATTTTATGCTCCAACACAATTCGAGATCACACTAATACTTGAAGACATGCTTGAAGGCATGAGAAATGAATACCTTTCTCAAATTTACTGATACATCATCAAACATGCAAGCTGTCTTAAAAGAGAATGGAATGAACTTATATGCTGAAAACCCCCAATAGTCTTAGGTTCAAAGTAGGAAATTGTAATCTAACAGGATAAAGCGATTAATATCACCTGATATCTGATTAGTATAAAAGGGAAGGAAACTAAATCAAATTTCTATACGGAAAATTATATGGGCCCACATCACTTAGCCAGTTTGAAGTTGGGATTTAAATAAAATTCTAAATATAATATTTTCAGGAAGGGATGTTGATTTGATATAAAGAATAATTTTGTAGATGCCAATTTATTAGACCTTCTTTTTGCATCTTTTCCTATGTATAAAATATTCTGAATATTTTAGTAAATGTCTATCTTTCTTTCTGGTTGAACTTTTTCCATGTCAAGGGATCTGATTGGATTCTTTTTCCTTTCCTTCAGGAACTTCATGGGCATACCTCATTCTTCTTTATGTCTTTGTACAAGCATCACGTCTTGTAGTTGTCACCCTCTTGTATCCATTTCTGCGTTACTTTGGCTACGGCTTGGACTGGAAAGAAGCTACCATCCTCACTTGGTCTGGCTTGCGCGGGGCTGTTGCCTTGTCTCTCTCCCTTTCAGTTAAGGCAAGTATTCATTGCTCAATCTTTCACGAATAATCCTGCTTCCATAGATCACACAGTTGCACTTAAAACATGAATGTTTGCAGTCATATTTTCCTCAACATAGGTTCTTCTTCTATGACAATTAAAACATTCCATCCGATTTTCTGGTCTAAGTATGCTCTCATGTGAGTTTCGATAAACTACCCCCAAGAAGAATATCAGATAAAAATCTTAAACACTGTTTGGACCTGTAAGTGTTGTATTCTTGTAGAAGCACTTCTATTTGTACCCCATGTTGCACATTACCTCATAGGACTTCTTGTCCCTTCCTATTATAGAAAGGAAACCTAACAACCTAGGGTATCTCGGTCTTACGTCGTAACACTTAACTAACTGCAGTTGAATGTGGAAGTAGGATGCAATGTAATCTAAGACATTTACTCAAATTTTTAACCAAGTGATGTACTGGGTATTTGAGCATACTCTACTACCTTGTATAGAGACGTGTATAATGAGGTACTAATGGAGTACCATCACAGAGTGACTCATTGACTTTGTAAAAAACTATTGAGTTGCTTTTCAGCATCAGTGGAATTAGTTTGCCAGAAAGCTGTAGCATGACGTTTCAGATCTGTAATCTTAAATACTATGTTTTTGGTTTTACTTCTCTTCTTCCATCTATTTCCAACATCATGCAATACCTCTGTCACGACTCATGAGATTCCAAGTAAATCTTTCATTAACCAGATAATAACACTGAATGTTGTAATGTAAGGTCTTTTCTACTTAACTGGGTTTAAACTAGACTTAACTAACCAGTTAGATGAGTAATGAACAAGGACCATATCATCCTGTTGACTGAATGACTAGTACTCCTGTTGAAAGAACTAAAATCCTTCCGCTGACGGTCATCAACTAGAGAAGTTTTGGTTAGCATCACAAGCACTACTGTTGCCATTGATTTCCCATCACTACCCCCTCTTTATCACTCTGCCCACCACCACAGAAAGGATCATCAGGCCTGTGTCTTAACCACCAGAACTGCCATCATCATAATTAAAATCAGCACTACAGTTGCTGCATTAGCCTCAGTCTCACTGGTGTAGCAGCTGCTGTGAACACCAGCACAGCAGAAGCACCAAATACCTTTGCTGACAGCACCTCTATCCATTCCTAACCTGGTGACAGCACTTTTTTATCTGCATTACCTTATTAGCTCCTGCTCTGCCACACTGACACCAGCAGTATGGGCACTAATAAGAGAGGCAATGATGGTGAAGAAGGTAGCAATGTTGAAAGTGGCCAATTCAAAAAAAGTTGATTCAGATACAGCAGGCTGATGCACGTTGCTATTGATGTCAAATAATTGGTTCATGATGGAGGAGGAGTGACAGGGTAGTTATCCAATTTAGGGGGACAAATGTAGTTTATGTGTGTGGCAGCTTTATGTGCATGAATGCACTAAGTTCACTTGGGTAAGGATAAAAGTGGTACTCAAGGTGGCACTGGCAATCAGGGACACCACCAGGGATCGATTCCTGGAAGGAGCCTCGGACCTGCACTGCTCCAGAAGTCTTATCAATAAAAAAAATAAAAATTATGCTCAAGTGCCACCTTGCCAAGAAAATAGTAAATATGAGTCATAGATTGTTTTCCAAATAATTAATTGCATAACGACCTAAAGATTACTTAAAACTGCACCTGCAGTTTGATAAATTTATCGAGGTCCACAAAATGCAATAAAATTAGCGTAAAGTTGAATTGGGTCTTTGATTGCTTGAATTGATTGCCTTGTATCTTTTAAAAGATAAATATGTGACAGTAGGCTGTATGCAATGCTTAGATCACATTCAGGTCTCTTCTTTAAAATCTGGAATAGCGTCTCAAGTGGAATTCAAGGGAAAGCTCCTTTATCCCACATATGAAAATTTTCCTTTTATTTTATTCTTGATCCTCACATTTTGACTATTTCAAAAGTCATAATGCCATTCTCCTCTTCACAATTTTTTCTTCTTTTCTGATTGTAGGGCTCTAGTGGCACACAATATCTCACTACTAAAACAGGGACTCAGGTATGTGACATCAGAAAAATGATGTGATTACATGATGGATTCTGAGAAACGTGGATGTGAACTTTGATTTTTGACTTCTTGCAGTTTGTCTTTTTCACTGGTGGAATTGTCTTCTTAACGCTTATTGTAAATGGGTCAACAACACAGTTTGTTTTGCATCTTCTCGGAATGGACAAGTTATCATCAGCTAAGGTGAGTTTTAATTTAGTCTGAACAGTTTATTATCTTGAGGCCAAAAACAAAGGGAACATAGTATCATATCCTCTTTTGTATCATTTCAAACAATAATAACTATGGTTATCGCTTGAAATTTGAGATTACTTTATCGAGCATATCATACCATAATGAATTGACAATTGGTGGAGATTCCTTCCCTTGTTCTTCTCTTGATGGTTTTCTCATTCAATTAATTTTCAACTATTACGTTTTGATTCACCCCTGGTTTTTGGGCGAACAATAGGGAGATGATGCTCTTAGAACTGATAATCTACTTGAGTCAATGCATAATGATGACATCTAAAGCGAAAAGCACAGCCTTTCAGTCCACTTTGACGAATGGAGATATTATCTTTAAGATGGAGGAAAAGTTTTCCTGGCATACATAAGAGATGGCAATAGACCTTAGCTTTAGCTGACCATGGAATCCTTATTGACTTTCATTTCTATAAGTAAATTTCACCTTTCTATTCCCACAAAGCTTAAAAGTCTGTTGTTCCAAAATTGTATACATATCTTACTCTGGTATCTAACAGAGACGCATATTGGAGTACACAAAGTATGAAATGCTGAACAAAGCCTTGGAGGCTTTTGGTGATCTTGGAGATGATGAAGAACTAGGACCTGCTGACTGGCCTACTGTGAAAAGATATATTGCAAGCCTAAGTAATTTGGACGGGGAGCAAGTGCACCCTCATACTGCGTCTGAAAGTGATGCGGATCTTGACCCTATGAATTTAAAAGACATACGAATTCGCCTCTTGAATGGTATATTTTTCATTTAATACATTTGCTTTTTCCTGCAGCTACCTGAGTCTCACCATTGCATGCCATTATTAATTTTTGATTTAAGAGAGGCAAAATCACCTTATGTATCAGCAATCACTGTTGCTTGTTAAACTTGTTGTGTTTTAGACCATTCTTTCGTTAAAACATGGATAGGATGGTTTGGACCAAAGAAGAGACTTGTCTGGTTGGCTTTAAATAAACTCACAGAAATTAGGTGCATGCTGCATCAATGAAATTTCCTTAGGTGAGATTGAGGGGAGCCAAACGGGATGTTTGGTACACCAAAATCTTCGAAATTAGAGTCAACTGGGTACTATTCTGTCACAGGCTCTCCTCTTTTTTCAACTCAACAACAGCCGAAAAATGGTTGAGTGGATTGGATACGAAACTCTCTTCCTTTAGTAACTCTTACATTTCATGCCAAAGCTCTTTCCCACAGAAACTGCTGCCTGCCACTTCTAACAGTGACAAAGTTCTGACCCACATAGGTTTTAATGCAAGGGCAAAGCAAAAGAAGAAGATCCACTTTCTTTGTTCACCCTTTACTGTGAAATATCTGCTGATGACTTCTTCAGCTTTCACCTCTTCGACGGATGGTTTGATGCTGCAATGGTCGACATATTTATCCAATGAAACTCTTTCAGACACCTTGTTTAATATGCCTTAGAAAGTGATGAGTAAACTTTTGTTGCAGGGTAGAGTATGCATTATGCTTAGTTTATATAGTATTAACAGAACTGGACAGGTTTGGCCGGTGCAATAGGTTGAACCTGAAAATGGTTGCCAGTCCAGTTTTCTTCTTAAATTAATAATTACATTCTGGTCAAAAATGGTCAAACTGATGAATTTGTCAATTTAGTTTGAGCAGATCTTGACCATTTTAAAATTGTAAATTTGGATTTGTTTGGTCTGAATTTGAAACCCAATTTCTTGAAGCTTTGGACATGCCTCAACCACTGCACCAAATGCAATCTTTCTCATTACATGTCAGTATTTGGTTATATGATGTTGAAATATTGTCCCTCATCGCTTGACAATGGATCCTGAATGCTCTTTATATTCATGTGGTATCCCTCTACTTGTTAGCCTAAGCTTTTGGGTTGGAGTTTATAACAGGTATTAGGGTCAGTTATCTCTTACGCGAAGGTGCGTGGTAAAAGAATTCCACGTGAATCTGTGTAGTCAAAATTTCATTCGCAGCTCGCAATCTGACTTGCATGTGAGAGGAGGTGTTGAAATATTGTCCCACATCGCTTGACAGCGGATCCTAAATGCTCTCTATATTCATGTGGTATCCCTCCCACCTATCAGCTTAAGCTTTTGGGTTGGAGTTTCTAACATACTAAGTTAACAAGCTTCACATCCATAAAACATGAAAGCTGCAGGATCGGAGGACTTTGTCCTTGCCATTTCGATGGGCAAGATTCGTGTTAATGTCTGCATGAGTTTATGTATGCTAAAATTTATCTGGTGATTTTACCTCATATTGAACCAGCTGTTTTAACTGATTTAACTGTGAATTGTCTACAAGCTTTGTATGGTTAGTATTTTACAGCAGTATTCTTTTCTTAAAATAGGACCGTTAAAGTAATTTTGTGAGAACTTGACATTAATTGACATGTCATCTTTGTAATAGTGCTTATGTATAATAAAGATTGTTGTCCATTGGCATCCTCAGCATGGTCACTGATGAGTACTTTTCTTTTGATTTGCTTTCTCGAACTGTAGACCTCTTACCTTAATGAATGCTTCAACTCTTAGTTGAAAATACTGTTGTTCTTTTGGTTTGTATATTTAGCTTTTATAAGCTCGGCAATTATTTGTTAGCACTATTTTTTGGATTACATCGTCATCTTATAATAAAAGCAACTAGTTAATACTCTTTTTTCACTACCACTTTGACTAGATTGTTCTAATGCAATACACTTGACAGCTGTTTTGGAACATAGATGTTGATGTTTCCCGTATTGCTAAAAAAAATCTTAACTTCAGGTGTCCAAGCTGCTTACTGGGGTATGTTAGATGAAGGAAGGATCACACAAACTATTGCAAACATCTTGATGCAGTCAGTGGATGAAGCAATTGATACGGTTACTCATGAGCCTCTGTGTGATTGGAAAGGCTTAAAGTCCCATGTTCATTTCCCAAATTACTACAGGTTTCTTCAAAGCATCTGTCCACCGAAATTGGTTACATACTTCACCGTGGAAAGGTTGGAGTCTGCATGTTATATTTGTGCAGCCTTTCTTCGTGCCCATAGAATTGCGCGTCGACAACTACATGACTTTATAGGTATAATCTATATGGGAAATGCTCAACTTTTAGCTGAGAAATGGTTCTCTTTCTCTCGTCCATTTCCTGCATATTGTAGGAAGTCTCTGCATCATAGCTAGCAATCTTTTATTCAGGCCGCATATTACTGCCCAGCCCATTTCTTATCCACTGGTTCAACAGCCGAAGAGCTAAATTTCAAGTTTAATTATTTTAATCAGTCCTTAGGCTTTGAAGTGAAACTGATCAGTTAATGAAATATTGAAACTGATGGCTTTTTCTCCCTAAAGAAGCCCTAAAAGTCTTTTAATTTGGAGAACTTGTGAGAGCAATAAATTTTTATTCTTTAATGAACGTTGTCATCCTAGTGAGTCTTCAAAATTTTGACAAGTTCACCAAGCTTACCGTATGAATGGAAACTTACTTTAGTGAGTCATGATCAGAAACAGGTATTTACTATATGCAGTGCACGAAAGTGGCCTAAGATACCACTTGACTACTACAACCATATAAAAAATAACAAACTAGTCTTACTCTGTGCATGATAATAAGCTATGACAATCAATGAATGACTGTAATCTTTAAAATAGCAATTATCTGTAATCCTTTGATTCTATCGAGTTAATTAAAGGCAAGGAAAAAAAAATTGAATGGGGATTGGAACCTCAACTCAACTAAATATGAAAGGGCAGTGCCTGCACCATTGTTTAATGCCAATCTGTTTCACATGCACATGCAATTAATATCAGTATTAAGGACATGGGGAGGATTTTTTTTTTTTTTTTTTTCCACGGCGGGGGGGGACTTCAAGTAAGATGGATATAGAAAAAAACATAAACAATTGGATGCTTAACATTTGAACTTCGAGGAGGGCCTCATGCAGGCTTTTGCTATAAGTTCTTGTTTCTGTGCTCTCCAGAGGTACAATCAGTCTAGGTCCTTTTCTCAGCTGATGTATGCTTTTGCTACTGATACGTGTCGGTAGATGAAAATGAGCATGATTGAATGTAAACTTGAATAATGTTAAAAAGATTGGGATTCAAGAACTCTCTTAGCAGGTTCAAGACTGTATATGTAGTGGGATGCATTAATAGATTATAATGAGAATGTGAGACTGGGAAATACCAATGGGTTTATAGAAAAGATGGAGAGAAAGGTAGAGATGCCATTTCCATAATGCTAGTAGAACTGATGAAATGGAGAAGTTACGGTATGTCATGCAGGATGCTACCTAAACTTAAAGACAATTGCAATTGGAGTCCAAAGAAGGCACATGTATTTTACTGATCAGATTGTTGAGCAGTAAGCACCAACATGAGCACAAATGAGTACCGAAAATTATAGAAATTGATGGATATATAGGCATTTCAAAGAATAAATAGAGCTCCAAAGGAATTTGTGCACAAAAGAAAAGCACCAAAGAAATTTGGTTTGCGCAATCTAGATGTCTTGCCTGAGGTAGTCTGGAAGTTTACCTAGTGCATGGTTCACTCCGACACATGGACAAAAAAGCGAAGCGGAATGTCCCTTGTCAGGAATGTGGTAGGATAGGGCTAAGCTTCTTTTGGTCATCTAGTTGGAATAAGAGCAGATTGTAAAGTTATGTCGAAGATAATATAGATAATGTACATGCTTGAATCACGAAGACATTAAGATGTGTGCCCACATATTTGAAATTTATCGAACACAATTATCATAAAGAACATATCGGGTGAAAGTAACATGGCTATATATCCGAACACGGGGAACACTCCTTTTGGTGTTCCAAACCTCTAATGTAATTGTAAAATAGGAACTTCAATCTGTAGGTATTAATAGAGAAGCGTGGTATTTTGGTTATGGATTGATAGAGAAATAGGGTATTTTGGTAACCCCTCAGCCCGAGTGATAATGAACCTTTAGATGCTGAATGAGCATATAAAACTTCATGAAGGGGACGCAAGATAAAGAAGTACGTGGAGACTCAAAAAGGCTTGGATAAAAGCTTTATATAACAACAATTAGTAATTTGATCTCGCAGAAAATTTATGGTATTAAACAAAACACAATGGTGCAAAAGTATCAATAAAGCCAATGTGACTTGTAGAAACAGGGTTTCCCTGTGCTTGTTTGTTGCCGTTAGGCTTGTTGTGCCTTCATCGGCTGTTTCTTTTATATCTCGGCACCCTTCCACTCATAATGCCTTCTTGCCATTTTGACTGCAAGTTTTTGGTGCCCTGATTGCTTTTGTATAGTTTGGTTAAAGCTCAATATAATTCTTAACTTCACCAAAAAGAAAAAAAAACAAAAACAGGGTTTGTTTCTATAAGTTGTCATGCAATCCGCTCTTCAACTTGCCCTAATTGTCCTATACTTGAAATTGATTATATGAGGAAATTTATTTAGAAAGAGTGGATCGTACCTGTTGGGGTAAAGCACAGCAGAAAGCATTCATAACCGTTTTGCAGCATATTGATTTGATGACAACCAGATGCTTTCTTTACTCTCCATATACTAAAACTGAGGCTATGAAAGTATTACTCCTTCTGTATGGCACTGCATCCTAGATGTATATGTCTAATAGATTCGTTCATGGGGTTTTCCTTTTGGAAAGAGTTCTAATTTCTTCTGTCTCTATCCATTAGGTGATAGTGATGTGGCTTCTACTGTCATCAATGAAAGCGAGGCAGAAGGAGAAGAAGCCAAAAATTTTCTGGAAGATGTCCGTGTGACATTTCCTCAGGTTAATAAGTGTGAATCTGTTGCTCCTTTGTCTTTTAGCTTTCCCTTGGTAGTCAAATATATTGGATGTGTATACTTTGACTGCTGATTTGATAGTCTTTGTTCTGATTGATTTCCATATTGGAAACTGTACCAGGTTCTCCGTGTGGTTAAAACAAGACAGGTTACTTATTCTGTGCTGAATCATTTGATCGAATATGTCCAAAATCTTGAGAAGGTTGGGTTATTGGAGGAGAAAGAGATGCTTCATCTCCATGATGCAGTGCAGGTACATTTGAGTGGCCTTCCATTAACTGTAACATTTGATACTCCGTAGCTCACAACATTATGTAACTTTTAACACAGACTGACCTGAAGAAACTTATGAGAAATCCTCCTTTAGTTAAGATGCCCAAAATAAGTGATTTAGTTAGTGTGCATCCCCTGCTGGGTGCCCTTCCTTCTGCGGTCAGTGAACCACTCAAAGGCTCAACCAAGGAGACAATGAAACTACGTGGTGCGACGCTATACAGAGAGGGCTCCAAGCCAAATGGTATTTGGCTTATATCTAATGGGATAGTCAAGGTAATTTTATAGAGCATGGGCAAGATGGATTTTCCCACTTTTTTTTTTCTTTTTCCTTGGTTGAAAAATTTTCCCACTTATTTGGTTGAAGGTCTATTTCTTTTGTTCTAATAGCTTTTTTGCGGATCTTTGGCAGTGGAGTAGTAAGAGCATAAGAAACAAGCACTCACTGCATCCAACTTTTACATATGGGAGTACACTGGGCCTATATGAAGTGTTGAGTGGGAAACCATGTATCTGCGACATGATTACAGATTCTGTTGTTCTTTGTTTCTTTCTGGAGTCTGAAAAGATACTTTCAGTGCTTCGGTCAGATCCTTCAGTAGAAGATTTCCTCTGGCAGGTATGACTACTGTGTATATCCCTTAGTGAGCTTGCAAAGCATGTCTGATATCTGTTTTAGGGACTTAATAACTGCATCAAGATCTCTGTCATTGAGTAACGGGCATCTTTTCATTGTCAAAAGGATATCACTTTTTTCTGGATGATGGTTTACTAATTTTACTATTTGCTAATAATCTGTGAATGGTGTTTAATTCTTCTTCGAATGATCAAGGATGTATAGCTGAGTATATTTACTTGCAGGAAAGTGCTATCATTCTTGCAAAGCTCTTGCTTCCTCAAGTATTTGAGAAAATGGCAATGCAAGAACTGAGAGCTCTTGTTGCCGAAAGGTCAGAAATGACAATATTCATTAGAGGAGAAACTATAGAAATACCCCAACATTCCATTGGATTTTTGTTAGAAGGATTTATAAAAACACAAGGTGTTGAGGAAGAACTGATTACATCGCCAGCGGTGCTAAGGCCTTCACATGGGAATTCAAGTTTCCGAAGTCCAGAGACATCAGGTAACCTAATCTATTATCTGTTGGGAAGTGTGTCACCAGATAATTATACTTAATTTTGACTGACTCAGGCATTGTTTGGGCAGAATACTGAAGCTCTTGACTGTTGCAATTTATTCTTCAATACTTCAGCAATGCAAACTTTCTACTGCTGTCTGCAGATTCATGTAATGTAACTTTTAGATGTCAAGTACCTTAGCTGTGAGGGTAGCGGTAGCATAGTCAACAGCTTTTTTTTCACAAGAAAGTGATGCTCTAACCTAGCTAAATACAATAAAGAAGATAATCTGTGATTAAAAGGTTCAATTAGTTTCTTTTCATAGTTTCTTTCTACTGCTGTTTGCAGATTCATGTCATGTAACTTTTAGATATAGAGTGCCTTAGCTTTGAGGGTAGCGGTAGCCTAGCCAACATCTCTCTTTTCACAAGAAAGTGATACTCTAATTTAGCTAAATACAGTAAAGAAGATAATTGGTGATTTAAAGGTTCAGTTAGTTTCTACAACCACATATCTGGTAGGAATAATGGTGTGCTCCCCCAGGCTTGCCGAGTCATTTTGTGGGAGAAGCCAATTCATGAATTTGTTTCTGTGGATTTTTGGCAGTAATACATTAATTTTGCTTCCGTAAATGGTGTGCTACAATGTTATCAATTTAGTGAGGCCATTGCAAACCAGAGACATGGATAGTGTATCATGGAGAGAAGTACTAATATGCGTGTTTTGCAACTAAATCTTTTATTTGCGCTAATGGGAAACAGGTATTAGAACCGTCAGTTTCTCCCATCAAGGATCCTGGTATCTCGTGGAGACTAGAGCTAGGGTTATTATTTTTGATGTTGTGGCATTTGAAGCCGACACCGCTCTTCAAAGAACGTCTTCATTAATTCCTCATGCGGTAGATCACCCCCTCAGAACCCACAGTCGAGAACATGGCAGTCTTATGAGCTGGCCAAGACACTTCTACAAGGCAAGGCAAAATAGACAGAGCCATGAAGAAATTAATCAACACACAAACAGTATGTCTGCCAGAGCAATGCAGCTGAGCGTCTATGGCAGTATGGTATGGTCAATTTCTTTTCACCAGGCTTATAGTTGCATAGTGCTGGATACTGTTGACTGGGAAAGTTCTTGATAGTGAAATCTTTTTAGGATGATGGTATATTGAAGTCTGTTTCATAGGGACTAGATTTCCTTTTTTCCTCTGCATTGAGCTCTAATGCCGAGTTCATCGTGAACTCTCAGCAGTCAGTACTAACTATACTTTCTCTGAATTCACAAGGTGGATGTTCGTCTCCAAAATCGAAGCTTCGTCAGAGCAAGCCATCCAAAGACTTCACATAGCCAGTCGTATCCAAGGGTTCCTTTGAACAGCAATCGACCTCTTATCTCGGTCAAATCCGAAGGGGCTGCTACTGCAGGGAAGAGCCTTGAGGTGAGGAAGTTCACTAGACCAGCTCCTCCACCTCAGCAGCAGAGTACAGACACATTGGTAACTCATGCAGATGATTCCAGCGATGATGAATCCGCTGCTGAAGAAGTCATAGTGAGAATCGATTCGCCCAGTAGACTTTCATTTCGCCACGCTTCTTGAAAGACGAAAGGAAGTCTCTTCTCATCATCGCAATCAATGTTTGTAAACAATTGCTTTCATTGTCTAGTGCATGTAAATTTTGTGGCGCTGACGGTGCTCTTACGAATGCTGGCATTGTAAGAAAGATAACAATAAGTGATGAAAAAAAAAAAGAGAATGAAGAAATTAGACGTTCGAGGAGATATAAATGGCAAGTCAAAGCATTGTTGATTCTATCTGTATCTGTTCTTTTGACTTAGTGAGAGCAACCAAGAGGAGCTGTCTGTACCGCATCATCTGCTGAGATTTCACTGAGAATAGATTTGCTTAAATTAAAGTCAGTTTGTTTCTTTATCCTAAACAAACTTTGATGACCTAGGGTTTCTCTTTAATAAAGGACACTACAAGCTTAAGAAGCTATAACAAGGTCATTATATCAGGTTCTTCCTCGGTTTCCTTTCCACAGACTGATCTGCTCATACATTTGCTTCTCTGAACATGTGAGCAAAACCCTGAACTTGAAATACTAGATTGTTAAGGACAAATAACGATCTCTGCAGTCTCATGGTCGCAAATATTAAATGGACAATGTTTCGCAGATAACATTTGAATTGGCCAATCTGATGTGCATAGGCAGGAAAGCATGTTGATGTTACCTTTGTGATCTCAAATGACATCCCGATCCGGATGATCCTGGTAAGTTTACCATCAGAACATTCATCCACGTTGAACTTCCTAACTCCTGTACCAGGTGGAGTCCAAGGACAGAACCTTTGTCTTCCTCCTTTTTGGGCACAACTGGATTTGCTCCGGCCAAATGAACATCGAATTGCGGAACACTCGAAAGGGATGCCCAGCATGATCTGTCTAGCTTTCTAATTAGGAAACTAAGGGTGCGTTTGGTAAAATTTCTGTTTAAAAATTGTTCCTGGGAACAGAAATAGAAAAAAAGTATTTACATTTTTCGGAACAATTTTTGAAACAAAAAACACGTTTAGTAAATGCTTTAAAATATAAAAAGAATAGAAACATGTTTGGTAAATTTGTATATATTTTTTTTATTTCTTTTAATTTTTAAAATTTTTATTTTATTTTTTCTATTTTATTTTTTATTTTTCTTATTTTTCCTTTCTTTCTTTTTTCTTTTTCCTTTTTTTTTTTTTCTTCTTTTGGCTGGCTCTTCCTCCCCGGCGTCTCCTCGTGCGAACGGTGACCCCGAGCCACACCGTCGTCTCCCTCCACCGCATCGGCGACCGCACTTGATGCCTCCTCGCCGCCACCGTACCGGCCGTTCGTCGGGCAGCCCACTGCGCCCCACACGCCGCAACGCCGGACCGCGCTCGACGGCGTCGCCGACCTTTGCATCCCTGCATCCGTTGCCTACCGCTCCGTGTTCTCCCCTCGCGACACCGGACCTCCACCCGAAGCCTCCGCCGACAACCCAACGACGCCGTGAGCCCCAAAGACCACCCCTCCGCCTCACGCCCGATCGACTCGGGTCTTGAGCCTTCGTTCGCCACCGCCGCATCGGATCTCACCGCGCCGTGACCCACGACTTCGAGATCCGCTCGATCGTCGACCCCCGCGCCGGCCCCCACAGCGGTGGCGAGCTCGGCCTCGCCGGATCCGGGCGAGATTGAGCTCGCCCCGGCCCGGGCGCGAGGTCGGCCTCGCCGCGCCGGGTGGAGACGCTCTTCCAATTTCATATCTCGTTGGGAGGCTCGAAAGACGTCGCGAGGAGACGCTATTCGATTTTTGTTTCTCGTTTTGTTCTTCAATGTTGTTTCAGAAAGTAAGAAACAAAAATTTTTGTTTCTTACTTCTTTTCCTGGGAACAAAAGAACAAAAAAGGAACAGAAACGCAACCAAACGCGTTTCTGTTCCTTTTTTGTTCCCAGGAACAAAAGAACAGAAAAACTGTTTAAAAACACAAAAAAGAAATGAAAACAAACGGGCCTAAGTCTTCCAATTTATATCTCGTTGCTCGAAAGGTAGGATGTTCTCTTTCAAATGTACAGACCACATCTAGGTACAGAAGGCCGTCGTCCGATGCTGCCGATAAGGACATTCATTGCATTCCTCATTTTTCCACGACGTGGCCCACGGATGGAGCAGAATTTCTCTGATCTACCTAGAATGCCTCTCGATGCCAGCAGCACCTTAACAACTCTTCCTTTCATAAATTACCAACAAAGATTCTCAAGTTTTGGTTGGCACCAGATAGCATCACATTGTTGATTCATGGCAGGTGCGATGCGCAAGATACTGTCATGAGTGAAGATAGACTAACTGTAGAATCCGAATATACACTAAGCTTGAGTTTGCGATATAGTTGTAAGTGGATGTACTCAATTATCAATTGTGGTTGGACCTGTGATGCTCGGAGGTTTCCGGATGCTGTTCGCGAGAGTGTCGAACCAACCTCCTTGCCAGTGGCTAGTCAAACAGATCGGACTGGTTCAAGCCAGTTCGATCGGTTCTTGAGTGGCTTGGGCTGGCCGATTTTTAAGGGACTAAGTTTTATGCAATTTCGTCCCTTAAGGACCAAATTGAAAGGAAAACTTAATTTAAGGAGAAACAGTCCAATTATAAAAAGATTAGGCCTATTAAATTATATAAATGTGATCCGATGATTTTCTATTGGATTAATTGCTTGATTAACATACAGAATAATGACATCATATTATGGGTACATGCAATTGGACTTTATAGGCCAAATTAGACAATTTCACGTAATTTCTAAATCAAAGTCGCTCTTGACCAAAAATAAAAATAAAAATCAAAGTCGTAAATTAATTAAAATTGAAGTCAATTAATATTACAAGACACCTATTCGACTAATTTCCCCTGCTTAGAATGACCTATCGCATTCAAATCGAATTGATGTCATGACTCTTATGCTAAAAATGAATCATGGTTTAATAATGAAATTGAATCTTGATTCACGAAATTAAACTTTAGCCTCAAATGATCAATTTGAATTTCTTTGATTGCAGCTCATTAACTTGGTTTTCCTATCTTCAAGAAGGTTGAATTCCTCAAATTGAAAAGTTCTCGAGCGAATATCTTAAAATGAACCCGGATTCGGATTTATCTTGAGAAAATGAGTGAAATGAAAGCATATGTTCACAAATCAACAAAGATTGATTTAGACCCCTTAATTATGAATAAAATTGGCAATTCGTATTTCGATTTGATAGTTCTTGAAACTGAATGAACGAGTGAATAAGAAATGGTCCCTAGATCAAAAGCCGTAAAAAGAACTAAGTCAAAGTACGAATAAAATGAAAGTATTTTATTTTTTTATCAATTTTGAACCTAAAATTGAAAAATTCGGAAAATAAGGTTTTAATCAATTTTGACAAAATTTAACCGTAAAGTCAAATCAAAAGTAAAATAAAATTTTTATGGATTTTTTATTTTTCAATTTTTTCAGTCAAAGATTTGTCTAGGTTGATTTTTGGTCAAATATTTGAAAGCTTCAAAAATTAACTTGGCTAAAGTGAAATTAAGACAATTTGGGATCTTTTTGTGTTAAAGGTTAATTTTTAATCCGGAGTTGACTTTTTGGTTAATGGGTTGATTTTTAGTCAAAGAGTTAATAGAAAAGTTGACCCAAAAGTCAACAATTTGACTTTTTTAGGTTTTAAGTGAAAATGAATAAGAAATCATTTAAAAATGATAAAACAAAAGAAAGAAATGGAAAATGTACACTTTTGGATCGAGAAACGGGCTCCGTCGCAATCGAAAACCCTTAATGTTGATTTTTACCTTTAATGATGCATCTGCTAAAAATCATATGTCAACATCATAAATCTATTAAAACTGTATCAATTCAATCATAATTTTTTTTTGTCAATTCAATCCTAAATATTTTATAATTATGCCAATTCAGTCCATTCAACTAATTTTGGTCTACTGGTGCTGACATGGACGATCGTTTGGGCAATGTTGATTTGGACAATTTTTAATATTATTTTATTTCTTTCAAGCCTTTTATTATTATTTTTTATTTTTCCTCTTCTTCCCCTTTTCCATTTTTCCCCACAGTAGCCGGCAAGGGTCATAGCCACCGCCCAACCTCAGCCAAGTTTGAGCAAGGCCTAGGGGTTGTGAGTGAGGTGGCTTACTCGAATTTGGTCGAGGCTAGCTTTGCCATAGCCATCTTGGCTGCGAGCGAAAGCGACCTCGCCTAAGGCTTGGGTGAAGGCAACCATGGCCTCATTTGCCATAGGTGAGGCCACCTTGCCTAAGGCAAGGACTTCGCAACCCTCACCCATCGGTTAGCAAGCCTGGTTAGGCACTGTGGGGAAAAAAGGAAAAGGAGGAAAAAGAGAAAGAAAAAGAAAAGGGAAAATATAAAAATAATAATAATTCAAAAAATATTATTCAAAATTGTCAACGTTAGCGCCAACTACCAAAATTGATCGAATGGATTGAATTAACACAATTGTAAAATGTTTAGGACTGAATTAGTATAATTACAATAGGTTTAAAATTTTTCTAGTAATTCTCCCTAATTAAAGCATACACAAACAAAAGATTCAAAAAATTATTACTTGATCATTCAGAGAAAAATCAAGATGTGGACACTTCGAGTGTCAAAACTTGGCACCAAAGGGACACTTAAGCACAAGAAGTTTAGAAATGTACACTTAAATGCCAAAATTGGAGAAAAATGGATCACTTAAGTATCGACGGCAAGAAATTTCGACTAAAATGCCGACATAGCGTTTTTTTGACGAGCGAAGTGCAAAACAACATTGTTTTACATGCTACTTGACTAGTTAAGTCAAAAATGACGTCATTTTGCATGCTGACATGACTAGATAAGTAGAAGATAACGTCGTTTTGCATTGGATTTGAATTTTAATATAAATATTAATTAAATTAAAGTCAGAACTAAGTAAATAAAATAAAATAAAAGAGGAAGAAGATTGCAAAGGGCACCATCGTCGAGAAAGGGAAGGGCTCGACGACCTTGGCTGACCAGTGGCTAGGGCCTGCCAGCCCTTGCCCAGATTTGGGGCAAGGGTCGCGGCTCTCCTCTAGATCCAGTGAGGGTTACTTACCCTCACCCAGTTGGGCCAAGCGTCGTCGCCTGAGAAGGTGACCCCCCAGCCAGATCTGGGTGAGGGCTCGCAAGCCCTCGTTGTCGGTTGGTCAAGTTGCTAGCCCTTGGCCAAGGCCTATTGACCCGACCGACTCTCCCCTCATTCTAGCCGGCCCTTCCTAGCAACGGTAGGGAGGCAGTGATGAGGGCTTGCACAACCCTTGTTAAGGCGTTTGCCATCTTCCCCTTTTTATAAAGTGTTAAATTAATTTTAATTAATATTTATATTAAAATTTATATAAGAGGTAAAATGACGTAGTTTTGGCTTTTCTTTATTGACTCAGCTTTCTTATGAGCCACGTAGGCGAGTTAAATTATTTAAAAAATTGCCACGTAAGATTTACATGACGCTTGGCTGGAATTGGCATTGAAATGTCCCAATTCTTAAAAAAAATGGCATATATGTGTACATTTCATAACTTTTGGCACTAAAGTATCCCCGTGCCAAATTTTGACACTTGTGCTGTCTTCTACCGAGAAAAATCACATCATGAAATGTAATATAAGTACAAACCAAATCTAAAGTTCCAATTCCATGACATGTCATCTAAAATAGACTAACAAAATTAAATGATGATGATACAATTTGGAAACATAATAATCCATTTTACCAATCGATCATGGAGTACCCATCAATAGGCCATGATCACTGATTTTAGATCTGTACTAATGAAGCAAGAGCCAAACAAAGTTGATGAAATCGAGTCTCTAAAGATGTTGAGTTTCGTGAAGTACATCGTCTCTTGGTAAAAAGATCGCTCATTGAACTCGACGTTTGCCATCGAATGCCATATGCAACGCCAATGCTTATTCTTGCGGCTTCTTTGAAGGGAAAAAGAGAAATGAAAGAGGCTAGAAGGGAGTCCATCAATTTAGAGAATATGACCATGACATTTTTCTTTTCACTTTTTATCTTATTTTCTTTTTCTTTTTCCCTTAGCCAGCCATCACCGGGCCTCGTTGCCAACCGGCAGAGGTCGTCGATAGTGCCACATAGGACGATCGGGGTAAGTACACTATCAGTGCCAAAACTTGTGTACGGCGCTCACTTTGGTGCCAAAAGTTTATTTTGGATTACTTAAGTGCCAACAAATTTGAAAAAAAGATCATTTTAGTGCCAACGCTAATGAAATTAGTCGGAAATCCGACATGGCACTTTTTTTAATTAATTTTTGAAGTCGACGTGGCTCGTCGGAGAGTACAGTCAGCATCCAAATAACAAAACGACACCGTTTGGCGTCTTTCCCCCAATTTAGAAACCCTAAATCCCCAAATTGTGAGAGAGAGAGAGAGAGAGAGAGAGAGAGAGAGAGAGAGAGAGAGAGAGAGAGATAGAGAGAGAGAGAAGGCATGTCGGCTTCTTCTTCCTTGAACACCAACACCAGCAGCGGCACCAGCAACGGCACCAGCAACGCACCAGCAGTAGCAGCAGTAGCGCACCAGCAACAACACTAGCAGCGGCACGAGCAATGCACCAGCAGTAGCAGCAGCAGCGACACCTTCGACCCTTTTTCTTCCTCCTTCTCCTCTGCCTTCGCCTCCTATTCTTCCTACCACTTCTTGCTTGAGCAACAATCTCAATCTCTCCTCGCTCACCTGGTTGAGCAACTACAATGGTGGCCGAACGACGGTGGCCGAGCAATGGCGGGCGAACGACGGTGGCTGAGCGGCGGAAACCCTAATTTCAATCCCCATATGAGTTATACGACATCGATTCTGTGAGGATATCCACGTATAATGGCAAAACGACGTCATTTATTGAGTAGGATGGAAAACGACGTTGTTTTAAAGCCACCGTAACTTTTTTTTTTTAAAATATAAAACCACGTAATTAATTTGGTCGGAATCTCTCGTCGGTGGCACCAAAGTGATCATTTTTTCTCCGATTTAGTACTTAAATGATCCGACGGAAACTTTTGGCACTAAAGTGAGCGCCGTACACAAGTTTTGGCATTTATAGTGTACTTACCCCTAGGACGATCGGTGTCCACGTTAGCAATTTCCAATAAAAAATTGGTAGAATTGACTCAATTGATAAAATGTGAAAAAATCTATAATTCAATTAGCAAAATTTTAAGGTTTAAGACTGAATGGGTAAAAGTGCGATAGGTTGAGCACTTTTTGGATAATTTTCCCAAAAAGCATGTTGCATAATCATTCGAGACCATGTCAAACATACACTTTGTCATGTTTGTTTTGTAGAAATGGACTATTTTTCCTCACGACGTGAAGAAGTAACGGCCAGTGTGACCTAGTTGGACAAGATTCTTATTTAACTTCTTGTTGCTCTAATGTGAAGAATTTGTGGTTAGTGACTTCTTCAAGACTCCAAAGCTACTTAAAGCAGTTAATCCTATTACCATAGTATTCGTCTGTGAAGTGTCTACTCCTTTAAAGATGGGTGAGTTCCGACCCATTTCTTGCTGCAAAATTCTATATGAATGCATCACATCAATTTTGGCTGAGAGACTGAGGGAAGTACTACCTGATTTTATTAGCTCTAACAAATTTGCTTTCGTGCGTTGCAGACTGTGGACAAATGGGTTATTGGCTCATGAGATTGTTCATAACTATCATAGACAGGAATTATCTCCAAGGTGTGCTTTGAAAGCTGATTTATGAAATCATTTCACTCTGTTATCAGGAAATTTATTGTTAGTACTTTCCATGCTATCGAGACAAATATAGAAGGACCTGTGCCTTAACAATCATGCGCGCAGATTGATGCTAATGCTGCTCCATCTTCTGTAAGATGCCATGATATTTATTCCCATGATGCTTATTATGTAGCTGACTCAATTGAATTAAGCAGGGGAGACTGATGTTAATGCCGGTGTGTTTTCGTTGGGGAGGTACGCGTCGGGGATGGACATAGAGAGCACGCCCAAGATTGATGATGAAAGGTGACTGGCTTACTGGATATTCTTAGTTCCTTCCTCACCCACGTCCAGATGGTCCGTCAGCCTCTTCTTGAGTGGCAAGTGGCAACCCCTACTGTTCTCCCTCTTATTTCGGTTTGATGATTGATCAATGGATTATCAACGTGATGAATCACCATCCTCTTCATCAGGATGCCCATATGATATTATGCGAAGCTTTTCTTCGTTGCGTGTCTTGTCCATCATTAGTTCAACGGCGCGACTTTTCTATACGAAAGACTTGTGCAAGAGCACATCCTCAAGAGGCCCCCCAAGTCCTCCCCGACCTCCTCCCCCAATGGCAAGAACAAGTTCGTTGACTTCGTCACCTCCAATAAAGTAAAGTTTTGCCATCGAGACCTTAGCCTCTTTCCCCCTTTTCTACGTTCACAATTTCGTATAATAGCTTCCTTTACCAAAATGCGCAACTTTGCCTTGGCTAGGGGGAGCACGAGGCGATCAATCGGAGAAGATGCCCACCTGTCATTGCAACTTCCAAGGGTACTCAAAGTTTGTAGATAATAATTTATAAGATAAACCTTTTCGGATATATCGAATGCGTTAGACGGTAGAAAAATAGAAAAGAAAATTGTTTTCATTATCATTTTCTATAAAGAGGAAAATGGAAAATGTTTTCTAAATGAGAACCCTTTTTCAAATGCTGTTGTCACATGATACCAATTCATCGGAATTTATATTCGAAAATGCGCTCAACTATCGATCGATGGCAACTTTTCTTCATAACCAGCCCACGCAAATGCTACCTAGTTCTTGTCTAATTGCTTGTGGTCCATATTAAAGTGGTCTCACAAGTAATTGATTATGCATGACCATCTAGATGTGTATGCTTCAGATTTAAAAGATGGAAATATCGCATAATTAAATGTTTTTAGACAACGAGAAAATATACCAATTTTGGTGTTAAATAGACATTTAGGTAATTTCTATTTCAATCCTGATAGTGCTGGTGCCATTAGCCAAATCTTTCCTTCTTTAATCTGCCAAATTCCTAAATCAAGTTTGAATAAACTCGATTACTGATCATCCTATCCTTTTCTTTTTTAGTTTCACTCAATTCAGATGTTTCTGTTAATCCTACTAATTTAATTGGGTTTCTTTTGAAAAGTCCTTTTACTATACCTTAATGAAAAGAATGTTTTTCTTACTTCCTTTTGAAAGGTTTTACAAAGCAATTATTTTCTCATATGAAACCTATATAACTAAAGAAGAATTCTTTTAAAAATTATATATATATATTTTCTCGAGTTCTTTAAAAATGGGTTAAACAAATGGACATAAATCTAATAGCCCAAACAAGATATCCAGGTACATCCTAGTATGATAAACTATTCAAATGAAAAGGATTATATCCATTAATAAGTTGTGAAGAGTTTTACTTTAAATAATGTCTTAGCCATCCCTTCAAATAAGTGGAAGATTCATTAAACTGCAAAACGTTATCCTACCATGATATATATAGGAATTGAGTACGAATGATTGACTATTCCTTTTAGTTGCTTAGACATGTCATTAGGCGTAACATTGGAACTACTATGTAAGCTTTTTGTTTACCGAGGGTTCGGATCCCTCTCATTCTGTACCTTTTAAGTAATTTAGCATTGTTACTAAACATGGTGTATCAAATAACAATGCAAAATTTGATTCCAAAAATTAAAACTTTTTTGGTATGAATTCACTATCTCCACATCCCCACTATAAAATTCTGGCTTGTTTACAAAATAACCTTGCGCGTTTCACTTGTCTTTGAATCAGCCCATTATAGGTCAGTGAGAGCTTTCGAATAAAAACTCATGTCCCTAATTAATTGAGGAAAATGATTTGCAACTGATAGGGTTTGGGTGAGAACCCTAGCAAAGTGTAAAAGTCATCTTGCAAAAGAAATCACCCGTGTGTCCCTTGGCGAGCCATTAACTCACCTCGCAGGGACATTCGGCATTTTTACCCATCACGAGGGTTGCAGTAATGGTACTTCCCTACGATAAATATCGAAACTTCGATATCCAAATTAAGTATTTATGAAATGGTTAGTTTTTCGATACATCAATGGTAACATTTCAAGCAGAAAAAGTGAGCTCCTGTATAGACTGAGAAGTAAGTCTGTAATGATTGCTGGTAACTTTAGGGATTAAGAAAGAGAGTTTTCTTGGACAGTTAATTTCGCGACATAAAAAATGTTAATTTGGGATATATCCTACCAATTGGGGGGGGGGGGTGTAGGTGGTGGCGCGGGGAGATGGCAAATCAATAATTTCCGGGGGGAATTATTAAACGCAAATAAATTGATTTCTCGAGAATGTAACTCGTTTCGTGTTGCTATCCCCCTTACGTAATCCAACGATGGTCTTTGCTTGTTTGAAAACGAACAGTGTAGATGTGCTGAGCATCGAACGTAGAGGGGGCACAATCAAGGGCACTCCGGGTTTTTAGGTTGCGTTTGACAGTTAAAATAAAATTCGGATAAGATAAAATTTATCATATCTTATATTTGGTGCCTACTCAAGACAAGATAAAATGGGATATAAATGAGATATATATTTGATAAAATTATCTCATGGGAGAGGTAGGATAAAGATGGATAGGATTTTTGTTATATTGCTCAAATGATAGATTTTTTAAATTAACAAAATTAAAATGATATTTCAATATAAATAATATTTGAATTCTAATATAAGAAATTCAAAAAAATAAAAAAAATTTAGCTATTTTAATTTAGTATTTTTTTATTTATATTTGAATTTAATTATATTTTATAAAATAATTTCAATATATAAATATAAATATATTTATATTTATTATATATTTTAGGTATTTTAGTATTTTGGTTATATTAGTACAATATGCTAGTTATAAAATTTAATTAGAGAATGACGGAGGGAAAGAAAAAATAAAAAAGAAATCAATTAATAAAAGAGAGAAAATAAAATAAAAAACCAAATAAAATAAAGTAAGTAAAAGTGTTGCGAGAGATTTTTACTATCTCTATTTGTAAAATTTTTGTTGATTTTTGTTAATGTATTTTTGTTAATGTGTCGTTTATACCAAACAATGAAGATAACATAATGTGAATATATCAAACTTTTATTATTTAATCTTCAATAATAGGATATATCAAAATCTCTTTAATTTTATATCCTATTCTATTAAGTTCCCGACTCGTAACCAGGGTTTTCTTTACTTTTGGGTGGTTTCATCTCTCGTCTTTCCTATCTTCTTCTCTCATCTCTCGCCGGATCACACCGCTTCAAATTTCCATGGGAATGTGATCAAGATCGAGATGGAGATCGAGTTGAACCCCGGCCATGAATATTTTGGTGTGATCAGGGGCTGAAGAACCAAATCGACACCAGAGATTAGCAACTGGACCGGAGCTCCAGTCCTCCTGGTACGTTCATCTTTTACCCACGTTATGCAATGCAATGGCCTGTCCGAATACTCTGTGGCAACTCGTGGCGCTCTATTGTAGGATTTTAAGCGTGCAATCTACTTGAAACTTCAATCGTTTAATCGGCCAATATGGAACAGAAAATAGGCAATGATCATGTCTGGTCTTCGTTTCTGGAACTTTTTTCTGGAAGGCCTTCTCTATCACCTGAGATGGTTAATGTTTCCGGTGAGCAAAGTTTGTCGACAATAAGTTCACATAATTAGCATCAGTCAAGTGCTTGGTCAGAGGTGTTCTAGATCCTTTGTCTCAACCACATGGCAAATTTCAACTCTAACTAGCTTTGGAAGCCATTGGTCAAGGCATTCTTGATGCGTGCAAACTGGATTGTTTACCCTCCGTTTTTTATAATTGGTTGACATCGAAAGAAATCAACCAAATTGAATAACTTGAGGGTGCAGCTGAGCCCAGGCCATGAAATAATGCTGTGACCGGACGCGAGAGAGAGAGAGAGAGAGAGAGAGGTGTCTATGTGTATTGCTATCATGTAAGTAAAGCTTTAATTCAAAGTATAATAACTATGCTGCAGGTTCATCAGCCTCTCTTCCATTGCGTTTGATGGATCTGCCGAGTCAGTCTCTTCCTGCTTTAACCAACATGCCATGCCTTCTGAATGCAGAAGAGGGAGAGCCCATTACGGAGGTTCCACACGGTATGTGTGCATCTCTTAATTTTCCGAGTTAAAGCTCGCGCAGGACGCTTGATTTGTCTTCTAGTCTTCACCTAAGGATAGGGACATAGGCAGGAGGATGCTCGGATTTCTTGTGGTCATAGAGAAACAGAAAATAGTCAGGAATTTATAGGAAGAGAGGAGTCTTAGAGCTGGTCATTGATAATCACTAGATCTTTGAAAGTGAGCAGACAAATGTTTTTTAAGTGGTTATGCTGTTGCTATCATACAAAGCATTAAATTAGCATTCGTTTTTAACATGGAAGCAAACTATAGCTTTCAATCTGAAGAGCAAAGTTTGAAAATTGTTTCCCCTATTTTCAAAATAAGACAAATTCCAGGGTCTTTCATGTGGTACCGAGTCAATCGAAACTTATCTGTTTTCCCTTTTGTGGGATATAGGGGAAATGCCAAGAGCAACGTATCCATTTTCGAAGAAGATCAAGGTGCACTTTGCTGGAGTTGGAGGATGTGGAATTCGTGACTGCAAGGTCTTCGATGACCGAGTGAGATCAGAAGCCCTAGAGGCGCTCAAGGGAGAAAGAGCGGTGGAAGGTTCGTCCAACCTTACCCAGTGTTTGCATCAGCCCTCGAGCGTTAGCAATGAAGATGCTTGTAGCAAGACTTCATTTGTTGAGAAGAATCAGCCTAGTCGGTCCTTTCCTGCTTTAACCAACATGCCACGCCCAATGAATGCCAAAGGGGGGGAACCCGATACGGAGGTTCCACATGGTACGTGTGCATCTCTAAATTTGCCATGAGTTGAAGCTCGTGCGGGACGCTTTATTTGTCTTCTCGTCTTCACCTAAGAATGGGGATATAGGGAGGAGGATGCTCAGATTTCTTATGGTCATAAAGAAACAGAAAATAGTTGGGAATTAATAGGAAAAGAGGAGTTCAAGAGTTAGTCATTGATAATCACGAGATCTTTGAAAATGAATACAAAAATGTTTTGGAGTGTGCCATTCAAATCTTGAAAAGCCACGCCTCTCCCTGTCCCCTCTGATCTCCGACATGAGTGTTGGCTTTTAAAGTAATGAAATGAGTCACGTGAAATTAAACTTATATTTTAATTCCTATGACTTTTAATCTCAAATCAGTTGTTTTTTCTTTCTTCCCAATGGAGAGCTCATGATATGTGGTCGCCAATATTTCACTATTGTGACATGCATGCCACATAACATATTGATTATCTTATGGGATGTTGTGTTGAAAAAGTGAATACAAAGCTACAAATTATATATTTCTGTGAGGGTAGCATATCTATTAAATATGTCTAAGAAGTACCTATTAGTGAATTTTCACTTATACTTGAGTTTAGGTGCGAAAACGCATGTTGCATCAGCTGAGAGTCAACAAGGTACCCGTAGGCTTGCGGAAAGGAATATGATATTTCTCGAAAGTAAGCTGGAAGAACTCATCAGTAGTGGCCAAGGGGACATGAGCAAGCTAAATTCGAAGTGGAGGAGGATGGAAGAAGAATATTTGAGGGTAGTGTGGGCGATCAGAGAAGGATCTGTTCCACCGGAGAAATTAGCTGAGGTGGTAGAGTTGTTCAAAGAAGTTCTTCTAGCTCCAGGAAGATTTTGGCAAGAGGCAATGACACTTGTTAGACGCAGCAAAACATGTCCCTTGGTGACAACAGAATTAGTAGGCAAAGAAACTCAATGGAAGGTGAATGAGATTTTTTCTGATTTAAAGCAGGACAACTTTTCCAGAGTTGGTATTTACGGTATGGGTGGAGTGGGCAAGACGGCCTTTTTGACCCATGTCTATAATAGACTTCTTGAGGATCTTGATTTGGATGTATTTTGGGTTGCTATACCGCAGGATTTTAGTGTGTATGCGCTACAAGAAGAGATTGCCAATGTGGTCGGACTAGACAATTTCTCAAATGAGAAGGATGTGAAGAGAAGGGCGGGCCTATTGTATGGACATCTGAATATGAAGAATAGATCCATCCTAATTTTAGATGGGCTTTGGATGCATTTTGAAGTTAAGGAGGTGGGAATTCCGGTTGAAACGGGCAAACTAAAGTTGGTAGTGACAACTCGATCACTATAGGTGTGTCGTATGATGCTCTGTCAAAAGCAAATCAAGATAGGACTTCTCGATATGGAAGATTCTTGGTGGTTATTTTCAAAGATGCTTTGCTTTGCAGGACAACTCCCTTCGGAAGTTGAACAGATTGCAAGGCCTCTTCTTGATAGGTGCTATGGTCTGCCACTTGCGATCATTGAGATTGCAACTCACTTGAGAGGAGTAAAGAAAGTGCATGAATGGAGAGACATGTTGGGAAAATTAGAAGACTCCAAGATGGAGTTTGACGCGTTCAAGAGATTGCAACTCAGTTACGTGAACTTGGGTAATGATCAAGTGCAACAGTGTTTCCTGCATCTAATACTTTGTTTTGCAAAAAACCTTGTCCTTTCAGGAGATAGTAGAGAGGAGTTGATAGAGTCTTTCGTAGATGAGGGTTTGTTAGGTGGAATTGCCACCAGGAAAGGACTGCATGATTGGGGTAACACCATATTGGATAAAATAAGAGGGTCCTGCCTGTTGGATCCAGACAAAGAGTATCGGTGTCTGCACCCTTTGACAAGGGACATGGCATTGCATATGGTGACAAGCACAACTCACATGGTTAAGGCCTGTATGGGGTTGAAAGAAATACCGGAGGAAGTATTCTGGACCAATCATCTAGAGAAAGTCTTTTTACAAGGAAACAATATAGAAGAAATCCCAGATGGCATATCACCAAATTGCCCTAAACTGACGAGCCTGTATTTGAATGGCAATGACATGTCGGGAGTCATCCATGAATCTTTCTTCAGACATCTGAAGGGGTTGAATGTTCTAGATCTCAGCGGCACCGGAATCATGGAATTACCGGACTCCATCTCTTGGTTGGAGAGCTTGGAAGCACTGTTACTGCAAAGTTGTTGGGCATTACGTTTTATTCCTTCCTTAAGAAAGTTGGGATCTCTAAGAAAGTTGGATCTTCAAGCATGTGAAAGTCTTGAAGAAGCGCCGGAGGGCATGGAGATGTTGGTAAACTTGAGATACCTTGCCCTAGATGGCACAATGATCGAGACATTACCAGAGGGAGTGTTGGAGAAGCTAGTGAACTTGCAATATCTTGCGATTGAAAAGCTGAGGGCAGGAGAAGAGGTAAAATCAACAAAGTTGGAGGCACTTTATTGTTCTTTTGCTGATGTGGAAACATTCAATGCATGTGTGGGGTCTCTCGTGCGAAATAGTTGCCGACGGTACACGCTCGCGATACCATACGTTTACCGCCTTTGGATTGTAGATGATCCCGATAGGTCTATACTCATCGATGGTTGGGACCATATTGCTGCGAGTGTAGACGGAACAAGTGGTGATGGCTGTGCTTTGCTTCCGGAAAGTGTGCAATCATTGGAATTGTCCAGGTGTCATAAAATTAAGAGAGTGGTGGAATGGGAGTTGCTGACCACGCTCCTTCCAAATCTGGAGAAAATTATTGTATATAATTGTGAGAAATTAGAGGAGATAATACACGGGCCATTGCCAAGCAGAGCCACTTGTCGCCTTACATATCTTGAAGTAAATGGATGCAACAACATAAAGAGGGTGCTGCTGACGGAAGACATGTTGCTCCACCTCCCTTTCCTCCAAGAGATATTAGTCAAAGACTGCAAGGGCATAGAGGTGATAATAGGCACTGTTGCCAAAATGACGCACCGTTCCTTCCCAAAGATAATGAAGCTGGGTCTATGGAATCTTCCGGAATTGAAGAGCATATGTGATGGGACCACGAGTTGGGATGCCCTCTGGCATATTGTTAAAGACAATTGTCCAAAACTGAAGAGGATTCCTCTGCAGCTGCCCCTGCTTGACAATGGGCCTCCCCCTTCTCTTCGAGAGATTCGGATAAATCAGCAGATGTGGGAGTCATTGGAGTGGGATCATCCCTTGCCCGTTCTACACTTGAACCCTTCGTCAAGTTTCTTGGTAAGTCACCTACAAATTTTACTTATTTTATCCTTTCCATCTTCCCTGGTCCTGTCTAAGGATCGATCCTCCCCCACCACGGGAAGTTCATTTTTCCTTAACTTTTATAGCAAGAATCGTACCACATAACTGCTTAGAAACTAGCAGTAGGCCCGTGATACACACTGATGAATGAATTATATTACAACTTGAAAGTGTAGCATAATGGTCATGTTATTATTAGACCTTAGTTGTTTTGGCAATGTTCAAAAATTAGAAAAAGAAAATACTCCCTTAACTTTGCATGAATAACAATGGCAATAGTCCCTCCCTCTCTCTCTCTCTCTCTCTCTCTCTCTCTCTCTCTCTCTCTCTCTCTCTCTCTCTCTCTCTCTCTCTCTCTCTCTCTCTCTGTGGCCAGGGCACTCTTTGCACATTTAAAAAATGTTTTTTTTTTGTTGTTGTAAAAGGTAAGTATTATAGATAGATTAGAGAACCAGGAAGCCATATAAAGTACAGCAGAGAAGAGTCGGCATAAAAAAACTTGCACTTAAAAGGTCAGAGAATACCAATCGAGTGGAAGGGTGCCAACCCGATCTGCAGAGAAAGATACAAGAAACAGGAAAACAAGCAGCTAGAAGAAGGCTAACGAACAGCGTAGCCAGGGCAGAAAGCAAGACAAGAACAAACGAAAAGGGAGGGCAGAAATACAACCCAACAAAACTAGGCTACAACCAAACCGAAGCAGCAGCCGAGAGAACTGGAATCAGCCACATCAGCGATCAAAGATAGAAGGGTGGATACCCTAGCTAAGTTGAAGACGTTTGTTGCGGGGGATATCCGGGACCTTTGAGAATGTAAGGGCCTTGTCTTTAACAGCTTTGATTAGGTGGGCTTTCAAGGATAGGAGGGAAAGCTGTTGGTTGCGGAAGATGATAATGTTTTTCTCCTTCCAGACAAGATAACATAAGGCACCAAAGGCAAACCAAGCCATTGATTGGTGGAACCCTGGATTAGATAAGTGCTTAATAGCCCACAAAAGGTTCTCTTTCCAAGTTTGGTTTCTCCAAGGAAGATTAAAATTCGCCGCCCAAAAGGCCGCAAGGCCGGACGGAGCAGCCAAAGAAAAGGTGATCGATTGAATCCGGTCTATGCAAAGACACATCTGGGATTCTTCCATGGGAGAGTAACCTCACCTGAGTTGGTAGGAGTAATCAACCATAGGTGAGTTTGATAAGTGTACCAGTGATTCAAGGGCTTCCTCGACCTCAGGAGATTCCAAGCAGAAGCTGAAGAGTAGATACCAGAGAGGTGGCCCAGCCAAACCAATCGGTCATTTTCCCCATTAAGGTTCGGAAGGCCCACTGCAAATGAAGATGGGGGTGGGGGTTCTGATTGTTGCAAGTCGTGGAATACCGGAGCAATAGATATCACGATTAGAAGATCTTAGAGGGAGAAAAATGGGAACCAAAAGGAGGCTGTTTTATTTTTGAAGCTGGATTTTGTTTTGTTTCTTATGTTTTTTTTGAATGGATCATTTATTTTTATCATCCATAGAATAAAATAAAATGGATCAAAAATAAAACATCCCAAGCCACCTTAATTAATTAAAATGAAATTTTTCAGGAAGAAGGCAATATAAAGACACTCACCTGGATAGAAACCTGCCTGCCATGGACAAGGGGTCAAGATTGGACTCTCGAGGTGATGGCGTTCACCAACGCAGCACAATCTCCCCAAGTTCCACTTAAAAGAGAAAAAAGCCATGGGCATCCGTAGCCTCCCGAGATATATTTAGGATTGAGATGGAAAGAGATGGATCCCACATGGGCTGGCCTTCGAGAATACAAGTCATCTGAAAGAAGAGATGGGAGCTTAGTCAATAAACAAAGCCTGGCTTAGGAATGAAGGATACCAGTGAAAACTTTAAGGGTTAGTTCAATGAAAAAAACCATTCCAATCCACCGAGTCAAAAACACACCAGGCTTTACAAAAATCAACCTTTTAAAAAATCAACCTTAACGATGCATTTAGGCCGGTATGGTTCATGATGGAAATCATAGAATAAATCCTGAGCTAGCAGGATAATGTCGCTAATCCTTCTACCTTTAACAAAAGCGTTTAGTGGAGGGCTGATGATGGAAGGAAGAACCGAAGCTAACTTGTTAGCAAGAATCTTGGTGATGCATTTAAAAAATGTTTCTCACACTGATTTTCCAAAAAAGCTTTTTCTGAGTGTACAAAAATTTAGCTTTCTCTAGAACCTTGTGAAATCTACGAGGGCTGATCTTTTGGAAGCACAAATATTGGACAGAAATAAAGATGGGCGTAGGTGTCAACAAGCGAATTGGCCTCAATTCGGGTTTCTGTAAGCTCTGTCAAAGTGCACCACAATTCATGAATAGTCGTGGTACACGATGATATTGGGTATACGTATGAGAAAGGTCCTTGGGGATCAATTGCTTGACAACTACAGAGAAACCCCTCTCCCACTTCCTTTCTCAACTGCTTTCTGGTCTTTTCGGCCCACGTTGCAATGAGTAACAAACATTAATACATGTGCCCCCAGACTGATGAAGCCATGGAGGATCCCGTTGAGGATGAATCATCTTCTGACGTCAGTGGACATCAGACGTATAGCCATTGCTACATCATCCTGCTCGGCTGATGTTTAAAGTACCTCTGAACCTTGTGATGACTTATGCTTAATCTATTTCCTCTTTCTGGATCTACGATAACTATATCTTGTTTCTGGATTTCATGGTTTGTATTATTCCCCGTTTCTACCCCGTCAAACATTTCTCTTTCTATTTCTATCATCCCCACTTGAATTAATCGTGTAAAGAATTGATCTGTATATGATTTATAGATTATCTACTTACGAGTAAGTATAATCTACGGTGGGAGGGCTCTTGGTTAGGAGCAGACTAGTGGCTATTTCACTCGACAGATGGGGCAAGATGTTAGCTTTAATGGCATCCGCAAAGTTGACCGGTCTTAGAAATCATCTGAGCAGCCAACTTGTAATTAATGCTCGAGAAGGTTATCGTGCAGAAACCCATTCTGACTGGAGCAGAGCTCCAAATATCTAGTCCTCTGTTACTCGAAAAGATCACCGGTTCTATTTTTGACCAAAAGAAAAAAAATGCCTGTGCCATTGACAAATACGTTTAGATTGCTGTTGCTTGTTACTGATCCGCAATCAGATTGCTGTTGCTTGTTGCTGATCCGCAATCGATGCCAGATATTGAGTTTGAGTGTCTACTCCCATGTGCGGCATCTGGACCGACCTTGTTGGCCAACATGGAGGCTAGTCTGGGGAAGGAGTTCGTTCGATTCTCTTTCGTGGGTCTTTCTTTCTCTCTTCCCGTCGGTCCAGCAGAATTCGGGTAATTGGGGTGGAGTTCGGACAAATTTAGCAATTTCTGGTTCGATTCGATGTTTTCGCCGGAGGCTTTGCGAATGAGGTGAGCTCGTTCCTGCTATCGGCTCGGGCTTTGTCGTTGTTGGAGTGGCGGGGATTTGGCTGAGATCGATCACCTGCGGACGGGCCGGTCGTTGGTGGCTTCCTGTTGCGTGGTGCTGTGTTTGCGTGTCGGTAGAGTCCGTAAGCATCTGGTTTCCTTGCTCGGATGGGAACTTGTGGGCATTTCTGGGCACTGCGATTTTTTATTTTTTTTAGAATGACCGGCCTTTTCTGATCTTGAGAAGATTATAAATTTGCTGGGGTTTCGATTAATTTGATGAATTTTGTGGGTTGGTAATCAAAGATGGTGACTGGACAGAAAAAGTGATGCCCATAACCTCCTTGTTACAAAAAAGGAAAGAACCTCACCTTGTTACCTAAAGTGGGAAATTGTTCATGGGCTGGGCAAGGTTAGTTATTCTCTGTCGAAAATTAAAAACCAAGCTAATTGCTCTGAGGAGCATTGGTGGACTCTACCTTCCTATTCTTCGCCCTGTCCTCCTGGAGGCATATCATAGCCTTATCCTTGCTTTCTCCTCTAAAACTGGGGCAATGATGATAAATTTGCTCATTTTTCGTGTACAAGTGGTTTTCTATTTTTCTGATGTACAAGTGGTGGATGATTATCTTAACAGCTTTTTGGGGATCTGTAAATGCCAGGGAAGTAAGGGACTCAATAGAATCTGAATTCAGCAAGGATATGTACGATGATGTGACGAGTTAAGAAGCTCTTTGACAGGCAGCAAGTGCACTATGCTAGGTCCTGGCAATAACTCTGGCAAGGGCAGTAATACGTCTCCACTGGAAGTGCCTCCCCTGCCCCAATGTTTGTCGCTGGAGTCAATACTTTCGGCAATCAGAAACATTTACGACCAGGAGAGCTTACGAGGGTCCTTGCTTTCCCTGTTGGCAGTGCATCAGAGGGGCATTCATTTGGTGTGAATCAGCCCAAGTCTTCTGCTGTCATGCAACTAGGGATGAGCATCAGTCCATGGTCGGTTTAGGGTCAACCTTGGACCGACCCTGGACCGGCCCAACTCTACCGGTTCTGGTTCGGTTTTCAGGGTGATTGGGTCGATCCTTGATCCTAGGATTCCTGAATCAATATTGTGTGTGCTGGTCTTTGGTTTTGGGAGTTTAGGATCGATCCAACCCGGACCAATCTTGACTATATATATATTATTTATAATTTTTTATTTAGAGAAAACTTTAAAAATAAACGGCATCAACAACATTAAACAGCTCTTTAGTGATGAGTTCTCATGGCGTCCAAAAGGGTATAAGCAACTCCTTATGACATCCCCTTTTAGTACTAATTCTCTTATGTCTTATTTGTCCTCTTAGTCTTCAATTTGCCAAAATTGAAAAAAACTTCTCTACTCGTCACTCGACACTCGCTTTGCTCATTTTGGGTCACTCATGCCACTTGCCGCTCGATGCTTGCTTGGCTTGTGCCCCCGCTCGACACTCAATGCTCATTCTATTCGACTCTCACCCCACTCGACCCTCACTGCTTACCTTTCTTAGCTAACCTCGCTTGTTATCGAACCCATTGGGTCGGTCCGGTCGTCAGTTGCCATTTCAAGGAGTACAAAAAATGAAATAAAAAATTATTGGTTGGTCCCGGGTTGATTTTAGAACTAGGACCGAACCCATTGGGTCAGTTTGGTCTCTAATCCCTTTTTCAAAGAGTACAAAAAATGAAATAAAAAAATTATCGATTGGTCTCGGGTTGACCTTGAAATCGGACCGAATCCATTGGGTTAGGTTCAATCCTCAGTCCCAAGCTCAATAGGGTCGGTCATCGATTCCAAAAATTGAGGATCGGCAGCACTGTGCGGATTGATCTTAGGGTTAGGGGGTGGATCGGCCCAACTCGAACTATGCTCACCCTTAATGGCAACCAAGGAGATAATTGAAGATGCCTCAAGAAAAGCAAAGTAATGGTTCTTGCCCGTCCTGCAAAGATCTTGTTTATTTCCCTACTGATCATTTAGGTTATTCGGTGCAGTGGGAACTCTATTTAAATGAATAGCTTGCATTGTTCCTAGAAAGGGGCAATTTGGTAATTGGTGGGAAAATGGGTTATAATTTACTTTAGTGCATACTTTGGTGGCAGGGAATGTAGTGTAGCCATCCATGGGTCCTAGCAATCCTTGCAAATAGCCTATGAATTTGAGCCAAAGATATGTTGTAGATGTGCTCAAATGTCTTCAGCTTGATTTTGTGGCAGTTTGGGTTGAACCACTTTGAAAATGTTTGTGATATTAATTGAATATTTGTGAGGATGTCTGTTTATTACCCTATGATGGTTGGATTAAGATTTTTGAAATCTGTTTCTTTTATTGCTTTACTCCAGGTTTCTAGAATGTATTAGAAGTAAGAAGGGTAAATGGGTTTTACCACTTTTAGGGTTTATTTTGATGTATATATATATAAAATTTATTGAATAATACTAAGTACGATTTTCACTCACATGGTATCAGAGCCTTAACCCTAGATGATGGAGTAGCCACTCGCCGCCGTCGACTCCCTAGAATAGTTGGCTGTCGTTGCCACTCATCATTGAATGCCCTCACCACTTGAGCGTCCCTCTCCCTTTCTCCCTTTCTCTCGCTTCTTCGTGCGGCTTGCGCTGCTTGCGCGGCTTGATTGCGCTCGTGCGACTTGATGGGTCTTTGTTCTTTGGTTCCTGACTCACTAGATTTGTAGAGGATCGACAACATCACTAGGGACCGAATCCTGCCCACGATTCAAGGGAGGGAAGGGGCAACAACAATAGCCAAGGAATGTCGGGAAGCAAGCGACACTGTTTTTTTTTTGGG
Organism: Eucalyptus microcorys; assembly: GCA_014182515.1. NCBI lineage: Eukaryota > Viridiplantae > Streptophyta > Magnoliopsida > Myrtales > Myrtaceae > Eucalyptus > Eucalyptus microcorys. The sequence continues at coordinate 27,779,727 of CM024568.1, read as the reverse complement.
AGAAGATGCTTTTGCGGGTTAGAATTTTTTTTAATTTGCTGAGAAAGAGGCCTCACTATTTTGGTTGATTAATTTATTCAAGACTTGATTAATTTGTGATGAAGCAAAATAGTTGCTGCTTGGAAACAATGCAATTATTTTATATTTGGTGATCTGAAAGTTGTGTGGTAGCTTCTGTCATTTCATATGGGTGTGGTAATATTGGGTTATTAAATTATTGAGGCTGAGTTGTTTGACGGAAGCTAAGGTTAGAGTTTGCTTATTATTATTTGGAAAATGGGTGATCACTCGAAGAGTACAATTGAAGTAGATCTTGAGAAGAATAATTATGTGATGACTAAGGTGATTTCCTCTTCGTCTAATCGAATTACTAATAAGAAGCTCGAAGGTAGTGCTAACTTCCACCAATGGAAGAAAATCGTGAAGCTTACTTTGACAGGCAAGAATCAACATAGACATTTAACCGAGTCTAAGCCCAGAGATGATGTAATGTGGGATGGTGTTGATGCACGTATTCTTGGTCAAATGCTGAATTCTATGGAAAGTAATGTAGTTGACTTGGTAACTCATATTGATATAGTTAGAGAACTGTGGGAGTATTTGAATGTGTTGTATTCTAGCCAAAATAACTTGTCATGGATTTATGAGTTATCGTAGGAGTTTAATCGGTTTGAGAGGAAGGGGCGTTCTATTACACAACACTTTGCGGATTTTAAGATAATGTATGAGGAGTTGAATGCCGTTCTCCCTATTTCAACTGATATTCAACAAATGCAACGTCAGAAAGAACAATTGGCTGTAATGGGATTCTTAGGAGGTCTTGGTTCTGAATATGAAACTATTAGGTCTCAAATTCTTAGAGGAGAGAATATCGCGTCACTCACATATACGTTTGATCGAGTTCTTCGAGTATCTCGTGAGTCTTCTCAGGATACTACATCTATGGTGGGGAGTTTAGCTCTTGTGTCCCAGACTCAAACTGGTAGTGGTAATATGAGTGATGGAGGAAACCGTGGCGGATATAGTGGGCGTGGTGTTTGAGGAGGAGGCCAAGGCATAGGAATAGGAAGAGTTCAAGGTCAACAGCATCCTTATGGACAATTTCCCATAACTATTGATAATTTGGGGACTACACGAGTTTGTCATTACTGTGGCAAACCTGGTCATATTCAAAAATTTTGTTACAAGCTACATGAGAAACCAGGGCAACAGCATTAGTTCGCTAATATGATGTCTAATATTTACTCTATTCCACAGTCATTTGAAGATAAGGTAGTGGTTATGTCTAGTGAGGAATATGCTCGGTACAAACAGTCTCAAATCTCACAGCCTGTTTCTTCCATTGGTACTTTGGCACAGACAGGTAATGCTACTGCATGCCTTTCGGCTACTTCTTGTCCTTAGATCATTGATTTAGGGGCTTCCGATCACATGTCAGGTTTTTCAGGTATATTTTTCTCTTTCTCCGTCTTCGTCTATAGTTACTCTAGCCAATGGATCACCTACACATGTTAAGGGAATTAGCACAGTTAACCCAACTCCTTCATTGCCGTTGTCCTCAGTGCTTTATCTTCCACAATTTCCATGTAACCTCATGTTTGTTAGTAAGTTAACCAAAAACTTTCAATGTTCGGTAACTTTTTATCCCAATTCTTGTATTTTCCAGGATTTGGCTACAAAGAAGACGATTGGTAGAGGATGTGAGGAAGGGGGGCTGTATGTACTTGAAGATGCTTCTTCAATTGCTTGCTCAAGTGTTGCGTCCCCACATCAAATCCATTGTCGTCTTGGTCATCTTTCTTTACGTAGTCTTCAAAAGTTGGATTCTAGTTTTCAATCTCTTTCTAGTCTAGAGTGCGAGTCATGTCAACTTGGCAAATTACATCGTGTTAGTTACACACCTTGAGTCATTAAATGAGCAGCATCTCATTTTTTATTAGTTCATTAAGATATTTGGGGTCCATGTCATGTGGTTTCTAATTCGGGTTTAAGATATTTTGTTACTTTTGTTGATGACTATTCCAGAGTTACTTGGTTATATTTAATGAAAGATCGTTCAGAATTATTTTCTATTTTTCGTGCATTTATATCTGAAATTTATATTCAAGTGTTCTGATAATGCTAAGGAGTACTTTTCCATATCTTTTTCTGATTTTATGACTCAACATGGTATGATTTATGAATCTTCTTGTCCTGATACTCCATAACATAATGGTGTTGTTGAAAGAAAGAATAGGCATTTATTGAAAATTACTAGATCCATGTTATTTGAGATGAAGGTCCCCAAAACCTTTTGGTTTGATGCTGTTCTAATTGCATGTTATCTCATTAATCGAATGCATTCTTCTATTCTGCAAGGTGGTATTCCTTTTTCCACTTTGTTTCCTAATGAACCATTGTTTGTCCTACCACCCCATATCTTTGGTTGTGTCTGTTTTGTTCATGATCATCGACCTGGAGTATCAAAACTTGATTCCAAGGCAATCAAGTGTATGTTTATGAGTTATTTCCACACTCAAAAGGGATATCGTTGTTATTCTCCATTATTGAGAAAATATCTTATAACAGCTAATGTTTTATTTTTTGAATCCACTCCTTATCATAATGTTTCAATTGATGTGTTTGAATTGGATGAAGACTTGTATGTGACCACCATTCGGTTTACTATTCCAACCGTATCACCAGTATCTATAGAGAAACCATCTCCTCTCTAGGTTTATACTCAACGTTCTCATGTCGTTGCTGCTCCCCTTGCTCCTCCCGTCACTACTACGTCATCTTCTACTCCAGATCCGCCATTAGCTAACCCTTCTCTTGTATCTGATCTTGATCTTCCTATTGCTCATCGCAAAGGTACACGTACTTGTACTCAACATTCTATTGCAAATTTTATTTCACACTCTTCTGTGTCTCCTACTTTTCGAGCCTTTTTAACTACTGTTGAACAATATCCTGTCTCCAAGTCTATTGCTGAGGCATTACAAAGTTCTGGCTGGAGGACAGCAATGGAAGAAGAATTAAAGGCTCTCGAGATTAATCAAACCTGGGACTTAGTACCACTTCCTCTAGGCAAAACTGCTATTGGTTGTCGATGGGTATATGTTGTCAAAGTCAACTCCGATGGTTCTCTTGCTCGTTTAAAAGCAAGACTTGTTACTAAAGGGTATGCTAAGGTTTATGGGGTTGACTATCTAGACACATTTTCTCCTATTGCCAAACTTACTTCTGTTCGTATTTTGATCTCTCTTGCTGTAACATATAATTGACCTTTATTTCAGCTTGATGTTAAGAATGCTTTCTTGCATGGCACTCTTCATGAAGAAGTTTATATGGAGTAATCTCCGGGGTTTGTTGCTCGGGGAGTCTAGACTAGTTTGCAAATTAAAAAAGTCTTTATATGGTTTGAAACAATCTCCACGGACATGGTTTGGAAGATTTTCTAAGGTTGTACTATCTTTTGGGCTATCAAGATGTGGAAATGATCATTCTTTCTTTTATAAACAATCTAGGGGGAGACAAACTATTCTTGATTGTGTATGTTGATGATATTATCATCACGAGAGATGACTTGGTTGGTATAGCCGAGCTAAGAACCTATCTTCAGCAACGGTTTCAAACTAAAGACTTAGGGAAATTGAAATATTTCCTAGGGATTGAAGTGGCACAATCACAGAAAGGTATTGTTCTATCACAACGAAAATATGTCTTGGATTTGCTCACTAAACAAGTATGTTGGGATCAAAGCCTCTTGATTCACCCATGAAACAAGGGGTTAAACTGATTGCTGATGGATGAGAAATTCTTAATAATCTTGAGAGATATAGAAGACTGGTAGGTAAACTAAATTATCTTAGAGTCACTCGACCAAACATTGCTTTTTCTGTTAGTGTAGTAAGCCAATTTTTGTCTTCCCCTATTTGTCTTCCCCTTGTACATCTCACTGAGATGTAGTTATTCGGATATTGAGGTATTTGAAGAAAGCTCCGGGGAAAGGAATTGTCTACCAAAAACCATGGTCATATCAGGGTTGAAGGATTTTCTGTTGCTGATTGGGTTGGGTCTCCAAAATATAGAAGATCAACTACTGGGTATTGTACCTTAGTTGGAGGAATTTTTTTTTTTTTTTTTTTGGTAAGAAAGTTGGAGGAAATTTGGTATCATGGAAAAGTAAGAAACAAAATGTTGTTGCCCACTCTAGTGCTGAGTCAGAATATAGAGCCATGGCACAAGTGACATGTGAATTAGTGTGGATTCGATAGTTATTAACTGAGTTAGGTTTTAAAGATTTAGTACCCATGACTCTATGGTGCGATAATAAATCTATAGTGCATATAGCTTCCAACCCTGTGTTTTATGAGAGAACAAAACATATTGAGGTTGATTGTCATTTTATCAGAGAGAAGTTGCAGAGTGGAGTAATTCTTCCCAGTCATATTAGAACCAGCGAACAATTTGCAGACATCTTCACTAAATCCTTGGGTAATGAGAGGATAGAACTTATTTGTAATAAGCTGGCATGATTAATATTTATGCTCCAGCTCGAGGGGAGTGTTAGAAGTAAGAATATTTGATATCTCTTTATCAGGGACAGAGCAAAGATGGTCCGGGAATCCATCGCCAAGCTGGAAAAGTACAGGGAAATCCTGAACTCAAAGAAGCGACAAAGGACTGATATCTGATATCTCATCCATTGAGAGGTCTGGGGTTGACCTGGAAAAGGTAAAAAGTCGACCTCGTGGAAACCCTCGTGACATGGTCAATGCAAGGCTGGAGCAGAGACCGAAAAATGGTGGATTGGTTAAGCGTGTCCGTACTTCAGTGGCAGATATGCGGGTTTGTATCTGAGGCTTGTTTCCATTTCTGGTCTGTGATTATTCGGTTCTTTTGGAAATTTTTATCCGCTACTTTGGATTTATGTTCTCTAAGATTTGCTTGGTTTTAGATTTGCTCGTAAGGAGATTTTCAGTCATGCTTTCATCTTCTGCTCAATTTATTTGGCGTTCCTTGGATGTATTTCTGTGTGAGGTACAATTTCTAGTACTCAACCCCCCCCGCCGAAGGGACAACCTGTAAGATTTCCTGGTTAGAATCCGTATCACCCAGGTACTTTTGCACTTCTTAGGTGTAGATAAATTGAGTTATCTTGCATCGGCTGGTTCAAACATTGTTATTTTAGAGATTTCAGTTCACTAAGTTGTTGGAAAACCTCAAGATTGCATAAAATTGCTGAAGCCATTTGACCAATGAATTCACGAAAAAAGGTCTAAAGAAAAGCATGAAGTTAATTACAGCCCATTGTTGATGCTATATAAAATTGTTCGACTGAAACTTGATACAAACTGTGTTGTATAAGGTTTAAAATTTGCAATGCCGTCGTGTAGTGAAATGCATATTAACACACGCTAGTCCTTAACATGAATTGCCCCTCCTGATGAAATATTTATATGCCAACTTGCACTGTTTTTGATAGGTTTCTGTGATGAGTCCTCATCATAATTGCCTTGTCTCGTGAACTACTTGTGTATTTTTTGGCACCGCTCACGATAGTTGTTATTTAAGGATCTGTTTATGATGCAGTAGCTACTTCTGAGAGATCAGCTCAATATTTCTCACTAATTTTGTTTCGCACTTCATGTTGTTAGGCTGAAACCAAGTCCATTTCTGCCTAAGGCAGCCGGCGCTATGGAAAGAAATGAAGAAAAGGGCCAGGTTGGTAATGGTCTTTTAGTTCGAAGTGAAGAAAAGATCCGCCGGGTGGCTGCTGCAGGCGACAGTTGGGAGAGGAGTACTAATATGTTATTGTTTTCCAATTTAGTGAGGCCGTTGCAAACCAGAGACATGGATAGTTTATCATGGAGAGCAGTATTAATATGCGTGTTTTGCAAATAAAATCTTTGATTTACGCTAATGGGAAACAGGTATTAGGACCGTCAGTTTCTCCCATCAAGGATCCTGGTATCTCGTGGAGACTAGAGCTAGGGTTATTATTTTTGATGTTGCGGCATTTGAAGCCGACACCACTGTTCAAAGAACGTCTTCATTAATTCCTCATGCGGTAGATCACCCCCTCAGAACCCACAGTCAGGAACATGGCGGTCTTATGAGCTGGCCAAAACATTTCTACAAGGCTAGGCAAAATAGACAGAGCCATGAAGAAATTAATCAACACTCAAACAGTATGTCTGCCAGAGCAATGCAGCTGAGCGTCTACGGCAGTATGGTATGGTCGATTTCTTTCACCAAGCTCATAGTTGCATAGTGCTGGATACTGTTGACTGGGAAAGTTCTTGATAGTGAAATCTTTTAGGATGATGGTATATCAAAGTCTGTGTCACAGGGACTAGATTTCCATTTTTCTTTTTTACTCTGCATTGAGTTCTAATGCCGAGTTCATCCCAAACTCTTTAACTTGGTCACAGCTGCGTGTCTGCACTCAGCAGTCAGTACTAACTATACTTCCTCTGAATTCACCAGGTGGATGTTCATCTCCGAAATCAAAGCTTCATCAGAGCAAGCCAGCCAAAGACTTCGCATAGCCAGTCGGATCCAAGGGTTCCTTTGAACTGCAATTGACCGCTTATCTCAGTCAAATCCAAAGGGGCTGCTACTGCAGGGAAGAGCCTTGAGGTTAGGAAGTTCATCAGACCAGCTCCTCCACCTCAGTAGCAGAGTACAGACACATTGGTAACTCGTGCGGACAATTCCAGCGATGATGAATCCGCTGCTGAAGATGTCATAGTGAGAATCGATTCGCCCAGTCGACTTTCATTTTGCCACTCTTCTTGAAAGACGACAGGAAGTCTCTTCTCATCATCGCAATCAATGTTTGTAAACAATTGCTTTTATTATCTAGTGCATGTAAATTTTGTGGCGCTGACGGTGCTCTTACGAATGCTGGCATTGTAAGAAAGATAACAATAAGTGATGGAAAAAAAAAGAGAGAATGAAGAAACTAGACGTTCGAGGAGATATAAACGGAAAATCAAAGCATTGTTGACTCTTTCTATATCTGTTCTTTTGACTTAGTGAGAGCAACCAAGAGGAGCTGTCTTACTGTACCGCATCATCTGCTGAGATTTCACTGAGAATAGATTTGCTTAAATTAAAGTCAGTTTGTTTCTTTATCCTAAACAAACTTTGATGACCTAAGGTTTCCTTTAATAAAGGACACTTCAAGCTTAAGAAGCTAAAACAAGGTCATTACATCAGGTTGTTCCTCGGCCTCCTTACTGCAGACTGATCTGCTCATACATTTGCTTCTCTGAACATATGAGCAAAACCCTAAACTTGAAATACTAGATTGTTAAGGACAAATCGCGATCTCTACAGTCTTATGGTCACAAATATTAAATGGACAATGTTTCGCAGATAACATTGGAATTGGCCAATCTGATGTGCATAGGCAGGAAAGCATGTTGATGTTACCCTTTTGATCTCAAATGACATCCCGATCCGGATGATCCTGGTAAGTTTACCATCAGAACATTCATCCACGTTGAACTTCCTAACTCCTGCATCAGGTGGAGTCCAAGAACAGAACCTTCGTCTTCCTCCTTTTTGGGCACAACTGCATTTGCTCCGGCCAAATGAACATCGAATTGCAGAACACTCAGAAAGGGATGCCTAGCACGATCCTTCTAGCTTTCTAATTAGAAACTAACTCTTCCAATTTATATCTCGTTGCTCGAAAGGTAGGACGTTCTCTTTCAAATGTACAGACCACATCTAGGTACAGAAGGCCGTCGTCCGATGCTGTCGATAAAGGCATTCATTGCATTCCTCATTTTTCCACGACGGGGCCCACGGATGGAGCAGAATTTCTCTGATCTACCTAGAATGCCTCCCGATGCCAGCAGCACCTTAACTACTCTTCCTTTCATAAATTACCAACAAAGATTCTCAAGTTTTGGTTGGCACCGGATAGCATCACATTGTTGATTCATGGCAGGTGCGATGCGCAAGATACTGTCATGAGTGAAGATAGACTGACTGTAGAATCCGAATATACACTAAGCTTGAGTTTGCGATATAGTTGTAAGTGGATATACTCAATTACAAACAAAAGAAAGTCAAGATTGACTTGTCAAAGAAAATGATTCTTTAAAGAAAGAATTTTAAAATATTTCAACAAAATTTTTAAAGAATTCAAAAACATTAGAGCATATCATTTCCATACAAGTACTTCTCTATAACAAGTTGGGACTTGGTTTCAATAAGAAAAGTGATTCTCTAATAGACTTTTCCAAAGTCAAGGAGAGATTTAGATAAAAACCTCCTAGACTTGCGTACAATAAGCATTTTCAAAGGATCTTTACAAAATCTATTGGTCGAAATGCCCTCAAGTGTTCAAATTGTGGACACTTAGACACTTTGAGAAAGAATGTTCTAAAGTTTGGAGACCAATTAAGAGAGACTTGATAAAAATGGCATATTCTACTAACTATCATGGATTAAAGATAAGATGAGTTGTTTTTGTAGGAAATAAAAGAAAGAAGAAATATAATTTGGTAAGGAAGGCATATTTTCTCAATTGATATGGGTACACAATTTAAAATTTCTCATTATATTTGATATTCAATACATCCTCTTTGTGCTTTGATTGATTTAGACTTTATAATGACCGTATTCTATGATTTGTTACATTGAAAGAAGAATCATGTGATATATTTTTTGGTAATTCATAAGATGAAATTTATTTAAATAATTTGATCAATTGATATCTTGCCTTCAAATAATTTGGTTAATTGAGTAGATACTAAAGGATTTTATTCCATCTGATTTTATCGTGCTTTGACTAAGTGAGAATTTCTTTTTTCAAGATATTATTGTGCATAATGTCACGCCCCGATCCTCGGGCACGCACACATCCTACTACTTGATCGATTTTATAATGCGATATCCTAGGACTATGTATCGCTGACCCCCTTTTTTTTTTAATAGTACATGCGGAAGCAGTTATAAATCCTCAGACAATAAAACAATGGGATAGAAAAGTAATGCTATATTTTTCATATTGAAATCCACAACCATACTTTTATACAGAGCACAATTCAAAGTATTCACAAAACTAATCACAACTTTCTAGTCTTGCTTTATCTACACGAACACAGGGTTCACAAAAAGGGATGAGATCTCAATTCTCATCCAGATCGTACTAAAGATCCTTCTCTGAATCATCTTCGTCTTCAAAATCTTCCTCTTCCTCAAGTCTCACATCAGGGTTCTCCTCCTCAGATTCCTCTTCCTTAGGCTCCTCATCAGGGTCCTGAAATGGTTATACAATAACCATTAATATTACGTCTCAGCAAGTTTTACCCCACTAAGACTCGATTAGGAAACTAATACACCACATGGTTGCCTAAGCACAGCATGAGTCAGAAGACTTACCTTGGCATCAGTCCCAACTTGCAAGTCAGGGTTATACACATATGCCTCATATATTGCATCAAACAATCAATCAATTCACAACAATCAGATCAAATCATTGATCAATTGATCTAGTCGATTACATGTCAGTCGGACAATCTCCAGGTCATTTCACTCCTCATTATATAACCTCCAGTTGTATACTCAGTCACAAAGCTACCGTAATGCTCTCGGGCGTCATTTTCACCAAGGTGACGTATGTAATGGACAGCACTCGTGCGTTCTTTAAGGCGCCGTTTTCACCAGTGATATCTTTAATCACCGAATCACGTATGTCCATAATGATGCATGTAGTAGACAGCACTCGTGCGTTCTTTAAGGCACCGTTTTCACCAGTGATTTCCTTATCACCGAACCACGTATGTCTATACTAATGCGGGTAAAAGATAGCACTCGTGCGTTCTTTAAGGCGCCGTTTTCACTGGTGATTTCCTTATCACCGAACCACGTATGTCTATACCTCGTACCTGATCGGTCTCAGCCAAGAATATTCCTAGTTCAATCTCACGATTTTCTCCACTTTACAACTCATCAAGGCATTATTAATGCTAAATAACCATACTCGGCCACTACCAATCAATCATTCAATTTCACTCAATTTCCATCAATTTAGGAATAATTCCTCAAATTGCGCAATCAATTCAATTCGGCCCAATGTAGAGCTCAAATAAATAAATGGACTGCACCACAACGATTAGCATAAAATTTCGGTGGTCGGCTATTCCTGCCTAATTTCCGAAAAATAAATACTAAAAATCCAATTTAGGCCCGTAATGCCTAATTGAAGCCCGAGAAGGGTCGGGAAAAATCCCGAAATGCATTCATTAAATACTATAGGCAATTTTCTAGCTAAGTACACTAAAAACCTATCTAATATGCAATGCAATTAACTAATATTCACTAATCCATTCTAATCTAACCACCTAATCCTACTTAATTAACACTAATCAACCCCTAAGCATAATTAGTCTACTAAGCAAGGATTAGTGAGATTACTCATTTGATTTGCGCATGAATCGGATCAAACCGACGGGGACGACACGAGGGTCGTTTCTTCCCAAAGCGGGCCTCGGGTTTGAGGCCCGGAACACCTCAAAAGCGGGCCAAAAAGTTGTTGGAAACCCACTAACCAAGCTGCTGTTCTTGGTTGGTCGAAGCTGATCCGGTGGCTGAGATGGCGAGGCAAGGCCGGCGGAGGGTGAGCGGGGCTTTGGTGAGGTCGAACGGTGGCCGAACGGAGGCCGATGGTGGCCAAACGGCTCCGGCTTGGCTGCTGGATGGTGACACCCGCTTGGATGACAACTGGAATGACTTGAGAGAGATGGATGATAGCTCGGTGGTGGTGGTGCACGCATGAACAGCGGGACGGCGAGCGGCGTGCGGTGTCCAGGCGGTGGCTGCTCTGGTTGCTGGTCTTCTTCCGTACTGCTGCTGGAGGTGTCGCACAAAATGGGGAGGGAGAGAGAGAAAAGGTGGATGGCAGATGGTGAGGAAGAGAGAGATAGAGATGAGAGGGATGGAGGGCTCCACATGGCCTTAATTTCCAATGGTTTGTCCCCCTTAAGGCTTGTCCAAGAAGCCAAGTTCTATGGCTGCCATTTAGCCACACTTACACCTCAAACAACTTCTCAAGTGGTCCATTTGGCTAGGGGAGAATGGGGCGTACAATTTTGGCTTCCATCGGCTTCAATTCCCTCTTGATTTTTTTTTTTGATAAGATTCAATTCCCTCTTGATTTTCTCTCAATTGACTCTCATAAAATCAATTGATGTCTTATTTATCAAATTGATTATTTTCCTTATCCAAGAATTCCTCATGCTTCTCAATTTTGCCAACAAAACTAATCCTCGGCTTGTTTCGCATGAAAACAACCACGTGAAATTTTTTTCCCAAAAAGTGTCGGGCGTCGAGAAAAATCTTCTAAGACTGAGTCGTGGGTCCTAGAATTTATTATGACATGACAGAATTTTCAATTTCTGAAATCGGACTTGAATCGGCGGTTAATTTTCATTCAGCACGTTTTTAGCGCGACCTAGACTACCGGGTAGTTTTCAGAACTTTTTAGGACAAATGACCTGTTGTCGATTTTTTTTCGAGCCACTATGAACCCACTTAACTCAATGATGACTTTCGATTGTCGTGAAAATATCGAGGATTTAATTATGGACACAGGGTACCAAAACGACAGTAAAATCAAATTAGTGTCGGTCGACGAGAATTTTCCAATTTAGTGGAGTCACCCATGATCAGCCACACATCTCCGTCGAACTAACCTATCTCTGATCTTAATTCGATTTTTAACTGTGCCGTAATGACCTCTAAAGATAAGCACGGTCGAGAAGCTGATTCCTGATCGAATTTTCAAGTCTATTTACTTTAAAGTCCTTAATAGCTTCCCCAGCTAGTCTAGTTATCTCGAGAGTGATCGGCTCTGAGAATAGCCCTATAGACGCATCAATGAAATACTTGATTAATTCAATAGAAAACAGGTTGAGAAATTCAGGATGTCACACATAATGTCCGTTCCTTCAATAATATGTTATTATGAGTTAAGAAAGAATATTTGATTATCTATGGAGATTTCATATTTTGCTCTAACGTTAAGGAATGATCCAAATTCATGGATACCAAAAAGGAAATGAGTTTATTGTAAGAAATTCTCTAAGAGAAGAATGATTGCGAATCTACGCAAATTTTGGTGCAATCAAAAAGTAGCTCTTGCGAAGATTGGCAATGATTATTTTTACTCAATGATGTTGTTGCTAGAGGGAGAAAGTGAATCCAAAAGAAAAGGGGAGAATCGTCATCACCTCAAAATGACAACTAATTGAGGGGGAGCATTGATCAATTATGGAAAAATCCTTTTGAATTGATCATGATATTGACTATTATGGAATGGAGAAAAAGGTAAATGTGTTAGAACTTGTCAAGTTCTAAAAAATCCAGTTAGTGCATTTTTTTATTACCTTTTGTCATTAACAAATCTCTTATTTACATTATCATTTTATTATGACAAAAAAGGTAAGTAAATTTTATAATGCATCTGTGATTTTTATTGGATATTTGCTGATAAATATGATCAAAGTGAGCTATATTACATATCTTTGATATTCGACTTATTTTATAAAAGCTGATTTTTCTTTGGGAAATTGTGTTTCATGCAAGATATATTTGTTATCATTTTATATTCTCTATGTGATACCATTTTTATTGTTATCGCTTTTTGATTGTGACAAAAAGGGGGAGAGAATATAAATATGCATATGTGTTGATATTAGTTATTGAGCTGCAATTATCTTTTAATATATTATTATGCTCAATCTATTTGTTATCTTTTGCTATCTTTTGATTCAAATTACATTTTTTGAATATTGCATATTTAAGGCTATTTATGTGCTTAAAATTACCCTGATTTATTAATATATTTAAAAGCGTGTTTAATGGTTGAGTAACAGACTATACGGATGATAGAATATGTAAATGATATTACAAATGTTTATATTTGGAAGAATCATAAGATAGACTTTATGCTGAAACTGAACTTATTCAGATTGTGTCCAAACCTTAAGGCTAATATGTTTAGAAGCAAAATATGTTTAGACTTTTACGTCCAGATTGTAAAGTTTATTTCAGACGGAAGACACTCAGACTTTACTTCAAATAAAACACATTCAAACTTTACATGCAAAATGAGACACAAGTCCAAAACGTAACAAGGTCTAGAACGAGACACATGTCCAGAACGTGACAAGATCCAGAACAAGACACATGTCCAAAACATGACAAGTTCATAACGAAACAACTTGACAGCATGTAACATAAGCCCTAAATATATAATGACTAGTGATCTGATTTGGATTCTACATCAAGATAGATTTGATTGACTCAATCTAATTGATTGACAATTGGATCTTGAAGATAAGAACTTTCTAAATGAAGAAGCTATATGTATGGAAACCAAGATTTTGTTTATATGGACGATCAAAAAATCAACTTGAGATTTTACTTTTGTTACTCAACGGCTACTAAATCTTCTTGATATATAGATATTGTCTAATGGCTAGTTTGGAAGTGGAGGAGTATTTATGGAGACTAGGGACCGACGAGTGAAAAAAAGAAGGAGCATAGAATCTAGAATTCTAAAGTTTGAGCAAATTTCAATCATACACTTGTCTTTCATGAGCTTAAATGTTTATGATCGTGAGAAAAATACCAAAAGAATGACTTAGTAAGATAGTATGATCTACTTCTAAGTGTTTGCACTCAAAGTCATAATACCTTGTTGATCATATAATGGAATCCAGCTAGAAAACTATTAGTGTGGGAGAATGGACGTACGCTTGATCAAAGTCGAATCACTATAAATTTCGTGTGAAATATTTTCTTCCCTTAACTCTCCTTATTTAAATATGTTGCATACTTATAGGTTATTTCAAAAGTTTGTTCCATCGCATAATAGATTTTGAACATCTACCAAAAGTTTGGTGGCTCGTTTAATCAGATTCTGATCATTTTTCAGACTTTGCTCCCAACTTTTTTTATTCCGCATTTATTTGTCAATATTTATTTTGAACACCTATTCACCCTCCTCTAGGTGTTCTTACTAGCATCATCAATGGAAAATATTGCCATGAGAGATCCTCTTGGTGGCATAGCTGATTCTGAAGAAAAAAGAGGATGAGAATGAGAAAGAACTGGAAGAAGAATGTGAAGGAGAAGAAATTGGAGTAAAAAAGAGTAAGGAGGATAACTCAGATGATGAAGAGGGAGATGCGAATCTGAACAAGGGACAACAACATTCTAATAAGGAATGAGAAGATACAAGGGGAGTTGGTGCACAAGATGCTAGAGAGAAGGGAACTGGTCAACAAACTAGTGCTAGAAGAGGAGTGTAGGAAGGAGAATGATTTCTTCCTCAAATTAAAGGCATTATGATTGAGGGAGTAGGTGAGAAAACTCCTCTTGTTGACCAAACTGTAGAACCAATTGCAAGCAATGGAATTAGTTGATCTCCTTCAAATGCTGAAGATATTTATGCATCTCATTTCCCTGAAATTTCTCCTAAGGGTCAAGATAAAGAAGCTAATGTTCAGGAGGAGCACCAAATTTCACATGTTCAAGTCGATGTTTCTTTACTTTTGGATACTCCACCAGTACATTTTGCATAAACTAGTGCCCAAATTGAACCTAATCAAACTATCCTTGGATAGTAGAGCTCCTTTTGAAGATTAAGGCACATCAACATGGGATGGAGATTAAAATCTAGAAGTTGCATGTTGCTCTTAGTACTACTTTAGAATCTCTCATTGGAAAGGTACAATCTCTTGATGATAAGATTCGGAACATGAATCAACAAGCATCTTAGAATTTAGTGAAGGTTGAGACTATCTTCCATTAATGTCTGACTAAGCTTGAGGAGAATGTGTAGACTTTAGAGGATTTCCAACTTGTTCGTGTTCCTAGGCAACCCCGATTCTTTTCAAAACACTCTTTTTCTTATTTTCTTTGTGCTTGTTTTCTTTTATCTTTTTGCTGTTGATAAAAAGGGAATAGTTTTGCAGATTTGAAGCTTTGATTAGTGTTTCTGCATGATTGAGTTTTTCTATGCTAAAGTGGTTGGTGTTTCTTTTATACAAACTATTGGTTGGTGTGTTTTATGTGTGCAGACTATGTGTATTTTATATAGACTTATGCAGATTTTATCAATTATCATGTGTTGCTAAAGTATTGTTTTACAGGATAACTTTTATACTATGCTTAAATCTATATAAAAGTTTTGTCACCATAAAAATTGAGGAGATTGTTGAGAAAACTCCTACTAGGTTTTGAAGTTGACAAAACTTTTTTGTTCTTATTCTTATTCTGAAGAATAGTAGACTTTTGAAGTCATATCACAGACTATTATCAAAGTCTATTCATTCAAGAAGTCTTTCCCACTCTTACACAATCTAAACTGAAACCAAGTCCAGAACGAAGATATAATCAGACTTAGATTTATTGATCTTGCGATAAGGATTCATTATGAACATAATATAGATTTATTCTTTAATATCTGGCTTTTTAACAAATAATCTCACTTATCTTTTTATAAATACATTGATGAAATCAATCTTGAAGACAAGTTTCTTTTTGGGAAGCATTTACTTACGGAAACCTAGATTCGATTGTATGAGCGACCGAAATCAATGGATTTTCATTTCAATCTTCAAATGGCTACAAGTTTTCCTTAATCAATTATGTCGAACGGATTCATTTGAAGAAATTCCTCTAGAAAATGCTAATGGTTAGCGAGGCACGGAGGAATATTTAATGAGGTCATTCAGTCTATTTGAGATAGTGCATGAAAATTGAAATTCCAAAATTTGAAGCCTTTCCAACCACTTGTTCTTCAATGACAGCTCTTACAAATTGTATTCAAAAGAGAAAATCACAAAAAGAGTGACTTAGTGAGGGAAAAAGAAATCTTCCACTGAGGGTTTGCTCTCGAAATATTATACTTCTCTGTTGATACTTTAGTGAATTTCAGCCAGAAGGCTGCCAACGTGGGAGAGTGGATGTTGGCTTGATCTAAGTCGAATCACTAAAAATTTCGTGTGCAATTTTTTCTTCCCTTAAGTTTTTTCAACTTTATCCATTGCAACACTTTTTAAGTTTCGCAAAAATCTATTCCATCTCTTATATGATTATGAATTTTCACTAGAAGTTTGGTGGCTCTTTTAATTAGACTCTGATCATTTTTCAAATTTTGCTCGTAACTTATTTTATTCCGCTTTTATTTGTCAATGTTTATTTTAAATACATGTTCACCCCCTCTAGGTGTTAGTACTAGCATTTTCACATTGTTGCCACGATAAATAGATTGATAACCTAGAGTGCTTAGATGATTGCTCGATGGAAGAGGACTAAATAAATTGTTGAAGGAAAGATCCAAACGACTTAAAAAGTCTAAATTGGATATACACCTGATAGTTTGTTTTTGGATAAATCCAGTGATTCTAAATCTCTCACGTTGCCAATATCTAAAGGGATTTTGCCGATCAACTTATTTTGGGAGAGGTTCAACTTTTGAAGTTGAGCAAGCCTAGTTAGCCCTTATGATATTTGTCCTTCTAATGCGTTGCTTGAGAGATTAATAGAAAATAAATATTGGAGCAAGCTGGTGAATTCTAGGCATATTCTTTTTATATTAGCCATGACATAAATCCCCCGCCAGCCAGCCAAATCTAAAGTATTAGTGGAATTGGCCCACATTAGTGAGAAGTTGCTAAAACAAGGAGGAATGACTCTAGAAAGATTGTTATGGGCTAGGCTATGATACTAGAGTTTACAAAGTTGACATAGTGACAAAGGAATGTCCTCGGTGAAGTAATTTCTCCCAAGGTCGATTATCTATTCTACCAGTAAATAGATTGTCACTAAGATCGAGAATTACCAAATCTAACTTTAGTAAACATTTTGGAAGCACTCCATTCAAGCCATTTTTATGTAGGTATAGAAGTTCTAAATGCTCCAAACTGCATAGAGAGTTTGGAATTTGACCATTGAACTTATTGTCTCCCAATGAAATCCATTACAAATGGTGTAGCAACTTCCCCCAACATCGCCAAAGTCTCCCAAACAATTGGTTTTCGGAGAGATCAAGAAAATACAAACTATGCAACATGCATAATGAATTTGAAATGCCACCAGTGATGTTATTTCTAGAAAGTGACAATCGCTCTGTATGTGGTGCCTTTTTTTTTCCAATAATTCCTAATATGTTGCTTCTGAGCATATTACCTAAGAGATCTAAATCTCTAATGTTAGATAAAATGTCAGGCAGCCAATGGGGAACTTTATTTGAGATGTTAGCATTTGACTGAGCAATTGCTAAATGTTCCTCTGAGTTTGAAGCCAGTTTGGGAATTCTACTCCCACTTTGCAACTTGACAAGAAAATGAAATTTATTTGGAAAGAAGGAACCCAAGACGAGCTAACATTTATAACAAGCTCGTTCGACCATAATATAAACCAAGTCAAGCCGGTGAGATTTGCCAAGTGAAGTTCGTTGACAACTTTATCAAATCGATTATTACTAAAGTCCATCACCTCAAGATTAGATAGTCGCCCTATACTTTTGAGAATGTTTCCCCTCGAATTGTTAAGAGCGAGGCCCAAAAATCTCATAGATGATAATTGACCTATGGCAGTAGGAATAGGACCTAAAATTGAGTTATATGAAAGATAAAGGGATAAGAATAACGCAAGTGCCTTAACTTTCATACAACGTTTATATAAGTGTCATAACTTTTTTTTTTCCACTTACTAGAGTGACATCGGCAATTTTCCTTGTCGAAAAATCCAACGTGGATGCCGGTTGTCTTACGTGATTTCGTTGATGCTGACGTGAATAATTTTTTGAATAATTTTTCCCTTTTTTTTTAAGGGCCGGCAAGGGTCACCAGCCCTAAAAAAAGAAGGCAAAATAACAAAAAAAAATTCAAAAGAAAATAAATAAAAAAATCAAAATAAATTTTAAAAAATCCACATCGGATGGGAAATCAATAAAAAAAATCCAATTAGGATAATTTGTTAGAAATGACACTCAAATGATCGATTTTACTCCGATGTGACATTTAAGTGAGTGAAAAAAAAAAGTTATAGCACTTGCACTGTTCTTCTCCCAAAGATAAAGGAATTCGAGATCTTTGAAATTTCCAAATTGATTGGGTAGATGACCACTGAAATTGTTGAAGCTGAGGTCTAGATACTTCAGATTCTTCAATTCGCTAAGAGCAAGATGTATCTTACCTCTTAGACTGCAATCATATAGATCAAGCTTCAAGACATGACCAGTCTTGTTGCTGCATTCGACTCCTTCCACTCGCAACAACGCTTGCTGGTTCATGAAGATAGATGTCTCGAAGGATTGGTGAAATTCTGCTTGAACTTCATAAGAGCTTCCCTCTCAGCGCAAATGCAGCTTACATTTGTTAAGGCATTGGGGTGACTGAATTCCAAGGTTTGAATGACAGAGAGTGCACGCAAGAGTGTAGGCACGAAGTTATTGTAGAAGTAGGAAACCATTGTTGTTTAACATGGACCCGAGAACTTCCATTTATAATAGTAAAACCACGCTTCCTTCAAGAAATATCATCTTTTTTAGTCACAAAAATGTGGAAAAATATAAGGAGGAAATTAACATCTTTTCAAAGTCCAACCTCCTTTCGCTGGCCACCTAAAGCGACTTAAAGATTCCAAGTCGTGCGTTGCAAGACGCGTTAAATGGTCAAGACAATCAAGGAAATCGTAGACAATGGAAGCCCTTGAAAAGAGATGTTTTTGGACTCCGCTTCATGGTGTAAGGGAAAAGAAAAAAGAGTGTTCTGTCCATCTTAAGTTGTTTTCTATTTTCCTTTTCCTGTATCCGTTGCAATTTACAAAAAAGGAAAAGGTTACATTTGCTGCAAGTGCCTCGTCATCTAAGTATGTGGCATTCACAGTGTAATGAGCAATTCTATAATAAGACTCCATTTCTTTCATAGGAAATAAATTATTTAAAAAACATTTTCCTAAAAATGATTGCTCGTATTGCTTGTAAAAATTAGTCTGTGAACGAAAAAGAGAAGTGGAATGTCCCTTGTCGGGAATGTGATACGATAGGGCTAAGCTTCTTTTGGTCGTCTAGCTGGAATAAGAACAGATTTTAAAGTTATGTCAAACAAATATAATTAATGTAGTCTTTAATCATGAATAAGACATTAAGATGCATGACCACATAAAGATTTTGAAATTTATTTTCGAACACAATTATCGTAAAGCACATATTGGGTGAAAATAACATGGTTATATGTCGGAACATGGGGAACACTCATTTTGGTGTTCCAAATCTCTAATGTAATAGTAAAATAGAAAATTCAATCTGCACGTATTGATAGAGAAATGTGGTATTTTGGTTATGGATTGATAGGGAAATGGGGTATTTTGGTGACCCCTCAGCCCGTCAAGTGACAATGACCCTTTAGATGCGGAATGATGATATAAAACTTCATGAAGGGGACTCAAGGTAAAGCTGTACGTGGAGAGACTCAAAAAGGATTGAACAAAACTTGATCGAACGACCATTAGTAGATCTTGCAGAAAAGTTAAGGTACTAAACAAAGCACAATGGTTCAAAAGCATCAACAAAGCCTACGTGATTAGTAGAAACTGGGTTTGTTTCTATAAGTTACCATGCAAAATGAAAAGTGAAGAGATCAGTAGATCAAAGAAGATCAGAAAACAGAGAAAAATAACATATAGATGAGGACCAGAACATAGATTTAAGTACATTAATGCAGGACTTCCTCCATATCCATCTATTGTCTCCCCCATTTTTCATTCCAAAACCAAAACGCCATCTACAAGAAGTTCCAACTTCATTAGACCCTCCACGTACAAACTGTAAAACACCAGACTCCACAAACCGCACTCCAATTCTTCCAGTCCAACCCCAACTTTTGGGGGAAGAACACTAGAAAAGGTGTTTGATCATCATAAGAGCAGAACACGGAGACTGAATTGAGATGTATTGTGTATTTAAGTAGATACAAACTTACACGTAAGTAGTCATAACTTTATCTGACAGTACTCCCTGTTAAGTACCTGCTTCTTCTCCCTCCAATTGGAAGTTCCCAGAACCAGAAGCCATCTATGCGAGGACTTAATGACCAAGTTGGATTCATAACCACTAGCAATGACGCATCGGCTTTCATGCCTCGTAAAGCATTCCGACCTCAATACGCTGTGGCAATGGCACCCCTAAGGCAGGCAGTGCAGACCTGCAATTACTGTGCAAGACTTCATAGAAGCCAAGCAGAATCTTATCGAACCAGCCACAATTATTGGTTACGTAAAACCTAGTCTTCCCTCGTATGTGTACGACACCGGCAAGCTTCGCCTCTTCTATATCAGCAACTTCTTGATGCACTTCCACTGGCGAGCCAGGCAATGAGAAACTCGAGCAGGTCTGTAAGTGCGCAATCAGTGCATTGGTAACTTGAGTGACCAAATCATCTCCTTCATGATTAAGTGAATCTGCATATCCATACTGAATCACACATCCATAAACTCCTTTGAGGCCCAGTTTATTAACAACAATTCTCTCATGTGGAGCGACTTTTGGAACCAATAAGTATCTAAGAGTAGTGAAAACAGTGACTTTGTGAAGTGATCTCATGTTCTTTATATAATGACCAAGAATGGGAGTAAGCCCGTCTTGAATATTGGTGTAAAAGAAGCATAATCCAGGAACCCTTTGTATTCCAGGCTCAGACAACAATATCTCAAGCCTGTTGAAGTTTATCTTATGTGTCAGCTCATACTCCATCTTTCTCTGCCTTCCATAGAACCAACCAAACATGATAAAGGCGAGAATAATAGATATGGCAAAAGGAATCCATCCCCCCTCAGGAATTTTTGTGAAAACAGCACTGACATAGACACCTTCCATCACAAAGAATACACAGAAATAAAGCACAACCAGCACCATGGGAGTTCTCCAAATCATGATCATAACCAGGGTTAAGAGTATAGTGGTGATGAGCATGACTAGACTGACAACAACACCTGCAAGAGATGCTTAGTTGTTAGTAAGGTCTTTCCTGATGATTATCAAATGTACCCAAAGAAAAACAATATTATTAATGCTATCAACTTTTTCAGAGAGTGCCATCACTTAGTTTCAATAAAGAGATCGTGAATGCTTGATTGGGTTTGCAGTGTAAAGAAATTTCATTCAGTACACTACTGCACCTCACTTAAGCATATTTTATATTCAGTGTCTTGCCTTCGAAACCTTTATAGAAAGATTAGCAGTATCAGGGCACTGTTTTTGAGCTTTTCTTAAGTAGAAAGTACTAATTTAAATTTCCCACCAAAACCAGAAACTTTTATATTTAGTTTGACAGATTCTGCAAAAATTCCATAGTACCTTTGGTGATCTTAAATCTCGATAAAAGCATATTTCAAACAATTGAGGTGTTTAGTACAAAATAAATCTCAAATGCTAAAAGCAAAAAGTTGAAAAGCAAAACTCCAAGCAGACCCTCACAATTTATCTTCATTACTCCGGTGGTCACACAGATTTTGCCAGGAAAGAAGATGACACTAATGCAGCAATGGCATGCTTAAATAGTTGCTATATGATATAGAATTCAGGATATAATATACCCACCAAAAGCATTGCCAATATCTTTTCCATCTCCAAAAATAAGAATGACGGCAACACAGAGGATCATGAGGATGTAATTAATTTCTGGAGAGTAAACTTCGCCTTCTTTGTTGGGGGAAGTATGGACCACCTTTACTCGAGGAAAATAATCAAGTACTACGGATTGCTTAATCACAGAGAAGGTAGCTGATATTAACGACTGGCTTGCAACAATTGCTGAAAGTGTGGCAACAACAAACATTGGCCAGTATATAGATCCTGGAATGAACTTGTAAAACCCATCATCATGATCATTAGGATGACGAATTAAGTAAGCAGTCTGGCCGGCATATGTTAGTACCAGCGATGGATAAATCGTACATAGAAATGCTATCTGTCGAGGAAAAGTGGCATTAGACTGATACGTTGGAAAGGAATCAACACTAAGAGCTTGGGAGAGGAAGGTTCACCTGGATAGAGGCCCGATTGAAATGACCAAGATCAGCAAACAGAGCTTCTGAACCTGATATTATAAAAGAGAGTCACAGGAATGTACCATGTTTCCTATTGTCAGAAGAGCAGGTTTATTTTAATGCACATCCGCAATGCAAGCTTAGTTCATTATTAGGCATCAGTGAGTACTGAGAGCACGTTTGAATCCACTACGGACCAGTCCAATGGGGGGGGGGGGAGAGAGAGAGAGAGATAGAGAGATTATTTGGACTCTAACTACTGGAACACAAACTAGAATAGGTGATTCAGATTTTGTCATGACATAATTCATCCTTGTACATAATATAGAACTCTGGTGAAATTTAAACGGTAAAGACTAAGGATACTCCATATACTATTAAGTAATCCATCAGGGCAATGTATCAGTAAAACTCGTTTTGCCTATCAAAATTTATAGCTCAAAGTAAATTGCAGGAACAAGCAAATGATTCAGAAATTACTGTGTAAATCTTGAAGCACATTTGTTTGTAATACATCTGATCAATGAACGGTTAAAATACAGCAGCAAAACCTGACAAAATCCTAAGAATTACAGAAAGGCCCCCACATAACCTGACAACCTGGAAGTACCCGTAAAATCAGAGTCTAAATTTCCATAATGACTCCTATACTTACCCTCTACAACAGTTCAAATGAAAAAAGGATTCATGCTTCTATTCAAGTCACAAGAATGCAAACCTGTCAGTCTTCGAGCTCGTGTAATGTAAACTAACAGTAAGCTCACCTGTAATACAAAGCACAGTTCCACCAAGTAATAGCCAACCTTCCTTGCCATTTCTCTGGAAGAAATGGACAATGTAGTGTGGTGACAAGGCCTTGAATATACTTGGATAATGCTTTATGATGCTGTAAATTCCTACAAGTGGGGTGGTCAACGTCCATGCTCCCATGATGGGAGAAAAGAGGAAACTCACTTTAGATGTACCAAACTTTTGCACTAGGAACAGAACGATAAGAACTATTGCAGAGAGTGCTTCCACCAAAGCTGAAAAAAAGTGAATATGTGTAAACATACGAATGCCAGATCCTTTTTTCATTCACTTCAAACATAATGCGGATCTGATGGGCTTAACAATTTCCCACCTTGAAAAAATAAAAATAATATGGATAGTTGTAGATTCTTACATTTGCTAACAGAAGGAAATGGTGCTCTCACTCCATCCATTGCCGATAACACTATCAACAAATATAATAAGTCAAAAACTCAAAACCCCAAGCAGAAATCTCAACAATGGGGGAAAAATGGGATGGTGACTAACCTGAAATTGCAGGGGTAAGTATACCATCACCGATTAGCATACACATCCCCAACATAGCAATAAAAAGTAGTACCCTCCTTGCAACTATGCTCCGTTCAAAGAATTTTCCAAGCCTACTTTGCTTTTCAGTGCCCTCTGGCAAGCCATGCCGTGAAACACCAGAGTTTAATTCTACATGTTTGGGATGGAGGATGCCAACATTCACTTTCCTACATAGCAACGAGTACAATGCAAATGTCCCACCTGCAATAGCAGTTGTCTTCCTCAATCAAAAACATAACAGCTCATATTACAAGAGGAAATCAATTTTAATTTCCAAAAAAGCATCAGAAAGATCCAAAGACCAAATTGAAGAAGGAGAACTGACATCATCAGACACCTCCAAGCTTGTTGCAGGTTAACTTAATCTCTGGAGTACACTTGCTTCTAAAACATTAAAAAGCTTTGAAATGACATATTAGCAATGTTTCCCCAGTGTCGGACAACTTCATGAATTTGCAATAAAATACTTTCAACATGACAATAATAGACACTCTTCATTAAAAAGGATCTCCATTGTTTAATGTGCCACCAAGAGAAAGATCCAATATGTTCACAAACAAATAATTGTCTGACTCATGGAGTGGCTCTAAACTACTCAGCATCATTAACGACTTAAACCACAATGCTCTACGAAATTGTAAAGTCCACTTATAATAAACATGACCATTTTGCAGGTCATTAGATTTCTAAATTGTTTTACTATTTTCAATTTCAAAAAACCTTCCTTCAGGTGTCACTCCTGCTAGCATTTTCTTGTTCACTCAGCTGGAGTTGTAATTCTCTCTTTGGTAGTGTACTTTTCAGCAAAAACTAGAGTAGAACCATGAAGGAGACTCTACCTAGCTCTCTATAAAAAAACAAAGAGGTACTACTGTACAAATCTAGCCCTTCAAGAGAGACAACTACTCCAAAATAGCTTTCGAGCCATCACGTGTCACCAATTTTAAATTCTTAGGGGGCAACAACTGCATGCAGAACTCCAAATACCACTTTTTCAATTAGACTGGTTTTAGAATTGTAGAACAATGTGCAATGGTGTGTGTAGAAAGAGCTACAGAGTAGACTAGAGTATGTGGGAACCAGTAGAATTAGCAGAGCAACTGTAAGAAATGAATATAATACAAACCAAACTAAATCAAAAACATTGTTAGGGTCTCGTATTGACCTTCGCCCTGATCATCAGCTTTGAGAGCTACTCCCGCATACTTTACAACACCAATGAGGGTGAGCGTCCAAAACATGATACTGTAGATCCCTAAGTAGTCTTCTTCCGTTGGGGACTTTAGCGGCATTGACGGGTACACATATAGGGGAGATGTTACTAGGCCTCCAAACACGACCCCAAGTGTCTTGTAGGCAAGTATCAGAGTAGCCCCTCTTCCCTTCCCCTGTTTCAAACACTATCTTTACTCAGAACATCTGACTGATCATTAAATTGTTAAGGTATAATTCAAATAGCACAATAACAAATTCCAAAATATATAAAAGACTAAAAATCGGGAAGAAAAGCAGTAAACTAGGTTCAACCGCAGCAACTTTCATGGCCAAAGACATGGTTACAGGCTTATTAGCTGTTACACAGGAAAGGGTGTCATGATTGATGCACAAAAAATTGACACTTTCTGCACAAACAGTTGTTCCACATGATATCTGAGCTTGAAGTCCAAGTTTCCGGTTCTTAACACTCTCTGATCTGGTTATTCTGCTTATATTTCTTACGTTAGTAGCTTCTGCGCGGAGTCTCTTTGACGTTCACATACACATGTAATGCCCGGCGTTCGAAAGAGGAGGATTTCTCACAAATATGCTTGACGTATGTAATGTTTTCTTTCAGAACAAACAGTTGCTGAAATAAACACCGAAAAAGTTTCAAATTTTCAGCCATTCAACTGACATGCATTATTCATTGTAAACACCCACTTGGAAATCACAATAAAAATTGGAAAAAAAAAAAAACAGAAGCAAAAACAAAACGAACCTCACTGACCCAACTAATCAGACTTTCGGAAACCAAAGCATTCACAACAACGATGAGAAATCGCAAAGGCCTCGCCTTTTCTCCACGGCAGTCCCACTCAGAATCCGAAAGACTCAAACTTTCCGAGTTTCCCGCACAGACAAGACAAAAACAGAGACACCCATATCCAAGAAAAAGCGTCCCGCGCAAGCAAACCCAGACAGTACCTTGTCCAGACAATGACGACCCCGCGGGCCGCGACCGGACTCGACCCCGATCTCCAACGCGGCCGCCACCGCCTCGGGCGGCCCGACCGGCTGATCCGTGGACATCGCCGCCCGCCCACCCAGCAAGCCACAGAGAGAGAGAGAGAGAGAGAGAGAGAGACAGCGGCGACTTGTCTTCTGCCTTTGAAGCCCCACACTTTCGGCTGTCCCGTGATGGCGTGCGTCTCGTGTCCTTATGATTTCGACGGCATGCCTTAACGACAGTCCACGAGGACCCTGCGTACTCCGAATCCGCCTGCCTATGTTGCTTTTTCCATGCAAATGCCCCGCATGTCTCACGTGCGGCTGAGCCAAAAAGTCCTAGGAATCGATCTTCGTGACATGAAATTTTTCGTATCAACTGAACACGTGCCGCACGCCTGATTAATCTGAATGCCCGTCGTAAACGGCTGCAAGTCATGATCGTATAATTACTCTATCTACTGCAGGCGGATGCTCGCGATCTGAACTTGCAAAGTCTGGTCCGAGCATGGATAGGAACATAATTTCCTTCATAAATCTGTCTTGGGAATTTGAGTCGGCATGTTAAATTTGAAAGGCGGGTATTTGTTTGGAATCGCTTAAAAAGGGTAATCTTGTGTATTTGCAAAATTAGAGAAGTCGGAAAAGATTACAATAACCGTAGAATATCATGGAAATATCAATAGCTCTATTCTTGTCATATATGAAAAGAAAATGTGATCAGAAGTCATATCAAACGGGACAAACTTAAATGTGGACCCCTTGTATGTTTATATTTGGCGTGAAAACAAATGAAATAAAAGAGTGTCTATCTTAAAATTGAAAGGAGCTTTTTCCTTTTCTTTGTGTGTCTTTTTTACCCTCCAAAAGCTCCCTTTAGTAGTAAAAAGAGTGGGGGCATTTACGGAAGGTGCTTCGTCGGCTCGTTGAATCTTTTGCTTCCCCCGGTGATTCCGAATATTCCACTTTTGTAAGAAGATTTTAAGCAACCACGAGCACGAAGTCCATGACATCTTTAGGACTTTGAAGGTAGAGGGAACTCAGCAAGAAGACTAGCCAAAAAATAAAGAAAAATCAGAAGGTTTATCAATAGGCCAACTTCGTCGTGGGTGAGTTCGTGGTCCTTTGTGGACATCTATGCCTAGGCCACAAATCTTAATCATTCAACGGATCTCGATTTCAAAGGGTGGGTAGTTTTGCTTTTCGACCTAATAGTGAAAATTTGTTGAATTATAATGCACGACAGGGGAATTATTTTAGGAGTGAGTGGTTTTTAGTCTAGTCGGGTCCCACCCAAAAATTGGGAATCAGACTAGAAGGACCGGATTGGACTACCTAGTCTTGGGACTGGACTTGTCTGGTTTGGTTCCGGGGGGATCCAATAGAGTCGGTTGATTTATGAATAATATACCCATGGAACTAGGAAAAGAGGAAAGAGGAGAGTGGGACAAATGAGAAGGGAAGGGAAATAAATTTGTGTGAGAATTAAAAAATAAAAAATAAAAATCTTAGTTTGGTTTGGGTGGTCTGGTTTCCCTCTCCCCATGGTCCGGTTTCCCTCTCCCCCCTCCGGAACCAGGGACTAGATCGAAAATCATATGTTCCAATTTTATATAATTGGGAATTGGACCGATGTCTCCGAGAACAACCTAGAATCGGCCAATCTGATCTAAGCGATCCTGACTTGATCGGTCCATGTTACTTACCCCTAATTTATTTATCAATAGAACAAAATTTTTCGTATGCAGTATATGACCGACGTCACTTATTATGACCGCAATTAATAGATATGTTTGGCCATATTTCGCGGCACTTTGAAATGCCCCCCATGAACTACTTAATTTAGGTCATTCATTACATGATCCCCCTACATTTCTGCTTATGCTGCTTTTTCAACAAAATCCGAATCACTTAATTTTCCCTTCAATAGGCGGGTATACCTAGAACACATCAAATGTGGTTTCAATAGAAATTTATAATTGGATTCGCGTCATGTGTCTAATAAATTTGAATCCGTGTCGTGAGGGTCAACCATTTTTTGAACCGAATGTCCTAGTAAGTGATGACAAATGATCTCGCGATGTCAGAACCTAAATAGGAAAACAAATTTCTCATAAGTCTATCTTGGAAATATATTTTCTAATATTAGATTTGTTTTGGACGAGATCCTTCGAGTTCTAGCATGAATTCGAAAGACGTGTGCAGTTTTCTTGGTGCGAGACTGGTTTGATTAAGGTGTTCGTGTAGATTTGCTCAAAAAAGAGATATTATATATTGTTTTAAAAATGTGAAAATGAAGAAGGTTATGATAAGTTTTAAAAATATTGAAAATTTTATATGTAAAAATATATATTGAAAGTAATTATATCCGTCGCAAATAAAAGTCAAAGTCTTGCAATTGGTCCTGATATTTGGAAGAAGAAGAAGAATAAGAGATTAATATCACAAAGAACCCTAAATTATGATCATTATAATATTAATACCCAAAATATTTACCGTGTCATAACAAATTTTAAAATCCTAAATTTTTATCACATTAGTACAAGTTTACAATATTGATGACACAAAAGAAAAGTTTAGGCATTAGTGTTATAATGAGCAAAGTTTAGAGATTTTTATGATAGATAAATGTATGTTTATTACGTCAATATAAGTTTGGGAGTTTCGATGATACAAAAAAAGGTTTAGATATCGATATCACAATATACAGTTCGAAGTTTTTGGTGATATTTTCTCAAAAATAAAATGTGCTAAAAAGTTCATATGCGACACTAACTTAAATCTAGACTCTTTATTTTAATTATTTTGGACATGAAAACAGATAGAATTCAAGATTTTCTACGTAAAAGCTTTCCTTTTCTGCTCCCCCGCGCGACATTTATAAATCACATCAAACAAGAGCTTCATAACTAAAACACCAGCAGAGTTTCAATCCCGGCAGCTCAAAATATTCCACCACTTGCCATGACATTTTGGACTTGGGAGGCATACTTGATGTACGAGATGGTGACCATAGCGGTAAGGCGTTCAAAAAATATCAACAGGTTTATAGAAAGACCAACTTCATCCTAGGTAGGTCTAAGGTTTCCCGGGACAATCGCTGCCGTCGCAATCTTTTGCTGTTGGATCTCAACCCATTTGACAATTTTGTTTGTAATATTTTGCTTTTTGATCTGATAATTAAAATCTATTAAAACACGATGTGCACGAGAGACAAAAGATCATTTCCACAAAATTGGCCATACTTGAGATGTGAATGGCATCACTTATGATGGCTGCCACTGTAAGATGTATCCAGTGATCTTTTTTAAGCACTCTCCGTGAAGTACTTTATTTAGGTCATTTGTTATATGATCTTTTTAGATTTGCTAGACGGGAAATTTCAACTACCATTATAAATTTGAAACGCAACAAATGGGGTTCTATAATTTTGATAGAGTGACTGCTTTTCGATTAAAGTGTTTGCTTGGATTTGCTTTGAAAGAGTAATTTTGTATTTTTTATAAATTCAAAAATGGTGAAGATTAAGACAAGGTTAAAAAATAACGAATATTATATAAATCTACATATCAGTAGCTATATCCGCATCAAATACAAGTCAAGTCACAGAACTGGGAGTTCTGAAATGTGGAAAAGATAAAAAAAAAATAAAAATAAAAGGTGCTCACAAGTCAATATCAGACGGACACAAACTTAAATCTGGGCTTTGTTAACGCTTTTCTTCCCTTGTGCTCGTGGCTACGGGGAATCTCCTTACCAAGTGGAATGTCTCGTTTGGTAAGACTTTTGGGGAAAGTCTTTAGAAAAATACAAAGGTTTTTAAGTGAAATGACTTTGTTAAAATGCAAATTGCATTTAGAAAACTATAATTTGAAAGTCCATTATGAAGTATCTTTGAACAAAATGGCGTTTGAAAGATTTATATTTACAAAGCACCTTTATTATTAAAAAAATAAAAAAAAATATTTGGCCAGTAAGGGCAGCGGCCGCCAGCGATATGGGACCGCTGGCAGCGGCCGTCGTCTGAAGTCACTGGACCTTAGGTGGCCCCTGGAAACCACTGGTGAGGGCCGCCCGAGGTTGGGTGACCACCGGGGGGGGTCGCGCGACCCCGATGAGACCCTCGCCTAAAGTTGGGGGGCCTTGGCGAGGGCTGTGCTTGGGTCGCGCGACCTCGGCGAGGGCTGCGCGCCGGGTCGCGTGACCCCGATCGGCCGTCGGCGAGGCTACGCAACCCTCGCCTAAGGTTGCGCGACCTTCGCGAGGACTACGCTTGGGCCGCGCGACCCCGATCGGCCGTCGCCGAGGCTACGCAACCCTCGCCTAAGGTCGCGCGACCTCGGCGAGGGCCGTGCCTGGGTGGCACGGCCTTGGCGAGATGCCGTGCAACCTCGGCGAGGGCCGCACGACCTCGGCGAGACGCCGCGCAACCTCGGCAAGGGCCACGCGACCTCAGCGAGGGCCGCACTGGTCGCGCGACCTCGTCGAGGCCATGCGACACTCACCCGAGGTCGCGTGGCCCCGGCGAGGTCGCTGAGATGCAAATCACGCGGCCCCCCACGGAGGCTACCGCGACCTAGATGGCGTGGAGGTCACCTGGGTTGCCGTGATGGTTGCTTGGGTCGCCGTGACGGTTGCCAGCCTCCCTCTACCCGGTCGCCGGCCCCTCACAGCCCTGCGCAACCCCGCCGACCGCCCTCAACGAAGAAGATGAACAATGAACGTCGAAGATGATGAACAGTAATGTTTACATTTGCAAAATGCTGAAAGCCCAGGCACCCCAAGACTGCCTTGGGCTTTCAGCCTTGCAAATATTGGCTTTGCCATTCAGAGACTTCCAAAGTTTTTTCCCAAACACTTTATTTTGGCCCAAGGAGCTTTTGATGGCCAAAGCCCCTTCCAAAGCTTCTCCCAAGAGCGTATATATATCGAGCCACCTTTTAGGACTCGCCAACCTCGAAGACTTGGGACGTATGGATGATGGATGAGGCTGGGACCCTCAGCAGGTTGACTCGTCAAAAGATATCAGAAGGTTTACCAATAGGGTTTTCTTTAGACATCCGTGGCCTTGTAATCTTTCACTGTTAAATTGAAATGTCATAGATCTCAATTATTCTAAAGGTCTTCACTTAGGGTAGAGATATTTAGTTTTAAGTATTGAGTTTGACTCCCATATTCTACAAAAAAGAGAAAGTAAAAGTTATAAAGAGAGAGAAGAGAAAGTATATGACCATATATATATATAATGATAAGTGTAATAGAAGTTCTAAAACTTATTACGAAACTGCAATCGAATCTACAAATTTTCAAAAAGTCCAATTAAGTCCTAAAATTTGTTATGAAAATGCAATTGAGTTCCAAAATTTCTAAAAGTTTAATAAAAAAACTTGTCATGAAAGTGTAATCGAATCATAAAATTTTCAAAAAGTGTAATCAATAAAAGAATTTGATTAGACTAATTTGACAAGTTTTAGGACTTTATTACACTTTTTGAAAGTTTTATGACTTAATTATACTTTAGTTATAAGTTTTAAGGCTTCCAAAAAATTTATCCTAAAAACATATTTCAGTATGGATGGTTGTGATATTTTACATTTCAACCCCATAGTGAAAATCTATTAAGGCGTGTTGATACTTGTCACTTCAACAAAATTGGCCATTCGCAACATAGGACTGGTGTCCCTTATGAGACTTCCACGGTAAGATGCATCTAGTGATCTTTAGTGGCACTTTGAAATGCCCCTATAAGATACAAAATTTAGGTCATTGTTAGATTATCTCTTGATGTTTCTACTATATAACTTCTTTCAACAAAAATTGACAACATTTTTTGACATCACCTTCACAATTTATTTGTGTCACAATTAAATTTGTTTATTTGAAAAACAATTAGAGACGTCTTTTTAAAAATCGTGGTGGCATTTTATTTGTGAAAATAGAAAACTTGGTATTTATAAATTTTTCTTTCACACTCTTTCAGCTCAAAACCTGTTTTGTTCCTCATTGAAGGGATTTTGCGGCATTTCGGTCGCGATAGTAAGATGAACTCATCGGTCCTGAGGGTTGTTCTGCTCTTCATGATGGTGGAAGATTGCTATACAAACTTCAAGTAATTAACAAAGGAGTTGTACACAATTGTTTTTCTCTTTTCTGCTGTCATACAAGATCAACTATATGTTTAATGGAAAATGATGCATGGTCCATCTTGATGAGCCGAAATTCTAGATTGATTGACTTAGAATCCATGTCATTCCAACTGCATCTGTCAAGTTACATTTTGTTGTTAAGAAATGGAACTTAACACCCTCTTCTATTTTTTGGCCCTCTAATGAAAAATTCTATCCACGTCACACTACAACGTCATCTTGCTAGTTACCTTTTACAATAGCCATGCAATTGTCATGCATGCTGGTGATTTATACCACATTTCTATTTTCAAATATAAGTTATTAAATTCTGAGGTAATTTTTTTATGCCACTTGTTTAATATTATAAATAGATAATAATGTATTTAGTGATGTTCCGTAGTGCTAGAATAATTATTTTGTTGATACCTTATTGAAAACTAAACCCGATCATTCGCCTGGTTATCCACGAGCCGCCGAAATCAATGTGGCCAGACCCATGAGGGCGTGAGACTTTTTTGTTAGGCATGAGCAAGGGCATTTACTGAGAAATCTTGGCTTAATCTGACTTGACCGGAAGATTTGTGCATAAATGTTTTGGTGGGTATGTTTGGGCAAAAATTGAGAAATCTTGGCCTAACCCGACCTGACCGGAAGATTTGTGCATAAATGTTTTGGTGGGTATGTTTCGGCAAAAGTTTAGGCACGATTGTAAGGTCCTAGCTGGGCCCCCTCAATGATCATCCCCACTAACAGCTAATTGGGCAAACATTGGACAATAAAAGCGGTTCATAATCTATAATTGAATTTCATAGTGATATTATTTACTTAATAACATGTAACTGGGCCACTTTAAATTTTAAAAGCAATTGATAAATCTACCACGGAATTTGACAATAATAATTTACAAAAAACACTAACCAAGCAGATAATGTTACAGATGAAAATGATCGATTATCTACTATTGAAATTCCCAATGGTAAAATTATTATCTCATTGATAACTTACCATTTACCGATGGAGCCCCTTTTAGAACTCTGAAAGTAGTTTATCACCTATTGAATTAAACATCGGTAAATTAATTATTTTGTTAGTATTTTACTAACAATGCAGTTGATAATCCACTCTTGAATTTGACATTGATAAAATCATTATTGGTTACTCGCTAATGAATAGCTAACCGGCCTTATAGTTTGCCGATCACATTTTTCTTACTAGCACAATTTGAAACTTACCGATCCCATTCAAATTTAGAATCATGGAACACTAGCCTATTTTACATTTGTTATTTTCTATACAGAAAACGAAAATTTTCAGGTTAATATGTGATCACTTTTTCACTATAGCTCGGTCGAAAATTTAAGTCAATGATTCTGACTTTTTCCTATCAAATACCACACAAGTACAACATCCTTCCCTTCATATAAGTGCAGCTTGGGAGGTAACGCTCCCCGAGTTCCTCAGTTCACCAGATGGACTGGAGTACAATCTCTTTGCAGTTTTTTATGGAAACAATTTCTCAACTACGCAAGCTTTCCAACTTACACTACTCGGACCTCACCAAACTATACGATCTGGTTTTGCTCAAGAACTCGCCAGTTGCAATGGATGTCGAAATTGTCCTGCTTGAATTAATTGCGCCTATCTGGTGTTGACCTTTCGAAAGCCGAGGATCGGTCTTCTTCCATCAACATGCTTCCTTCTCTGCAATGTTGGCAACTACTAGAACAAATTTCTCACTCTCTGCATTTCAATTTCACTTCTCTCAGTCTTGCATTCCTTGATCTCGCGGTGATAATCGACAACATCTGGCATCTTAGCTTTGCTGGATAATCCATTAATAAGCTAGACGGTGAAAATTCGAAAAGCTTTTATCAGTCTTCAGCAAATCGCCGGCAGTCCATTGAGATCAAACAACTTTATAAGGATATATTTCGGGCATCCAAGAGAGAACTCCACTCGGCGAATTTCAGGGGTCCGACAGAGTTGTCCATTACATCTAATCACTTCGCAAATCATTTAATTGACATGTCGGGCTGCGAAGTCAGTCCAGAGTTTCTGAGATGGCTTCGAAGGCAAATGTCCATTCCGTTGATATCAAACAGTGACATCTCAGCTGAAATTCCCGATTGGCTCCCTGTCAGTTCATCTAATGCTATCTGGTTCATCTCTTCGGAAATATGTTCAGAGGCTGAATTACTGAATGAAAGATGCGGCCTTTACGAGCATTGCTGCTTCCTCGTGATAATTGCAACTGAGGCATTTTGAATTTTCTTTGCCATCTGCAGCCATCACAACAAATTCTTGCCTAATCTTTCTAATTTGGCATTGGTTGATCTCAGATCACCGACACACGCGTCAACTAAACAATCTCCAGTTCTTAAGCTTTGCAGAGAACAATATTTCAGGAAGGATTCTTCACTGATTTAAACAACTTCTTGCCTAAATGGCGAAGAGGTCTCGATCATTGGTCAAGTGGGACGTACTATTTCTCCTACGCAGGACCATGTTTATATTCTAACAGAACCTACCAAATGTTCCTGCTGACGCTTTGACATTTCTTTTCCATTGTTGATCTTTCAGTAGACAGATAAGACGGACAAATACATGAGAATTGATGAGTAAAGAACATCCCAAGTGCCAAAACTTGACACGGGGACACTTAAGTGTCAAAACTTTGAAAATGTACATTTAAGTGCCAAAGTCGGAGTAAAGTGGATCACTTAAGTGTTACTCCGACCAAAATTCGGCCAAATTGCTGACGTGGCAATTTTCCGGCGAGTTTGGTCCAAAATGGCGTCGTTTTGCACGCTGACGTGGCGAGAAAATGCAAAAATGATGTCGTTTTAAGTCTGTGTAAACAATAATATAAAAATTAATTAAATTAAATTTTATTTAAAACATTCTAAAAAATAAAAAACTTAAAATTAAAAAACTTAAATTAAAAAAATATAAAAAATAAAAATAAAAAAGGGGGCTGAAGGGGGCGGCTGAGGGCTGAGTTTTTTTAGCTACTTAATAATTTAAGTTTGTTAATAATTTAAGTTTTTTATTTTTTAGAATATTTTAAATAAAATTAAGTTTAAATTTAATTTAATTAATTTTTATATTATTATTTATACATCGACTCAAAACGACATCGTTTTTGCATTTTCTCGCCACGTCAGTGTGCAAAATGATTCCGTTTTGGACCAAACTTGTCGGAAAATTGTCACGTTAGCAATTTGGCTGGATTTTGGCCGGAATGGCACTTAAGTGATCCATTTTACTTCGAAACTGGCACTTAAGTGTACATTTTCAAAGTTTTGGTACTTAAGTGTCCCTCCGTGCCAAGTTTTGGCACTCTAAGTGTCCTAAACTCGAGAATTGACTATGCTCAGTGGCCTTCAGAATTTGTGCTCTCTCGAAGTTATTGGAGTGGAAGAATCCACTCAAACATTGGGAACTTGAAATATTATGCATAGCACTCTAAATGAGCTTCCGGAGATTCGTTTACGGGGTCCATCATTCCTCCTGGATTGAAAATTCTCACCTATTCATCACTGGCAGCAAGTTTCCAGGCCAGCCTCGCCTTCGGATTTCTGCTTGATCAGAAATCTCCCAAAAGTCTTCAAAATCAGCATCCGTATCAAGAAGGCTTGACCATCTATTTTTCATCCATTTCTATAAATAGACCAAGAACTCGGCTGTTAACTGTAACTGTCTAGCCGGTGCACTTCACAAAAGAAGTCAAGAAAGGAAAAAAAACTCGATACGTTCTAAATCAATACAATAAGCTCTCAGAAATGTGCAACCACCTACCCACAGAGGATTCTATTGGTTAAGTCGATTTGGACAAATGAGTTTAAGACTCAGTAGTTTTGATCATGTAGTTTACTTCTCCCCATAATGAAAAGCTTGGTAAATATGAACAGGAAATTTCAAGCGGGGTTACTTCTTCATTCCGCGTCCAATGTCTGGATAGTTGCAAACTAGAAAAATCTCGATTCGAGCAATAATTGCCTCCAAGGGACATTCCCGTGTCATCGTTGAACATTATCACTGTCTTAGATTCCTTGATGTCTATGGGAATTCACTAGACGGCGAATTCTTGAAAAACTTGAGCTGTTTCTGCATTGTGCAATTACTACGCTTGAGTCATATTAACTTCAGTGGGAAGATACACCAAAGATGGTATCCTGTCTGTTGACTGCAAAGTAATCCGAAGGTCATTGATGTTTCTGTTGCGAAAAAGGGAGAGCGATCGAACAAAATATGGACGGAAGAAGAAAATAAATCGGACATCAGATTTACGTGGTTCAGTCGTAAAGACCTACGTCCACGGGGAGAGTAGCAGCGAATTTCACTATAGATCAAGCGATACAAGGAAATTACACACTCAAGTCACTCAAACACTCTTTCGGTGTTTCCTAAACCCCAATTTAACCCCAAACCTAACTCACGGCACAAAATTATCACGTGTTCAAGCTCCAAAATACAACGCTCTATGTACACCCGGTTCGCGTACATATGAAATCGCATATCTCTTCAAGCTTCTCGTGGAGGCCTTGCGGCTTCGTTGATCGTTGAACGTGCGGCTACGTACGTAGGGTTCGGCGGCAATTTTCAGAAGCCTGAAAGAAGACTTGCAAAGTTATGCTTTTATACGTGGGTGTGCCCAAGGTCAAAAGTTTGACCTTGGGTCCCACCAACTTTGATTCTTCACGTGCAGGACTTCAGCGGCTTCTTTCTTTCCCTTAAACTTGCAGCGGCGTCTTTCACAAAGAAAAGAAGACTTCGGCAACTTCACTCCATAAGGGAAAATTCCTCTTTTAATTATTTATTCTTTTGTGTAATTTTAAGGAATCCAGTGAATCTCAAACTCGAGTCATAAATTTAACAGTTTCCAGCAGCAATTTCAGTCTTTTTTTTTTTATTTTGATGAAGCCCACAGACCGAGTATATGCAGTTGACTAGTTATTGTGACCATTTTGCACGAGAACAAGAGTTCCCAAAAGCTCAAAGAAAACCACCAAAATCACGATTCGCAGGAATGTAATTTTCTTACTATACTACATCAGATCCTTTCGGATTTATCATTCTTGAGAAAAATTACTTTATGAGGACATTCCTTTGCAGCTATGCCACCTTGCTTATGTCTAGTATTTTAAGCCTAGCACCTAACAAGCCCCCCATAGGCATTCCTCATTGTTTTAATAACTTCTCCAAATGTGGACCAATTAACTTTTGATCCTTATTTGGGATTCTGGTGGGAGTTTTTTTGTTATGGTTAATATAAAAGGAGCAACTCTAAAATTCACCCGACTTTAGAATTTGAACCTCTTCTTCAAATGCGGACCTTTCAAGCAATGCATTTGAAGGACATACATCGGAAGGGCCATCTAGGTTCACTCGACTTCATAATTTGAACCTCTCAGAAAAAGCTGACCGGAATAATTTCTTTAGTTATTAGCAACTTGAGGATTTCGAATCACTGGATCTATTCATTAACAAATTATCGATTGAAATCCCTCGTAACATATCCAATTTAGACTTTTTAAATTGTTTGGATCTTCCCTTTAACGATTGTCTGGTCTTGTTCAATTGAGCAATCACCTAAGCACTCTTGATGATTAATCTGCTTATTGCTGCAACGACGGACTTTGCATAAGTCCTCCTTTCAAAGTTTGGCCTAGAGACGAGAATGATGATATGGATAGACGAGATGGTCATAATTCAAGCGACAATGAGTCTGATGAAGGAGACTTCATAGTTGTTTGGTTTTATTCAGGACTATGATCGGGGTTCATGGTGGCATTCTTGGGAATTTGTGGCATATTATATTTCAAGCAATCATGGAGAATCTCCTATTTTAGGGTAGTGGATAGGAGTATTTCCAATTCAACTATGCAATTAAAAGATTATTTTATTTGGACACGTTATTTCCTATATATGTAAAAAGTCATTATTTTATTTGGACACGTTATTTCCTACGTATGTAAAAAAGTGCAAAATGTTCAGATGAGTTTAAACTTCGTTAGGTTCGCGAATCAATTCAGTGAGATAAAATCAACAACGTCAATTGCTCTTCGATTCTCAAGTTCGATAGGAAATCTTCTGTCCCTACTTCCACCTTCTCAGACCAACCACTCGCATTTTCCACATCTTTTGAAATTGAGCCTATTGTAAGGGCACGCAGAAATGAAGAACCAAAGGTGCTGGGTTTGGAAAATTGAAATCAATAATATAATTTAATCTGTTCACTGCATGATGAATCAAAGTTTTAGCACCGTTTTGAAGTACTCCTTTCTAGGCAGCAAATCTTGAATTTGGAATTAATCACATGTGCATATACATTGGATACATTTTCCCATAAGAAGACTCTAGCTATTTATTTATGTTGATTCATACAAGATCTGCAGGTGTTTTACATGGTATGAGCTCAATTTCCATATAAGATGGTTGCTATAAGGGTGCTCGGATTGGCTATATGTATGTAGAAATCTTGTGTAGATTTTCACAACCAATCACACCATCATATCATAGCTTGAAAAAGAGTGAGAAGAGAAGGTCACCAACATGGCTTCCCAAAGAGTTTGTTTATTCATAGGTATTCTTTGCCTGATTTCTCTTTGCTTTACATATAGGCTCCATTTGTTTAGTATAAAATGAACCATTTAAAAAACGTTTTCTAAAAAAAATAATTTCTTTTATTGCTTGAAATGAATACTTAATAAAAAATGTTTTCATTATCAATAACAATTTATATCTAAACATATTCATTGATAATGACATTTTTATTTTTTCATTCATTTTTCTAAGCAATATGAGTGATCATTTTTAGGATAATGTTTTCCAAATTATTTATTTTCCTCGAAACAAACGCACCCTAAGGTTAAGTTTCATAAGCATTCATCTAGTAATTCATTTTGTTTAAGGTGGACTACGACATTACCAAAATATGACGAGATGGTTTCATATTTGATAAGATTGATAGCCAAACCTGTAATTCTCAGCAGGTTTCTTGAATTAAATATTCCACATTTTGTCTAATTAGTCACGGTAGCTATCAGTTTGTTATATGTAAGTATGATGATTGCTGGAATTTCTTGAATTCTTGTATCTCAGAAATGTCAGCTGCAAGGGATGTCAAGAAAGACACGACTCAGTAGACGGATATAGGGTTGTGTGAGCAGCATCCCGACTGCAACTTTACCTGCATGAGCTTCTTTCGAGCAGATGAAGGAACCTGCAAGAAGGTCGTTGGTCGTTGCTTGTGTGTATATTATATTGCGGCGCCAAGTTAAATTGTTTCTTCTCATGGTTTAAATCGTTATGAATAAAAATTATACCTTCCATACAAATTGCCCTTCTTGTTTCAACTTTTCCTACAAAAAACTCATTCTTCTTAGGCTCGTGGATAGATGATATTGTATAGGCTCGTGGAGCAGTGAAACTTCCCTATTTACTTTGATCATCTCTATCGTTAGGGAGAATATTACATGTAAAAATCATATCATGTGTCCATAATACAGAGAGAAGTCGATGAAAGTGCGGATTTTAATAATGTAGACTGTTCCCCCGACTATGACTCGGCCCGGGCCGGCTCAAACATGTCAATATTCAAATTGATATATACTGTGGAGAGGCCCGGACAATGCATTAAACTCGATCTTTTTGTCCGGTTCAAGATGAATTCATTAAATAACTCCTATTAATGACCAGGCCACTCACTAGCGTTTCAAGAAAAAGAAACACCGATTCAGCTAGAGTCGGTTCACGAATCACAGACATCAACTCTTGTAGTTATCATACTTCCGGAGCATCCTTTAGTGTTCACGTGCGACTATATCATGACACATAGGGTGCATCTTCATTGATTGGTTCCTACCAACATATGCTTACATTACCTACCATAGAACAGAAAACGAAGGCAAATAAACAAGAGGACGACGGAGGTAACACGGGAGACTTCAAACCTTGAAATCATGAAGCGTCCTGATGCCAAACCTATGACACTTCCGCAAGCGAGAAAACATTACTCACCAGGAGCGATTGGATCCTGAAATCAGTAGCTTCACATCAACCGACCTAATCAACTGTGCAAACAGAAATAAAAAAGAAGAAGAAAAAAACACAACCAAGAAAAGGGTGGTTGTATAAGTAACAACGATTGTCTCACGTAATGATTGCAGCACCAGATTTTTTCCGTTGACAACCAGATTCGAAACGCATGTAATTGTAAGACAAAAAGCACCAAACTAATTGGTTTCCTTTGAATGCCCTTGCAGTTTGCCAACGATGGCTTGTGTTGCAATCTGTGCTCTTCATTTCGAGAATGCATTCACTGGACACGGAAAGTGTTTTAGTTTGAGAATGGCTCAGATTCTTGAACCAGATAACCCATGTAAGCATTCCAGACGTGCTTGCCAGAACGATTTCAAGTGAAGGGACAAAAAAATAATCAGTTTGCATGCCGATGTCAATCCAAAGCATGCCTAATGGGCACTGGGTTATCCAATTAGGAACATCTCTCACTCAGTCGGAAGATAGTTTAATCATCCTTCTATTTTACGTGTAATTTATATGTACAAATGGAATACTTGAAAAGCAACCGCCCTTGGGAATGTCCAACCAAACATGTTGATAGGGTCAAGATGTCACAATTTAGATATGACTTAGAAGCAAACACAGATTAGTTACGTTATTCTACTGATTTCGTAGCCTATATATCAAGACAGACCACGTCATGTTTAGAGAGAAAAACAAGTTAAAAGGCTTTGTGTGATGCTTACATATATAACATTCAAGGGAAAGAAGTTCCACCATAAAAAAACTCATATATAACCATCGCCGCTCTTCTTGTACTCAAATAAGAGGTTTGAATGATCCAAAGCAGTTAGTTTTACGAATCCATAATCATGGTCTTTGAACAAGCTCCGTTTTGTTTGGAGAGTAGTGAATGGCGAAAGTTTTCCTCCTCCACCACCAGCCACGTGCATCGTTCCATTCAGAGCTCCTTCGTAGTAATTTTCTCTTTGTTTGTGCAGATATTCTGCAGCCAAAAACCCAAATGGAGGATCAGATATCGAGCTGAAATCTTTTATATCAGGAGAAGCAATTCTCAAGATCTGACCAACAAATGCACGTGCTTGGGGGTGAAGATCATTCAAGAATTGAAGTAGAAAAAGAAAAATCCATCTTCCTCGAATTCCCTCAGTAATCCTCAAATAAGAAAAATCAATTGGGATTCTTAGTCTTAGCTACCTGAACTAAACTAGTCTACCCGCAGATATTGATCATCTTTTAGAACAAGCACTGCGCAACTTGACAACTTCCACTTCAACAATGCATACCAAATTGTGACTTCTTTTAGACTATCCAACAGTGACATTAGTAACAAAATTAATAGCTTTTCTTGCTGTGAAAATCAGGTTTTCCACAGCTTTTGATAACAAAGAAAATGTTCATATTAATCTTATATAAATGAAATGGCGTACCGGTTTTTTTGGAGCAGATGGTCATGACATCCTGTTGGAGAAAACTCCTTTTCCGTTTTGAAGCTGACAAAACATTTCCAGAAAGTCTAGTCTAAAGATTTCCAGACTCTAGTGTTAAAATCTGAAGATAGCTAGACTTTAGTTTCAAAGTCTGACCTCGTTGACAATTTCCAGACTGAAGAATGAAGACTTATTCAGATGCATGATTATCTTCAAGGATTCGATTCGTGTGAATTATGAATGGTCTTTTGGTTGGATTTAGCACCTACTTGATTGGTTATTTTTATTGGAATCAATTCCGATTTGAAGATCTTTTGAAAAGGGAAGCAAACTTGGAAGGTTATACTTATGGAAACCAAAATCCTGATTGTATGGGCGAATATGATTGATGGACTTTCATCACATCTCATCTAACGACTTGAGATTAGCTTGATTGATTTTGTCCAACGAGTAGATTG
This sequence comes from Eucalyptus microcorys, assembly GCA_014182515.1. Taxonomy (NCBI): domain Eukaryota; kingdom Viridiplantae; phylum Streptophyta; class Magnoliopsida; order Myrtales; family Myrtaceae; genus Eucalyptus; species Eucalyptus microcorys. The sequence goes on along the minus strand of CM024568.1, from coordinate 27,738,051 downwards.
GAAGAATTCATTTGGAAAGTGTCAACGGTCGTGAAGGCATGAAGGAGTATATAAGGAGGACTTGCTAGTTGTTCGATAGTGTGCATGGAACAAAAATTTCGAAGTCTGAAGCTTTCTAGTTCCTTGCTATTTCATTCATTGAGCTCAAAGCTGTAAACAAAAGAGAGAAATTCTTGTGAGACTTTGTGAGAGATCAGTAAAGACTCCTCACTGTGAAGTCGAGATCACACTACTGTAAAATCTCTTTTGATTCATAGTGGAATCCAGTCAATTGGCTGTCAGCGCGGAAGAGTGGACGTAGGCTTGGTTTAAGCCAAACCACTACAAATATTGTGTTCTTATTCTCTTCCTTGAACTCCTTACTTTTTCTTCATAGCCTTACTTAATTGTTCAAAACTGAAATATGATTATAGTCTGTAGGCAAATTACTTATATTAGTCTTGTTAAATTTTATTTACACATATTCACCCCCCTCTAGGTGTTTACACTAGTTCTTTCAATTGGTATCAGAGCCTGTGTGCTTATTTATTGAAGTGTTTTTACTTCTTAAGCTAAAGATCTATGGCTAGTATTTTGGTTCCGGGTTTGGTTGAAGGCTAAAGCAATACTAGACCTCCTTACTTTGATGGGAAGGAGTACAATGTGTGGAAAAATAAGATGACTGCATTCCTAAGATCGAAAGATTTCTTGGAATGGGATGTTGTAGAAAAAAGGATCATTCCCAAAGCTACATCAATCTCAGAAAGAGGAAATGAAATTACAGATGCTGGCGAAATGACACAAGTAGAAATAACCAAGAGACAAGCTCTTGATGCTAAAGCCATCTACTCCTTATACTGTGCTTTATCTCCTAATAAGTATAATAGAATTTCATCTTGTGAAATAGCAAAAGAAGTCTGGGACAGGTTGCATGTTACCTATGAAGGAACTGATCATGTCAAAGAAACAAAAATCAATATCCTACTCGAACAGTAAGAAGTCTTCAAGATGAAGCCAGGAGAATCCATCACTGACATGTTTAGTCGTTTCACAGAAATTGTAAACGGTCTAGCATATCAAGGACAACAAATCTCAAGACCAATGAAGGTCAATAAATTGCTGCGTGGACTCTCCAAAGAGTGGAATCATGTGAAGACTTCAATAAGAGAAACCTAGAGGATCATGCCTCTTTTAGTAGACGAACTTGTTGGCACACTTCAATCATATGAAGTGGAACAAATCACCGAAGAAGAAGATCCTAAAGGTAAGAAGTCAATTGCTTGAAAATCTAATGATGATTCTGATGATATAGATTCAGAAGATGACTTGGACGATGAAGAGTTGGCACTCATGATAAGGAAGTTTAGAAAGTTGAACAGGAAGGGAAGAAGATTCAATTGGAAGAAGCATAGCACTCAAAAATTCCAGAAGCAATCAAATGATGACAATGAAACCACCAAAAATGTGATATGCTTCGAATGCAAGAAAAAAGGGGCACATAATGAAAGTGCTAGTATGAACACCTAGAGGGGGGGGTGAATAGGTGTTTAAACTAAACATTGGTAAATATATGCGGAATAAAATAAACTTCAAACAACACAAAGGAGATAGGGAAGATAATAAGAACACAAGGTTTATAGTGGTTTGGCTTAATCCAAGTCTACGTCCACCCTCCTACGTTGATAGCCCATAGGCTGGATTTCACTATGAATCAAAAGAAATGTTACAATCTCAAATTCTCGATTCCACAGTGCAGAGACTCTACTACACTTCCTCGAAATCTTACAAAATTCTCTCTTTTGAGTACAATGAATGCTCAACAAATGAATTAGCAAAGAGTAGGGAACTTCAGACTTTGGAATTTTTCTATCTCGCACACACCTGAACAATTAAAGCGTCTTCCTTTTATACTCCTCCATGCCTACATAACCGTTGGCACATTCCAAAGGAGTTCGTCCAATCTACTCGTTGGACCAAATCAATTAGGGAGATCTCTTGTTATTTAAGGAATATGAAGATAGCCCACCAATCTTGTTCGCCCATACAATCAGGATCTAGGTTTCCATAAGTAGAACCTTCCAAGTATATTTCACCAATCAACGAATCTATTTTACTCGATTTACTTGTCATGCGAATAATAGATCTATATGTGCTTTCTCCAACCGTGAGATAATCTTCGATCAAACGAATCAAATCCTTAAGGATAACCTCATATATGGATAAGACTTCTTCAATGATCTAGAAACTGTCAACGAGGGCAGACTTTAAATTTTGAGTATGGCGATCTTCAGACTTTGATAGATGAGTTTGAAAGTCTTTAGACTTGGAAACGTTTTGTCAGTTTCAAAATAGAGAAGAAAGATTTCACTAACAATCTTCCCATTTTTGATGGTGACAAAACTTTCCTGCAATTTAGACACTCTGACCTGCAACACTTAAGCAAACCAAGATTTTCTTATATATAAAAAATTATTAAAGATTAGAAAAAAATAGTAGCGAATCTGCAATCACAAAAAACACGTTAGTCCTGAAAATGCAACTATCTTTAGCATAATCAATAATAATAGCTTAAGTTACTTAGCAAGCCTCAGTAATCCAAACCAACTCAAAACAGAAATCACACCAAACAAGATAAAGTCCAAACAAAACAAACATAACATCAAGTCAAACAAATCTGCATATACATCTCCCCCTTTTTGTCAACAGCAAAAAGTGGAGACCGAAAAAAAAGAGATAGATTTGAAAAGATCAAGAGTTAAGGCTGCTTGGGTAAGCGAACAAGCTCGTATTCCCTCATTGAGTGCACCGTTTTTTCAAGTTTGTCAAAACTTTGCTTTAGCGCTTGAAATTCTTCACCTTGCACGTAAGACTGAACTTGATTCTTCAGGGTATCCAGCTGTTCATGAAGAGACACTGAAGTGGTCTTAACAGTGTTCTTGAGATCCAGCATCTCAAAACTCATAGCATATTGCTGACTCCGCACATCCAAAAGAATTTCCAGCAGTCTTGAAAAGTCTACTGTTTGAGTAGTTGTATCACTTGGACCAGCAGAGTCAAACTCAGGGAAATTGAGAAATGATGGAGTCTTAGTAGGAGGTCTATCTTTAAGATAATGTGAGGCATGCACTTCTTCTGGGTCTGCTGCAGATTGACTTATATCACTAGCAAGTAGGGGTGAAGAAGTACTTTTTTGACCATCAGCTCCCCCTGTTTTGATGCCTTTAGGAGGAGTAGGTAAAGCTTCCTCAGCCTCAGAATGATGCACTCTAGCAGATTCTTCTTCTCTTATCTCAGAATGACTAGACAGAGGGATAGCCAAGGTTGGCTCGAAAGAGTCTTGAGTACCCTGATTTCCTTCTCTTTCTGCTTCTTCTGCTTCTGCTTCCCCTTCTTCTTCAGCTTCTTCCATTTCTTCCTCTGCCTTTTCTTCCTCTTCCTCTTCTTCTTCTTCCTCCTCTTCTTCTACTTCTTCTTATCTTCTTTCCTTTATTTCTCTCTATTCTTCTTCATTCTCCGATTCTTCTCTCTCGCTTCCTTTGTTTGACTCTTTTCTTTTCTCAGGAAAGCTAACAAAAGTCTTTAGATTTTTCATGGCAGAAATAGTAAGTTCATCCTCATTTTCTTCATCTTCTAGAATGAGTTCTCTTTTCTTCTTTACAGGAGAAACCGTGGGCTCCTTGCCTTTTCTTTTAGCCGTAGTAGAGTCTTGCTTTGCCTTGAGAGAAGATTTCTCCTTCATTCGCTCTAGCACTTTGTTCAGCTCCTTTAAGCGCATCTTTGACACCATTTTGAACCCAATTACCATCGGAGTGATGGCTTTCAGACTCAATGGTGCAAAGATATGAATTTTGAAGTGCCTAAAAAGTCGTGTGATAAGAGCAGAATAAGGAAGCTGTCCCTTCTCCTTCGTCACAGTTCGAAACATGTGGAACTGTATGATGTGAGGCAGAAAGAACTTAAAACCAGTATTGATTGCACACACCAATTTGGCTTCTGATCGAGAAACATCAGTCTTGGATGTCGATTTAGGGCGAATTCAATTAATCACAATTTTGTGCAAGAGAATGTTCGAGGCACTCATCCTTAAATAAGAAAGTTTTCCTTCGACATCCTTGTCTCTTACCAAAGACAGAATAGCATGAGCAATGGACACACTAATCGGTTGAAAACTCGTTCTTTTCACCCCGATTATGTCAGCCAAAATGTCTATGGTCACCAAAAATTCTCTGTTCTTCACAGTGAAAATAAAACTGTGTGCATCCAAGAATGATAGATTCGAATAAAAGTAAGCAGTCAGCTCTGGAAATGTAGCAATCAAATCAGAACGGAACTTTTCCAATTGCAATAAAGCAAACTTTTCTCTCATATTAACTTTTATCGAATCCACGAAATCAAAGTCAACAGTCCTGGGGTTCATCATTCCTCTCTTCAAAAGACTTGCATAAACCTTTTTATGATCCTTGGACCTAAAAAGTTTCGAACTATCAGTAATGTTTGCAGCCATCCCAGACCTAAGTTGAAAATGAGAATACAACCATTCATCATCATCCATAGATTGTGGTTGATTCGTAGTGCCATAGTGTGGGTCACTTGGAATATTCTTAAACGCTTTCTCAGCCGATCCTTTCTCCACAACTTCTAGCCTCTCCAAATCTCTCAAAAATAGGGTTTCATTCTTGAATCCCCTATTTTTAAGAACTCATCAATTAAGGACAATGGCATACCTCATTTCTTCAAATTTGAGTAGAGTTTGAAAGCATTCTTCGGAGTTAGTGTTCTTACAGGATCAACCTCTTCTATGACTTCATCGGCTATTTGATTCGAGGAAGGTTGATGCTGCTGACTTGGACGCAAAGGAGAATCTTCTTCTTCGGTTAAGTCAAAGTGGGTAGGACCCTCAGGCATGCGACATGGTCCCCTGCTTGCAATCCTCGAAGACTTTCTTGAAGACATTGACACTCCAATTGAGAGAATCACCAACTTGTTCGAAAAGATGAAAACTTTCGAACGAATCGAGAGTAAAAGTGAAAAAAAAATGGGAATATTGTATTTTAGGGTTTCAGAGTAAAAGTGAGGAAGACGAAACACAGTGGTATATAAAGTAAGTGAAGCGGGGTAAACGAAGCGTCATAAATGAAATAAAAAAGATGTCTTTTTAAATAATAACTTCCCTTTATGAATTTAACTAATTCCTTTTAAAATCGATAACTGCCTTTTTGAAGTAAGGAGTATTTTAAGAAAGATAAATCAATCAACTAATCAGCCAATAGATAATCGTACCTTTTCAAATTTGAAATTTAGAACAACTTACAGTCGAGGCTTGAGGTCTTCTAAGTCTTAGCATTTAAAGACTTATAACTTTGAGTCTTGAGAGTATCCAGACTTTACTGAGTAAGAGATATGAAATTAAGTATGGTACGAATAGACTCAAATAGATTTTTCTTTAGTGGCTTTGTAAATATGTCCGCCAGTTAATTCTTAGAGTCAATGAACTGGATCATTACTTCTCCATTCTGAACGTGATTTCTAATAAAATGGTGTCGAATCTCAATATGCTTTGCTCTTGAATGGAGAATAGGATTCTTGGAAAGATTAATTGTGCTGGTGTTGTCACATTTGATCTTAATGCAAGAATCTTTGACTCCAAAGTCTCTCAGTTGTTGTTTTATCCATAAGATTTGTGAACAGCAACTTCCAAGAGCCACATATTCTGCTTTTGCTGTTGAAAGGGCTACTGTATTTTGTTTCCTTGAAAACTAAGATATTGTTCTATTACCAAGTAATTGACAAGTACCGAAAGTACTCTTCGTTTCAACTCTGCAACCTGCTAGATCTGCGTCTGAATATCCAAGGTGTGTCAAGTCTCTTTCTTTGGGATACCATAGACCCATCTTTGAAGATGTTTCAACGCATTTGATGATGCGTTTTACAGCACTTAGATGAGATTCTTTTGGCTCTGGTTGAAATCTGGCACACATGCAAACACTAAACAAAATATCAAGTCTAGAAGCAGTGAGATAAAGTAGTGAACCAATAATACTCTTGTAAAGTTTCTGGTCAACTTTCTTTCCTCCTTCATCTTTATCCAGTTTCAAAGAACTAGACATTTGAACTTCAACCTTTTTGCAATTTTCTAAACCGAACTTTTTAACAAGTTCTTTAGTATAATTCTCTTGGTGAATGAAAATTCCTTCATTCAATTGTTTCACTTGTAGTCCAAGAAAGAAAGATAGTTCACCCATCATGCTCATTTCAAATTCGTCCTGCATAGTCTTAGAGAATTTCTTACAAAGACTTTCGTTAGGAGAGCAAAAAATTATATCATCAACATAAATTTGAACAAGCAAAAAATTATTACATTCTCTTTTGATAAACAAAGTTGTATCTACTTTACCTTTGGCAAAACCATTTTGAGTTAGGAAATTACTTAACCTGTCGTATCAAGCTCGAGGTGCTTGCTTTAAACTGTATAGCGCCTTTTTCAGTCTGAATACAGAGTCTGGTTTCCTTGGGTCTTTAAAACCAGGAGGTTGTTCCACATAGACTTCCTCTTGGATAAATCCATTCAGGAATGCGCTTTTGACGTCCATTTGGAATAACTTGAAATTCTTATAACAAGCAAAGGCAAGTAATAATCTAATCGCTTCTAACCTTGCTACTGGTGCATAAGTCTCATCATAGTCTATCCCTTCTTCTTGCATATATCCTTTGGCGACGAGTCTTGCTTTGTTCCTTATGACTTTTCCTTTTTCGTTCATCTTGTTCCTGAAAACCCATTTAGCTCCAATAATAGATTTACCTTTTGGTTTAGGAGTCAATTCCCAGACATCATTGATACTGAATTGCCTAAGTTCTTCTTGCATAGCTTCAATCCAGCTTTCATAAGTTAAAGTTTCTTTTTATGCTTTTGGGTTCTATTTCAAAAATAAGAGCCACAGCACTAGACTTTCATGCCTTCTGGATCTTGTACGAATTCCTTCATTAATGTCACCAACAATGAGTTCTTTGGGATGACTAGACTTGTGCTTCCAGTTGCTAATTGAATTGTCAGACTGTTGACCTTTTTCTTCATTTGATTCTTCAATGATCATTCGTTGTTGGTTGTCTGAAGTTTGAGCTGCTTCTGGAGATTTAGACTTTGTAAAGTCTGGAGCAGGTTCAGATTCTTCAAGTTGAGTCTGAATCGATTGATTTTGTATGGAATCTTGAAATTTGACATTCATTGATTCCTCCACAGATTGAGTCCTTTTGTTGTCAATTCTGTAAGCTTTGCTGGTGGTTGAATATCCAAGGAAGATGCCTTCGCCTTATTTTTCTTCAAACTTACCAATTCGATCATTTGCATTTTTCAGGATAAAACATTTGCAATCAAACACATGAAAGTAAGAAACAATTGGCTTCTTTCCCTTGAATAACTCATAGGGAGTTTTCTTGAGAATTGGCCTTAAGACAACTTTGTTAATAATATAACAAGCTGTAGAAACAGCTTTAGCCCAAAAACGAGAAGAAATATTGCAATCAATTAAAAGAGTTCTAGCCATTTCTTGCAAAGATCTATTCTTCCTTTCCACAACTCCATTACGTTGCAGTGTATGGTGAGGAGAATATATGCTGAAAACCAGATTCATCACAGAATTTAGCAAAGTCTTGATTTTCAAACTCACCTCCATGGTCTGTTCGTATTCTTGAAATGGCATACCCTTTCTCATTTTAAACTTTCTTAGCAAATTTTATAAAATAAGAAAAGATTTCAGATTTGCCTGCCAGGAAATATACCCAAGTCAATCGTGAATAATCATCTACTATTACTAGGCAATATTTCTTACCTCTAATGCTCTGGGTTCTGGTTGGTCCAAAGAGATCCATATGCAAGAGCTGCAGTACACGATTAGTGGAAATTTAATTTATTGATTTGAAAGAGTTTCTAACTTGTTTTCCCAATACACATGGTGTGCATAAGTCTGATTTTTGATACTTCAGGTCAGGAAGTCCACGAACAAGCTTCTTTGAAGAGATCTTGGCAGTTTGCTTCATGTTGATATGACCAAACTTTTGATGCCTGATATTTGCTTCATCTTGGATTGAGATTAGACATTGAAATCTTTTTGGATTGATATCCAAAAGATAAATATTCCCATGTCTTTGCCAAGTGAAGGATTGTGAAAGATTTTTACTAGTGCCAGAACATATTCCTTCTTGAAAGTTGATTTTGGCTGATGTTGAGCAAGTTATAGTTAAGTTCTTCCACTAAAGAGACATTGTTGATTATGAGACTTCCAATTTTTACAGTTCCACTTCCAATAATTCTTCCTTTGCTGTTTCTGCCGAAGGAAACTTTTCCACCTGTTACTTGTGTAAGTTTGATAAAACAATTTGAATCTCCAGTCATATGTCTTGAGCAGCCGCTATCCAAATACCATTTTACCTTTTTCTTGATAGTAACCTGTAATTAAAAAGAAAACTCAAGCTTTCTTTAGTACCCATACTTTCTTGGGTCCAGCAGCGTTAGTGCTATAAACCGTCTTTGCCCAATCCTTCTCAACAGGCTTCCAAACCATAGGACATTCTTTCTCAAAATGTTTTGAGCTATTACACTTAGAACATCTAAGAGCGCTTCGGCCAACAGGTTTTACAAAGACCTTTTGAAAATGATTCTTGTAAAAGGTTTTTGAAGGTCTTTGTTTGATTATTTCCTTTACTTTTGGAAAATCAATTAGAGGGATAGTTTCAGCAGTCATTCCCAAGCCTGATTTATTAAAGTAAGGTCTTTGTCTTTGAAAGAATCTTTTCTAATTTCTCGGATCCTATATAAAACTTTTTTGTAACACTTGAAATGTCATATTTCAGAAGTGCATTTTCTTTTGAAAGAGAGTATGCATTTTCTTTCAAGGTAATAACATTTTTATCTAAATTTTCGATCTTCTTTTTCAAAACAATCTTCTATTGCTTCAGTGCATAATTTTCTCTTTTTAGTTTGGAAATCCTCTTGAGAGAGGTTTTGAGACTAAGACACAATTCGTCAATATATTTAGAGACTTTAGTAGTAATTTTTAAATTACTTACCTCAATTTCACTGTCTAAGTTTGAGTCTGTCTCAGAGTCTGAATCTGATTCTGATTACGCCATTAGACAAATATTAGCATAATCATCATCACTCTCTTCACACTCGGTATCACTCCAAGTTTCTGCTTTGAGAGCTTTTTTGTACTTCTCAGCTTTTCCTTTCTTTTTCTTCAGTAAGGGACAGTTGGGTCTGATGTGTCCATTTTTCTTGTATTCAAACCAAATCACATCTTTACTAGATTCATCATCCTCAGCTGATTTATTTTGGAACTTTTGAGAACTTTGTTTCCTCCAGTTGAATCTTTTTCCCTTTTTGTTCAGTTTTCTGAACCTTCTTATCATGATGGCAAGCTCTTCATCGTCCATATCGTCTTCTGAATCTGTAACATCAGAATCATCATTAGATTTTAATGCAATAGATTTTTTACCTTTGGGATCCTCATCTTCATTGATTTGCTCTACTTCATAAGACTGAAGAGTGCCAATCAATTCGTCAACAGAAAGTGGCATGATCCTTTGTGTCTCCCTTATTGAGGTCTTCATGTGATTCCAATCTTTGGAGAGTCCATGCAATAACTTGTTAAATTTCATGGGTCTAGAGATTGGTTGTCCTTGATACTCAAGACCATTCACAATTTTTGCAAAGCAACTAAACATGTCAGTGATAGATTCTCCTGGTTTCATCTTGAATGCTTCATATTGACCGAGCAGAATATTGATTCTAGTTTCTTTCACTCGATTAGTTCCTTCATAGGTGATGTGCAATCTATCCCAGACTTCTTTAGCTATTTCACAAGAAGATATTTTGTTATATTCAATGGGAGATAATGCACAGTATAAGGAATAAATTGCTTTTGTATTGAGAGCTTGTCTCTTGGTTATCTCTTCTTGAGTCATCTTACTGGACTCAACAGCTTCTTTTCCTCTTTCTAAGACTGTTGCTGCTTTAGGAATGACTCCTTTGTCTACCACATCCCATTCCAGAGGATCTTTTGATCTTAGAAATGCCTTCAACTTGTTTTTCCATATACTGTATTCCTTCCCATCAAAGTAAGGCGGTCCGGTGTTGCTTTGCCCTTCAACCAAACCTGAAGCCAACATACTAGCCATGGATCGTTAACTCTAAAGTAAAAAAACTTCAATCTAAATGAGTACATAGGCTCTGATACCAATTGAAAGTGCTAGTATGAACACCTAGAGGGGGGGTGAATAGGTGTTTAAACTAAACCTTGGCAAATATATGCGGAATAAAATAAACTTCGAACAAAACAAAGGAGATAGATAAGAGAATAAGAACACAAGGTTTATAGTGGTTTGGCTTAATCCAAGCCTACGTCTACCCTCCCACGCTGACAGCCCACCGGCTGGATTTCACTATGAATCAAAAGAAATGTTACAATCTCACGTTCTCGATTCCACAGTGCAGAGACTCTACTACACTTCCTCGAGGTCTTACAAAATTCTCTATTTTGAGTACAATGAATGCTCAACAAATGAATTAGCAAAGAGTAGGGAGCTTCAGACTCTGGAATTTTTCTATCTCGCACACACTCGAACAACTAGAGCGTCTTCCTTTTATACTCCTTCATGCCTACATAACCGTTGGCACCTTCCAAAGGAGTTCGTCCAATCTACCCGTTGGACCGAATCAATTAGGGAGATCTCTTGTTATTTAAGGAATATGAAGATAGCCCACCAATCCTGTTCGCCCATACAATCAGGATCTAGGTTTTCATTAGTAGAACCTTCCAAGTATACTTCACCAATCAACGGATCTATCTTACTTGATTTACTTGTTATACGAATAATAGATCTATATGTGATTTCTCCAACCGTGAGATAATCTTCGATCAAATGAATCAAATCCTTAAGGATAACCTCGTATCTGGATAAGACTTCTTCAATGATCTAGAAACTGTCAATGAGGGCAGACTTTAAATCTTGAGTCTGGCGATCTTTAGTTTGGAAGTCTTCAAACTTTGATAGATGAGTCTGAAAGTCTTTAGACTTGGAAACGTTTTGTCAGTTTCAAAATAGAGAAGAAAGATTTCACCAACACATAAGACCCAACTATCTTTTGTTGAAGAAAAAGAAAGGACAAATAGAGAAATACAAAAAGGCTCTCAAAGCAGAGACATGGAGCGATAATGAATGCGAGGAAAGTGATGATGAATATGCCAACATATGTCTAATGGAAAATTCAGAATTAGACTCAAACTCTAAAACAGAATTAGACTCAGACTCTAAAACAGATTCAGACTTAGATGAGGAAGTCGAGGTTAGCAATTTAAAAATTCCAGTTAAAGTCTCGAAGTATATAGATGAACTCTGTCTTAGTCTCAAAAAATCTCTTAAAAGGATTTCCGAGCTGAAGAGGGAGAATTCCAAACTGAAGCAACAAGAGACTTCTTGGAAAGAAAAGTTTGAAAATCTGGATAAAAGTTTTATTAATTTGAAAGAAAACACAGACTCTCTTTTGAAGAAAAATGCTTTTTTGAAAGATGACATTTCAAATATCACAAAAAGGTTTTCAAAAGGTTCTGAGAAGTTGGAAAATATTCTTTTTGTACAAAGACCTTATTTTAACAAATCTGGTTTGGGTATGGCACCAGAAACTTTTCCTTTAATTGACTTTCCCAAAGTAAATGAAATAATCAAACAAAGACCTACAAATACATGTTACAAAATCATTTTCAAATTTTTTTTGTAAAACATGTTGGCCAAAGTGCTCTCAAATGTTCGAAGTGTAACAGCTCAGAACATTTTGAGAAAGAATGTCTTAAGGTTTGGAGATCTGTTAAGAGGGATTGGGCAAAGACTGTTTTTAATATTAACTCTCCTGGACCCAAGAAAGTGTGGATATTAAAGAAAACTTGAGTTCTTTTTATGATTGCAGATCACTATTAAGAAGAAGATCAAATGGTATTTGGATAGTGGTTTTTCGAAACACATGACATGAGATTCAAATTGTTTCATAAAGCTTGTTCAAATAAATGGTGGAAAAGTTTCTTTTGGTGGAAATAGCAAAGAAAGAATTGTTGGCTGTGGAACTGTGAAGATTGGAAGTCTCACAATCAAGAATGTTTCCTTGGTGGAAGGTTTGAATTACAATCTACTCAGCATAAGTCAATTGTGCGATTCAGGATTCAAAATTAATTTCTAAGAAGGCATTTGTTCGGGAACTAGTAAAGATTTCTCTCAATCTTTTACTGGACGAAGACATGGAAATATTTACCTTTTAGATGTAAAACCAGAAAGCTCTCAGTGTCTAATTTCCATTCAAAATGAAGCAAACCTTTGGTATTGAAAACTTGGCCATGTAAACATGAAATAGATTGCCAAGATCTCCTCCAAGAAGTTTGTTCATGGACTTCCCAACTTGGCTTATCAAAAGTCTGAATTATGCATGCCATGTGTTTTGGGAAAACATGTTAGAACTTCTTTCAAACCTATAAATCAAGTTTCTATTAATCGAGTTTTGTAGCTTCTGCATATGGACTTATTTGAACCAACCAGAACTCAAAGCATTGGTGAAAAGAGATTCTGCTTAGTAATCGTGGATGATTACTCTCTCTTTACTTGGGTATACTTCCTGACAAGTAAGTCTAAAGTCTTCTCTCACTTTTCAAAATTTTCCAAGAAGATTGAAAATGAAAAATGATATGCTATTTCAAGCATACGAACACACTATGGAGATGAGTTTGAAAATCAAGACTTTGCGAAATTTTGTGATGAATCTAGTTTCCAACATGTTTTCTCTTCTCCATACACTCTAGAACAAAATAGGGTTGTGGAAAGAAAGAATAGATCCTTATAGGAGATGGTAATAACCCTCTTAATTGAGAGTAATATTTCCTCTCGATTTTGGACTGAAGTAGTTTCTACAGCTTGCTACATCATTAATAGAGTATTCTTGAGGTCTATTCTAGAGAAAACTCCTTATGAAGTATATAAAGGGAAGAAACCAAATGTTTCTTACTTTCATGTGTTTAATTGTAAGTGTTTTGTTTTGAAAAATACAAATGATCAAACTGGAAAGTTTGAAAAAAAATCAGATGAAGGAATTTTTCTTGGTTACTCAACATCAAGCAAAGCCTACAGGGTATTCAGCAAGAAGACTTAGTCTGTGGAAGAATATATGAACGTGAAGTTTCAAGACTCTATGCAGAATCAACTAGACTAGACTCAACTTGAAGAATCTGAACTTACTCTAAACTTTACAAAGTCTACTTCCCTTGAAGTAGTTCAGACTTCTAGAGATCGACAACAGGAAGAATCAAAAGATTCAACTGAAGTAGAAGATCAGCAGACTTTCAGACCAATCAGCTTTTGGAAGCATAAGTCAAGTCATCCCGAAGAACTCATCATTGGCAACATTGATGAAGGAATTCGTACCATATCCAAAAGGCGAGAAGAGTCTAGTGCCTTGGCACTTATTTCTAAGATTGAACCCAAAAGTATAGAAGAAGCCTTGGCTGATGAAAGCTGGATTGAAGCTATGCAAGAAGAGCTTAGATAGTTCAGCATCAATGATGTTTGGGAACTAATTCCTAAACCTAAAGGTAAATCCATTATTGGAACTAAATGGGTTTTCTGGAACAAAGTGGACGATAAAGGAAAAGTGGTCAGGAACAAAGCAAGACTTGTGGCCAAATGATATACACAAAAAGAAGGGATAGACTATGATGAGACCTATGCACTAGTAGCGAGATTAGAAGCAATTAGATTATTACATACTTTTGTTTGCTATAAAAATTTCAGGTTATTCTAAATGGATGTAAAAAGTGCATTCCTAAATGGATTCATCCAAGAAGAAGTCTATGTGGAACAACCACATGGATTTGAAGATTCAAGAAAGCCAGACTTAGTCTACAGATTGAGAAAGGCCATACATGGACTGAAGCAAGCATCTCGAGCCTGATATGGAATGTTAAGTAATTTCCTAATCCAAAATGGTTTTGTTAAAGGTAAGGTAGATACTACTTTGTTTATAAAAAGAGAGGGTAAAGATTTTTTATTAGTTCAAATTTATGTTGATGATATTATTTTCAGATCTACTAATGAAAATCTATGCAAGAAATTCTCTAGATGTCTGTAGGATGAATTCGAAATGAGTATGATGGGTGAGTTAACCTTCTTTATGGGATTACAAGTCAAACAATCAAAAAATGTATTTTTATTCACCAAGAGAAGTATGCGAAAGATCTCATCAAGAAGTTTGGATTGGAGATGCAAAAAAACAGAGACACCAGTGTCAAGTTCTTCGAAGATGGATAAAGATGAAGGAGGAAAGAGTGTAGACCAAAAGCTTTACAAGAGTATTATTGGTTCGCTTTTTTACTTTACTGCATCTAGACCTGACATTTTGTTTAGTGTTTACATCTGTGTTAGATTCCAATCAGATCCCAAAGAATCTCATTTAAGTACTGCAAAACGCATCATCAAATACGTTGCAACTACTCTAAAGCTAGGTCTGTGGTATCCCAAAGAAGGAGATTTTACTCTCCTTGGATATGTAGACGTAGATTTAGCAGGTTGTAGAGTTGATAGAAAGAGTACTTCTGGTACCTGTCAATTGCTGGGCGAAAAGTTGGTGTCTTGGTTCTCAAGGAAGTAGCGTACTTCTAGTACCTATCAATAGCAGAAGCAGAGTATGTGGCTCTTGGAAGCTGTTGGTCTCAAATCTTATGGATAATGCAACAGCTAAGAGATTTTAGAATTGAAGAATCGTGCACTGAGATCAAATGTGACAATACTAGTGCCATCAATCTCACAAAGAATCCGATTCTTCATTCAAGAGCAAAGCATATAGAAATTTGACATCATTTCATTAGAGATCATGTTTAGAACGGAGAAGTTATGATTCAGTTCATTGACTCAAAGAATCAATTGGCAAACATATTTACAAAGCCATTGAAGAAAAGCTTATTTGAGTTTGTTCGCACCAAACTGAACATCATATCTCCTACCGGGTAAAGTCTGAAGGTATTCAGACTCAAAATGTTTAGAAACTACATCTGTAAGTTAATGCTTTCCAAATGAATGTGAATTTATTTTAGGATGAAATTTTGAAAAGGTACGTTGATTTTTGAATCGTAACTTGCCTATTTTATTTTTAGAAATTAGTTTGAATTTTTGAATTTTTGGGCAGTTTTTCATTTTCGAAAAAAGGCAGTTTTTCATTTTCGAAAAAGGCAGTTTTATTTTTCCTTTGTGACGTTTTGTATATCTCAATTCATTTGCTTTATATACCGTTGAAGTTATTCTTCTCAATTTACACTCACACAAACCCTAGAATACAAAAACTCTACTCTCTCATTTTTTCTCTCGAGTTTGATCCATAAAGTTCTCACTTTTTTTTCAACGAGCGAGTTTGAGAATTCCCCCTCAACAGTGACAATGTCTTTCCAGAGGAAGTCTTCTAGAATTGCAAATAGGGGACCACAGCATATGCGTGAGGGTTCTACACACTTTGACTTAACCAAGGAAGAAGATTCCTTTCAGCAGCAATAACAACATTCTCAATAGTGTCACTCTTCACCACAAACGGCTCAAGATCCTCCACAGTAACAAGCAGAAGAAGAGATCTTTGAATATGTCGAACCAGTAAGAAACAGAAACCCCAATTTCTGTTTAGACTCTATTCTAATTTAAAGTAGGGTGGTTCTACGATGAATTTGATTGATGAATTATTGCGAGCAAACGGTTATAAAAACGAAACTTTGTTCTTAAATACAATGGAAATTTGGGCATTATGCCTAAAGGTTTGCCAGCAAGAACATTTGCCAACTTTTCAAGTGATTCGCGGTTTGGTGGCTTTAATTAGCCAGAAGGAAATGATGATGATGAGAGAATGTATACGCATTTTCAGTCTAGGATGGGTATTGCTGCAAATGTTCATGGAGAGGGAATGAGTTTATTTTGTTCTAAGTACCACAAGAAGACCTATTCGACTTTTTTGAAGAGAGGGGTGATGCACCCTCAAATTGTAGACTTTGATTTTCTGGATTCTTTGAAAGTGAACCTGATGGAGAAGTTTGCTTTCCTTCAACTTGAAAGATTTTGCTACTTACCCTGAATTGACTACCTATTTCTATTCAAATCTATCTTTCTTAGATGCGAATAGATTTTCTTTTATAGTAAGGGATAGAGAGTTTGTGGTCAATGTGGACACTTTGGTGGATGTGATTGGTGTGGAAAGAGGGAGTTTCCAATCAATCAGTATATATGTTGGTCATGCAACATTGGCTCTTGTTCGGGAAGGATTTGCTAAAGGCAGAATCTCTTATTCTAGAATGACCGGCTCCAATATCTTGTTATAGAAGATTGTGATCAACTGCATCAGACCCAAATCAACTTCAAAGACTGATGTTTCTTGCTCTGAAGCAAAGTTGATGTACGCCCAATCAACATTTGGTTCAAATTCTCACTGCCTCACGCTATCCTAATGTGCATGTATAAAACAATTGTGAAGGAGAAGGGGCAACTATCTTATTTTGCGTTGGTTATTCAATTGTTTTGACACTTTCAAATTCAGCTTCTAGCATCTCTCTGTGTTCGAACAATTGTTCCTATGGTGATAAGATTGAAGATGGTTTCAAAAATGAGACTGAAGGAGCTGAATAAGGCATTGGAATGACTGAAGGAGAAGTCCCTTGCCAAAATGAAACAAGACTCTACAGTGAAGAAGAGAAAATGTAAGGAGCCCATGCACGCACCAATTAATAAGAGGAGAAACTTTATCTTGCAGGATGAAGAAGAAGATGAGGATGACATTACTCTCTCCACCTTAAGAAATCTTCCGAGCTTTGTTAGTTTTGAGCAGTCAGAGGATAGAGAGAACATAGAAGAGAGAAGAGAAAGAATAAGAGAAGCATAAAGAGGAAGAAGAGGAGCAAGAGACGAAGAAGGTAGGGAAGTTGAAGCAAAGGGTCAAAATGATTCTTTTGAGCCAACATTTGCTACATCCTTGTCAGAGGATTCCGAAAAGACTTGGAGTGGAACTACAGGAGAAGACCAAGAAAAACATCACTTGGATGTTGAAGCAGAGCAAGAACAAGAAGAGGAATTCTTTTCTCCTCCCGAAGGAACAGAGACAGGGGGAGGTGCGGACAAAAAATGTATCTCTTCACCTGTTTTTACTAGTGATGTTAGTAGATCTCCATCAGATCCAGAGGATGTCTATGTCTCTCAATTTCCTGAAGAAGATGTTGAAGAATCCACTCCCAGTCCTGGTGATCGAACTGTTGATGTTCCCTCACATCTCAATACTCCTAGAATTGATTCAGCTGGACCTAGTGCTACAATAGAACCAACAGCAGAATTTCACAGGCTGTTGGATATTCTTTTGGATTTGAAGGCTCAGCAATATGGAATGGACTGTGAGATCAAGAATCTCAAAACAGCTTTTCAGTCCACCTCAGTCTCTCTACATGAATAGATACAAGCTTTGAAGCTTCAAGTGCATGAAACTGCAAAGGGTGAGGATATTGAGTAGCTGAAGGAGACTCTGAGGAAGCTAGAAGAGACTGTCAAATCTATGGGGGATTTCCATATCGTTCGCATTCCCAAACAGCCTTGATTTTATCCAACTTTTTTTTTTATTCCTTCTCCACCTTTTGTTGTTGACAAAAATGGGGAGAATGTGTGTAGATTTTATTTTTGTTTGGTACTTTAACTTGGTACTGGTTTGGACTTGTTTGGACTTTTGTTTGGACTTTAGATTAACTCTGACGCAACTTATTTTGGATTGTTGTTTTGGAACTTTTTGACGCTTGCAGAAACTTAGTTTGTGATATTGATTTTGGCTGGATAGTTATTTGTCTTATTCTGTTCAGAATTAACATGTTTTCTATGGTTGCAGAATCAATGCTATCCATGTCCTAATTAACTTATTTTTATAAGATATTTTTTATTGCTTAAGTGCTATTTTGCAGGTCAAAAGTTTTCAAATATGCAGAAAATGTTTGTCACCATAAAAAAAACGGGGAGATTATTGGAGAAAACTCATTTTCTATTCTGAAGTTGACAAAACATTTCCAGAAAGTCTAGTATGAAGATTTCCAAACTTTAGTGTCAAAATCTGAAGATAGCTAGACTTTAGTTTCAAAGTCTGACCTCGTTGACAATTTCCAGACTGAAGAATGAAGACTTATCCAGATGCAAGATTATCTTCAAGGATTTGATTCGTGTGATTTATGGATGATTTTTTTGCTGGATTTAGCACCTACTTGATTGAATATTTTTATCGGAATCAATTCCGATTTGAAGATCTTTTGAAAAAGGAAGCAAACTTGGAAGGTTCTACTTATAGAAACCAAAATCCTAATTGTATAGGCGAACATGATTGATGGACTTTCATCACATCTCATCTAACGACTTGAGATCACCTTGATTGATTCCGTCCAACGAGTAGATTGGAAGAATTTATTTGGAAAGTGCCAACGGTCGTGAATGCATGAAGAAGTATATAAGGAGGACTTACTAGTTGTTCGATAGCATGTCTGGAAGAAAAATTTCAAAGTCTGAAACTTTCTAGTTCCTTGCTATTTCATTCACTGAGCTCAAAGCTGTAAACAAAAGAGAGAAATTCTTGTGAGACTTTATGAGAGATCAGTAGAGACTCCTCACTGTGAAGTCGAGATCACACTGCTGTGAAATTTCTTTTGATTCATAGTGGAATCCAGCCAATAGGCTGTCAGCATGGAAGAGTAGACGTAGGCTTGGTTTAAGCCGAACCACTATAAACCTTGTGTTCTTATTATCTTCCTTGAACTCCATACTTTTCTTCGAAGCCTTATTTAATTGTTCAAAATTGAAATATGATTATAGTTTGTAGGCAAATTACTTCTATTAAGTCTTGTTAAATTTTATTTACACCTATTCATACCCCTCTAGGTGTTTATACTAGCCCTTTCACATCCGAATTCTAAGTTGATGACAGGAGAGCAACATCCGAATTTTAAGTTGATGATAGGAGAGCAATCATAGATAAGATGCAAGTCCATCATAGAAAAAATTCAAAGGTATACCTGGTAAATAGGACACGTCCTTTCATAATTATGGACATGGCCATTTATGGCAATGTCAACCTTGTACTTCTGCCAAAGTTTTTGAAGGATTTCCCTGCCCATTGGTTCTTCAAACGATCCTTCCCTCGCATAAAACTTATCAGAAGAATGACACAATACCCGATGTGCAAGGAAAATCAGCCATGGTTGTTTTTGCTGAACAACGGAAGCTAGACAGTGCTCGATGAATTTGTATTGATTGGTTCCCCCTCTCCAGTCTTGTTCTGTATCCGCAATGCAGAATCTGAACATGCCAAAATCAGTGGAGTACCTAGATCAAGCAAAAACCAACATTCAGGAGAGCCTGACATTTTGTTAGACAAGGTTAAAAGCTGCATTTGTGAATCACGATATGCTATTTCTCATCCTTACCAAACCTTAGCACTGTTCTCTGCAGGGACATAAAACATCGCATTGATCACCTGAGTCTAAATTTCCATAAAAGATCCAGTTCCAGGCCAATCTCGTTCATGATTACCACTGAAAAACAAAATGAATAAGTCTCGCTAGAAAACGCTGGATGACTCCAGAGTCCAGATTTTAATATCGACAGATAAATTAAACCTAAACATAATTGCTTAAGCCAAAAGCCATTAACGATCATGGAACCGCAATTTCAACCTTAGCCAAACCTCTGTGTCAAGAGGAGGATGGGAAAAATGGGAAAAACCAAGACAAACCTTGCAATCATGTAAGGAACACTCGAGGCAATTGGCTCAACCTGGGCTGTAAACTGCTCCCATTGTGAAAGATATCCAATCGCATAGGATATATCTCCAATGTGGTTAACTATATCAATGTTGTCCAAGTCCTTAGAAAGCCGATAGGTAGTATTAAGAGAGCCACGCTGGAAATTGAAGTACTCATTCGAGCCATCTGCCTCATCCTGCAATGTGAAATAGGAGTCTATCATCGTGATAACAATGACATAATTAAGCACAAGGTGCTCCTCAAGTACTTTAGCATTGAAGATCAGGTTAGCCCAATTATCAAGGTTCTATCAATAGATTATGATATGACTTAGAAGCAGAAGAGTTTGATGCTTATAACAGATCTTAGGGCTTAATAATAAGCAATTACAGAAGGTTTCTTTAATCGGTGGAGGTTGTTTTCAGAGAACAAAGCAACATCACGTAATTGATAGATATTCAGAAAATGATGTTTCCCAATTATTTTCCTTCACCAATGTGCAATTTCTTATATCCGTAGTAAGCGATCTGACTTATATGGTGTCTTCCATTGCTCGAAGGCAATACCAAAAACTGCCACAAACAGGGATCGAATGTCGATAATATACATTGCTGTTTCAAGAGAAATCAAACCTTTCCCATGTCCCCAAAAAACGATAACATGTTGCAAGAAGTTACTAAAGCTGTTTTGCTTCCTGAGTAACTTCTTGCTCTGCTGAGGATTGATTCGTACTCCGAAGAGATTCATCTCCAGTAAGATCAAAGTGAGTCTATTTGTCCTTTGCAGATCAAGGCACTTGGCTGGCTATGCAGGAGGACTTTCTCTGTAAAGAGACCAAGACAAACTTGGAAGATTTTAAAGACATGATGGCTAAAGGGTTTAGAAAGGTGATTGAGATTTTGTAGAGAGAGGACGATCGAAAGAAAGAGAAATTTCTTCTGTGACTATTTGCACAGTAAAGATGATCATGATGGAAGAGAGAGAAGATTAGGGTTTATAAAAAGAATGAACCGAGGCAAACAAACAGGCGTGAAGAAAAATAACTACCATTTTTGAAAATTCTGAAAATAACTGAAAATTTTGGAAAGTTTTGATTTAAATTCCGAAAAATTAGGAAATGATGAAAAAATAGATGACAATTTCCAAAAACCATAAAAGTCAAATAAAATTTGAATATATATATATATATTCAAATTTGTTTCAAAAGGAAGGAGACTTACGTGTCAAAATTTGAATTACAACTACTTGAGTCTGAATATGCTTCTAGAATGATGTCTCTTTCAGAAAATTGTACTTTTGAGTTTGGCTTGCATAAAATTTAACAAAATGGGTAAGTAATATGCAGTTTTTCACGAATAAATTCAAACGTACCTTTCTCCAAGGGCTTGGTGAAAATATCTGCTAGTAGATTCTTTGAATTAACAAATTGAATACTAATTTCACAATTTTATACATGATCTCTTATGAAATGATATTGAATTTCAATGTGCTTTACTTTTGAATGGATAATAGGATTCTTGACGAGATTGATCTCGCTTGTGTTGTCGCATTTGATTTCAGTATAGGATTCTTATTCTCTAAAATCTCTCAGTTGTTGTCGAATCCATAGAATTTGAGAGCAATAATTGCCAAGAGAAACATATTCTGATTTCGCGGTTGAGAGAGCCACAGTGTTCTATTTCTTTGAGAATCAGGACATCAACATCTCTCCCAGAAGTTGACATGTCTCAGAAGTACTTTTTCTGTTAACTCTATAACTAGTTAGGTCAATGTTGAGTATCCAAGTAAAGTAAAAGTCTCCTCATTTCAGATACCATAGACCGACCTTTGGATTAGTGGAAAAATATTTAATAATGCGTTTAACAGCATTGAGATATGATTCTCTAGGATCAGTTTGGAACTTAGGACACATGCACATACTAAATAAAATATCAAGATGTGAAGTAGTAAGAGAGAAGAGAACCGATCATGCTTTTGTAGGTCTTTTGGTCCACTTTCTTGCCATCTTCGTCCTTATTAAGTTTGGAAGAACTTGACATAAGAGTTTTAGTCTCCTTATAATTCTCCATTCCAAACTTCTTGATAACATCTTTGGCATATTTCTCTTGATAGATGAAGGTTCCTTCTTTGAATTGTCTGACTTATAGACCTAGAAAGAATGTCAATTCTCCCATCATGCTCATCTCGAATTCGTGCTGCATAAACTTACAAAATTTCTTGCACAGACGTTCATTAAAAGAACCAAAGATTATGTCGTCTACATATACTTGAACAAGTAAGAGGTCTTTACCTTCTTTCTTGATAAATAAAGTGGTGTCAGCCATACCTTTTTTGAAGCCATTACTCACCAAAAACTTACTCAATCTCTCATACTAAGCACAAGGTGCTTGCTTCAGACCGTATAAGGCTTTCTTTAGTTTGTAGACAAAGTCTGATTTTTTGGAATCTTCAAATCCTAGTGGTTGTTTCACATAAACTTCTTCTTGGATGAATCCATTGATGGAGACATTTTTGACATCCATCTAGAATAACTTAGAGTTATGAAAATATGCATAAGCAAGCAACGGGCTCATGAGTTCTAACTTGGCTATCATTGCATAGGTCTCATCATAGTCTATTCCATCTTCTTGTATGTAACCTTTTGCCATGAGCCTTGCCTTAATTTTGGTTACTTTTCCCTTTTCATCCATTTTATTTATGAACACCCGCTTAGTTCCGATCACAAACTTTCCTTTTGGTTTGGAAACCAACTCCCAAACATCATTGATCTTGAATTGCCTAAGTTCCTCCCGTATCTCTTCTATCCAACTTTCATTGGATAAGGCTTCTTCTACTCCCTTTAGTTCCACTTCAAAGATAAGTGCTAAAGCATTTGAGTCTTCTTTGTCCTTGGATCTGGTATGGATTCCTTCTTCTATGTTGCCAATGATTAGATCTTTAGGATAGCTTGATTTATGCTTCCAATTCTTGTTGAATCCGTCCATTTCTTCAAGGGTCTCTTGAGTTTCCGTCTTTTGTTGATTCTTCTTTCTTCTCTTCAATTTGATCATGTTCAATAAAAGGCTGGTTTTGTTTAGGTGACTTAGACTTTTTAAGTCTGAGACTAACTTAGATTCTTCAAGTTGAGTCTGATCTTATTAATTCCGATATACTTCTTGAAATTTGACGTTCATTGATCTCCAATAGTATTTGTTTTCTTGTTGGGGACACTGTACGCATTGCTTGTTGTAGAATTTCCAAGAATTATCCCTTCTTCTGACTTTTCTTCAAATTTACTTAGACGACCATTTGCATTTTTAAAGATAAAACACTTGTAGCAAAAAACATGAACGTAAGAAATATTTGGCTTTTTGCCTTTATAAACTTCATAGGGGGGTTTTTCTAGGATGGACCTTAGAAATACTCTGTAAATTATGTAACAAGTAATAGAGACTGCTTCTGCCCAAAAGCAAGAAGAGACTCTACTTTCAATTAATAGAGTTCTGGCCATTTCCTATAAAATTTGATTTTTCCTTTCTATAACTCCATTATGTTTTGGAGTGTAGGAAGAAGAAAAAATGTGTTGAAAGTCATTTTCATCACAAAAATTTGTAAAATCTTCTCCCCCATGGTTTGTTTTGATGTTGGAAATAACATAACTTTTCTCATTTTGAACCTTTTTAGTAAACTTTGAAAAATAAGAGAAGACTTCTGCTTTATTTGCCAATGAGAAAACTCATGTAAATCCTGAGCAATCATCTAGAATCACCAAATAATATTTATTACTTCCAATGCTTTGGGTTCTAGTAGGTCTGAAAAGATCCATGTGAAGGAGCTGTAAGACATGATTAGTGAAAACATGGTTTATGGATTTGAATGAACTTCTAACCTGTTTTTCCAAAGTGCATGGAGTACACAACTCAAACTTCTAGTAAACCATTTTAGGAAGACCACGGATCAACTTCTTGGAAGATAGTTTGGCAATTTGTTTCATGTTGACGTGTCTTAGCTTGTGGTGTCGAAGATTTGCTTCATCTTAAATTGAGATAAGACATTGAGAGCTTTCTGGATTTATGTCCAGAAGGTATATGTTGCCATGCCTTCGTCTGGTGAAAGTTTGAGAGAACTTTTGACTGACTCCAAAACAAACATTCTCTTGGAAGTTGATTCTAAACTCTGTGTTGCACAGTTAATTGATACTCAAAGGTTGTAATTAAGACATTTCACTAGGGAAACATTGTTGATGATCAAGTTGCCAATCCTCACTATTCCTTGTCCAACAATTCTTTCCTTGTTGTTTCCATCAAAGGAAACACTTCCTCCTTTTTGTTTTTCTAATTTGATGAAACTACTTGTCATATGCCTATAATACCCACTATCCAAGTATCATTTGCTCTCCTTTTCAATGGTAACCTACAATTAAAAAGAAATATCCAACTTTCTTTGGTACCCAAATTTTCTTGGGTCTTGAAGAGTTAATGGTAAAAACTAATTTTGTCCAATCATTCTTAATATATCTCTAGATTTTAGGACATTCATTCTCAAAATGTTCCGAGTCTCCACACTTAGAACATTTAAGAGTACTTCCATCAACATGTTTTGTAAAAAAATTTTGAAAATGATTTTTATGAGCAAGTCTGGGATGTTTCTATTTGAGTCTCTCCTTGACTTTTAGAAAATTAATCAAAACATCACTTTCTTTACTAAAACCCAAACCATATTTATTGTCATAGGAATTTGGACAAAAAGAATATGTTCTAAAGTTTTCGAGCTTTTTGAAAATTTTGTAGTAATATTTGAAGATTCCTTTTTTAAAATCTCATTTTCTTTGGAAAGAGAATCGTGACTTTCCTTCAAATCACCAAAATTATTTTTTAAACTCTCAAACTTTTGTTGCCAAGAAATTTCCTATTGTTTAAGTTTAGATTTTTCCCTATTTAGTTTGGAGATCTTTTTAAGAGAGAATTTAAGATTCAAACAAAGCTCATTGATATATTTGGACACTTTAATAGGAATCTCTAAATGACTTACCTTAATCTCCTTGTCCAATTTAGAGTTTGTGTCTGAGTCAAATTCTAATTCTGAGTTTGACTTTGAGCCTGAGCCTAAGCCTGAGCATGCCATCTTCTTCTCATACTTTCCTTTCTTCTTTTTCAGCAAAGGACAGTTTGGCTTGATTTGTCCTTTTCTCTTGCACTCAAAGCATATCACGTCCTTGCATGGTTCATCTTCTTCCTTCGATCTTCTCTGGGAATTTTGTTTGTATTGCTTCTTCCAGTTGAACTTTATACCTTTTTTATTTAGCTTTCTGAATTTCTTGATGAATAGAGCAAGTTCTTCATCATCCAAGTCATCTTCTGAGTCTGTTTCATCAAAATCAACATTAGATTTAAGTACAATAGACTTCTTACTTTTTGGGTCGTCTTCATCATCGATTTATTCCACTTCAATAAGATTGAAGAGTGTCAATGAGTTCATCAACGGAGAGTGGCATAATCCTTTATGTTTCTTTGATTGAGGTTTTGACATGATTCCAGTCCTTTGAGAGTTCTCGCAGAAGTTTGTTGACTTTCATTAGGGCAGAAATTGGCTGTATTTGATATGTTAGACCGTTCACAATTTTTGTAAATCAGCTAAACATATCTCTAATAAAATTCTCCAGGCCTCATCTTGAAAGACTCATATTAGCTAAGCAGAATGTTCACCTCTCTCTCCTTTACACGATCTATACTTTCATAAATCACATGAAGCCTATTTCAGACTTCTTTAGCTGTTTCACATGAAGAAATTATATTATACTCAGCGGGAGATAAGGCACAAAATAAAAGAATAAATAGCTTTTGCATCAAGAGCCCGTCTCTTGGTTATCTTTGCTTGTTCCATTTCTTTAGCGTCCTTATCTACGATTTCTTTCTTCTTTTTCGAAGCAAAAGCAACATTAATTGATTCCTCTTTCTATAACATCCCATTCTAGAGGATCTTTGGATCTTAGGAAAGCTTTCATTTTGTTTTTCCACGCATTGTATTCATTTCCATCGAAGTAGGGTGGCCCGGTATTGCTCTACTCTTCTATGAGTTCTGGTGCCAAGTTACTAGCCATAGAAAATCTTTAGTTCAAAAGTAAAAACACTTCAATAAGACGAGCACAAGGCTCTAATATCAATTGATGTAGCAAGAACTAACACCTAGAGAGGGGTGAATATGTGTTTAAAAGAAATCTTGACAAATAAACACATAAGATAATAATTTGTAGGCAAAGTTTGGAAGATGATCAGATTTGCGAAACATCATACTTCTACAAAGGTGAGAGAGTGTGTAAAAAACTTTAAGTAAAGAAGTTAAGGTAAGAGAAAAATTGCACACGAATTTTACAGTGGTTCAGCTTAGATCAAGCTTATGTCCACTCTTCCATGCTAACAGTCTACTAGCTGGAATTTATCATATGATCAACAGAAGATTACAGTTTATGAGTGCAAGTACTCAGTGGTAGATCTCTCTAACTCACTAAAACACTCTTTTTGTGTTTTTTCTATTGATCACAATTTGTAAAGCTCATAGACGAAGGCAAGTATTTGAGAATTATTTCAGATTTTGGAATTTCAAAAATTCACGTTCCCACTTCTTCTTGACTGTATGACCAACTTTAAATACTCCTCTATGCCATACTAGCCGTTGATAATATTTGGAGGAATTTCTTCTAATCAAACTATTGGACAAAATCTTTCAAAGAGATCTTGTGGCCGTTGTTGACACCTAAATTTTGGCGACCCATTTGGTCATTTATCACATTAAAGAATTAGGGGTTAATTTTATCCCTGAAAAAATATTAATTGCATAGCATATAATTTTATGTGCATTTATTGTTAATTTGCATTTTTTGCATTTATTTATTAAACCGATGACAGATGGGTTTGGATTAGTGATTCTGAGCTTTAAATTGACAGGTCGGGCTAAGCCCACGAGGAGAGCAAATCAGCCTAAGCCTGTATTCTCGAAGAGATTTTACGGATTCATCTTTGCGAGTTTTCAAATTTGAGAAAGATCCTTTTGCAATTTTGAATCATATCAAAAATAAATATTGCGCTCGGAAGAGAAATCTTCGGGGATGTTGATTTGGAAAAAATTAAAACCCTAATCATTGGCCTATAAATAGGTGGTTTGTGTAGGGTTTCGGGGGGCCACACACACACATTGAATATACGGCCATATTGTGGGGTTTTTTTTTCTCTCGATTCGAAGGTTGAAGAAATTCAAACACAAAAGAGAAAATTTTCCTTCATTGGAAAAAAAGGCTACGTTTTTACCTTTTTGTTGAAGAAAGTACAAAGGAGGGGACAACAACAGTGCGGCAGAAGGGAGAGAAGCCTGAGTGTGACCGGCTAGCAGGAAGAAAAGAAAAAAACAACCAAACAAGGCCACTGTTCATCTTCTTTGCGAATGCCCTTCACTGAACTCCTTCGCCACCCGATCTGTCGTGCCTCTGCAGCTGTGAGCACCGCCACGCCAGGTGTTCGGTGACCACACCTCAGACCGCCCGCAGCTCGTCTCCATCGCGCTCGCTAGCCTCTGCTTGTGCGTCCGATGCCCCTGCCTGCATTCGCCGTTTGCAAGCTCAGCCCCGGTAGCTAAGCCGCCGGCCACTGCCGTTCACCGGTCTCGCTGCGACGCGCAGCCCCGTCGCACACCACGCCCCCTGCTGATCTGACTATGACGATCTCACGTCTCTTCCCACTGCTCGTCCAGATTTGAACGCCGGCCCCCCTGCACGCTGCTCCGACGCCGGCAGATCTGAGTCGAGCTCGCCTCTGCTCGCGACCTTGTGCTAACGCCGAGAAGCTCTACCATTGAGACCCGACGCCGCTCTTGCCCTGCTCTGCCCTTCATCCGCGATGTTCTATTCGATGTTCCAGTCCTCTCGCGGACATTTGCTGAAGCTGGGTTGATCCCAGCCATGCTCGCCTTTCTCCCGCAACACCCGTGGCCCGCGAGATCTTGGTGTCGCCACTCTACCTCTCCGAGCGATGTCTACAACAACCTTCCCCGGAGCCTAACCCGAGTCGGATCGCAGCCCTTCTGCTTTGACGACTCTGTTGTTGTCCCTGTCTTGTCTCTGTCGGTGCTACTCCAGCCAGCGACCTGCCAGCGATCTGACGCTTCTGCTCAAACCCGAGCCAAGCCGCTCTACTCTCTGCCTGAGTCCGAGCGAGGCCGCTTATCGCTGCTCCTCGCGACACCACTGCTCGCCGCCGATCCGCTCGCTGCTGGTCCTCTCCGGAGCTCCGACGACCAACTCCCGGTGAACCTCCACGAAGCTGCCAAACCGTGAAAAGGGGGAGAAAAACAAAAAAAAAAAAAAAAGCAAAATCACCTTAAGTAGTTTTTTTTTCTTTATTTTATTTATTTGCCTTATTTTATTCTTTACTTTATTTTATTTGGTTTTTTTTTAGTCTAATTATCCTTAGTGTAAGGATGAGATGTTCGACATGAAATTGCCTCTGAAATTTGGGATTGACAGTCTGATTTTCGCGCCTGAAATCCGACTCACAATCTCAATTGCTCGAAAAATCGCCAATCCGATCTTACGCTTGAGATTCGATACGTGATTTATTTAAAATTGGCCAACCCGATCTCGTGTGCGAGATATGGTTCGCCAATTTGTGGATATCAATCCTATCTTATCTAATTTGCCGTCATGTTGGTTGAATCAACTTTATTTTGTTAAATAAAAAATCCAAAAAATGCATTCATTTAGGATGTTTGTTTTTGTTTAATTTAAGTTGCATGTTTAATTATGTGGCAATTTTAAATTTCGAAATTAATAAAACAAAAACACAAAAAAATCATCATGCATATGTCATGTAGAATTAGGGCATTCTTTGTATGTCATTGCATATTGGATAAAATTGCACGTCTCATTTTAAGTTTAAATTGATTTTTAGATAAATTGCATCTTGGGTTAGAGATTGCTAAGTTTAGATAATATCTTAGTTTAAATTAGGGTTTAGCCTGACCTAATCCTTAATATAAGTTGGATAAAATCTTAATCTAGCTAGATAATTTTAGCATTTTTCTAATTTCGAAATTTCGTGGAAAATACAAAAAATTGCCTTAGAATAAATCAATTTCATTCTTTAGGATAGATTGCATTTTATTCATGTCATGTAATTTAGGTCATATCACCATGTCGTATTATTTCATATTACATTAGTGGCTTGCATTGTATAGAGCATGATTCTCATTAAATTAAGTGAAAATGAAAAAAAGAAGAAGAAGAAATTGCATGTTAATTAGAAATCACATCTAGGATTGTTGATGTGAATTATGTACTAACATTGTAGATGCTTTCGTTGCTATGAGGTAAGTCCTGCAATTTATTAACTGTTTTATCTAGGTGTTAAATTGGTGGTTTACGCACCCGCATGATCGCCTCACATGTTAAGGAAATAGTTTTAAAATCAATTCAAGCTGCCTGCAAAAAACATTGTTGAAAATAAAAAGAAATGGTACCGAAAGGGCATTAGAGAAGTCTAGTGTAACCAAGTCCTCATACCCAAAGTCTCTGGTTCGTAGGAGTAAAGTAATTCTCTCATTATTTTACTTAGGTGTCTAATTGACCTACCATAAACTGATTAGTGGCGACTCCTAAATAAAATCTATTTGCATGTTAAGAAATTTGAACATAAGTTGTGAGTTGGTATGGGCTTGGGAGAGCCCGAGTTAAGTCTAGGCTTAACAATCCATTAGCCAAACTCTAGGTGGTTTACCCGAAAAATTGGTCGCGATAGCCGTTGAAGACAGTAATGAAATTTCCACTTGACTCTAGTCGCCCAAACAATTAGAATCTAGGTTTTCATAAGTGATACTTCCCCAAAAGGAACTTATCTTTAAGATTGATTTCATCAATTGTGATTGACTCAATTGTATAAGGTAAGTAAAATCATTTGCCAGAGAGCTAGATGATGTAGAATATTTTCCTAATAAGTTGCGTTTTGGATTGAGTCGCCTCAAGTATGGTTCCTACCTTCTCCTCATTCTGGACTCGTTATAGTGGGAAATGCTTTTGGGATAGAATAGACTTAGATTGAAGTCTTGATGGTTCCTCAGAAATAACTTATAAATAATATGTTCTAAAGTTTGACAGAAGAACCAGAAAGTTTTGTCAACTTCAAAACTTAGTAAGAGTTTTCTCAACAATGACGAAAGCATTAGTGGAACTGAGGCTATCTATAATCTCACGAATGGGTGATCTAATAAAGAATGATGAGTTGTCACCAATTGATGAATCTACATTTAACTCTTGCTCATTATGTGTCATGCCCCGATCCTCGAGCACGCGCCCATCCGTCCTTGGTCGATTAAATAGAGACGTCCTAGGACGCATCGCATATCCATTCATTTTAATATGCACACGGAAGCAGATAAATAATCCCCAGACAATAATGCAATGGGATAGGAAAGTAGGATCATAATTTTTCGAACTAAAAACACCACCACACTTATATACACAAAACCAGCTCATAAAACAGGGTCTACAAACAGGGGTGGGATTTCCAATCAACTACGAATCCTCCTCCTCCTCATCATCTCCCTTCACACTCCAACTGGAGCCTACTACTGAATACACAGGAGAATCTAGATCTTCAAGGCCAGGGTCCACTGGGTCCACCACTGAACCTCCTTTAGGGTTTGCAGTGCCCTTTCTGAACGTACCTCTAGCACATACAGAGGTATCTCCAATTCCGGTATGGGGCCCTCTCTCAGTCGGTTACGATCTTGGCGATACCATGATCTGTACTGATGGGGCACCTTCTTAGGTAGTCCCGCATCAACTCAGATTATGGATTGCACTAGCTCGTACTCTAACCCGTTAGGGTGCCCATGAATTGGAATGTAGTGCCTCTGTTCAGTCATCTTCTTGGGTTGCCCAAAATGCTCGGGAGGAGCTGATCTATGGACCTGAAATGTTATCCCACAACGGGGTGAGACGACATCTCAGCAAGTTCAACCCCCTAAGACCCGACGA
This sequence comes from Eucalyptus microcorys, assembly GCA_014182515.1. Lineage (NCBI taxonomy): Eukaryota > Viridiplantae > Streptophyta > Magnoliopsida > Myrtales > Myrtaceae > Eucalyptus > Eucalyptus microcorys. The sequence goes on along the minus strand of CM024568.1, from coordinate 27,707,247 downwards.
GGAAGAAAATACGCCTTAAGGGCTGCCTACGCACAATCACAAGTCGGAGGACTTACCTTAGCCTCAATCACTCCCTGCAAGTCAATACAGTAAGCAATTCATCAATTTACATCCACAATTCAATTCATCACATCGAATCGAATCATCGATCAACCGACTTAGTCGATTTCATGTCATCAAGACCATTCCCCAGTCATCTCAGTCAATATTATCTATAAGTCCGACCATAATCTAGGACTGCTCACTCTAAGCTGATATATAGATAGTATAGCTCATTAGAAGCTGCTAGATACATTGATATAATATACTATTTATGCTCACTAGAAGCTGCCTTAAATACCAATATAGTATACTATTTATGCTCACCAGAAGTTACTAGATCAACTGATTTGATATACTAAATATGCTCACCAGAAGCTGCTAAATACACTAATATGATATACTAAATATGCTCACTAGAAGCTGCTAGATCAACTGATATGATAGTTGACCATTTCTCCATTTTTATCATACCCGATAAAAATACTTGTGTATGGGTACCAGGTCGGCTTTAGCCAAAATACAATTTTCTGCAACTTGAAAATCCCACCAAATTTATATGGTCCACCAAAATATTTTTGGCGTTATGAACCGACGCTCGGTTATTTTCTAATTAATTACTAAAATTAAATAATTTTGGGATAAATACCCCCAATCACCAATTGGACTCAATTTGCACAAAATAACCGTCAATTAAATAAACATGTCACACCATTGCAATCAGTATAAAATTCCGGTCACCGGCTATCCCGGTCTAATTTCCGAAAAAAATAATTAAATAATTACAGAAAATAATTATTAAATGTCAATAAATAGAACTTAGGCCCGTAAAGCCTAATTAAAAGCCGAGACGGACCTAAAAAATTTCCGAATCACTCTAGATAAATACTAGTGCTTGTCTAGGCCTTGATTACACTAAACTAACCACCTAACATGCATCGATAATTAACTAATTCATTAATCCATTCTAACTAACCACCTAATCCTAGCTTAACTTAAACTAATCAATCCTTAAACGTCATTAACTTACTGAGCAATGATTAGTGAGTTAAACTCACTTGTTTAATAATCCGCTTAGACCAAATCGACAGAGACGAGGCGAGGCTCGAGATTCTCCAAGGTAGGCTTGCCAAACAGGGTACGGAAAGGCTTGAAAACGGGCCCGATAGCAATTTGGAGATCAACTCAATTTTGTGCTGGTCGAGGGCTGAAAAGGATGGCCGGTGGTTGCGGCTTGCTCAGAAATGGTGAGGAAAAGTCGGAGCGGTCGAACGGGGTCTAGGCGGAGGTAGGCAGCTGCTTTGGCGGTCACGGCGGCGATGAACGACGTCTTGAGGATCCGCTGGTCGCACGAGTTGGGCGAGACAGCGGGCTGGGACGACGGGGTCGCGCGGCCTAGCGGCTGGGCGTGCGACGTCAGCAACGGCGACTCCGGCTTCGGCAAGCGGCTATGACAGCGAGGGGAGGCAGCTGGTTCTTTTGTTGGGTTGCTAGAGCTGAAAACGTGATGAGATGGGGGAGAGGGGTCGACGGAAGCATATGAGAAGAAGGGGGGACCGGTTTGCTCTCTTGGGGGGACCACCTAGCCTTCAAGTCCATCTACTTGTCCCCTTTGGAGGTTCCCAACAATTCCAACTGTAATCCTTGGCCATTTCCAGCCAGCACACCTTTCTAGAAGCCTTAGAAATGGTCCATAAGTTGTAGACAAGGGGGCATACGAATTTGTACATGTTGCACTTCAATTTCCATCCAAATCTTCCTTGAATTAATCCCATTCGGCTTCAATAAATTCTAATACCGAGTCCTCGATCAAATTGGTATTTTTCCTCACCAATTGAATCTACTCGCATCCCAATTTCACGATAAAAAATGTTCTTTGGATTTTCTTGGTAGAAAATGGCCTTATTACGACTTTTTTCACCAAAATCTCGGTTTGCAGAAAAATCTTCGAAAACTGATTCGACGTTCCTAAAATGACTCGTGACATGATAAAACTTTCAATTTCTGAAATCGGATTCAAATTCGCGGTTAATTTCAATTCGACACGATTTTAGCGTGATTTAGACTACCGGGCAACTTTCAGAAATTTTTAGTATAAATGAGTCATGGTCGATTTTTTTCGAGCCACAATGAACCCATTCAACACATTTGCGACTCTCAGTTGTTGTGAAAATATCGAGGATTTAAATATGGACACAAAGTACCAAAACGATAGAAAAATCAGTCTAGTGCCGGCCGACATTAATTTTTCAATTTAGTGGAATCACCCACGTTTAGCCACACATCTCAGTCGAACCAACCTATTCCTGATCCCTGACTAACTTTAAACTGTGCCGTAATGACCTTTGCAGATGAGCACGGTCGAGTAATCGATTCCTAGTCGAATTCTCAAGTCTAATGCATTAAAATTCCTTAATGACTTCCCTAGATAGTCTAGTTATCTCAAAAGTGATCAGCTCTAAGAATAACACTATACGCACATCGATGAAAGGCCCGATTAATTCAATTGACAGCAGAAGTGAAAAATCTAGGACGTCACAACTCTTCCTCTCTTATAAAAATTTCGTCCTCAAAATTTAAACCATTACAATACTTTAAGCAAAAAGGTGGGGGTACAAACGTTTCATCGACTCTTCAGTCTCCCAGGTTGCTTCTTCAGTACCGTGGTGTTGCCAGACCACTTTGACCAACGGAATGGTCTTTGTACGCAAAACCCGCTCTTTTTGATCCACAACCTGACACCGGGCTTTCAATGTATGACACTCTGTCATCCACATCCAATTCTTCAAAATGAAGCATTTGGGTCGGGTCAGGCTCATACTTCCTCAACATCGACACGTGAAAGACGTCGTGCACTTGTGCCAAACTTGGCAACAACGCAAGACGATACGCTAGGGTCTCGATTCTCTCTAGAATTTCGAATGGACCTATGTATCTCGGACTCAGTGTCCTTTTCTTACCAAAGCGCGAAGTTTCCCTCGTTGGTGACATCTTCAGAAAAACGTGATCACTAACTTGGAATTCCAATGGTCTCCGATGCTTATATGCGTAACTTTTCTGTCTGCTCTGAGCGGTCTTTAATCTGCCTCTAATAATTGCAACTGCATCCACTGACTGTTGAACCAACTCTGGGCCTGTGATCTTTCTTTCCCTGACTTCATCCCAACATACGGGTGTTCTGCACGCTCTGCCATACAACGCTTCAAAAGGAGCCATCTGAATGCTCTGTTGATAATTGTTGTTGTAGGCAAACTCAATCAGATGAAGCTGTTCTTCCCAACTTCCTTTGAAATCTAGTACACAAGCTCACAGCATGTCCTTAAGGATTTGAATCGTCATCTCAAACTGGCCATCTGTCCGAGGATGATATGCCGTATTATATTGCAGCTTGGTTCCTAAGGCAGCTTGGAAACTTTTCCAAAATGCAGCTGTAAATCTCGGTTCTCGATATGATGTTATCATCATCGGCACTCCATGCAGACAAACTACCTGACGCACGTATAGCTCTGCGTGTCTATCCAAATTGAGGTCTTTTTGTACTACAATGAAGTGAGCCGATTTCGTCAATCTGTCGACCACTACCCAAATGAAATCATTTCCTCTTTGACTCCTCGGTAGGGCGGTCACGAAATCCATCATAATGTGCTCCAATTTCCACTCTGGGATTTTGAGAGGTTGCAGAAGTCCTCTTGGCTTGCAATGCTGAGCTTTAACCTGCTGACACGTCAAACACTTGGCGACATGCTTGGCGATATCCGCCTTCATACTAGACCACCAATAGTGTTGACGCAGATTTTGATACATCTTGAATGCTGTAACTGTTACGATGTGCTTTCGACAAGATATCCTCTCTAAGTTCTACATTGTCAGGTACAACCAATCATCCTCAGAACCTCAATGTTCCGTCATCATAAATCTGAAATTAAGCCTTCCTCTTCACGGTGTCTTCTTGCAAAATTTTCTGAACATATGGATCTGCCGTCTGAAGTAATTTGATCCTGATCTGAACATCCGGCTCAATTCTAAGGGTGGCTATAAGATTCGAAAGGTGGCATACCTCAAACTTGAACATCGAATCTCCAGCTCTCTCGATTAAATTCCACTCCTTAATTAGTATAAGAGTGACTAACGACTTTTGACTTAAAGCGTCGGTGACCTTATTCACCTTTCCAGGGTGATATAAGATATCAGAGTCATAGTCCTTCAGCAGTTCCATCCAACGGTGCTGTCTCATGTTCAACTCCTTCTGAGAGAATAAGTATTTGAGACTTTGATGGTCCATGAAGATCTGGAATCTTTCTTCGCACAAATATGGTCTCCAAATCTTCAGGGCGAAAATAATTGCCGCGAGTTCTAAGTCATGCATCAGGTGGTTCTGTTCATGAGGCCTTAACTAACGGGAGGCGTATGCAGCAACTTGGCCATGTTGCATCAGCACGCAACTCAATCCTCTGAACGACGCATCACTATAGATCTCGTATCCTCCAAGACCAGATGGAATGGTCAGCACAGGAGCGGTAGTCAGCTTCTGCTTAAGCTCTTGAAAACTACGCTCGCACTTATCTATCCACACGAATTTTTCTTCTTTCTTCAGGAGTCTTGTTAAAGGTGACGCTAAAGCTGAGAACCCTTTAGGAACCTTCTATAATAACCTGCCAAACCTAGAAAACTTATGATCTCTATCACTATAGTCGGTCTTGGCCAGTTAATCACTGCTTCAATCTTGCTCGGGTCCACGGAGATTCTTTCGCCTGAAATCACGTGACCTAGGAAAGCAACACGAGTCAACCAAAACTCGCACTTGCTGAACTTGATGTACAACTGATGAACTCTCAAAGTTTACAGTACCATTCTCAGATGACTCTCATGCTCTTCATCACTTCTCGAATACACCAAAATATCATCGATGAACACGATCACAACCTGATTTAGGTATTCCTTGAACACTCGGTTCATCAAATCCATGAAGGCAGCTGGAGCATTCGTCAACCCGAACGGCATTACAGTGAAATCATAATGACCATATCGAGTACGAAATGCTGACTTTGGAATGTCCTCCTTCATGATCCTCAACCAATGATATCCTGTCCTCAAGTCAATCTTTGAAAATATCGATACTCCTTGCAACTGATCGAACAAGTTGTCGATCCTCGGGAGTGGATACTTGTTCTTGATCATCACCTGATTGAGTTGACGATAGTCAATGCACAAGCACAACGAACCATCTTTCTTCTTCATGAACAGAACTGGTGCTCCCCAAGGTGATGCACTGGAACGTATGAATCCCTTATCCAATAACTCCTACATCTACACCTTCAGCTCCTTCAACTCAGATAACGCCATCTGGTAAGGAGCCTTAGAGATTAGCTCTATCTCGGGTGCTAATTTGATCACGAACTCGATTTCTCTTTCTGGCGGTAGACTTGGCAATTCCTTCGGAAAAACATCTAGAAATTCTTGTACCACAGCGATGTCTTCCATCTTCAGCTCCTCAACTGTCGTATCCACGACAATTGCCAAGTAACCTTGACAATCCTCGTCTAACAAATGGGTTGCCTCAGGTGACGAGATCAAGGTAATCAAGGGTCCTCATCGATTCTCAACTAACTCGAAACTCTCACCCTCTAGCGGGTCAAACTGAATCGCTTTTACGATAATAGTCCATCTTAGCTGGTTGCTTGGTGAGCCAGTCCATGCCAATTATCAAATCAAAGTCATACACGACTAGGACTAATAAGTTTATTTTCCCCTCTCGCTCACCAATTGCTAACTTGCAACCAGAACAACCCAAAGCAGTTAACACTTTATCCTTCAACGGTGTAGATATGCTAACCATTGACTCCAATAATATAGGACTGAATCCTATCAGCTTAACATACTACTCGGTAACAAAAGAATAAGTTGTTCCTAGGTCGAATAAAGCATAAGTAGGATGGTCGTTCAACGAAACCATACTTGTAATTACATCAGGCGCATCCTCTGCCTGACCTCGGGTGATGGCATACACCGTTCCCTGAGTTGGGGGTCTGAGCTGGCCACCTTGCGGTGCATTCTAGGTGCGTACCCTCTGATCTATGCCAACGGTGGCAGCGGTGGTAACTGCGGTTGTCCTCTTGGTCGCCTAGGACAATTTTGGCTATGTGACTCTGTTGGCCATACTCAAAACAAGCACCTGTCCTTCGAGGGCACAGGGCTGTACCTTGTCGCCTTCCACATAAGCCACACATGCCATTTTGACCAAGCCCTATCTTCCCAATTCAACCATTCCTGTTGGGCGGAATGTGAAATCTTTCTCCAGTCATGGGCCTCTTCCCATGTCGGATCCCTTCCCTACTCGATCCAAACCACGATCAAGATGTGTCGGCTCTTTCATTCTAATCTCTCTTGATCATCTAGACTCGCTCGTACAAGTCATTGTAATTTCTCAAATTGAGCAATATTAGCGGACTCCTCAGCTCTGGCCTGAGTTCGTCTTTAAATCTCCTCACTCAGTTTGCTGGATTCTCAACTAGTTTAGGAGCGTATTGCGATAGTTCAGCAAACTTCGCCTCATATTGATTTACAGTCATGGAGCCTTGGCGAAAGCGTCGGAACTCTGCCATCTTCATCTCTTTGGCAGTCTTCGAAAATTATTTACCGTTGAAGACCTTAATGAAGGCATTCCACTTCGGGGCTACACCTTCAGGAAATATCGCTCCTTGGGTGGTTCTCCACCAAGTATTCGCAACTCCCTCTAGCTGGTAGGTTGTAAGGACCACATTCTCAGTCTTAGTGCACATCAATAGTCCAAAGGTCTTCTCCAGTCCTTGGATCCACAGAGCAGCAGCTTCGGGGTGTCCTGCCCCAGTGAACTTTGGTGGATTTAATTTCAAAAACTGTTCCACTAGTTTATGAATCGGTTTTCTAGCGACCATGATTCTTGGCAGAATCTTAGTAGGTGTGGCGGCAGGTGCGGTAGTAGCAACAACATTAGCAATGACAGTAGCGGCGGCTGCAACGGCGGTAGTAAAGGCGACAGCTTGGTTCCGGGCCTACTATCCCATCATCTCTCTCATAGCATCCAACGCTTGCGTGATCCCAATAGTTCCTAGATCACTTGGGGCTGCTACCTCAGCACCAACGGGAGGTGGTCCTACTCCACTAGCGCTAGCTTGTGCTGGCATCTTACCTCTACCTCCTCGGGTACCAACCCTGGTCAGCATTCTATCCCGAGTCAGAGGTCTGAAGGTTCTCTTACTAGGAGTCCTCTGCTCCTAATCACTCATAATGTAGTCTACCTACAAATCCTGTTCCCAATTCTAAGTAGAATTAGAAATTGAGTGATCCACACAACAAACAATTATACCAATCGGTTATCACATATATGCATCAGCATGAATTAAAGGTCATTCCTACTACTATCCCATAAACTATCACACCTTATCACTCTAATCATAAACCATGCTCTGATACCTCTTAAACGGGGATGTCATGCTCCGATCCTCGAGCGCGTGCCCATCTATCCTTGGTCGATTAAATAGCGACATCTCAGGACGCATCGCCGACCCATTCATTTTAATACGCATGCGGAATCAGATAAATAATTCCCAGATAATAACACAATACAATAGGAAAGTAGGGCCATAATTTTTCGAACTAAAAACACCACAACACTTATATATACAAAGCAAACCATATTGTATATATTATAATCTAAACTATAAAAGTCAGGTCCTACACAAAACCAGTTCATAAAATAGGGTTTGCAAACAGGGGTGGGGTTTCTAATCAACTATGGATCCTTGTTCTCCTCATCATCTCCCTCCACACTCTAACTGGAGCCTACTACTGAATACACAGGAGAATCTGGATCTTCAAGGCCAGGGTCCATTGGGTCCACCACCGAACCTCCTTTAGGGTCTGCAATGCCCTTTCCGAACGCAACCTCCAGCACATACAGAGGTATCTCCGATTTCGGTATGGGGCCCTCTCTCAATCCGTTACGATCCTGGCGATACCATGATTTGTACTGATGGGGGCACCTTCTTAGGTAGTCCCGCATCAACTCAGATTATGGACTGCACCAGCTTGTACTCTAACCCGTACGGGGTGAGATGACGTCTCAGCAAGTTCAACCCCCTAAGACCCGACGGGGAAGAAAATACGCCCCAAGGGCTGTCTACGCAAAATCACGAGTCGGAGGACTTACCTTAACCTCAATCACTCCCTGCAAGTCAATACAGTAAGCAATTCATCAATTCACATCCACAATTCAATTCATCACATTGGATCGAATTATCGATCAATCGACTTAGTCGATTTCATGTCATCAAGACCATTCCTCGGTCATCTCAGTCAATACTATCTATAAGTCAGACCATAATCCATGACTACTCACTTTAAGCTGATATATAGATAGTATAGCTCATCAGAAGCTGCCAGATACACTGATATAGTATACTATTTATGCTCACTAGAAGCTACCTTAAATACCAATATAGTATACTATTTATGCTCACCAGAAGCTACCTCAAATACCAATATAGTATACTATTTATGCTTACCAAAAGCTGCCAGATCAATTGATGTGATATACTAAATATACTCACCAAAAGCTGCCAGATACATTGATATGATATACTAAATATGCTCACCAGAAGCTGCCAGATTTGACCATTTCTCCATTTTTTGATACCCGATAAAAATACCCGTTTGTGGATACACGGTCGACCTTAACCGAAATACAATTTTCTGCCACTTGAAAATCCCACCAATTTATATGGTCTACCAAAATATTTTTGGCATTGTGAACCGACGCTTGGTTATTTTCTAATTAATTACTGAAATTAAATAATTTTGGGATAAATACCCCCAATCACCAATCGCACTCAATTTGCACAAAATAACCGTCAATTAAATAAACATGTCACACTACTGCAATCAGCATAAAATTTTGGTCACCGACTATCTCGGTCGAATTTCCAGAAAATAAATAAATAAATAAATAATTACAGAAAATAATTATTAAATGCCAGTAAATAGAACTTAGGCCTGTAAAGCCTAATTAAAAGCCAAGACGGACCAAGAAAATTTCCGAATCACTCTAGATAAATACTAGAGCTTGTCTAGGCCCTAATTGCACTAAATCAATCACCTAACATGCATCGATAATTAACTAATTCACTAATCCATTCTAACTAACCACCTAATCCTAGCTTAAATTAATCAACCCTTAAACGTCATTAACTTACTAAGCGAGGATTAGTGAGTTAAACTCACTTGTTTAATGATCCGCTCGGATCAAATCGACGAAGACGAGGCGAGGCTCGAGATACTCTAAGGCAGGCTCGCCAAATGGGGTCCGGAAAGGCTTGAAAACGAGCCTGACAACAACTTGGAGACCCACTCAGTTCTGTGCTGGTCGAGGGATGATATGGATGGCCAGTGGCTGCGGCTTGCTCGGAAATGGCGAGGAAAGGTCGGAGGGCTCGAACGGGGTTTAGGCGGAGGCAGGCAGTTGCTCCGGCGGTCACGGCGGCGATGGACGATGTCTTGAGGATCCGTTGGTCGCATGAGCTGGGCGAGACGGCGGGCTAGGACGACGGGGTCACGTGGCCTCACAGCTGGGCGTGCGACGGCAGCGATGATGACTCCGGCTCCGGCGGGCGACTACAACGGTGAGGGGAGGCAGCTAGTTCTTCTGCTGGGCTGCTCGAGCTGAAAACTTGACGAGATGGGGGAGAGGGTCGATGGAAGCAGATGGGAAGAATGGGGGACCGGTTTGCTCTCTTGGGGGGACCACTTAGCCTTCAAGTCCATCTATTTGTCCCCCTTGGAGGTCCCCACCAATTCTAGCTGTAATCCTTAGCCATTTCTAGCCAGCACACCCTTCTAGAATCCTTAGAAATGGTCCATAAGTTGTAGGCAAGGGGGCATACGAATTTGTACATGTTGCACTTCAATTTCCATCCAAATCTTCCTTGAATTAATCCCATTCGGCTTCGATAAATTCTAATACCGAGTCCTCAATCAAATTGGTATTTTTCCTCACCAATTGGACATCTCGCATCCCAATTTCACGATAAAAAACGGTCCTCGGATTTTCCCGGTCAAAAAATGGCCTTATTACGACTTTTTCCGCTAAATTCTCGGTTTGCAGAAAAATCTTCGGAGACTGAGTCGACGTTCCTAAAATGACTCGTGACATAACAAAACTTTCAATTTCTGAAATCCGATTCAAATTCGCGATTTTAGCGTGACTTAGGCTACTGGGTAGCTTTTAGAAATTTTTAGTGCAAATGAGTCGTGGTCGATTTTCTTCGAGCCACAATGAACCCATTCGACACATTGCCGACTCTCGGTTGTCATAAAAATATCAAGGATTCAAATACAGACATAGGGTACCAAAACGATAGAAAAATCATTCTAGTGCCGGCCGACAAGAATTTTTCAATTTAGTGGAATCACTCACGTTTAGCCGCACATCTCAGTCGAACCAACCTATTCCTGATCCTTGATCGACTTTTAACTATGCCGTAATGACCTATGCAGATGAGCACGGTCGAGTAATCGATTCCTGGACGAATTCTCAAGTTTAATGCATTAGAATTCCTTAATGACTTCCTCAAATAGTCTAGTTATCTCAAGAGTGATTAGCTTTGAGAATAGCACTATAGGCGCATCGATGAAAGGCCCGATTAATTCAATTGAAAGAAGAAGTGAAAAAATCCAGGATGTCACATTATGTATGTCCTATTTAACTGTGAGGAGATGCCTTATTATCTAAAAGTAAGAAAACACCAAACAATTTCATCCGATGGAAATTCGGTTGATCAGCTATCAATATATATTATTGAATTGAAACATCTTATAGGGAATGCTGTTGTCCCAAATACATTAAATATGCACTACAATATCAACTATTCATGCATAGATATGAGTTAGGCAAATAATAAAACACTTTGATGCGCGCATAAAAATAAGAATAGGGATAGAGAAATGCTTATCCGGTTTATAGTTTTTTCGGCTGAGAATTGATGCCTACTTCACTCCCCAAGACCTTACAAGAGTCATGCCAAATCCACTATACTTGAAGTTACATGCAAACGGGGTTTATAATGGAACCAACTCTCTTTTACAAATAAGGTGCACTCTCTTATAAAATATATCTCTCCCAAGTTCAATCTCTCAAAAGTTTTTGATTGCTAAGTGTGTAAAAGAGTTTTTAGCAAGTGTATGAAGCGTTCTTCCTCATTGTTTACGGCAATGGGCAACCCTATTTATATAGACCAAGCTCAACTAAACATTAGACACATTTCCGTTGGTTAGAAATTCGACGGTTGAGGCTTTCGGGCATTTAGCCCAAAAAGGCCCGGACACCTGCCGGATTGGATGAAGGAAATTCAAATATGAGCTACAGGAGCCGACTGTCCAAAGACGAAGCTTCTGGGCTTCTGAATGGTCAGTTGTCCAACCATTACTTGGCCGGGTATGCAGTTTTGTCTTCAGGGCAGGGACAATCTTTATGCCATTTCGAAATCCTTCAGAAATACTTAAATATAACAAATATAATTCCAAAAAATCATTAACATATTTGAGTGAGTTTTGAAATCGTTAAAATTATATTTCGGTCAGCAATCGCCCTTTTGTATGATGACAAATCTACATCAATTTCAGCGAAAATTTCCATTCAAAAAACTAAACATGTTATTAGGAAATCAGGAAGCTTCCTCGATATAACTCAAGTCATGAGCTTCCGGGATTTCCGCAGCAAAAGTTGAAATAAACTGAAGCGGTGGCTTAACCGAGGTTTGCAACATGCGAACTAGCCGGGAGCTCCGCAATGGTGGGCGCCAAAAATAGAGCTGAGCCAAGGAAGGAACAGACGTACTTGAGGTCATCACCAAAGTGGCAAGGCGAGGTCTTGACTTGAATAAAGTTAACGGAAAGGCTTCTTTGCTCAATGTAACAAGTTTTATGATTTGATTGCATTATTTGAAACTTTTAAAATTTAATCGTACTTTCATGACAAATTTTAAGATTTCTGGTGCACTTATCGTAGTTAAAAAAGGAGAAGTTGGAGTCATTTTTTTCCACAATGAACTAAATAAATAAGCCACCCCATCATGATAGTTTTTATGTTGTAATTTTAATAGATGGATTACAAAAATAAAGGCATTATTTATGATTTTCATAGAGTTACTATTTACGTATGACTATAATCGTGAAAATTGCATTGTCGTTAGCAGATGTGATGAAACTATAGATTATGGTGTAAACTGTAAATTATATTATTTGAATGGTCTATGGTTATAAGAACTGATGTCAAAGGAGTAAGGAATGTTTGGGATTTTGTAATAGTAAAAATGACTTTAAATTAGTGCATTGATATAGGGAAATTTCCGAGGCCTATCCATTTCCAAGAGCTTCTATCCTGACTAGGGTTTGTACCAAGGAAACGACGTGAAACACGATTGTTGGAAAAAATATCATACAAATTAGCTTTTATTTAGCTAAAATATATTGAAGTCTAGAGGTAAGTCTCGCTAATCAATTCTTATGCCGCTCCTAACTGTTTCATTAAACAATGATTTGCGTGCATGGTCATCACGTTTATATCTCCGGTCTTTTACTCAAGTCCATCATACACATATTGTACTTCTTCCATCATGAAGTTCATGGCTCACTTACATATTTCGATTGGAAACCAGGCATTTTTTAGTTTTCACCATTGGTTACTAGTCGATCCACTCGAATGGAATGAGATCAGAATCTCTTGAGATCTTTTTCTCAAATATTCAAAATAATAAAAAAAAATTATTTAAGGAAAATTAATGAAAAACACCCTTTTAATCAAACCAAATTGAAATGCAAGTGCAGAGTCACATAATTTGAAAAAGAAAATTACACATCTCTAACAACAATTACACACAAATTACACCAAAAGTGTCGTCATTGTCTGCTTGTTCATGTTGAGCGGATTCCTCTGGCAATCACACTTTACCACAGCCACTCCTAAATTTTTCATAGATAAGCTGGAACTTTTGTCTTCAAAGATCCATTGGCTAGTACTAAATTTGGACTCCAATGATACCATAGACATTGATGGGGTCTGTAAATCAAGAGTCATGGTGGAAAAAATCGGAAAATTGGTGGCTCTTCCGTTCCATCATTTGAGTAGCTTGATGTTGTCTTCACCAACTCTATCAATGTATTTACCAAGACCTAACAAAAACCTACGGGGTGCTCTTATTCCTACAAAGCAATGACCATATAGGTTTCTATACACTACTCAATGAGGGTGTCATCTCCATTTGTGGGGAAAAACTTGTTGCATGGAATTGATTGGTGTGTGCCTTATACTTATTCCGATGGTTACTCATCGCCATTTCCAACATTTGTTCCACTAGACATCCTCACCCATTCCCAAATCCTCATGATATTGAACAAGAAGAGTTTTGAGCCCCACCAACTTGAATCTTAGATCCAAAAATGTTTAAAAAAAGGCACAATATATTTCTAATATTTGAGGAATTTCACCTTCATGACAACTATTGTTGTGACACCAGCTATTACTTGCATTATGCATATTTTCTTGCCTTGATTTGGGTCAAGTGGAGAATTTTGGACAAAATTGCACTTGCTCCAACCGCTGGTCAGCGAAGATTTGGCTTGCTAATAAGCTCGGGCACTTATTTGAGACTAAGTTGATTACTTCAGGCCCTTATTTAAGAGAATGTCCATTTAGATTCTCTTTTGACAAAAGCTCAATTCACAAGCCCTTATCTGAAATGTTCACTTTTAATTACGTCCATACGTGTTTCGTAAGCAAAGGTACGAGGTCTATTTACTAACATAGGCTTGGCGCATATATGCAAAAAAAAAAAACCAGTGAAGTTGGAATCATTTCCTTCCACAAAGAACTGAATAAATGAGCCAACAAAAAAAGATAGTTTTTACATCATCGTTGAAATAGACAGGATTAACGGAAAAATAAAATAAAAAAGACATCATTTATGGTTTTCATGAAGTGATATCTACGTATGACTATTATCATGAAAATTACATTGTCATTAATAGATGTGATGAAGCTACAGATTATGGTTTGAACTTTATTATTCAAATGGTGTACATTATTAGGACTAATGAAGGAGGAAGGAATGCTTGTGTGCTTGTTATTGTAAAATTGATTTTAAATCATTGCTTTGATATAGCAAAATGTCGGAGGCATATCCACTTCCAAGAGCATTCTTTCTAGGGTTTATACCAAGGAAACAGCGTAAAACACACTCGTTATAAAAAAATATCCAATGCATTAGCTGAATTTACAAAATATGTTGAAGTCTAAAAGTAAGTCTCCTCAGTCAATTCTTATGATGCTCCTAACCACTTAATTAAACAATGATTTGCTTGAGCATTACGTTAACATCTCCAGCTTTTATTAAAGCCAATTCTATGACACATATCACACTTCCATCGTGAAGTTCACGGCTATCTATCATTGAAAATACAACAAAGCATGTACACCGTACAACTAATAATTTTCTTGTAAATTTAAAAATTCAAGGTGAATATGATTTGGTTTAGGTCCATGATCGAAAACCTCGTACGGCTAATTTTAAGAATATGAACATTTTCATTCAGAACTATCGTAGTGTTGGCGATCCTAAATTTCGCTTAAGCTTTTATGCATCCGGTTGAAGACTTGCGCTTCCAATATCATCAACGAAAAGAGAGAATTAGGGGAGATAGAAATCAACACACCAGTAGGGCTGGGCACTAGGTCATGCGGGGCACAAGCCAAGTTCCTTACAAGAAATTTCAAAATTTTCTAAATGACCATTGAAGGAAATTAATGAAATCACTCATCCAATTAAACCAAATTAAAATACAAGTACAATTTCACATATTTTGAAAAATAAAATTACATATATCTTGTGATCATGCCCCTCATTATGATTCTGATGATATGCTGTCATCGTTGTCCTTTGGTTCATGTTAGATACATTCATCTAGACCTACAAAAATCAATAAGCTTTGCAACAGTCATTTTTAAATTCTTCGTAGAGAAGCTGGACCTATTGTCTTTCAAGATCCATTGGCTAGTACTAAACATGGACTCCAATAGTACCGTAGACACTGTTGGGGTCAGTAAGTCACAAGCCGTGGTGAAGCTAGTGGTTCTCATCTTTTTCGACCAAAAGCAGATAGCTTGTTCCCAAGTAAGTCACCCATGGGCAAAAAGAACACATATAATGCCAAAACTTAGCATGTGGGGATACTTAAATGCCAAAAACTTCGAAAGTGATATTTAAGTACTACTTTTTTTGAAAAAATGGAACACCTAAGTACCAAGTCTGGCAAAGGTGACCGGAAATCTTACGTAGTAATTTTTTAATAATATAACTTGCCTACGTGACACGCCAAAGAGCTGAGTCAACAATGTAAAACCAAAATGACGTCATTTTGTTTTTTTTTAAATTTTAATATAAATGTTTATTAAATTAAAATATTTCTATTAAAAAAATGAGGAGGATGCAGAAGGTGAGGGCTTAGCCCTCGCCCTTGCCTCCCCACCGTCGCCAGGAAGGGCCAGTGACGGTGCCTGGCGACCTTAGGTGATCGGCAGTGAGTAGGAGTGAGCGTGGTTCCCGGGTAGAATCGGGAATAGGAGAACCAAACCGGAGGTTCCGATTCGGTTCCCGATTCTATAGGGACCGGTTCCGGTTCCCGGTTCCCCTTTTATGGGAACTGGATTCGGAACCGGCAATGGGAACCGAAACCAGACCGGTTAGGGCTAAAAAAAAGCCCCAAATCAGAATTTTACTTTCACATTTCACAATTCACACGACATTTTCAGTTTCATAGTTCTCTCTTTGCCCGTTCTCCGCCTCTGCTCGACGCCAATGCCAGTCGCCCTCGACACCACCACCGCTAACCTCTGGCTTGCTGACCTCCGCTCAACGTCACCGCCACTGACCTCTGCTCGAGGCCATCTCCGCTCACCTTTGACGCTACCGCCGCTCGCCCTCGACGCCACCACTGACCTCTGCTCGGCGAGCCACCACTGACCTCTGTAGAGAGAGAGAGAGAGAGAGAGTTGTTATAGGTGCTCAGCTCTTCCTTCGAGAATAAGGCGAAGAAGAAGAAGGTGCGTGCGGCCATGTTCGTGTCCGTCGCTCTTAGGGTTTCATGGTTTCCCAATGCTCTCTCTTTTCCCCCCATCCCATTTCGCGTTTCCGTTTTTGCTGAGATCCGTGCGTTTCCGTGTCTCTTTGTGCAGGTCCCGCTGGAGCTTGAGACCGTTACAGGTTCAACCCCATTCTCTCTGGCTTTCTCCTCGTACTGTCACTCATGTCCTTGTCTCCTTTGTGATCTTCTTTTTGGCTAGCCATGTTTCTTTTTTTTCTTTGACTCGCTCGTCTTGTGACGTCGTGGCCGGAGTGGTCAACAGCTCGACGTTTGCTCGCATGATCATCATCCCGTCTGTGTTTGATCCGCTCTGTTATTACCTTTGCTTGAGTTCTAATCTCTTGAGTCGGGCTTGCGTGTGGTGATGGTCTATGCGGTTGTTGTCGATCTGGCGAACATTCTTTGCAGAGTCAAACACACATTGTGTTGCGTTTGGTGGATTGACTTCATCAACGTCGATGGTGAAGCGGTTTTTGCTACCGGATTCATCTTTCTTGTAGTGGAGTGATGGCTTTTCCATTTTCGTTTTTGTTGATTTTGTTGGGACCAACTGCGAGATCTGTGAGACGTTTTGTGTTTACTACTTTGAACGCGTTTGCTTGGTCCATCCGGGATCTTCTTCCTTGAGGATGAGATCATATCATGCACTAGAACTGCTGCAGGAGTGCATTGTTATTGCTGTTCATGGGGAAACGAATTAGACATAAGAATATATTTCCCGATCATCTGGATCCGTTGTTGCTGGACATTTAGGAGCTTCTTAGCTACCTGTACTTAATGCTGCTATGATGCATGAACTATTATGCCATATGTGTGTTGCGATTTCAATAAAAGGGAGAAGGAAAAAACACCCTACATAAGAACCGAACAAGCTTTTGTTTGGCAAGTCCTTTCTAGTTTGGTTTACCATGTTGACTGAAAATGTCACGAAGAATTCGAAGATGTCCTTCCCAATTTTCGACGAAAACCTGTACATAATGAATGAGAAGAATGATTTTGAATCAAGGGTGAAAGTTTTTTCTCTTTTTTTTGGGTGCTTTTAACTCTTTTACACACTCAAAATGTTTATTTTCTGCGTGTGTTATAGTAATTGAGTTTGGTGACCTACTGGCTAACTCATTGGTTGCTACTAGCTCATATTATCATCAGTCATAGATGTCTTAGAAGTCATCGATGTGACAACTCACTTACATGTATAAACATGTTGCATCAGATGTCCCTGAATGGCCAATAGAAAATGTGAATTCTGGGACAGCAGATTGATTAATTTTAAGATGTGTTCTTGTTGTCTAAATATCTACTATACACCAGCAAAATTTTTTTGGCAAAAAAAGAATTAACCAGTGAAGCTTTTGTTATACGTCAAATATGTACAGTAGATAGAGAACAAAGAGAGTCCTCATTGTTTCGGCAAAATCATCAGTGGAGAAGCTAACTGCCTTCTCATAGTACATTTACCGTAATTTCTCATTGCAGTTCAAAGAAAATCTTGTACTTCAATCTCTCTTCAGCTTTCTCATATCCTAATCTGTCTGCTGCAATAATGGCTCGAGCTGTTCTTTTCGTGTGAAATCAGAAATGGCTGCAAATAGTTTATAGTTATGATGACAATTAATATCTTTTACTTCAGCAGGAGATCATACTTCAAGGTTTAAGATGACATGTTTATGGTTTTGCTGTCTAATTTGGATTAAAACTGTTTTGATAGGGTTCAGAGTCTATATCCATATTGGACGGTCTAATTGCTGGTAACACACAGAAAATTCCTCCATCACCAGTTATCAAGCAACTGGCTATGGCTGTAGAGTAAGTCTTTATTATCTACAAGATAGCCATTCTAACTTTTAGCTCTCTATATTTCTTCTATCACTTAGACATCTTTGGAAACTTTTCCCAGGAATGAGAAGAAATTTAGCTCAATGAAAGATTTTCTAGCAACAAACAAAGGTTCTTCTCCTATTAAGGAAAGGGAAGGACTACGTCTCTCTGCTGTGAGGTCGCTTGTGCTTTGTGAAAAGAAAGATAACATATCCGAGTTTCCAAATGAAGTGAAGCTCTATTCTTTGATTAGTTTCCTGTTTGATACAGGTAAATCAATAATCAGATTATCAAATTTACTAGTCCATGAAATAATACTCATCCATTATAAAAAAAATTATCGATTCTTTTTTAAAATTATCATATGATGATCTTTCACTTCTGTTGTAATATCTGCAAGATATTTGCAGAGGGAAAGTTTTTCAGAAGAAAGATCAGTTATGGTTTAGAAACCACTGCTGTAACATTGTCGAGAGATATTCATGCAGCTCCACCTGAAAGCTTTGTTACTAAAGTTGCTGAAGTCATTGGAAGCTGTAAAACAATGAGGGATATGGCTTTATTTTGGTGCAGGGTTGTTGCTGAGGTAAGGCTGGACTTTGTGAAGTGAACCGCTAGACTTTGCAAAAGAGAAATAGTTTACATTCTAGAATATTAAACACTTATGAGTATTATAGATTGTGTTCATGTTATATTCTCTTTGATGAATGACAAGTTTGTTTATTATTGCTGCATTCATTTCCATTTTTTTTTAACTAAAAATGAAAAAAAAAAAATCTGTTGGAACCTGGAACCAACCCCGAAACCTGTGACAGGGTAGGTTTCAGGCTCTTGGTTCTGACGGGTAGGTTCCAGATTCCAAAAAATGAGGAACCTGTACCCGAGGGTCGATTCCAGGTTCCAAGTGGAACCTGTAAGGAACTGGGAACCGCTCACCCCTAGCGATGAGGGCCTACAAGCCCTCGCCCTAGATATGGGCAAGGGCTCGCAGCAAGGAGCGGCCCTTGGCCTGGTTGGGTGAGGGCAGACAATCTTCACCGGATTTGGGGGAGACCGCAACCCTCGCCCCCCTCGCCCCATATTGGAGCAAGGGCTAATAGGCCCTCACTGCTGGTCAACTAAGGTCATTGACCCTTGGCTAGGGCTCGATGACCCGCCTGACCATTCACCCATCATCGCTGGCCCGTCTTGGGAACGATGGAGAGGTGATGACAAGGGCTTAGCCTTCACTACCTACAATCTTTATCTTTTAAAAAAAAATAGTTTTAAATCTAATTTAAATAATATTTATATTAATTATTTAGCCATGTCAATAAAAATGACGTCGTTCTTGCACTTATCTAGCCACGTTAGCATGCAAAATGATGTTGTTTTGCATTTGTCTTGCTAGAAAACTGCCACGTTAACATTTTGGCCGGATTTTCTCGTCATTGGCACTTCACTGATCCATTTTGCTCCAATTTTGGTACTTAAGTTTCACTTTCCTAACTTTTGGCATTTAAGTGTTTCTCGTGCCAAGTTTTGGCACTTCAAGGGTCCGGGTGTCGTTACCCACTATTTGGTAGATGAAGAATAAGACCTCATAAAGGGCTATGGGTTTTCCTCTTCTTATGAAGCAAAAACCATACAAGTTTTTAGAAGAGCACCATCTTTGTCCATGGGGTAAAACTTGTCATATCGAATCTATTTGGCCTGTGCAGCAGGCATGTTCCAGAGTTGACTCATCACCATCACCATCACCAAAATCCATTCCACTTGAACCTCCTTACCTTGTCATACAATTTCGTGATAGTTAACAACGAGAACTTCGAGCCCTTTCAATTTGAACGTCAAGGTCAAAACAGTGGATGGAGAGAGAGAGATAGAGGGAAGGAGGGAGGGAATGTCTTTCAATATTAGAGGAACTTCGCCTTCATAGTGCTAATTGCGGAGCATATGTTCTCTTTGCTATGTGGTCAATGGACAAGCAATTACCCTTCTAATTACTATATTTGAATGGCATGTACCTCAACACATCTCTATTATATGTGAAGCAAATTCACAGTGAGATTTCAATATTACAATTTTGCATGATAACTTCACAACAACAATGTTTGCTATATGTATTGTCATTAGTAATTTACATTATCGACAAAACCTTGAATTGGAAATACCAAAGTAATTTACTTGCAATCCATATAGTCTTCACATTCAAAATTTGAATGTAATTAACATTGTGCATTTGATAATAATGTGAATTTATATTCTAAAGTTACTAAAATCTGTAAATATAGTACCTTTTTCATGCACATGGTGTGACCTCATAAATTGACCTTGTAGAGCAATTTATGAGGTCCCTTGTCCAGAAAGGGTTTTTTTGACAAGTTCCACAAATCGTGTGATACATGCGAAAATCAAGTTATCATCACTAATTAGGATATGCTGCAGATGGCATTAGTCCTGGCATGACTATGGGATTGCTTTACCAACTGGCATGTACAAAAAATGATATGCACAATTGTCAGAACAATTGATGAAATATCGTCCACATCGCTTGACATGGGTCATGTATGCTATTTATATTGATGTAACATAATAGCTAGTGCTATGTCCTTTGCATATGTGTGTCCACCCTCATCAGTCAAATTCCACATGTTGCTCCTAATCTGGCTTGCAAGTGAGAGGATGTGTTGGAATATTATCTTACATCACTTGACAATTGGCCTTATAGACTCTTATTGGACTTTCCATCTCAACTTACAATTTGGTTGCAAATAGAAAATTTCTACATTGGTGGATAAAATAAGTTGTAATTAGATTGTTGGAAGGTTTAAAGTACAAATTAATAAATGACATAAAGACTTTGAAGTCCCATTGTATTTGATGGTTTGACCGGACGGGTCCTGGGGGCATTGACTTGGAAGTATTGAATCGTGCTTTAGGATATGGAAAAGATTTGAGTGCCTTTTCCTTGTGAATAAAACCAAGAGATCTGTTTGACCCAAACCTAGCACTTATGTATTCATTGAAACCCTGCTTGGGAAATTGCAAAGAACTATGGCATTCTACACTAGCTTTTGGGAGATTTATTGAAAATGTCTTAAATTTGTTGTACGGATGCCAACTCAATCCCATACCTTTCGATTTGATCAATTTAGTTCTAAATATTTTCATAATTCGCCAATATAGTCCTACGGCCAATTTTGGCCAACAATTGCTAACGTGCACACTGGCTATCCTATGTGGCACAACCGACACTAATGTGAACAATTTTTACAATTACTTTAAATTTTGAATTATTTTTTCCATTTTCCATTTTCTTATTTCCCTTCGCTGGCACACATCCTCGATAGTGGTTGGCAGAGGTCGCCGGCCCTCACTAAATGGCCAATGAAGGCTGTTAGCCATCATTGAAAGCCTTCTCCAAGGCATGTCCCCAAAACCAACATTGAAAATTGTTGAAAGTTTTTATACACATGTGATCTCTCTCCATGCTTTCTCCGTTGACTCTCCAATATGATTTCAGAGTCACCTTCGGCTTGATTTTATTCCATGTATGTGTCCACCTCGTGCAATCCAATTCCACGAGTTTATGTGCTCTTTATTCACATTAAAGTAACTTAAGTTTTGGGTTGGACATTCTAAACATTAATGAACAGATTAAATTTGTTGATGTCTCTGACAATAATTGGCGAGAAGTTGAATTCTTGAAAAACTTGAGGTACTAGCAAGTACTAAGCTTGAGCTGGAACCAAGTTAGAACATGATAATCACATATAGTCTATGGTTACTCATATAGTCTTCACATTCAAAATTTGAATTTAATTAACGTTGTGCATTTGATAATAATGTGAATTTATATCCTAAAGTCACTCAATTTCGTAAATATAGTACCTTCTTTACATGATTCAAGTTTTGTTCATTTTCATGCACATGGTGTGCGCTCTTTTGTTATTAGTATAGAGATTGACCTCATAGGGCAATTTATGAGGTCCCTTGTCCGAAAAGGGTTTTTTTACACAAGCTCCACAAATTGTGCGATACATGTGAAAATCAAGTTATCATCACTAATTAGGATATGCCACAGATGACGTTAGTCCTGGCATGACTATTGGATTGCTTTACCGACCGGCATGTAAAAAAATGATATGCGCAATCGTAAGAACAATTGTTGAAAGATCGTCCACATCGCTTGACAATGGGTCGTGTATGCTCCTTATATTCATGTAACCTAATAGCTAGTGCTATCTCCTTTGCATATTTTTGACACCTAAATTTTGGTAACTTGATTATGTAACAGTCTGATTTCCTACTTCTGTTTTCAATTAAATAAATCGGGCTTTTCGTCAACGTGCCTATAGTGCTATTCTCTGAGTTGATCACTCATGAGATAACTAGACTAGTTAAGAAAGTTATTAAAGGATTTTGATGCAACAGACTTGAGAATTCGACCAGGAATCGACTGCTCGACCGTGTTAGTCTACAAGGATCATTTCGGCACAATCGAAAATCTAACAGAGACCGGAAATAGGTCGATTCGATAGAGATATATAATTAGGCATGGATGATTCCATCTAATTACAAAATTCTCATCGATCGGCACTAAACTGATTTTTGTGTCGTTTTGGTACCCTATACTCGTAATTGAAATCTCGAGATTTTTCACGACAACCAAGAGTCGCCAATGCGTTGAAGATGCACATTGTGACTTGGGAATAATCGACCATGGGTCATTTGCACCGAAAATTCCTAAAAACTACCTGATAGTTTAGGTTGCGCTAAAATCACATTTCACCGAAAATTAATCGAGGAAATGATGCCGATTTTAGAAATTGAGAACTTTAACGTGTCACAATTAATCCCGGGGAATGTTGTTGCATCTTTTCAAAGTTTATGGAAGACGGGAATTATTAACGGAAAAGGGCAAGAGTAGCAAATTAAAAGAATAAAGGAAATGCCACATTTTAAATAGATTTTTGGGCCTTTATTGTGGAACATTTGGAGAAGGAATTATAAGGACTTAAGTAAAGAATTGTCCTTATTAACTAAAGTGGTGAAATAGTAAACTGGAAAAGGGAGAGCTTCTTGGAACAAAGCAAATTCGTAGGAATGCCTAGCACCTTAAATTTCTTCATCATTTGAGTTTCATTTGGTGTGGATAGAGGTGACCAGGGCTGGTGGGCCTCATGAGAGTGATAGGAGGGCCATTTTTCCTTGGAAAAAGGACCATAGGTTTGTGGAAAGTGTAAAGGAAACTTCCTGGTAATTTCCTTATTTCTTTCTTCCTCTTTTCCGCGCGTGAACATCTGCTGGTTGCAGCGTGTGTTGGCTCCTTCCACCCCTTTTTCCTTTTTATTTTTATTTTTTATTCCTTCTTCTTCCCCTCAATTGTACAAGCTTTGGCCGTCACCATCTTCAAACGTGCACACCTCTGTTTTGCCTTCTTCTTCCGGTTTTTGCTTAACCGAACAGCGAGCAAAACCGAATCAAAGGAGATCTGGTTTTTGGCACAACAAACCGGAGGACCACCAGAAGTTCGACAGGGCTGCCTTTCATGTTTTATATCTCTTGGTCTTGGAGTTCAAGTGATGACAAAACCCCCTCACCAGCAGGAGAACAGCTCAGCCGACCAAACACCACGTTTGTTTCTCTCTACCGAAAATTTTGTAATTCCGTGTGTTGCTGTTGCAATCACGCCGCAGCACACCCCTCTGCTGTTTCGGCTCAACCCCATCACTGAATGACCCAAGACCTGTCTCTGTGTTGCTGTCCAGCCATCAGCGAGAGCCACCTTTAGTTTTAAATAGGTGAGTTGTTTTCCTAAAATTGGATTAGAGGCTATGTACCTCTATTTAGGGATTTAAACAAGGTAAGAAAGGTTTAGATGATGTTAAATATGGTTGGGTGTTAGTTTAGTAAGGTTAGATTAGCCATAGGGAGGCTTAGTTTTAGTTAAAATAGCAAGATAAGAACCGTAGAGGACAGCTGGGCCAAAAACAGGAGATGTTCTTTAAAACTGTTTTCTAGACGTGTACGATTTATTATTTTTGTAGACTAACATGTGTTGCAATTTTGAAGTGAATTCCTTCTGAAGAAATTTTTTACACATCTCCAAGTATAACATATATTTTTCTAAGGTTTTTTGGGGATTTAAAGGAAAATTATTTTGGCTTCGTTGTCTTTAAATAGAAACTCGAACTGCACTGGAATTTGCGACCTGTAAGGATTCTATGGGTTATTACCAACCCTTTGGGTTCGATTTTAAAAATTGATTCTTCACGAAAGTTGTTTGTTACATCTTCTAGTTGAACATACTCAAATTTCAGACCAAACGGACCTGTTTCAGACCCCAAACCAAGTTGATTTCGGAAAACAGAACCGCTGGGAACGGACCCGATTTTAGTACTTGATTGAGTGAATTACTGGGCCGAATCCAGAAGGATATGGGCCTTGGTGTCTTCACAAAAATGTTTTTTTACATGTCCTTTAGTACGTGTTAAATTTTGAGAATTTTTCTAAATCATATGAGTTGGTTTCTTGCCTTGAACCCGAAAGTGCACAACTTGGTAGTTTCTGCCAATTCTGGTCAGTAGAAGTTTATAACTGTTTTGAGGTGTTTCTTGTTGGAAAATTCTTTAATTGATGTTGTGAATGAAATGTGCAATTGAGCATTGAACTGTGACATTGAATGAATGCATTCACGACATGAGAATCCGTCACGACCCTTTGGGATCGGACGATGCTCCTTTGGGAATGCCCCCAGTAAACGGATGCCGATCGTAGTGGATGTTGGACCAATACTCCTAACCGGAATGCCGTCTAGAGGTAGAAGTTGCAGCGCTCGACGGTGCGAGGCGATGCTCGGTTATGCTAGAAGACTGTTATTTGTTGGGTTGGCCATAACCAATGAATGGAAAGTGTGAAACGCATGAATGATCGAAGATTGAGGGACCTAATTAAGAGACGGAACTGTATGGTGCGGTATGGGACGTACCATCACAGTTTAGTCTACTAATTGGGGGCCCGTGTAATTGTGTTAATATTTACATTCTTGAGAATTCATTTGTGAGAATACTAGCATGATGCCCAATCTTGATACCTTTATGTATGACTTGATTTGATTGAGACTAATGTGCAGGGCAATGCAATTGAAAAAGGGGTTGTGCGAAACGTGATTAGGTTGCATGTAGAGTGTACTTTTCTCCTAATATGGATTTAGGGACTTAACTCGCTGAGAAGGGATCTCACCTCGTAGTGGGCTAAAATTTTTAGGTCCCTAGATGTAGGAAGGCCAAGTCGTGTGCAGTCGGTTGCAGGAAAGGAAGAGTAGGACTCTCATTATCTCCTTCCAAGTGATGACAGGTCTTCCGTCAAGGCTGGATGCAGGGTGACGGCTCACTCTAGAGAGATCGAGAAGTATGGTAGTGTAGTAGTGAACCCCAGTCTTGTAAATAGAAGCTTAGCTCATGGGTAATCGATAGCTTCACCTTTTGTATCGGATCTTGGGGGTGTTAAACTGGTCTATATACATAAGTACTATGGTATTGTAGGTGTGGCTTGTAAAAATATTATCCTATGTTTCTATCCCACTGCTTTGTTTTATGGAGATTGTTTTACGTTTCCGCATGCACAAAATAATGAATGGGTCGGCAACAGTTCCTGGGATATTGCAAATTTATACCACCATTGAGGGATGTGCATCTGCCTAGAGTTTGGGTCATGACATCCCTCAATGGTCGGTATAAATTTGCAATATCCCAGGAATTGTTGCTGACCCATTCATACATAAAGGTATCAAGATTGGGCATCATGATAGTATTCTCACAAATGAATTCTCAAGAACGTAAATATTAACACAATTACATGGGCCCCCAATTAGTAGACTAAACTGTGATGGTACGTCCCATACCGCACCATACAGTTCCGTATCTTAATTAGGTCCCTCAATCTTCGATCATTCATGCGTTTCACACTTTCCATTCATTGGTTATGGCCAACCCAACAAATAACAGTCTTTCGGCATAACCGGGCATCGCCTCACACCCTCGAGCGTGGCCACGTCTACCTTTAGACGGCATTCTGGTTAGGAGCATTGGTCCAGCATCCACTGCGACTTTGACTTGGGGCATTTCCAAAGGAGCATCGTCCGGTCCCAAAGGCTCGTGACAGATTCTCATGTCATGAATGCATTCATTCAATGTCATAGTTTAATGCTCAATTGCACATTTCATTCACAACATCAACTAAACAATTTTCCAACAAGAAACACCTCAAAACAGTTATAAACTTCTACTGACCAGAATTTGCAGAAACTGCCCAGTTGCGCACTTTCGGGTTCAAGGCCAGAAACCAACTCATATGAATTCGAAAAATTCTCAAACTTTAACACGTGATAAAGGACACACAAAAAAACATTTTTCGTGAAGATACCAAGGCCCAGATTCTTCTGGATTCGGCCCAATAATTCACTCAATCCAGTACTAAAATCGGGTCCGTTCCCAGTGGTTCTGTTTTCCGAAATCAACTTGGTTCGGGGTCCAAAACAGGTCTGTTTGGTCTAAAATTCGAGTATATTCAACTAGAACATGTAACAAACAACTTTGTGAAGAACCCATTTTTAAAATCGAACCCGAAGGGTTAGTAACAACCCATAGAATCCTTACAGGTCACAAATTCCAGTGCAGTTCAAGCCAAAATCATTTTCCTTTAAATCCCCAAAAATCCTGAGAAAAATATATTTTATACTTGGAGATGTGTAAAACATTTCTTCAGAAGAAATTCACTTCAAAATCGCAACACATGTTAGTCTACAAAAATAATAAATCGTACACGTCTAGAAAACAGTTTTAAAGAACATCCCCTGTTTTTGCCCCATCTGTCCTCTACGGTTCTTATCTTGCTATTTTAACTAAAACTAAGCCTCCCTATGGCTAATCTAACCTTACTAAACTAACACCCAACCATATTTAAAATCATCTAAACCTTACTTACCTTGTTTAAATTCCTAAACAGAGGTACACAGCCCCTAATCCAATTTTAGGAAAACAACTCACCTATTTAAAACTAAAGGCTCTCGCTGATGGCTGGACAGCAACACAGAGATAGGTCTTGGGTCCTTCAGTGATGGGGTTGAGCCGAAACAGCAGAGTGGTGTGTTGCGGTCTGATTGCAACAGCAACACACGGAATTACAAAATTTTCGGTAGAGAGAAACAAACGTGGTGTTTGGTCCGCTGAGCTGTTCTCCTGCTGGTGAGGGGGTTTTGTCGTCACTTGAACTCCAAGACCAAGAGATATAAAACATGAAAGGCAGCCCGGTCAAACATCTGGTGGTCTGTCGGTTTATTGCGCCACAAATCGGATCTCCTCTTATTCGATTTTGCTCACTGTTCGGTTCAGCAAAAAACGGAAGAAGAAGGCAAATCAAAGGTGCGCACGTTTGAAGATGGCGATGGCCAAAGCTTGTACAATTAAGGGGAAGAAGAAGGAATTAAAAAAAAAAAAAAAAAAAAAAAAAGGAAAAAGGGGTGGAAGGAGCCAACACACGCTGCAACCAGCAGATGTTCACGTGCGGAAAAGAGGAAGAAAGAAATGAGGAAATTACCAGGAAGTTTCCTTTACACTTTCCACAAACCTATGGTCCTTTTTCCAAGGAAAAATGGCCCTCCTATCACTCTCATGAGGCCCACCAGCGCTAGTCACCTCTATCCACACCAAATGAAACTCAAATGATGAAGAAATTTAAGGTGATAGGCATTCCTACGAATTTCCTTTGTTCCAAGAAGCTCTCCCTTTTCTAGTTTACTATTTCACCACTTTAGTTAATAAGGACAATTCTTTACTTACGTCCTTATAATTCCTTCTCCAAATGTTCCACAATAAAGGCCCAAAAATCTATTTAAAATGTGGCATTTCCTTTATTATTTTAATTTGCTACTCTTGCCATTTTCCGTTAATAATTCTCGTTGTCCATAAACTTTGAAAAGATGCAACAACATTCCCCGGGATTAATTGTGACACGTTAAAGTTCTCAATTTTTGAAATCGGCATCATTTCCTCAGTTAATTTTCAATCAAATGTGATTTTAGCGCAACCTAAACTATCGGGTAGTTTTTGGGAATTTTCAATGCACATGACCCGTGGTCGATTATTCCCAAGTCACAATGTGCATCTTCGACGCATTGGTGACTCTCGATTGTTGTGAAAAATCTCGAGGTTTCAATTACGAGCACAGGGTACCAAAACGACATAAAAATCGATTTAGTGCCAATCGATGAGAATTTTGTAATTAGATGGAATCACCCATGCCTAATTATATATCTCTATCGAATCGACCTATTTCCGGTCTCTAATAGATTTTCGACTGTGCTGAAATAATCCTTGTAGACTAATACGGTCAAGCAGTCGATTCCTGATCGAATTCTCAAGTCTTTTGCATCAAAATCCTTTAATAACTTTCCCGACTAGTCTAGTTATCTCATGAGTGATCAGCTCAGAGAATATGACTATAGGCACGTCGATGAAAAGCCCGATTTATTTAATTGAAAATAGAAGTAGAAAATCAGACTATCACAGATTAGTTATTTATTACATTAAAAATTAGGGATTAATTTTTAATCCCTAAAAAAAAATATTAATTGCATAGCATATATTTTTAGGTGCATTTATTTTTCTTATTATTGCATTTGCATTGGATCAGCGATGGTGAATTGACTTGAACGAATGGTTCCGAGCTTAATAGACATAAGGATATTTGATTCTTCGATGTGATATATATTTGTTTAAAATAAGAAATAAAGCAAGAGAGAATAAATATCTTCGTCAAATATTTGGAACGAAATAGAACAAGATAAGAGATCTAAAATGAGTGTGGCAAGAAAAGATGTTGCATGTGGAGCATATATTTGAGCAATATATCTTCATGCGTTCGCAAGCACAAGCAAAATAGATTTTCACGCAAGAAGAGGAAAGCGAATCAGTGAACGTGGGGATATATTTGAGACCATCTTTGGGCATCCATGGGCACAAGCAGAAAGGAAAGAAGCTAAAGCATAATATACTTTGAATATTCTTACAAGGAAAAGAGATTGCCCCTCTTTTCTGGAGACCCCTACCCATCCCTCCCAATAAAAGATCCAATACAGACGAGAAAGGGGGGCGAGAGAATTGATAACACAGCCATTGGAAAGAGAAATCGTGAGTGGGCTACAGCATAGGGAGAAGAGAGTGAGAGAGATTGGTCACGGCCAAGCATCTCGTGGACGTGACCTTGCTGATTTGTGGCCGCAATTCACCGCCAAGCTTTAACCTGAACTTGCTGCACCACTGTATCTTGTGGTGGCCCCAGCTACGAGACAACGCATTGCTATTCCAGGGCCTACTGTGACGATCCACCGCTGAGACGCAGCACAGTTTTCCAGTCCCAAGCATCAGCTAACGAGTTTCCATCAGCCTTGGCGAGTCTCCCTGAAGGTTGCGGGTTCCTGTCGAAGTTGCCGTTGTCCCCTGGCTCACGGTCCTGTCCAGTCACCATCAAAACTAACTGCTATCTCGAGAGTTTTCCCAAAGTTTCTCTCCCGACCAGCAGCGATTCACTCAAATCAGATTTTTTTTTTGTCGAGGCTTGTTTCTTCATGCAAATTTCCAGTGAGGCCCATTATTACTGATTCAGACGCAGCTCCTATTCTTGGCCACACCTTTCTTTGCAGGTTTCTTTCGGGGCAAATTAATTTGTCCTCTTGTTGCTGCGCCCAATAAAGTCCGGGGAGTGTTGAGCATCTCCAACTTCTGGCAGCAACCAAGAAATTTGTGCTGAGCCTCACCCCCGGGCACCTAGTTGATCCACCACTGGGCACATCTACCGCGGATCATCCACCACGATTGCCACCATCCAACGCATTCTAACTCAGAAACGTTATCCACATGATATCGTCAATTAGGTAGGAATCTTGATTGATTTGTTATTATTGCCTAATTCATAGAATTGTGATGTTGTTTGAATATTTGATCGATATTGCCATATCCCAAAAATCTCTAGATCCCTCATGAATTAGCAAATATTCATAATTTCACAACGTGTATACAATTAATAGTTTGATTTCATGCCCGAAATTTGACTCGCAATCGCACGGAAAAATCGCCAGTCCGATCTCACGCCCGAGATATGATTCACGATTTTGTTAAAAATTGGCCAATCCAATTTCATGTGCGACATATGATTTGTCAATTTATTTCTAAGATTAAGTGGACACGAATGATATCCTGCCTGATTTGTCGCCGTATTTTTTTCTTTTTTGCTTTTGCTTGAATTTATTTTTCTTCCATAAAAGAAAACCCAAAAAAATAATAAATATATTGTAGATAGATTAGGTTCATGTTAGAATATTGCCTGTTTTAGGATAGTTTGCATGTTTAAAATTTATAGGAAATTTATTTATTTCGAATTTTTTAAATAAAAAATACCAAAAATATTAATTTAGGATGTTAGATATTCTTTTCATTAATTTGAATTGCATGTTCAATTATTAGGCAATCTTAACTTCGAATTTTATTATAAAAAAATAAAAAAAATAAAAAAATATCATGCGTATGTCACCTAGAATTAGGCCATTCTTTGTACGTCATCTAGTCATTGCATATTTGGATAAGATTGCATGTTTAACTTAAGTCTAGATAATCTTTCTAAAATTAATTATAAGTTTAGATAACTTTTCCTTGACATATTGCATTTTAGGTTAGGGATTACCTAGTTAAGATAACATTCTAGTTTAAATTAGGATTTCGCCTAATCGATTCCTAATATAAGTTGGATAATATCTTCATCTAGATAGACAACTTTTGCTATTTTCTAATTTCGAATTTTACGTAAAATGCCAAAAAGAACATTGTCTTAGAATAAATTAGTTTCTTTCTCTAGGATAGATTGCATGCTTATTTAAGAAAACACAATATATATATACTTATGTTATGTAGTTTAGGCCATATTGCTATGTCATGTTGTACGTCATGTTAGATTAGTAGCATGCGTTGCATAAAGCATGATTCTCATTAAACATGTGAAAATAAAATTAAGTAATTGCATGTTAACTAGAAATCATGCCTAGGTTGTTGATGTGATTTTCTAATTAACATTGTAGATGCTTTCGTTATTATAAGGTAAGTCTCATAATTTATTTATTACTTTTTTGATGTTAAATTGGTGGTATGTGCACTTGCATGGTCACCTCATATGTTATGAAAGTAAATTAAAATCAATTCAAGCTGCCTGCAAAATATTTTTTTCAAAATAAAAGAGAAAAAGTACCGAAATGGCATTCAAGAAATCTAGCGTAATTAATTCCTCGAACTCACAATCTCTAGTTCACTGAAGTAAAGTAAATCTCCCATTACTTTACTTGGGTTTCTAATCGACCTACCAAAAATAGATTAGTGGTGACTCCTAATTGAAAAATAATTTACATGTTAAGAACTTGAACCTAAGTCGTGAGTTGGTATGAGCATGGGAGAGCCCAAGCTAAGTCTAGACTTAGTAGTTCATTAGCCAAATCCTAGGTAAGGCATCCAAGGTAAAGTTGCGACTCATATGTGTCCCCACACTCATCAATCAAATTCCACATGTTGCTCCTAATTCTACTTGCAATGAGAGGATGTGTTGAAATATTGTCTTGCATCACTTGACAATTGACCCTATAGACTTTTTATTGGACTTTCCATCTCAACTTACAATTTGGTTGCAAATAGAAATTTTCTGCATTGGCGGATAAAATAAGTTGTGATCAGATTGTTAAAATGTTTAAAGTGCAAAATAATAAACGACACAAAGACTTTGAAGTCTCATTGTGCTTGATGGCTTGACCCGATGGGTCGTGGGGGGCATTGACTTGGAAGTATTGAATCGTGCTTTAGGATATGGAAAAGACTGAGTGCCTTTTCCTTGTGAATCAAGCCAAGAGATCTGTTTGTTGAAAGGTTTAAAGTGCAAAATAATAAACGACATGAAGACTTTGAAGTCTCGTTGTGCTTGATGGCTTGACCCGACGGGTCTTGGGGGGCATTGACTTGGAAGTATTGAATCATGCTTTAGGATATGAAAAAGACTGAGTGCCTTTTCCTTGTGAATCAAGCCAAGAGATCCGTTTGACCCAAAACCTAGCACTTATGTATTCATCGAAACCCTAGTTGGGAAATTGTGAAGAACTATGGCATTCTACACTAGCTTTTGGGAAATTTATCAAAAATGTCTTAAATCCATTGTGCGGATGCCAATTCAATCCCAAGCCTTTCAATTTGGCCAAATTAGTTCTAAACATTTTGATATTTAGCCAGTGTAGTCCTTTGGCCAATTTTGGTGGGAAATTACTGACATATATGATGGTTGTCTTATGTGGCATAACTGACACTAACATAAACAAATTTTACAATTTTTTTAAATTTTAAAATTTTTATTTTCTTTCCTTTTTCCTTTTTCTTATTTCCTTCCGCCAGTGCACGACCTCGATGGTGGTTGGCGGAGGTCACCAGCCCTTGCCCAATGGCGAATGAAGGTTGCCGACCATCATTGAAATTCTTCTCCAAGGAACGTCCCCAAAACCAACATTGAAAATTGTTGAAAGTTTTTATACACGTGTGATCTCTCTCCATGCTTTCGCATTGACTCTCTAATATGATATCAAAGTCACATTCTGCTTGATTTCATTTCACGTATGTGTCCACCTCGTGCAATCCAATTCCACAAGTTTATGAGCTCTTTATTCACATTAAAGCAACTTAAGTTTTGGGTTGGACATTCTAAAAATTAATGAACAACTTAAATTTGTTGATGTCTCTGACAATTATTGGCGGGAAGTTGAACTCTTGAAAAACTTGAGGCACTAGCATGTACTAAGCTTGAGCTGGAACCAAGTTAGAAAATGATAATCACATACAGTCTACGGTTACTCATATAGTCTTCACATTCAAAATTTGAATTTAATTAACATTGTGCATTTGATAATAATATTTATATTCTAAAGTTACTTAAATCTGTAAATATAGTACCTTCTTTACATGATTTAAGTTTTGTTCTTTTTTCACGAACATGGTGTGCGCCCTTTTGTTATTAGTATAGAGATTGATTCTCATAGAGCAATTTATGAGGTCCCTTGTTTGAAAAGGGCTTTTTTGGACATGCTCCACAAATCGTGTGATGCATATGAAAATCAAGTTATCATCACTGATTAGGATATGTCGTAGATGGCGTTAGTCCTAGCATGACTATTGGATTGCTTTATTGACCGGCACGTATAAAAAATGATATGCACAATCATAAGAACAATTGTTGAAATATCGTCCACATCGCTTAACAATGGGTCGTGTATGCTCCTTATATTCATGTAACCTAATGGCTAGTTCTATCTCCTTTGCATATGTGTCTCCACCCTTATTAGTCAAATTTCACATGTTGCTCCTAATCCGGCTTGTAAGTGAGAGAATGTGTTGAAATATTGTATTATATTGCTTGGCAATTGGTCCTATAGACTCTTTATTGGACTTTCCATCTCAACTTATAGTTTTTGGTTGCAAATAGAAATTTTCTACATTGGCGGATAAAATAAGTTGTAATTAGACTATTGAAAGGTTTAAAGTGCAAAAGTCTCATTGTACTTGATGGCTTGACCGGACGGGTCTTGGGGGCATTGACTTGGAAGTATTGAATCGTGCTTTAGAATATGGAAAAGAGTGAGTGTCTTTTCCTTGTGAATCAAGCCAAGAGATCCATTTGACCCAAAGCTAGCACTTACGTATTTGTCAAAACCCTAGTTGGGAAATTGCAAGGAACTATGGCATTCTACACTAGCTTTTGGGAAATTTATCGAAAATGTTTTAAATTTGTTGTACGAATGCCAATTCAATCCCAAATCTTTCAATTTGGTTGATTTAATTCTAAACATTTTGATAATTTTTAATGTAGTCCTACGGCCAATTTTGGCCGGAAATTGCCAACCTACATGCCGCCGTCTTATGTGGCATGACCGACACTAATGTAAACAATTTTTACAATTTTTTTATTTTTTAATTTTTTAATTTTTTAATTTTTTTCTGTTTTTATTTTCTTTCCTTTTTCCTTTTTCTTATTTCCCTCCGCCAGTGTACAACCTCGATAAGGGCAAGCGAAGGTTGCCGGCCCTTGCCCAGTGGCCAATGAAGGTTGCCGGCCATCATTGAAAGTCTTCTCCAAGGCACGTCCCCAAAATCAACATTGAAAATTGTTGAAAGTTTTTATACACATGCTTTCGGCCATCTTATATGGCAAGATCGACACTAACGTAAATAATTTTTACAATTATTTTAGATTTTATTTTTTCTGTTTTATTTTCTTTCTTTTATCCTTTTTCTTATTTCCCTCCACTGGTGCATAGCCTCTATAGTGGCTAGCGGAGTTCGTCGGCCCTCATCCAGTGGCCAATGAAGGTTGCCGGCCATCATTGAAGTCTTCTCCAAGGCACATCCCCAAAACCAACATTGAAAATTGTTGAAAGTTTTTATACACATGTGATCTCTTTCTATGCTTTCACGTTAACTCTCTTATATGATATCGGAGTCACCTTCTGCTTGATTTTATTTCACATACATGTCCACATCGTGTATCAAATTCCACGAGTTTTTGCGCTCTTTATCCAAATTA
Source organism: Eucalyptus microcorys (assembly GCA_014182515.1). Lineage (NCBI taxonomy): Eukaryota > Viridiplantae > Streptophyta > Magnoliopsida > Myrtales > Myrtaceae > Eucalyptus > Eucalyptus microcorys. The sequence continues at coordinate 27,672,579 of CM024568.1, read as the reverse complement.
AAGCAACTTAAGTTTTGGGTCAGACATTCTAGAAATTAATGAACAGCTTAAATTCCTTGATGTCTCTAACAATTATTGGTGGGAAGTTGAACTCTTGAAAAGCTTGAGGCACTAGCAAGTACCAAGCTTGAGCTGGAACCAATTTAAAAAATGAACATTACATATAGTCTGTAGTTACTCATATAGTCTTCACATTCAAAATATCAAAGTAATTCACGTGCAATCCACATAGTTTTCCACATTCAAAATTTAAATTTAATTAACATCGTGTGTTTGATAATAATTTGGATTTTTGTTTTTAAAGTTCCAAAACATTTGTGTTCGAAGGTTTTCCAATGTCTACGGCCGCTTTCAGCCAAAGTTTTCTTTGGTGGGGCCCCAACCCAAACTTTACGTGCTTTCTTGACCATTTAACGCGCCTTGCAACGCACGACTTGGAATCTTCTAAGTCACTTTTGGTGGCTAGCGATCAGAGGATGGACTCAGAAAAGACGTTAATTTCCTCCTTATTTCTTTTTCTACATTTTTTGTGAGTTAAAAAAGATCATATTTCTTGAAGGAAGCGTCGCTTCGCCATTATAAAAGGAAGTTCTCAGGTTCATTTTAAAGCACAATGGCGTCCTACTTCTACAGTAACTTCGTGCCTACTCTCTTGCATACACTCTTTGTCTTTGAGGGCTTGAAATTCTGTCATTCCTATGCCTTAACAAATGTAAGCTGCATTGGCACTGAGAGGGAAGCCCTTCTGAAGTTCAAGCAGGATCTCATCGATCCTTTGAGAAATTTGTCTTCGTGGGCTGGTGAGCATTGTTGTGAGTGGGAAGGAGTCAAATGCAGTCACAAGACTAGTCATGTCTTGGAGCTTGATCTAATTGGTCGCGGTTTGGGAGGTAAGATAGATCTCGCTCTTAGTGAATTGAGGCGTCTAAAGTATCTAAGAGTCAGGAACAATAATTTTAGTGGTCATCTACCTAATCAATGTGGCAATTTCAAACATCTTGAATTCCTTTCTTTTTCACATAACTCAATTTCAGGTTCTATTCCTTCTACCATCAATCAATTATCATCTCTGAGATATTTGGACCTCTCTTATAACAATTTGAGTGGGAAAATTCCAGAAAGTATTGGGCAGCTTTGCAATCTAAAGCTGATGCACCTTGGTAATAATCAATTGCATGGAGTTGTTAACGAACTTCACTTGGCAAATCTCACCAGCTTGACCCAATTGAGCTTACGATCAAATGAGCTTGTTATAAATGTTAGCACATCTTGGGTTCCTCCTTTCCAAATAATATTCATTGACTTGTCAAGTTGTAAAGTTGGTCCAGAATTCCCAAATTGGCTTCGAACTCAGAGGAACATTTCAGTGTTGTACATGTCAAATGCTAGCATCTCAGGTGAAGTTCCCTATTGGTTACCTAACATTATATCTAATATTGAGTTGTTAGATCTCTTGGGCAATATGCTTAGAGGTAACATTTTTTGAACTATTGGACAAAAGATGCCACAATTAAAGTTGGTTTCACTTTCTACAAATAACCTCAGTGGTGACATTCCAAATTCATTATGCATGTTATATGAATTGTTATTCATTAAACTTCTCAAATTCCTTTTGCTTTCACATTACTCGATTGCAGGTCCTATTCCTTCTACCATTGATCAATTATCATCTCTGAGACATTTGGACCTCTCTTATAACAATTTGAGTGGAAACATTCCTGGAAATATTGGGCGACTATCCAATCTAGAGTTGATGGACTTTGGTAATAATCAATTGGATGGAGTTGTTAACGAACTTCACTTGGTAAACCTCACCAACTTAACCCAGTTGAGTTTACGGTCGAACCAGCTTGTTATAAATGTTAGCGCATCTTGGGTTCCCCCTTTCCAAATAAAAATCGTTGACGTATCAAGTTGCAAAGTGGGACCAGAATTCCCAAGCTTGCTGCAAACTCAGAGGAACATTTCAGAGTTGTACATGTCAAACACTAGCATCTCAGGTGAAGTTCCCCGTTGGCTACCTAATGTTATATCTACTATTGAATTGTTAGATCTCTTAGGCAACATGCTCAGAAGTAACATATATGAAATTATTGAAAAAACATGCTACAATTAAAGTTGGTGTCACTTTATGCAAATAATCTTAGTGGTGACATTCCAAATTCAATATAAATGTTATATGAATTGTTATTCATTAAAGTTCTCAAATTCCTTTCGCTTTCACATTACTCGATTTCAGGTCCTATTCCTTCTACCATTGGTCAATTATTATCTCTGAGACTTTTGGACCTCTCTTCTAACAATTTGAGTGGGAACATTCCAGAAAGTATTGGGCAGCTATCCAATCTAGAGCTGATGGACTTTAGTAATAATCGATTGGATGGAGTTGTTAACGAACTTCACCTGGCAAATCTCACTAGCTTGACCCAATTGGTTTTATGGTCGAACAAGCTTGTTGTAAACGTTAGCGCATCTTGGGTTCCTCCCTTCCAAATAAAAGTCATTGACTTGTCAAGTTGCAATGTGGGACCAAAATTCCCAAACTGGCTTCGAACTCAGAGGAACATTCTGGGGTTGTCCATGTCAAATGCTAGCATCTCAGGTGAAATTCTCCATTAGCTACCTAACATTATATATAATATTGAGTTGTTAGATCTCTTAGGCAATATGCTTAGAGGTAACATTTTTCGAACTATTGGATAAAAGATGCCACAATTAATGTTGGTTTCACTTTCTACAAATAACCTCAGTGGTGACATTCCAAATTCATTATGCATGTTATATGAATTGTTATTCATTAAACTTCTCAAATTCCTTTTGCTTTCACATTACTCAATTTCAGGTCTTATTCCTTCTACCATCGGTCAATTATCATCTCTGAGACATTTGGACCTCTCTTATAACAATTTGAGTGGAAACATTCCTGGAAGTATTGGGCTACTATCCAATCTAGAGTTGATGGACTTTGGTAATAATCGATTGGATGGAGTTGTTAACGAACTTCACTTGGTAAACCTCACCAACTTAACCCAGTTGAGTTTACGGTCGAACCAGCTTGTTATAAATGTTAGCGCATCTTGGGTTCCCCCTTTCCAAATAAAAATCGTTGACGTATCAAGTTGCAAAGTGGGACCAGAATTCCCAAGCTGGCTGCAAACTCAGAGGAACATTTCAGAGTTGTACATGTCAAACACTAGCATCTCAGGTGAAGTTCCCCATTGGCTACCTAATGTTATATCTACTATTGAATTGTTAGATCTCTTAGGCAACATGCTCAGAAGTAACATATATGAAATTATTGAAAAAACATGCTACAATTAAAGTTGGTGTCACTTTATGCAAATAATCTTAGTGGTGACATTCCAAATTCAATATAAATGTTATATGAATTGTTATTCATTAAAGTTCTTAAATTCCTTTCTCTTTCACATTACTCGATTTCAGGTCCTATTCCTTCTACCATTGGTCAATTATTATCTCTGAGACTTTTGGACCTCTCTTCTAACAATTTGAGTGGGAACATTCCAGAAAGTATTGGGCAGCTATCCAATCTAGAGCTGATGGACTTTAGTAATAATCGATTGGATGGAGTTGTTAACGAACTTCACCTGGCAAATCTCACTAGCTTGACCCAATTGGTTTTATGGTCGAACAAGCTTGTTATAAATGTTAGCGCATCTTGGGTTCCTCCTTTCCAAATAAAAGTCATTGACTTGTCAAGTTGCAATGTGGGACCGGAGTTCCCAAATTGGCTTCGAACTCAGAAGAACATTTTGAATTTGTGCATGTTAAATGCTAGCATCTCAGGTGAAGTTCCCCATTGGTTACCTGACATTTTATCTAATATTGAATTTTTAGATCTCTCAAGCAATATGCTCAGAGGCAACATATCTGCAATTATTGGAGAAAATATGCCACAATTAAAATTGGTTGCACTCTCTGCAAATAACCTCAGTGGTGACATTCGGAATTCATTATGCATGTCATATGAATTGTTATATCTTGATCTCTCTAAGAATCAACTGTCTGGGAGACTTCCGCAATGTTGGGGAATGTCGCTAAATTCTTTGCGATGGATTACATTGGGAGACAACAAGTTAAATGGTCAAATTCCAAGCTCTCTATGCGATTTGGAGTATTTGGAAGTTCTTGGCCTACATAAAAATGGCTTAAATGGAGTGCTTCCAAAATGTTTACTAAGGCAAGATTTGGCAATTCTTGATCTTAGTGACAATCTATTTACTGGCATAATACCTACATTTAGTTCTAGACAATTTGGGGTAATCGATCTTAGTAGAAATTACTTTAATGGGGACATTCCTTTATGGCTATGTCAACTTCATAAACTCCAATATCTAAGCCTAGCCTATAACAACCTTTCTGGAGTCATTCCTCCTTGTTTTAGCAACTTCTCCCTAATGTGGGCTGATTCCGTTGATACTCCATATGTGGAAGACATGCTTAAGATTCCTATTATGGTTAATATAAAAGGAACAAGCCTAGAATTCACTAGCTCTCTCCAATATTTATTTTCCATTGACCTTTCAAGCAATACCTTAGAAGGACAAATACCAGAAGGGCTAACTAGGCTTGCTCGACTTCAAAATTTAAACCTCTCCCAAAATAAGTTGATCGGAAAAATCCCTTCAGATATTGACAACTTGAGATATTTGGAATCACTTGATCTATCCAATAACAAACTATCGGGTGAAATCCCTCCTAGAATATCCAATTTAGACTTTCTAAGTTGTATGAATTTTTCATTCAACAATTTATCTGGTCCCATTCCTTCAGGCAATCATCTAAGCACTCTAGAAAATCAATCTGTTTATCGCGGCAACAATAGACTTTGCGGAGCTCCTCTTTTGAAAGTTTGTCCAGGAGATAAGCATAATGAAATGGAGAGACAATATGATCACAATTCAAGCGAAGCTGAATATAATGAAAGCGACTTTGTCGGTAATTGGTTTTATTTAGGATTGGGATCAGGCTTTGCAATGGCACTTATGGGATTCTGCGGCATATTACATCTCAATCAATCTTGGAGGATCTCCCATTTTCAAACAGTGGATAGGATTATCAAAAAATTATTGATTGGGAGGTTAATTATCATGCTTTGGTTCAAGAGAGCTTTTCAATTTCAACTACCCAAATAAGAAGTTATTTAGTAAGTTATATATATATATATGTCTCTCTATTCATATTTTCTTTTTCTCATACTCATTTATTTTGTTGATAGATGTTGCTAATTGTTTTTGCCATTTGTTCTCACATTTGTGAGTCGCAGGTAGGGATGTCAATGGGTCAAGCCGGACTAGATTTCCATGATACCCAACCCAACCTGAAACACTATAGGAATGCACTTGACCCTACTCGACTTAAGACCCAAACAGCAAATAATCCGAGTGATTGGGCCGAGCTAGTCCGGTCTGGGTTTCGAGTTCTCTTTCTTTTATTTTTTTAAGATGAGCATATTTTCACAATGGCTTATGAGTTTAAGCATCAGACACCTCATCTAAGGGACAACTTAGTGTTGTTGCCTATGCTCGTTTCACTCTTTTTCTCGTTTCTTAAACTTCTATTTGTTGTTAAGTCTACAAATTTATCAGAACGCCCAACCAAAAGTTCTGAACTTAGTAGCTACTTGATCATGTACTCTTGCATCATAAATATTTGACCATAGTTTTTATGACCATCATCAATGGCATGTCAATTTATAACAGGCTTTCACAAGACAGTCTCCACAAAAACAAGCAACATCCCATCATATAAATCAGCAAAGCCAATATTCTGGAAATCTAAACCAAAAGATTTCAAAAGATGTAGCCACAGAAACATCCACAATTGACATCTCCATCTCGATTTTATTCAAAGGAAGCAAAACGAACGCTTCAAGTTTGTTCGCCTATCACTCCAGGAACTTGACATTCGCAGCCATGGTATCCAATCGATAGAGTTGAAACGAATGGCTGGCGAATTCCTGTCCAAAGATCCAACCGAACACCGCCACTGCTGCAAAGGATAGTCTAGCACCTGCCGGGACGAACAAACATAGTCGATATTGTCCGTCACTCCAAAAAAATAAACACTATTCTGGCTCTTCGCTTGTAACCTCACTTGCCTAATGATGCCATTATCAAATGTCAGTTTTCTGGTGTAAGGTTAGCTCCCAAATTCTCTATACCTTAGCAGTGATCTCCTTTGTTCTGGCTTGGACCACACACTTGCAGCTGCAGCTGACTGATCTGTTGATGCCGCAACCAAGGACAACTTACCCAATACCTGCAAAATACGAAATCCAACTTAGATAGAAGAAAATCAACAATTTCAACACTCATCATCATCCCTAGCTTCTCAATCTGCTCGTTCAATGTTTCAGGGTGCTTCTTCAGAATCCCGACCTCCCTCACCTTCTTCCTTTCCTTCTTGTTCTGGAAAAAAAATCACAGACAGCAACAAGCTAATAAATCAAGAGAGGGTCAAGTCAAAGTCAAGGAAAAGAGTTGGGCAGGACAAATAGCAGATTGAGATATCAACGTGCCCAATAATGGGCATCAAATAATCAACAATCGTAGTAATGCAGTTTAAAAGTAACTTTAGAATGGGCAAAATATAATTAAAATACCAACAATCTCTGAAAAAAGTGATTGAAAGAAAATCAACCTAAAAGACCAGCAAAACATTCTGCATTCTCCTTGTTATTCGGTTCAAGACCATGCATCTAAATTGCCACGTTCAATCTACCTCTCAGAAACCCCACTCAAAGCTATCAAGCAAACCCCAAAAGATCCGAACGAAGAAGCATTAGGCAAGTCAAGCAAATGAAGCAGCACACCTCTATACGGAGAAAGACCAGCAAATGAACACAGACGAGAATTTAACATTCTGGTATTGCACGCGGAAATAATAAAAGTAGCACGAAACAGAGCAATTTACAAAGAACGGGTAAGTGCACTATCAATGCCAAAAGTTGTGTATGGCACTCACTTTGGTACCAAAAGGTTTATTTTGGATCACTTAAGTGCCAAAAAGTTTGAAAATCGATCATTTTAGTACCAACTCCAATCTGGTTGGCCGGAAATCCGATGTGGCATTTTTTTTATTAATTTTTGAAGCTAATGTGGCTCGCCGGAGAGTACGGTCAGCATTTAAACAACAAAACGACGCCGTTTGGTGTCTCTCCCCCAATTCAAAACCCTAAATCCCTAAATTCATAGAGAGAGAGAGAAGATAAGTTGCCCGAATCTTCCCTCCACCGACGATGGGCCAATCGTTGTCCTTGACGGCCCCCGCACTCAACGGCCGCAGCTCCAACCCCAACCCCGACCCCGACGATGGCCACTCGGCGGCCAAGTCGAAGGCCGTGATCTAACCGATGCTCGGGGAGGCCGCCGACAAGTGCACCGCCCCCGATCTTTCCCTCTCCATCTCCGATCTCCCCGACGAGTGCCTGGCTTGCGTCTTCCAGTACCTAGGCTCCGGCAACTAGGGCCGGTGCTCCCTCGTGTGTTGCCATTGGCTCACGATCGAAGGCTAGAGCTACCAAAGGCTCGCCTTCCACGCCCACTCGGAGCTGCTGGATGCGATCCCGATGCTGTTCACGCGGTTCAACTCAATCACGAAGCTCGCACTCAAGTGTGACCGCAAGTCGTTGAGCATTGGCAACGACGTGCTCGTGCTAATCTCGCTCAAGTGTAGGAACCTCATGCGCCGAGCAATGGTGGCTGAGCGACGGCAACCAAGCAATGGTGGCCGAGCGACGGCAGCTGAGCGAGCTAGGTTAGCGTTGGGCGAGGATTGGACAAAAAACCCTAATTTCAATCTCCAAAAAAAAAAAAATCTTCAAATGAGTTGTGCGACGTCGTTTTTGTAAGGCCATCTAACTTAGGACGGCAAAACGACGTCGTTTTCTTAAGGAAGATGGAAAACGACGACGATTAAAAGCTATTTTGATTTTTTTTTAAATTATAAAAGCCACGTAATCATTTTGGCCGGAATCTCTCGGCGGTGGCACCAAAGTGATCGTTTTTTCTCCGATTTGGCACCTAAGTGATCCGACGGAAACTTTTAGCACCAAAGTGAGTGCCGTATACAACTTTTGGTACTGATAGTGTACTTACCCCTATAGGGAACCCATCAACGGCTAAAACCTCTTCTAAGCACAATTGCCCGCTTCATGCAGATGAAACAGAGAGATTCCAAAGTCTAAAGAACTTCCGCAGAAACAGAGACGAAATCCCAACAAGGCAGGGCTTCATTTCCGGCCTTTCCTTCCATGCCGGGGTAAACTCAGCTGAACCTAACAACATGCCATGACAATCACTTCAAGGCAGTGAGGATTCAAGTCCAAAAGCTAAGGCAAGCAAACTTGGCAACACGATAACCGAATAGACAACTCGAAGAACATAATTCAATGGCCCGATATGAACGGCCATGATAATTGTTCGGAAATGGAGGGAATCGAATACATGCCCATGTATTTAGACCCTTACCCGAAAAATTCTAAGGCCTAACCCCAAAATGCCCTTAATTTTCAAATCAAGTTTGGCCGGACTTTTTTGACATTCCTAGTTGTAGGTGGGTAAAAATACCAAAAAAATCATAAACATATTGCATTTATGTCAATTCAATTCTAAACATTCTCATATTTGTACCAATTTAGTCAATTCGATCAATTTTGGCTAGTCACTGACATGAACGCTGGTCATTTGGCCAACGCTGACTTGGCAAATTTTTAAATAATTTTTTTTCGAATTTTTTATTAATTTTTTCTTTTTCTTTTTCTTTTTCCTTTTTCTTTTATTTTTTTTATTCTTTTTTTTCTTTCTTTCTTTCTTCCTCCTTGTACTTTCCCTGCAATGGTTGGTGAGGCTTCGCAAGGCTCGCCGGCCATTGGGCGAGGGCCACAAAAACCTTGCCGACCACAGGTGACGGTCACGAACCTCGCCTAAAGCTACAGCAACCTCGCCTAAGGCTGCAGCAAAGGCTGGCATTGCCTAGCTACTACCTTGCCAGTAGCTAGCGAGGGCTTCAAGGCCCTCGCCCAGCCTCGCCAGCCACAGCGGGGAAAGTCCAAGGAGGAAGAAGAGAAAAAAGAAAAGGAAAAAGAAAAAGAAAAAGAATTAATAAAAAATTAGAATTTTTTTAAATTGCCATGTTAACGTTGGACAACCGGCACCAGCCGGTATCCACGTCAGTGCCAGCCAGCCAAAATTGATTGGATAAACTAAATTAGTACCGATGTGAAAAGGTTTATGACTAAATTAGTTCAATTGAAAGGTTTATGACTAAATTTGTACCAATGCAATAAATTTAGAGCTTTTTTGGTGCTTTTCCCATCGTAAGTGACACCTTGTATGAAATTACATATTAACTTATCCAATTTTGAAGACGTCAATGCAACTGTCTCTTTTTCATTGAGGAAGATTGCTATTGAAGCTTTAAGAAGTAATAAAGAAGTTTATGCTCTTCGTTCTCCAACATTTCTCTCTTTCTTTCTAATTGGTTAAAAAAAAATTATCTTGCTTTTGTTCTATAAATAAGTACATGTTTTAGTGTAAAATGACATAATTATATGCCGAAATTGGACAAGTCTCCAATTCCGGAGAGGTAAGATCGGAACAATGTTTCATGCTAGTAACATGTGAAAAGCATCGATAACTATTGAAACACATTAGCAACAAAATTTTAACTAACAACTTATTTAGCGATAACACATAGATAAGTTACTGACACATTTGCGAAAATACCAACTGTTAGCATATTGTCATAAATGGAAAATTACCGACTTTTATTTCGAGTCCACTTTTCAACATTTATTACAATAAAACAATTGCTTTAATAATTTACTAAGATTAATTCGTAATGAATAGTGAATAACGAACAAAATAACAAATTAGCAAAAAATGATAAAGGAAAGGGGCCTTTGGTCCAGATGCACACGAGATTTTCATATTCAAGTAGTTCGTACGGCCCACTCTCGATACGCCCATTCTAATAAGATTTTTGAACATGGACTCATGGGAATCGATTCATTCGGCCTTATAACCTCAGACCGTGCGGTGGGAAGGATAATCGAAACGTTGTCTATATCAAGGATGATTAAGATGCTTTGTTGTGAGAGAGCTTTTCAATCTTAGCTACACAAATAAGAGGTTATTTAGTAAGTAAAATCTCTCTCATATGATTCATATCTTCTTTTTCTCATACTCACTTATTTTGTTGATAGATTTTGCTAATCGTTTCTAGCATTTGTCTTTGCATTTATGAGTCGCAGGTGACACCCTACATAAAAGTACAAATTGATTATCCAATAACGAACGTGCACCGCTACAACTGCTATGGAGCTAATAGCTCCTTTCTTCATGATGGAAGATTGCTATTGAAGTTTCAAGTAATCAAGATGTGCTCATTATTCTCCAACGTTTCTCTCTCTCTCTCTGATTATAAAAAAGATAAAAAAAATTCTCTTGCTTTTTTCCAAGAAAATGTATATGTCATATGTGAAATGAGCCTGACTATGTGAGCCAAAATCGGATGAGTCTCATTCTAGTAAGGTAAAAATTGGAACTATGTTTCATGCTGGTAACATGTGAAAAGCATGGCAACTACCAAACACATTAGCAATTAAATTTTGATCGGCAACTTATTCAGTTGATAACACATTAGTAAATTACCAACACTTTTACGAAAGTACCAACAGTTACTAGATTGTCTTAGATTACTTATTTTAATAATTTACTAACATCATTTACATCATTTACCAATGTGTTAATGTTACCAATTTTTTATTAAAAAATTACCGATTCTTATTTGAGTCCACTTATCAACATTTATTAAATTGTATCAAAATTAGTGACTTGCTTCAATATTTTATTGTTAAGATTTGTTGTAAAAGTCGTTGGCGCTTCAAAATTACTAAATCTTATCCAAAACTACCAGTCTTGATTTGATTTGGGTGAAATATCAAGTTTTGCGGGTTAAGTTACCAACTAATTTTAACTTTACTAATTATTGTTTAAGTTAATTACCAACATTTGTTTGATTGTAACTAAAAACGATATTAGCAAGAGCATACGAACTAGTAAATATATTAACTCTTCTAGGAAATTACCAACTCTTGTTTAAATCATATTACAAATGTCATCTGATTGTTTGCAATTACCAACCTTCCAATACTTTACAAAGTTATTTCTTAAAGTTAGCAAGATGTTAAATTTACTAGTTCTTATAGGAAATACCCAACTTTTGCCTGAGCCATAATTAACCATGGTTTAATTATTTTCAAATTCCAATCGTTCAAATAATTTACCATCATTTATTTGCACAGCTTACCAACTATATACATGCACTTGCTCTTTTACTAGTATTAAATTCTATCAGTGTAATTTGAGGACAAGGTTAGAAACTATTCTTATACTCTTATCTAATGCTCAATTTGGCTTTTGCATTTTGATTGTGGCCAAATTTGTCCTGGTGCTCTTTCAGTGAAATCAATTTAATCCTTGAAATCAAGTTGGTCCGATTGGCATTTTGACATGACAACCCTAATCAGCCATGCATGTGACTCACATTTGCTGCTGTGGCTTTACGCGCCATTACCCAAATCATTAAAACCTGAAAAAGAAAAAAAGCAAAAACAGGGGAAAAAAGAGGACAGAACGAGCGTGAAACCGACAAAAAAAGAGGGATCATATAGCACAATTTTCAGAGAAAGGCGGCAAGGCCGTCCCACCTTTGGCGTTGAGCGCCCTTGCCTTGAGCCGGCGATGGCATGCAGCCGGGTGGTGTGTCTATCGGCCCTTGCGGGGGTCAACCAGCTCCTGTCGCTGGGTCTTGTACACATGCGTGCGTGCTCTCTTATTAAGTTATTAGTACTAATTCCATAGAAGGAAGTTGTGGCCGGTCTAGCAGTGGGGTGAGAATCTTTTTCAAGGCCTCACCCAGCCTTTACGGAAGACAGCACGCAGGGACTCCCACCCCAGGGCGGGTCCCTCCGCCTGTTTCTTTCCTTGAGCAGTTTTAGGACCTGCTCAAGTCCTTCTTATTAAGTTATTAGTACTAATTCCATACACGTAAAAATTATGTTTCGTTCTCAAGTACACCACCGATATATGCACAACATAGAATCTTTTCTTTAAAATCCTTAAAATTTGCCACGCACAAAATTGGAAATGTTTATTGAGAGTTAGGAAATCTTATGTTTAGGTAGCTAATTAGTGCTCCTTTTATTTCGTGAAAAGTGAATGATTTAGAAAATATTTTCCTAAAAAAAAATCGTCTGTATCAATTGAAATAATTAATTAATGAAAATTATTTCATTATCGAGAATAGTTTATATCTATATATTTTTGTGGATGATTAAAATTTTATAAGAAATACAAGTGATTATTTTGAAAAAAATATTTTTCAAATCATCATTTTTTCGTGAGACAAGACTAGGTGAGTAGATAGGGAGTTACATGCATGTTGGCTTTTCACTATAAGTGGATGAAAACTAAAATGAAGAAATCCTTCGCCAAAAAAAGGAGAGAACAAATTTGCTATGGAGGGGGAACCGAGCAACGCAATTATCATGGGAAACTATTTTTATTAAGGGCTGATAAAATGAGAAAACTGCTCCAGTGGTGCAGCTCTACCAAAATACATAATTAATTAATGGGCCTGGGCCAATTAAGCAGAGAATGACCCTTTTACGTTAGCAAAGTATCTTTGGCAAAATCCCTAGCTTTCCCAAGCCATTGCTTCAATTAGCATCCTCCTATCTTAGGCCGGGCTCAGCATTTGCTTCTCACGTGGGCCTGTTTCTAACGTTGCACCTGTTTAGGATCGAGATAGCCGTGGCCTGCATGGTCCTGGCCTGCTTCCCTAGAGGAGAGAGCAGGACGGCCAGTGGGGAGCGATGTGGATGAGCACATTGACTTTGGCGCAGCACGCAGGCGGCGGGACCTTAGCCCGGACGCCTCTAGCTAAGCCCGGGCAAGTGCTCAGGCTGGTGGCGGCTGACCGGATGGGGGTCTACCCGCACTCTCCAGGTGCGCTTGCTTCCCAAACGAACCCATTTGAGAAATCACCAATACCATCAAGATGGACAAGGGCACGGACATGTCGACATGTGAATTGTGAGCCTTTTCTTCCATTTGGAGATTGCAGGTAACAATTACTCTATTCTAGGACTTTGCTCTTGGAAGTTGGGCGTGTGGAGAGAAATCAGGAACGTGACTCAATAAATATACACAACACGAGCCATGAAGAAGGAAGGGAACTAAAACAGGTGATGCGTTTGGGAAAAAAAGAAATAAAACCAAAGATAGGGCAGAAAATGGCAAAACGAGAAACAAAAAAGGATGTGCACAGCACAGGTTCCAAAGAAAGGCAGCAGGAGCCGCCCTAGCTTCACTAGTTAAAAAAAATAATAATATTAAAAGTATCATATTATTTGTACGATGCTACTTTAGTACTAAAACTTTTCATCGAATTATTTCAGTACTACTTTGTTAAAAATATAATCACTTAAGTGTCATTACTGATTTGAGATACCAGAAATTTGATATGGCAATATTTTATCATTTTTTTCTAATCAACATTCTCACAAGTGCTTTGAGTCAACATAAATAGCCTTATACAACATTATTCAACAAATCTGCCCCAAATTTGAAGCCTCATTAGACAAATCAAGCCATTTCTCTCTTCTTCAAACCCTAATTCGACCGGAGGTAATTTGGGACAAAACAAACCGCAATTCGCAACAAAGAACAATGCCATGAACGAAGCAGACAATGATGAGCAAGAAAGCCTCGGTCTCGTAGCGAACGCTTGCGAGGTGGTGGGAGTATCTAGAGCCAATGATGTTAGGAAACCTCCACCACAAGTTCCTGGATAACTCGTTCTTCGCCTTCAACTAATGGCAAAGATCGATCTAGTCTCCACTCCTCCCTCATTCCCATTTTCCGATCAATTCTAACTGCCTCACCACTACGAAGAAGCTCTTCTTTGGCCGCTTCATAGAAAATGATGAAGAAGAGGAAGAAAGAAGAAGATCAATCTCTCGATGAGTAATATGAAGAAGGTGATTATGGATTTCAAAGTTCGGATTATCGAATTTTTATGAAAATTTTCCAACGGGCTCCTCCTATTCGGGTTGTCCCAGGATATGATTATAGGAGCAAATCTCTTGTTGAAAATATTGCCATTCAGTTGTCAGTATTTTTTTCTATCGAGGAGTGGGAGGGAGATGACAATGGCGGGAGTTCGGAAATGTAATGGTTTAATAGTTAGTTAAGTGATTAGATAGGCAGTTAGAATCATGTTAATTTCTTGCCAACGGGACTATATTAGGATGAAAATTAAAAATGAGCAAATTCCTGGCCAAAAAGGAAAGAATAAATTTGCTATTAATTAAGAACCAATATATGAAATATCATGGGAAACGATTTTTATTAAGGGATAGGAAAAATACATAATTATTAATTACAATAGATAATTCCATAATGGGCCTGGGCCAATCAAACAAAGAATGGCCCTTTTACATTAGCAAAGCTTATTTAGTAAATCCCCAGCTTTCTCAAGCTAGTACTTCGATCAACATCCTCCCCCTAGATTGGGCCGGGCTCAGCATTTGTCACTCAGGGGACAGTATATCCTGCAGTTGATAAATGAAGGAAAAGAAGGACAAAAAAATAATTAATTTTGGATGATATTTAATAATTATAAGTAGCTACTTAGTGGATTGTTAGGCATAGGATAGTTATACTCACTCCCGCATTTCTTTCCAGCGGGCCTGTTCCTGATGTTGCACCTCTTCGGGATCGAGATAGCCGTGGCCGGCATGATCCCCGCCTGCTTCGCTAGAGGAGAGAGCAGGACAGCGCAGAGGCATCGAGGAGAGGTGCGGATGAGCGCGTTGACTTTGGCACAGCAGGCAGGCGGGACCTTAGCTCGAGCATTTTTAGCTGCCCCTAGGCAAGGACTCAGGCTGGCGGCAGCCGACCTGATTGGGGTCCTCCTGCACTCTCCAGCCGCGCTCACTTCCCAGCTAAGCCATTCAAAATCACCAATACCATAAAGACTGACCAGGGCACAACCATGGCAACACGAGAGTTGTGAGCCATTCTTGTGTGTGAGGATTGCCGGTGACAATTTTTCTCTATTCTAGGACTTTGCTCTAGTAAGTTGGTGCGTGGAGAGAAGTCAGGAGTATGACTCGATATAAATACACAACACAGGCCACGAAGAAGGAAGAGGAACTGAAAAAAGGTGATGGGTTTTGGAATAGTGGGGTGGTTGAGTAAACCAACGTGGAAGAAATTTGGAGGGTTCGTGACCTTGGCTTGCACCTTCAAGAGGGTAATCATGATTTGACAAGTTCGAATCAAATGTTTCCCACTCATGGTGGTGCAAAAAACCAGTGAGTCTCCCTCTCATCGGACGACACATCGGTTCCTCCTTTTGTTCAGTTGAAGGGATTTTAGATCGTGGGGTGGGTGAGATTGGGAAGATCAAGGTGTGAACATGCAGGGCTTTGGTCTCGGGAAGTTTCTGTGTCTATTCTTGCTAAGCATGCCGACATGAAGTCCCATGATTGGGTCCTCCCACTGAGGGCTCCGTTAGATCACAAGTCCGCATGCCCTACGTATAATAGATAACAAACTATTTACAACAGTAGACTAACGGTTTCAATGCCGTAAATAGAAGGTAAAGTTTAATATCGAGTGGAAAGCTTAGAAGGCGTGAAAGAATGGCCTGGAAAAAAAGGTGTAGGCAAGAAAAAAGATTGATAGAATATTCGTAGAAAAGTTGGTGAAGCAGCTGTGGGTATATATGATATAAGTGTAGCCCGTCATCTTCAGTTTCTCAAAGACAAAACTTTGGGTAAATTCTTGTGATAAAGTGCCTGCTAACCTCACAGCTTAGGTAATGCACAAGTCAAATTTCGAGTAATAAGTGGCTTCGACATAGGTTCTGTGCACTTCATGGTGCGAGAAATCCAACTCAAACTGTATCTTTTAAGCACATTTGTCCATTATTTAGTCCTCTCTAATAAGGACCTGAGTCTTCAATGGTTGAACATATTTAATAGAATTGCACTTGATTAGTATTTGATCTTAATATTAACGCTATTAGGTGATCTTCAAAAGTGCACAACGGCATCCAACGTGCTCCAACGTGCTCTCTCTCTCTCTCTCTCAATCTAAATCTCTTATTTTGTTAAAATTTTGTTAGAAAATGCCTTTGGTAAGCAGCTCATTAAGCAAAGCTTGTAGTTTGTGTACTTGTTATTTTGGGGAAAATTGTCCAAAAAGTCCTAAATCTATTGCAGTTTTGCTAATTGAGTCCTAAACCTTTTCATTTTTTGCCGATTCAGTCCATCCGGCCAATTTTGGCCGGAAAATGCTGACGTGGACGTCGGCGGTGCTACGTAAAATTGCCGGCGCTAACGTGAAAATTTTTAATAATATTTTAATATTTTTAAATATATTTAAATATTTCTAAAAAATTTTATTTTCTGTTTTTTTCCTTTTTTTTTTTTTTTATTTTTGGCTTTTTCCCACCACGGGCGGGGGCAGCCATCGGCGAGGGTCGACCTCACCAAATCGCCCGCCACGCCCAGGTGCGGCCCGGCCAACCGACGCCCAATCGGCCGGGGCGACCCCGGCGAGGGTCGACCTCACCGGATCCGGCGAGGGGAGCCCTCGTCGCCCTCGCCCAGCCCGTCGCCCGGACCGTGACCTAGGGGTCGGTCCTCGCGTCGGCCTCGCGGTGGCCGACGACGCCCCGATCGCCCGGCCAGGCGACGCTCGCCTAGGCAAGGCGACCCCCAACGAGGGCTCCCCACGGCGAGGCTGGCCCTCATGGCCAATGGCCGACCGTCGGCCTTGCTGTGGCGGCGAGGCGGCCGCGTGGCCCGCTCGTCACACCGTGGCCGCTGCCGCCGCTCGCCCGTTGGCCGGAAAAAAAAAAAATAAAAAAAAAAAAAAAAAAAAGGAAAAAAAGGAAAAAAACATAATATAAAAAAATTCAGAATATAAAAAAACTCAAAAATATTAAAAATATTTAAAAAATATTAAAAAATTGTTAAAAATTGTCAATGTTAGTGTCGGCAGTCCTATGTGGCACCGCCGGTGTCCACGTCAGCATTTTCCGGCCAAAATTGGCTAGATGGACTTAATTGGCAAGAAGTAAAAGGGTTTAGGACTCAATTGGCAAAATTAAAAGGTTTAGGACTGAATTGTTAAAACTGCAATAGATTTAAGACTTTTTGGATAATTTTTCCTGTTATTTTATGTCTCGCATAAATGATGTTTCCAAAAACAAAACATTTCATATTAAGTATCATTAGCAAGTGCCCTAAGGGAACTAATTAACAAGATAGTTTTTCTGCTGAAAACTCACCCAGCCACCCCTACCCCCATCTCCAGCAGCGGCCACTACTGCTCTCGAACACTTTGCTACCATTACGGACCCAGAAACCACCAACGCCAGTAGTCGCCATTACCTAAGTCGATGTTACCACTGTTAGTAGTACTTAGTCCTGCCGATGTGAACAAATCGAGCCTTACCACCACCAACCAAACTGCCTCACCATCATAAGAAGAAGAAACGAAGGAACGAAAACAAAATGCGAAAGAAATTTCTATTTCTATGTGTTGAGTTGGAAAAATTGAATGACATGACCGTCCCACATCATCAGCTTGACCTAATTAGTCAGTCCATCTCAGTAAAAATCAAGTAACATGCGCTTCAATTTACCAGAAGCCTA
Source organism: Eucalyptus microcorys (assembly GCA_014182515.1). Lineage (NCBI taxonomy): Eukaryota > Viridiplantae > Streptophyta > Magnoliopsida > Myrtales > Myrtaceae > Eucalyptus > Eucalyptus microcorys. Next base: position 27,654,821 of record CM024568.1, on the reverse strand, counting down.
ACATTAGCCTAATTTTGAAAGTTGAGGTACTTAGTTGAATGAAGTTAAAACTTAAGTTCTTGATTATACAAAGATGAAAAGTTTAGGCCCTTATAGGATCATACACCTACAAAATATAATTATATTCCACTTTCCAAACACTGATCACATATCATAGAAATTTAAGCCTTGCAATTCATTCGTGTAATAAGTACCTTGGAGCACTTTTTAACAAAACCTACATCTTTTCCCAGGGGGTATTTGAAAATTTCGGCTCAACTAAACTCAAGGTTATACATAAATCACCTTATTCATGTGTATCAAATATGGGTTATCGTGATGGAAAGGCTTTTAAGTTATTCTGGATGAAAACCATATACTTTAAATATAAAATCTATCGTGTCTAAATCATGCACTTAACACTTAACCACATATAGTAACCGGATCCACAATCATAAGAAAATGCCAAGAAAAAGTGTCAGAAATTCTAAACCCATGGTATTGGCAGGGACCCCAAATGTACGCTTGGGTTATATGAATTCCTTCTATAAATAAAAGTTCCCACATAAATTTAGGACTTCGATTTTACACCCAGCAATGGACTAGAGCCCGTTTGTGTTTGTTTAAGTAATTTGCTTTCCCTATTAAATACACATATGAATTCCTTCTATAAATAAAAAAAATTAGATAACTAATTTCTTTTTTCTTTCATGTATGCGTATAAAAACTATTGTGCATGCTGTTATTGGGCTCTCATATCAGAATGAATTTAAGGAAAAACAGCTCTTGTCGTCTTGGTGGCATTGGCCGCAATATGCGACCTGATTTCCTTGAATTTTCAGAAGGTAAGATCGGTTTCATGGGGATCAAATATGACACTCAAATTCAAGATTTTCCCCTCGAGTCTCCTTTCCCAATGCCTTCTTGAAGATTGTTGCGACATCCCCAAGCCCTACACGTGGGCGCAAAAGCTAATGACTTGCTAAGATCACAAATGATAATCATTCTAGCTAAAAATAAATATTTATATTTGATGGAATTTAGGTCGGTGGAAGACGACTTACCTGATTCCGATGCGCAAACAGAAAATAGCCCCGAAACGAATGTTGAATTACGAATGAATCACGAACAATATTACCTCACGTTGGTTTGGATGCAATCACAAGGAAAATACCCGATTTCCATGGCGTAAATGCCGATTGTTCTTGCAAAAGTGAAATGGAATGCCTTCAATAGAAAGGGGAGAGAAAGAAGCGTACGTTCTCTCTAAACGTACTTTCTGCCAACAACAACCACCAACAGTTGTCTTCTAAGAGGTTTTTATACCTCTCACTTCATACCCTTTCAATAATGTCTTGCACCCCATCATGGACGTACCTTTTTAATTACAACATCTCTCACTCGGACATGATGGGCTTGATAGCTCTCTATCAAGAATATAAGGCATTCAACATTTATCAACTTTACAAAACAACTCATACTAGCAAATAAGCCGTGCGACCAGTGAGTACACCTGCACTTGGGAGCTCAAATTATGCACCTGTTAGGGATGACATAATGGCTACAACCTCGAAAAGAAATAAACAATCGATGTCTCACAGTGTCCCAGACATATTTTGTTACATCAATCCAAGTATACCTATCCCTTAAAGGCTATACTTGACTATCCTAAAAAACACCATGTATTTACAATTACATCCACAACCACATATGGCGATATAATTGGTCGACCAGTAAATACATGTGGTAGATATAAAACAAAAATAATCTTCCTTCGCACTCATGTCTCTCTCAATTTCAGAACAACTGCTTTCCTAGACATGTCCCATAGGCCATATCTATTCATGACCGCCCGTAACATGCTAAAGTAGCAACATTGATCTTTCACTTCGAGAACATAGTCAGAAGTAATATATGACACAACATTGAGGTAAATTATAAATTACCTCAAGGGCTCACACGATGAGTAAATAGGGATAATTTTACTTATCTTCCCTTATTGGTCGTACAATACACATGTAGTATGAATTACATGCTATAGTGGATTACTCTTTCTATAAGAGCGTATGTCATTTATCAAATATATCCACCATACAGATCTTAGCCTAAACATAGTCACGTGCTTCTTACGTACTCATGTTTAGCCCGAGTGCTATATCAGCTCGTTTTCTATTGCGCCCAATTAAGTACTCGCATCTAGCATCTTTCAGGCATACACGATTGTGGGAATATCATGTTCGGTCTTGTTATAAACAAATCACAGACCTCATCTTGACTCCAATCAAGGCGACATATTTTATGTACCAGCCTTGCTCTTCAGCGTTTATTTGTACATAACCTCTCATCTCAACGTGCTATCTAAAGCACTTGAGGTGATTGCTCGTGTGAGTGAGCCAATGATTGCCTGCTGACATACTTTTCAATAATACATGTGTGTTTGTGCTAGTCTCATAGTAGATTTGTACTTATTGATAAAACATCAAATCACTAATAAATAAACAAGTACAATACATCTGTCCACAAATCCATAAACCAATGATTCTCTACAATAACAGATATCGCATTCTACACAATCCTAGTGACATCCTATGGGTCAAGAATATGTCTTTAGGAATAGCCTTCGTAAATTGATCAGCAACCATTCTATTGGTTGAAATGTATTGCACGATCACTTCATTTTGCGCTATAATATCTCTGATGAAGTTATTCTTTATGTCAATGTGTTTCGTCCTTCCATGATACTTAGGATCCTTCACAAAGGCAATGGCTGCTTGACTATCGTAATAAACTATCACCGGTCTAGGAACCTCAGTGATAGTGGCTAAATTTTCAAAGAAACGTTTTAGCCATACTGCTTCTTGCACTGCAGCAGAACATGTAATAAATTCCGCCTCCATTGTAGACAAGGCCGTGCATGTCTGTTTATTGCTATTCCAAGAAATTGCACCTTCATTGAGCAAGAACGCATATCCAGAAGTCGATTTACGCTCATCCAGGTCTCCACCCCAATTGGCATCTGAGTAGCCCAATAGGCGTAAATCATTTCCTTGGTAACAAAGTTGATAGTCCATAGTACCCTTCAAGTATCTCAGGATCCTCTTTACTGCTTTTCAGTGTACTTGACCGGGATTTGATTGATATCGGCTCATCAATCCTACAGCATAACATATGTCGGGTCGAGTACACATCATAGCATACATCAAGCTTCCGACCGCACTAGAGTAAGGAATAGTTTCCATCATTTTGATTTCTTCTGGAATCTTAGGACATATCTCAGTACTTAGGCTTTCATCTTGCATGACAAAGGTATCAATGGGATTACAATGCTGCATATTGAAACGCTCAAGAATCTTCATTATATAAGACTCTTGTGATAAAGCAAAGAGTTTCATTGATCGATCTCTTTCGATCTTAACTCCTAATATATAAGCAGCTTCTCCCATGTCCTTCATTTCAAAATTGGAGGACAACTATTCTTTTATAGTGATAACCAAAATCTTGTCATTTCGAGTCAACAGAATATCGTCCACATAAAGTGATAAAATCACAAATTTATCTTTGGACCGCTTGACATATACACAGTGATCTTCTTCGATCATCATGAAACCAAAAGTTGTTATGGCTCGATGAAAACGAAGATACCACTATTTAGATGATTGCTTAAGGCCATATATGGAGCGACGAAGTTTGCAAACTTTATGCTCTTGACCTTTAGCTACGAAACATATTGGTTGCTTCATATAGATTTCCTCATCTAGTTCTCCATTGAGAAATGCGTCTTTACATCCATCTGATATAATTTAAGGTCCAAATGTGCAACAATGGCTAGAATAAGGCGTATTGAGGCAAACCTTACAACTGGTGAAAATGTTTCCTCATAGTCTATACCCTCTTATTGAGTATAATCTTTTGCCACAAGGCGAGCCTTATACTTTTCAATGGATTCATCCGCCCTTCGCTTAATCTTAAAGATCCATTTGTTTCCAATGGCCTTATGATTGGGTGGTAGACCAACTAAGTCCCACACATGATTTGCCCTCATTGACCCCATTTCTTCTTCCAAAGCTTTTCTCCATTCTTCCTTATCAAAAGATGAGAGAGCCTCTTGAACAGTATTAGGCTCGGCATCGTCTTTTTGAGTGATCATAACCCTTCAATCTCAAAACAACGACGGGGAATACTTTTACGATTACTTTTATGCAATTGAATTTCTCTTGAATTCGATTCGTCAAGCGATGTAACACTCCCACTAGGTCTTGTGTGTTGAGATAAATCTTCATTTCCCTCTACAACATTAGTGGGTGTGTTATTAGGATCTTCCATCTCATATAATTGGAAATCCTTATCAATCTTACCTCTATTAGGAAAATCGTTTTCAAGAACGTGATATCTCGTGACTTCATTTCGGTCACACTTCCATCAGCTTGTTCACCTATGAACACGTACCCTTTGGAGTGTTCAGAATATCTAATAAAGATACATTTCTTCCCTCTAGGACCTAATTTGCCATATTTATGAGAAGAATCATGAACATAAACTGTACATCCCCATGGACGTAGACTACTTAAGTTTGGTTTTCTACTAGTCCATAATTCATAAGGGGTAGAAGTGACCGATTTTGAGGGCACTCGGTTAAGTACATAGGCAACAGTCAATAACGCATCTCCCCAATAGGAGATAGGTAAATTTGCTTGCGCCATCATAGACCTAACCATTTTTATTAAGGTTCTATTTCTTCTCTCAGCTACCCCATTTTGTTGTGGAGTACCAGAAATAGTTAATTATCGTACAATTCCTTTTTCATCACAAAGAGCCTTGAATTGCTCCGATAGATACTCACGTCCGCGATCGGTTCTCAATGCCTTTATTGTTTTATTCAACTGATTCTCTACCATCGCTATATATCATCTAAAGCAGTATAATGCTTCTGACTTATGGGAGATCAGAAAGACATAACTGAAACGTGTGAAGTCATCTATGAAAGTGATGAAATATGAGACTCCATGCCTCGCCTTCACATTCAAAGGACCACAAATGTCATAATGTATGAGATGCAATGGAAATTCAGCTCTAGTCCATTTATCGAATGGTTTTCTAGTTGCTTTTCCCGCTAGACAATGTTCACATACGAATAGACTAACATTAGTGAGTGACCCTAAAAGGCTTTCTCTAGCTAAGCTTTGCATTCTTTGCAATCCAATGTGACCTAATTTAGCATGCCAAATACTTGCATCAATCTCAACATTACTAGAAGATGCAATTAAAGAAAAACAACCATCAACATTAACATTGTACTGATCATAGTCAATGTCTAACACTATAAAACCATTCGATACATGACCTGAACCATAATAAACTGTTCCATACAAAATGTCAACACAATCACCATGGAAATTCAATACATAACCTAAGTTAAGAAGAACAACTACAGAGACTAAGTTTCGTCGAATATCTGGAGCATAAATGACATCATGTAGGAATATGTTTTGACCACCACGTAAGATTAATTTACATGTGCCGATACCCTTCACTTCGACTCTTGAGTTATTCCCAATATATATCCATATTCTTCCAAACCGTATCCAACGATACTCCACAAATGCTTCTCGGTCTCTAGTTACGTGGTCTGTTACTCCTGAGTTTACAGTTCACATTGGATGAGATTCAGCAAGTATTACAGTACTAGAAAAAAAAGCATTACTCAAAGTAATAGAGTAATAGAGTACCTTTTTCCGCTCAGTGCATTCACGAGCAAAGTGACCCATCTTGCCACAATTGTAGCACTCCATCTTGGCATTGTCCTTCTTCCCACCACGCTTCTTGCATTGGAAGGTCTTAGCCCTTTTTGGTGCCTGATCAGTCTTTTTCCCTTTGTTGTTGAACTGAAGGTTCCTTTTGCGCTTGAAGCCCGAAGCCTTGTGCGAACTCGATTCAACAACATAAGCATGGGTAGAGGATTTCGCAGCCTCTAGGCACTCATCCTCTAATTTCAAATGACGCGCAATATCATCAAAAGTGACAATATTCTCTTTATGCATTATATTGATCTTCATATACTCCCAATTGTCAGGAAGAGACCTTATAACAACCTGAATTTGCTGTTCATCAGTAAGGGAGTGACATGCCGACTTCAGCTCACGAATCATGTTTGACATCTCCCGAAGATGCTGCCTCATTGTTACATTTGGGCGCTTTCGGAATGTGTCAAACTTGATAATGAATTTCCTCAGCTTAGTGGCAAATATACCCCCAAACTTATCTTTCAAGGCAACCCACATAACTTGAGCCTTTTCATAACTTTCAAACTCACACATGAGATCATCTTACATACAACTCAGCAACGTGATGCGAGCAATGCTATTTTTTTTCCAAGCTTGATAAGCTTCTAGATCCCTCTTGTGTTGAGCTGAAGTTCCATGCTCAGGTTCATCCATGGTATGGTTGAGGGTTTCCAAAACCTCTTACTCCTCAAGGATGTACTGAACCTTTCGATGCCAAATATCATAATTGTCACCGTTAAGCTTCTCACCCTTATTGAGGTCAGCCACAATGGTCTTGGATGCCGAAGTCATAATCAATTGCTATAACACATTGACATAATAAACGCAGAATCAATATTAGCACACTTTACAAAGTAACACATATATTTTAATTTGCAGCAAAGACAAACTAAATTAATGATAATTCAACAAAAGACACAAAAGCAAAAGTTCACTATGTTCCCAATCAACTTCTATGTACAATTGATCTATAATCATTAATTAGTTTAATTTGCGCAAATTTTAAGTTCTAGGTGAGAACTCTCTCGAATTCTACCAAGTTACGAACTCCCACTAGGAAAAAATAATTACATGACTTTATGTAATTTCTACATTTTTCCATTAACACAACAATATAGCATTATATGAACTAACGTACAAACAGCAATCATGCTTCAACTATTAATCAAAATAAAAATTCAACATGTAATGGATTTCCTACCATTGTTGGAAATTTCTAGCAACTAGAAAATTGCAAGTATATTAAACTATATACATGATATCATCGAACCAAGCTCTAAATATATGCTCATTTGCACATAAGCTAGCTACTGTATTTCCTAAACCACAAGAAAATAGAAGCTACAAATGAATAAACTATGCAATAAACCCCAAAAATGCACGTACATAGGGTTTCCTACGCATTTTTATATATTTATAAAATTTAAAAGTATAAAATAATTATACCACAGTGTAGACGACATCCATATGAACCCAACGCATCCAACCACGCTCCAATCGAAGCCCACACGCGCCCCCACGCGCCGCCTGAGTGTGCGACGCGTGTGGCGCATGCGCCAGCGAGCCAAATGGGTCCTGGCCTGTCCGACCGGTCCAACCGGTGACCGGTCCGACCGTTGATCGGTCAACGGGTTGGTTCATCGAGTCGGGTCGCTGGTCGGGTTGGGTCGGGTCGCCGGCCGGTGACCGGCCGGCCAATTGCCGCCGATGCTGACGTCATCACGCGACGCGCACGCGTCGGTTCGCTGACCGGCGCGTGTTACGCATGTGCTGGCATCCCCAGCGCATTAGGCGTGTGAGGCCCATGCGCAGCGGCTTCAGGCCGGGCGTATAGGCGCGTCCGGCGGCGTTCGACCCACCGACGGATTTGTCTCGACGAGTACTTTCACCCTATATATTTAAAAATTAATTTTGGCTGAAAAAATATTTCGAAAAATGGCCAAAACCATACGGGTGTACGCGACCCCAAACCCGTTCTTCATTTTGGTTCAATTTCGAGTTTTTTAGATGGCAATTCCGACCATTAGACATCCAAACAGTGTAGATTTCATACTCTTAATCTCGATATCAAATGGTAAACGAGAAAGTTCAATGAAAAACAAAGCAGAAATCACGATCGGGCTCTGATACCAATGATGGAATTCAGGTCGGCGGAAGACGATTTACCTGATTCCGATGTGCAAACAGAAAATAGCCTCGGAACGAACGTTGAATTGCGAATGAATCACGAACAATATTACCTCACGTTGGTCTGGATGCAATTACAAGGAAAACACCCGATTTCCACGGCGTAAATGCCGGTTGTTCTTGCAAAGGTGAAATGGAATGCCTTCGATGGAAAGGGGAGAGAAAGAAGCGTATGTTCTCTCTAAACGTACTTTCTGCCAACAAAAACCACCAACGATTGTCTTCTAAGAGGTTTTTATACCTCTCACTTCATACCCTTTCAATAATGTCTTGCACCCCATCATGGACGTACCTTTTTAATTACAAGAATATTTCTATTCATGGATGAGTTTATGAGCAAAAATACACATTTGATTACGATACAAAATTTTCGTACCTTGAGTAAAAATTCGTTTTTTAGTGACATAAAATTCCTTCATTCTGATGGCAGTGAACGGCAACGAACGATGACCGGTCGCAAACGGCAACAAATGGTGACCGATGGCAAACAACGATTGACGACAACAAATAGCTACAGCGGTGGTCCATGATCAACGGTGGCAAACAGCGATTAGTGGTGGTTGGCGGTCGGCTAATAGTAATGATGAGCAATGATAAGAGTTTTTATTTCTCATTTATGTTCTAGAAATAGAAAAGTATAAAATTTTTACTTATTATTTATGTTTCAAATATATTTTTGGACTACAAATTTGTTCAAGAAATAAACAAATAAAATTATATTGTCAAACGGATTTTTGTTCCAGAAATAATTTTGAAACAGAAAAATAATTATGGATTAGAAAAAGAATGGTTATCATGCGTAGCCTAAGTCTAAACTTAGTTCGGACTTTCCCAAACCCATCAATTCATAACTTAATATATGAGTTTTTAACTTGTGAGTCATTTTCATTTAAAAATCGCCACTAATTGCTTTGTGGTGAGTTCATTAGGTACCTAAGTAAAAAATTTGAAGAAAAATTTACTTCTACGGATCAAGCACATCGAAAACTTGATTACACTAGTTAATTGACTAATGCCATTTTGGTACTTAATCTTTTAAACATCAAATAAAGAATTTATGCAACATTTTTGTACCAATCATGAGTCATAAGCACGTAACTGAAATAAAGGAAATATGCAGATATCAATTCGATAGTTGCTTTCTAAACACTTTTTTTTTTTTTTTTTTTGGGGGGTTTCTTCTAAAGATTTTCTCATATTTTAAGTAAAAAAATCCAAAGACTATTTTAAAGCTTTTTTTCTCATTTTTGGAAAATATAAAGTATTTTCGGATTTTTTATTATTATATAAAATTTTAAATAATTTTTATTCCAAAATTAGGACTCGGGCTGGGCCTTTTAGCCCAGTCCAAATGTGGGTTGTATCCGCCCTTAGGGTTGGACCCAGGATACAAAGAGATGGGCTCCACAGTAGGGAAGCTTTAACTAAAACAAATTAAGCTCAACCATATAATTTTGCCCAATCCCTTCTAGGATTTGATCAAAGCCCACCTTAATGGACCAGATTCAGCCTAATTCTGATCTAATAGCCAGAGCAAGCCTAAGCCCACGTCCCAAATATTGAACCAAAAAGCACGCGAGTTCGGTGCAACTCCGGCCACCGAACGCCCGAACACCAAAATGCGGCCCCCGCGGACGGCCAGGACGGGCGGTCGTTGACCGCGCCTCTAACCACCCCCTCGACCCTCTCGCCCACATCGTCGCCCCTCGGGCGACTTGATCAACACCGGCCGTGAGTCACCCTCCTCCGGCCACCAACAAACGCGGCCCAGGCTAAACGAAGGTGAAGCAAAGATGCAAAGCTCGAGCGGTACCTAGAACAACGACGGCCATGAAACCCCATAAAGAAATAACTTTTGAATCCAAATCAAACCAAAAACCAAGAAAACCAATGCAAATCTAGTTTGGGCATTCCATCGAACATATAGGGTGCATCGGTAGTGGGGGAAACATCAGCTTATTTGGGACCAGATTAGCACTTGGGTTTGCAACAATTAACTAGCCAAGACCATGAAGAACCGACCACAGATCATGTGTGGTGAAATCATGTGAGTTGAATCAAGACGAATCTCGGTTCGGCGAGCCCAAGACGGATAAACAGAGCAAGGAAAGGGGGAGGTGGTCCGAAACAGGTTTGTTCGGTCTTGGTCCCTACCAGGCTCGGCGGCATTGGACGGCAAACGAACCCGATAGATCGGGCTACGTCCGTCCGCCTCGCGCATCTGCGAGCTCAAATCCTCAGGAAATCGACCCAAACCGACGCCAAATCGGGATGACCCCGAACGGAGGACGATGGGGTCTTACCGTGTACTAGTCGAGGGGAGAGGAGAAATGCCGACCACCTTCTCACCCTCGGATCTATCACCCGAACCTTTCTCTCGCACCGGGTCTCTCTCTCGCTCTCCGATTTCCCTCTTCTCTCGGATCTCCCTTCTCTCCCCTTTTTTCTCCTTTTTTGTGAATCCCGAAACGTTCTCACGGCCCTAGTATCCAATCGAGGAGGCTGGTCGACGAAGGAGCTTCGGCCGTCGGTTCTTGGCGCATCGACCGGCCTCCCCCTTGGCCAAACCGGCATCTAATCAGCCACCCCATCCGCGGTAGGTCATGCCTTACCGTGGCCAAGCCTGTTCTGCGCTGTTCGGGGACATTGATGGTGCCTGCGAGACGTCCCATCCGTCGCTGGCTACCTAGGCTGCGTTTGGTAATGTTTCTGTTTAAAAATTATTTCAAGAAATAGAAATAGAAAAAAGTGTTTTTGTTCCGGGGAACAATTTTTGAACAAAAACGCGTTTGGTAACTGTATAAAATTTCTGTTTCTGGAATAGAAAAGGAACAGAAAACACGTTTGGTAAATCGCACAAAATTTCTGTTCCAATTTTTTTGAAAGTGTTTTTTTTTTAATAAAGTGTGAACTTGGTATTGAATTATCATTCTTATGAAATGCTCATCAATTTAATTTTGTTTATAGTAAGTGAAAACAAACATTCTAAACATGATAATATTTGCTTACTTGGAAGAAAATTTTTTAAGTTTGTACCAAAATTTTCCCAATTGCTTTTTTTTTTTTTAATAAAGTGTAAACTTGGTTTTGAATTCTCATTATCATAAAATGCTCATCAATTTAATTTTGTTTATAATAAGTGAAAAAAAACATTCTAAACATGATCATATTTGCTTACTTGGAAGAAAATTTTTTAAGTTTGTACCAAAATTTTCCCAATTGCTTTTTTTTTTTTTTTTTTTAAATAAAATGTAAACTTGGTTTTGAATTCTCATTATCATAAAATGCTCATCAATTTAATTTTGTTTATAATAAGTGAAAACAAACATTCTAAACATGATCATATTTGCTTACTTGGAAGAAAATTTCGTAAGTAAAATTTGTACAATAAGAACTAGCTAAAATAAGAATATCTTATAAATCTCTATATAGACCATTTCATACATAACATCACAATAATGAAGTAATATAGTTCATTGTTCAACTTCATCACATTGAATTTGATACGTGAGTACTTAAAAACAAAATTACAAAAGTCGGAAACACAAAGTCATGAAATCTCAGGCATATTATGATCTCTCGCCATTTTATTTGCAATCCTTGTCCTAAGCATGTTTATTCCAGGTGTATCATGCAATGTATCATCTACAACCTCCACTTCTGTAGGTCCGCATTGATACTCCGGATCTCCATATAGGGAAAAGTTTCTATCCATCGCATCTTGATCACGAATGTAATTATGGAGAGCACAACAAGCAATTATAACAAGTGCTTGCTTCCGAATTGTAAATGGAGGCATCTGTCTGAAAATGGTGAAGCGATTCTTTAATGCCCCAAATGACCTCTCAATTACATTTCTTAGTGAAGAGTGCTTCTTGTTAAACAATTCTCTTGCTGTCCTTGGTCGTCCCCCATTTCCTCTATACTCGCTTAGATGATACCGTTCGCCTCTAAATGGAGTTAAAAATCTTGGAAGTGCTGCATAACCCGAATCTACCACGTAATATTTCCCTATAACATGATATATATAAATTTGTTGTGATATTGAACCATAATATATAATCATAAAATTGTCTTCACAAACAAAGTAAGTACCAGGTGGTGGTCGGGGAAATTGCAATTGAGGATTTTCGAGTGCTGCTGAAAGCACTCGACAATCGTTGGCAGATCCTTCCCATCCAGCATACACGAAAATAAATTTCATATCAAAAGAGCAAATACACAGCACATTCTGGGTTGTTCTCCCACTCCTACCTCTAAATGGAATCTGCTGAGACACAGGGACGGTTGCATCTATATGAGTGCCATCCATAGCACCTACGCAGCCCTGTCAATATATTAACAATCTAATATCATATAAGATTATCAACTACATCTATTTGACGGTATAAAATCAATATAAGAATCATACCTTGAAGTAGCGTTTATGACTATGATCAATAAGAATTTCTTGTGGAATGACGTCAAAGGACGGTGGTTTGATTATTTCCTTTGAAAGTTTGATCATTGCTTTCAACACTTTGTTGAAATACTTGCTGATCGTTTCTCCTGAATGTTGGAATCTCTCACATAAATCTCTATTTGAGTTATTGTGAGTAACCGCACTTAAGAATATCCCAACTTGTTCATCTATTTGAACATATCGACTATCTCTCAACCAACCCCTTACCCTCATTAAGTCACATAAATTCAGAAAAACATGTCTTTCCATCCTAAATGCTCATATATCCTATCTGAATGTCCATGAACAATCTCCCTTATCCATTCTGCTCCTGATAATTGACTGTCCCTAATAGGTTCTCTTGTATGCATGGACGTGTCCATCGCAGCTAAGCAGAACCACGCTACCAATATGTTAATATCATCATCCAAGAATTGTTCAACTAGTTGTACCTGCTCATTAGACACACTATTTGATCCCCCTTCCATAGTACCTATACAATCACAAAAATAACCAAAACATCAATATAGATTTCGAAAACACATCCCAATAACAATTACTAACATAAGTTATGAAATCTTAATAAGATATGCCATTACATATAAGTACAAGAGTCTCAACACTAATCATATGTGAATAAACTAAAGGTTAATAGATAATATAAGTTATACAGTCTAATGAAACTCCATGCAATTCATAATATATTTCCAAACATCTACTAAAGGAATTGAAGAAGTCCAATCCTCCTTGCAGGTGTGGATATAACGAAAGCCTTCCTCCATTGACTACTGTCGCATGCTCGTTCCACTGCTTTATTGTAAACATCTTGCTCTATCTCGGGCATACTCAGAAGAATCTGGACCACAGCAGATACAGAGAGAGGATCTACAGGTGGTTGTGTAGTCCCTGAGCTCGCTGAGCCACCACCAGATTGACTTGATGACCTAACTTTCAGAAAATCTTGTATCGCTATGCAAGTTTCAGCAATACCGGATTAGTTACTCTTTCTTCTCCGCTTACTATTTGGAGTTCTATCCAATTTGTGCTTTCCACGAACTGAAGTTCCAGCATCGTCTGTTGTAAAGAGTCTATCATCACCGTGGTATCCACTGAAATCATTTGCATTGCTACCTTCATAGTCACCACCTGCATTGATACCATCTGCATCGCCACCACTGTTGTCACCACCTACAATGTCATCACCATTGTCATCATCATCCGACACATTCACATCTTGAGCACTTCCTATGGCGTGATCCCTAGTAGCATATGTACCACCAAAAACAATACAGAGCTCAGGATACTGAGGAAATCCATTCTTCCTGAATTTTGCCCACTCGACATTATCCTACAATGTTCACAATAATGACATTTCAGAATTATAAGCGTACATTTTAAATTTGACACCTGTAATGATATCAAAATGACCACAAAGTTAAGAAATACCTTGATATGAGATTCCCATACACTTGGATCGTCGACAACAACTCTTTTCTTCACATTATCCCAACCAAATCCGGACTGAGAAATGAGTTTGTGAAAACTGCCATACTGTTTTTTCAGTTTGTTTACCTTGTTTCTCAGCTGAACTATGGTAAATTGGAATCCTGTCTGTCTACTGAGTTCAGACTGTACATTCCTCCACCCCGCTTTGTTGAAAGTGGAAGAGGTTCGGTTTCCCTTTTTTACCTCATCCACCAATAAACCGATAAGTATATTGGTTACAGACTCCGTCCACTTTGCATTGAATGAATGTCTCTCAGATGCCATTGAATCTTCAACCGGTTGATCATCATATGAGTTATTAATTAAATCAATAACATAATACCATAAGAACTTCACGGTATACACAGAATTAGCATGGTAACCTATATGGATCCGCATACCCTATCCTATTTTGTGCACAGTCCAACTAAATTATAAGATCTCTAAGATTAAGACAATGAAAAAGTAGCCGAAATGCCAACCTTACCGTGCGGATAATTGTTTCCAAAGTCAGCAAATTGCGATTTATGTGGCAAGGACCGGTAAATTACGAACAGAGCAAGGGAAAAAGAAATAGGTCTTCGTGGATTGGCACCGGCAAGGCGGAACTTTGCTCACCTGGGAATATTGAGATAGAGTGAGAAACAAGGAAAAGTATTTGCGTGTAAACTGCCATACTACTTGTATGATTTGTCCATTTATCGTTTGATCAATAAGAAAAATTGACTCGCTTGTTATAATTACATTTATTTTATCCAATGATTATCTTGTCAATATTTGTAAGAACCCAATTTGGTTTATGTCGCCTAATCTCCCAAAAAGAGTACCCTAGTAATCACATAATGTAATAAAAATTTAGAATTACGTGTTTTTTCAACTGGGACTCTTCCATGCAATCTAAAATTTTGGGATATTCTAAACTTTTGCTTAAGGAACGACATACTTGTTAGTCATCAAACAATACGTCATTTGAAATAATTTCACTCGTGGTAGAATGAAAGGACGGGAGATTTATAGGGTAATTGAGAATTATTATGAATGCAAAATTATAAATTAAGAACATCGTTGACCACGGATTTGGATTGGAAATTGTTTTTTTTATGTGCTTCTTATGATATTAAAAGTTAGATCGATCGTTAATGTGGCATAAACTTAATAATGATAAATGATAAACATGTTGGGTATGCATTGACTATCTTACCTGTTTATAAATACGTTTTCACTCGTTTATTTAAAAGCATCTATTATGTTAGCATGACACGTATAGGCATAAATAATGTAAACATAAGTAAACATTTTAGATATTCAAAAAATCATTTTTTTCCAGCATAGTCCGTCCATTTTTTTTTGTTGGTGTAGTAATTAGACAGTGTCAAGGTTAGTTTTCACGCACCTTGACTAGTCTATTTCACTAACCACCTTAAAGACGTACTCCTTTACTCAATTTGGTGCATTCAGCATTTACTTCTATAGTGCTTCTAATTGGCCGAGATTTAGGTTAATGTCGTGGCATCGTTTAGCTCGAGCAGAGCAGGTCGAGCAGAGCAGGGCTCGCTGCTCTGCCTGCTCGCTCGAGCAGAGCAGGTCGAGTAGAGCAGGGCTCGCTACTCTGCTCGACCGTGAGCAGTAGCCTGCTCTGCTCGCTCGCTCGAGCAGAGCAGGGCTCGCTGCTATGCTCGACCGTGAGCAGCAGCGAGCGCTGCTCACTTGCTTCTCTGCTCGCTCGCTCGAGTAGAGCAGGTCGAGCAGAGCAGGGCTCGCTGCTCTACTCGACCGTGAGCAGCAGCCGAGCGCCGCTCGCCGATTCGCTCGCTCGCTCGCTGGAGCGAGCAGTCGAGCGAGCGGGGCTCGCCGCTTTGCTCGACCGTGAGCAGCAACGAGCGCCGCTCGCCGATCCGCTCGCTCGCTCGAGCGAGCAGTCAGCGAGAGCGAGCTCGCCGCTTCGCTCGACCGTGAGCAGCGGCGTGCGCTGCTCGCTTGTTTCTCTCGCTGAGCGTGAGCGAGCAGAGCCAGCAGAGAAGTAAGCGAGCCCCCGCTCCGCTCGCTTGAGCAGAGAAGGAAGAGCTCGCCGCTTCCGCTCGACCGTGAGCAACGCCGAGCGCCGGCCCGATCTGCTCGCTTGCTCGAGCGGAGCGGAGTCGAGCAGAGCAGGGCTCGCTGCTATGCTCGACCGTGAGCAGCAGCGTGCGTTGCTCGCTTGTTTCTCTGCTCGAGCGTGAGCGAGCAGAGCCAGCAGAGAAGCAAGCGACCGCTGCTCTGCTTGCTCGACCGAGAAAGGAAAATCGAGCGAGCGGAGCAGCGGGGCTCACCGCTCCGCTCGCTGAGCGAGAGAATGAAGAGCTGCCGCTCCGCTCACTCGAGCATAGAACGAAGCTCGAGCGAGCGGAGAAGGAAGCGAGGGCTGCTCTGCTCGCTCGAGCGGAGAAGGAAGCGAGCAACGAGCAGAGCAACAAGCGAGCAGACGCTCACTGCTCTGCTCGCTACAAGAAAACGCTTGGCCAGCGTCTGCTCGCCAGATTTGGGCGACCGTGCTCGTCCAAATCTCGGGCAGCGTCTGCTCGCTAGAACTGGGCGATCGTGCTCGTCCATATCTCGAGCGAGCAAACGAACCGCTGCCGCAGATCTGGCGAGCAACGGTGCCCTAGATCTCGGGAGATAAACGCCGCCCAAATCTGCGAGACTCGCTCGAGCAAGCGTCTCGCACCTGGGCAAGATCGGAGCTCGAGCGAGCCTTCACGCTCGAGCTCCGAGCAGCCATCGCCCAGATCTGCGAGGGGTGGTGCTCGCCGAAGCCGTCGTCTATTGGTGAAGGAGAAGTAGTGAGCAGGTTCACCTGGTGAAGGAGCAGCGGATGTCGGCGCCGGAGAGGACGATGGTGGAGAAGCCGGATGGTCTCGAGATAGAGGCGGCTGTCGGCGCCGGAGAGTGGGAGGCGCCAGAGAAGACGACGATGGAGACGCTCGCAGGTGGAGACGCTCGCAGCGGCTATCGGTGCCGGAGAGGACGACGATGGAGAAGCCGGATGGTCTCGAGACAGAGGCGGCTGTCGGCGCCGGAGAAGACGACGGTGTAGACGATCGCAGGAGGAGACGCTCGGAGGAGGAGAGGGTAGTGTTCGAAGGGCTGAGCGAGAGAAACACGATTTTTGTTCCTTTTTTGTTCTTCAAATTTGTTTCAGAAATAAGAAACATAAATTTGTTGTTTCTTATTTCTATTCCCTTTTTGTTTCTGGGAACAAAAAAACAAAAAAGGAACAGAAACGCAACCAAACGCGTTTCTATTTCTTTTTTGTTCCCAGGAACAAAAAAACAGAAAAAGTGTTTAAAAAAAAAAAGAAATGAAAACAAACACACCCCCTACTCTACCTCGGCTGCAGCCTTCGCGCGTGAGGGTTGCAGGCAGGAAGGAAGGAAGAAGAGGAAGGAGAAAGAGGGAGAGGGGGCCGGGCCGAGGGGGAGAGTTGGGGTGAGCTGGGCCCGCCCCGCCCAGGGGGTGAAAAAGAGAAGGGGTTTGGGGCAAAAGCCCAGCCCCCAAGCCCCCTTTTTATATTAAAATAATATTTTTTAAAATGTCTATTTATCCGAAATAAAGGAAAATGAAATAAAAAAAATATAACTAAGTTGCTGTAAATAATATTAAAACTAAGTTGATGTAAATAATATTAACACCTACGTGATGTGCTATTTAATGAAAATCTTTTTTGTTAGGACTAAATAGATCTTTAATTTTCTGTGCAATCAAGTCATTTTGCCACCTACTATTTACTATCATAAAAAACATGTAAATTTGGTATTGCTTACGTGACAAAACTTTTGTATCCGTTGTTGACATGGGGTCCAAAGCTATATTGGTAAAATAACATAAATTAAGCGCGTTTGTATCACGAAAAATCAATAATTTGGAGATGTTTTCTACAAGTATTATTTGTGCCGCTTAGAAAAATTAGTCGATGGAAAATAATTTCATCAATAGCAACAGTCAATCCCTAAATGTATCCATTATTGATTAAAAAATATTTTTCATTAATTCACTTTTATGCATAATATAAGCGGTTATTTCAAAAGATGTTTTTCAAATCATTACTTTTTCGTGAAATAAACACACCATAGGCCATAGAAAACTTTTGCGTATGTCAGAGAAAGAGATATTTGGGTGGAAGAGTATTTAGAGATTTCAAACAGAAATAAACGTGCATGTGAATTCCCTCAGCCTCAACTAAGAAGAACATTCAGATTCTTAGTTAGCTACCTGAACTAAACTAATCTACCCACAGATGCTAATCATCTTTCAAAACAAGCACTATGAAACCATCTTCCTGGAATTCCCTCAGTAAGCCTCAACTAAGAAGAACAGTTCGGACTCTCAGTCAGCGACCTGAACTAAACTAATCTACCCACATATGCGAATCATCTTTCAATACAAGCACTATGAAACCATCTTCCTGGAATTCCCTCACTAAGCCTCAACTAAGAAGAACAGTTCGGATTCTTAGTCAGCTACCTGAACTAAATTAATCTACCCACAGATGAGAATCATCTTTCAATACAAGCACTGGGAAACTTGACAACTTCCACTTAAACGATGTATACCAAATGGTGACCCTTTTTTTTTTTTTAAAGATTATCAAATAGTGACATCAGTAACAAAATAATAAGAACACATTGAACAAGTTGCAAAGAAATGAAAAGATTATTACTTCGAAAGATTCGAAAGACGACTTAATTGGTAATCTAATTTCATCTTCCGTGAAACGTACACCATTGGGTACAAAATTATAGCATTTCTTGCTGTGAAAATCAGGTCTTCCATAATATTTGATAACTAAGAAAAAGTTTATTTTCTCAAAAATGATTAAAATGTCAGGCCAGTCATTTTAGAACAGATTGACATGACATCCGAATTTTAAGTTGATGATAGTGGAGCAATCATAGATAAGATGCAATAGTGGAGCAATCATAGATAAGATGCAACTCCATTACAAAAAAGAGTCACAGTTATACCTGGTAAATAGGACAAGTCCTTTCATAATTATGAACATGACCATATGTGGCAATGTCAACCTTGTACTTCTGCCACAGTTGGAGTTTCCCCCTGCCCATTGGTTCTCCAAATGATCCTTCCCAAGCATAAAGCTCACCAGAAGAGTAACCCAATACTCGATGTGCAAGGAAAATCAGCTATGGTTGTTTTTGCCAATCAACAGAAGCCAGACAGTGCTCAATGAATTTGTATTGCTGGGTTCCCTTTCTCCAATCATGTTCTGTATCAGCAATGCAGAATCTGAACATGCCATAATCAGTGGAGTACCAAGATCAAGCACCAACATTCAGGAGAGCCTGGCATTTTTGTTAGACAAGGTAAAAAACTGCATTTTCAAATCACAAGGTGCTATTTCTCATCCTTACCTAAACTTCGCCCTCTTCTCTGCAGGAACATAAAACATTGTTTCAGCCAATACACCACGTTCACCTCCCGAGTCTTCATTTCCATAGAAAGATCCAGTTCCAAACCAATCTCGTTCATGATTACCACTGAAAAAAAAAGTTAAAGGTATCTGGTAAATAGGACAAGTCCTTTCATAATTATGCACATGGCCATATATGGCAATGTCAACCTTGTACTTCTGCCAAAGTTTTTGAAGGCTCTCCCTGCCCATTGGTTCTTCAAACGATCCTTCCCTGGCATAAAACTCACCAGAAGAATAATCCAATACCTGATGTGCAAGGAAAATCAGCCATGGTTGTTTTTGCTGATCAACGGAAGCTACAGTGTCGATGAATTTGCATTGATCGGTTCCCTCTCTCCAGTCATGTTCTGTATCAGCAATGCAGAATCCGAACATGCCATAATTAGTGGCGTGCCTAGATCAAGCAAAGACCAACATTCAGGAGAGGCTGACATTTTGTTAGAAAAGGTAAATAACCAGGATATGTGCCATTTCTCATCCTTACCAAACCTCAGCCCTGTTCTCTGCAGGGACATAAAACATCGTTTCAGCCAACACACCGCATTCACCATCTAAATCTAAATTTCCATAAAAAGATCCAGTTCCAGGCCAATCAAGTTCATGATTACCACTGAAAAACAAAATGAATAGGTCCCGCTAGAAAATGCATGATGACTCTAGAGTCCAGATTAATTCCTAGACATAATTGCTCAAGCCAAAAGCCGCTAATGATCATGAAATCACAATTTCAACATTAGCCAAACCTCTGTGCCAAGAGGAGGATCGGAGAAGGAGGAAAAACCAAGACAAACCTTGCAATCATGTAAGGAAAGCTTGAGGCAATTGGCTCAATGTAAACTGATCCCATTGCAAAGCATATTTCTCCAATGTGGAAGACCATATCATGTTCTTCAAGTCCTTAACATGTTGATCAGTGGTATTAAGAGGGCCACGCTGGAGACTGTAGTACTCATTTGAGCCATCTGCTTCATCCTGCATTTTGAAATTGTAGTCTATCATCCTGATAATAATGAGACAGAAAATAAGCACAAGGTGCTTCTCAAACATTTTAATTTTGAAGATTAGTTAGCCCAGTTTTGATGGTTCTATCAACATATTATGATATATAGAGAGAGATAATGTCCATCCAAATTGAACAAAACTGAGAAAGGAATTGCCCCATTAAACAAAAATGTAGATTTTCAATTCCCACCTAGAAGCAGAAGGAGTTTTACAGAAGGTTTCTTTAATCAGTGGAGGTTATTTTTAGTAAACAAAGCAACACCACATAACTAATGGATATTCTGAAAACGAGATTTTCCAATTATTTTCCTTCACCTAAGTGAAATTTCTCATATCCATAGGAAGTGATATGACTATATGTGGTGTCTTCCATTGCTCGAAGGCAATACCAGAAAATGCCACAAAAAGGGATCAAATGTTGATAATATACATTGCTGGTTCAAGAGAGATCAAACCTTTCCCATGTCCCCAAATATGACAACACGTTGCAAGCTGTTTTGACCAGGATATAGAGATGTTCTAAACCGGTATTTCTGGCTCCAAATATAACTACCATTCAATAGCTTATGCCCCAACCGGTTATAATACCTACAATATCAGTAAAAGTAGCACTCAGGTATAAATTGAAATTAATATAGCTAGAAACCTGCATAAAACACATATAATTAAATCAAAAACATAATCATGACAAGTAAACTGTATGGCTGATACTGCAAATAATCCATGATTCACACAACTACAATTCAATTGGTAAGAAGGCTGATTTGATATTTCATCCTACTAAGGAACGAAGATGACTGAAGATTTGACTAATGACCACTCTCTCTCTCTCTCTCTCCCTGGAGGAGAAAATCTTCTTAACTCCAAGTTATATGAACAGCAGCAAGTGTACTTAAAGATTCAAGGATCTCCTGCATAAAAAAAATAAAAATCCCTTCTAATTTCCAGCTATTTTCACTCAGAAACACAAGCAAAGGAGAGAGACACAAATCCTGACTGTTACAGACATCTCTCCTCACAGCATTGAATAGAAAAGAGAAAAATGAGGCGGTTGACTTATTTGGAAGGAGTTTCTTAGAAAGGTCACCCTAACATAAAATTCTTTCAATTGTTCAAACTCAAAGCTTGATTGGCATAAACTCTCGTAAATGCCTAAAGAACAACTTACCAGGGTAATAAACGAAATGGCATCTTGGTTTCACATAACTTTTGAAGACTCTAAAATCTTGGTTTCACTTACACAGAGTTGGGCTATAAGTCCTTCAAGAAACCTGTGTGGAAGAATCCTGGATCACGCCAACCTACTGTCCTTGCAGGTGCTCCTGAAAATTTAGATTACTAAGAGAATTATAATTCATGAATGTCAAGAAATCTACTTCTAAGTTCTAACCATTGCTGGAATCTGGAATAATCGAGTCTGTGAAGCCATCACTACGCTTCAACTACTAAGGATCATGAACAATGGATAGAGTCAAAATTTTACCTATATAGATTTTATGTTTGTTTGGAAGAAAAACTTTAGGATCATCAAGATGAGGACCCCAGACAGGCCTTTAGAAAACTTTCAGTTAAACTCATAGCAGGGTTAAAGGCCCAGTTAGTGTTCTAAGCACAGCAGTTAAATGGACTTATCAACTTCATCCAAGTCAAATTAGACAGTAATGCAGTGAAATCGACCATTTGTTTACGTGTTTTTACCAGGAAAAAAATTCCTACATTCTGGAAAGTATTCAGGAGGGCCTCTTCTCTAATGTGGGAGCCTACTTTCATCTTTCTATTCATAATTGCATGATATGTCCATTGCATATGGCTTGCTAAGAATCCATTCAATTGTGTCTCACAGTAATAACTGATTTGCATTTGCCATACCGGTCATTGTTATAGCACACCACCTTTTAAATTTATTTATGTTGATGAACGAAATTCAACAGATGTCCTCTTCTAAGTATGAGTAAACAGAAAATAAGGCTTAAATTAGCTAAATAGACATTGCCATCTCATTTCTTTCAGATCAGAAAGTATGATAGACACTGTTTAGTTTTACCACTCATGTCAGAGAGATGATATATCTTTCTTTGGTATCTTAAGGACATTGGCCGAACTCATCCCAACAACACCTCGACTTTTAACCTTTCTAGAAATAAAAAAAAGTGAAAAGGAATTTTCCCCTCATTTTAAATTGTGCCTTTCGGGTTGACTAAAGAACAAACTTAATACCTACAGATATTTTTTTAACTAAATAATCATTTATTAAACTGTGCCTTCCAAGCACAGGGACTTGTTATGCATTGCATTTCATTCATAACAACAATGTCCACAATGGAGTATACTCACCACACATGCTACTACGGTCAAAAGCCTAAGTTCCAGCCGGAGAACGCATCTTTTCTCCGCCTTGACAAGCCCACTCAACAACTGGCTCTGCTTCAGCTATTCCATATCCACTTGCCATGTTACAGTCATCTGATATCACGTTTCAATACATATGTGATATTAGGATTCTGTTTTGAAATTATGCAGAACAGGAAAACAAGTGCAGGCAGAGGCTGCATAACGTAAAAGCAGAATCTAACACATTTTAGCAAACGCAAATTGCACTGTCAACATCTGAAAGAACTATATAAATATGCTAAACTTTTCAACTTAAAAAGGTAATAGACATACTTCATTCCATTCTTTTCCTTGAGTTAGGCGAGGATAAACTGGAGCCTTTGGATTTGCAAATGCAATTGTATCTGATACTGCAACTAGTTTTGGCTGTGGTGCATTCAACAACACAAGATACAAATGAGACACACAAGTGAAAAAGTAGGAAAATTCGAGGAAAAAGTAGCCAGAGTTGATCCCTGAGACGACGCAAACTTCAGCAACCAAATATTAATTAAAACACTAGCTAGAGTGAATGGAAATAAAAACGGCATTAGTCTTTGTAATGCAGTTTTGGCATTTGAGATCAACTTCAGAATTCGACAGATATCCATTAATGTACATCAAATATCATCTGAACTTGATTGCTCGTACATCTTGCTTCAATTGGAGTAGCTGATTTATTCAAAAACCAGTCATGGACTTGGTATGCGGAAAAATTAGAGCACTTATTTTCAATATACCACCAGAAAAAAAGTGCAAATGAAAAATCCGATCTCTGGTTGATCAACTGCAACTTTAGGGACCCTTTTCCCGTACTTACATATGCAGGGCTTGAGTAATTTGCATATTGATACCGCAAGAGAGCAGTAAAAATAGGTAAGCGACAAATCACAGAAGACAGTCTAGAGTTGATTGCAAGGAATGTGACACGAACCTTGATAGGTGCTGAACATATACGAGGTGCAATAACGTCCTGATTTTCAGGCAAACAGGTGGAAGCACCACAAAGTAGCGAAATGGAATTTAACATCAAGAACTCATCTTAACGGTCAACCAAAAAAAAAAAAAAAAAGAAAGAAAATCACAAGCCTTGTATCGAGAATGCTGCAGTGCAGAGCAATCTAATTACCTGAAATTCGCTGGAGAAAATACTCCAATCCAGTCATCGTTCAATGGGTTCGGAGAGCTATACTTCAATAGCATCCACTCTGCATTTTGCCCCTGAAACAGTCAATGCAGCTTGTGTCAACCTCGACCATGGCTTTCAATTTTCACAATATCGGTTAACCTATGTCTTCAAAACAGAGTACAAAAAAATCTTCTCAAGCATTATAAGGAACCGAAGTGAATTAACAAGCCTTTTAGTAAATTTCCTGGAAGACAATTTAAACTGCTCAGGGAAGAACCGAAGCCCCTTGCTCCGAGAATTGAAGGAGAGGCCTTGATGCTCACTCTTCCATCGAGAGCAGAGACAGTCTCGTGAATAGCGATCCTGGCCAAAGGCTGCTCGCCATGTGAGCTCACATGTTGGACAAAGCTTGCAACCAACATAAAAACAGCAAACCCAACCCATCCCACGCCTCCTTTAGCTCTCCCCATCTGCCCGACTTTTGTATTAGGTTTCTTTTCCACATTAAAAACACAAAGATTTAGCGAATGGGACAACAAAATGTGCTAGCGAAAGAAGACTGAAGTAATGAAGGATGGCCTGATAATTGTTGGGAGCAGAATTTACAACAATATTCGATACAAGTCCTCAGCAATCAATACTTGTTAGCACTGATAGTTACGGCTGAGAGAGAGAGAGAGAGTATCAAACCAGAGGCCAAGTGGTAGCCAACGATCTTAAGCGTCAAGGACGTGCGGCGGAGAGCAAGCGATGGCCTGGATCGCTGTGAAGAGGCACGGGCGGTGGTCGGACGTTGAGACGCAAAGCCAGTGGTGTGGGTGGAATGCGTATACCAATATATGTCGTCCATTATATACTTGCTCGATTTCCTGTCCATTAATGAAGATGGTCGCTGAGTTCTGAGGAAGATGCGTAGGACAGACAAACAGTCGCTACATGGGGAAAGGAGATTAATTTGACTGTGTGGGCAAACTTACTTGAAATGCCCTCTTTTCTCATTTGTTTAGACAACTAAACGTGACATTGACTAATCATTAGTAGAAGCATGAATATGTTGGTCCGGTGGTGGCATTTCCTTTTCATAGAGAAAGTTGAAATATTTGACCATTTAATTATTAAAACAACATTGGGCTTTTCTTTGGCCGTCATGACCTTGAGAGCTTGAACTGTCAGGGAATTGCTCAAACCCTGACAATTCCAACACAGCATCTTCATTTGTTTATGGGTGGCTGTTTTGGGCCAGCCACCAAAGCTCGAACCCCAGCTTCGTCTGCTAGAAAAATAGGAGTTTCCATAAGATTTGAATCAGTATGTTCCGCGATGATTCGACCTGGTATTCGTCATCTTCTTTGGTACATTTATCTCCATAGGTTCAGACTGAACTCCTTTCAGCTTTGTGTCTGCAGAGATAAGTGTTGTATGGTGCGCAGCTGAGGGTTGCTAGAGCAGCTGATTAGGTGCTTCTGTTGGTTCTCTGGAACTGTTAACAGCACTGGATTTATTTGCTGCTGGAAGCGTAGATGGTGAGGGCAATAAAGGGACAGTCGGTACGGAGTTTCAGGTACGACTTCTTCGACTTGGTCTGACTTGTCTTGTGGGTTATAAAAGATGTTCCAGTATGGACTATTTACCTTGACTTCCGCTCGGAGCCATTGCCCATATGCCATCTTCTCTCTACCCTCATGCTTGGCCTCATTATATGGAATGTCTTTGCAGTACATCGCATAGTGCCCAAGTTTGCCACAGGAATAGCAAAAATGAGAAAGTCGTTCATAGCGGAAATAAAGCCAAAGAGGTTTGCCATTTATTCGAATCAACTTCCCTGTTATAAGAGGTTCATGCAAGTTGACATCAACTCGTACTCGACCTGCTCTTGACAATGCTCCTTCCTTTGAGTCAACCTTCACTTCTATTACCTTACCTATATGTTGTACTGCCTTCATAATCATATGCTCAGAACGCCATTCTAAAGGTAGCCCAAACACTTATACCCAAAAGGCGCAAGTAGAAAAGTTGTAACAATGTAATGGTGTGTTTGGAGTCCAGGGTTTGAATATAACTAAATGGCCCGAAAATAGCCAAGGGCCCCCTTCAAGAATTCGCTGTTTGTCGGCTTGGGATTTGAATTTTGCGACATATATACCTGCCTCACGCTGTGATATATCCACTAAGTTAGTCTGCCAGGCTTTTTTCAGTGTGTTTTGGAAGGCTTGAAAGTTAATGGATGGATTGGAAAGGATTTTGCCAATAAGGGTTAACCAGCATTCCTCTAATGTTTTAGGCGAAGGATCATCATCCCAGTCTTCGATTATCTGTTCTGTGGTGAGGCGACCCAATCTAGTACAAAGAGCGGCCAGACGCGAGGAATCGGCTTGTTCGTCCGAAGCCATCCAAGATAAAGTCAAGACAGAAAGCCGAATTACCCCACTTCAGAAAACTAACAAGCAACAGGAGGCGGAGACGATGAAATACTATAATCATGAACTCTCGACTAACAACAATTCCACATCTTCGTTGAATATAGAAGGCAAGCGGAGATATGCAGAACTAACCAGGGAGAATCGGTGAAGAATTGAGTGTTCCCGCCTGACATCGGAGGCCGATAGAGTGAAAGCCACCCAAGTTCGAGCCGAAGGTGTAAGAAATGTTGGATGAAACAGGGATATCAGTGAATAAAGGTTTCCGCCTGATATCCGAAGTCGATGAAAGGAAAGCCATCAAAATGCAAGCGGACAAAGAAGTAACGGTGGAGGAGATGGGGAATGAAACAGGGATTTAGGGTTTAGAAAACTACCAAACGGTAGAGAGAACTCTACATAGCGAGAGAAAAGTTCTCAACGGTTCAGATGACATTAATAGTTGAATATCGTCATTTGTGCAATATTCTTCCTTGACTTTTGTGTACCTATGTTAACCAGAGAAAAATGACTTACTATGAATCACTTTTTTTATAAATGCAACGCCGGTGGTCGGTCTCTCTGGGTTGAAATGTGAAAAAAATCCCCTGTTTGCAATCGAAATTGTCCTGTATGTTCCATTGCAGGCTGTTATTTGACAGAGGAATATTTGAATTTTTGTTCCAGTTATTTAAATGGTGATGGCGAAAGCAATAGTGGAACCAAGGTTATCTATAATCTCACTAATGGGTGATCCAATAGAAAATGATGAGCTATTACCAATTGATGAATCTACTTTTAACTCTTGCTCATTATGTGTGTCTTATTTAACTGCGAGGAGATGCCTTACTATCTAAAGTAAGAAAACACCCAACAATTTCATCCTATGGAAATTCGGTTGATCAGCCATCAATTTATATTATCTGATCGAAACATTTTATGGTGAACACTGTTGTCCCAAATATATAAAAAATGCACTACAAATATCAAATATGCATTCTCAATATGAGAGGCAAATAATAAAACACTTTGATGCGCACAAAAAAATAAGAATAGGGATAAAGAGATGCTTATCCAGTTTATAGTTTTTTCGGCTAAGAATCGATGCCTACTTCACTCCCTGAGACCATACAAGAGTTATGCCTAATCGACTATATTTGAAGTTGCATGCAAAGACGGTTCATAATGGAACCAACTCTCTTTTACAAATATGGTGCACTCTCTTATAGAATATATCTCTCCCAAGTTCAATCTCTCAAAAGTTTTTGATTGCTAAGTGTATACAAGAGTTTTTAGCAAGTGTACGAAGCGTTCTTCTCATCGTTTAAGGCAATGGGCAACCCTATTCATATAGAACAAGCTCAACTAACCATTAGACACACTTCGGTTGGTTAGAAATTCGACGGTTGAGGCTGTCGGGCGTTTAGCACAAAAAGGCCAGGACACCTGCCGGATTGGATGAAGAAAAATCAAATTTGAGCTACAGGAGCCGGCTGTCCAGAGATGAAGCTTTTGGGCATCTGAATGGTCAGGTGCCCAACCATTACGTGGCCGAGAACGCATTATAGTCTTCAGGGCAGGGACAATCCTTTTTTTCCTTTTTTTTGGGTGGGTTGGGTGTGAGCCGCCCGGTATCCGGAACCGAAGCCCCGACTAATCCTGACTCGGGGATTAGAGCCACGAAGGCTTCTCCCCTCCTAGCAAGGGTCTCTCGAACCCCTGCCTTTGGCAGGTAAAGTCCGCCCAGGGTCTAGCCTGCTGCCACTAGACCAACCACTTGTTGGTAGGCAGGGACAATCTTTATAGTTTATACCATTTTGAAATCCTTCAGAAATACTTAAATATAACAAATATAATTCCAAAAAATCATTATCATATTTGAGTGAGTTTTGAAATCGTTAAAATTATATTTAGGTCAGCAATGGCCCTTTTGTATGATGACAAATCTACATCAATTTTAGCGAAAATTTCCAATCAAGAAACTAAACATGTTATTAGGAAATCAGGAAGCTTCCTCGATATAACTCAAATCATAAGCTTCCGGGATTTCCGCCCCTAAAGTTGAAATAAACTGAAGCGGTGGCTTACCCGAGGTGTGCAACACGCGAACTAGCCGAGAGCTCCGCAATGTTGGGCGCCGAAAATGGAGCTGAGCCAAGGAAGGGCTGGTCGTGGTGACTCTAGAAGAAACAAACGTGTTTGGGGTCATCACGTGGCAAGGCGAGGTCTCGAATCGAATAGAGTTAACAGAAAGGCTTCTTTGTTCAATATAACAAGTTTTATGATTTGATTGCATTATCTGAAAATTTAAAAAATTAATTATACTTTCATAACAAGTTTTAAGATTTCCGATGCACTTATCCTAATTAAAAATAGAGAAGCCGGAGTCATTTTTTTCCACAATGTACTAAGTAAATGAGCCACCCCACCGCAATAGTATTTACGTTATAATTTTGATAGATAGGATTTATAGAAATAGAGGCATTATTTATGATTTTCGTAGAGTTATTAATTACGTATGACTATTACCGTGAAAATTGCATTGTCATTAACAGATGCGATGAAACTACAGGTTTTGGTGTGAACTATAAATTATATTATTTGAATGGTCCATAATTATAAGAACTGATGTCAAAGGAGTAAGGAATGTTTGGGTGTTTGTAATAGTAACAATGACTTTAAATTAGTGAATTGATAGAGGGAAATTTCAGAGGCCTATCCATTTCGAAGAGCTTCTATCCTCACTAGGGTTTGTACCAAGTAAAAGACGTGAAGCACGATTGTTAGGGAAAAAAATATCATACATATTGGCTTTTATCCCGCTAAAATATATTGAAGTCTAAAGGAAAGTCTCCCTAATCAATTCTTATGACACTCCTAACTGTTTCATTAATCAATGATTCGCGTGCGTGGTCATCACGTTTATATCTCCGGTCTTTTACTCAAGTCCATGACACACATATTGCACTTCCTCCGTCATGAAGTTCACGGCTCACTTACATTGAAAACAAACATATGTTACTAGGTACAACTAATAATTAAAAATTCAATGTACGAATGATTTGATTCGGGTGAATGATCGAAACCCACGCGTGGCTTATTTTACCGACATGAACATCCTCACTTAAACACTATAATTGTGTAGGGCGATCCTATATTTTGCATAAATTTTTATGTAAGTGGTTAAAGACTTGCACTTGCAACTTACGAAACGCCAATGAATAGTGAGAACTGGGCGAGATAAAAATCCACACACCAGTAAGGCTGGGCACTACATCATGTCAGCCCGCGCGCTGAGCCCAGGCAGGTTTTTCAAAAAGTTAAATTATAATTATTCAATGAAAAAGAAAATCCACAAAATGAGACAAACTGAGTCTAAGCCTTTTCAATGTTCTTTAATTTCAAAAAGACATTATCAATCATGTGAAAAATCAAAACAGATAGAAAACAGCCGGTGTGATTTGTTTTATTGATCCCTTTTATAGTTAGGGGAACCCCGTTCTCGTTTCTTTAGTACCTTTAGTGGTTCTACGAAATTAAAATTAACTGCATTGAGGATAAATTCAAGACACATAAGGGCCCCAACCATATTTTGATTGGAAACTGGGCATTTTTAAGTTTTCACCGTTGGTTACTGGTCGATCCACCGGAATGGAATGAGATAAGAATCTCTTGAGATCTTTTTCTCAAATATTCAAAATAATAAAATTAATTAAGGAAAATTAATGAAAAACACCCATTTAATAAAACCAAATTGACATGCAAGTGCAGTTTCACATAATTTGAAAAGAAAATTACACATCTCTAAGAATAATTACACACAAATTACACCAAAAGAGAATGTCTAATAAATTCGGTGTCTTCAATATTGTGTCCCTCACTGTTCTCCGGATGATACGGTGTTGTCATTGTCTTCTTGTTCATGTTGAGTGGATTCCTCTAGCAATCACACTTTACCACAGCCACTCCTAAATTTTTCATAGATAAGCTGGAACTATTGTCTTCAAAGATCCATTGGCTAGCACCAAACTTGGACTCCAATGATACCATAGACACTGATGGGATTAGTAAATCAAGAGTCATGGTGGAAAAATCGAAAAATTGGTGGCTCTTCCCTTCCATCATTTGAGTACCTTGAAGTTGTCTTCACCAACTCTATCAATGAATTTGTAGATCTTTACCAAGACCTAACAAAAACCTATGGGGTGCTCTTATTCCTACAAAGCAACGGCCATATAGGTTTCTAGGCACTACTCAATGAGGGTGTCGTCTCCGTCTATGGGAAAAACTCATCGCATGGAATTGACTAGTGTGTGCATTATACATATTTCGGTGGCTACTCATCGCCATTGCCAACATTTGTTCCACTTGGACCTCCTCACCCATTCCCAAATCTTCATGATATTGAGCAAGGAGAGTTTTGAGCCCCTCCAACTTGAATCTTAGATCCAAAAATGTCCAAAAAAAGGCACAATATATTTTTAATATTTGAGGAATTTCACCTTCATGGCAACTATTGTTGTGACACCAGCTATTACTTGCGTTATGCATATTTTCTTGCCTTGATTTGGGTCAAGTAGAGAATTTTGGACAGAATTTCACCTGCTCCAACAGCTGGCCAGTGAAGATTTGGCTTGCCAGTAAGCTCGGCCACTTATTTGAGACTAAGTTGGCCACTTCATGCCCTAATTTGAGAGAATGTCCATTTAGACCCTCTTTTGACAAAACAGCTAAATTCATAAGCCCTTATTTGAAATTTTCACTTTTAATTACTTCCATATGTGTTTTATAAGCAAAGGTACGAGTTTTATTTACTAACATAGTCTTGGAGCAGATATGCAAAAACGAAAATCAGTGAAGTTGGAATCATTTTCTTCCACAAAGAACTGAATAAATGAGCCAACAAAACAAAATAATTTTTACATTATCATTGAAATAGACAGAATTTATGGAAAAAAATAGGCATCATCTATGGTTTTCATGAAGTTAATATCTACGTATGACTATATCGTGAAAATTACATCGTCATTAATAGTTATGATGAAACTATAGATTATGGTTTGAACTTTATTATTTAAATGGTGTACGCTATTAGGACTAATGAAAGAGGAAGGAATGCTTGTGTGCTTGTTATTGTAAAATTGATTTTAAATCATTGCTTTGATATAGCGAAATTTCGGAGCCATATCCACTTCCAAAAGCATTCTTTCTAGGGTTTACTCCAAGGAAACAACGCAAAACGCACTCATTATAAAGAATATCCGATGCATTAGCTGAATTTTCAAAATATGCTGAAGTCTACAAGGAAGTCTCCTCGGTCAATTCTTATGATGCTCCTAACCACTTAATTAAAAAAATGATTTGCTTGATTTTTACGTTAACATCTCCAGCTTTTATTAAAGTCAAGTCTATGACACATATCGCACTTCCATCGTGAAGTTCACAGCTATCTTTCATTGAAAATACAATAAAGCATGTACACCGTAAAACTAATAATTTTCTTGTAAATTTAAAAATTCATAGTGAATATGATTTGGTTTAGGTCCATGATTGAAAACCTTGTATGGCTAATTTTAAGAACATGAACATTCTCGCTTAGAACTATCGTAGTGTTGGCGATCCTAAATTTTGCTTAAGCTTTTATATATCTGGTTGAAGACTTGCGCTTCCAATATCATCAATGAAAAGAGAGAATTAGGGGAGATAGAAATCCACACACCAGAAGGACTGGGCACTAGGTCATGCTGGGCACAATCGAAGGTTCTTAAAAGAAATTTCAAATATTTCCAAATGACCATTGATGGAAATGAATGAAAACCACTCATCCAATTAAAGTAAATTATAATACAAGTACAATTTCACATATTATGAAAAATAAAATTATATATATCTTGTGAGCCGTGTCCCACATTATGATTTGGATGATATGCTGTCATCGTTGTCCTCTAGTTCATGTTAGGCACATTCATCTGGACTTACAAAAATCAATCATGCTTCACAACAGTCATTTTTAAATTTTTCGTAGAGAAGCTAGACCTATTGTCCTTCAAGATCTGTTAGCTAGTACTGCACATGGACTCCAATAGTACCGTAGGCACTGTTGGGGTCGGTAAGTCACGAACCATGGTGAAGCTAGTGGCTCTCATCTTTTTCGACCAGGAGCAGAAAGCTTGTTCCCAAGTAAGTGACCCACTTATTGGTAGATGAAGACCAAGACCTAGTAAAAGGCTAGGGCTGTTCCTCTTCTTAAGAAGCAAAAACCATACAAGTTTTTAGAAGAGCGCCATCTTCGTCCATGGGGTAAAACTTGTCATATTGAATCGATTTGGCATGTGCAGCAGGCATTTTCTGGAGTTGACTCATCACCTTCGCCAAAATCCATTCCACTTGAACCTCCTTACCTTGTCACAAATTTTCGTGATATTTAACAATGAGAACTTCGGGCCCTTTCAATTTGAACGTCAAGGTCACAACAGTGGATGGAGAGAGAGAGAGAGAGAGAGAGAGAGAGAGTGTGTGTGTCTTTCAATATTAGAGGAACTTCGCCTTCATAGTGCTAATTGCGGAGCATATGTTCTCTTTGTTATGCGGTCAATGGACAAGCAATTACCCTTCTAATTACTATATTTGAATGGCACGTACCTCAACTCATCTCTGTTATATGTGAAGCATAATTCACTGTGAGATTTGAATAATACACTTTTCCACAATAACTTCATAAACAACAATGCTTGCTATATGTATTGTCATAAGTAATTTACATTATCGATAAAACCTTGAATTGAATATATCAAAGTAATTTACGTGCAATCCATATGGTCTTCACAATCAAAATTTGAATTTAATTAATGGTGTGCATTTGATAATAGTGAATTTATATTCCAAAGTTACTCAAATCCATAAATATAGTGCCTTCTTTACATGATTCAAGTTTTGCTTCTTTTGCATGATTCAAGTTTTGTTCTTTTTCCATGCACATGGTGTGGGCTCTTTTGTTATTAGTACAGAGGTTGACCTCGTAGAGCAATTTATGAGGACCCTTGTCTGAAATGGGTTTCCTTGCACAAGCTCCACAAATCGTGCGATACATGTGAAAATCAAATTATCATCACTCATTTGGATATGCCACAGATGGCGTTAGCCCTTGCATGACTATGGGATTGCTTTACCAACTGGCATGTATAAAAAAAGATATGTGCAATGGTAAGAACAATTGTATGAACATCGTCCACATCGCTTGACAATGGGTTGTGTATGCTCTTTATATTCATGTAACTTAATAGCTAGTGCTATCTCCTTTGCATATGTGTGCCCATCCCCATCCCATCAGTCAAATTTTACATGTTGCTCTTAATCCGGCTTGCAAGTGAGAGGATGTGTTGAAATATGATCCCACATTGCTTGACAATTTACCCTATAGACTCTTTATTGGACTTTCTATCTCAACTTACAATTTGGTTGTAGATAGAAATTTTCTACATTGGCAGATTAAATAGGTTGTAATTAGATTGTTGAAAGGTTTTAAAGTACAAAATAATAAATGACATAAAGACTTTGAAGTCCCATTGTACTTGATGGCTTGATCGGACGGGTCTTGGAGGGCATTGACTTAGAAATATTGAATCATACTTTAGGATATGGAAAAGATTGAGTGCCTTTTCCTTGTAATCAAATCAATAGATCCGTTTGACCAAATCTAGCACTCATGTATTCATTGAAACCTAAGTTGGGATATTGCGAACAATCATGGCAATGCCACACTAGCTTTTGGGAAATTTATTAAAGATGTCTTAAATCTATTGTACTGATGCCAATTTAATCCCAAATCTTTCGATTTAGCCAATTTAGTTCTAAACATTTTGATAATTTGTCAATGTGGTCCTACGACCAATTTTGGTCGGAAATTGCTAACGTGCACACTGGTCGTCTTGTGTGGCACGACCAACACTAACTTGAACGATTTTTATAGCTAATTTAAATTTTTAAGTTTTTTTTTATTCTTTCTGTTTTAATTTTCTTTCTTTTTTTCCTGTTTCCTTTTTCTTATTTCCCTCCGCCAATGCACGGCCTCAATAGTGGTCGGCCGAAGTCGCGGGCCCTCGCGTAGTGGCCAATGAAGGTTGCGGGCCATCGTTGAAAGTGTTCTCCAAGGCACGTTCCAAACCAACATTGAAAATTGTTGAAAGTTTTTATACACATGTGATATCTCTCCATGCTTTCGCGTTAACTTTCTAATACGATATCAGAGTCAACTTCTACTTGATTTTATTTTATGTATGTGTCCAACTTGTGTATCGAATTCCACAAGTTTGTGTGCTCTTTATTTACATTAAAGCAACTTAAGTTTTGGGTTGGACATTCTAAAAATTAATGAATAGCTTAAATTCCTTGATGTCTCTAACAATTATTGACAGGAAGTTGAACTCTTGAAAAACTTGAGACACTAGCAAGTCCCAAGTTTGAGTTGGAACCAATTTAGAAAATGAACATCACATATGGTCTAAAGTTACTCATATAGTCTTCACATTCAAAATATCAAAGTAATTTACGTGCAATCCATATAGTCTTCACATTCAAAATGTGAATATAATTGGCGTTGTGCATTTGATAATAGCATGAATTTATACTCTAAAGTTACTCAAATCCATAAATATAGTACCTTCTTTACATGATTCAAGTTATGTTCTTTTTTTCACGCACATGGTGTGCGCTCTTTTGTTATTAGTATAGAGATTGACCTCATAGAGCAATTTATGAGGTCCCTTGTCTAAAAAGGTTTTTTTTTTGGCATAACTATGAGATTGCTTTACTGACCGGCACACACAAAAAATGATAGGCACAATAGTAAGAACAATTGTTGAAATATTGTCCACATCGCTTGACAATGGGTCATGTATGCTCTTTATATTCATGTAACGTAATAGCTAGTGCTATCTCCTTTGCATATGTCTGTCCATCCTCATTAGTCAAATTCCACATGTTGCTTCCAATCCGACTTACAAGCGAGAGGATGTGTTGATATATGGTCCCACATAACTTGACAATTGACCTATAGACTCTTTATTGGATTTCTATCTCAACTTACAATTTGGTTGCAAATAGAAATTTTCTACATTGGCAGATAAAATAGGTTGTAATTAGATTGTTGAAAGGTTTAAAGTACGAAATAATAATCGAGATAAAGACTTTGAAGTCTCATTGTACTTGATGGGTTGACAAGACAGGTCTTGGAGGGCATTGAGTTGGAAATACTGAATCATGCTTTAGTATATAGAAAAGATTGAATGCCTTTTCCTTGTGAATCAAACCAATAGATCCGTTTGACCCAAACCTAGCACTTATGTATTCATCGAAACCCTAGTTAGGAAATTGCGAAGAACTATGGCATTATGCAATAGCTTTTGGGAAATTTATTGAAAATGTCTTAAATTTGTTGTGTGGATGCCAATTCAATCCCAAACCTTTTGATTTGATCAATTTAGTTCTAGACATTTTAATAATTCACCAATGTAGTCTTACAATCAATTTTGGTTGGAAATTACTGATATGCACACTAACTATCTTATGCGGTATGATCGATACTAATATGAACAATTTTTACAATTATTTTAAATTTTAAAATTTTTTATTTTTCTGCTTTTATTTTCTTTCCTTTTTCTTTTTTCTTTTTTCCTTTTTCCTTTTTCTTATTTCCCTCTACCGATCCATAGCCTTGATGCCGGCCCTTGCCCAGTGGCTAATGAAGGTTGCCAGCCATCATTGAAAGTGTTCTCCAAGGCACGTCCCCGAAACCAACATTGAAAATTATTGAAAGTTTTTATACACGCGATCTCTCTCCATGCCTTCATGTTGACATTCTAATATGATATCAAAGTCAACTTCTACTTGATTTTATTTGTGTTTGTGTCCACCTCATGTATCAAATTCCACAAGTTTGTGTCCTCTTTATTTACATTAAAGTAACTTAAGTTTTGGGTTGGACTTTCTAAAAATTAATGGACAGCTTAAATTCCGTGATGTCTTTGACAATTATTAGCGGGAAGTTGAACTCTTGAAAAACTTGAGACACTAGCAAGTACTAAGCTTGAGCTGGAACCAATTTACAAAATGAACATCACATATAGTCTAAAGTTACTCATATAGGCTTCACATTAAAAATATTACAGTAATTTACGTGCAACCCATAAAATCTTCACATTCAAAATTTGAATTTAATTAATGTTGTGCATTTCATAATAATGTGAATTTATGCTATAAAGTTACTCAAATCCATAAATATAGTACCTTCTTTACGTGATTCAAGTTTTGCTCTTTTTTCATGCACATAGTGTGCACTCTTTTGTTATTATTATAGAGATTGACCTCACAGAGATCCCTTGTCTAAAAGGGTTTTTTTTTTTTTTTTTTTTTTTTGCGCACAAGCTCCACAAATCGTGCGATACATGTGCTAATCAAGTTATCATCACTCATTAAGATATGCTGCAGATGGCGTTAGTCTTGGCATGACTACGGGATTGCTTTACTAACCGGCATGTACAAAAAATGATAGGCACAATAGTAAGAACAATTGTTGAAATATCATCCACATCGCTTGACAATGGGTTGTGTATGCTCTTTATATTTATGTAACATAATAGGTAGTGCTATCTCCTTTGCATATGTGTGTCCATCCTCATTAGTCAAATTCTACATGTTGCTTTTAATCCGGCTTACAAGTGAGAGGATATATTGAAATATGGTCCCACATTGCTTGACAATTGACCCTATAGACTCCTTATTGGATTTTCTATCTCAACTTACAATTTGGTTGCAAATAGAAATTTCCTACATTGGCAGATAAAATAGGTTGTAGTTAGATTGTTGAAAGGTTTAAGTACAAAATAATAAACGACATAAAGACTTTGAAGTCTCATTTTACTTGATGGGTTGACCATTGACCAGACAAGTCGAAGGGCATTGAGTTGGAAATACTGAATCATGCTTTAGGATATAGAAAAGATTGAGTATCTTTTCCTTGTGAATCAAACCAACAGATCCGTTTGACCCAAACCTAGCACTTATGAATTCATCAAAACTTTAGTTGGGAAATTGTGAAGAACTATGGCATCCTGCACTAGCTTTTGGGAAATTTATTGAAAATGTCTTAAATCTATTGTACGGATGTCAATTCAATCTCAAACCTTTTGATTTGGCCAACTTAATTATAAACATTTTGATAATTTACCAATGTAGTCTTACAGCCAATTTTGGCTGGAAATTGCCAAAGTGCACACTAGCTATCTTATGTGGCATGATCGACAGTAAGGTGAACAATTTTTACAATCATTTTAAATTTTTAAATTTTTTCCATTTTTATTTTCTTTCCTTTTTTTTTTTTTCCTTTTTCTTCTTTCCCTCCGCTAATCCATAACCTCGATAGTGGATAGTGGAGGTCGTTGGCCCTCCCAATGAAGGTTGCCAGCCATCGTTGAAAGTGTTCTCCAAGGCACATCCCCAAAACCAATATTGAAAATTGTTGAAAGTTTTTATACACATGTGATCTCTCTACATGCTTTTCCGTCGACTTTCTAATATGATATCAAAGTTGGCTTTTGCTTGATTTTATTTCATGTTTGTATCCACCTTGTGTATCAAATTATATGAGTTTATGTGCTCTTTATTTACATTAAAGCAACTTAAATTTTGGGTTGGACATTCTAAAAATTAATGAACAGCTTAAATTCCTTGATGTATCTGACAAT
Source organism: Eucalyptus microcorys (assembly GCA_014182515.1). Classification (NCBI taxonomy): domain Eukaryota; kingdom Viridiplantae; phylum Streptophyta; class Magnoliopsida; order Myrtales; family Myrtaceae; genus Eucalyptus; species Eucalyptus microcorys. The sequence continues at coordinate 27,616,844 of CM024568.1, read as the reverse complement.
TATTGGTGGGAAGTTGAACTCTTGAAAAACTTGAGACACTAGCAAGTCTAATCTTGAGTTGGAACCAATTTAGAAAGTGAACGTCACATAAACGCTGACAGGTCAGTAAATCAAGAGCCATAGTGGAAAAATTGGAAAAATGGTGGATCTTCTCTTCCATAATTTCAAAATGTTGACGTTGTCTTCGTCAATTCTATCAATGTACTCGTAGATGAAGACCAAGACCTAACAAAAGGTTGTGGGGGTGGTCTTCTTCTTACGAATCAAGGACCATATAGGTTTCTAGGCACTGCTTGATGAGCATCTCCGTCTATGGGACAAAACTCATCGTATCGAATCAATTGGTGTATGTTGTTTACATATTTTGGAGGCTACTCATTACCATCGCCAATATCTATTCCACTTGGACCTCCGACCCAATCCCAATGTTTCATGATATTGAAAAATGAGAGTTTCAAGCGCCTCCATTTTGAACCTCATATTCATAAATGTCCAAAAAATTAAAAGAAACGGACGCAAATGCGGCATATATTTTCTTGCTATTCTCTATCTCACGTGGTCAATGGACAGTTAATTACTTTTTTTAATTAACGTATTTAAAAGGCTCGTACCTGAACTCATCTCTATCATATGTGAAGCAAATCTAGTGGGGATTTCAGTAATACATTTTTGCAAAAGAATTATATGAATACCGATGCTTGCTATATTTCGTATTGTAAGAAGAAAATTTTCATTATCGACAAAACCTTGAATTAAAAATATCAAGGTAATTCACGTGTATCCCACATCGTCTTCCACATTCAAAATTTAAATTTAATTAACATCGTACGTTTGATAATAATTTGGATTTATGTTTTTAAAGTCCAAAAACATTTCTTTTCGAAGGTTTCCATTGTCTACGACAGCTTTCAGCCAAAGTGTTCTTTGGTGGGGCGCCGACCAAACTTTACTTGCTTTCTTGACCACTTGACGCGCCTTGCAACGCACGCCTTGGAATCTTCATAAGTCACTTTATGTGGCAAGCGATCAGAGGATGGACTCAGGAAAGACGTTAATTTCCTCCTCATTTCTTTTTCTACATTTTTTGTGAATTTAAAAGATCAGATTTCTTGAAGGAAGCGTCGCTTTGCCATTATAAAAGGAAGTTCTCAGGTTCATTTTAAAGCACAATGGCGTCCTACTTCTACACTAACTTCGTGCCCACGCTCTTGCATGCACTCTTTGTCTTTCAAGCCTTGGAATTATGTTATCCCCATGCCTTAACCAATGTAAGTTGTATTGGCACTGAGAGGGAAGCTCTTTTGAAGTTCAAGCAAGATCTCATCGATCCTTCAAGAAATTTGTTGTCGTGGACTGGCAAACGTTGTTGTGAGTGGGAAGGAGTCAAATGCAACCACAGGACTAGTCATGTCTCGCAGCTCAATCTAATTGGTCGCAACCTGGGAGGTAAGATAAATCCTGCTCTTAGCGAATTGAGGCGTCTAAAGTATCTAAGACTCGGGAACAATAATTTCAATGGTCATCTGCCCAATCAATGTGGGAATTTCAAAAATCTCGAATTCATTTCTCTTTCACATAACTCGATTTCAGGTCATATTCCTTCTACTATTTGTCAATTAGCATCTTTGAGATATTTGGACCTCTCTTATAACAATTTGAGTGGAAACATCCCAGAAAGTATTGGGCAGCTTCGCAATCTAGAGCTTATGCACTTTGGTAATAATCGATTGCATGGAGTTGTTAACGAACTTCACTTGGCGAATCTCACTAGCTTGACCCAGTTGAGATTACAATCGAATGAGCTTGTTATAAATGTTAGCGCATCTTGGGCTCCTCCTTTCCAAATAATATTCATTGACTTGTCAAGTTGCAAAGTGGGTCCAGAATTCCCAAACTGGCTTCAAACTCAGAGGAACATTTCAGTGTTGTACATGTCAAATGCTAGCATCTCAGGTGAAGTTCCCCATTGGTTACTTGACATTATATCTAATATCGAATCGTTAGATATATCAGGCAATATGCTCAGAGGTAACAATTTCCAAATTATGGGTAAAAAAGATGCCACAATTAAAATCGGTATCACTTTTTCAAATAACCTCAATGTTGACGTTCCAAATTCATTATGTATGTTATATGCATGTTATACGATTTGTTATTCGTTAAAGTTCTCCAATTCTTTTCGCTTTCATATTACTCGATTTCAGGTCATATTCCTTCTACCATTGGTCAGTTATCATCTCTGAGACTTTTGGACCTCTCTTCTAACAATTTGAGTGGGAACATTCCAGAATGTATTGGGCAGCTATCCAATCTAGAGCTGATAGACTTTAGTAATAATCGATTGGATGGAGTTGTTAACGAGCTTCACTTGGCAAATCTCACCAGCTTGACCCAATTGATTTTATGGTCGAACGAGCTTGATATAGATGTTAGCGCATCTTGGGTTCCTCCTTTCCAAATTAAAATCATCGACTTATCAAGTTGTAAAGTGGGACCAAAATTCCCAAACTGGCTTCGAACTCGAGGAACATTTTGGAGTTGTATATGTCAAATGCTGGCATCTCGGAAGTTCCCCATTAGCTACCTAAAATTATATCTTATATTGAATTGTTAGATCTCTCGAGCAATATGCTCGAGTAAAATACCAGAAATTATTGAAAAAGATGCTACAATTAAAGTTGGTGTCACTTTTTGCAAATAACCTTAGTGGTGACATTCCAAATTTATGATGCATTATATGCATGTTATATGAATTGTTATTCATTAAAGTTCTCAAATTCATTTCACTTTCACATTACTCGATTTCATGTCTTATTCCTTTTACTGTCCGTCAATTATCAATTCTCAAACTTTTGGACCTCTCCAATAACAATTTGAGAGGGAACATTCTAGAAAGTATTGGGTGGCTATCAAATCTAGAGCTAATGGACTTTAGTAATAATCGAATGGATGGAGTTGTCAATGAACTTCATTTGGCAAATCTCACCAGCTTGACTCAGTTGAGTTTAAGATCGAATGAACTTGTTATAAATGTTAGCACATCTTGGGTTCCTCCTTTCCAAATAAAAGTCATTGACTTGTCAAATTGCAAAGTGGGACCGGAATTCCCAAACTAGCTTCAAACTTAGAGGAATATTTTGGAATTGTACATGTCAAATGCTAGCATCTCAGGTAAAGTTCTCCATAGGCTATTTGACGTTTTATCTAATATTGAATTGTTAGATCTCTCGGGCAATATGCTTAAAGGTAACATATATGGAATTATCCAAAAAAGATGATACGATCAAAGTTGGTGTAACTTTTTGTAGATAACCTCAATGGTGACATTCCAAATTCATTATGCATGTTATATGCATGTTATATGAATTGTTATTCATTAGAGTTCTCAAAGTCCTTTTGCTTTCACATTGGTCAATTTCAGGTCCTATTCCTTCTACCATTGGTCAATTATCATCTCTGAGACTTTTGGACCTCTCTTCTAATAATTTGAGCGGGAACATTCCAGAAAGTATTGGGCAGCTATCCAATCTAGAGCTGATAGACTTTAATAATAATCGATTGGATGGAGTTGTTAACGAACTTCACTTGGAAAATCTCACCAGCTTGACCCAGTTGAGTTTAGGATCGAACGAGCTTGTTATAAATGTTAGCGCATCTTGGGTTCCTCCTTTCCAAATAAAAGTCATTGACTTGTCAAATTGCAAAGTGGGACCGGAATTCCTAAATTGGCTTCGAACTCAAAAGAACGTTTTGGGATTGCACATGTCAAATGCTAGCATCTCGTAAAGTTCTCCATAGGCTATTTGACGTTTTATCTAATATTGAATTGTTAGATCTCTTGGGCAATATGCTCAAAGGTAACATATATGGAATTATCCAAAAAATATGATATGATCAAAGTTGGTGTAACTTTTTGTAGATAACCTCAATGGTGACATTCCAAATTCATTATGCATGTTATATGAATTGTTATTCATTAGAGTTCTCAAATTCCTTTTGCTTTCACATTGGTCAATTTCAGGTCCTATTCCTTCTACCATCGGTCAATTATCATCTCTGAGACTTTTGGACCTCTCTTCTAATAATTTGAGCGGGAACATTCCAGAAAGTATTGGGCAGCTATCCAATCTAGAGCTAATAGACTTTAATAATAATCGATTGGATGGAGTTGTTAACGAACTTCACTTGGAAAATCTCACCAGCTTGACCCAGTTGAATTTAGGATCGAACGAGCTTGTTATAAATGTTAGCGCATCTTGGGTTCCTCCTTTCCAAATAAAAGTCATTGACTTGTCAAATTGCAAAGTGGGACCGGAATTCCCAAATTGGCTTCGAACTCAAAAGAACGTTTTGGGATTGCACATGTCAAATGCTAGCATCTCGTAAAGTTCTCCATAGGCTATTTGACGTTTTATCTAATATTGAATTGTTAGATCTCTCGGGCAATATGCTCAAAGGTAACATATATGGAAGTATCCAAAAAAGATGCTACAATTAAAGTTAGTGTCACTTTCTGTAGATAACCTCAATGGTGACATTCCAAATTCAGTATGCATGTTATATGCATGTTATATGAATTGTTATTCATTAGAGTTCTCAAATTCCTTTCGCTTTCACATTGGTCAATTTCAGGTCCTATTCCTTCTACCATCGGTCAATTATCATCTCTGAGACTTTTGGATCTCTCTTCTAATAATTTGAGCGGGAACATTCCAGAAAGTATTGGGCAGCTATCCAATCTAGAGTTTATAGACTTTCATAATAATCGATTGGATGGAGTTGTTAACGAACTTCACTTGGCAAATCTCACCAGCTTGACCCTATTGAGTTTAGGATCAAACGAGCTTGTTATAAATGTTAGCGCATCTTGGGTTCCTCCTTTCCAAATAAAAGTCATTGACTTGTCAAATTGCAAAGTGGGACTGGAATTCCCAAACTGGCTTCGAACTCAGAGGAATATTTTGAAATTGTACATGTCAAATGCTGGCATCTCAGGTAAAGTTCTCCATAGGCTATTTGACGTTTTATCTAATATTGAATTTTTAGATCTCTCGAGCAATATGCTCAAAGGTAACATATATGAAATTATCCAAAAAAGATGCTATGATTAAAATTGGTGTCACTTTCTATAAATAACCTCAATGGTGACATTCCAAATTCATTATGCATGTTATATGAATTGTATTCATTAGAGTTCTCAAATTCCTTTTGCTTTCACATTGGTCAATTTCAGGTCATATCCCTTCTACCATCGGTCAATTATCATCTCTGAGAGTTTTGGACCTCTCTTCTAATAATTTGAGTGGGAACATTCCAGAAAGTATTGGGCAGCTATCCAATCTAGAGCTGATAGACTTTAGTGTTAATCGATTGGATGGAGTTGTTAACGAAATTCACTTGGCAAATCTCACCAGCTTGATCCAATTGATATTATGGTCGAACAAGCTTGTTATAGATGTTAGCGCATCTTGGGTTCCTCCTTTCCAAATAGAAACCATTGACTTGTCAGATTGCAAAGTGGGACCGGAATTCCCAAATTGGCTTCGAACTCAGAGGAACATTTTGGTATTGTACATGTCAAATGCTAGCATCTCAGGTGAAGTTCCCAATTGGTTACCTGACATTTTATCTAATATTGGATTCTTAGATCTCTCAGGTAATATGCTCAAAGGCAACATATCTAAAATTATTGGAAAAAAGATGCCACAATTAAAGATAATGTTACTTTCTGCAAATAACTTCAGTGGTGACATTCCAAATTCATTATGCATGTCACATGGATTGCAATATCTTGGTCTCTTTAAAAATCAACTATCTGGAAGACTTCCGCGATGTTTGGGGATGTCGCTAAATTCTTTGCGATGGATTTCATTGGGACACAATAAGTTAAATGGTCGATTCCAAGCTCTCTTTGCAGTTTGAAGCATTTGGAAGTTCTAGGCCTACATAAAAACGGCTTGAATGGAGTGCTTCCAAAATGTTTACTAAAGCAAGATTTGGTAATTCTTGATCTTAGTGACAATCTATTTACTGGTAGAATACCTCCATTCAGTTCTAGACTATTTGAGGTAATCGATCTTAGTAGAAATTACTTTACTGGGGACATTCCTTTATGGCTATGTCAACTTCATAAACTCCAGTATCTAAGCCTAGCCCATAACAACCTTTCTGGAGTCATTCCTCCTTGTTTTAGCAACTTCTCCCTAATGTGGGCGGATTCCGCCAATACTTTATATTTGGAAGACCTGCTAGCGATTCCTATTATGGTTAATATAAAACAAACAAGCCTAGAATTCACCCGCTCTCTCCAATATTTATTTTCAGTTGACCTTTCAAGCAACACATTACAAGGACAACTACCAAGGGCTAACTAGGCTTGCTCGACTTCAAAATTTGAACCTCTCCCAAAATAAGTTGATTGGAAAAATCCCTTCAGATATTGGAAACTTGAGATATTTGGAATCACTTGATCTATCCAATAACAAGCTATCGGGTGAAATCCCTTCTAGCATATCCAATTTAGACTTTCTAAGTTGTATGGATTTTTCGTTCAACAATTTATCTGGCCCTATTCCATCAGGCAATCATCTAAGCACTCTAGAAGATCAATCTGTTTATCGCGGCAACAATGGACTTTGTGGAGCTCCTCTTTTGAAAGTTTGTCCGGAGATGAGCATAATGAAATGGAGAGACAATATGATCACAATTCAAGTGAAGATGAATCTAATGAAGGTGGCTCTAGTGTTAATTGGTTTTACTCAGGATTGGGATCGGGCTTCGCAGTGGTGCTTATGGGATTCTGCAGTATATTACATGTCAATCAATCTTGGAGGATCTCCTATTTTCAAAAATTGGATAGGATTATCGAAAAATTATTGATTTGGAGGTTGATTATCATGGTTTGGTTCACGAGAGCTTTTCAATTCCATCTACACAAATAAGAAGTTACTTAGTAAGGTAAATACGCATATATATATATATTCTCTCTATATTCATATTTTCTTTTCTTATACTCATTTATTTTGTTGATAGATGTTGCTAATCATCTGCTCTCACATTTGTGAGTCACAGGTAGGGATATTAAAAGGTCAGGCCAGACTGGGTCTCCATGATACCCGACCCAACTTGAAACAGTATGGGAATGCGCTTAACCCTACTCGACCTGAGACGCAAACAGCAAATAACCTGAACGATTCAATATGGTTTCGAGTTCTCTCCGTCTTTTTTATTTTTAAGATGAACATATTTTCACAATGGCTTATGAGTTTAAGCATTAGACGTCTCAACTAAGGGACAACTTAGTGTTATTGCCTAAGTTGATTTCACTCTTTTTCTCACATGTCAAACTTCTACTTCTTGTTGAGTCCACAAATTTATCAGAACGCCCAACCAGAAGTTCTTAACATAGTAGCTACATGATCATGTACACTTGTGTCATAGATATATGATTATAGTTATTATGACATCATCAATGTATGTCAACTTATAATAGGCTTTCACAGTGTAGTCTCCACAAAAACAAACAATTGTTCATTGTATAAATTAGCAAAGCCAATATTCTGGAAGTTTAAAACCAGAAGATTTCAAAAGATATAGCCACAGAAACATCCACAATTGACAATGTCATCTCGATTTATTCAGAGGAAGCAAAACGAACGCTCTAGTTTTGTTCGCCTACCACTCCAAGAACTTGACATGCGCAATCATGGTATCCAATCGGTAGAATTGAAATGAGTGGCTGGCGAATTCATATCCAAAGATCCAACCAAACACCGCCAGTGCTGCAAAGAATAGTCCAGCAGCTATCGGGACAAACAAACATCGCCAATATTGTCCTTCACTCCAAAAATTTCATCGCTGGTCATCTCACTTACCCAATGATGCCATCATCAAATGTCAGTCTTCTGGTGTAAGGTTAGCAGTGATCTCCTTCGTTCCTGCTTGGACCACAAACTTGCGGCTGACTGATCTGCTGATGCCGCAACCAGGACAACCTACGCAATACCTGCAAAATACAAAATCCAACTTAAATGGAAGAAAATAACAAGCTGCGATTGAGTGGGGAAAATCATCAATTTCAACACTTACTCATCATCATCTCCAGCTTCTCAATCTGCTCCTTCAAGGTTTCAGGTTGCTTCTTCATAATCCCCACCTCCCTCACCTTCTTCCTTTCCCTCTTGTTCCGAAAATAAAAAATAAAAAATTACAAACAGCAACAAGCTAATAAATCAAGAGAGTGTCAAGTCAGTCAAGGACAAACAACAGATTGAGCTGTCAAGGTGCCCAATAATTGGCATCGAATAATCAACCATTGCAGTAATGCAGTTTAAAAGTAGCCTTAGATTGGCCAAAATATAATTAAAATACCAACAATCTCTGAAAGAGGGATTGAAAGAAAATCAACCTGAAAGACTAGCAAAACATTCTGCATTCTCCTTGATATCCAGCTCAAGACCATGTATCTAAATTGCCGTGTTCAATCTACCACTCAGAAACCCCACTCAAACATACCAAGCAAACCCCAAAAGCCTCGAACGAAGAAGCATTAAGCAAGTTGAGCAAATGAAGTAGCACACCTCTATACGAAGAAAGACCGGCAAATGAAAATTCATAGACGAGAATTCAACATTCTGATATTGCACGCGAAAAGAATAAAAGAAGCAAGAAACAGAGCAATTTACACGGAACCCATCAGCGGCAAAAACCCTCTTCTAAGCAAAATTGCCCGCTTCATGCAGATAAAACAGAGAGATTTCTAACTCCAAGGAACTTCCACAGAAACAAAGACCAAATCCTAACAAGGTGGGGCTTCATTTCTGGCCTTTCTTTCCGTGCCGGGGCAAACTCCACTAAACCTAACATCATGAGAAAATATTCACAAGATCTTCAAGAAAGAGAGAGAGAGGAAATCAATAAATGCTACATCTTCACTCAACTGGCTCGACTTTGCCAATTATTAGAGGCGGTATTTATACCAAAGCACTATGCATATGAAAGGAAATTAGCTATCTTAAAGAATCACAAAAATTAAATAATATTCTTAATATCTAATAATATCTCTATTAATATTCTCTAATAAGAAAATCTTTGATCTCCATAAATATACTTCATCACTCCATCTCATATAATTTGGGCAACTCTCTTCAAAAATCTATGACACTTATCAAGTGTCATGTAAACCAAACCTTAAATTAAACAAACCGGATTTGAGACAAGCGCTAAAACAAGACATGCTTAGAAAGTTGACATATCTTTCTTATAAAACCTTAATAGAATCATGTGAAAACCCCACTTAAATTACGACAAACTAAATCGCATCACCCCATAGTGCTCATCTTTGGCTAGTTGATGAAGGTGTGCTCGACTTCGATGCTCATAGTTACTTGGATACTTGATGACATTACCCCCACGGTGCTCATTTTTGTTGCCCAAATAAGGTGTGCTTGATTCCGGTGCTCATAGCTACTTGGATATTTGACAGCAACTTCGCTCGTCGATGTTGCTCATAATTAGAAGAATTAGAAGAGGGTGCCACAATGAACAGCGTTTATAGTAGTGTTGTTGAGTGTTGACAGAATGGGGGAGTTACTAAAAATAAGACCACTAAAGACAGCATAAAGGAAGAAAAGACTAAGGTTTGATTTGTTGACAAAATCCGGGAGTTACTGAAAATGAGACAACTAAAGACAGTATAAAGGAAGAAAAAGCTAAGGTTTGATTTAATTCCTTCTCTCTTGGCAGCTCTAATACCATGTAAATATTCTAGGATCTTTAAGAGAGAGAGAGAATCAATAAATGCTACATCTTTACTCAGTTGGCTCGACTTTGCGAATTATTAAAGGAGGGTAATTCTACTCAAACTATATGCATATGAAAGGAAATTAGCTATCTTACAGAATCACAAAATATTAAATAATATCTCTAATATCTAATAATATCTCTAACAATATTCTCAAACAAGGAATCTCTAATCTCCATAAATATACTTCATCGGCATGCCATGCCAATCACTTCAAGGCGGTGAGGAATCAAGTCCAAAAGCTAGGGCAAGCAAACTCGACGAACACGATAACAAAATGGACAACTCAAAGAATGAAAATCAATCGCCCAATATGAACAGCCATGATGACCGTTTGGAAATGGAGGGAATCTAATACAAGCTCTTCGAAAGAGTCGGATCATCAATCAAGCCCGGTGATGAAGGTTATAACCCAAACCTAACCCAAACATAACGATACCCACATATACAAACCCTTACTTGATATTGAAACTTAAATTTTGGCAGCCTAGTCATCCATTTAGTGCATAAAAAATTAGGGATTAACATTTAATCCCTAAATAAAAACATTAAAATCAAATTGCATAGCATATAATTTTAGAAGCATTTTATTGTTTAGTTTATATTTTTTTTATAATTGCATTTGCATCGGATTGGTAGATAGGTTTGAATTGATAGTTTTGAGTTTTAATTTAGCGAGTTAGAGTAAGCCTGTAGTAAGAAGAGAAGTTGGTCAAGCCCATTATTTCTTTGATGGCCAAAATTATGTGCGCAAAGATTTATCAAAAAAAAAAAAAAATTCACACAGAATTGAAATGCCATGATATTTGAGGGAGGCCGAATTCTTTAGTTGTAGGAAAGAAATAAAGGAGAAAAAAAGGAAAATCTGCAAGTTTGTCTCTTCGTACAAGGAAAATATATATAGATTACAAAGAGAGGATTGGTCAACAAGGGTCATATACTGAGTGATGTAGGCAAGAAAAATTGTATTGCCCTGGGAGATTTCACATCAAGGCCGGAAAGGAAAGAGAGACAAAAGTGAAGAAGGTGAAGAAAAGGACAAAAATATATAATACTCTATGGCACTTTATTTCCATGGCGGGGCGTCGTTACTTTGCATATAAAAAGGGGTTCTCTTCTGGGGTTTCTTTTTTCTTTTTTTTTTCGGTCGAACTCTTCTAGGGTTTAAGACGCAGAGAAAGAGAGAAAAACAAGACGAGAGAGAGAGTTTTCTTCTTCAGCCGATCACGACCGAGCTCCTTCATTCCAGATGCTGCTTTCTCACTGCAAGTTTTACACCGGCACCCTTGTTGCTGCACGCCAACGCCCCTTTGGCGCGCGCTGCTGACCGCCATCACCAAGCTCGCACCAATGATGCTACTTGTCATGACTCCGTGAGTTCCTACAACCTCTAACTCGTGGCGTCCCTACTATTGGCGTTGCTCCGAGGAGACCCACATTATGACGACAAAGCTGCCCATGATCTTGCTCCGAAAAACTGCAGGTGCTCTATCCCGTGATCGACGACGCTGTTGGCCTTGCGTCATTCCAACACACCTGTCATTGCCGACGTCTTGTACGGCAAGCCGTGCACTGCCATGCCAAGCCTCGATTGTGATGCACAAGTCGTCGTTCATAGGTCCAAATTTGGAAACCAATATTTAGATTAGATAAAAATCTTACCTAATTTGATTTTCGAATATTCCGTTTCCTTATTTGAAATATCATTGATGCGCATGATTGAAGTTCCTCATATATTATCGTATCCACCATGTGACATCCTTAATTCTAATCCCTATCTAGACTGCGATGAATGGAATAAGGATCGGCACGTCGCAATGAAGATAAGCTATAACTCAATCCTAGGAATTGTTCATGAACCGACCAACTAATTTGGGGAAAGGTGACTTAGGATTAGTGTTGCGATAAACTAGAGTGCTCCACAATGAAAAGACGTTCCACCATAAAGATTGTTGTGGACGATCACGTGTCGTCACGAGTCAGTCAATAGATAGGTATAAATCAATTCAGCTCATGTATATAATGGTCACGGGTGACGCCTTACGATTAATGTATCCTTTGTGAATGACCTTAATCCGATCCCAAAGAACCGTGAGTTCAGGACAAGTTGATTGATCCTACTCGATTGCATGACAACTAAGGATCATTCATGGATCAATCATCTCAAATACAACTTACGCTTAAAACCCTGGATAGGCGTCAAACTTAGTTCAAGTCTAGTCAAGCAAGCTCCGTCAATGCCACCCAAATTTGCATAGGTTGTGTTAAAGTCGTTCTAATCAAAACTTAGCCACAACCCTAGTCTGATTACGAGTATTGAGTGTAAATGTTATGAAGACATTCTTATCCAATTGAAAGAGCTCACTAGTGCGTTAATTGGAGAAATGCACTAATTTGAGGAAATAAACTCCAGTGGACCTAATGATGAGACTAATTTAGCTTCTTTAGATTTAATTAAGTGAGACAAAAATCAAGTGGCCATCCTCCAAGGGTGTAGGCACCACTTTGGAGAAATAAGGAGGATTTGACCATTTTAACCTTCTTGCATCTAGCCAATAATTGAAACTTGAAGAAAAGATCTTGGCCATTGATGAGCTGGGCAAGATGAAGGGATGGGATTTCTTCTTGCTCTTCAAGTTTGGAGTCAACATGATGAAGGGACAATAATGCAAGTTTGCATTTAATGCATGATGGACATCCATCTCTTCTTGCTTCTCCTTCTCCTTTAAGTTTCCTTTTTCTCTCTCTCTCTTTCTCCCCCTCTCCTCACATTCAACTAACCCTCCCCTCTCTCTCTCCCTTTTTATTCTCCCTCATCATTTCCCTCCTTAGCCGTCTACCGTTGCACTTCCCATCATCCACTCATCCATCCACCTACTGCTGCATGCCACTGCTTGCTTGTCATCCTCGCGCCGTCGGCCATCATTACTGCCGTGCTGTCCTTCAACCACCATCCTTCTGGCGTTCGGATTTTTCACATTCAATTGTTTGTAAGTAGATTTCCTAAATATCAGCTAGGCCATTGCGTTACATAACTCAGATTTAGGTTTGGTTATAGTGTTCTTAGAGCTATCCTAGGTAAAGGAGCTCATGTGATTAATTTTGTATGGTTTGTTCATAATATGCTTGGATTATAAGGCTCGAGGACAAGCAAGGAGTGAGTATGGGATGATTGAGGTTGTTCGTGTTGGCGTGATTCGTAGAAATAGTTCATTTAGGCTTAGTTTATTGCTTGTGTTAAGAAAATCGCCATGGTTGTTGCTTGTGGACCATTTGTTATCGACACCTAGGCTTCATCTTCATATTTGATTGTTATGATTGATTGTATAAGTGTTATGCGATGTGGTTTATCATACGTCATGACTATTGTGGTTGAATCGTCCATTTGTGTCAGTATTAGATTTGATCTTCAAGGATTACCATTGCAATATGGATGTGGTCTTCGCATATAGAAGTCCACAGGTCATGATTGATGCTTGAAATTCACATCAAGCCTTCAAAGTTAGAACAGCCTTGGTTCTTAGATGTGCATGGAAGTTTGCTAGGCTAGGTCACTCTCTTGGTCTGGTGATATTGAGGCGTATCGTCCGATCTAAGTTTGACCCAAGCCGGTGCTCAAACGTAATGGGTCAAGCCACGATTCTAGTTTCGTGCTCAACATATTTTATTGATGCATTTTTGATAGGTCATGAGTTGCACGTCGCCCTGCACGCCCTTGGGGCATTCATACATTGGACTAATATGAAAGATAAAACTGGTTGTATACTTGATTCGTATGATCACACGAGGGATTCCATCATCGAAGATTTTGGGGGATGATGCCACCATTGAGAGATGTTGGAGGGTGATGCCTAGACGTTTCTGGATGCCATTCCCAAGAATGCTATATTGGAATGATACCGAAAAGGATGCCCGACGGGGGTTCAAATGCCATGCTTAATGGGGCGAGACAATGTCTTGGAGATTTCTAGAAGAGCTGGAGGGTTTCAGCTATGTGTGATTAATAATTGGACTTGAGATAGCATAATATTATGGGGTATTCTGTGATTCTCAAGACATTAAATGTGTACGAAGCATTTGAGTGTTATAAGCATACTTTGGAAGTTGATATATGACTCGTGCATGTTAGCTATGGCCTTATATGAGATGTGTGAGGCAAGTGCATAATTAAATTGTTATTTTTAGTGACTTAAAAGGCACGTGCAAACATCAGCTCATTCGGGACCAGATTAGCACTTGGGTTTGCAGTAATTAACTAGCCCAAACCAGGAACAACCGACCACAGATCAGGCGTGGCGAAATCGTGTGAGTCGGATCAAGACGAATGTCGGTCCGGCGAGCCCAAGACGGGATAAAACAAAGCAAGGAAAGGGGGAGGTGGTCCGAAACAGGTTTGTTCGGTCGTGGTCCCTACCAGGCTCGGCGGCATCGGACGGCAGACGAACTCGATAGATCGGGCTACGTCCGCTCGCCTATCGCATCTGCGAGCTCGGATCCTCAGGAAATCGACCCAAACCGACGCATCTGACGCCAGCGGGATGAACCAAACGGACGACAACGGGTCTCGGTCGGGAACCGTCGCCCGAACTAGTCGAGGGGGAAGGAGAAACGCCGGCCACGCATCCTACGAGCTGGATCCTAAGGAAATCACGGGGATGAACCCGAACGGACGACAACGGGTCTTACCGTGCACTAGTCGAGGGGAAGGAGAAACGCCGGCCACTTTCACTCTCGGATCTCTCGCACTGGTCTCTCTCTCTCTCTCTCTCGATCTCTCTCGGATCTCCCTCTCCCCCCTTTTTTCCTCCCTTTTTTGTGTATCCCGAAACGTTCTCACGGCCCTGGTATCCAATCGAGGAGGCCGGTCGACGGAGGAGCTTCGGCCGCCGGTTCTTGGCACACCGACCGGCCTCCCCCTTGGGCCGAACCGGCATCCAATCGGCCACCCCATCCGCGGTAGGTCAGGCCCTACCTTGGCCAGGCCTGCTCTGCGCCGTTCGGCGACATTGATGGCGCCTGCTAGACATCCCATCCGTCGCCGGCTACCTACTCTGCCTCGGCAGCAGCCTTCGCGCGTGAGGGTTGCAGGAAGGAAGGAAGAAGAGGAAGGAGAAAGAGGGAGAGGGGGCCGAGCCGAAGGGGAGAGTTGGGGCGAGCTTGGCCCAAGCTCGCTCGGAGGGGGAAAAAAAGAAGGGCTGGGGCGAAAGCCCAGCCCCTGTGCCCCCATTTTTTATTAAAATAATATTTTTTTTATTTTTTTAAATGTCTATTTATCAGAAATAAAGGAAAATGAAATGAATAATAAAACTAAGTTGATGTAAATAATATTAACACCTATGTGATGTGCTATTTAATGAAAATATTTTTGTTTGGGCCGAATCAATTCTTATTTTTCTGCGTAATCAAGTTATTTTGCCACCTACTATTATTATCATAAAAAAACATGTAAATTTGGTATTGCTTATGTGACCAAACTTTTGTATGCATTATTGACATGGTGCCCAAAGCTATATCAGTAAAATAACGTAAATTGATCGTGTTTATATCACAAATAATCAATAATTTGGAGATGTTTTCTATGAGTATTATTTGTGTCACTTAAAAAAATTAGCCAATAGAAAGTTTCATCAACAACAACAATCAATCCCTAAATGTATCCATTATTGACTAAAAAATATTTTTCGTTAATTCACTCTTATGCATAATATAAGCGGTTATTTTAAAAGATGTTTTCCGGATCATTACTTTTTCGTGAAATAAACACATCCATAAGCCATAGAAAACTTTTGTGTATGTTAGAGAAAGAGATATTTAGGTTGCCATGCAATCTTTTTCCTTTTCTTTTTCTTTTTTTGTTAAATATAACGGCATCTCAATAAAACTAAGGTTAAAATGGTAATATGACTTGATCTTAGTCCTCTATTATTTGGTTGCCTATATATTTGATCATTTGAGGAAAATGAAATTAAGCTATAAATTAACCCCTTAATCACTGAAATCCTTGTTATTATGATTATTTTTTATCAATCTCGATCTCCTTTCTTCATTCCAAAAAAGTAAAAATTAATCAAGAATCTTATTATGTACGATTACTATTTTTGAAAATCTGAATTATCATAATTTAAACACATCCGATAAGTGTCACACTACGATATATTCAAAATAAAAAATTGGGAGCAGCAAAGAAATTCATAGTAACTTCTCGCTCATGCAGCGTCGCGGGGGTCGTCGGGTGGTGTGCGCGAGTTGCTGCGGGTCGCAAGTTGCTGCTCGGCGAAGCTTGCGGGTGCTGGCGCTCGGAGGCGCGGCGATGACCGGTCGAATTGCAAACCGGCGGGTTGCAGGCGAAGCGGAGAGAGCTGCTGCAGGCGTCGGTGGCGGGGCTGGAAGTCGCGGCGTAATCGGCGGAGCAGCGGCGGCGGAGGCGAGCAGAGCGGCGAGGTGGCGAGACGCGGCGGTGGCTGGCGTTGCGGTGTCGACGCTGTGACAGGCGCGGGCACAAGACCAACGCGAACAGGGGGCAGCGTCGGGAGGAAGAGGACGACACTGTACCCCTGTTTTGCTTAATTTTTTTTTTTTTCTTTCTCTTTCTCTCACGTCACTCACCAGTCCTCTCTGCCTCTCCCCTTTTACTTTTTCTGTCCTCTTTTCCTTCAAAGAAGAGGAAAACCCTCGCTTTTCTCCTCCAAATTTTTTTGAAAATCTCCTCAAGCTTTTCTTTTCTCTTTTCACAAATTTTTCTCTCAATTCCCCTATGAAAATTTTCGAATTCCTCCACAATTACGAAAAATGAAGCTCTCTTTTATACTAATTCCGAACGGCCGCTTTGAATGGTATTTTCGAGTTTCCATCTTCCGTCGTATTAAATCAAAGCCGCAAATCGAGCGTGATTTCGCAATCAGCTCGATTTTGTTCCGATTTATTCCGTTTTATAAAAATTCTTGCCCTTTGTTCACCTGATCTTTATTGCTTCTGCATTTATCAAAATCTGAATATCCATTAGAATTTCAAATTTCCATTCATAATCAATCAAATCGATTTTTCCCATCTTTTATTTTTTTTATTTTATTTGTTCCAATGCAATTTTTATTTTCTTTATTTTCCTAGATTTACTAAAAATAGGTGTCAACAGGTAAGTATTTCCTTACGGTGCATGCAATTTATTAACTGCTTAGCTTTATTGAGTGTCAAATAATAGTTGCACATCCGTATGATCACCTCACATGTTAGGAGTAATTTAAAATCAATTCAAGCTTCGTACAATTTGAAATGAAAGAGAAAAAGCATTGAAATGATTACAAAAAAATCTAGCGTAACAAGCTCATTTAATCTCTAGTTCGTAGCAAGAAGTAATCATCACATTACTTTACTTGAGTTTCCAATCGACCAAGCGAAGTAGATTAGTGGTGACTCCATAATAAAAATTATTTGCTTGTTAAGTATTTAAACCCTAAGTCGCAAATTAGTATAGGTTTTGAAAAGCCTGAGTTAAGTCTAGTCTTAATAATCCATTAATCAAACCCCTTGGTGATTTGACCCACTTTAGGGAGGTTGTGACACTCAAAAAAAAAAAATCTAAGGCCCAACCCGAAAATATCCTAAATTTTTAGGTAGGGCAAGGTTGGGCAAGGCCCTAAATTTTCAAGTAGGGCAGGGTCGGGCAAGGCTTTTTTGATACTCCTAGTCACAAGTGACACCTAGCATGAAAGTAGAGATTAACTTATCAAATTCCGGAGACAAAGGCTATTGCAACTGCCATGAAACCGATAGTTTCTTTTTCATTGAGGAAGATTGCTATCGAAGCTTCACGAAGTAATAAAGAATTTATTCTCTTCGTTCTCAAAATTCCTCCCTTTATTTCCAATTGGTTAAATATATATATATATATATATATATATATATATATTTGCTTTTGTCATATAAATAAAAAATACATGTTTTAGTGTAAAATGACCCCAATACGAGCCGAAATTTGACGAGCCTACTATTCCGGAGAGTTTAAATTGGAACATTGTTTTTTTGCTGGTAACATGTGAAAAGGGTCGATAACTATCAAAACACGTTAGCAACAAATTTTAAATAAGCAACTTGTTCAGCGATAACACCTAGATAAGTTATTAACACATTTATGAATATACCAACCATTAGCACATTGTCACGTATAGAAAATTACCAACTCTTATTCCGAGTCCACTTTTCAACATTTATTACACTTTGAAACAATTGCTTTAATAATTTACTAAGATTAATTTGTAATGAATAATGAATAATGAACAAAAGAACAAATTAGCAAGAAATGATAAAGGAAAGGGGGCTTTGGTCTAGATCCACGCAAACTTTTCAAATTTAATTAGTCCGCACAGCCCAATCTGGATACGCCCATTCTAATAGGCTTTTGAACATGGACTCGTGGGAATCGATTAATTCGGCCTCATAAATCTCAATCCGTGCGGTGGATAGGATAATCGAAAAATTGTCCATAACGAGCATGATTACCATGCTTTGATGTGAGAAAGCTTTTCAATTTCAGCTACGCAAATAGAGGTTATTTAGTCAGTAAGATCTCTCTAGTACGATTAATAGCTTCTTTTTCTCATACTCATATTTTGTCTATAGATTTTGCTAATTGTTTCTAGCATTTGTCCTTGCATTTATAAATCGTAGGCGAAACCTGCATGAAAGTACAAATTGATTATACAATTACGGCGGTGCACCGCTACAACTGTTATGGAGCAGATAGTTCCTTTCTTCATGATGGAAGATTGCTATTGAAGTTTCCATTAATAAAGATGTTGTGCTCATTATTCTCTAACATTTCTTTCTATTTGGTTATAATAATAAATAAATAAAAATTTCTTGCTTTTGCCCAAGAAATGCATTTGTTATATGTAAAATGAGCCTGACTATGTCCCTTATCTGGACTTGGATGATACAATGTCATTGTTGTCCTCTTGTTCGTGTTGAGAACGTTCCCCTAGAGTCAAATCTTAGAAAAAAAATCATGTCCTATGACAGCCATTTCTAAATTTTTGGCAGAAGTTGGATCTATTGTCCCCCCAAATTCATTGGCTAGTACTGAACATGGAATTTGATGGTATCATAAACACTTATAGGCTCATTAAGTCAAAAGTCATGGTGGAAAGAATAGGAAAATTGGTGGCTCCCCTTTCTTTCATTTTAGAACGTCAACCCCGTTGTCTTCACCAACTTTATTTATTAATTTGAAGTAGTCTATTTCTAAGCACGCATCCAACTCATTAGTAGATGAAAATGAAGACCTATCAAAAGATTGTGGGGTATTCTTTTTATTACGAAACAAAGACCATATAGGTCGCCGTCCATGAGAATGGAACTCATCGCATCGAATCGACTGGCATATATCCCAGACCAACTCATTGCCATCGCCAATATATTTTCCACTTGGACCTCCTCATCCAGTCCTAGCTTCATAACGTGGAACAAGGAGAGTTTCCCACCCCTCCAACTTGAATCTCATATACAAAACAGTGGATTTCTAAGAACAGAAAATTGTCTTCTTTATATATATATATATATATATATCCTTTATAGCCGCTACTAGTGTGATACCGGTGCTACTTGGATAGCATATATTTTCTTAGCTATTCTCTTCGTTATGTGGTCAATGACAGTCAGTTACCCATTTAGTTGATATATTTGAATGCACGTGCCTAAGCATATCTCTATTATATGTGAGGCAAATTCAATGGGGAATTTCAACAATATGCTTTTGCACAAGAATCTCAAGAACGCCAATGCTCTCTGTATGTCTTTTAATAGATATTTTTACATTAGCGACAAAACCTTTTGAATTGAATATATCAAGATAATTTACGTGCAATCTATATAGTCTTCACATTCCAAATTAATATATCATTAATATTTTACGTCCAGTAATAATTTCTATTTAATTCTCTAGTTGTCTTCTTACGGCAATGATCAAGAGTACATCTTCTTTTATTCTATTACATTAATTAATCATTTTTAGACTTTCTGGACTGAATCTGGCATTTGTCCAACATCTCAGACTTTAGAGTTGATAGTGGTTCCAAACAAGGTGGGAGGATAGAGATTTCTTCGGTTCTTCCCAACGGATTGTAGGTCTTTTTCTATTATACTTTAAGGAAAAGATCAAACCGGGACTCGATGAACTATATTGGTTAGATTATTCTCTTCCCTTGCTTTATAGTTATATGAACGAACAGTTTCTGATTTGAAATTTCACTAAAGTACGCGTAAGATCAAAAAAATTACAAATAGAACATATTGATTATACTAAAGTACATATCGTATGCACATTACATGGTGTCGTGTTTTTCTAACATATCGTAAACATCATTCACCTCATTCCTGACATCACCCACAGTCGCCAAAAGTGCATATTTACATCTCATGACCCCACTTGGAGGCAACACCATAGCTAATGTAATAGAGTTGGTCTCCCACGTTCTCATCCTCCGACGAACTGATTTTGATGGCCCGGTTTCTCCGAAGTTTGCCATACATAGCTTGTAAGTTTCAGTCAGCAGTAAGACGATGAAAGTTGTCTCGGTACAGTTGCATTTCACTCTAATTGACATCATAAATGCCAACACCTTACTGCCATTTCAGTTGCTCAACACCATTTTAGCCGCTTCTTTAGCTTCTGATTTTTTTTTCCCGTAAGCTAGATAATCTAGAGGGGGATACTAGCATAATCATCATTAGGACATTTGATTTGTGAAAAAACATGGAGCTTTACTAGCATAATAGTTTTTGGGTTATTGTGAAAATAACAGTTTATTGTAAACTACAAATTCTTAAAAGAGTGAGCCCTGCGACTATTAATAATTTTTTATTGCTTGATTTTTTTGTGATTTAGAATAGACTTTTATTCTAACAGTAGATTAAATTTTCATGTAATCATTTCTCAAAAAATGATACCATTCATCTTCAAGATGTTAGTCATATAAGGGCTATGGTAAATTAAGCTTTTTGGTAATTTTTTTTTCGGAGTTTGTTAAAATCAACTTCAATCACTGTCACTTCATTGCTTATCTCTGGAAGCAAGAAAAATAAATCGTTAACATGCCATATAGTTTATAGTAAATAGCCCTTGTTTATAAGTGAGATAAATTATGTTTTACATAAGATGCTAATTTTGATAGATATTAGCAACCCAGAGACGTATTTTGAATTTGCGGAAGTGACTTTAGTAGGAAAACAAGACGCCTTAAAGTATGCATTAGTTTCCTGGGAAGAGAACTGACTAGAAGCAGCTTCAACGTTTTTTTTTTCTTTTAATATGTAGAAGCAGCTTCAATTTGCATCTGAAAGTTCTATGTAATAGCTGATTATTAATAAGGAAACGCATAATTTCATTTGCTGTGAAATTTGTCGGGTGGGAACTTTTTAACATCTTTACTCTCTTAGAGACAATACAACATACTTCTCGATGATTGCTGAAAATTTTTGGCTATTTTCATTCACCCTTTTGTTGGCATTGTTGCAATTGTAAATTTTTTAAGGTCATCATCTTTTAATAATATTCAAATTTGATTAGGGTTATTAACTTCTCTGTTGTTTGAAGAAGTACGTAATTAGATTTTTTTGGATAGAGCAAAGGAATATTCGTGTTCTTCACGTCTAGTTTTCCATGCAATGCGCCATGTAGATTCAACAGCATCTTTTGCACCTATCAAAATGGCTTTTCTTCTTTTATAATTTCCCCAACGTGAATGCCTCCACGTGCTTCTCATAGTCTCTCGTGACACCTTCGCCAATTATCATGAAGGCTTCTAAATTTGTGGCCTCGTCCTCGGCTTACTCCTCCGTTTTCACTTTCCTTTGTGTTCGACCTATCTTTGCCATTTTTAAGTGAAACTTTCCTTTGCTCCATCTTTGATTTATTGTACTTTAATATAAAGTCGTGAGTTATATAAAAAAATATTATATCAAATGTTATGTTACTCTCATTTACAATGAATGCCTCTTAAAACTACATTTGATAAAAATGGGTATTGACACTCTTATGAAATTATAGTTCCCCTTTCTTCTTGATGATGGAAGATTGGTACTGAAGCTTCAAGTAATAAAGAAGTTGCGCTCATTACTCTCCCACCTTTTTTTTCATTGTTTTTATTTGGTTTTAAAAAAAAAAAATCTCTTGCTCTTCTCCCTTTCATTAATGCCATGAAATTTTGTGGATCACCTCTTCCATCATTTTAGAACGTTAACATTATTTTGGCTAACTCTATCAATGTCTTTGGAATAATCCGTTGCCAAATATTCGTCCAACTCATTGTTAGATGAAGATGAAGATCTACAGAAAGGGCAGAGTCTTCTTATTCTTATGAATTAAAGACCAAATATGCTTCTAGACACTACTCGATGAAGGCGTGATCTCTCTCCGTTGGTTAAACTCATGGTATCGAATCGACCAACGTGTGAAACATACATATTCCGAAGCCAACTCATCACCATTGCCAACATCTACTCCACTTCGACCTCCTCACCCAGTCTCAGATTTTCTTAATATGGAATAAGGAGAGTTTTGAGCCTCTCCCACTTGAACCTCAAATCCAAAAGAATCGACGTTAAAAGAACAGGCGGAATAGTCCATCAATATTTGATGAATTTCATCTTCATGGCCACTATAGCTGTGACACCAGTGCTACGTAACATATATTTTCTGCTGTTCTTTATGTTACATGATAATTGACAGTCAATTGGCCTTTTAATTACTTACATATGTGTATTTTAAGCAAAGATGTGAGTTTAATTTACTAACAGAGGCTTAAAGCAGATATATAAACTAAAAATAGAGAAGTTGGAATCATTTTCTTCCACAATGAACTGAATAAATTAGCCAACCCGCTAGGATAGTTTTTACATTATACTTAAGGGACAGGATTTACGGAAGTAAAGGCATTATATATGATTTCAGTGGAGTTAATATTTACGGATGATTATTATTGTGAAAATTACATTGTTGGTAACAGATGTGATGAAACTATAGGTTATGGTGTGAATTATATTATTTATATGATCTATGGTTATCAGAACTAATGTAAAAGGAGTAAGGAATGCTTAGATGTTTGTTGCAGTAAAAATGATTTTGTATTAGTACATTGATATAGGGAACTTTCCGAGGCCTATTCACTTCCAAAAGCTTTCTTTCTTGTTGGAAATAATCTCCAACGTATCAACTAAATAATCTTGTCACCATCCAGGTTAGAATCTTTTAAGTCTCGAAGTAAGTCTCCCTAATAAATTCATATGACGCTCCTAACCATTTAATTAATCAATGATTTGCTTGACCATTGCGTTAATATTTCCAGCTTCTTACTCAAGTAAATGAAACATGTCAGCCCTCCACCGTGAAGTTCACGGCTCTCTTTCATTGAAAATAGAATAAAGTACGTGCAACAACTAATAATCTACTTGTAATAATTCATGTCATGATTTGATTCAGGTTCATGATCAAAACCCCCATAGATAAATTTACCCATACGAACATCCTTGGTCAGAACTGCCGTAGTATTGGCCTTGTTGAGCAGTCCTAAATTTCGCATAAGCTTTATATATCTGGAAGACGCTTCCTACTTATGAATCATTTATGAAAAGAAAAATTGGAAGAGGGAGAAATAAACACACTAATAAGGCTGGGTAAGTCTTTTTAAATAAATTAATTATAGATTTTTCTTAACTAGAATTATTCAAAACAAAATGAAAATATTTTTTCCAAATATAAAAATAATAAAACAAAATTAATCAAGGAAAATTAATGAAAAGCTCTCATTAAACTAAACCAAATCCAAATACAAGTATAACTTCACATAATTAAAAAAGAAAATTCATAATGGCGCTCTAATAATGATTACACAAAAACTACACTAAAAGAGAATGTCTAATAAGTTTGATATCTTCGGTGCCATGTCCCTTATCATGATTTGGATGATACAATGTCATCATTGTCCTCTTATTCGTGTTGAGAACGTTTCTTTAAAGTCAATTCTTATTTTTCTTTTTCTTTTTTAAAGTCAATAATGTCCTATGACAGCCATTTCTAAATTTTTTGTAGAAGTTGGATCTATTGTCTTTCCAAATTCATTGGCTAGTATTGAACATGGAATTTGATGGTACCATAAACGCTTATAGGGTCAATAAGTCAAAAGCCGTGGTGGAAAGAATGGGAAAATTGGTGGCTTTCTTCTCCCATTATCTTAGGACAACAACCCTGTTGTCTTCGTCAACTTTATTAATGTATTTGTAGTAGCCTATTTCCAAGCACGCCTCCAACTTATTGGTAGATGAAGATAAAGACCTAGCAAAAGATTGTGGATATTCTTTTTTAACAAAACAAAGACCACATTGGTCGAGGTTCGTGGGAATGGAACTCATCACATCGAATAAACTAGCATATTCCCCAAAGCCAACTCATTGCCATTGTCAATATACGGAGCTCCTCCTAGCTTTCATAATATAGAACAAGGAGAGTTTCCAACCCCTCTAACTTGAACCTCAGCTACAAAGCAGTGGATGTCTTAAAAACAGAAAGTCGTTCTTTTGTTTTTATATATGAGGAATTTCGCCTTTATAGCCACTACTAGTGTGATACCAATGCTACTCGTATAGCGTATATTTTCTTAGCTATTCTGTTTGTTACGTGGTCAATGACAATAGATTACCCTTTTAGTTAATATATTTGAATGGCTCGTGCCTAAACTTATTTCTGTTATATGTGAGGCCAAATTAATGGGGAATTTCAGCAACATACTTTTGCACAATAATCTCATGAATACCAATGCTTTCTATGTGTATTTTAATAAATATTTTTACATTACCGACAAAACCTGTTGAATTGAAAGTGTCAAGATAATTTACGTGCAATCCATATGGTCTTCACATTCCAGATTCATTTATAATTAACATTTTACGTCCAGTAATAATTTCAATCTAGTTCTTTAGTTGTCTTGCTTGTGTCAACGATCAAGAATACATCTTCCTTTATTCTATTACATAAATTAATCATTTTTTTTACTTGCTGGACCGAATCTGGCATTTGTCCAACATTTCAGACTTTAGAGTTGATAGTGGGAGGATAGAAATTTCTTCGGTTCCTCCCAACGGAATGTAGGTCTTTTCCTATTATACTTTAAGGATAAGATCAAAGCGGCACTTAATGAACTATATTGATTAGATTATTCTCTTCCCTTTTTTTAGCTATATAAATGAACAGTTTCATTTAAAATTTCCTTAAAATTCGAATAAGAACATCATAATTGCAAATAGAACATGTTGATCATACTAAAGTACATATCGTAAACATCATCTACCTCATTCCCGACATCACCCACAGTTGCCAAAAGTGCATATTTACATCTCATGACCCCCTTCAGAAAAACAACATTGCTAATGTGACATGTTTTGTCTTCCACGTTCTCATCCTCCGACGAACTGATTTTGATGGCCTGGTTTCTCTAAGTTCGTCCCACATAGCTTGAAGTTTCAGTCAGCAGTAAGACGATGAAAATTGTCTCGTTACAGTCGCATTTCACTATGATTGACATCATATACGCCACCACCATACTTGCCATTTCAGTTGCTCAACACCATGTTTAGCCGCTTCTTTAGCGTCTGATTTCTTTTCTTTTTTTCCGTAAGCTAGATAACTCCAGGGGTGAATGGCATATTCGTGATTAGGACATTGGATTTGTAAAAAGCATGATACTTGCCATCTTCGAGACGGTAGTCATATAGAGGCTGTGGTAAATTGAGCTTTCTAGTAATTTTCTTCAGAGTTTCTTAAAATCAACTTCAATCACTTTCACTTCACTGCTCATCTCTGGAAGCAAGGAAACTAAATCGTTAGGAGCCCTAACTAGTTTATAGCAAATAGCCCTTGCAGTTTATAAGTGAGATAAATTATATTCTATATAAGATGCTAAGTTTGATGGAAATTAGCAACTGAGACTTATTTTGAGTTTGCGGAATTGACTTTAGTAGGAAAAACAGGACGCCTTAAAGTGTGCATTAGTTTCCTGGGAACATAATTGATTAAAGCAGCTTCAAGGTACTTTTTTTTTTTAATAAGTAGAAGCAGCTTCAATTTGCATCTGAAAGTTCTATGTAATAGCTGATTATAAATAAGATAACACATAATTTCATTTGCTGTGAAATTAGTTGGTTATTTTCATTCACCCTTTTGTTGGCATTGTTGCAATTGTAAATTAATGAAGGTCATCATCTTTAACAATATTCAAATTTTTTGGGGGTTATTAACTTCTCTATTGTTTGAAGAAGTAGTAATTAAATTTCTTAGATAGAGCGAAGCAGTATTTGTGTGCTTCACGTCTAGCTTTATATTAATCTATTGAATGTTATATGTTCTACATTAGATGGAATATAATTAAATTTGAATATGACATTTACTCCTATACTTTTTTAACAATTTCCATAATAAAGCAAATAAAAGAATTGGTTTTTCTCCATAGCATTTCCTTTCTAAACGAGCAAACATGAAGCATCAAAAAAAAAAAAAAAAAGAGGAGCTAACGTGAAGAAAAAGAAGGTTATAAAACCAACTTCATAAACAATCTATTCGCAACAGAAATATGCGAAATATGACATGGTATATATGAAGATAGTAAGAAAGTACCATACTTGTAGACTCTGATTTTCTTGGTTTCATTTGAACGTTCAGCGACTCTAGATGTCCTGCAAAGTGGAGACACTGACAGGTCGACTGCAATTGGAGCCGTAAAAAGGAAGGGCCGTAGAAAAGACAATATTAGAGGGAGGAAGAAGAATGGGTATTTAAACCCATTGTCACGGTAAGTAGAAATGATTAATGTCCTTTTCTTGGTGATAATCAATCAAGCCTATCCATCTCACCGTCAAACCATGGAAGTAAATTTGCATTTGCAATGGCCTTGTGCTCCCAAGGTGATGGATTATTGGTTACAGTTGATGTCCTTGACCATTTGATTACGTGTCTTGCAAGGCATGACTAGAAATTTTGAGTCACTTTAGGAGGCCGGCGATCAGGACTTTGAATAGATGTTAATGTCCTCTTTTTGTTTTTTGTTTTTTGTGAATCAAGGTCAGAGTTCGTATAACAAAAATATTTGAAAAAAAAAATTGCATCTTTCTTAAGGAATAGTGTTTTTTCCAGCCATTATATAAACGGAAGTTCTCAGGTTGATTTTTAACAACAATGGCGTCCTACTTCCACATTAGCTTCATGCCCTTACTTTTGTGTGCACTCTTTGTCATTCAAGCCTTGGAGTTAATTCATTCCAAAGTCTTAATGAATGTAACCTGCAGTGGCTCTGAGAGGGAAGCTCTTCTCAAGTTCAAGCAGGATCTCACCGATCCTTCCAAACGTCTTTGGTCGTGGATGGTGAGGATTGTTGCAAGTGGGAAGGAGTCACATGCAACAAGAAGACCGCTCATGTCTCGAAGCTCAATCTCCGTAATCTCTGTGATGACTTAGAGAAGTGCAGCCTAGGAGGTAAGATACATATTGATCTAAACAAACTAGAGCATTTGAAGTATCTAGACCTCAGCTTCAATAATTTTTCAACCCAAAAAATTCCAAAATCTTTAGCTTCTCTTAAAAAATTGGAGTATCTTAACCTCTCAAATGGAGGTTTCCATGGAGATATTCCTCATCAGCTGAGTAACCTTTCCAAGTTACAATACTTGGATCTTCATAGTGGGTGGTGGTTGCGTTCTTTAAAAATAGGGAATCCTCAATGGCTATCCACACTTTCCAACTTGAAGTACTTGGACCTCTCTGGTACTCATGGTCTTGATACCAAAGAATGGCTAAGCCCTATTAACATGCTTTCCTCCCTAGATTTTTTAATATTGAGTCAATGCGATTTGAAAGATGTTCCAGCCTCTCTACATGTCAATTTCACTTCTCTTAGATTCCTTGATCTGAGTTACAACTCCTTGAATTCATCTATTCCTCCATGGTTTCAAAACTTCAGCAAACTCGAACATCTTGATTTAAGAGATAATGATCTCCAACATATATTCCCTACTATCATCCTTGAAAATAATCCATGGCTTAGATTCCTTGATGTCTCTGAAAATGAGCTGGAAGGTGAGCTCTTGAAAAACTTAAGCATGTTCTGCAATCTACAAGTACTAAGCTTGTGTATTAACAAATTTACTGGGAGGATTTCTGACACCAAAGATGGTGCTTTGATTTGTGAACAAAATAACTTGAAGATTGTTGATGTTTCCAGCAACAATTTCAGTGGTCACTTGCCCAATCAATTTGAGAATTTCAAAGATCTTGAATTCCTCGATCTTTCTTGGAACTCAATTTCAGGTCCTATTCCAGAAAATATTGGGCAACTATCCAATCTAGAGGTGATGGACATTGGTGACAATCAATTGGATGGAGTTGTCAACGAACTTCACTTTGCAAATCTCACCAACTTGACCAAGTTGTATTTTTCAAGGAACGAGCTTATTATAAATCTTAGCACATCTTGGGTTCCTCCTTTTCAAATTCAAGAAGCTTTCATGGCAAGTTGCAAAATGGGACCAGAATTCCCAAACTGGCTTCAAACACAAAGGAAAATACAAGCGTTAGACTTGTCAAATGCTAGCATCTCAGATGAAGTTCCCTATTGGCTATCGGACATTTTATCTAACATTGAAGTGTTGGATCTCTCAGGCAATATGCTCATAGGAAACATTTCCCAAATTATAGGAAAAAATATGCCATTTTTAATGCAAATGTCACTTTCTGGAAGTAACCTTACCGGTGGCATTCCAAATTCATTATGCATGTCAGATTTTTTGTCTTTTCTTGATCTCTCTAAGAACCAACTATCTGAGAAACTTCCGCGGTGTTGGAGGAAGTCGCAAGCATATTTAAATTGGATTTCATTGGGAGGCAACAAGTTAAAAGGTCAAATTCCAAACTCTCTATGCTATCTAAAGGAATTAGGAGTTCTAAGGCTCCATGAAAATGGCTTGAATGGAGTGATTCCGAAATGTTTATCAAAGCTACATTTGGAAATCCTCGATCTTAGTGACAATCAATTTACTGGTAAGATACCTTTTTTTGGACAACACTCTCAATCAATTAGGATAATTGATCTTGAGAAAAATTACTTCATCGGGGACATTCCTTTGCAACTATGCCATCTTGCTAATCTTCAATACTTAAGCCTAGCACATAACAACCTTTCTGGAGGCATTCCTCATTGTTTCAACAACTTCTCACAGATGTGGGCTAGTTCCACTTTTGACTTGTATGGGGGATTCATGTCGAGGGTTTATATTATGGCTACTATGAAAGGAAAAATCCTAGAATTCACCAAGACGCTCCTATATTTATTTTTCATTGACCTTTCATGCAACGCATTAGATGGACAAATACCGAAAGGGTTGACTAAGCTTGTTCGACTTCAGAATTTGAACCTCTCCCAAAATAAGTTGATTGGAAAAATCCCTCCGGATATTGGCAACTTAAGATATTTGGAATCACTTGATCTATCCAATAACATGCTATCAGGTGAAATCCCTCCTAGCATATCCAATTTAGACTTTCTAAGTTGCTTGGATCTTTCCTTCAACAATTTGTCAGGTCATGTTCCATCCGGCAATCACCTAAGAACTCTGGGCGATCAATCCATTTATCGCGGCAACGATGGACTTTGTGGAGCTCCTCTTTTGAAAGTTTGTCCAGGAGATGAGCATAATAATATGGATAGACCATATGGTCACAACTCAAGTGAAGATGAATCTAATGAAGGTGACTCTAATGTTAATTGGTTTTACTCAGGATTGGGATTGGGTTTTGCAGTAGCATTGATAGGATTCTGTGGCATATTACATGTCAATCAGTCTTGGAGGACCTCCTATTTTCAGATAGTGGATAGGGTCGTCGAAAAATTGTCGATCGGAGGATGATGATCATGGTCTGGTTCAAGAGAGCTTTTCCATTTTAGCAGCACAAAGAAGAGGTTATTTAGTGAGTAAATTCAATCTCTCTCTCTCTCTCTCTCTCTCTCTCTCTCTCTCTCTCTCTCTCTCTCTCTCTCTCTCTCTCTCTCTCTCTCTCTCTCTCTCTCTCTCTCTCCTCCCTCCCTCCCTCCCTCCCTCTCTCTCTCTCTCTCTCTCTCTCTCATACTCAATTTTGTTGATAGATTTTGCTAATTGTTTCTACCATTTGTCCTCATATTAATGATGCAGGGGGCACCCTGCATGAAAGTACAAAATGATTGTCCAATTACAAACGTGCACCATTGCAACTGCCGTGGAGCTCATAGTTCCTTTCTTCGTTATGGAAGATTGCTGTTGAAGTTTCAAGTTATAAAGAAGTTGTGCTCATTATTCTCCAGCATTTGCCTCTTTCTTTCCATTTGGTGATTAAAAAAACGTCTTGCTTTTATCCTATAATATAATGTAAATGTTTAATGTTAAATGAGCGGACTATGTAGAATTGGACAAGTCTACTATTCCATAATTAAAAACTCGAGCGACGTTTCGTGCTGGTAACATGTGTTAAAAATTGATAACAATCAAAACATGTTAGCGACAAATTTTTAATTCGTAACTTGTTGACATCTAAATTTTCATCAAAAAATCAAGCATATTTTTTTTGTAAAAAGAAAAAAAAGAAGAAAAAGAAAGTATTAAGAAAGTAGAAAAAAAAAAAGAAAGAAAAGAAAAGAAAAGAAAGAGAAAGAATGAAAAGAACAAAAAATAAGAAAATTGAACAAATCCAAAAAATAAAAAGAAGAAGAAGAAGAAAAAAAGTTAAACTTTGAATAAGGTGTTTGCCAGTGTGTCAAATATAGAGGATTGGAGTAAGCGTACATCGGTATATACTTAAAACTATTTTCTTGTGTCAAAAACATTTGCGCCTACATTTCATACTTGTCAACAAAATTCAAGTATCTTTTATCTTTGGAAGGAGAGATTTCTTTCGAAGAGTGGATAGCTATTGACACCTATTGCCTGACAAAGTGAATTTGCATTTGGGCCTATTCGCGTGATACCTGGCTAATTAGCTCGGGTGGCCCATACCACTCAGTCCCAAATAGTTTGAGCTTTGTATTCCTTCAAATGGACTAAAAGTCCGTTTGGTCCAAAATAATAGCTCAATTGAGTCCACAGCCTATTTGAACTCTTGACCTGGAAAAGGCCCATCCAATTGAAAAACGAAGAAAGCCCATTTATCACATACAGTAACCCCATCTTTCCCGGCTCGTTCCGTCTCGCTCTCTCAGCTCGGGAGAAGACAAACGACGACTGAAAGAATACCTAAAAATCTCCTTAGTTGGCTGGAGACCTCTAGATCCATCATTCTCAGTGGCCATCATCTTCGGCGATGACTGAAAACAGAGTGTGACTTAGACACGCAGAGCGGGAGCGAGAATCTGTTCGAGATGGTTTCTTTGGGCTTTCCTTTCTCTGGTTGATGATTCTGCACTGGTGATAACCATTGCAAGAGCTTCCATTCGTGACTTCATCGCCATGACAGTACAGCTCTGTTAGACTGTTTTTTCAATCCAAGAATTCTGAATAGTTTGGATTTTCGCTTGAAACTTCTTCGCTGTTGTTGACCAATAGCAACGACATTTCCGAGATCTTGTAATTACAGGCTTAATGTAGGCTTGATACGGTTAGAAGGGAAAATGGCTCAGTGTAATTAGTTTCGACAAGTTGGGTTTGATGAGTTTTCTATTTGAGGTGGGCTTGTTTTAATTCGCGATTTCATGAAAAGTTGTCTAATTTGGTCTCATGCTTAAGATACGATTCGTCAATTTATTTTCGAAATTAAATGAAAATGGATATATCTTGCATGATTTGGTGCTGTGTTTGATGTGGATGTGATTTCTTTCTACTCTTTCTTTATTTGAATTGATTTTGCTTCTATAGAGAAAAATCCAAAAAGATTAGAGAATAACTTAAAATAGATTCTTTTGAGATAATGTTGCATAATTTTTTATTTTGAATTTTTTGAATAAAAATCCAAGAATATTGTTCTAGATTAAATTAAGTTTCATTTTCTTAATTAAGACCGCATGTTTAAATATAGGGTATTTTAAATTTCGAATTTTAATTAAAAAACATAAAAAAAATATCATGCACATATCACGTAGAATGAGTGACTGCACATTTATAAATCATTTAAATTAAAGTGTGTGACATGTTACAATAGTTGCATTAATTTTTTCCCATCATTAGATTAGGTCATTTAATTAATGTCAGGTGACACTTTGCATGATAGGTTGGATGTTACATGTCATTTTAGTTAGGTATTTTTGTACACCATTACATTACATTGCATATAAATTAAGTTTCATTTAAATAAGTGAAAACCCAAAAAAATAATTCGGGTGAAATTACATGTTAATTATATGTGATTTTCTAGCTAATATTGCAAATATGTTCATAACTTTAAGGTAAGTATTTCCTTATGGTGCATGCAATTTATTAACTGCTTAGCTTTATTGAGTGTCAAATAATAGTTACACATCCGTATGATCACCTCACATGTTAGGAGTAATTTAAAATCAATTCAAGCTTCCTACAATTTGAAATAAAAGAGAAAAAGCATTGAAATGATTACAGAAAAATCTAGCATAACAAGCTCATTTAATCTCTAGTTCATAGCAATGAAGTAATCATCACATTACTTTACTTGAGTTTCCAATCGACCAAGCAGAAGTAGATTAGTGGTGACTCCATAATAAAAATTATTTGCTTGTTAAGAACTTAAACCGTAAGTCGCAAATTAGTATAGGTTTTGAAAAGCCTGAGTCAAGTCTAGTCTTAATAATCCATTAATCAAACCCCTTGGTGATTTGACCCACTTTAGGGAGGTTGTGACACTCAAAAAAAAAAAAAAAAAAATCTAAGGCCCAACCCGAAAATATCCTAAATTTTTAGGTAGGGCAAGGTTGGGCAAGGCCCTAAATTTTCAAGTAGGGCAGGGTCGGGCAAGGCTTTTTTGATACTCCTAGTCGCAAGTGACACCTAGCATGAAAGTAGAGATTAACTTATCAAATTCCGGAGACAAAGGCTATTGCAACTGCCATGAAACCGATAGTTTCTTTTTCATTGAGGAAGATTGCTATCGAAGCTTCACGAAGTAATAAAGAATTTATTCTCTTCGTTCTCAACATTTCTCCCTTTATTTCCAATTGGTTAAAATATATATAAATATATATATATATATATTTGCTTTTGTCATATAAATAAAAAATACATGTTTTAGTGTAAAATGACCCCAATACGAGCCGAATTTGACGAGCCTACTATTCCGGAGAGTTTAAATTGGAACATTGTTTTTTGCTGGTAACATGTGAAAAGGGTCGATAACTATCAAAACACGTTAGCAACAAATTTTAAATAAGCAACTTGTTCAGCGATAACACCTAGATAAGTTATTAACACATTTATGAATATACCAACCATTAGCACATTGTCACAGATAGAAAATTACCAACTCTTATTCCGAGTCCACTTTTCAACATTTATTACACTTTGAAACAATTGCTTTAATAATTTACTAAGATTAATTTGTAATGAATAATGAATAATGAACAAAAGAACAAATTAGCAAGAAATGATAAAGGAAAGGGGGCTTTGGTCTAGATCCACGCAAACTTTTCAAATTTAATTAGTCCGCACAGCCCAATCTGGATACGCCCATTCTAGTAGGCTTTTTGAACATGGACTCGTGGGAATCGATTAATTCGGCCTCATAAATCTCAATCCGTGCGGTGGATAGGATAATCGAAAATTTGTCCATAACGAGCATGATTACCATGCTTTGATGTGAGAAAGCTTTTCAATTTCAGCTACGCAAATAGAGGTTATTTAGTCAGTAAGATCTCTCTAGTACGATTAATAGCTTCTTTTTCTCATACTCATATTTTGTCTATAGATTTTGCTAATTGTTTCTAGCATTTGTCCTTGCATTTATAAATCGTAGGCGAAACCTGCATGAAAGTACAAATTGATTATACAATTACGGAGGTGCACCGCTACAACTGTTATGGAGCAGATAGTTCCTTTCTTCATGATGGAAGATTGCTATTGAAGTTTCCATTAATAAAGATGTTGTGCTCATTATTCTCTAACATTTCTTTCTATTTGGTTATAATAATAAATAAATAAAAATTTCTTGCTTTTGCCCAAGAAATGCATTTGTTATATGTAAAATGAGCCTGACTATGTAAGCCAAAATCGAACCAGTCTACCATTCTTGTAGGGTAAAAATTGGAACAATGTTTCGCATAGGTAACATGTGAAAAGCATGGTAACTACCAAACACGTTAGCAATAAAATTTTGATCGGTAACTTGTTCCGTTGATAACACATTAATAAATTACCAACACGTTTACGAAAGTACCAACAGTTTTAAATTACTTATTTCAATAATTTACTAACATTATTTACATCATTTACCAATGTGTTAATGTTACCAACTTTTTGTAGAAAATTACCTATTCTTATTAGAGTCCACTTATCACCATTTATCAAATTGTTTCAAAATTATTGATTGCTCCAATATTTTTCTAAAATTTGTTGTGAAGTCGTATGTGCTTCAAAATTACTAAATCTTATCCAAAACTACCAATCTTGGTTTGGGTGATATATCGAGTTTTGTTGGGTTAAGTACAAACTAATTTTAACTTTACTAACAGTTATGCGAGAAAATGACCAACATTTGTTTGATTGTTTCAAAACTAACAACGATATTAGTAATTTACCAATATTTATTTTTGGAGCGAACTATTAAATTTATTAACTCTTTTAGGAAATTACCGACCCTTGTTTAAATCATTTTATAAATGTTACCTCGTTTTTTGCGATTACCAAGCTTCCACTACTTTACAAAGTTATTTGTTAAAGTTAGCATGATGTTGAATTTACTAAACCACTGGGATTTGACTTCGATTTTACACCCAGCAATGGACTAGAGCCCGTTTGTGTTTGTTTAAGGAAACTGCTTTCCCTATTATATACTTGTATGAATTCCTTCTATAAATAAAATAATTAGATAACTAATTTCTTTTTTCTTTCATGTATACATATAAAAACTATCGTGCATGCTGTTATTGGGCTCTCATATCAGAATGCATTTAAGGAAAAGCAGCTTCTTGGTGGTATTCGCCGCAATATGCGGCCAGATTTCCTTGAATTTTCAGAAGGTAAGATCGGTTTCATGGGGATTAAATATGACACTCAAATTCAAGATTTTCCCCTCGAGTCTTCTTTCCCGATGCCTTCTTGAAGATTGTTGCGACATCCCCAAGCCCTACACGCGGGCTCAGAAGCTAATGACTCGCTAAAATCACGAATGATAATCATTCTAACTAGAAACATATATTTCTATTTCTATTCATGGATGAGTTTATAAGTAAAAATACACGTTTGATTATGATACAGAATTTCCGTACCTTGAGTAAAAATTCATTTTTTAGTAACATAAAATTTCTTCATTCCAACGGCGGTGAACGGCAACGGATGTTGACCAATGGCAAATAGCAACAAACGACGACCAATGGCAAACAACGACAAACGACAACGAATAGCTGCAACGGTGGTCGACAACCAACGGTGCCAAACGGCAAGTAGTGACAATTAGGCGGTTAGCTAATAGCAAGGATAAGCGATGATAAGAATTTTTATTTTTCATTTCTGTTTTAAAATAGAGAAGTAGAAAATTTTTACTTTTCATTTCTGTTTTAAAAATAGAGAAGTGGAAAATTTTTACTTCTCATTTCTGTTTCAAATATATTTTTGGACTGAAAATTTATTCAAGAAATAGAAAAATGAAATTACATTGTCAAACGGATTTTTGTTCCATAAATAATTTTGAAATAGAAAAATAATTCTGGAATAGAAATAGAATGGTCATCATGCGTGGTCTAACTCTAAACTTAGTTCGGACTCTCCAAAACCCATTAATTTGTGACTTAAGATATGAGTTTTTAACTTGTAAGTCATTTTCATTTAAAAATCGCCACTAATCGCTTTGTGGTGAGTTCATTAGGTATTGGAAAAAAAAATTTACTTCTACGGATCAAGCACATCGAAAACTTGATTACACTAGTTAATTGGCTAATGCCATTTTGGTACTTAATTTTTTAAACATCAAATAAAGAATTTATACAACATTTTTGTACCAATCACGAATCATAAGTACGTAACTGAAATAAAGGAAATATGCAAATATCAATCCGATATTTGCTTTCTAAACACAATTTTATTTTTTTTTTCGGTTTTCTTCTAAAGATTTTCTCATATTTTAAGGAAAAACACCCAAAGACTATTTTTAAGCTTTTTTTCTCATTTTTGGAAAATATAAAGTATTTTTGGATTTTTTATTATTATATATAATTTTTAAATAATTTTTATTCCGAAATGAGGACTCGGGCTGGGCCTTTTAGCCCAGTCCAAATGTGGGATTTCTCCGCCCTTAGGGTTGGACCCAGGATACAAAGACAGATGGGTTCCACAGTAAGGAAGCTTTAACTAAAACGAATTGGGCTCAACCACATAATTTCGCCCAATCCCTTCTAGGAATTTGATCAAAGCCCACCTTAATGGACCAGATTCAGCCCAAACCTGATCTAATAGCTAGAGCAAGCCCAAGCCCACGTCCTAAATATTGAACCAAAAAGCACGCAAGTTCACTGCAACTCCAGCCACCAAACGCCCGAACACCAAACCGCGGCCCCCGCGGACGGCCAGGACGGGCGGCCGCTGACCGCGCCTCTGACCACCCCCTCGACCCTCTCGCCCACATCGTCGCCCCTCGGGCAA
This sequence comes from Eucalyptus microcorys, assembly GCA_014182515.1. Taxonomy (NCBI): domain Eukaryota; kingdom Viridiplantae; phylum Streptophyta; class Magnoliopsida; order Myrtales; family Myrtaceae; genus Eucalyptus; species Eucalyptus microcorys. Next base: position 27,580,228 of record CM024568.1, on the reverse strand, counting down.
CCTAATCAACACCGGCCGTGAGTCACCCCCCTCCGGCCACCAACAAACGCGGCCCAGGATAAACGAAGGCGAAGCAAAGACGCAAGCTCGAGCGGTACCCAGACCAACGACGGCCATGAAACCCCCTAAAGAAATACTCGTAACGACTTGCGAATCCAAATCAAACCAAAAACCGAGAAAACCAATGCAAATCTAGTTTGGGCATTCCATCAAACATATGGGGTTCATCGGCGGTGGGGGAAACATCAGCTCATTCGGGACCAGATTAGCACTTGGGCTTGCAGCAATTAACTAGCCCAAACCAGGAACAACCGACCACAGATCAGGCTTGGCGAAATCGTGTGAGTCGGATCAAGACGAATGTCGGTCCGGCGAGCCCAAGACGGGATAAAACAGAGCAAGGAAAGGGGGAGGTGGTCCGAAACAGGTTTGTTCGGTCGTGGTCCCTACCAGGCTCGGCGGCATCGGACGGCAGACGAACTCGATAGATCGGGCTACGTCCGCTCGCCTATCGCATCTGCGAGCTCGGATCCTCAGGAAATCGACCCAAACCGATGCCAAAGCGGGATGAACCCGAACGGACGACAACGGGTCTTACCGTGTACTAGTCGAGGGGGAAGGAGAAACGCCGGCCACTTTCTCACTCTCGGATCTCTCGCACCGGTCTCTCTCTCTCTCTCCGATTTCCCTCTTCCCTCGGATCTCCCTTCTGCCCCCTTTTTTCCTCCCTTTTTCGTGTATCCCGAAACGTTCTCGCGGCCCTGGTATCCAATCGAGGAGGCCGGTCGACGGAGGAGCTTTGGCCGCCAGTTCTTGGCGCACCGACTGGACTCCTCCTTGGCCGAACCGGCATCCAATCGGCCACCCCATCCGCGGTAGGTCAGGCCCTACCTTGGCCAGGCCTGTTCTGTGCCGTTCGGCGACATTGATGGCGCCTGCTAGACGTCCCATCCGTCGCCGGCTACCTACTCTGCCTCGGCAGCAGCCTTCGCGCGTGAGGGTTGCAGGAAGGAAGGAAGAAGAGGAAGGAGAAAGAGGGAGAGGGGGCCGGGCCGAAGGGGGAGAGTTGGGCCGAGCTTGGCCCAAGCTCGCTCGGAGGGGGTGAAAAAGAGAAGGGGGCTGGGGCGAAAGCCCAGCCCCGTGCCCCCTTTTATATTAAAATAATATTTTTTTTTTTTTTTTAAATGTCTATTTATCAGAAATAAAGGAAAATGAAATAAATAATAAAACTAAGTTGATGTAAATAATATTAACACCTATGTGATGTGCTATTTAATGAAAATATTTTTGTTTGGGCCGAATCAATTCTTATTTTTCTGCGTAATCAAGTTATTTTGCCACCTACTATTATTATCATAAAAAAAAACATGTAAATTTGGTATTGCTTATGTGACCAAACTTTTGTATGCATTATTGACATGGTGCCCAAAGCTATATCAGTAAAATAACGTAAATTGATCGTGTTTATATCACAAATAATCAATAATTTGGAGATGTTTTCTATGAGTATTATTTGTGTCACTTAAAAAAATTAGCCAATAGAAAATTTCATCAACAACAACAATCAATCCCTAAATGTATCCATTATTGACTAAAAAATATTTTTCGTTAATTCACTCTTATGCATAATATAAGCGGTTATTTTAAAAGATGTTTTTCAGATCATTACTTTTTCGTGAAATAAACACATCCATAAGCCATAGAAAACTTTTGTGTATGTTAGAGAAAGAGATATTTAGGTTGCCATGCAATCTTTTTCCTTTTCTTTTTCTTTTTTTGTTAAATATAACGGCATCTCAATAAAACTAAGGTTAAAATGGTAATATGACTTGATCTTAGTCCTCTATTATTTGGTTGCCTATATGTTGATCATTTGAGGAAAATGAAATTAAGCTATAAATTAACCCCTTAATCACTGAAATCCTCGTTATTATGATTATTTTTTTTTTATCAATCTCGATCTCCTTTCTTCATTCCAAAAAAAGTAAAAATTAATCAAGAATCTTATTATGTACGATTACTATTTTGAAAATCTGAATTATCTTAATTTAAACACATCCGATAAGTGTCACACTACGATATATTCAAAATAAAAAATTGGGAGCAGCAAAGAAATTCATAGTAACTTCTCGCTCATAGTGGCTTCAGACATCAGTTTTATCAACGTTAGGTTCAGGCTGGTTCTCAATACGGACATATCGTGTTGACTGTCGTTGGATTCTCTTAGCGTGTCACGGCTCGACCTCGATCCAACGGTCTTTTGTTAATAATTTGCGAGTTGCATGCTTATATATGCTTTGAAGATGAATCTGGGCTGTATGTTTCTAAATTGAATTTTTTTTTTTTTTTGCCAGAAAGTGAGTTTTAATGATGAGTATGTAAGTGTTTGGATGCATGTCTTCGTTTTAATCATCGTTCAGTCGTTTTTTTTTTTAATAAATAGCTCTCTTTAGTCAGACGTAAATTTTACTTTGATTTTGAATTTAGTTCACAGGAGTTCGTATCTCGAGGTATAATAATGTGGTTTTGTATATCTTTTACTTGACTAGCATTGGATTTACTTTCTCGTATAGTCGTACTATACCTCCAACTTGCATAAATTGTGATTGTTTACTTTCTCAGCATTGTATATTCTTTTACTCAAATTAAAGGACCTCCGTGACTCCATACTTGGACGCAAAATATGTGAATGAGGCTTAGATGGAGTGATGAATCTATGAATCCAAGTTCGAAGAAATGTAAATTATATGAAATTAAAGAGTATTGGAAACAACTTCCCCAGTTATTTTTCAGGCTTATAAATTTATTGCCTCGACCTAGACTTACTCCTCCATTTTCACTTTCCTTTCGGTTCATCCTAGCTTTGCATTTTTCAACTGCAACTTTGCTTTGCTCCTTCTTTGATTTAAAGTCGTGAGTTATATGAAAAATACATATAATAAATGTTACTCACATTTACGTTAAACACATAGAAGTTTTAAAAAAAATAAAAACTTATTGTATTGGTACCAATTCATTTTATAAATATTTTAATTGGGTCAATTTAATTCTAAATATATTTACATTGGTACTAATTCAGTCTATCTGATCAATTTATGCCAAAAATCATTGATGTAGATGCGGGCCATCCTAAGTAGCATAACCGGCACTAATGTGGATATTTTTTAATAAATTTTTTAATTTTTTTTACGATTTTTTTATTCTTTTATTTTTTATTGTTTTTTCTTTCTTTCTACTTTTTTGTTTCCTTCACTTTGGCCAGCAAGGGCTTGCAAGCCCTCCTAGCCCTCGCTAAGCATTGGCAAGGGTCACCTTGGCCTTACTAGTTATAGGTGAGGTTGTAAAGGCCCTCGCCAGATTTGGGTGAGGGCCGCCTTGCCCATGGTGGGCAAAGGTGGCTGGCAAGAGCATGTTGGCTCTTGCCCAATGGCTGATAAGGGTTGCCAGCCAAGGCCAAAATAAAGGGAAAAAAAAAGAAAGAAAAAATAATAATAAACAAAAATGATAAAAATGATAAAATATTATTAAAATATTATTAAAAAATATCCACGTCAATGTCTACTATGCCACATAGGATAATTGGAGTTTACATCAATGGTTTTGGCCTAAATTAGCCAAATAGATTGAATTAGTATTAATGTTAAAAGATTTATAACTATATTGACCAAATTAAAAAGTTTTGTACTGAACAATGGGTGGCAGTGGGCAGTGGTAGATAGCAATGGGCGACAAGCGGTGAGGAAGAGGAAGAAGAAGAAGAAGAAAATAAGAAAAAACAAGAAAATGACTTATTTCTAGAAATTATTCTTAGGAACAAGAAATTACTTTTTTCTACTTTTTATTTTGATTTTAAATCTATTTTCTGGCCACTTTTTTATTCTGAAGAATAAAAAAGTTAACTAATGTTAGTAAAATGATTTCTATTCTTTTTCTATTCCATGGAGTAAAAGAACAAAAAATCAAAGAAAGAGGAATGTTACCATGCAGAGCCTTAATCGATGATTTGCTTGATCATCATGTTAATTTTTTCAAGTTTTTAGACGAGTAAATGAAACATATCGCACCTTCAACACAAAGTTCACGGCTCACTTTTATTAAAAATAGGATAAAGTAACTTACAACATACGACTAATAATCTACTTATAAACTAAAATTTCATGGTAAAAATGATTTTACTTGGCTTCACGATGGAAACCTCCTATGGATAATTTTACCCATATAAACATCCTTAGTCAGAATTATTGTAGTGTTGGCTCCATTGAGTGGTCCTAGATAGTAGATTTCGCATAAGCTTTATATGTCTGTTTGAAGACGCTTCCTACTGATGGTTATTTATGAAAATATAAATCTGGAAGAGAGAGAAATAAACACATTAGTAAGGCTGGGTAAGTCTTTTTAAATAAATAAATTATAGATTTTTCTTAAGTAGAATTATTTAAAACAAAATTAAACTATATTTTTCAAATATTACAAATAATAAAAAATTAATTGAAAAAAATTAATCAAAACTTCTCACTAGACTAGACCAAATTGAAATACAAGTATAACTTCACATAATTAAAAGAAATTATTCGTAAGGGTGCTCTAATAATGATTACACAAAAACTGCACTAAAAGATATTGTCCAATAAATTTAGTATCTTCGGTGCCATGTCCCTTATCTGGACTTGGATGATACAATGTCATTGTTGTCCTCTCGTTCGTGTTGAGAACGTTCCCCTAGAGTCAAGTCTTACAAAAAGAAAAATAAAGTCTTATGACAGCAATTTCTAAATTTTTTGCAGAAGTTCATCTATTGTCCGCCCAAATTCATTGGCTAGTACTCAACAGGGAATTTGATGGTATCATAAACACTTATAGGCTCATTAAGTCAAAAGTCATGGTGGAAAGAATAGGAAAATTGGTGGCTCCCCTTTCTTATTACTTTAGAACGTCAACCCCGTTGTCTTCGCCAACTTTATTTATTTGAAGTAGTCTACTTCCAAGCACGCATCCAACTCATTAGTAGATGAAAATGAAGACCTATCAAAAGATTGTGGGGTATTCTTTTTATTACAAAACAAAGACCATATAGGTCGCCGTCCATGAGAATGGAACTCATCGCATCGAATCGACTGGCATATATCCCAGACCAACTCATTGCCATCGCCAATATATTTTCCACTTGGACCTCCTCATCCAGTCCTAGCTTCATAACGTGGAACAAGGAGAGTTTCCCACCCCTCCAACTTGAATCTCATATACAAAACAGTGGATTTCTAAGAACAGAAAATTGTCTTCTTTATATATATATATATCCTTTATAGCCGCTACTAGTGTGATACCGGTGCTACTTGGATAGCATATATTTTCTTAGCTATTCTCTTCGTTATGTGGTCAATGACAGTCAGTTACCCATTTAGTTGATATATTTGAATGCACGTGCCTAAGCATATCTCTATTATATGTGAGGCAAATTCAATGGGGAATTTCAACAATATGCTTTTGCACAAGAATCTCAAGAACACCAATGCTCTCTGTATGTCTTTTAATAGATACTTTTACATTAGCGACAAAACCTTTTGAATTGAATATATCAAGATAATTTACGTGCAATCTATATAGTCTTCACATTCCAAATTAATATATCATTAATATTTTACGTCCAGTAATAATTTCTATTTAATTCTCTAGTTGTCTTGCTTACGGCAATGATCAAGAGTACATCTTCTTTTATTCTATTACGTTAATTAATCATTTTTTGACTTTCTGGACTGAATCTGGCATTTGTCCAACATCTCAGACTTTAGAGTTGATAGTGGTTCCAAACAAGGTGGGAGGATAGAGATTTCTTCGGTTCTTCCCAACGGATTGTAGGTCTTTTTCTATTATACTTTAAGGAAAAGATCAAACCGGGACTCGATGAACCATATTGGTTAGATTATTCTCTTCCCTTGCTTTATAGTTATATGAACGAACAGTTTCTGATTTGAAATTTCACTAAAGTACGCGTAAGATCAAAAAAATTACAAATAGAACATATTGATTATACTAAAGTACATATCGTATGCACATTACATGGTGTCGTGTTTTTCTAACATATCGTAAACATCATTCACCTCATTCCTGACATCACCCACAGTTGCCAAAAGTGCATATTTACATCTCATGACCCCACTTGGAAGCAACACCATAGCTAATGTAATAGAGTTGGTCTCCCACGTTCTCATCCTCCGACGAACTGATTTTGATGGCCCGGTTTCTCCGAAGTTTGCCATACATAGCTTGTAAGTTTCAGTCAGCAGTAAGACGATGAAAGTTGTCTCGGTACAGTTGCATTTCACTGTAATTGACATCATAAATGCCAACACCGTACTGCCATTTCAGTTGCTCAACACCATTTTAGCCGCTTCTTTAGCTTGTGATTTTTTTTTTCCCGTAAGCTAGATAATCTAGAGGGGGGTACTTGCATAATCATCATTAGGACATTTGATTTGTGAAAAAACATGGAGCTTTACTAGCATAATAGTTTTTGGGTTATTGTGAAAATAACAGTTTATTGTAAACTACAAATTCTTAAAAGAGTGAGCCCTGCGACTATTAATAATTTTTTATTGCTTGATTTTTTTGTGATTTAGAATAGACTTTTATTCTAACAGTAGATTAAATTTTCATGTAATCATTTCTCAAAAAATGATACCATTCATCTTCAAGATGTTAGTCATATAAGGGCTATGGTAAATTAAGCTTTTTGGTAATTTTTTTTCAGAGTTTGTTAAAATCAACTTCAATCACTGTCACTTCATTGCTCATCTCTGGAAGCAAGAAAAATAAATCGTTAACATGCCATATAGTTTATAGTAAATAGCCCTTGTTTATAAGTGAGATAAATTATATTTTACATAAGATGCTAATTTTGATAGATATTAGCAACTCAGAGACGTATTTTGAATTTGCGGAAGTGTCTTTAGTAGGAAAAACAAGACGCCTTAAAGTATGCATTAGTTTCCTGGTAAGAGAACTAACTAGAAGCAGCTTCAACGTTTTTTTTTTTTTAATAAGTAGAAGCAGCTTCAATTTGTATCTGAAAGTTCTATGTAATAGCTGATTATTAATAAGGAAACGCATAATTTCATTTGCTGTGAAATTTGTTGGGTGGGAACTTTTTAACATCTTTACTCTCTTAGAGACAATACAACATACTTCTCGATGATTGCTGAAATTTTTTGGCTATTTTCATTCACCCTTTTGTTGGCATTGTTGCAATTGTAAATTTTTTAAGGTCATCATCTTTAAATAATATTCAAATTTGATTAGGGTTATTAACTTCTCTGTTGTTTGAAGAAGTACGTAATTAGATTTTTTTGGATAGAGCAAAGGAATATTCGTGTTCTTCACGTCTAGTTTTCCATGCAATGCGCCATGTAGATTCAACAGCATCTTTTGCACCTATCAAAATGGCTTTTCTTCTTTTATAATTTCCCCAACGTGAATGCCTCCACGTGCTTCTCATAGTCTCTCGTGACACCTTCGCCAATTATCATGAAGGCTTCTAAATTTGTGGCCTCGTCCTCGGCTTACTCCTCCGTTTTCACTTTCCTTTGTGTTCGACCTATCTTTGCCATTTTTAAGTGAAACTTTGCTTTGCTCCATCTTTGATTTATTGTACTTTAATATAAAGTCGTGAGTTATATAAAAAAATATTATATCAAATGTTATGTTACTCTCATTTACAATGAACGCTTCTTAAAACTACATTTGATAAAAATGGGTATTGACACTCTTATGAAATTATAGTTCCCCCTTTCTTCTTGATGATGGAAGATTGGTACTGAAGCTTCAAGTAATAAAGAAGTTGCGCTCATTACTCTCCCACCTTTTTTTTTCATTGTTTTTATTTGGTTTTTAAAAAAAAAAAAAAATCTCTTGCTCTTCTCCCTTTCATTAACGCCAGGAAATTTTGTGGATCACCTCTTCCATCATTTTAGAACGTTAACATTATTTTGGCTAACTCTATCAATGTATTTGGAATAATCCATTCGCAAATATTCGTCCAACTCATTGTTAGATGAAGATGAAGATCTACAGAAAGGGCAGAGTCTTCTTATTCTTATGAAATAAAGACCAAATATGCTTCCAGACACTACTCGATGAAGGTGTGATCTCTCTCCGTTGGTGAAACTCATGGTATCGAATCGACTAACGGGTGAAACATACATATTCCGAAGCCAACTCATCACCATTGCCAACATCTACTCCACTTCGACCTCCTCACCCAGTCTCAGATTTTCTTAATATGGAATAAGGAGAGTTTTGAGCCTCTCCAACTTGAACCTCAAATCCAAAAGAATCGACGTTAAAAGAACAGGCGGAATAGTCTATCAATATTTGATGAATTTCATCTTCATGGCCACTATAGCTGTGACACCAGTGCTACGTAACATATATTTTCTGCTGTTCTTTATGTTACATGATAATTGACAGTCAATTGGCCTTTTAATTACTTACATATGTGTATTTTAAGCAAAGATGTGAGTTTAATTTACTAACAGAGGCTTAAAGCAGATATATGAACTAAAAATAGAGAAGTTGGAATCATTTTCTTCCACAATGAACTGAATAAATTAGCCAACCTGCTAGGATAGTTTTTACATTATACTTAAGGGACAGGATTTACGGAAGTAAAGGCATTATATATGATTTCAGTGGAGTTAATATTTACGGATGATTATTATTGTGAAAATTACATTGTCGGTAACAGATGTGATGAAACTATAGGTTATGGTGTGAATTATATTATTTATATGGTCTATGGTTATCAGAACTAATGTAAAAGGAGTAAGGAATGCTTAGATGTTTGTTGCAGTAAAAATGATTTTGTATTAATACATTGATATAGGGAACTTTCCGAGGCCTATTCACTTCCAAAAGCTTTCTTTCTTGTTGGAAATAATCTCCAACGTATCAACTAAATAATCTTGTCACCATCCAGGTTAGAATCTTTTTAAGTCTCGAAGTAAGTCTCCCTAATAAATTCATATGACGCTCCCAACCATTTAATTAATCAATGATGTGCTTGATCATTGCGTTAATATTTCCAGCTTCTTACTCAAGTAAATGAAACATGTCAGCCCTCCACCGTGAAGTTCACGGCTCTCTTTCATTGAAAATAGAATAAAGTACGTGCAACATACAACTAATAATCTACTTGTAAAGTAATAATTCATGGTAGATATGATTTGATCCAGGTTCATGATCAAAACCCCCTATAGATAAATTTATCCATACGAACATCCTTGGTCAGAACTGCCGTAGTATTGGCCTCGTTGAGTAGTCCTAAATTTCGCATAAGCTTTATATATCTGGAAGACGCTTCCTACTTATGAATCATTTATGAAAAGATAACATTGGAAGAGGGAGAAATAAACACACTAATAAGGCTGGGTAAGTCTTTTTAAATAAATTAATTATAGATTTTTCTTAACTAGAATTATTCAAAACAAAATGAAAATATTTTTTCCAAATATAAAAATAATAAAACAAAATTAATCAAGGAAAATTAATGAAAAGCTCTCATTAAACTAAACCAAATCCAAATACAAGTATAACTTCACATAATTAAAAAGAAAATTCATAATGGCGCTCTAATAATGATTACACAAAAACTACACTAAAAGAGAATGTCTAATAAGTTTGATATCTTCGGTGCCATGTCCCTTATCATGATTTGGATGATACAATGTCATCATTGTCCTCTTATTCGTGTTGAGAACGTTTCTTTAAAGTCAATTCTTATTTTTCTTTTTCTTTTTTAAAGTCAATAATGTCCTATGACAGCCATTTCTAAATTTTTTGTAGAAGTTGGATCTATTGTCTTTCCAAATTCATTGGATAGTATTGAACATGGAATTTGATGGTACCATAAACGCTTATAGGGTCAATAAGTCAAAAGCCGTGGTGGAAAGAATGGGAAAATTGGTGGCTTTCTTCTCCCATTATCTTAGGACAACAACCCTGTTGTCTTCGTCAACTTTATTAATGTATTTGTAGTAGCCTATTTCCAAGCACGCCTCCAACTTATTGGTAGATGAAGATAAAGACCTAGCAAAAGATTGTGGATATTCTTTTTTTAACAAAACAAAGACCACATTGGTCGAGGTTCGTGGGAATGGAACTCATCACATCGAATAAACTAGCATATTCCCCAAAGCCAACTCATTGCCATTGTCAATAGACGGAGCTCCTCCTAGCTTTCATAATATAGAACAAGGAGAGTTTCCAACCCCTCTAACTTGAACCTCAGATACAAAGCAGTGGATGTCTTAAAAACAGAAAGTCGTTCTTTTGTTTTTATATATGAGGAATTTCGCCTTTATAGCCACTGCTAGTGTGATACCAATGCTACTCGTATAGCGTATATTTTCTTAGCTATTCTGTTTGTTACGTGGTCAATGACAATAAATTACCCTTTTAGTTAATATATTTGAATGGCTCGTGCCTAAACTTATTTCTGTTATATGTGAGGCCAAATTAATGGGGAATTTCAGCAACATACTTTTGCACAATAATCTCATGAATACCAATGCTTTCTATGTGTATTTTAATAAATATTTTTACATTACCGACAAAACCTGTTGAATTGAAAGTGTCAAGATAATTTACGTGCAATCCATATGGTCTTCACATTCCAGATTCATTTATAATTAACATTTTACGTCCAGTAATAATTTCAATCTAGTTCTTTAGTTGTCTTGCTTGTGTCAACGATCAAGAATACATCTTCCTTTATTCTATTACATAAATTAATCATTTTTTTTACTTGCTGGACCGAATCTGGCATTTGTCCAACATTTCAGACTTTAGAGTTGATAGTGGGAGGATAGAAATTTCTTCGGTTCCTCCCAACGGAATGTAGGTCTTTTTCTATTATACTTTAGGGATAAGATCAAAGCGGGACTTAATGAACTATATTGATTAGATTATTCTCTTCCCTTTTTAAAAATGAACAGTTTCATTTAAAATTTCCTCAAAATTCGAATAAGAACATCATAATTGCAAGGGTTAATACCCTGAAAAACCTCAAACTGGTACACTTGTGACAAATTTACCCCAGACTATTTTTTTGACCATGAAAAACCCCAAACTGGTATACATGTGACAAATTTACCCCGACTGACTATAAAAAACCATAAACTGGTACATTTATGACAAATTTACCCCAAACTAATTTATTCGACTGCAAAAAACCCCCAACATGGTAAATTTGTGACAAATATACCCTCTACTAAATTAAATTAATACTACAAAAAAATCGCAAAAATTGTAAACTATGACAAATGGAGCGTAAAATCCTAAATTGGTATACCGGTTAACTGTCACGTGTCATTTAACTTAATAATTTGATAATAAAATTTAACGAAAATTAACAGAGGGTAAATTTATCACAAGTGTACCAGTTTGGGGTAAATTGTCAAATGTATACTAGTTTAGGGTTTTTGGTGGTCAAAAAAATAGTTTAGGGTAAATTTGTCACAAGTGTACCGGTTTGGGGTTTTTCAGGGTATTAACCCTAATTGCAAATAGAACATGTTGATCATATTAAAGTACATATCGTAAACGTCATCTACCTCATTCCCGACATCACCCACAGTTGCCAAAAGTGCATATTTACATCTCATGGCCCCCTTCAGAAAAACAACATTGCTAATGTGACATGTTTTGTCTTCCACGTTCTCATACTCCGACGAACTGATTTTGATGGCATGGTTTCTCTAAGTTCGTCCCACATAGCTTGAAGTTTCAGTCAGCAGTAAGACGATGAAAATTGTCTCATTACAGTCGCATTTCACTATAATTGACATCATATATGCCAACACCATACTTGCCATTTCAGTTGCTCAACACCATGTTTAGCCGCTTCTTTAGCGTCTGATTTCTTTTCCTTTTTTTCCGTAAGCTAGATAACTCCAGGGGTGGATGGCATATTCGCGATTAGGACATTGGATTTGTAAAAAACATGATACTTGCCGTCTTCGAGACGGCACTCATATAGAGGCTGTGGTAAATTGAGCTTTCTGGTAATTTTCTTCAGAGTTTCTTAAAATCAACTTCAATCACTTTCACTTCACTGCTCATCTCTGGAAGCAAGGAAACTAAATCGTTAGCAGCCCTAACTAGTTTATAGTAAATAGCCCTTGCAGTTTATAAGTGAGATAAATTATATTCTATATAAGATGCTAAGTTTGATAGAAATTAGCAACTGAGAGACTTATTTTGAGTTTGCGGAATTGACTTTAGTAGGAAAAACAAGACGCCTTAAAGTGTGCATTAATTTCCTGGGAAGATAATTGATTAGAGCAGCTTCAAGGTACTTTCTTTTTCTTTTCTTTTTTTTAATAAGTATAAGCGGCTTCAATTTGCATCTGAAAGTTCTATGTAATAGCTGATTATAAATAAGATAACACATAATTTCATTTGCTGTGAAATTAGTTGGGTGGGAACTCTTTAACATCTTTACTCTCTTAGAGACAATATAGTATACTTCTCGATGATTGCTAAAAAACTTTGGCTATTTTCATTCACCCTTTTGTTGGCATTGTTTCAATTGTAAATTTATGAAGGTCATCTATAATAATATTCAAATTTTTTGGGGGTTATTAACTTCTCTGTTGTTTGAAGAAGTAATAAGTAAAGTTCTTAGATAGGGCGAAGCAGTATTTGTGTGCCTCACGTCTAGCTTTATATTAATCTATTGAATGTTGTATGTTCTACATTAGATGGAATATAATTAAATTTAAATATGACAGTTACTCCTATATTTTTTTTAAACAATTTTCATAATAAAGCAATCAAACGTGAAACATTAAAAAAAAAAAAAAAAAAGGAGCTAACGTGAAGAAAAAGAAGGCTATAAAACCAACTTCATAAACAATTTATTCACAACAAAATATGCGAAATATGACATGGTATATATGAAGATAGTAAGAAAGTAACATACTTGTAGACTCTGATTTTTATGGTTTCATTTGAACGTTCAGTGACTCTAGATGTCCTGCAAAGTGGAGACAATGACAGGTCGACTGCAATTGGAGGCTGGAGCCGTAAAAAGGAAGGGCCGTAGAAAAGAGAATATTAGAGGGAGGAAGAAGAATGGGTATTTAAACCCATTGTCACGGTAAGTAGAAATGATTAATGTCCTTTTCTTGGTGATAATCAATCAAGCCTATCCATCTCACTGTCAAACCATGGAAGTAAATTTGCATTTACACTGGCCTTGTGCTCCCAAGGTGATGGATTATTGGTTATAGTTAATGCCCTTGACCATTTGATCACGGGTCTTGCAAGGCATGACTTGAAATTTTGAGTCACTTTAGGAGGCCAGCGATCAGGACTTTGAATAGATGTTTTTTTTTTTTTTTTTTTGGTAAGGGACTTTGAATAGATGTTAATATCTTCTTCTTATTCTGTTTTTTTTTTTTTTGTGAATCAAGGTCAAAGTTCGTATAACAAAAATATTTTAAAATAATATCTTCCTTAAGGAATAGTGTTTTTTTCCAGCCATTATATAAACGGAAGTTCTCAGGTTAATTTTTAACAACAATGGTGTCCTACTTCTACATTAGCTTCATGCCCTTACTTTTGTGTGCACTCTTTGTTATTCAAGCCTTGGAGTTCATTCATTCCAAAGTCTTAACAAATGTAACCTGCATTGGCTCTGAGAGGGAAGCTCTTCTCAAGTTCAAGCAGGATCTCACTGATCCTTCCAAACGTCTTTGGTCATGGACTGGTGAGGATTGTTGCAAGTGGGAAGGAGTCACATGCAACGAGAAGACCGCTTATGTCTCGAAGCTCGATCTTCGTAATCCCTGTGATGACTTAGAGAAGTGCAGTCTAGGATACATATTGATCTAAACAAACTAGAGCATTTAAAGTATTTAGACCTCAGCTTCAATAATTTTTCAACCCAAAAAATTCCAGAATCTTTAGCTTCTCTTAAAAAATTGGAGTATCTTAACCTGTCAAATGGAGGTTTCCATGGAGATATTCCTCATCAGTTGAGTAACCTTTCCAAGTTACAATACTTGGATCTTCGTAGTGGGTGGTGGGTGCCTTCATTAAAAATAGGGAATCCTCAATGGCTATCCGCACTTTCCAACTTGAAGTACTTGGACCTCTCTGGTACTCACAGTCTTGATACCAAAGAATGGCTAAGCCCTATCAACATGCTTTCCTCCCTAGATTTCCTAATATTGAGTCAATGTGATTTGAAAGATGTTCCAGCCTCTCTACATGTCAATTTCACTTCTCTTAGATTCCTTGATCTAAGTCACAACTCCTTGAATTCATCCATTCCTCCTTGGTTTCAAAACTTCAGCAAACTCGAATATCTTGATTTAAGAGATAATGATCTCCAACATATATTCCCTACTATCATCCTTGAAAATAATCCATGGCTTAGATTCCTTGATGTCTCTGAAAATAAGCTGGAAGGTGAGCTCTTGAAAAACTTGAGCATGTTCTGCAATCTACAAGTGCTAAGCTTGCGTATTAACGAATTTACTAGGAGGATTTCTAACACCAAAGATAGTGCTTTGATTTGTGAACAAAATAACTTGAAGATTGTTGATGTTTCCAGCAACAATTTCAGTGGTCACTTGCCCAATCAATTTGAGAATTTCAAAGATCTTGAATTCCTTGATCTTTCTTGGAACTCAATTTCAAGTCCTATTCCAAAAAGTATTGGGCAACTATCCAATATAGAGGTGATGGACATTAGTGACAATCAATTGGATGGAGTTGTCAACGAACTTCACTTTGCAAATCTCACCAACTTGACCAAGTTGTATTTTTCAAGGAACGAGCTTATTATAAATCTTAGCACATCTTGGGTTCCTCATTTTCAAATTCAAGAAGCTTTCATGGCAAGTTGCAAAATGGGACCAGAATTTCCAAACTGGCTTCGAACACAAAGGAAAATACGGGCGTTAGACTTGTCGAATGCTAGCATCTCAGATGAAGTTCCCTATTGGCTATCTGACATTTTATCTAACATTGAAGTGCTGGATCTCTCAGGCAATATGCTCAAAGGAAACATTTCCCAAATTATAGGAAAAAAGATGTCATTTTTAATGCAAATGTCACTTTCTAGAAGTAACCTTACCGGTAGCATTCCAAATTCATTATGCATGTCAGATTTTTTGTCTTTTCTTGATCTCTCTAAGAACCAACTATCTGGGAAACTTCCACGGTGTTGGAGGAAGTCGCAAGCATATTTAAATTGGATTTCATTGGGAGGCAACTGATATAACTAGTATATACACCTAGAGGAGGGTGAATAGGTTTAAAAACAATTTATCGATATACGAAACCAATACTAGGCAAATAATAGAACAGAAGTTCTTCAAGACAGATTATGATCAAAGTAAAAAGAGAGTAGGGAAGAGAAAATTGAACACAGGGTTTATAGTGGTTCAGCTTATTCTAAGCCTACGTCCACTCTTCCTCACCGACACCTATCGGCTGGATTTCACTATAAACAAGAGAGATGTTACAGCAATGCTTTCTCTTGATTCCATAGTGTAGATACTCTACCACACTTCCTCAAGATATCTCAAAATATAGTCTCTCTTTTGTGTACAAGATTTCGCTCAGTAATAGACAAAGAACAAGGAGCTTCAGACTTTGAAATTCTTCTATCGTGCACTCCCCGAAACAACTAGAACATCTTCCTTATATACTCATTTATGCCATCATACCCGTTGGCAATTACCAAAGGAATTCTTCCAATCTTCCCGTTGGACAGAATCAATTAGAAAGATTACTCGAGCTATTAAAGGAACATAACGATAGCCCATCAATCCTGCTCGCCCATACAATCAGGATTTCGGTTTCCATAAGTAGAACCTTCCAAGTATACTTCGCCAATCAAAAGATCTTTAAATCAATCTTTGATGTTGACTAAAGTAATCCATTGTGTCATATCCAGCCAAGAGATATTCGTTTAGACGACAAGATCAAATCTTTAACGAAACACACAGTCCTGGATAGACCTTCTACGACAAACTACAAACTGTCAGTGAGAAAAGACTTTGAGTCTTGAGTCTGATAGTCCGAAGGTCTTCAGACTTAAATGGTAGAGTCTGCAAGTCTTCAGACTTTAAATGGTAGAGTCTCGCAAGACTTCGGACTTTAGATGGTAGAGTCTCGCAAGACTTCGGACTAGACCGATGGAAACGTTTTGTCGGCTTCAAAATATTCCGGAAAGATTTCTCCAACAATCTCCCCCTTTTTGATGGTGACAAAACTTTCCTGCAGATTTGAATATCTTTGACCCGCAAAACATTACTCAAGCAAATATGGATATCTCATAAAGGTTAATGGCTTAAAAGTAACACTAGAATCTGCAACCACGTAAAATAGGTTAGTCTTGTATGAGAGTAAAGCCATTTATAAAATATCAATAGTACTTGATGTAAGCAGTCAAGTTCAAAACTTAAATTCAGTCCAGTCCACAACCATACTCAAGGTTAAACAAAGTCAATCATCAAAACAAACACACTCAAAGATTAACTTCAAAGATTTCAAAGCTCACATCTCTCTCCCTTTTTGTCATCAGAAAAAAAGTTTGAGATGAAATAGAGTCAGGTTTGCTTGGGAATACGAACAAGCTAGAAATCTCCCATTGACTAGACGATGCCTTCCAGCTTTTTCAGATCTTCCTTCAGTTGAGCTACCTCTTCACTCTTAGCGTTTGTTTGGATCTGATCATTTAAAGAAACTGAAGAAGCTTGTCCTGCATTCTGCAAATTCTGAATTTCGCTTCCCAGAGCATATATCTGACCCTGCATTTCCAGGAGAACATCAAGAATTCTGCGGAAGTCCGCTGAATCATCGGGCCTGCGTCTTGGTGTTGGCACGATCGATGGAGTAAAGGCGGACGATGGTACATCGCATAGTCACGCGGATTTGGCGATGAAGCATCATGTCCCTCTTCAGAAATTGAGAGGCATGAATGTCCTCTGGGATCTCGCTGGAGAGCGGCTGACTCCCTCACTGGCAGCAGGATATGAGGATGTTTCTCTATTCTCACCATCTCCCCCTGTTTCGATGCCTTCAGGTGGGGAAGAGTGATCCTCATGCTCTTCTTCCTCTGGACTTCCTCTTTCTTCTTCTTCTTCTTCTTCTTCTTCTTCTTCAGACTGTCCTTCCTCTGCATTTCTTCCTTCAGATTCTCTCTCCTCTGCTCCTTTTTCTTCACTTCCTTCTTCTTCTCTCGCTTCTTTTCTTCGCTTCCTTCTCCTGTTGTTCCATTGATTCCGAATGTAATGACTCAGATTTTTTAAAGCCAAAGCGAGAGATGGTGATGTCATCCTCATCATCTTCATCCTCAAGGATGAGAGCTCTTCTCTTCTTGGATGAAGCAACCATGGGCTCCTTCCCTTTCCTTTTTGCTGCGAAGAGGCTTGATGAGGTTTGGCGGGGTTGTCTCCTTGAATTTCTCCAACTCCTTGTCAAGTTCTTTCAGACGCATTTTGGACACCATTTTCAATCCTACCACCATTTTGTCACACGATCGAATACAGAGAATATGTGGAGGTTGAATATTCAAATGTCTGAATAAATTCGACACAAGACCTGGATAAGGAAGTTGACCCTTGTCCTTCACTACTGCTCTGTACATGTGGAACAGAATGGTATGAGGAAGAGAAAACTTTCTCCTAGTAAGGATGGCATACATTAGCTTTGCCTCTGAGTTAGAAACATCAGTCTTTGAAGTAGATTTCGGTCTAAGGCAATTTATCACAATCTTGTGAAGCAGAATGTTGAATGCACGCATCCTTGAGTAGGAAATCCTTCCCTCTCGTCTTTCTCGTCCTTAACAAGCTCCAACGTGGCACGAGCAATGGAGACATTGATAGATTGATATCTTCCTCTCTCAACCCCAATCACATCAGCCAGCATATCTACATCCACCACAAAGTTTTTATCTCGGACACTGAAAGAAATTATATTCGCATCCAAGAAGCTAAGATTCGAATAGAAGTATGCAGTTAATTCAGTATAGGCTTCTGAAGTATCGGAACAAAACTGTTCAAGTTGAAGAAGACTAAACTTTTCTCTCAACTTAATGTTCACTGCATCAAGGAAATCAAAATCCACACTCCTAGGGTTTATCACCCCACGTTTTAACATCTGAATAAAGATCCCTATGTTCCTTCGATCGGAACAAGTCTGTTCTTTTTCCCCGATTTTTCGCCGCAACCCCTATTCTTGGTTGAAATTGGCTGTATAGTTTATCATCATCATTCCCATCTATCGGATTTTGTGTTCCAATCCGCGGATCACTAGGAATGTTGGCCAGGGCTTCTTCACCATTCCCTTAGGAGCAATTCCCAAATCCTCCATATTTCGCGAAAAGATATACTCATTCACATATCCCTTGTTTTTTAGAAACTCGTCTATGTAGTTCAATGGAGTATCGGTCCTCTTTAAAGAACGATAAAGCTTATAAATAAAAGAGGGCTTTTGGGTCCTTACAGGATTAGCTTTTTCAATAACTTCTTCCTCTTCCCGATGCCTAACACCCTGTGGACTAGTTGGTGGAGAATGACGTTGCTGAGATTGTTGTGGGCTCAGTTGCTGACTGTGTAACTCATCTTCCTCGGTGAGATCGAAGTGAGTAGGCCCCTCACTCATTTGACGTGATCCCCTGTTTGCAATCCTCGAAGACTTCCTTGAAGACGACATTTTTCACAGTCTTGAAAGATTCCGAACTTGACTTTTCCCAAGAAAGAAGATAACTTTTTCGAAGATTAAACAAGTGACGACGACAGAAAAGAAGATCGATGAATTTTTTAGGGTTTCTGAACGAAAGAGAAACTGACTATATATAGGTCAGTCGAAAGGAGGCATACCAAGCGTCGCAAAGGAAAGTGAAAGATGCCCCTTTTAAAAAAAACTTCCCCCTTTAAAATCGATAACTGCCAATTTTAAAATATTAACCCCTTTTTGACAAAGAGAAATTGCCTTTTATAGTGGAAATTGAGAGTGGCAAAAATCAATTATAGATAGATGATCGTACCTTTCCGAGATGAAATATAGCAAAAAAAATAAAATAACTTACAGTCAAGAATCGTCTGAATCTGAGAGTCATTAGACTTTAACTTCTTCAAGATTAAGGATGTTGAGTCTGGAACGTATGATTTCAAATTGATTTTTCTCCAAAGGCTTTGTAAGTATATCCGCCAGTTGGTTCGTTGAGTCAACAAACTGAATCGAAATTTCTCCATTTTGAACATGATCTCTTATGAAGTGATGTCGAATCTCTATATGCTTCGCTCTTGAGTGAATGATTGGATTTTTGGTAAGATTGATAGCACTAGTGTTGTCGCAGTTAATCTCTGTGCATGAATCTTCAATTCCAAAGTCTCTTAACTGTTGTTTTATCCACAAAATTTGTGAACAACAACTTCCAAGAGATACATACTCTGCTTCTGTTGTAGAAAGGGCTACTGTATTTTGCTTTCTTGAGAACCAAGACACTGTCCTGCTTCCAAGTAGTTGACAAGTGCCTGAAGTGCTCTTTCTGTCAACTCTGCAACCAGCTAGATCTGCGTCTGAGTATCCGAGAAGAGTAAAGTCTCCCCTTTTAGAATACCAAAGATCTATGCTTGAAGTTGAAGCAATGTATTTGATAATACGCTTTGCTGCACTTAGATGAGATTCTTTAGGGTCTGCTTGAAATCTAGCACAAATGCAAACACCGAAGAATGTCGGTCTAGACGCAGAAGATAAAGAAGTGAGCCAATGATACTCCTGTATAGCTTTTGATCAACTTTCTTTTCTCCTTCATCTTTGTCTATCTTCAAGGAACTTGACATCGGTATATCAGTCTTTTTGCAATTTTTCAGTCCAAATTTTTTGACAAGATCATTAGCATATTTTTCTTGATGAATAAAAGTCCCTTCCTTCCATTGTTTCACTTGAAGTCCAAGAAAGAAGGTTAGTTCACACATCATGCTCATTTCAAATTCATCCCGCATCGTCTTAGAGAATTTCTTGCACGTACTTTGATTAGAGGATCAAAAAATAATATCATCAACATATATTTGAACAAGCGAAAACTTTTGCTTTCCTTTTTGATAAACAAGGTAGTGTCTACTTTACCTTTGACAAAGCCATTTTGAATTAAAAACTTACTCAGCTGTCGTACCAAGCTCGAGGTGCTTGCTTTAAACCATACAAGGCCTTTTTCGGTCTGAATACTGAGTCTGGTCTCCTTGGGTCTTCAAACCCAGGTGGTTGTTCCACATAGACTTCCTCATGGATAAATCCGTTCAGGAAAGCACTCTTGACGTCCATTTGGAATAACCTGAAATCCTTATAACAGGCAAAAGCAAGTAATAATCGAATAGCTTCTAACCTTGCTACTGGTGCGTAAGTCTCGTCATAGTCTATCCCTTCTTCTTGCGTATATCCCTTGGCCACGAGTCTTGCTTTGTTTCTTATGACTTTTCCTTCTTCGTTCATCTTGTTCCTGAAAACCCACTTAGCTCCAATAATATATTTACCTTTTGATTTAGGAGTTAACTCCAGACATCATTAATGCTGAATTGTCTGAGTTCTTCTTGCATAGCTTCAATCCAGCTTTCATCGATAAAGCTTCTTCTATGCTTTTGGGTTCTATTTCAGAAATAAGAGCCACAAAGCACTAGACTCTTCGCGCCTTTTGGATCTTGTGCGAATCCCTTCATTAATGTCGCCAATAATGAGATTTTTGGGATGACTGGACTTATGCTTCCATTCGATTGATTCGTCGGGTTGATGATCACTTCCTTCATTTGAATCTTCAATAACCACTTGTTGCTGGTCTTTTTGAGTCTGAGCTACTTCTTTAGACTTTGTAGAGTCTGAAGCTGGTTCAGATTCTTCAAGATGAATCTGAAGCTGGTTCAGATTCTTCAAGATGAATCTGAATAGATTCATTTTGTGAAGAATCCTGGAATTTGATATTCATTGATTCTTCCACAGAATAAGTCTTCTTGTTATAGACTCTGTAGGCTTTGCTTGAGGTAGAATATCCAAGGAAGATACCTTCGTTTGATTTTTCTTCAAACTTGCCAACTCGATCATTTGCATTTTTCAAAATAAAGCATTTACATCCAAACACATGAAAATAAGAAACAATAGGTTTATTTCCTTTGAATAATTCATAAGGGGTTTTTTCCAGATAGGCCTTAGAAAAACTCTATTGATAATATAACATGCTTTGTTGAAACTGCTTCAGCCCAAAACTGTGAAGAGATGTTACTTTCAATCAAAAGAGTTCTAGCCATTTCTTGAAGCGATCTATTCTTTCTTTCCACAACTCCATTTTGTTCGAGTATATGGAGAGGAGAACATATGTTGAAAACTAGATTCATCACAGAATTTTGTAAAATCTTGATTTTCAAATTCACCTCCATGGTTTGTTCTTATACTAGAGATAACAAACCCTTTTTCATTTTGAACCTTTTTAGCATACTTTTCAAAGTAAGAGAACGTTTCAGACTTACTTGTCAGGAAATATACCCAAGTAAATCGTGAGTAGTCATCCACAATTACTAGGCAATATTTCTTACCCCCAATGCTCGAGTTCGGTTGGTCCAAATGGATCCATGTGCGTAAGCTACAATACACGATTAGTGGAAACTTGATTTATTGGTTTAAAGGAATTTCTTACCTGTTTTCCCAATACGCATGGAGTACATAGATTGGTCTTTTGGTATGATAATTTGGGTAAACCTCGAACAAGCTTCTTTGCTGAAATTTTGGCTATCTGCTTCATATTGATGTGCCCAAGCTTTTTGTGCCATAAGTTCGCTTCGTCTTGTAATGAGATTAGACATTTCGATTCATCCGGATTTACGTCCAAGAGGTAGATGTTTCCATGTCTTCGACCCATAAATGACTCGAGTAGTATCTTTACTAGTTCCCGAACAAATTCCTTCTTGAAAGTTTATTTTGAAACCAGGTATCACACACAAATGACCGATACGAGCGGATTGTAGTTGAGTCCTTCCACTAGGGAAACATTGCTTATCATGAGGTTTCCAATTTTTACAGTTCCAAACCCCACAATTCTTCATTTGCTGTTTCCTCCAAATGAAACTTTTCCACCATTTGCTTGAACAAGTTTTATGAAGCATTTTAAATCTCCTGTCATATGTCTTGAGCATCCACTATCCAGATACCATTTTACCATTTTCTTGATAGTGACCTGCATTTAAAAAGAAACTCAAGCTTTCTTTGGTACCCATATTTTCTTGGGTCTATTGGTGTTAGTATGATATGTGGTTTTTGCCCATACTTTTTTAACAGGTTTCCAAACCATAGGATATTCTTTTTCAAAATGATTTGCACTGTTGCGCCTTGAACATTTTAGAGCATTTCGACCTACAGGTTTCACAAAGACCTTTTTGAAATGATTGTTGTAAACATCTCTTGTGGGTCTTTGCTTAATTCTTTCTTTCACTTTAGGAAAATCAATTAGATGAATGATTTCTACAGTCATTCCCAAACCAGATTTATTAAAATAAGGTCTTTGTGCTTTGAAAGAATTTTTTCAAGTTTCTCGAGATCCTATTGAAAATCTTTTTGAGATATTTGATATGTCATTTTTTAAGAATTCATTTTCTTTTAAAAGATTTTCTTCACTTTCTTTAAGAGTCGAAACATTCATGTCTAAACATTTCAACTTTTCTTTCAAAGTATTTTCCTGTTGTTTTAGTGCAGAATTTTCCTTTTTAAGTTCGGAAATCCTTTTAAAAGAAATCTTAAGACTAGAACACATCTCATCAATGTATTTAGAAACTTTAATAGGAATTTTAAAATTACTTACCTCAAACTCACTATCTCGAATCTGAGTCCTGTCTCGGAGTTTGAATCAATCCGATTGAGCCATCGACATCTATTGGCATAGTCATCATCACTTTCTTCACACTCGTATCACTTCGGTTTCTACTTTAAGAGCCTTTCGATACTTTTCAGCTTTTCCTTTCTTCTTCCTCGAAGAGGACAGGTTGGGTCCGATGTGTCCCTTTTTCTTACATTCAAAGCGGACTATGTCTTTGTTTGATTCATCATCCTCAACAAACTTAGTCTCGATGCTTTTGAAAACTCGTTTCTTTGGATTGAATCTTCTTCCTTTTCTGTTCAGCTTCTTGAATCTTCTTATCATGAGAGCAAGCTCATCATCATCCATATCATCTTCGAATCTGTAACATCGAATCATCATTGGATTTTAATGCAATGGATTTCTTACCTTTAGGATCTTCATCTTCATTGATTCGTTCCACTTCATAAGACTCAAGAGTTCCAACCAACTCATCGACGATAGTGGCATGATTCTTTGTGTCTCTCTTATTGAGGTCTTTATGTGATTCCAATCCTTGGAGAGTCCTCGCAGTAGCTTGTTTACTTTCATGGGATCAGAAATTGATTGACCTTGATTTTCAAGACCATTCACGATCTCTGTAAAACGACTAAACATGTCAGTTATATATTCTCCTGATTTCATTTTGAAGGCTTCTTATTGACCAAGGAGAATGTTGATTCTTGTCTCTTTCACTCGATCAGTTCCTTCATAAGTAATATGTAATCTATCCCAGACTTCTTTTGCTGTAACACAAGAAGATATTATGTTATATTCAGTAGGTGACAAGGCACAATATAAGGAATAAATTGCTTTTGCATCAAGAGCTTGTCTCTTGATTATCTCTTCCTGAGTCATTTCACTAGACTCAATAGTCATTTTTCCTCTCTCTAATTCAGATGCAGCTTTAGGAGTAATTCCTTTTTCTACAACATCCCATTCCAGAGGATCCTTCGATCTTAGGAATGCTTTCATCTTGTTTTTCCAGATGTTGTAATCATTTCCATCAAAGTAAGGAGGTCTCGGTATTGCTTTTCCTTCCACCAGCCCCGGTGCTAACATACTAGCCATGGATCTTTAACTCTGAAGTAAAACACTTCAAACAAAGTGAGTACACAAGCTCTGATACCAATTGATATAACTAGTATATACACCTAGAGGGGGGTGAATAGGTTTAAAAACAATTTATCGATATATGAAACCAATACTAGGCAAATAATAGAACAGAGTTCTTCAAGACAGATTATGATCAAAGTAAAAAGAGAGTAGGGAAGAGAAAATTGAACACAGGGTTTATAGTGGTTCAGCTTATTCCAAGCCTACGTCCACCCTTCCTCACTGACACCTATCGGCTGGATTTCACTATAAACAAGAGAGATGTTACAGCAATGCTTTCTCTTGATTCCACAAAGGTAGATACTCTACCACACTTCCTCAAGATATCTCAAAATATAGTCTCTCTTTTGCGTACAAGATTTCGCTCAGTAATAGACAAAGAACAAGGAGCTTCAAACTTTGAAATTCTTCTATCGTGCACTCCCCGAAACAACTAGAACATCTTCCTTATATACTCATTTATGCCATCATACCCGTTGGCAATTACCAAAGGAATTCTTCCAATCTTCCCGTTGGACAGAATCAATTAGAAAGATTACTCGAGCTATTAAAGGAACATAACGATAGCCCATCAATCCCGCCGCCCATACAATCGGGATTTCGGTTTCCATAAGTAGAACCTTCCAAGTATACTTCGTCAATCAACGGATCTTTAAATCAATCTTTGATGTTGACTAAAGTAATCCATTGTGTCATATCCAGCCAAGAGATATTCGTTTAGACGACAAGATCAAATCTTTAACGAAACACACAGTCCTGGATAGACTTTCTACGACAAACTACAAACTGTCAGTGAGAAAAGACTTTGAGTCTTGAGTTTGACAGTCCGAAGGTCTTCAGACTTAAATGGTCGACTTAAATGGTAGAGTCTCGCAAGTCTTCGACTTTAAATGGTAGAGTCTCGCAAGACTTCAGACTTTAGATGGTAGAGTCTGCAAGACTTCAGACTAGACTGATGGAAACGTTTTGTCAGCTTCGAAATATTCCAGAAAGATTTCTCCAACAGCAACAAGTTAAAAGGTCAAATTCCAAACTCTCTATGCTATCTAAAGGAATTAGAAGTTCTAAGCCTCCATGAAAATGGCTTGAATGGAGTGGTTCCGAAATGTTTATCAAAGCTACATTTGGAAATCCTCGATCTCAGTGACAATCAATTTACTGGCAGGATACCTTTTTTTGGACAACACTCTCAATCATTTAGGATAATTGATCTTGAGAAAAATTACTTCATCGGGGACATTCCTTTGCAGCTATGCCATCTTGCTAATCTTCAATGCTTAAGCCTAGCACATAACAACCTTTCCGGAGGCATTCCTCATTATTTCAACAACTTCTCACAGATGTGGGCTAGTTCCACTTTTGACTTGTATGGGGGATTCATGTCGAGGGTTTCTATTATGGCTACTATGAAAGGAAAAATCCTAGAATTCACCAAGACGCTCCTATATTTATTTTCCATTGACCTTTCATGTAACGCATTAGACGAACAAATACCAGAAGGGTTGACTAAGCTTGTTCGACTTCAAAATTTGAACCTCTCCCAAAATAAGTTGAATGGAAAAATCCCTCCGGATATTGGCAACTTAAGATATATGGAATCACTTGATCTATCCAATAACATGCTATCAGGTGAAATCCCTCCTAGCATATCCAATTTAGACTTTCTAAGTTGTTTGGATCTTTCCTTCAACAATTTGTCAGGTCATGTTCCATTGGGCAATCATCTAAGTACTCTGAATGATCAATCCGCTTATCGCGGCAACAATGGACTTTGCGGAGCTCCTCCCTTGAAAGTTTGTCCAGGAGATGAGCATAATAATATGGATAGATCATATGGTCACCGTTCAAGTGAAGATAAATCTAATGAAGGTGACTTTGTTTTCAATTGGTTTTACTCAGGATTAGGAGTGGGTTTTGCAGCAGCATTGATGGGATTCTGTGGCATATTACAAGTCAATCATTCTTGGAGGACCTATTATTGTCAAATGGTGGATAGGATTGTCGAAAAATTGTCGATTGGGAGGATGATTATCATGGTTTGGTTCAAGAGAGTTTTTCCATTTCAACTGCACAAAGAAGAGGTTATTTAGTGAGTAAATTCAATCTCTCTCCCTCTCTCTCTCTCCCTCCCTCCCTCCCTCCCTCCCTCCCTCCCTCTCTCTCTCTCTCTCACTCATGTGATTAATAGCTTCTTTTCTCACACTCAATTATTTTGTTGATAGATTTTGCTAATCGTTTCTAGCATTTGTCCTCATATTTATGATGCAGGGGGCACCCTGCATGAAATGACAAAATGAATGTCCAATTACAGATGTGCACCATTGCAACTGTCGTGGAGCTCATACTTGCTTTCTTCATGATGGAAGATTGCTGTTGAAGTTTGAAGTTATAAAGAAGTTGTGCTCATTATTCTCTAGCATTTGTCTCTTTCTTTCCATTTAGTGATTAAAAAAACGTCTTGCTTTTGTCCTATAATATAATGTAAATGTTTAATGTTAAATGAGCGGACTATGTAGAATTGGACAAGTCTACTATTCCATAATTAAAAACTCAAGTGTTGTTTCGTGTTGGTAACATGTGTTAAGCATTGATAACAATCAATACATGTTAGCAACAAATTCTTAATTTGTAACTTGTTGACATCTAAATTTTCATTGAAAAATCAAGTATTTTTTTTGTAAAAAGAAAAAAAGAAGAAAAAGAAAGTATAAAAAAAGTAGGGGAAAAAAAAAAGAAAGAAAGAGAGAGAATGAAAAGAACAAAAAATCAGAAAATTGAACAAATCCAAAAAATAAAAAGAAGAAGAAGAAGAAGAAAAAAGTTAAACTATAAGTAAGGTGTTCGCTAATGTGTCAAATAGAGAGGATTGAAGTAAGCATACATCGATATATACTTAAACTATTTTCTTACATAAAAAACATTTGGGTTACATTTCATACTTGTCAACAAAATTCAAGCATCTTTTATCTTCGAAAGGAGAGATTTCTTCCAAAGAGTGGTTAGCTATTGATACCTAAATTTTTGCCTGACAAAGTGCGGGCAGCCCATACCACTCAGGCCCAAATAGTTTGAGCTTTGCATTCCTTCAAGTGGACTTAGTCCATTTGGTCCAAAATAATAGCTCAATTGAGTCCACAGCCTATTTGAACTCTTGACTTGGAAAAGGCCCACCCAATTGATAGACAAAGAAAGCCCATTTATCACACACAGTAACCCCATCTTTCCCTGGCTCGTTCTGTCTCGCTCTCTCGGCTCCAGCGGAGACGAACGACGACGTCGACGCCCGCCAAGATTGAGGGAGGCCATGGGAGAAAAGGGGTTCTCAGCCCCCAGAACGGCTCGACGAGTGAGGAGAAGAGAGAGGTGTCCGCTTTGGACAAAGGGAGGCTTCGTTCGTTTAGTGGGCAGAGGAGGTGATGAAATAAAGAGGATTTTGGGGGCTCATTTTCTTTATGCACGTCAAAAAGAGTACCTAAAAATCTCCTTAGTTGCCTGGAGGCCTTTAGATCCATCATTCTAAGTCACCATAAACGCCATTTTGCAAGAGCTTCCATTCGTGACTTCATCGCCATGACAGTACAGCCCTGTTAGACTCTGTTTCTCAATCCAAGAAGTCTGAATAACTTGGATTTTCGCTCGAAACTTCTTCGCTGTTGTTGACCGATAGCAACGACATTTCCGAGATCTTGTAATTACAGGCTTAAT
Source organism: Eucalyptus microcorys (assembly GCA_014182515.1). NCBI lineage: Eukaryota > Viridiplantae > Streptophyta > Magnoliopsida > Myrtales > Myrtaceae > Eucalyptus > Eucalyptus microcorys. The sequence goes on along the minus strand of CM024568.1, from coordinate 27,552,516 downwards.
GTAGGCTTGATACGGTTAGAAGGGAAAACGGCTCAGTGTAATTAGTTTCAACAAGTTGGGTTTGATGAGCTTTCTATTTGATGTGGGCTTGTTTTAAGCAAGACCAATCGTGTCCATGGCCCAAACCCGCAAGACTATGTCGACCCATTATCCAGGCCAGGCCCACGGGACTAGCCCGAGTCCCCACTTCGGAATTAAAAATAAAATAAAATAAATTAATGAAAAATTAAATAAATAAAATAAAATTTTCAAATTTTCAAAAAATAATTAAAATTTGCAAAATGGCAAGAAACAGAGACCTCTTGATTCTGTTGTTAAGTTTTAGCGCTAGATTTAGCTTGGTTTCATTTAGTTATAGTTTATGGATTTTATAAAGTACCTCCGATATAGTTTAGACTTAGTAGATTAGTCTTTCCGAAGAAAAATTGGACTCATATTAAACTTAGCTTGTGGGGCTTACTATCTTGGAGTTTAATATTAAGGCCATGTTATATTTTTGCCTGACTCGTGTTGAGTTACTTTATCTTTTACCCACTCTTTTATTACCATTCTTGTTTACTTGGTTATGATTCACTTTGCAGTTTGGGGAAAAGATTTAAATAAAGAAAACCTGAGTGAATATGTCTTAGTGGAGATATCAGCAATCTAACCAACCATTGACGTAAAGACAAGACAAACAGTGCTGCAAAGTACGTAATATTGACTGACATGATAATGTGTTTTAATGTACTTATAGAAAACATCCTTACGTATTATTTACATAACACTCCATTTGTTGCAGTAAATAACTATTCCACTATTATAATAGACTCTCATGTCTTCCTCTTTTTCTAATTTTACCTATGTGCTCATGGGAATTTCTACGGCTTTAGAGTTCTCGGTCTTTTACTTCCTAAGAAGTTCTTTGACATTCTTGGATTGATGAATAATAATATCTTCTAATGAATAAGAATATCTTATTTGCTTGTTTGATTTGTAAACCAAGAAAGTAGTTGAGTTCTCCTATTAGGTTCATTTGAAATTCATTTTACATAATTTTAGCAAATTCTTCACACATGGACTCTTTGTTAGAACAAAAAATTATGTCTATCTTCATATATTTGTACTATTAACATATCGTTATTTTTGCATTTGACAAAGAGAGAAGTACCAACCTTCCTTGAGTAAAAACATTTTGAATGAGAAAAGAGATTAGACTATCATACCAAGCCCAGGATGTTTGTTTCAAGTCATAAAGTGCCTTTTCAAGCTTGAAAATATGATTAGGAAAATTTGGATTCTCAAACTCGAGAGGTTCAATATAAACCTCTTCTTGAATATAAACATTCAAAAATACGCTTTTATTATCTATTTGGTAGAATTTATAATTTTTAAAACATTCAAAACCAAGCAACAAGGGAATAGCCTTAATTCTCTCGTCAAAATCAATTCCATCCTCTTGAGAGTATCCCTTGGTAACTGACCCAGCCTTGTTTCTGATTACATTGCCATAATCATCCAGTTTGGTCTTATTAACCCGTTTAGATCTAACAAGACAATTTGTAGGTCTAGGAACCAATTTTCATACTTCTTTCTCTCAAAATGAAGCAGCCCTTCTTACATAGCCATAATTTACGCATCACCAACATCTAGGGCTTCACTAACAGTTTTAGATTCTATTTCTGAAATAAAAACAATTACTAACAAACATTGAAGTAGTTACCCTATTTGATGGATCTTTCGTATGATATTTCGCGTACCTCCAATCTTTAGGCAAATCTCTTGATGTAAATAGGGAATTCTTAGAGCCATGCTCCAAAAGATCTAATCATGCTTTTGTTCGATGGAAATAGATTCATCCAATATAACATTAATATATTCCTCACTAACTGAAGTTCTTTATTATGTTGCACTATGCAAAGAATAACCAAGGTACATGTCTTCATCGCTCTTCATCAAACTTGCAAAGTTTTTTCCTCATTGTTAAGAATAAAGCAGGTACAAGTAAAAGCATGAAAATAAGCAACATTAACTTGCTTTTCTTTAAAGACTGGATAGGGGTCTCCCCAAAACAGGTCTAACTAAAACACGATCCAAAACATAACAAGTGGTGTTTACATCTTTGGGTCAAAAGACTCGAAACAATTTGGCAAAGACTTTCACAAATTACTGTTCTAGAAATTTCTTGAAAAGCGTGGTTTTCCTTCTTGCTACTCCATTCTGTTGAGAAGTTTTAGGGGCTGAAAATTGTGATCAAGACCATGTTCTTTGCTCTACAAAAGTTGGTTTTTAAATTGACTGCCATGGTCACTTCGAATAGAAATAAATGAGATATTTTCTCTTTATGAACCATGTTGATATAGGGCAGATTCATGGAAAGCTTCACTTTCATCAACAAGAAAGAAAACTCCTGTGTATATAGAGAAATCATCTATAATAAAAGACAATAATTTTTACTGTCATGATTTAAGGATTTTGATGGACCAAACAAGTCCATATGAAGCAAATCCAAAAGTCTAGAAGTGCTAACATGCTTATTTGATAACAAGGAGCAGAAAGCGAGACATCCCCTTTCTCTCTCCTTTCTTCCACAAGTACGTTTATCGATAATCTCCCTCCATGTACGAGTCTTTCATTTTGCTACAACTTAATGCGCAAGCTTGTTTCCATGCACGAAATGTATTCTGCAAGCGAAGAAACTGATAGTAAATCACTGTCGTTTAGCTTGTGGCTAGGGAAGGTTGTGAATGAAGGATGAAGGCATGACTACATCAAATAGTAAGTAGAGAAATTGATGAGTAGCTTGTGTTATAACGAGGGAAAGAAGTGCCAAGAGATTCAAACATTGATTGAACTTCATATTGTTTTGCAAAATGATCGTGCAACTTATTAATAAATGTCTTTTAGTAATGTATGAATGTCGTATATTCCATAAGGGTGAGCATCGGTCCAGGGTCAACCCTAGACCGACCTTGGACCAACCTAACCCTATTAGTCATATTCTGGTTCCTAGGGTGATTGGGTTAGTCTTTGGTCCTAGAATTCCTGGACCAACATTGTGCGGGTTGGTCCTTGGTCCTAAGAGTTCCTGGTCAGTCCAACTCCGAACCAACCCCGACTATTTATATAAATATATATTTATATATATATTTATATATATATAATATTTCTTATAATTTTTTTATACAAAGAAAACCTTAAAATAAACGGTGTCAACAATTTTAAATAGTTATTTGTGAGGAGTTCAAGTAATTTTACATTGTTATTTAATAATTTAGATTTTTAATGTCTTTTACGTCGTTAATAGTCATAACTTAGGAATGAGGAAAATATTTTTGTGAGAAATCCTCATGGCATCCAAAAAAACATAAACAGCTCATTATGACATCATCTTCTAGTATTCGTTTTCTTCTGTCTTATTTGTCATCTTAGTCTTCAATTTGCCAAAATCAAAAGAAATAACTTCTCCGCTCACCACTTGACACTCGCCTTGCTTGCTTTGGATCACTCGTGCCACTCACCGCTCGATGCTCGCTTGACTTGTTGCTTCCCGCTCGACATTCGATGCTCATTCTATTCGATGCTCACCCTACTCTCACTACTTGCCTTTCTTAGCTGACCTCACTCATTATCGAACCCATTAGATTGGTATAGTCCTCGGTTGCCCTTTTAAGGAGTACAAAAAATGAAATAAAAAATTATTAGTTGGTATTGGGTTGACCTTGAAACCGGACCGAATCCATTGGGTCAGTTTGGTCCTCAATCATTTTTTTAAGGAGTTCAAAAAATGAAATAAAAAATTATTGGTTGGTCATAGGTTGACCTTGAAACCAGATCGAACCTATTGGATCAGTTCGGTCCTCAATTGTTTTTTTAAGGATTACAAAAAATGAAATAAAAAATTATCGATTAGTCTCGGGTTAACCTTGGAACCGGACTGAATCCATTGGGTCGGTCCAGTCCTCGATCCTAAGCTCAATAGAGTCAGTCCTCGGTTTCAAAAGTTGACGCGGGTTGGTCCTAGGGTTAGGGGGCGGATTGGCCTAACCCGAACCATGCTCACTCATAATATTCTGTATGTGATTTTCCCATTTACTTGTTTGAAAAGTTGTGCACTTTAAAAGACCTTACGAATACCCAAAGTTTATATGATTATTTTTTATCCATATAATTAACGAGGGCAATAACCTAAGGGTCTTCAGCCAAAATGATGATAATACTAATGATGACCTAAGTGAGTCCAATGACAAATGAATTAACTTTTTATCCATGTAATTAGTGAGGGCAACCTAATTGGGTCCACACACATAATTGTTAATTCCCCCCATTCCCAAAATGACCCCACGTTTTTCATGGAACCGCCCTTGTCGATTTGTGGGTTATTATTCTTAAATCTCGATCCCACAGGCTATATCAAGAAACATAATCAAATCATCTCCCTCATCCTTTAATAATATCCCTGGTCTCTTTCTACATTGTTGCATTTCGATTTCAAAAAGGCATATAAAAGGAGTTGATTGCCTTTAGGCTTTACATGTGAAGTGGAAACTCATTCCATTCTCAGTTTTTTACCTTTGCTCTCTGTCTTACTACCGTCGCTCTCTCTGTCTTTCTCTTTCTTTTTCTTCCCTCGTACTTTAATAATATCCTTGGTCTCTTTCTACATTGTTGCATTTCGCTTTCAAAAGGGCATATAAAAGGAGTTGATTGCCTTTAAGCCTTACATGTAAAGTAGAAACTCATTCCATTCTTAGTTTTTCTTTCTTTAGCTTCGCTCTATCTGTCTCTCTTCTCTTAGCCCTCCTCCTCCTCCTCTTGCTCCTTCTTCTTTTTCAAATTTGTACCCATATAACACATTTACTCTCTCTCTCTCTCTCTCTCTCTCTCTCTCTCTCTCTCCCTCTATATATATATATATATATTTAACCACTATTCGAGGCAGCAACTATACCTCGGAGAGACTAGCACAAGACCCCAACACCATGGTCCTTTACTTACAACGCATTAGTAAGTGTGGGTTTCGAACTCTCAACCTCAGTGATGAAGGAGAGACTCTCAACCAACGCAGCTGCCCGCGGTTGTGACACCAAAAACCTAAAACTTATACTTATGTCACATATTTACTTGAAAATTATTTTTTTGTGAAACAAAAAACCCTAAACTTATACTCATGTGACACATTTACCCCAAACATATTATATTTCTTTGGCCAACATCACTATGGCAACAGCTCCCATATTCTTCAAATTTGTCCACTCAATGTTATATTCGATAGAGCATCTCATTCCTCACAAATTCTTTCACAAATTGTCATCTATTTTACTGCAATGGCATTGAGTTCAACTTGGGAAACCACACATATACCACATGTTTTTCTTCTTTGGCCAAGATCAATATGGCAACGGCTTCCGTATTCTTCAAATTTGTCAAGGTCCACTCAATTATATGTTCGACATAGAATCTCATTCCTCACAAATTCTCATTTCTCGCAAATTGCCACCTACTTTAACTGCAATGGCATTGAGTGGACCTCGATAAATTGGATGGACTAATTGGTCATTGGGCTTGTTTAATGAAATCAATTTGGTCTTTTGGCACTTGACATGACGATCCAAGTCGGTCATGCGTGCGACTCACATTTGCAAATAAAGCTTCAGATGTGGTCGGACACGTCTTTGCCCGCATCACTAAAACTTATAAAAAAAAAAGGCAAATAAAGCAAAAGCAGCAAATAAGAGGTATAAGACGTAAAAAAAAGAGAGCATGCACATTGCACGGGTTCCCGAGAAAGGCTGTCGGGAGCCACCCCAGCTTCGCCGAAAAGCCCCCTCACCAAGAGCAAACAATGGAACGCCCACGATGATGTGTCAAGCGACCCTCGTGAGGGTCAATCAAGCGAGGGCCACGGCGTTCATTGGCGGACTTTCGAGGGATAAAATTGATTTCAGAAGACTAGATTTGATGCCATCAAAAGAAAACGAGGATTAAATTGGCCAGATTCAAAGCTTAAGGAAACTATTTTTGACATTGACCCTGAACATTTATTCCTAAACTACTCGCAATCTACATACATTTATCTTCTATCCAAGTATTTAGGACAAAATTTTCTCTGTTTTTTTTTCTATACAATTATACGCACACTCTTTGACTAGCACTAACTTCATATCTGTAATATATTATGTCTTGATCAAGTAAACCTTTTCTTTAAACTCCCTTCGAAATTTAGGAGGTGATATGCAAATTGGAAATGTTTACTAGGAGTTAGGAAATCTCATGGTTGGTTATTTAGTCAAATAATTAGATAGGAAGTTGTATGCATATTGACTTTTCAACAAAGGGATGATAATTGGATGAAAAGTAAAATGAGCCAATTCATGGCCAACTTATATAAAAAGTAAATATCTCTAAAGGGGAGTAAACACTTTTCTTGCTAGGGGATGGAATTTTAAGTAATTTTGTGTATACAAGAAGATTTTTCAATAAAAGTCATACAAAATAAATAATAAAAAAATGACTTATTACTACACAAAAGGAAAAGCAAATTTTGGTCAAAAAAGGAAAGGGCATATTTGCTATCGATGGGGAACCAGGAAATGGAATATCATGCGAAACGACTTTAATTAAGAGATAAAGAATAAGCTAACTACTCCACAAAAACATTTAAATGTTAATCGCCGTAGGTAATGCCGTAATGCCCCAATCAAACAGAGAACGACGCTTCTACATAGGCAACTTTTATTTGGCAAAACCCCAACATTCTCAAGCCGTCACTTTGACTAAAATCCTCCTCGTATGTTGGTGGTGGGCAAGTGGGCACCATTTGTCGCTCCGGGCACAGTGTATCCCGAAGCTGAAAATCGACTAAGTCTTGTATGCTGAAAGATGAGAAAAGGGATTGCCTGGCTATGCAAGTGCGCTATTTCGTACGAGTACAACCCACCTGTTGTGGGGGCAACCAACCTCTCTTGAAAATCGAACAGATTTGCACCCTTCCATAGCCAGTTAATCATTCCTTTTGTCATCTTTTTAGCAGACAAGACTTTTGTCATTTATTAGAAGAGGAGCGATGGCCCCGACCAGAGGTGGTGGGCAGCACCTCTTTTGAGAGACCGCTTTGGCCACCACCATAAGTGGGTCGATCACGGTCTAGCAAGGCATGACTTAAAATTTTTGAGTCGTTTCCTGAGGCCAGCGATGAGGGGAAAAAAGGACATTAAACAGATGTCAATATCCTCTTTTTTGTTCATTTCTTTTTTTTGTGAATCAAGATGAAAGTTCGTATAATTAAAATTAAAGCAGATTTGTCTCTCGCTTTATGTTTTTGGGCACAGCTACAATACCATAAAAGGGTGGCCTGCATGACGATAAAAGCATTAGGGTTAGAGTCATACCGCTTTGCCGGGGAAAGGCGAAAGGGTTAGGGCCGTAAAATGACGATGAAGGTGGTTTGTAATGAGACAGATGATGCCTAACACCAACATAGGAGGAGGATGATAAAGTGATGGCTTGAGAAAGTTGGGGTTTTGCTTCATGAAAATTGCCAATGTAAAAGGGTCGTTCTCTGTTTGATTACGGCATTATAAGCAATTAACAATTGTGCATTTTGGTGGAGCAGTTGGCTCATTTCATATCTCTTAATAAAGGTCGTTTCGCATGATATTTCTTCCCTTGTTTCCCCATCGATGTCATGTATGATGCTCTTTCCTTTCTTTGACCAAGAATGTGCTCTTTCATTTGTGCAGTAATAATTGCTCATCTTTTTTTTTTCTCCATTTAACTTTTCAAGAGAAATCTTTTTATATATACCAGATTACTTAAGATTCCATCCCCTAGCAAGCAAAGTGCTTACACCCTTTAGAGATGGTTACTTTTTACATGGATTAGCCATGAATTGGCTCATTTTACTTTTCATCCAATTGTAGTCCCTCTGTCGAAAAATTAATATGCATACAACTCCCTATCTAATTATTTGACCGGGTAGCTAACCATGAGATTTCCTAACTCCGGGTAAACATTTCCTTTGCGTGTCACCTGGTGAATTTTGAAGGAGTTTAAAGAAAAGATTTATTTGAGAACAAGACACAATATATTACAACTATGAAGTTGGTATTAGGCAAAGGGCATGCATATATTTGTGTAGAAAACAAAACAAGAAAATTTCATCTTAAATACTTGGATAGAAAATAAATGCATGTAGATTGGAACTAGTTTAGGAATAAATATAGTTACAATGTAAAAAAATAGCCCCTATACTCCTATCCAATATTCGACTTGGTCCTTTAAGCTTTGACTCTAGCCAATTCTATCCTCTCTGGTAATGGCACCAACTTTAGTCTTTCGAAATCAATTCTGTCCCTCGAAAGGCCGCTAATGAACGCCGTGGCCCTCGCTTGATTGACCCTCGCTAGGGTCGGTGGACACACCATGCAGGGCGTTCCATTGTTTGCTCTTGGTGAGGGGGCTGGTCAGCGAAGCTGGGGCAGCTCCCTACGGCCTTTCTCCGAAACCCGTGCAATGTGCATGCTGTCATATTTTCTCATGTCTTGTACCTCTTGCTCGCTGCTTTTGCCTTTTTTCAAGTTTTAGTGACGCGAGCAAAGACGGGTATGACCCCATCTGCAAATGTCATTCGCACGCATGAACGACTTGGATAGTCATGTCAAGAGCCAATTAGACCGAATTGATTTCAAGCACTAATTGTTTTGATTAAACGAGCCCAATGACCAATTAGTCCATCCTATTTGTCAAGGTCCCTCAATGTCATTGCAGTAAAATAGGTGACAATTTGTGAGGAATGAGATACTCTGTCGAATATAACATTGAGTGGACCTTGACGAATTTGAAGAATACGGAGGGGCTGCTCGAGTGTTCTTTCAAGTCCACTTAAAGTACCGGTGTTTAAACCTAATTAAATTCTTATGATTAGAATTTGCATAATTTTTCTGTGAGATTGAGAAATTAGTTCATGATAAAATGTGAAGCCTAAAAAATGTTTGAGTACATCAAGTGTCATTGGAATCTCTATTATGCCACTTAATTCATAGCGGAATTTTGTGCTGCTCTCTGTGTGGACATAAGTCACATGACTAGATCACTTAAAATCTGATATCCAATTTGTTTTCTCCTTCTGTTTACTTTTTTCAATCGCTTGCCTTCTCACAACACCAATGAAGGGGCGCCCAAGACAAGTTGCATATGCAAATTAAGAGTAAATACACGCTAGGCGCCCTCTGTCCAGCATACCTGCAATGTGGTCCGTGGGCATTTAACGTTTTCATCGGACCAAATGCCCGCAGCCCATGGCCTGGACAGCGGCATGCACCATGAAGAAATGGACGTAACCACGCAAAAGCACCTCAATCCATGCGGTGCAAATCAACTTTATTTAAACAAAAAGAATCGGTGGCCAGATCATACGAACAGATTAAATATACGTTAAAGTGTTTAGTGTTGTGCACATGTAAAAGATACATCCCGCTCTAATAAATTTAATTGAGTTGAACATGGTTTTTTACTATCATTAATTATATCCAGGTTTTATTAGTGGATCTCGTGTCGCGCTTAGTCACGTGAAAAGTTTGGTTTTGTCTTTCCTTTTTTCCGTTTTGTATTTTTGACCAAAAACGTACTAGTAAAACCCTTACATTAATTACCCAACCACATCATTATTATAACGAAATGTGCTACACCCCATATAAAGACCAATTCCCTTAAAACGCACTAACTTTCACCCACCAGTTAAAGAAGATGTTCGGATCCACACAATCCGGGATACTTTCTAAGCGATGGGATGCTCTCACCTGCTTTTTATGATTCATTGATTCTAGCAGCATACCAATTTGTGTGGTTCAAGGTAATTAAAGTTTGTCGACGTGCTTTGTAACGAAGTTGAGTTAAGTGAAGAATATCACTTTGTGATAACCTCAAAGAGGAAGTGCTATTTGCATGGATAAATAGGTCGCCCCATACCAACATGAAGAGGAAAGAGCATGTGGAATCTACAAGAGAAAAATACCCTCTCGAGCATACGAATCTACAACATAAACGTGCCACGTGTTCATATTGGTCATATTGGCGAATGCCTACTGAGGTCTTGATCCGTGGCCAAAAGAAAGGACAAGATAATTTGAGATGAGTCACTGATCTCACTCCCGACTATCTTACATAATTCTGGTTAGCGTGGGGGTGGTGAAATAATTCAAATCAGACTTTGGACATTGAGGGTTTTGGTTTCTTGAAGCTTCTAAATCAAGTTTTGATTGTACCGATGCTTTCGGTTTCAATAAAAAAAAGGTAAAGCTAACTGTGTAGTGGAAAGCTAAACGGACGAAAAGAAAAAAAAAGTACTTGCAGAAAAGAGGTGGTGGCAAAACCACATCAATCTCATAGGATCTCTCTCTTTTTTTTTTCTTCTTTTTTTTTAATTTCTAGATAATGACCTGGGATCGAAAATTGGGAAATTGAATCTTTAATAATTGAGGATGAGGACGAGGACCAAAACGTCGATATCTTAGAAATTTGACCTTGAAATGAAGACTGTGAAGTAGATGGCGCTTTTTTTCTTTTTACCATGAAACGGATTTACAGAAATTTGCCTTCACATGTGTGTTTACAGGAACTTTGTGTGATCTTTTAAGACCTAAACAACTCGTCTTTTACATGTGTTAATAGGAATTCTTTGACCACGACGATTTAGTTCAAAGCTGCATTTATAATTTTCTTTAAGCTTACAGTCAATATTACAGGGTAAAAGAACCGCAGATTTTACATTTTTAGCCGTCACTTGGCATATGGCACTAAAACAAATATGGCAGGTCAAAGGAAATGCCTCTACAGCTGTCCATCAATGACAATGTGGAGAGAAATGATTGTATGATAGTCTTTAATATACTATAAAAATAACAATTTTTTTGGACCACAAAAAAATCAAATCACAAATAATTATAAATTGTTGTAGGACTCACTTTTTTAAAAATTTGTGGCTCACAATAGATTATTATTTTTATAATATCCCAAAGATTATTATGCTAATAAAGCCCTAGCCTGGAAATGTCACCCTACATTAGTAACATATTTTTGACATGACACCTCAAAACCACCATCTGTCTTATTTGTGAAGATTCTGAAGAGTCGTTGAAGTAATTCATCTTGTGATATTTTTCAAAATTGTCATGGGAAGGTAGCTGTCGAATTTTAGTAAAGCAATCAGAAAAGAGCACAAGAATTACGAGGTTCAGCAATGTGCCTACGTCCTCGGACAAAACTCTTGACTCTCTTATTTTTTGTCATAACATTCTTCCGCAATTTGTACATAGGGTTCACGCAACAAAAAAGGGAAATTTCAAAAATAAGAAAACTATCAATGCAGATATTTGCCCACAATATGTCCTTTCCTTGAATAGGAGAGCAAATCTTGCCACTATCGCCAATACTCCCCCTCAAGTTGGAGCGAAGACATCGTCAGAGGTCAACTTGTTCACCATATCCTGAAATACTCCCTTGGGTAAAGCTTTGGTGAAGACATCAGCAAGTTGATCCCTACTACAAATATATGGTGTCTCTATTGTCTTATCTTGAACCTTTTCCCTTACAAAGTGACAATCGACCTCTATGTGTTTGGTCATTTCATGAAAAACCGGATTTGAAGCAATGTGTGTTGCCGCCTAATTATCACAAAATAACTTCGTAGGTTTAGACATGGCATCACAACCCAATTCTTGAAGCAATAGACGAAGCCATACGATCTCACTAGTGGCAGTAGCCATGGCTCGATACTCAGCTTCTGCACTAGATCTAGCCATAACTGTTTGCTTCTTACTTTTCCACATAACAATATTTCCACCAACAAAGGTACAAAAACCCATGGTAGATTTTCTATCCATGGGGTTCCCAGCCCAATCAACATCAGTAAATCCCACAATCTCTGTATTACCATTATTCTTCAACAATATTTCTCTTCCTGGAGAAGCCTTTAGATATCAAAGGAGTTGGTTTAGCAACTCCATATGTCCTTGTGTAGGTTTTTGCATAAATTGGCTCACATAGCTAATAGAATAAGCAATGTCAAGTCTAGTAATTGTTAGGTAAATCAATCTTCCTACCAAACGCTGAAATTGCCCGATATCCTATAATGGTGTTTCCTTAAACATAGTCTTATTGTTGTAATCCATAGGAGTGCTAGCAAGTTTAACACCCAGCTTACCAGTCTCCTTCAATAGATCTAGGATATATTTCCTTTAAGTCAAGAACATACCTTTGTTAGAACTTGCTACCTCTATCCCCAAAAAATACCTCAATTTTCCAAGATCTTTAATGTCAAACTCCTTACTCAACAACTGTTTAAGTTCTGCAATACCTACTATGTTACTGCCAGTAATAATAAGATCATCAACATAAATGAGAATAGCAACAATACCTTCATTAGTTACTTTAGTAAATATCAAAGAATCAGTTGCACTCCTTTTGAAACCAAATCTAACGAGTGCAGAACTTAGCTTGCCATACCATGCTCTAGGTGACTGTTTGAGACCATATATTGCCTTCTTTAATTTGCAAATCATTTCCTTATTATTCTCTAAGGGATGTCTTGGATAAAGATCCATATAAACCTCTTCTTCTAAGTCTCTTTGGAGGAAAGCATTCTTCACATCCATCTGAAACAATGGCCAGCTACAGTTAATTGCCACAGATAGAATGACACAAACAGTGTTCATTTTCACTACAGGAGCAAATGTGTCCTTGTAGTCTATTTCATATGTTTGAGTATACCCTTTTGCAATGAGCCGAGCTTTGTACCTCTCAACCGAACCATTACTATTGTATTTGATCTTGTAAATCCACCGACATCCAACTGTCTTTTTCCCATTTGGCAATTTAACAAATTCCCAAGTATGGTTACGGTCCAATGCTTGAAGTTCATCTTTCATGGCATTCACCCACACACTACTTTTACATGCTTTCAAGAAGGTATTGGGTTCCTGTTGATTTTCAATAGTAGATAAGAAACTTAAATAATTATGGGAAATTCTATCATATACCCAATAAAATCTTGAATAGGATGCCGAGCCGTATGATATGTTACAAAATCACGAAGCCGTGTTGAAGGCCTTGGAATGCGCGATGACCTGCGAGTTGAGGCTGAGATATTAGGTACCGTATCTGCTGGATCTACCGCTGTTGCATTTTCAACCTCTACTTCCAAATCAACCCCATATGTTGTAATGGCAGCTATATTAGAAATGGCATCGACATTAGGGACAAGCTGACTCCCTTAAACAGCCGTTGTTGGAATTTCCTCTTGATCCAACATTGAATCCCCGATAGGTAGGATAGGAAGCAAAAATTCATAATAGTCATTTTGCTCCCCTTGAATTTGATTCCTAGCAAAAAACATGTGAGCCTCATCGAAGACAACATCACGAGAAATATAAACACGTTTAGTACTTGGTTCATAGCATTTGTATCCCTTCTTGACATTTGAGTATCCCACAAACACACACTTTCGAGCCCGTGGATCCAGCTTGTCACCAGATTGAGAATGCACATAACACACACATCCAAAAATTCTTAGGTGAAAGATACTAAATTTTCGGCCATATAGACTTTCAATTGGAACTTTATACCCCAACACTTTACTAGGCAAACGATTGATTAAGTAGCAGCTAGTAAGGACTGCGTCAGCCCAATATGTCTTGGGTAAATTTCCTGAGAATAACAATGCTCGGGTAACCTCAAGCAAATGCCTATTTTTTCTTTCAGCAACTCCATTTTGCTGCGAAGTTCCAACGCAGGAGGTCTGATGAATGACTCCCAAGCTACGCAGGAACACTTGAAAAGTCCGATTGGTATATTTAGTTCAATTGTCTGTACGAAGAATCTTTACCATAGTGTTAAATTGATTTTTCACCATATTGCAAAAATCTTGAAACACAGTCATAACTTCATTCTTGGATTTAAGCAGATAAATCCATGTAGCTCGAGATTTATCATCAATAAATGTAACAAAATACTTGAACCCCTCATTAGAGTCAATAGGAGAAGCTCCCCAAACATCCGAGTGAACAAAATCAAAAAATTGTTATGATTTATGTGTACTATGTGAAAAAGGTAACTTATGCTACTTAGCATAATGACAAGGATCACAGCAATTGGAATCATAACTTAAAGTCATATCAATAGCATGTAACACCCGATCAAAGGGATGACCCAGACGCCAATGCCACAACCGGGAAGTGTCAACAGTCTTCCTTTGTGCCATCAACGCTTTGTTGTTGAGGTCCACCATATATAGCCCATTCTGCAACCGCCCTTCACCAATCATCCTCCTGGTGATTCGATCTTGAAAAAACACCTTTTGAGGAGTAAAAATAACATTGCAATTCCCCTGATTAGTATATTTGCTAATTGACATTAAATTTGAGGAAAATTCAGGTACCAACAATGCTTCAAAATTATTTGAAAAGAAATTAATTTGTCCAACACCACTAGTTGGAACCCGCCCACCATTAGCAATAGTAATAGGTGGATATGACACACTTGAAGTAATATTGGATAGCAAGTTTGGAGAACTACACATGTGATCTGTAGCACCAGAGTCAACAATAAACTGAGTTTTGGATAAAGCTGAGTAAGCATGGACATTACCAGACGTCATAGCCAAATTTTCGGTTTCGGTGCTAGAAGCATTCGTTCCATTGCCATGTATGTGAAGTAATTGCTGAACTTGTTGAGACAAAGCCTCCAACTTGGATTGAAAATCGTTTGGATTTTCTTGGATTGACACCTTAGCTTCCGAACCCCTGTCTTTGGAAAGACGCAAATGCGGATGAAGAACCCAACATCTCTCTTTGGAATGGCCATCGCGATTGCAATGGTCACAATGGAACCATGCTGGTTTCTTAAATTTTCCTTTGGCAAACTGAGCAGTGGAGTCTCCTTGCTTTGTGTTGATAGCACTGTGGGCTGATTGTTCACCAAGCTCTCCTGATGTAATTGGAATTGAAGGCATGACGCGTCTCCTTGTTTCCTCACTTTGGATTATGGCACAAACTTCATTGAAAGTGGGCAATACAAGACTCATAAGAATTTGACGTTTGGTGTCCTCAAATTTAGGCCTAATACTTGCTAACAATTGAAAGATTTTATCTTGCTCTTCTCGATTGACATAATCCATCATATTCTGGATCGCAGGTCTATATTGACAAAGCTCATCCCATTGCTTCTTCATTTTTCCCAAGTGTTTAGTGAAAGATTGTGTTACGCCTTGCTTAGAAGAAGCAAGTCCTTGTTGCAGTTCAAAGATCCGAGATGCATTCCTGGCTTGACCATACATCTCGTTTATCGAATCCCACAACGCCTTGGCTGACTCTGAATATGCAAATATCTTGTAGATCTCTGGTTCCATGGAATTGAATATCCAAGACATCACACTGTGGTCATTCGCTTGCCATTCATCAAATTTGGGATCCATCACGGGAGGGGCTCTAATCTTCCCATTGATGTGACCAAGCTTCGATCTACCCCTGAGAGCAACAGTTACAGCTCGTGACCAAGGAAGGTAATTTCTTTTGTTTAGCAACAACGAAGTCAACCGCTGATTGTTTGTCTCATGCACCTTTGTTGTGTTGGATGCATCTCCTGACTTCTTTGACCCATCCATGACGCTTTGCTAGTAATAACAATGATATGACAACAACAAGAGGAACAAGCACTAACCGAAGAATGCAGATTGTTGTAGAACAGGAACAATCTCGAACATAAGCAGATCGAGACAATCAGATGTGCAGAAAACAAACCAAAAAAAAATCACAGGTTGAATCAAACCTGCTCTGATATCATGTTGAATTTTAGTAAGGCAATCAGAAAAGAACACAAGGATTACGAGGTTCAGCAATATGCCTACGTCCTTGGACAAAACTCTCGACTCTCTTATTTTTTGTCATAACATTCTTCTGCAATTTGTACATAGGGTTCATGCAACAAAAAAGGGAAATTTCAAAAATAAGAAAACTATCAATGCAGAGATTTGCCCACAATGTCATTTCCTTGAATATGAGAGCAAATCTCGCCAATATCGCCAATAGTAGCCCACATAATATTCAAAATTGTCTTATTTGTAACGATTTTTAAGGGAAATTTGTTCCAAACTCTCCACGACATTAGTTTGACCTTATTAGGTAGCCCATCTCCGTAAGTAAAAATCAAGTAACATGCATTTAATTTCCGAGAGCCCAACATCGAGCCTAATATTAAAAGTTGAGGTACTTAATGGAACAAAATAAAAACGTAAGTTCTTGACTATACAAAGTTAAAAAGTAATATCATCACCATTATTGAATAAAAACATATTTGATTTTCTAAACATTGATCAAATACTTCACGAACTTTGAACCTTTGTAATTCATTCACTTGACAAATATTCTGACAGAATCTTTCCACTCAATCTGTTAAATAATTTAGGTTTTCAGTTGATTTAGTTCTTACTGTTAAACATTTAAATTCTATCATTTAATCTATGTTTGTATATGTGACTGCTCCCCACGATACCGTGCATGATAATGGAGAAGAAAAGAGTATATATATTGGAGTAGAGACTTCCGTGGAATATCCAGGTGATCATATTATAATACCGCTAAGCCCAAGATTTACTACTTTAAATGCCATAGAAAAAGTATTGCCGTATCATATTGTGAATATTACGCGTTTACTTCTCTTCTACGTAGTATATATAATCAGGAAAAAAGACCCGACAAGTTGGAGGGCGCACCAATCAATCGCAACCAGATCCCACGACTCCACCAAATAATTTGAACGCAGATGGCTCAGGTAAGTCGTTTTTTCCTTTATCTATTTTTGACCAATAAGCTGAATTAAAAAATTAGAGATGGTGGTCGAGTTGGATTAGATCATTTAATTGTCATTAGTCTAAAAAGCATCGTATGATTCCAATTTGAAATTAAATCTTTCTCTTTAATTTATTTCTAAAATGGCTCTGATCTAGATGCTTTTATTTTTCTCCGCGTATTTAGAACAATTTTTTTCTTTGTTCTTCTACACAAATATATTATATATAGTTGGCTCATAAATTTTCGATCATGGATTATCCATGCATCTCATAAGAAAGCCGGAGATCGGATTTGTTGAAAACAATAGAATTTGACACCTAACCAAAAAAATCATTATTGCATAAACCCGCATTCGCATTTCTCATTTTTGTTCCCTCTCATCATCCAATCTTTAAAATTTGTTCAGACTTGTGACCGCTCTCCATTCACCCACTTTTTTCCAAATTTTCACATCATTAACCCTTTTAAATTTTCCCCCATGTATTGATGATAAAATAAGGAATGAATGGACGAGCAAATAAAGCTATTTTGGGGTGTCCTAGGTTCAATTGGCAAATAAAGCTGGAGGGAGCCGTCCCAGCTTCGCCGACAAGCCCCCACACCAAAAGCAAACAAAGGAACGCCCTCGATGGTGTGTCTAGGGACTCTCGTGAGGGTCAATCAAGCGAGGGCCACGGCGTTCATTGGGGGCCTTTCGAGGAACAGATTTGATTTCAAAAGACTAAAATTGATGTCCTTAAAAGAGATGGAGGATTTAAGTGGTGGGAATCGAAGCTTAAGGACCAAATTAAATATTGGATTGAGTATAGGGACCATTTTTGACATTGTCCCCAAATATTTATTCCTAAACTAGTTCCAATCTACGTACATTTATTCTCTATGTAAGTATTCAAGGAAAAAATTTCTCTCTTTTTTTTTTCCTATAAAAATATAGGCATGCTCTTTGACTAGTACTAACTTCATACTTGTAATATATTATGTCTTGATCTCAAGTAAATCTTTTCTTTTAACTCCGATCGAAATTCAGCAGATGACATGCGGAATTGGAAATGTTTACTTGGACTTAAGAAATTTCATGGTTAGCTGTTTAGTCAAATAGACAGATAGCAAGTTGTATACATCTTAATTTTTCAACAAAGGGACTATTATTGGATGAAAAGTAAAATGAGCCATTTCATGGCCAACCTATGTAAAAACTATCTCTAAAGGGGCGTAAGCACTTCACTTGCTAGGAGATGGAATTTGAAGTAATTTCATATATATAAAAAGAATTATCTTGAAAAGTTATACGAAAAAATATATGATGTACAATCCCTTGGAATTCCATGGAATTCCAATTTGTATCATCGCCACTTTTGGATGCTTTTTGTCGGAGTTTACGTTGGGAAGTGCTTCTTTTGCATATTCTTGGTCAAAATGGCGAATTGGAATATGAACTAGAATTTTGCTTGCATTGTGAGTGACCTGATGAGGGTGTTTTGGCTCAATGAGATGTCCACGGTGGCGCAGGAAAATTTTTGCAAAAGCTCTTCGTCTGTTACTTTATGCAGTGCTTCTTTTTCATATTCTTGGTCAAAATGGCGAAAAGAGCATCCATTTTGGCCAAAGTTGATATCTCCTGAATAGTAGATCACATTTTCTAAAAAAAAGTGGAAAGAAGATGAAAGAAGAAATCAAGAACTGCAGTTGCTTCTTCAAGCAACTCCATTCATTCCTTCATCTTCCAAAGTTTGCTGCTTGTTGTCTCTTGAACTTATTCCTAAGTTCTTCTCTTTGCTAAAATTGAAGGAATGGAGAAATTAGAACCTAATCTACAAGCAACTCCATGCATTTCTTCATCTTCTAAAGTTTGTTGCTTTTTATCTCTTGCTAAAAAGAGACTATAATTGGAAGAAAAGTAAAATGAGTAAATTCATGGCCAACTTATAATTGGATGAAAAGTAAAAAGAACTATATGCTACCGATCGGAAACCAAGAGATGAATTATCATGTGAAACGAATTTTATTAAGAGATATCTAAATGAGGCAACTACTCCACCAAAATACATAACTGTTGATTATTAATCCAACAGAGAACGATTTACATTGGCAAGTTTTATCTAGGAAAATCCCAACATTCTCAAGCCATCACTTTGATTAACATCCTCCTCCTATGTTCTTGCTGGTCATCATTTGTCGCTCAGGGGACAGTGTATCCTGCAGCAAATAAATGAAGGGAAAAAAAGAAGACAAAAACATTGTCGATTCGGATGACGTTCAATTCTAATATGTAGCTACTTAGTAGGATATTATTAAAAGGGTAGTTATACTCACTTAAGCATTCCTTCTGGCGGGCCTGTTCCTAATGTTGCACCTCTTGGGGATCGACATAGCCACGGCCGGAATGATCCCGGCAAACCTCGCTGCAGGAGAGTGAAAGACAGCGTAGAGGCAGCGAGGATTGATCTGCATGAGCGATTCGACTCTATCACAGCAGGCGGGTGGGACCTTAGCTTGGGCGTCTCTAGCTGCCACCATGCAAGGACTCAGGCCAGCGAACGCGGTACCGATTGGGATCCTCCCACACTCTCCGTCAGCGCTCCCTTCCCAAATGAAGCCACTCAAAGTCACTCCTAACATCATCATGACGAACAAGGGCGCAAACTTGGCTTCTCGAGACTTGCGAACCATGCTTTTATTTGGAGTTGTAGACGAGAATTTCCAGCACTCTAGAACATTGCCTTGTGTGAAAAGAAATCACTGACCATGAGTCTCCATACATATACTTCCGAATCAAGAGAATAAAGAAGGAAGAACAAGAGGATGTATGCATCATATACCACCACCATCACCATCGAGAAGTGACTAAGGACATCAAAGGTAGGTTGTACCGTGCTGAAAAATGATAAGTCAAAGAGGCTAAGCTAATGATCATTTGGGTATTTTCTGATTATGAAAATTATTAGTTTAGCCTATGTCACATTAAAGTTGAACTATCTGAATTTTAGGGTTTTTGCACAGAGAGAAAGAGGGGTACACGAAAGCACCAACACAAAAGCGATGGTTTTTTCGGAGATAGAGAGAGAGGGAAGGCAATGGTTTTTGCAGAGGGAGAAGGAGAAAAAAGCAAATCAGAGAGGAAAAGGTAGAGAGAGAAGCAAATTTTTTTTTTTTTTTGGTCGGTGAGAGAAGCAAATTATTGAAGCAATGGATTTTGCTTCTCTCTCTCTCTCTCTCTCACTCACAACACGAACGCGAAACCGATGGTTTTTGGAGAGAGAGAGAGAGAGAGCAAAAACCATCGGTTTCGCGTTCGTGTTGAGAGAGAGAGAGAGAGAGAGAGAGAGAGATCTGCAACAACTAACACGAAAGCAATGGTTTTTGCAGTGATCAGAGAGGAAAAGGGAGAGAGAGAAGCAAATTATTGAAGCAGTGGTTTTTGCTTCTCTCTCTCTCTCTCTCTCTCCCCAAAAACCATCGCTTTCGCGTTCGTGTTGAGAGAGAGAGAGAGAGATCTGCAACAATCAACAAGAAAGCAATGGTTTTTGCAGAGACAGAGAGAGAGAAGCAAATTTCTCTCTAAGGAGAGAACTAATACAAACAGAAAGGAGGCAAAAAATGAAAGGAACATACGGGGGAGCAGGAGAACCTGGCAACAAAATCGGAGAGGGATTTCACAGGAAGGGTCGTTTATGCACATCTGAGCATCTCTCTCGCCGTTCCAAAAATCCACGCGCACACATCATCAAGCCAAAACCTCAATCAGAAAGCGAGCCGCACCATGACCAAATTTTAAGAGGCACCAGAAATGGACGTTCCAGCTGAGAACTCTCTCCCTCTCTCTGTGTAGAGAGTGAAATCGCGAGCGCGCGCGATATATATCCACCGTCACGTAGGAAAATAGAGAAGCCTCTTTTTTTTTTTTTTTTCCTAGGGCATTCGTTAATCCCTAACCCATGAAAACTTATTAGATGCGGTGCCAGTGGCCAGCAGAAATGGACGTTCCAGCTGAGAACTCTCTCCCTCTCTCTGTGTGTAGAGGGTGAAATCGCGAGCGCGCGCGATATATGTCCACCGTCACGTAGGAAAAGAGAGAAGCCTCTTTTTTTTTTTTTTTCTTTTTTTCCTAGGGCATTCGTTAATCCTTATCCCACGAAAACTTATTAGGTGCGGTGCCAGTGGCCAGCTCAGAAACGCATTAGTGCATTGGTCCATTCCGCAAGCGATCTCGCGGACCGACCATCGAGAGAATCCAATCTGCAAGTCCTTCTCTCTCTTTCGTTTCCCTCTCTTCTCCACCACAGGCAGCGTTGGATTACACATACACTTGTCTTTTATCGTTGGATTGGGCCACTCGCCACGATTGTTCGTTAAATTTAACCCATTGAAGGATTGAAGGAACAACCGAAATCTCCTTTTATGATCTTTTGTCATTTGATTGAAATGTAATAGATCTCAATCGTTCAATGGATCCTAACCTGGAAAAATCTTCTCGATTCAATGACGAAAGATCCAGGAAGCACGATACCTTTTGAGAATGGGAGACCTGTCCTCGAATTGCCATTGTGAGTTAAGAGATTGCTCATGGGATTTTCTTTTAAACTTTTAAGGTGGGTTAATGCAAAACATCTTGTTGTTCAGTAACTCTTTTTTTTTTTTTTTTTTTGGCCAAATTGATGCTGCGGTTCACATGCAAGCTTTGAGTCGTTACATTATGAAGGAAGTAATTTGTATTTTCAGTCTATTACTTAATGAAAGCTACAAATTTTTACGACAAAAAGAAAATTGTCATTTCCGGAGCGTTTGAGATCAAATCGTGGTCTCACTTCCCCTTCACACTTTCCAATTTTCCAAAATTAACTACCCAGTA
Source organism: Eucalyptus microcorys (assembly GCA_014182515.1). Classification (NCBI taxonomy): domain Eukaryota; kingdom Viridiplantae; phylum Streptophyta; class Magnoliopsida; order Myrtales; family Myrtaceae; genus Eucalyptus; species Eucalyptus microcorys. The sequence continues at coordinate 27,530,844 of CM024568.1, read as the reverse complement.
ATTCAAAGTATAAGTTAGGCTATCAGATATCCTGTCTCATGCAATTACGCAATTTAATTGAGAATTACTTTCGAACTTCCCACAAATGGCAAACTTGAACATTTTGACAATTATACTAAATAAGTTGGAGAAAAATATGAAATTATAGGTAATAGTGAAAGGGTTGAATAGACCAATCCTCATCACATTTTGCTTCTCGGTCCAAGATATTTTGCTAGCCATCTTCTACTAATCTAATTGCTGCTTTTTATTCAACTCAATAGATTCAGATTCAAATTCAAATTCGTTACAAAATTGAAACGTAACTTTGATCATTCCCATTTTTAAGGGGAAAAATAGGGCGATTTCATCAAATTTCATGCGAAGACATTTCTATCCTCCTGCAGAGAAATGCCACGAAAAGTCAAATTTCATGAGGAGACGAATTTCATTAAGGAAAAATGCTACGAAATTTTGTACTTTGGAAAGACACGTTAAAATATAAAGTTCGTCATTAATTGCGTGATAAAGAGGAAAGATGATAAAGTTGACTAAGGAAAACTTAGGTGAAGTAGCTTTTTGGTTCCATAACTCTGGTGAAAAATGTGCAATTCAGTGTTTGAATTGTTTTGTACCATCACGTTCAGTAACTATTTTCATTTCTAAAATTAAGTCTTCTAACTCTTTTAGTCTGTGCAATCGAGTCATTTTTATCACCTACTATTACTGTCATCATAAAAAATGCTATTTGTAGTATTGATTAAGTGACACAACTTTTGAATGTGATGTTGACGCGGTGCCTAGTGCCGTGTCGATAATATAAAGGAGATTGAATGCATTTGTATCATGGAAAATCAATAAATTGGAGATGCCCTATAATAATTCTCGTGTTGCTTAGAAAAATTAGACAATGAAAAATAATTTCACAATCAACTTAATCTATCCCTAAACATTTTTGTTATTAGTAAAAATGTTTTCCATTGATTCAATTTTATGGGTGATATAAGCTATCAGTTTTAGATGTATTGGTGTCTTCATATAAAATACGACTTGGTCCTCTAAATTAACTCCTTAATGTTATATTTTGCAGGCCTGATATAATAATAAAAAAAAGATTCAATTAAGTACAGGAGAGAACAAAAGAAATGAAATGAGGGATTTAAGTTATAAATTTGGAAGCTAGGAAAAGAGAAAAATGGAATGAACAATAACACATCACGAAATAAATGCCCCTTTATATAGATTATTTTATATAAAATAAAGGGAATCAGTGAAAAAGCATAATCTAGGGTTTGATAAAACTCCTCTCCCCTCTGAATTGCTGCCGACTTGCTCTTCCTGATCCGTCTCCTTTCCTCGTTTTTAGAAAGAGGAGAAGGAAAAACCAAGGATCTTTTTACTTTTGTCGGTGTCTTAACTTTAGAGTGCAATAAATTAATATCGGGAGAGCAATTTTTTTTTTTTAATCATGGGGAGGGCAACTTCTGATGATATCATGTCGCAATAATTACTATAAAAATTATCTTTAAAATTAAATATTTTCGATTAGCATGGCGCCATGATTTATTTAAAAAAAAAAAAAAATTGGGAGCGGCAAAGAAATTCGCAATAAATTTAAATCTCTCTCTCATAATTGCTTCAGACATTAGAGGAACCAACCTCGAAAATGGTAATACCCACGAAGTCGTTGGAAAATAAAAATTCGGTCTTGAAAGAACCGTGGTGGGACCTCTTTCTTTTAGGCCTGATTTCAAAAAAAAAAAAAAAAAAAAAAAAGAACACTAACTTTATGTTGAGAGACAAATTTAGCTCAAACATTTTTTATCTTGTAAAGAAACACCAACTCTAATAATAAATTTGGCCATAATTTTTTTTATCTCGAAAAAAGTTATCAACTTTCACTTAAATCTCAAATCTAACCTTCCATTTAGATCCATTAATTGTCCTCAGCAATAAAACCATGTGCACTTGCTGGTCGGATTTAAAGCACTATTCATTGTCTTCTTATTTGAGCCACAACTTGGAGAATATTGATAAAGCTGTTCATCATTCTCCTACACTTCATTTGCAAGTTAAAAAGATCTCCATATTAAATTTCTTTGACCAAACTTTATCACTTTCCCATTGAGAGATACCATGGATAAGATAAGCTACGCTCATGACTAGAACCCTTTTTTTCCTAAACACGATTGACTTCAGATAGAGAGTTAACAGTAGATGCCATAATTGGGATAAATGTGAAAATTTGTGATCTTTTATGAGACAAAAAAAAATTAGATCAAATTTGTTACTCAATCTAAAATTAATGCTTTTTAATGAGATAAAGAAAAGTTTAGGCCACATCACTTGACATAAAGCTTATGCTTTTTCTTGGAATTAGCCCCTTTCTTTAACCTTCGATCCATTATAGAGACCCAATCGATTCCCCCCAAGTACCGTTCTTCCTCTTTCTCAATTCCTCCCCTCGTCACCGTTCGCGCACCAACTTGACGGGTCAAACTCGCCGTCGAGATTCGCTAATAATTCGGTCGATGACATCAGCCACGTTAGGGAAATGTGAAATCCTTTCCTTTGACCATGCTCCATTGGCTCGTTCAGATCGTCCTGTCCAAGCGTCTACCCATCTCCTTGTCGATAGTAGACAACAAACCATAAACGAAAATAGGTTGTCGTGTCAGAATGCTGTGAATAAAAGGTAAAGTTTTGAGAATAGTATCAAAAAAATTTTAATATATTATATCGATATCAATTCAATTCTAAACATTTTAATTTAACTAAATTAGTCTTAAATATTTTTCATTGATATCAATCCAGTTAATTCAATTATGTTAGACCCTAAATCACTAACACGAATGCTAACCATCTTATGTGGCATAGCCAAGGCTGATATGAATATTTTTATATAAAATTTTGATATTTTTCCATCTTTAATTAATTTTAAATTTTTGTCCTTTTTTTTTTTTCTTTCTTTTCCCTTCCCCGTTTTTTTTCTCCTTTGCACTGTGGCTGATCCTAGCCATGGCCGGTGATCGGCCACAACCGAGGCCCAACGAAATTTGCCCTCACCGAATTTGCTGGCGAGGGCACGACCCTTATGACTTGGGCAAGGGCAACCCTTGTCGAATTTGGCGAGGATCGCCCTCATGGCCTTTGATGAGGGTTGCCCTTATGGCCCTTGGCTATGGCTAATCGCCAACCATGGCCAGTACCGGCCACAAGATAGAGGAGAAATAATTTTTTTACAAGAAGGAAAAATAAGAAAAAAGGGATTTTTTTTAAATAACTTAAAATAAAAACTATTAACAATATATTTTAAAATATCAATATCAACGCTGATTGTGTCATATAAGACAGCTAGCATCCACATTAATGATTTCTAGTCTAAATTGGTCAGATGGATTAAATTGATATCAATGCGAAAATGTTTAGAATTAAATTGGTTCAATTGAAAGGTTTAAGTTTGAATAAATACCAATTTAATAGATTTATGTCTTTTTTGGTGCTTTTCCTGTAAAGTTTTATATTGAGTGGAAAACTAAAGGGATTAAGAGAGTAACTTGGAAAAAAGAGTCGTAGGCACAGAAAACGATTGATAGAATATTAGCAGGAAAAATATGGTGAAGCAACTTTGGGTAAATACTAAATATGCTACAAGGGGTAGCACATTTTCTTTTGTTTCTCAAAGACGAAGTTTTGGGTAAATCCAGATCGCAAAGGGCCCGCTAAGTTCACGAGGTGGGTAATGCACAAGTCAATTTCAAGGACATTGTGCACTTGGTGATGGGTGAAATTGAACTGTATTTTGTAAGGACATCCAATCTTTTAGGGTTTTCTCCTTTTAGATAATGACCTGAGTTTTAATGGGGAAATTACCAAAAAAGTCTTAAATGCATTATGTTTGTGTCAATTTACTTTTAAAATTTTCAATTTGGCTAATTGAATCTTAAACCTTTCAACCTTTTCTCAATAAAATCTAGTAAGTCAATTTTAGCCGAAAATTACTAACACGAACGCTGGCCATCTTATATAGTATAGTTAATGCTGATGTTAACAATTTTCATAATTTTTTTAATAAAAAATAAATCGAAAAAAATATTAAAATATTATCAAATATTGTCTATGTTAGCATCAGTTGTTTTACGTGGCATGACTAGCGTCTACATTAGTAATTTCCCATCAAAATTGGCCAGATTGACTCAATTTGTAAAAAGGTAAAACGATTTTGGATTTAATTAGTAAAATTGAAAAGTTTAAAACTAAATTAACAAAAATATAATAGATTTAAGACTTTTTGAACTATTTTCCTTGTCCAAAAATCACTAGCATCACTACCACTCCCTAACTCCGCCTCACCACCACCAGTAGTACCTTTTTATTTTTTTATTTTTTATTAATATGCTAGAACACCGCCATTAGTACTTATTAGTCCCGCCAATATGAACAAATCCAGCCTCGCCGCATCTAACCACACTCGGCTTCACCATCACAAAGTACTAATGGTGACAATATGAGTCATCATTGATGACGACGCCAATGGACGGAGGCCCAAGTAGGTGGCGATCAGAGAAATAAGAAGGACTAGGACAAAAGAAAAGGTGAAGGAACGAAAAACAAAAAGGCGAAAGTAATTTCCATGTGCTGAGTTCAAAAGAGTGAATGACGGGATTGACCACAAATTATGGGATGCCTAAGATGGAGCCAAATTTTGAAAATTGAGGTACTTAATTGAAAAAAATAAAAGCCAAGTCTTGGATTATAATTTATGAAAAGTATAGGCCCTTACAATATCACTATCCCTTGTAAACTAAAACATATTCGACTTTTTCAAACATCGATCGCATATTGTTAAAATATAATAGAGTATTTGAACATTGCAGATTAATTAAGCCCCAAGGGCAAAATTAAATCATCTCATTCATGTATATCGAAGATGGATTATGATGACGAATTAGGGTTCCAATGTTATTCCGAATCAAGAACGCTAAAATATCTAATATAACATCTATCGCATCCAAATTCAAGCACTTTAAACCTTAACCACCTAACCTTACAGAATCCAAAATCATGAGAAAAACCCACATTAATATTTTCGATTTCTATATGGTTAAAGTGATATGCATGGACCCAACATGTATATCGAAGATGGATTATGATGATGAATTAGGGTTCCAATGTTATTCCGAATCAAGAACGCTAAAATATCTAATATAATATCTATCGCATCCAAATTCAAGCACTTTAAACCTTAACCACCTAACCTTACAGAATCCAAAATCATGAGAAAAACCCACATTGATATTTTCGATTTCTATATGGTTAAAGTGATATGCATGGACCCAACATGTGGGCCTGGGCCAATAGAACCTGGCCCTGACTGGACGAGAATATAGGCCTTATATATAAGGCTCTCATGCCAGAATGCAATTTATGAAGCGACAGTCCATGTCTTGTGGGCGGCACGCGCCGCAATCTGCCATCTCGATTTCCAAGGATTTTCAGACTGGCAAAATCGGTTTCATCAAATTGTAGTACCCTTTCCTTGGATGGTGTGAGAATTTGACAGTAAAACATTAAGATGGACCCAAATGAGGACTCTTTCATCCAAGGCCTCTTGTCGAATGTGAGACGTGGGAGCTAAGATCTCCGCTACAAGCCTTCCACCCGAAGACCATCTTACAAAGTTATTAAACTTGAAAGCAATCGTTTTTTTTTTTTTTAATCGATTATACTCTACTCCTATTTTACTTCTATTAATCTTGATATGCATTTTTCGCAAAATGTGAAAGTTGAAACTACATCTAAAACTAAATCATCTTTACCCAATTCTTTGAGAATGTGGGATTCAAATCTTTAATCTCTTTACTCCCATATGAGAAGAATGGCCATTAGGGTATTGAGGCAAACCCGATGGTTCAATCCTCTTCAATAGTAAAGTATAACTACACAAAGTTTGTAACACTAAATCATCCTTGACTAAATAGATATTGCATGAGATCCTTCTTTACATTAAAGTTTTGTATAGGCCTTTCCATACAATATAGACAAAACTTAGAGATAGGCTTATGGTATTTACATGAAACTTTCTACCCCATGAGTTGATTTATTGAAAACCTAGAATGCGCTATCTAGATCGGAATTGTGAGAATTAACAATGCACGATTGTATTTATGAGTATGTATAATTACTGTGATGGGTGAGTCATAATGTTTACATCCTAATGCAATGTTCCACATAATTTTTCATCTAATTCTACTCAAATTTGCAACAGATTGATGAATGCAAGTACACCCGCCCTTTAAGATTCTTTCCTTTTTCTATATATTTAAGCTTTTTCCATAATAAGTCTAGATGCCTCGTTAGATTTATCTAAAGTTTTAAGGGATGTTACATGCCGAAATCTAGGGATTAGTCATTGTTTGTTAGGCAAATAAACGAATGTTCTCATTGACCAATTCTTTTCCTCTCTCCCCTCTTTTTTTGTTTTAATTTCTTCTTGCTTATCCATGCAATTACGTGCATGCTTGAGGGCATCATGGTGCCTGGTTTTTTTATGGCCACCGCCTCATGTTTTCTTTCTTGAAGCATTGGAGATTTCCAGTTTAGGAGTCAAATTCCACCGTTCTTGCAAACTAGTCTGGATTTGGGCCACCTTCACAAGCCGAGATTTGATTTTAACTTGTTCATACGGCTTGCAGGATACTTCACGGGCCTCCAAGTAGTTATGTTTTTATATGCACACATTAAATTATATGTAATGACAAATTCTGTTTAACGACGAAAAGAGGGATTATTCTTAAATAATGAGATCAAATCTCTAAATGGTAAGTGAGCGTGTCGAATTACTGTTATAGCCTTGCAGGATTTTTTTTATTTCTTTTTTTTGCTTTCCTTCCTTTCACGACAAGTTCATTGATTAATGCGATACAAAATCCAATAATGCGAGCCTCAAATGCTCTGACTTTTATCCAAAGCGGATCATATTCAAATTTTTGGAGTTAAGACTCCCCCTCAAGTAGGCGTCTTGAATTCTTTCAAACCCAGTTTGTTTGCAATACTTTTCAAAATTCTCATTTTTCAATGCCTTTGTTGACTATAATAATGTATTGTTGAAATGTCAATGTATAATAGAAATTCATATGCTATTTATATATACATTTCATTTATAAATTTAAACTTTTGAGTTGTTTCTTTGCAACAATGTATCAAAGTCAAGTTTTGCCCATTTTCATCTAGTGTCCACCTCCATTAATCAAAATTCATGTGTCACTCCCAATCCTCCATATATGTGAAAGGGAGCTTCGAAATATCTCACATCACTTAACATTGGGGTTTACATACTCTTTATCTACATTCTATATGCTTAAGTTTAAAAATTGTATTTTCAAACAAAAGTCACGTAGCTTGGCTTCACAAGTCCTTGTTGTGTGTTTTCTCTGACAAGATGACAATTTAGTTCTATGAGTTTTTTATGTTCATGGGAAACCAGATTTGTTGTAATACGTAGAACTGTCTGATTATCAAAAAAACATTTTTGAAGCGGGCAAACTTATTAATTTCAAATGCTTGAATAAATATGTTAGTCATTGAACTTCACAACATGCTTTTACCATGGATATATGCTCAGCTTCTGCAGATGATCTCGACACAGTTGATTGTCTCAACTTAGATTGGGCGTCTTTCTATATGTAAGAAGATCGAATTGGATATTGTGCATTCATGTGTGAAAGTATTATCTCATGAAGTGGTGAAAGCCATGAGGATCGCTGATGGGCAACCAAACGAGTTTGCAAATTAATGTGGTGCAATGACCTAGTTGCAATTCCTTACAAAATTTGGAATAAGAAAGTCGAATTTTAGTGTGAAAGTTTAAGCTTTTCATTCTATCTAAATAACGATATATATTACGAATTTTAGTGTAAAAGTTTAAGCTTTTCATTCTATACCATGAATGTGATAGTATAATTAAATTCAAATCTTCCAAAATTAATGCTAGACCTACCTAGCAATTTAAAGTAGAAGTTAGGCTATCAAATATCCCCTTTCATACGGTCATGCAATATGATTACGAAATACTTCCCAGCTTCACACAAATAGCAAACTCAAACATATTGATAATTATATTAAATAAGTGGGAGAAAAACATGAAATAATAGGAAATAGTGAAAGAGTTCTATTTTTTTGGGTCGAAAAAAGCGAAAGAGTTGAATATACAATCTTCATTACTTTTTGCTTCTCGGTCCAAGATATTTTGCTAGCCATCTTCTACTCATCTAGTTCCTGCTTGTGATTCAAATTAATAAATTCAAATTCAAACTCAAATTCGTAACAAATTTGAAAGTCAACTTTGATCATTCCCAATTTTAAGGCTTCATTTGTTTTACGGAAAATGTTTTCCAGGAAAACGTTTTCTGGATTTTCTAGTGTTCGTTTCACAGAAAATGAATTCCTGGGGTAAAATGTTTTTCATAAAACGAAAAAAGTCTTCTAAAGTAGGGGAAAATGTTTTCCACTTTTGAAAAATGGAAAACATTTTCCTTACTTGATCTCTCTTACCTCACACCTCTACAAATCATCACTTTCTCCTCCCCTTTCTTCTTATTCTTTTCTTTTTTTATTTGAATTATTTTTAAATTTTATTTTTCTTTTTTAATTCGAATTATTTTTAATTTCCTTTTCTTTTTATTTTTTTCTTTTTCTTTTCTTTGTTTCCCATCTTCTTTTTCTTGGCTAGTTGTCGGTCGTCACCAGGTGAACCTCAAGCTTATTGATTTCAAGCTTGCGCTCGTCGATCTGGCGAGCCTCGAGCTTGACGCTTGTGTTCGCCAATTTGGGGAGCGGAAAATATTTTCCTTATCAAACACCAAAAAATATTTTCCGAAACATTTTCAGGTTTTAGCCAAACACCAGAAAATATTATCATTTTCTTGGAAAATGACTTTTGGAAAAATATTTTCCTGGAAATTCGCCCATTTTTCGCGAAACGAACAGATCCTAAGAAGAAAATTGGGCCGTATCATCAAATTTCAAGACAAGACATATCCATCCTCCTGCGGAGAAAGGTTCCAAAACGTCAAATTTCATGAGGAGACGAATTTCACTAGGAAAAGATGCTAAGAAAAAATTGTGCCTTTGAAAGACACGTCAAAGTATAAACTTCGTCATTGATTGCGTGATAAAGAGGAAAGATGATAAAGTTGACTAAAGAAAACTTAGGCGACGTAGCTTCTTGGTTCCATAACTTGTGAAAAGCGAGCAATTCAGTGTTTCAATTTTATTTGTATAATCAAATCCAATAACTAATTTTCAATTTCTATGATTAAGTCTTTTAACTCTTTTAGTCTGGTCACCTACTATTACTATCATTATAAAAAAGTTAATTTAGTCTTGGCTGTATAACAAAACTTTTGTATGTGATGTTGATGTGGTGCGTGGCCCCACATGGATAAGGTAGAAGAAATTGAGTATTTGTACAATAAAAATCAATAATTTGGATACTTTTTTCCTGTAACAATTACTTGTATTGCTGAAGAAATTTAGCTAATGAAAATAATTTCACTATCAACAACATTCTATCTCTAAATATTTTGGTTATTAAGGAAAATGTAATTCATTAATTCAATTTTATAAGAGATATAAGTAGTTGCTTTTAAATGTGAAGGCATCTCTATAAATTAAGGGTCATATGACTTTAGTCCTCTAAATTAACTCCTCAACGTTAAATTCGGTAGGTTTGATATAATAAAAAAACTGGATACAATTAATTACAAGAGAGAACAAAAGAAATGAAACATGGGATTATGTTATGAATTTGGATGCTACTAAAAGAGGAAAAAAAGGAATGAACAATAGCTCATCACGAAATAAAATGTCCCTTTTGATTTTATCGATTATTCTATATAAAATATAGGGAATTAGTGAAAAAGCATAGTCCAGTGTTTGATAAAAATCAAATCCCTCCCGATTGCTTTATGCTTTTTCCCCCTCTGCGTCTCCTTTCCTCCTTCACAAAAAAGTAAAAAAAAATCAAGAAACGAATCTTAATAGTTTTTCTCGGTCCCAAAAAAGGAAAAGAAAATCAAGAATCTTAATCCTTTTTATGGCTAAAAGTGAAGATTAACTTAAAACCCATAATGTTTGGAGAAATTTCAAATGAGTACAAGCGTGGCTCTCATTACTTTAGAGCTCGAAGCGCAATAAATTAATATATCAGAAGGGCAATTCTCAAGGTTAGCTTTTTTTTGCTTTTTTTCCAATGATATCATGCCGCAATAGTTATTTAAAAAAAAAAAAAGAATTATCTTTAAAATTAAATATATTCAATAAGCATGGCGCCACGATTTATTCCAAAAAACAAAAAAAAAAAAAAAAGGGAGGCGGCCAAGAAATTCGCAATAAATCATCTCTCTCCCATAATTGCTTCAGTGCTTCAGACATCAGATTGACCAACCTCGGAAAATGGAAATTACCCACGAAGTCATCGTAAATAAAAATCCGATCTTGAAAAAGCGCGCTCCTCATCCTTTTAACTTCGATCCATCCCGGAGACCCAACCGATCCTACCCACCTACCGTTCTTCATCTTCCCCCGTTCGCCATTGCGATTCGCTGACAATTCGGTCGCGTCAGGGAAGGAAGCGTGGAATCCCTTACCTTTGCCCATACTCCATTTCGTCCCGTTTTATATTCGTCCCCGTCCAAAGGGTCTGCCCATCCCCCTTCCCTTGTCGATCGCTTCGGTGCCCGTTCCCCTCATTTCTATCCTCTCGACCGCGTTGCAAGAAGGAAAGGAGAGATGGGTTCTCAGGAAGAGGAGAGATTGCTCTTGGAAGACGGCCTCCCGGAGGTTCTTGAATTTCCCCTTTTTCTTGCTTTTTCCGGTTTCTTGGTTCGACTTTTGATCGCCCATCTGCTTGTGCGCCCTGCTTCCTTCTTCTTTTTGTTGGGTTCGATTTTGTTAGTTTGTGGTGGGTGTGTTTCCGATTTGCTGATGCTGAATTCGGAAATTCGCTCAATTCTTTCTTTCTTTAATCCTCGAGAGCTGTACTTGATTATGGAAATTCAGCTGGCGGGTGTAAATGATGGCTGAAATTGGTCATATGTGTGCATCCACAAAGTTGTCGATTCTGTTGATCAGCAATGAGCTTCTTGGTTTACTTTGTGATCGGGGACTTTTTGGATAGATGTCGATGGATATTGCCAAGTCTGCATTTTCTGTTCATCCAGAGGATGTGCTTTTGCTAGTAGCTGTCATGATGAGTTTTTGAACTTGTTTCGGCAGGGTTATTGCAAAATTGCTTGGGAATTAAGTTCATGGCCGGGCTAACTCCCCCCCCTTAAAAACCATGTGATGTGCTTTGATTGCGGATTGAGCTTTGAAGTCGAAAGTAATAGAGGTCCTATAATGGCACTTCGATTGTTGCTGACCGCCAGTTGTGGACAACACTAGGAGGTTTTGGTTTGTATATGTTCCTGCAGGGAGGACCTGGTGACAAGTAGACATTAGTTGTAGTCGTTTGATATACTCTTTTTCTGTGTCTAGGAAAATACTATCTTACTGTGAAGGAGTATGGTCGTTGCAAAATGGTTGCAGTTCAGTTTAAATGGGGGTCAATTGCTGAGTTTTTCTCTTCTTGCTCACTATTAATGACTTTCTTGATTCTGTCAATGAGAAAAGAACTTTTTTTGTTACCGATTCTGGTACATCTTAGCATCTTCTGAGGTGGATCTAGTGGCGGATTTTGATTCTTTTTTTAACTTGATGATGTAATCATTGAAATGTACTCGTTACCATGATTCGCATGTCTTTCCATCGAAAAGGCACCTTGAATAGGGGGTTGTCCAAGACAAAGAGAGGAGACGAGATTTTTTATGTGCTTTGTGGTATCAGTTGTTCCATGATGATGAGTTATTTTACTCAGAGCATGTAAAATGTCAGGAGCAGCCTCCCTACAGTGTAAAGTTAAAAAAAGAGAGGCTTTAATAGTGGTAGCTGATGACAACAAGCTTGCTGCACCTCATTCTTTTTGATTTTGGACATATTACCTCCTCTTTTATTAAGATATGAAAAAATATAAACACTTGAAATTTTGGTCATGCGAATATCAGAACTGCTAATGCTATTTTATTCATGACATGGGAATTATGTCACAGAAAAAGCAGAATGGACTGTACACTGGAGATGGCTCAGTTGACGTCAATGGAAACCCGGTTTTGAAGAGTAATACCGGGAATTGGAGAGCTTGTCCTTTCATCCTAGGTAATGGAAAGATGATATATGTTAATCTTCTGTGAACTTTATTTTATTGAATTCAATATGTATTAATAGCTGGAATGGCGAAATACAGGCACTGAATGTTGTGAACGTTTGGCCTTCTATGGGATTGCTACGAATCTTGTTAGTTATCTGACCAACAAAATGCATGAGGGTAATGTCTCTGCTGCAAGAAACGTTACCACTTGGGCAGGCACTTGCTATCTTGCACCTCTTATTGGAGCTGTGGTAGCAGATGCTTATTGGGGAAGATATTGGACGATTGCTGCTTTCTCCACAATTTACTTCTTTGTAAGTAGTCAAACTAGTTCATGACCTGGAAGTAGATATGTGAGTAAATGAATAGGGTTGATTCACCATAAGAGATTCTATCCTCTTCCATATAATATCAGATAAATAGAAATATTCTCAATGATTACACACTCTTCATATTGTCATCAACTTGTGAAAAAGTGGTAGGCCTTTGTTTGGATGATATCTGCTAAAGGTAGAGGGTAACTCCAAAACCTAAATTTAGTCACTGGTGCATCATAACGCTTCTAAATTCTGCTGGATTAGAATTATCAAAAAGGTCATCTTTGTTGCTAATAATGATTAGAACGAACTGCTGAATGTTGCATGCACAGATGAAACTGTGATACTCATCTATCACACTTGGATTACAAAACAGGAATTTTGCCTTTTTGTACTAATGTTTGCTTTCTATATCATAACTATAGTTTTGGTGAAAATGTGTTCTCTCAGTATCACATCAGTGTGGAAATATGCTACAAAGTTATAGGAGTACAATATAACTGGGGATTCAAGCACTATGTTAGTTAGTCAGCACTGTTTGTGTCAAGTAATGACCATTGGATGTTTTAAATGGGTGTTCAAAGTGCACTTCAATAGTTTGGTATTGTTTACCAGAGCAATCATCATTTCCTTAAAAAGTCATCATGAATCATGATTGTAACAAAACTTTCCTCAATATCAACACTAATTGAGGCACTTTTCTTCTTCTTAGTGCTATATAGGAAGGCATTAAAAATTATGTCACGAGTATGTGTAGTATCTGTCTTTTTTAAGAGTGGCTCGAGTCTTGAACTGGTAGAATTGCAACACTTTTAGTTAAAGGAAACTGAGTCATAGGTAAATACTTTGGACTGAAGCAAACATGTGTCAAATGGCACAACTGGAGTCATAAGTATTTTGGAGAGGGGGCAAACTACAGCTTATTTGTCTAAAATGTTGTGTGTTTATGTAAATTGGCTAGTGCATAGGATAGCATTTTGGCTCAACAAGAGTGAGAAAAATAGTGTGGCAAGGCATGAGTAAATGATCAAGTGATGGAGTGATTTTCTTGTAACTTGTACTTGTTTTCTGTGACCATTACCCATTCTTCATGTGAATGTGCATGATATATGTGCTTGCATGAGGAGGAACAAGAGTTTTGTTCATTCAAAACTGTCTGCTTGAAATTGATCTGTATTCCTGTACAGGGAATGTGTACCTTGACTCTCTCTGCAACTGTTCCAGCATTTAAGCCTGCAGAATGTGTTGGTTCTTTATGCCCTACTGCTACCCCAGCACAGTATGCAGTGTTTTTCTTTGGACTCTATCTGATTGCCCTGGGAACTGGTGGGATCAAACCATGCGTGTCGTCTTTTGGAGCAGACCAGTTTGATGACACTGATCCTAGAGAGAGATGAAGAAAGGATCCTTTTTTAACTGGTTTTACTTTTCCATCAATATCGGTGCTCTTATTTCCAGTAGCTTGCTGGTTTGGACTCAAGAAAATGCTGGCTGGGGCTGGGGATTTGGTATTCCTGCATTATTTATGGGGATTGCCATTGCCAGTTTCTTCTCAGGCACACCCCTTTATCGTTTCCAGAGACCCGGGGGGAGTCCCATCACAAGGATGTGCCAGGTTTTAGTTGCCTCATTCCGGAAGTGGAACATCAAGGTACCTGAAGATGGTAGTCTCCTTTACGAAACACAAAACTCAGTGATTGAAGGAAGTCGTAAACTGGAGCACACCGATGAACTGAAGTATGTTTTACTCCTCCAAACCTCATCTTGGAACCTCTCAATTAGTCTAATGGATGATTGGGTCTGCATTTTAAAGTACAAGAATACAACATCAAGTTTGGCTTTTTTTCTCGTGAGGCATTTGTTAAAGCTAAAGAGTTCAGATATATTTCTTTTAAACCTTGTGTAGGCTTGTCTTCTAGACTTTTATGATTTCATAACTTGTAAAGCGTATATGAAAAAACATCCTGATCATATGTAGCTTGGGCTATTATGGTCTTATTGTCTAGTCCAAGAAGCTAATTGAAGTTTGTTCTACCAAACATGTACTACTAATAGACCTAGGACAACTCCTGAATGGACCTTGATTATATGGATCGTGCAAGGGACATATCTCAAGATGTGTGTTGTACATACATGATCTCTGAAAGACGAATTTAAGATTGTTATGATAAGATAAGTCTCCTTATCTATCAACACTATTGGTGCTGCCTGAGTAGATGATGAAGACACTTGAGTATTTACTCTTGGTGGCGGCCACTAGCTCGCATGATTTGTCCATGGCAAACTTTGCATGCTTCTGTTGATTTCACACCACTTTGCTCGTTACTGTGGATGATTTTACAAACTTGATGGTTGCTTACAGATGTCTCGACAAAGCTGCTGTGCTCTCAGATGCAGAGGCCAAAAGTGGGGAGTACAACTCGTGGAATCTGTGTACTGTGACACAAGTGGAGGAGCTCAAGATTCTGATCCGCATGTTCCCCATCTGGGCCACTGGAATCGTGTTCTCAGCCGTCTATGCTCAGATGTCAACAATGTTCGTGGAGCAAGGCATGATGATGGATACCACTGTTGGTTCCTTTGCCATCCCTCCGGCGTCCCTCTCCACATTCGATGTCATCAGTGTGATCTTCTGGGTCCCAGTATATGACAGCTTCATTGTCCCCATTGCCCGAAAATTCACTGGGAAGGAACGTGGATTTTCGGAATTGCAGCGGATGGGGATTGGCCTCTTCATCTCTGTTCTTGCAATGGCAGCGGCTGCTGTGGTTGAGATAAGGAGGCTGCAACTGGCTCGGGAGCTCGGTTTGGCCCACCAGGATGTGGCAGTCCCACTCAGCATCTTGTGGCAAATACCCCAATACTTTCTTGTGGGCGCAGCTGAGGTTTGTACCTTCATTGGACAGCTCGAGTTTTTCTACGAGCAGTCTCCTGATGCCATGCGGAGCCTGTGCAGTGCGCTTGCGCTCCTGACAACTGCGCTAGGTAATTACTTGAGCTCTTTGATTTTGACGATGGTGACATACTTCACGACTTCGGGTGGCAAGGCTGGGTGGATTCCGGATAACTTGAACGAGGGGCATCTTGATTATTATTTCTGGCTTCTGGTTGGACTCAGCTTCTCAAATATGTTGGTCTATATCGTTTGTGCCAAAAGGTACAAGCACAAAAGGGCCACTTGAGGCTTGCTTCAAGTCATTTACACGATGAAACGTTGTGATGCCTTGGTTGCCCTCATTGTATATAGGAATTAAGCTGGTCAGTTTGTTATGTACTTAGACAAACATTGATCGCTGCAGTTTCATTTGATTTATTCCTCTTTTTCTCAACACCCTATGTTTTCCTGTGTGCTGATTGTGCTTTAAAGATTTACATGCGGCAGATCTAAGATGCTGCGATAAATTTCTCTGCTGTTTCTATGGTCCATTTGTCCGAAATCTCAAACATTTCCCTTGTTTGCGATTGATGGTCTTGTCTAAGAAGCTGCTCAAGCCAAAATCCTCTGCCTTTAAAATTAGTAGCACTCGCTGGTTTTAGGGAACAATACAGCTGAATGGAGAAGGGTAATGATGCTTAAATTGAACATTGGTATGAACTTATGCTGCTCTGTCCAACTGCACCGATTCGGATCCACCCACAATTTGCTTTGGTAGCTAAGGTTGGTTTCATTGTTGCCGATTCTTGTCCAAAATCGGCCTGGTTTCAACACTTAGAATCGATATCTCTAGTGCATTCGAATGCGGTATCGCGCATAAGAATGCAACTGGAAAGTTCTGCTATCGGGAGGGTCTGTTTGTCCGACAAATTACCGTCATCAGGTCACGGTTGAATTGGGAAATGAGTCACAAAGGACTTGAGGACATGAACCAAGCGTCGACACCTACAGACGTTGGCCAATTAGCTTAAGAAACATCACGATCCACTTGGCAATGTCGCGAAATTAACACGAACTTTCAAATATCTCATGAAAACACGCAACCTTTTCTCATTGCTGTAAATCGAACATGGACTTTTTAAATGTCTCCAAAGGATACGTAAATCAACCCAAAAAAAAAAACCGACGCTGTGGCTCGATTTCCTTATTTAACAGACGCCGGTTGCTTATCCCATCACAACAGATCTTCAAACATAATTTATTCATTGCTAGATCATTGCTAGCCACTTCCAAACGATGAGCCAACCAACTTTTGCATTACGTGTAGAACATTGTTGTTCATTTTTTCCCCATTGTATAAATGTTGTTTAATGTGGCTGTGCTTCTAGACAACAATCAATTTATCATGATGTAATCATAAGCTTGTAACTTATGGGAAAATATTACCTAATTACTGTTAAACTTATTGTATATATGCCAATTCAGTTATAAACATTTCAATTTTGCCAATTAAGTCATAAGACTTTAAATGAAACTCCATTGTAATCCGTTCGATCAATTTTCATTGGAAATCACTAATGTGGCAATTCAATCATCATTAATTGTCCTAGGGGCACATCATAATGTCAGCGATTTCTAACAAAGATTGGCTGAAATGACTACTTTAAAATTTTGTGCAATAGTTTAGGTAGACCCATCAAAATATGTCCTAGATCCATTTCTTCACCCATATATGATGAGCTGAGTTATTATATGGGTTAGCAATATTCAATAAATAGGTTATAAATAGATTTAAACATAAGATAGGTGATAGATAGATCATAAATAGATTTTTAACTTATTCAAATCCAACCCATTTCTATGACTTTCTCCTCATTCTCTCTCACCTCACTCAATCTCGAGCTCATTACTACATACTCTCACCCTAGTTTGGTTATGATTTTCTTCAATTGAGTTAAATATGAAAGTGTTTTAATAATATATATCGAGTCGAGTGGGTATAAGTCACTAGATTTGCATTGTATGAAAATAGGTTAAAACAAGTTCAACAACTTTTTACTTGGCCCACCCCCGTTTGATGGGTCTAGTGAATGCCCCCTATTTTACTGAGCATAATTATTTAGGGCTCATCACATGATCAGCTTTTGGCATCCCCACAGCAAACTATCTTTTGGTTCTACAGCAAGAGTCAAGACCTTGGAATAATAGATCACCTAACACACATTTTCCTTTAATCCATCTGTCATCATCATATAATGCCTGGATTTAGTCAAACTTGGGCATGCCATAATACATCCAAAAAGGGAAAAGATTGTTAAATTGTTTTGCTTTGACAATTGGGTTCTCATTCCAAAATTCTCATTCCATGCAATTCTCTTCGTTCGTCTTTTACCAAATTTTCCACAAGAGCCGTCACATCCATGCAGAGAAAATGGAATTTAGAGGGGTGCGAAAAACAGCTACGATCAAATCAATTATTTAGCTAGATGATAACGCAATTAGTTCATTTAGTTTTCTTTTAGTGTTAAGTTTAAGGCTCCAATCATAGTAAGTCACGATTAATTTCGAATTTGCGGAAGTGATGGCTTTCTTGTGACCTAATTTAAGAGGTCATTCAGGATAAAATAAAATAAAATAAAAAATCCACCAGCTCTTCTTTTTATTGACAAGCGAAACCTTCGTAGTGAGGAGATCCCAAAAGGAGCTATTTCAAAATTTAAGTCAATCGACATATCTAGGCTTCATTTATCTCATGAAAAATGGATAATTTAGAAGACATTTTCCTAAAATAGATCGTTTCTAACTCTTAAAATAATTGGTAAATGAAAAAAAAAAATCATTAACGACAACAATTTATATTAAAAAAAAAAAATTCGTAGGTGATAAAAAAATTTTTTATATTTATTTATTTTAATAAGTGATACAAAAATCAACCGTTTTTAAGTAAAATGCTTTCCAAATTATTTATTTTCAGCGAAACAAATGAAATCTTAATGAGACCCAACCTCGCTAAAAATTTTAAGCCTACTATTATATGTGAGCCAACTTGAATATATCGGTAATTCTTTTTATTAGCTCAAGACATCAGCTACATTAGATTCCCCTTTGTTGCGGATCAAATCCATTACTATCTTCGAATCAATAATAAAAATCCATCACTATCTCTCTTGTTGAACTTGTGAAATGCGTCGGTTCACGATCACCTCTCGTGTTGAAAAAACCATCCAAGCTACAAAAAAAAAAAAAAAAAAAAGATTATCATACACACACATGTATACGTGAATCAAAACAAGACTTTGGAGAAACGGATAGCGATGATTCAAATATATAGAACCCTACCTAATTCCCTTGCCCTTGATTATCGAGCGTGAAAGTCAATAATCGCTGGGATCCACTCCGTGCATCAACTTTTCTCACGAATTGCCTGGATCAACTGGTGGCCACGGCCACTTTAGTCAATGGCAAAATTCGATGTCGCAGCCTATAAAAAGTTCGACAGGAAAACGTGGGACTACACCAAAAACGGACAAGGTCAATGCGTGCATGCATGTCCCTGCCTTGATTTACGGTCTCTCTTTCGAGGGGTTATTCAGAAGTGGGGTGCCCGAGAGCTGGAACTCCGGAACGACCAAGAAAAGAACAAAAAGAGATGGAGGGCACCTTGAAGAGAGGAACATGTGTGTTGGACAACATGTGAACGAAATGGCAAACCTCCAATGGTTTTTTTTTATCCTTTAATGGAATTGCATGTAGTACGAGAAAGGATCACGTGGATGGATGTTTCCTCGATGTGATTGCTTAGAACTGAAACAGCTGTATCATGTGGCATGTGCGTACCAAAAACCAATACACAAAACACACATAGAAGCTTTTTTTATGGGTACTACTATGACTTAGTAATTACGCCAGTGCCTCTGTGTAGTTAAATTTCTCAATCTGGAATGGTTATATTTATTTTCGGAGTTTTCAATTAATGGAGGGCGAATCACACGATATGGAAGATCAGCTGGTGCAAAGTTCATTAATGCTATCCGAGGAAGAGTAGGTTGAGTTTTACAGCGCCAGCGTGACACCACCTGAGCTCATATGTCTCTTTTTCCCTGACTTCCCCAGATGGGATCCATCCGTTTAGCGCTTCGATGATCGTGATCGTCACTAGTGTAGAGGTTGGTCTAGCGTTAACGGACAGTTTAGAAACTTATGATGTTTTTGATTCGTGGGCATGATGCAAGTAAAAGTTTCTCCTTAGGTTAAACCAGAAAGTTAGAATGAAATGGGCCACTCCCAACCTCTCTCTTTGAACGGAACTCCCGGCACTACATTTTTGAGGAGCAGGTTGAGAACTGTAAGTTCACTTTTGTTTGTTGAAAAGTAACAGAACAACTCCCTCTTGATGGACTTCATTGCATCACGAGATTTCAACGGCCCATGATAGGGAGACTAATCTGTTATCTGGTAATTTAAGAGTATCACATGACAGTACTCATGTATTCACAAGAATTGCCATTCTTGGGAATAATACATTACCCAGTTCCTTCCTTTCTCTACTTAGCTACCGGTGCATGAGCGCGGCATCACGTGATACTACAAGCAGACTCGAAAATTGGTCATTAAGATTGGGCACATGCCTACTTCTCTTTGTGTAATTGGTAAAATCTTGAAAACCCTAGCTCTTTAATGGATCAAATTCCCCCTTCCTGTCAAAGTACAGCCATAAAAAGGTCCACCATGCATGTGAAAGGGTCTATTCTTTAGAGTCGGCTCTGAGGCATCGTAATTACGCGCACGTTTGTTTTGATAAACACCGAAAAGGTTGTGTCTGGAACAACGTCAGACAAATCATAATTCGGTCAAACCAGCACGTAATGTAAAGGTTCTTCTGTTGGCGGTCGCGTCTTCTACGCGATGACGGTGCCTACTCTTGAAAAGCATTGTACGGGTACAAGCTAGTTTGTCTGGGATTCTCCTTTCTTGAAATGATTAGATGTGTTGAATTTGCTTACTGAAGGAACCATTATTGATTCAATAGTTTTTGCCAAGGTGTTATCTGTGCCGACCCCTTTGAATTTCAGGATAGTTTCAGCTCATGTATAACATGCGAGATTAATCATTCAACAAGACTAATCTGGACTCGTTTTCCTGCACTATATTAATTATAATATTCAAGAAAACAATAACCTCCGTAGAGCCGGAAGAAAAACGCACGTCCTTAATGATAGCGGCCTACCAAACATGTGAACGAGACTTTAGGAATCTAGGGGGAAAAAAAACAGATAACATTTTCAAATAAAACTGATGGAGCTTTTGACAGCAAGTGAGGCAAGTAGGCTTTGGTAAACGCAAAAGATGAAGAAAGAGAGAAACATACCAACCTAATAAATAGGGGCTTTTGGTATATTGACGATTTTGGCATTCACACAGAGAGAGAGAAAGAGAGAGACTAAAGGTCAAAGCGGAGCAGGTGCACTTCCAGGTGTGTGTTTACAGACTGAACAAAGATGGCAATTCTTTCCTAGTTCCTTTTGTAACAGTCTCTTCTCATGAAGGCAATCACTTTTGACCTTTAGCAGACGCAAGAGCAGATCATAATCGGAGATTACATATCTTCCGTTATAAGAGTTCCTCTCTCCCACACACACACAGACACACAAGTTCAAACACGACCTTTTCCTTTAAAAAAACCCAGCCAGAGAATCATTGCTTTTAAAACGCATCCAACGGCAGAGTTTTAAAAGAAGCACACCATCCTGAGTCTCACCCCCTCTCTGCATCTGTTGTGGATCAATCTGTAGAAGCGAAGCAAAGCAAGCTTATGAGAGAGGTACCTTCTTTGGGAGATGACAACACTGATATAAGCACGGAATATCGCAGCAAGAAACAGGTTGCTCATAGGCACTAATATATTAGTGAGACTTCCACTTTGTGAGAGAGAGAGATTGATGGGGGGAGTGAGGCAGTACATAAGATCAAAGGCACCACGGCTGAGATGGACTCCAGAGCTTCACCGTTGCTTTGTGCATGCTGTCCACCTTCTCGGCGGTCATCACAGTTACGTATTACATTAATCCTCTCTTCTTTGTGATATGATCAATTTGCTTTTACTTTTGATGCTTGTATGATTTGTGTGATGCGCTTCACAATAATTTTATTCCGATTTTTAATGCATCTCAGAGGCCACACCCAAGATGGTTCTTCAGCTCATGGACGTCAGGGGTCTGACCATTTCCCACGTTAAGAGCCATCTCCAGGTCAGTAGGTTTTGTTAGATTTCCAGGATTACTGAGTGATGATTTGGATAAAATCTTTGCTGAGTGTCTGAATAAATTCGACAACTTTTTATGCTACTTGATCCTCTTACTAATTCAGAGTCATGTAGTCAGAATTCGTCCTAACACTTTCAAAGACTTATTCTTAGTGGACTTCTTACTAAGTATCTCCATTATCTGATCTCTGTCTCCCGCAGATGTACAGGAGCATGAGAAATGACTTGAACAGACAGCAAGGTAAGTAAGCTACAACAAGAAGCCCGAAGGGCACGTCTTGGTGTTAATTTCATAGTTTTAGATGTAGTATAGTGCATGCCCTAATCAACGGCAGATTTTCTACTTCAGCAATGATGTTGCATTTCATCATCTCTTTGCGGCCTCCCATCATCACTTCATTTATTAAGCTCGGCTGAAAACAAAAAGTTTATACAAAATCTCATAAATTAGAGCTAATAACCAAGCAGACAGCAAGGGCGACAGCCCCTGCCAGCCCTCGTCTCGGTCCTAGGTCACATGGAATTTTGGATACGGATACTCATAGATACCTTTGTATATATGCCTGGAATTACAGATCTCTTTTTGAATCTCCTTATATATATACTAATCTGTGTAAACACCACATTTTGCGCTGTCATAGAGAGGAGTCATAGCAGTGTTGGACAAAAAAGACCATCTTTTGAAGATGATGAACCTGATGGGTGCATACTAGTTGAACAACCCGAACCCAGCGACGGAAACGTTCTTCACTCATCCTCGAAACCGATTAAGGAAGACTCGTCGGAATCAGATTCTCGGTTGTCCATGCACTGTGTCTGTGATTCGCTCCAGCATAGAGTCGTGACGAGGGCGGTGACAAATTTGGTGGCGACTTCATGCACTGATCTGCAGATGATGATCAAGCCTGAGTGCTATGCAGTGGCAAAATCTGATTTTCTCCAGGTACGCACACAAAGGTGCTTGTATATCACGGTTTGGTGTGGTTTTAATTTTTAGCATTCCACTTTTCTTTTCCTTTTATTTTGTGGAGTTTGAAATTATATTAATATAGCTGGATCTTTAAAGTCATACTAGAATAGGAGCGCACGTATTACAAGCGAAGTGATATAGCGATAAAACTAATTAGTAAATTAACTAATATGAATGATCTTATTTTTAAATATAATTAATTAAATTTCGGTAAAAAGGAGAGATGGGTGATTCATGAAATGCCTGACAATTATGTGGAATTAAAATTTAGAGACGAGATTCCTTGTTTACAAGCCAACGATTTTGATTATCATTACAATTTTCTCCATGTATGATCTAGGGAATTTCAAATTTATGCATCAGTTCTCGTGGAATGGAAAAATTTAGGTTGAAGTGGCCTTTGAGTTCGTTTAATTAGTTGTTCATTTATCAAGAACTAGTGAAATCACTTTCGATTTTATTAAAAATATTAAAGATGGTCTACAAGTACAAGTGACTTGACGATCAAATTCTTGAGGGGATCACGATTTTGCCTCATTAAAAATATGAAAAAGAATAACTTTAATGACTTGAACATATAAAGTTCAGAGAGAAGATATTGAATAAACTCATCTCAACGCGGTTGTGCAGTGTTTAGTATTGCACATAATTTGAGTAAGGTCGAATGCACATTTGACTGCCTCCGAAATATTACTGGTTTGACTGTATAGTCGTGTTATACATTTTCTGACCACGAAGATTGTGGGATTTCTTCCATAATTGAATTGAATTTACATGATTAGCTTAATTAAAGGGAAATAATTTCAAATTCAATGTTCCAATAATAGCTGAAGAGATTGTTGGCACCTATGCATTGGCGTGTACATAAGGATACATCGCAGTGCTCCGCCTATCAAGCATATTCAAATTGGCTTTGCTCCATGTTTTTGCATTGTCCCTATCGATTCTTTTGACATTTATCTTATCCCGACAGAGAGCGAAACCAGAAGATGTTCAAGAGCAAATGCTGCGAAAGAAGACGAAACGAGCAGGCATGAGGAGAAGTGATGTCGGAAAACTCAAAGACATCGACGACTGTGGCTGCGAGTTGTCGCTGTCGCTGTCGCTTCCGATGAATATTCAACCTTCCTTCCAGGGAAGTAATGCGTTTTCAGAGAGCGGGATCAGCGAAGCAATATCGTCGACCTCTTCCCCGAAACCGTCCTCATACTCATCCTTTGAAGAGCCTTGTGTCAACTTAGATCTATCCATCGCTCGTTGCGGCGCATAATTCATCTGATCATATTTTGTTCCTTCGATTCTTGTTGTGTTTAGTTCCTTCCCTGAAGCATTTGTTCTGTAGGTACAAACTTGTTGGCTTCAAAAAAGTGGATTTTGAATAGATTTTCTTGTCCCCAGAAGAGCAACATCGTCACCATGTTAATGGGCTCGTCATAGTTGCCCTAGTTTATGTTTTCGCGCTAAGGGAAGTAAGCACTGTTTGTCAATACACTGAGTTCCAATTCCTGTGCGCTCCGCTGATGACCTGTTATCCATGACGCCTTGGTGATTCATGTTGCAGAATACTAATATGCCTGACCTGGTGATTCATGCTGAACATGAATGAGCAAGAGCCGGTTATGATCAGCCTTAAGGTAGCAATCCTTCACAAAGTCTCACAGAACGAGGGTACAAATCTTCAACAATGAATGTCAGAACTACTGTCTGATCACAGTGATAGGGAGTTATTGAAATGAGGATATCAGATGATCCTTCAAAGTAAATTGCTACCATCAATGATTCAACAGGAAATGCACTCATGTTCAGGGAAAATTTTGAAAGAATAATTACAAAATCATAGTTGATTTACATTACCGATGCCAACACTGCATTTCGCAAATTGTTAACGGAGAGATATATTTCAACTCTAGAGGAGAAAGGGAAAAAACAGTATAGTAGTCTCGGTCAAATATGAGAGCACAAAGACACTGGAAAGATATAACAGAAAATATAAATATTTCTCCCCAAATCCCAACATGTTCTAAAGGATCAAGGATTGTTTTTTTTTTCGGGAAAAAAAAAAGAAGAAAAGAGGCCGAGCTTTAGTTAGAAACAGTTCGAGATGTCAACTTGCATGGAGACTGGAACTTTTCATTGACGTGACTATATTAACCTGTTGTGTCTGCTGAAAGCCGACTAGCACAAATGGATGGCAGTTGGATTCTGTTTGTTTCATCTTTTCATGGTTCTTTGGAATCCAAGGCCAGAATCACGAGCACCTTCCATTTGAAGATTTCACAGCTGTGAGTTGCTGCTATAGTCCTCCAACTTACTTATTCTTTGACTTAGCCTGAGGAACCAACGCCTTGACACACAGCCGTGGCTTTGTAGTGACCATTTTTGGCGGAAGCACTGATACAGCAGCCACCAGTGACCCACTTGGAATGGCTGCAAGGGGTAGGAGCTCCACCAGAACAGAAATCTGCAATAAACGATGTCAGATAAACATGAGAGAGAAAAAAAGAAGAGAAGGGAGAGGGGGGGGCATCGTGGAGCTCTACCTCAGGGTTTTTAAGATCTACGACAGAATCTGATATAGCATCCTTAACTGCTGCAGCTACGACTTCAAAGCATTTGTGGCGGTCCAACAAAGGTAATAGATCAGAACCATCAGGTTTATCTTTCGAATTCTTCAGCTCCATCTCTTCAAGACCTCTTCTATTATATCCAACTGCAAACTAGAGGCCAGTGGAAGAGTTGATCAATTTGTGAGCAGACAGATTGACAACATGGACCGATTTATAAGGATGCATAATGAGATTGTAACAGCTCTGATTCGATTTAAGGTAGAGGAGAACACTTCATGCGACAGGGTAAGAAGCAACAGCTTAAACAAATTAGAAAATGAAATCCCCAAAGTGTCACACTTAAAAGGAGGACAGAAGGGGGAAGGGACTTAAGCAATAAATAGATAACTTGATCTTACTATGATACAGATTGAACATGTACCTTTATTGGTGATGCAAGTGTACTTCGCTTATCCTTTACAAACTTAAGAACAAGCTTTTGAACAACAGTCCTTAGGTCTGGCTCATTCAAACTGCATGTAGCTTGGATAGGAAAGATTCGATGACACCAACTGCACCAAAAAACTGACTTTTTTAATTGTCATTTGAACGAATAAATCCTAAAATGTAATTCGAACATTATAATAAATAAAATAAAGTCAGAGTTCAGGGAGAAAACATTCAGCAAAGTTTAAAATAATATTTTTTTAGAGAGATCCCTTCAAGTTAAAATTCTCAAAATTTGCAAAACAGTGGTCTGTCTAATCAAATGCTAGCAACGGATTCATAAGAAGTTATATCTCCAAGCTACAAGTTTCCAGCAATGGGGAAAATTCTTGATGCATTTTCCACAGCCAAAGATCCACGAAAAACCATCATTTTTTTCTTTTTCTTTTTTTTTTTCCCGGGGCGGGGGACTAAAATATCAGCAAAGATGTTCCTTCAAAAAAAAAAAAAAAAATGCTTTCATTATTGTCCTTCCACGACAGACGCATTTGCAATATTTCGAGTTATCTGAAATGCATGCTTAACTGCATTTGTAGGGTGCACTAATGGGCTATTGGATGGCCTTTTAATATATAAAAGTAATATTTTAATTGATAGAAATTACAATAAACTTTGGGGCAACTTTAAATGTTGCATATTCATTTTTCGAGAAAATATGGACATTTATTGTCGAAAAAGTCCCAAAAGAACCAAAGTACAAGTCAAAAGCAAATTAGCCAAACCAAACACTCACATAACTTTTCCAGTCATAAGTAGCACAAATATGCAGCAATCCTATTATACTATAGTGGGTAGAGTTTAAGCTGATCAAGTAAGACAGATATGCCTCATTAAGGCTTAGTTGCATGTCTGTTTTTTTTTTTTCCTTTAACTTTCAACTTAGAGGACTCATCCATCAATGCCAAGTTTCTCTGTCACGCGTGGTGCAAGAAGGTCTTATGCATCAGTAGTGACTCCTAGCACATTGCTCAATCCTAAAGAAACAAGCCAGGGCAGGAAATGCATGTTATCAACTAGTAGCTATTTCAGTGTCTAATGTCAAGGAAGGAAACTAAAAACTCACTGTGGGGAACTCGAATCTGCAGATCCCAGGGAATCAATAATATCAGACACAATTTGAATGGTGTCGGCTGAATCCTCATGGGGGAACGTAAAGAGGAGCAAACCACTCCCTGTCAACTTGACTAATGAAAGAGCTGAAGCTTTATTTGCACTGATGTCTTCCTTTGTTTGAGAAGATACATCTTCTGAAAGCTTACCTGCCATTTGAATAGCGAAGTTGGAGGCACTTAGACTACAATTTGCAGGTATCTAAGTACAAAGCGATTTGGTTTTGACCAGAAGAGTACCATCCTCTTTACAACATTGATCAGTTATCTGCCCACTCTCGGCACCATTGGCACCTTCCTGATCCGATTCCTCAGGACATACTTTCCTTCTCTTAGCAGTCAATTTTGCATCAGCCAACTCCAAGTTAGTACTCTCCCGAGCAGCAAATGCCCCACAAAACTGCAAAAGCATCCATAACAATAAGACGAAATTGCACTACCCTAAGTAGGAAAAGGAAGACCCATTTCATCGAGCTACGTCAAATCGCTTCCACATGAACCAGTCAGGACATCATCAATCAACACAATTACACTTGCTCAAAGGAGACCCAATTTTTCACTCTAAGCTCCAAGCATAACTGAACCACAAACTTACTCAAACAAATTACGTAGCATCTCATTCAGTAACGCTTGAAAGGTTCAAACTTTAAGAAGGCAATCGAACCTTCTCAAGGAGGCACATGGCTTCTTTGGTGGCGCTCTTCTCCCTCTCTGGAGAAAGGGAAAATGGACCAAAACGAAAACCCATCAGCCCAAGATTCAATCATCGAATTGACAACCGAGAAAGCGAAGGAGAGATGGTACACTGATGGTGCAGGTGATGAGGAAGCCGGAGTGGGAGCGCCGAAGGAGGGAAGAGGGGGCGTTGTAGTCGAAGCGAGGGATGCTGATGACGGCCGAGTGCTGCTCCCATGGCGTCATCGTCGTCTTCTTCGTCTTCGCTTCTTCATCGTTGTCGCCTTCTTCTTCTTCTTCTTCAATTTCTCTTTTCTCTCTGCTCTGAGTGTTTTCCATGGTCGACTTCGATCTCTGTCTCTGCCCTAACGAATGGCGAAACTCACGGCGGTTTTTCATTTTCAGTTGAAGTTCGGCCCGACCGCCCGGTCCGTTTTCCCAAAACGGCTCGACCGGTTTATCCAAATATTTTCCAAATTTCCTTTTTAAGAAAAGAGTGGATTATACTTTTTTTCCCTAAAAATCGCAAGATTTCCAACTCGATTACTTTAGACTTGAGTTAACTCTCTTGTAGAAAATACTAGGAAGTTGCTGGACGTTGACCTAAAGGATGACTAATCTTGCTAAGCTGTTGTTGATAAACTCCGTTGAAATTCTTGATATGTATTAATGGCAGGCAATATGTAGCAACTTAACTCGTGTGCAAGATGCCTAATTTTCATGTTTCTATCTTTCTAGATATGAGAAATAATTGTCTAAAAAATCCTAAACCTAGAAAAAAAAAAATTATACAACCGTCAATTCGGTCTTAAATTTTTTTAATTTGACAAATTTAGTTATAAAATTTTTGATCATTTGCTAATGTAAGTTGGAAATAATTTACGTGGATACTGGCTGATCGTTTTATGTGCATAGCCGACACTAATATGGACGATTTTTGCAAAAGAAAGAAAAAAAGAACAATGAAAGGAAAGAAAAAAAAAAAAAATGGAAAATGGAAAAATGAAAAATTCAGAAAATTAAAAAAAAAAACTGCAAAAATTTCATTTTAAGAGTCATTCTATTTCCTAAATTTTCAATTTGTTCAATCTAAGAGTCATCAACTTTCTAATAAAGTGAAACCAGTACTTCGAAACTATTCATATAATATCATAATAACACTAATGCCCACATTGTTGAATATCTTTTCATTTTATAAATGAACAAAAAATATGTTATCTTTCCATTACTTTTAAAAAAAAAAAATATTTTTGGTCTTTAAAATATTAAGATAGTTCTACATAAAATCATTTCAGTTTATGATCTTTATAATAATGAAAGTACAACCTCATCTAGAATAGTATCAAGTTCATAGGCTACGTTTGATTGTCCGGATTTCTAATCGGGATAGGACTGGATAGGATATGATATGAAATCGTGGGATTTTTTATATCTTATCCATTGTTTGGTAAATCGTAGCATTAAAATCAGATATGTTTACATTATATCATGTACATTTTTTTTTTATATAAATGGTATATCATTATAAATAAACCTAAATATTTATAAACGGAAATGATGAAAATCTCTCGTAACATTATTCATTAATTTATTTTTATTTTATTTTTCCTCTTTTTTATATTATTTTCTTTATTATTTTTTCCCCTTTCATCATTCTTTAATAAAATTTTATCAAATAGTAAACTGTATTAATATATCTAAAATACAAAAATACCTAAAATATATAATGAATATAAATATTTAATTTATAGATTGAATATTTATTATAAGATAGTATTAAAGTTGAATATATAAATTAAAATATGATTAATTAAAAATAATTTTTTTTTATTTTTAATTTCTTAAATTAGAATTCAAATATTATTTATATTGAAATATAATTTCAATTTTTTAATTTAATAAGTTTGTTATTTGAGAAAAATAACTTTCATATTATAACATTAGGAATCCTATCCACCTTTATCTCACCTCCCCCATGGGATAATTTTATCCTGTCTATATCCCCCTTATATCTGACTTTATCCTGTCCTAAGTGAGTACCAAATATAAGATATAATAAATTATATCTTATTCTGAATTTTATCCCGATCGCCAAACGCAACCATATTATTTATGTACCTCAACTTTGGATGTGAAACTTGTTGTCAAGTAGACAACTTAACATAGTGTCTTTGTAGATTGAAAACCAAATTGATGCATTGTATGTCCAACGGGCCAAAAATTGTGCTGGGAGGCCATTTCTTGCCTACAAGCGAAAGGATATACTTATTTTTGGTTAAAGTTTTTGGCTCATTTATGCCCGCTTTGACGTAGCATTATAACTAAAGCACTTCTAAGGTCAAAATTGTTTCGATTCATGAATGATTGTTTAGTACCATAGACGATGAAACAGTCACACGATGTTTTCAACGCATGAAAACACGATGCGGACAATTGTAAAATGGGTAGTGATGTCACCTTCTGAGTGAGTAGGGATTTGATTTATGTTTCTAATCTTTTGTCTGTTTATTTCATTATTGCCTCCATTAGCAACTGGCCGAGGCTCCGATCCTAGATATGAACCATGTTCGAAAGAAGACAATCTTGGCCGAGTTGGCTTAGGAAAACCTTGAAATAGAAAATGTTGTTTGACTCACTGAAAGAAAGGCCTCATTTTCCTTGATCCTCCTCTTCTTTTTCTTTCTTTTATTAAACTTTCAGAGTCTGCAATTTGCGTTGATTTTTTGTACGCATTTGCATCGCTTCTTGGCTCCATTTGTCAGGCTTTCACTTTTAGCTGTGGCCATTGCCAAGCTCTCTCTTTCTCTGCAGGTGATTATCTTCTTTCGAATTGACGTTTCTTTACTCTTTTTCACGGCAATTATCTGAGTTCTCGATCCATCCGTGCCTGCTAAGAATAGACGGAACACGAAAGCAATGTCGGTTAATCTCATTGCACTTCTGAATTCATCTTTGTCTTCTTTCGATTCCTCAGCAGCATCCAAACAACTGCATTGAATTCTTTCTTTAGGTTGAAGATCGTATATATGGATGTGTGTCGTCAATGTGAGCCGCATTACTGGAGTACTTATGCGATTTTGTGCTTATCTCTCTTTGAAGGCACCGTCAATTTCTCTTATCCAGCGTTTAAAGCCAGTTTACCAATCGTGAGTTGTGCCGCTCTTGAGCGTTCAGAGTCACAAGATAGACCAATTTGTGAGAATGCATAACAAGACTGTAATGGCTCTGAATCAATTAAGGGGCGAGGAAAAACTTTGTGCAGCAGGGTAAGAAGCAACTGTTGAAACAGAATTAGGAAAGATGATCGCATACCATACTGCAGTCGGTAGATAACTTGATCTTCTTGTGATGCGGTACCTTTATAGGTTGTGCAAGTCTGCTTAGGTTATCCTTTATAGACTTGAGAATTAGCTTTTGAACAACAGTCCTTGGGTTTGGCTCCTTCGACCTGCAAGTAGCCCCAGCTGGAAAAATTCAATGATGCCAACTGCACCAGAAAAACCAACTCGCAATTTGCAAGACAGTGGTCAGTTAAATCGAATGCTAGCAAAGAATAAATAAGAAGTAGGTCTACAAGCCTGTCAAGCCACAATTCCCAAAATGGAGAGAATTCAAGGTGCATATTCCACAGCCAAAGATCTACAGAAAAACCTTCAATTTTTTCTCTTTCTTATTCGTTTTTGGGGAAAAGGGTCAGCAAAGTTGTCTCCTTCAAGAAAAATGCTTTCATCATCGTCCTTCCATTCTAGCCGGCAAGCACATTCGCATTATTTGCAATGCATGCTTAACTGCAATTGCAGGGGGTGCTGATGGGCTATTAGATGGCCTTTAAATATAAAAATAATATTTCAATCGACTTTAAATGTTAACATATATAGATTTCTAGTGATTATGGGCATTTATTTGAAAAAAGTCACCAAAATATTAAAAGTAAAAATCAAGAGCATACTGTACACCAATCCCATTATACTGTATGAGGGCAGAATAGAATTTTAAGGTGATCAAGTAAAACAGACATTTTTCAATAAAGTAAAAAAAGAAAGTAAAACAGACATGCCTTATAGAGGCTTAGTTCCACATCTATTCTTTCTCTCCTTTGACTTTTAATTTAAAGTACTCATCCATCAATGCCAAAATTTTATGTCACATGCAGTGCAAGAAGGTTTACGCAGTGACTTCTAGCGCATTACCCAATCCTAAAGTGACAAGATGCATGAAATCAACTGGGAAGCCATTTTAGTGTCTAGTGTCAGGGAAGATGAAGAAGTAAACTCCCTGTAGGGAACTTGAATTTCCAGATCCCAGGGAATCGACAATACGAGACAGAATTTGAATGGTGTCAGCTGAATCCTCGTGGATGAATGTAAAGAGAAGCCAACCACTCCCTGTCAACTTAACTAACGAAAGAGCTGGAGATTGATTCGCACGCATTTCTTCATTTGTTTGGGAAGACACGTCTTCTGAAAGCTTACCTGCTTTCAGTTGAATAGCAAAGTTGGAGGCAGCTAGACTACATTTTACAGATATCTGAGTACGTAGTAATTGGGTTTCAACTAGAAGAGTACCATCCTCGTTCCAATACTCATTGGTTGAATGCCCACACTCGGCACCATCGGCTCCGTCCCGATCCAATTCCTCAGGACATACTTTCCTTCTCTTAGCAGTAAACTTTGCATCAGCCACGGCCACCCCCAAGTTGTTACTCTCCCTAGCAGTAAATGTCCCACAATACTACAAAAAGCATCCACAACAATGGTAAGGACGATGAAATTTCACTATCCTAAGTAGGAAAAGGAAGAGCCATTTCATCGAGCTGTTTCAAATTACTTCCACATGAACCCGCCTATGATCAGGATATCACTGATCAAAGCACTAACACTTGCTCAAAGGAGACCCAAGTCTTCACTTTTAAGCTCCAAGCATAATGAACCATACACTGACCCAAACACATTATGTAGCATCTCATTCAGTAACGTTTAACAGGTTCAACTTTAAGCAGGCAAAGAAACCTTTTCAAGCAGGCACATGGCTTCTTTGGTGGCGCTCTTCTCCCTCTCTGATGAAAGGAAAAGGAGCAAAAAGACAAAAAGCACTAACACAAGTTTAAAACATCGAATTGACAACTAAGGAAGTGAAGGAGAGACCGGTACACTGATGGTGCAGGTGATGTGGAAGCCAGAGTGTGAGCGTCGAAGGAGGGAAGAGGGACGATGAAAATAAATGAAAAGAAAAACCAAATAACCACACTAGAGTTATTCAATTTTCCTACAATCTGCCTTAAAATTCAGGCCATGCTGAATGATGCATCAGACATTCTTATGGGTTATTTTAGAAAAATTAAAAGAAGGAAGAGTTTTGATTTTCTGGAGAGGTTCTCTGTTTTGCTATTATTTTAGCGGTAGCTTCTTAACTAGGAAATTTCCCGTCACTGAAAACAGTGACGTGCAAATTATACCCGTTCCTCAACACAAGCTCGGAACGGGCCAATCATATGGTCAAGACATTTGACAAAATTCAATTATTTTTGGCAGCACCAGAACCCAGACAGAATTCAGAAAGTAAATGAAAAGCTGCTCATCTCGGATGCTTGGATATTAGCATGGTGTGAATGAAAACCGATCTGTTAGTAAATCAATAAGCTAACAGAACCATCCATTCGAACGTCAGATACTTCATTCTGCATGGCCTGAATTTCAAGGTAGATCGTAGGAGAAATTGAGTAACTTCAGTGTGGTTATTTGGTTTCGCATTTAGGTGGATTTCCCTGGCAGCAAATGTCCCACAATACAGCAAAACCATTCACTACAATGCTAAGGACGATGAAATTTCAGCATCCTAAATAGGAGAAGGAAGACCCATTTCATCGAGCCACGTCAAATTGCTTCCACATGAGCCAGTCTATCATCAGGTATCATTAGTCAATGCAATTACACTTACTCAAAGGAGACCCAGTACTTCACCTTTAAGCTCTAAGCATAAATGAAACATACTCAAACACATAATGTACTTAATCACTAGCATCTCGTCCAGTCACGCTTAAAAGGTTCAACTTTAAGAAGGCAATCAAGCTCTGTCTCTGCCCTCAACAACGTTGAAACTCCGGCGGATTTTCATTTCAAGTTGAAGTTCGACCTGACCGCCCGATTCGTTTTCCAAAAACGACCTGACTCTCATCCGAACATTTTTCCATCCTTCTTTTTAAGAAAAGATGATTTATGCGTATTTATTTTATAAAAGCACCGGATTTCTAATTTAATTATTCAGTCTTCAGACAACACTTTCGTAGAAGATACCAGGAAGTGTTTAGAATAACCAGAAGACAAAAGGGCAAGCGATAAACTTTTCACTGTATGTATTAATAGGGCATCCAGCAACTCAACTCCCACGAAATATACAAACCAAAAGGGGGGAAAACCTTCCACGAAAGATGCCTAATTTTCATGTTTTTATCTTCCTACATGTAGAATGTGATTACGCCGACACTCCTATTGCAGGAGTGTTTGATTATTCTTTTTTTTTTATTAAAAACGAAGAGAAAATGACAGTAACAATTTGATAGTTCTCAAAATTTGGCTTGATACGAATGTTGTACTTGAATTTTTAATTTGTTAAATGCAATTTTTTAATTTATTAAATGCAACCATTGAACTATTCCTATATGTTCAATCTAACTCCTAGGCTTTCAATTTGTTCAATTTAGTTCATCAACTTTCTATAACAAAGTTAATTGGTTGTTTGATACGATTCTTAATTTTTCATTATTATACTATTGCCCAAACTTTTGAATATCTTTTCTCTTCAACCCATTTCCAAAATCAACAAAAAAAAGATTTTTCTTACTACCTTTTATCTTTATGATCTTAAATTATTCTGTTACATACAAGTCAAATGAGTGTGAACCCATAATTTTGATGGGTCCCATGATTCGAGAATTGCGATACATTGAGCTCACATGTTTTTGAAAGAAAATCTCCTAAAAAGTGTGAATGTGACTCCTGGGCTTACAATATTGATGTCCCTGCGTATATTGATGCACTATTGGGACATTAAGTCACCGAAGAACTTCACAATGACAGCGTGTGCACATACAAAACAAAAGAGACCCAACAAAAGAGCCCCAAGTCACCAAAGAACTGCACAAAGCTTACAATATTGATGTCCCTGCGTATATTGATGCACTATTGGGACATTAAGTCACCGAAGAACTTCACAATGACAGCGGGTGCACATACAAAACAAAAGAGACCCAACAAAAGAGCCCCAAGTCACCAAAGAACTGCACAAAACAAAAGAGCCCCAACTGCACAAAACAAAGGAGCCCCAAGTCAAAACAAAAGAGCCCCGAGTCACCAAAGAATTGCACATGCAAAACAAAAGAGCCCCAAGAGCCCCGAGTCAAAACAAAAGAGCCCCAAGAGCCCCGAGTCAAAACAAAAGAGCCCCGAGTCACCAAAGAATTGCACATGCAAAACAAAAGAGCTTCAAGAGCCCCGAGTCAAAACAAAAGAGCCCCAAGAGCCCTGAGTCAAAACAAAAGAGCCCCAAGAGCCCCGAGTCAAAACAAAAGAGCCCCGAGTCACCAAAGAGTTGCATTCAAGAGCCCTGAGTCAAAACAAAAGAGCCCCAAGAGCCCTGAGTCAAAACAAAAGAGCCCCAAGAATTGTACATACAAAACAAAAGAGCCCCAAGTCACCAAAGAACTTGACAGGGCGTCCCTGCGTATATTTTCTTTTGTGAACCAAGTGCGTATATAATCAGTCCATGTAAGACAGACTCATTATAAATTGATTGCACCTCGATCTCTTGCTCTTTCTCAATATTCGCTCTGCCGTTGCTCCTCATCCTCTTCCTCTTTCTCCACATTTGTACAAATTCAAAAATGCCTATTCTTGGTCAAGATCAATGGAGGAACACAGATGCCATACTCATCTTCATCATTCCAGCTCTACTCACCTTCATTACTATGAAGTACCAAGGAAACGGCCATTCTCCATTTGAAAGCCATCCCATCACCATGTTCTTCTGCATCTCTGCTCTCCTGCTCTATTGCTTCTTGTCCCTTCCACTTGTCGCTCATTTACAAGCCTTTAACACTCCTCGCGGTGCCTACATATTTCGCTTCCTCAAGATCCTTTCATTTATCCTCTCCATTGCTTTGCCTACGTCATTGTTGTTCCCAGGCCTCTCTTTCTTACTCCTCTATTTGCCGTTGTTGATACCGCTCTCTATAGCTTATTTGTGCAATCTCGTTCAAAAACTCATACATCTGGTAAAGCAAAATATTCTAGAATTCCTCACTTTGTTTGTCCGTCGACTATGGAGAGGAAGAGCGCCACTGCTTCTGCCACGCTGAGTTGGCAATATGCACTTCGTGTTGTAATTGTAGTACTTGCTAGAGTTCAACGAGTCATCCCAGCACTTCGTTCTTGTTCTTTGTTTTAAGCCCGCTCGCTGTCTGTCTCTCATGAGTTTACGTTATGGAGGAATAACTATGATCATCTTTATCTTGCTCTTCATTTGTGAGGTTAAGTTTGCATATATTTGTACCTTTGGTTGGTTGCAGTAATATGTAATGCATTATACACATATGGTATGGGATCATTTTTTTCTCTTTTTTCCTTTTTTATTTTCTTGTCCTTGTGAATCACGATCTTCCCGGGGAAAAAAAGGAACTTTATTTTTTTCCTGTCCAAAAAAGAAAAAGAAAAGAAAACAATTCCCTCGCCAAAAAGTCAAAAAGAAAAAAAGAAAAAGTATGAACGCCGAAGAAGGTGGTTCGGCCACGTCAACATCTCTTGTCCAATGAGTCGGCCACGCCATCGCCCTATCCTCTTCATCTCGACCATAACATCGGTCTCTACTGCTGTTCGTTGGATATCTCTCGTCGGAGGAAACGAGACCATGAGAGAGGCCGCAGGAAGAGAATTTTCTCTGCGGGTTTGAGAGGCAGACCCTGAGTTCCGAGTCCCACTCGACCGCTTCCTACTTGCTCTCGTGACCTCTTCATTATGCTAATTGTGCAGTTTCCATTGAAGTTGGCGCTTCCAGAATCTTGCTCATCTCCAAAATCTGATAACTGGGTTTTTCAGTGTTCTTTATGTCTTTCTGGGTCTTCTATTTCTTTGACCATCGCTGGCCATAGTACTGTACCGCCCCTATGGCTCAAAGGGTAGCCTTTGTTCTGTATAGTCTGGTTCAGGAATTGTCAATGCTTTGCCGTAAGAGTCTTCTCTGCTTGCTCTTTAATTATGTTTTCCTCAAGGGTTTCTTATGTTATTTAAGCGAATTAAGCGCTCTCTCTCTCTCTCTCTCTCTCTCTCTCTCTCTCTCTCTCTCGTTAATTCACACCCATTGTAGGTCCTAATCGAGAACCTTGCAATCCAGGCTTACTCACCGGAGTGTTGGCAGGTGTAGATAATTAGAATGGCTTGCTCAGTGTCTTTAACATCCCCCATTTGCTTCCACTATGCAAACAACGCCAAAACTGCGCTTACCTGTAGTCTAATCCAGATCACAAAGGCAACACCAAGGTCGAGAACATTTACCCAGTATGCGATTCTGCCCCTCTCCACTGGCGGCCAACATGGCGTCCATGGATGGCACGACCATCGCCATCACTGGTGGCAGCTCAGTAGCTGCATTGGCTGCTGTGCTCACACTGACGGATCCAGAGAGGAGAGGCTGCAGCTCCAGGCAGAGGAGATGGGCGGTGGGGACAAGAAGGTGGTTAGGGAGTGCTTCAACAATCAGGGTTCCGGAGATGGGAGAAGATATACGGCGAGACAGATGATGTCAAAGACCTCATTCTTCTTGAAAATGTTGTAAAGAAAACCCTGTAAAAATGATGTTGTTCTGAGTGACTCGCTAATCACTATAAGAAAGAGCTCATTCTTCGAGGTTCTCTTCTTCTTCTCTCTCTCTTCGGAGCCCCGCAATTCGCACTGATTTTTTTGGACGCATTGCATCGCTTCTTGGCTCCATTTCTTGCATGAGATAGAAGAATCATTATCCATAGTGATATTAGATGAAGCGATAAGCTTATTTGGTGACTTTCAGGTTTTTACACTTGGAAACTCAAGTCCCAATTTCAATTCTTCAACCCCAAATCCCTTGATATACGAGGCAAACTTGAAATGAAGCCGCAATTTGACTTTAAAATATCTTAAAAAAACGAGGCCGTCTTGATTGTTCATGCATTATGTACCTCAACTTTCGATGTGAGACTTTTTGTCTAAAGACAACTTAACAGAGTTCGCTTTGTAGATGGAAAACCAAATTGATGTATAGCATGTCTAAAGGGCCAAAGATTGTGCTGGGAGGCCATTACTTGTCTGTTAGCCAAAGTATATACTTATTTTTGGGCAAGTATTTGGCCATTTTATGCTCACTTTGATGTCGCGTGATAACCAAAGCACTTTCAAGGTCAAAATTGATTTGATTCATGAATGATTGTTTAGTCACCTATATTGAGAAATCCGTATTTAGTACCATAGACATTAAAATTAATTACACAATGTTTTCAACACATGAAAACACAGCACGGACGACTCCAAAATGAATAATGATGTCTTTTTTTAAATGACTAGGGATTTGATTTATGTTTCTAATCTTTTTGTCTGTTTATTTCATTATTGCCCCCATCAGCAAATGGCCGAGGCTCCGATCCTAGATATGAACCCCCAGCCAAAGACAATCACAGCCAATTTGACTGAGGTAAACCTTTTAATAAAAATGTTGTTTTGGGTGACTCACCATAAAAAAGATCTCCTTCTTCGTGATCCTCTTCTTCTTGTTCTCTCTCTTTCTCTCTTCAACCTTTCAAGAGTCCTGCAATTCAAGTTGATCTGTTTGTACGCATTGCATCAAGCTCCATTTCTCAGGCCTTCACTTTTAGCTGTCACCATTGCCACATTCTTTGCAGGTGATTATCTTCTTTTGAACTGATGTCACTTTACTCTCTTTCAAGGCATTTATCTGAGTTTTCGATCCATCCGCAGCTGCTGAGAAACAACGGACCAGGAAAGCAATGTCAATGAATCTCATTGGACATTCGAATTCGTCTTGTCTTCTTTCGATTCCTCAGCAGCATCCAAACAACCTCATTGAATTCTTTCTTTCAATAAAAGATCGTATATACACATGCATCTCATCAATGTGAGCCGCATTACTGGAGTTCTTATGTAATTTCGTGCTAGTCTCTCTTTGAAGGCACTGTCGAATTCTCTTTACGGTGTTTAAAGCCGATTCACTAATTGTGAGCCATGCCACTTTTGAGCATACAGAGTCACAAGATGGACCAATTTGTGAGGATGCATAACAAGATTGTAACAGCTCTGATTCAATCGAAAGGAGAGGAAAGACTTCGTGCAACAGGGTAAGAAGCAACTGTTGAACACATTAGGAAATACAATCCCCAAAGTGCCACACAAAAAGAAAATGACAGAAGAGGGAAGCGCCTGAAGATATCAGTAGATAACTTGATCATCTTACAATACGGTACCTTTATCAGTTGGGTGAGTCTGCTTGGGTTATCCTTTATAAACTAGAGAACAAGCTTTTTGAACAACAGTCCTTAGGTGTGGCTCATTCAACTGGCATATGAACTCAGATGGGAAAAATTCGATGGTGCCAACTGCACCAGAAAAACCGACTCGCAATTTGCAAAACAGTGGTCAGTTAAATCAAATGCTAGCAAAGGACAAAGAAAAAGTTAGTCTACAAGCAACAATTCCCAGAATGGAGAAAATTCAAGGAGCATATTCCGCAGCCAAAGATCTACTAAAAACCTACCCTTTTTTTTTCTCTCTCTCTTTTTTTTTTTTTTTTTTTTCCATTTTTGGAGATAAAGGATCGGCAAAGATATCTTCAAGAAAAATGCTTTCAACATCATCCTTCAACGCCAGCTGAATGCACGTTCGCATTATTTGCAATGCATGCAAATAATATTAGGTGGTGGAGCTGGGACTCGACTTTTTCCTTTGATTAAAACAAGAGCTAAGCCTGCTGTAAGCAAACTTTAAGATTGCCTGAGATCACGTTTGCTGTTAATGGTGTAATCTACCTCATTCCCATTCACAATGCCACAACTCTTTTTCCTTGGTTCAGGTGCTGATTGGCGGATGCTACAGGCTAATAGATTTCCCCATGAGTAACTGCATCAACAGTAGGCTTAACAATCAATTCAATTCTCAGACCCTCAATCGCCATATAGCTCGTAATTATAATTTGGGAAGTGGAATGAACTTTGGTGATGGATTTGTAGAAGTATGTCGCAATGTACATTCCTTGTTTTTGCCAATCTTTTATATCCTTGGTATGATCGGAGTACAACTTGCAATCAAATGATTAGTGTACTGGAGTGGGATGATGAGGTAAACTAACATTCAAATGTCTCAAGTTTTTCTGATTGTGGTGGTAGGTACTAGCGGCCACTCAAACACCAGGTGAATCTGGAAATAAGTGGTTTCAAGGCACAGAAGACGCTGTAAGACATTTCGCAGGGGGCTGATGGGCTATTAGATGGCCTTTAATCATAAAAATAGTATTTTAATTGACTTTAATTGTTAACATGTATAGATTTCTAGTGATTATGGGCATTTATTAGATAAAAGTTACCAAAATATTGAAAGTAAAAATCAAAAGCTGTTAGAAAATTTTTGGATGTGTGCATTGTGGAAGCATAGTTTTGGTATTAGTTATAGTTTTTGGTTAGTGATATGTGCAAGTGTATGGTGTAGTTTATAGAGGATGGACAAGGGACAAGATAGGATAATTAAAGGATAAAGAACATGGGATATGGGAAATAGTTTCATTAGTTGGATAAAATAATTTTACAATAGTTGAAGGAAATAGTTTAATGGAGATTAGTGGAGGTCTAAGACTTCTCACGGTGGAGGGTTTTCCCACACAAGGTGGACCTCACACACAAGGTGGAGGGTTTACCTCTCACACTCAAATGAATGAACTACAAGCCTATTTATAGGCGTGAGCACCGCCTTAGTACAACATTCTAGATTTCTATAGAATGTTGTCCATGTAGACTTCATCTAGGAAATTCTAGATTGTAGTTCTTCTAGAAACTTCTACATTTATGCTTCTACATTTTTCTCTTTCTTCTAGAAATTTCATCTAGGGAATTCTAGAAGTTTAGCAACTCTAGGAAATTCTAGAAAATGGATCACCATTTCCAACAAAAGCATACTATACAGCAATCCCATTATACTGTAGAGGGCAGAGTAGAATTTTAAGCTGATCAAGTAAAACAGATATGCCTCCTTGTGGCTTAGTTGCACATCTGTTTTTTCTTTCCTTTAACCTTTAATTTAGAGTACTCATCCATCAATGCCAAAATTTTCTGTCACATGCAGTGCAAGAAAGCTTATGCATCAGTAATAAGCCAGGGTAGGAAATGCATGAAATCTATTAGGAAGCCATTGTATTGTCTAATGTCAGGTAAGAAAAAGAATAACTCACTGTGGGGAACTTAAATTTCCAGATCCCAGGGAATCGATAATATGAGACACAATTTGAATGGTGTCGGCTGAATCCCTGAGGGGGAATGTAAAGAAAAGCAAACCACTCCCTGTCAACTTAACTAATGAAAGAGCTAGAGATTGATTCACGCGAATGTGTTCCTTTGCTTGGGAAGATACATCTTCCGAAAGCTTTCCTGCTTTCAGTTGAATATTAAAGTTGCATGCAGTTGGACTACCGTTTTGCAGATATCTATGAAGTAATTGGGTTTTGAACAGCAGAAGAGTACCATCCTCATTCCAAGACTCATTGGTTGAATGCCCGCACTTGGCATCATCGGCACCGTCCTGGTCCAATTCCTCAGGACATACTTTCCTTCACTTAGCAGTTAACCACCTCCAAGTCACTACTCTCCCTAGCAGCAAATGTCCCACAATACTGGGAAAACATTCATTACAGAGCTAAGGACGATGAAATTTCACAATCCTATATACGAATGGAAGACCCACATCATTTAGCTATTTCAAACTAGTTCCACATGAACCAGTCTATGATCAGGATATCACCAATCAACGCAATCACAACTACTCAAAGGAGACCCAATTCTTCACTCTAAGCTTCAAGCATAAACGAACCATACACTCACTTAAAACACATTATGTTGAATCAATCACTAGCGTCTCATCCAGAAACGCTTAAAGGGTCCGACTTTAAGAAGGTAATCTAACCTTTGCAAGGAGGCAAATGGCTTCTTTGGTGGCGCTCTTCTCCCTCTCTGAGTGCTGTTCCCATGGCATCGTCATCGTCATCGTCTTCTTCGTCTTCGCTTCTTCATCGTCGTTTTCTTCTTCTTCCAATGCTCTTTTCTCTCAGCTCTGAGTCTGTTCCATAGTCCAACTCAAACTTTGTCTCTGTCCCAAAACATGTTGAAAGTCCGGCGGTTTTCATTGTCAGTTGAGGCTCGACCGACCACCCAGTTCACTTTCCAATGACAACCTGACCCGATCGTCTCACCCAAACGTTTTTCCATCCTTCTAAGAAAAGATTGGATAAAACTTTTTTTCTATTAAAGCGCAATATTTCTCATTCGACTGTTCATAGTCTTTAGTTGACACTTTCGTGGAAACTTCTAGGGAGGAGCTGAATTTTCATACGACCAGAAATGACCGATATTGCTAACCTTTTGTTAATAAACTCTACACCAAGTCTATTCTCTCTCTTACTCTGCGCGCGCGCAGGCAGGCGATTATCTTCTTTCCACTTGATCTCTTAATACGCATTAATAGATACTCATAAGAATCGACTTTTGGTAAGGCAAAAGATTCTAGAATTCCTCAATTTGTTCATCCGTCGACTGCCCCGAGGAAGAGCACCGCCACTTTTGCCACTTAGGGTTGATGATATGTATTTCATGTGAGAATTGTAGTACCTACCAGAGTTCAACAAGTCATCTTTAGAAGCACAAGAAGAAATAAAGGAAACAATTGTAGGCAGGTGGAAAGATATGAGTTCCAACCAAAAAAGAAAGAAAGATATGAGTAATACTACCCATATGAGATGTTTATTTATTTCTTGTATATTGAGCGGGTCACTGTGACAATAAATGAGAGATTTTATTTGTGTCGAAGTATTGCACGTCAATTTGAATTTAAGGTTTCAAAATCGAATCTCTCCTAATTAGAGAATGCGATAACTGATGGTGTTGAATGCATTATTGTGCTCTCGGTGATTGATTGGGGAAAAAGAAGGAAAAAAAACCATATGTCAGTTGATTGAAGCAATTTCAATCAAGTAAAAACTGATGAATCAAGGAGTATACCTTTTAAACGGGTAGAGAATTAAATTATGTTTCTAATCTTTTTGTCTATTTATTTCATTATTGCCCCCCGTGTCTATTTATTTCATTTTATCTTTGGAACCCTAATTTAATTTGGCTGAGAAAAACCTTGAAAGGAAAATGTTGTTTTGGGCATTTGCAACATTGTGTAAAGGATGATATGCGTGGGCTTCGGGCCACGTAAACGATGCTACTTAATGAAAAACCTAAGAAATGTCAATTTTGTTCCAAGGTCACAAGTCAAATGTTGCATCTTTTCTTATGTTGATCACCAAGTGGGGCCAAAATTTTTCTCACGACAGTAAGTTGTGCATTTTTAGATATTCGACCTATGATCAATTCGTGACTAAATTATGTGAATGCAAAGAGTGTGCGAGTGCAAGTGAGAGTGCGAGTGAGCCATTATGAGATCACGGCCCTCGCCCCTCATCGCTTGCTGGTTGAGGCTAGGTTGATGAGGGCCGCCACTATAACCCTAGCTCAAGTTTTGTAGCCCTTGCTGCCATGGCCTTCCGTTTGCGAGTACGAGTGAGCCATTCCGTTTTCCCATGAACGAAACAAAAAAATAAAAGGAAAACAATTCTTTCCAAAAAAGTAAAAAGAAAAGAAAAAAGAAAAAAATATGGACACCGAAGAGAATTAATCTTGCTCTGTCTTGTTGATTTACACCCATTTCAGGGCCTAATCGACAGCCTTGCTATCTAGGCTTACTTACCGGAGTATCGGCAGGTGTAGATAATTAGAATGGCTTGCACGGTTTGCCCGGTGTCCCTAACGTCCCCCATTTTGCTTCCACAATGGGAACAACGCCAAGACTGCACTGAATCCTAGCCCCATCAAGATCGCAAAGGCAACACCGAGGTCGACCACATTCACCCAGTTGGCGATTCCGCCCCTCTCCATTGTGGACGGCACGACCATCGCCGTCATTGGTGGCAGCTCAGTGGCTTTTTTAGTTGCTGTGCTCGCACTGACGGAGCCAGAGAGGAGAGGCAGCTTCAGGCGGAAGAGGTGGGCGGTGGGGACAAGGAGGTGGTTAGAGAGTACTTCAACAACTCAGGGTTGCGGAGATGGAAGAAGATGTACCGCGAGACAGATGATGTCAAAGACATCATTCTTCGTGAAAATGTTGTAAAAAATGTTGTTTTGGGTGACTCACCATAAGAAAGGCCTCGTTCTTCGTGATTCTCTTCTTCTTCTCTCTCTTTCTCTCTTCAGAGTCCCGCAATTTGCGTTGATTTTTCTTTTCTTTTTTTGTACGCATCGCATTGCGTCTTGGCTCCATTTCTCAGGCCTTCATTTTTGCTGTGGCCATTGCCGAGCTCTCTCTTTCTCTGCAGGTGATTATCTTCTTTCGAATTGATGTCTCTTTACTTTTTTTCAAGGCATTTATTGGAGTTTTTGATGCACCCGCGGCCGCTGAGAAATGACTGACCACAAAAGCGACGTCGATCAATCTCATTGGACGTCCAAATTCATCTGTCTTCTTTCAATTCTCAGCAGCATCCAAACAACCGCATTGAATTCTTCTTTTCCACTGAAGATCGTGTATATATGTACGTGTGCCCACAACTTTGAAGGCACTGTTGAATTCTCTAATCCGGCATTTGGAGCTGGTTCGCCAATCGTGAGTCAGTTTGCTTTTGAACATACAGATTCACAAGATCGACAAATTTGTAAGGATGAATAAGCAAATTGTTAACAGCTCTGATTCCAT
This sequence comes from Eucalyptus microcorys, assembly GCA_014182515.1. Classification (NCBI taxonomy): domain Eukaryota; kingdom Viridiplantae; phylum Streptophyta; class Magnoliopsida; order Myrtales; family Myrtaceae; genus Eucalyptus; species Eucalyptus microcorys. The sequence goes on along the minus strand of CM024568.1, from coordinate 27,486,330 downwards.
TGAAGAGAGAGGAATAGACTTCGTGCAACAGGGTATGAAGCAACAATTGAAACAGAACGAGGAAATACAAAACCCAAAGTGCCACACAAAAAGAAAAGGCAGGAGACGGAAGCACCTGGAGATATCAGTAGATAACTTGATCTTCTTATGATACAGAACCTTTAACAGTTGTGCAAGTCTGCCTGGGTTATCCTTCATAAACTTGAGAACAAGCGTTGGAACAACAGTCCTTTGGTCTGGCTCATTCAACTTGCATATAGCTCGGATAGGAAAAATTCAATGACACCAACTTGCACCAGAAAAACCAACTTGCAATATGCAAAACAGTGGTCATTTTAATCAATTGCTAGCAAGGAACAAAGATAAAGTTAGTCTAAAAGCAACAGTTTCCAGAATGGAGAAAATTCAAGGAGCATATTCCACAGCCAAGAATCTACTAAAAACCTTCCCTTCTCTCTCTCGCTCTCTCTCGTGCTCGCTCTCTCTCTCTCTCTCTCCCTCTCTTTTTTCTTTGGGACAAAAGGGTCAGCAAAGATGTCTCCTTCAAGAAAAATGCTTTCATCATCGTCCTTCAATGCTAGCCTAAATGTACATTCGCATTATTTGCAATGCATGCTTAACTGCAATTGCACCGGGTGCTGATGGGCTGTTAGATGGCCTCTCATTATTAAAATAATATTTTAATCGACTTTAAATGTTAACATATCTAGATTTCTAGTGATTATGGGCATTTATTTGAAAAAAGTCACCAAAAAATAAAAAGTAAAAATCAAAAGCACACTTTACAGCAATCCCTTTATACTATAGAGGACCGAGTAGAATTTTGAGCTGATCAAGTAAAACAGATATGCCTCAAAGAGGCTTGGTTGCACATCTGTTTTTTCTCTCCTTTAATTTTTAATTTAGAGTACTCACCCATCGGTGCCAAAATTTTCTGTCACATGCGGTGCAAGATGGTTAACGCATTAGTAGTGACTCCTAGCACATTACCCAATCCTAAAGTAATAAGCTAGCGTAGGAAATGCGCGAACTCAATTAGGGAGCCGTTTTAGTGTCTAATGTCAGGGAAGAAAAAGAAAAACTTACTGTGGGGAGCTTGACTTTCCAGATCCCGGGGAATCGATAATGTGAGATACAATGTGAATTGTGTCGGCTGAATCCTCTTGGGGGAATGTAAAGAGAAGCAAACTACTCTCTATCAACTTAACTAATGAAATAGCTGGAAATTGATTCGCACGGGCATGTCTTCCTTTGCTTGGGAAGATACATCTTCTGAAAGCTCACCTGCTTTAAGTTGAATAGTAAAGTTGGAGGCAGTTAGACTACCGTTTTGCAGAAATCTAAGTACGTTGTAACCCGGTTTTGAACAGAAGAAGAGTACCATTCTCATTCCAATACTAATAGGTTGAATTCCCACAGTTGGGGCCATCGGCACTGTCCTGATCTAATTCCTTAGGACATACTTTCCTTCTCTCAGCAGTTTAACCTCGCATCAGCCAGCTCCAAGTTATTACTCTCCCTAGCAGCAAATTGTCCCACAAAACTGCAAGAACATCCATGGACGATGACATTTCACTATCCTAAGTAGGAAGACCCATTTCATTGAGCTATTTCAAATTACTTCCACACGAACCATCTTAAGATCAGGATGTCACTAACCAAAGCGAGAACACTTAAAGGAAACCCAATTCTTCACTTTCAAGCTCCAAGCATAGATGAACCACACACTTACTTAAAGGAAACCCAATTCTTCACTTTTCATTATTATACTATTGCACAGATTTTTGAATGTCTTTTCATCTCAATCCATTTCCAAAGTTCAAAAAAAAAAAAAAACTACCTTTTTATCTTTTTGGTCTATATTAATTTTCTACTATACAGATTTAATTAAGAAAATGCAAATAAAAAATATATATATAAATATATATATTCAGATTATTATAAATACAATTTTCCATAGATAAATAATATCGATTTTAGATATCCCTAAAATATGAAAAATTTCAAACTAGTACTTGCATGACACACTTATCCCGAACTAGTTTTTACCTCATGAAAAATCCTAGACTAGTACTTATGACCCAAATTTACCCACAATGTCATAGCAAAAATATCAACCCAATATAACTCTACATGAGGTTTTATTTTTACTATTATGGAGACCACAAACTAATATATGCTCAAATGGAACTATTATAATATTTATAAAAACCAAAAAGGTAAAAAAAAAAAAATAAAAGATATCATTGTTTTTTTTTTTTTTTTAAATTTAGAAATGGATTAAAATGAAAATATATTAAAAAATTGTGTGATGGTGTAGAATAGTATCGAAGGACTGATTTGACATTTTTATGGGAAGTTGAAAAATTACATTGAACAAATTGAAAATTTAGGAACTATATTGAATATTTATGAATAGTTTAAAGACTACATTGAACAAATTAAAAAAGTCCAAAAAATGAGATTGCACATTAGTCAATGTTTAACGATTATTATGTCATTTTCCCTTGGAGTTGTAGATGAGATAGAGCTACAATTATGCAGATGGTCTTTCGACAAACCCCCCTTTTTTCCAATTCTTCTATGTTGCACGTTAGTCATTATAGTAAGTGACTATTGTGTGAATTTGGGGTTTATTTACCTAACTAGGTGCTCTATATTATGTTGCAATTTAGATGAACGAAATCAAACTCATGATTGAGCATTTTCATAATGCTTGTCTTGTGGGGTGTTCTACTTTCTGCTTTCCATTTAAGAATCCGTAGCAATTGCGGGCATATCATCTCACATTCCTAAGAGCACACAAGGTTGACCAACCTTGGAGTCCAGAAGGAAAATTTCTCAAATGATTTGGATACCCATGAGTCCAACTCATGTGTGCCCTTAATTTTGGTGAGTTCCTTGATTCAAGGACTAAGATGCACTGGGCCCACACGTTTTCGGTGCACCCAAGAATACGTTAAAGGAGAGTGTGAACGGGAGAACAAAGCAAAGCAAATTGACTCAAGCGTATGTCATAGTTTCAAAAGATTGATAAGTCAGAAAAATCATTTGTGCAAAAGAATCATGAAATGTTGATTCACCAAAACAAATTCAATTAGGGCACTAAAACTGTCATAATTTTTGGTACTCGCTTTAGTATCAAAATTTTCTAACAAATCATTTCATTCCCACTTTGGTTAAAAAAAGATCACTTAAGTACTATAGCCGATTTGAGATGTTGAAAATTTGACAGGATAATATTTTAATATATTTTTTTTAGTAATATGGCTTATCGGAGATCCAACGTTGTAATATTTCAGCATAAATGCCCTGAACAGCATAACTACACATGTTTGCCCCAAATTATTGGAGACAAATGGGGCCAAATTCCCTCTCTTCTTGAAACCCTAATTCACATCAGGGCATTTTGGGGAAAAAGAGCTGCTGCAATGGAGAGCAAGAAGAGCACAGGTGGCTCAAGTTCGTGTAGATAAAATCAAGATGAAACTGAATATTACTACCAGTGTGGGTCAAGACTTTCGATGCAGCTTGAGTTGTAGCCCTGACTTTTGATGCTTGATGTATTGATGGAAGAGGCCCGGACAGCTTGTTGATTGATTATGTGGCTTTTGGTGGGAACGGCAAAAGGAGGCAATTCCTATTTCCACCAGACTTGCCTGAGTCAAGCTGTTAATTGGATAATCAACATTCAAAGGCTTAGTTTCAAGTTGTATTTCTGTCAGAGGCGCTCTCGAACTAATGGATGTAATGCGGGGTTGTAGTTGATCGACTTGGACGTGATTCTGTAGGCCACGCATAGGCACAGGCACATGGCCACGGTTCTTGGCATTTTCTTGGTGAAATTGGATTTTTGGAACTTCTCCTTAAGAATACGATCACGGGGTAATATCATCAAATTTTGTGGAAGTTTCCTGCTCTAGCGGTGTGTGTGAGTCACTGATTCATGTACTGGATTTATCGGTGACTATAGTCCCTGTGGGGTCGGTTTACTTGCTTTTGGAGACAATGCGAAAGCAAACAAGAGGGAGAATGACAAATAGAGTCTAAATTTTGAGTGGCATCGTTTTGTCACGAAGGGCCACCTCATTATCTATGTTATATTTTCTTTTTTTTTTTCTTTTTTATATAAATAAAAAGTCACATAGAAAATAACATTTTCTTGAAAAAAAGTTATGTAAAATTTTTTTATAGGAATTTATCGCTGAAAGTACTTATATGATTGTTTATCCTCCAACACAATATAAAGTAACCATTTGAAAAGTTTTGATGCTAAAGTATGTACTTATAACTCTTCTACTGTCTTTGCAAGGATTATTGAACTCAAATATATTTTGGGTGAATTGATGTAACACGATTTTCTTGAAGAAATCAATTTTCGAATCTTTTGTAAGTCCAAGAAGTCACGCATAAGACGATTGCCTTAGGGCCAGCGCCTTACGCAATTGATTAAAAGTCCAAATGCAAGACGCTTTGAGCCGTTTGAGTTCTTACGTGGACTGATTATTATAAGTCCAATATAGCTTCTGCGGAACCAACCGACAAACCCGATTGCGAGACTCCGTCTTACCCTAACGTTTCTCCATCCTTCCTTCTACGAAAAGATGGGACTGTACTTTTTCTATTAAAGGGCAAAATTTCTAGTTCGACTGCTCATAGTCTTTAGTTAACACTTTCGTAGAAACTTCTAGGATGGAGCTGACTCTTCAGACGACCAGAAACGACTGATTTTGCTAACCTATTATTTATAAACTCTACACCAAATTTCTGGATATGCATTAATAGCAAGCAAAATCCAGCAACTCAACCCCTGTGAAAGACGCCTAATTTCCATGTTTCTATTTTCTGCATATTGCATATGATTATATCGACATTGCCATCGTAGGAGTGTTAAATTATCCTCTTTTTTCTTTTTTTTTAGGAAAAAAGCATATGATATCTATAGGAGTAAAAGTAGGACCTCATTTACAGTAATATCTTGTTGATATTCCAGCTATTTAATTTTCTAATTTACACATTTGGCTAATTAACTAAGAAAACTCGAAATAAAAAAAATTTGAAAAATTTATTTATCTGAAAAATTAGGAATGAGATTCAGTTTAATATAAGTATGATAATGTATAGATAAATTAATGTCATTATTAGATATCCTTGTGAAAACACTTTTTTAAGGGATAATAATATTAAAAATTCCAAACGGGTACCCACACAATACATTTATCGAAAACTAATTTTCACCTCACAAAAAATCTTAAATTGATACTCGTCACTCAAATCTACCCTCCATGTCATAACAGGTAACGCCAAATGAGGTGTTACTTTTTTGTTACAGAGATAATAAAGTAAAATATACTTAGATGAATTATCATAATATTTATAAAGACCAAAAAGGTTAAAAAAAAAGATATCTGGGCAATAAAGTAATTATGAAAACTTAAAAATAGTACCAAAAAACTAATTTGACTTTGTTGTGGAAAGTTAAGTGACTAGATTGAACAAATTAAAAAGTTTAGGGCTAGACTGAGCATTTATGCATAGTTCAAAGATAGAACAAATTAAAAGTTTAAAGTGGACATTGCATATTATTTTTGAAATCCTCATTTAATTTGGCTTTGGAAATCCTTGAAAGAAGATGTTTTAGGTGATTCTCTCTCTCATCCTGCAATTCGCGTTAATCTTTTTGTACGCATTGGATCGCTTCTTGGCTCCATTTCTCCAGCTCACTTTTAGCCGTGGCTGTGCCCATGGCCATTATTTTGTTCAATCTAGTCACTTAACTTTGCGCGTGCGCATGCAGGCGATTATTTTCTTTCCACTTGATGTCTCTCTCCTCTTTTTCAAGGCATTCATATGAAGTTTCGATCCATCCGTGGCTGCTGAAAAACAATGGCCCACAAAAGCAACACCAATGAATCCCAACGGACGTCCGAAATCATCGTTGTCTTCTTTTGATCCTCAGCAGAATCCAAACAACCGCACTGAATTCATTTTTTCGACTGAAGATTGTGTATATATGGGTCGTCGATGTGAGTATCATTAACGGAGTTCTTATGCAATCTTATGCTTGTGTCTCTTTAAAGTCCTGTAGTTGACACGTGGGTCGTCGATGTGAGTATCATTAATGGAGTTCTTATGCAATCTTACGCTCGTGTCTCTTCAAAGTCCTATAGTTGACGTTGATTTTACGTAGCCATGCTAACGAACTAAGTCAAATTCATTGCAAAGCATTATCATAACGTTTGGTTGTCTTATGGGGTGTTATAGCTCTTTCTACTTTCCATTTAGGCAGATTTATGGGAGAATCTCCAGCAATGATGGGCATATCACCTCACAATCCTCGGAGGACACAAGGTTAATCGAGCTTTGAGTCCAATAAGGGGAAAAAATTCTTCAACGATTCCAGCATATGTGAGTCCAACACGTGTGAGCCCATAATTTTGATTGGTCTCATGATTCAAGAATTAAAATACGCTAGACTCAAATGTCCCTCATCAACATAAGAGTATCTCCTAAAAGAGTGTGAACGTGAGATTAGAGGAAAGCAAATTCACCCCAAACAAATGTCATTTTTACAGAAATTTGAAGGATTTGGAAATTAATTTTTACAAAAGAATCGTGGTGAATGATTCACAAAAAAAAATATACGACCGTCGGATAGGGACACTTGATCTTGCGTTTACAATATTAATGCACAAAATCATTGATGCACTTAACAGGGAGCCCCACACCTTGGTCTAGACTTTTTAAAGTAGACACCCCTTGGATGTCAGATTTAAAAAGTAGGAGACACCAAATCTTGTGTTGTGTATCTTGCGTTTCCTATTTTGGGATACACAACACAAGATTTGGTGTCTCCTACTTTTTAAAGCCGGACATCCAAGGGAGGTGTCAAACATCAATCGAAGACCGAGACATAGTATAAAATCGCTCGCTCCCATTTGCTTTGCTATTGTCCTTATTCTCTTCCTCTTTCTCAGCCTTCACTTTGCCCTTGCTCCTCCTGATCATCTTTCTCTTTCTCTAAATATATACAAATCCAAAAATGCTTGTTATAGATCATGATCAAAGGACAAATATGCATGCCATACTTACCTTAATTATTCCAGCTATTCTCAACTTCATTGTAGTGAAGTATCAAGGGAGCTCCAATTCTCCATTTGAAACCTACCCCATTATCATGTTCCTTTCCATCTTTACTCTCCTTCTCTATTGCTTCTTATCGCTTCCACTTGTTGCTCATCTACCAGCTTTTCATACCACTTGTGGTGCTCGCGTCTTTTGCTTCCTGACAATCCTTTCTTTTTCCCTCTCCATTGCATTGCCTATGTTGTTGTTGTTCCAAGGCCTCTCCTTCTTCTTCCTCTATTTACCGTTGCTAATATTGCTCTCTATAGCTTACTTGCGCGGTCTCGTTCAGAAACTCATACTTTTGGTAAGGCAAAAGATTGTAGAATTCCTCAATTTGTTCGCCCGTCGATTGCTAGGAGGAAGAGCACCGCCGCTTTTGCCACTTAGGGTTGTCGATATGCATTTCATGCTACAATTGTAGTACCTACCAGACTTCAACAAGTCATCTTTAGAATCATGAGAAGAAATAAAGGAAACAGTTGTAGGCATGTGGAACGATATGAGCAATGCTACTTGTATGAGATGTTTACTTTTGTCTTGTGTAGTGAGTAAGTCACCGTGACAATAAATGAGAGATTTTATTTGTGTCAAAGTATTGTACATCAATTTGAATTTAAGGTTTCAAAATCAACTCTCTCCTAAATAGAGAATGCGATCACTGATGGTGTTGAATGCATTAGAATTTGTGTTTTCAGTGATTGATTGGGGGAAAAGAAGAAGATAAAAACCATATGTTGGCTGATTGAAGAAATTTCAAACAAGTAAAAACTGATGAATCATGAAGTATACCTTTCTGATTGGTAGAGAATTAATTTGTGCTTCCAATCTTTTTGTCTATTTATTTTATTATTGCCCCCTTTGGTAAATGGTTGGGGCTCCAATCCTGGATATGAATCTCAGTTACAGATAACGACGGCCATTTTATCTCTAGAACCCTAATTTAATTTGGCTTAGAAAACCTTGAAAAAAAAAATTATCGTTTTGGGTATTTGTAACATTGTGTAAACAATAAGCGTGGGCTTTGGGCCACGTAAGTGATGCTAGTTAATGAGAAACCTAAGAAATGTCAATTTTGTTTCAGGTTCACGAGTCAAATATTGCGTCTTTTCTCATGATGATTGCCAAGTAGGGCCAAAAATTTTCCCATGACAAAAAGTTGCGCAATTTTAGATATTCGACCTCTGATCAATTCGCGACTAATTATGTTAACACAAAGAGAGTGTGCGAGTGCGAGTGAGCCATTGCGAGACCATGGCCCTTGCCAGTCATCACTTGGCGGTTGAGGCTAGGTTGACAGGGGCTGCCACTATAGCCCTAGCTCAAGTTTTGCAGCCCTCGCCACTGTGGCCTTCTGTTGGCAAGTGCAAGAGAGTCATTCCGTTTTCCTATTGAGAAAAAAACAAAAAGAATAAAAAATTCCTTCCCAAAAAAGGTAAAAAGAAAAAAAGGGTATGGACACTGTTGATTTACATCCATTTTAGGGCCTAATCAACAACCTTGCAAACTAAGCTTAATCACCAGTGTGTCGGCAAGTGTACATAATTAAAATGAACATCACCCATTTGCTTCCACAATGCTAACAACACCAAGATGCGTTGAATCCTAGCCCAATCAAGATCGCAAAGGCAACACCGAGGTCGAGAACATTCACCCAGTTCACCATTCCGCCCCTCCCCACTGCAGCGGCCGACTTTGTGTCCATGGATGGCGTGACGATGGCCGCCATTGGTGGCAGCTCGTTGGCTGCATTGGCTGTTGTGCTCACACTGACGGATCCAAAGAGGAGGCGGCAGCTCCATGCAGGAGGAGTTGGGCGGTGGGGATAAGGAGGTGGTTTGGGAGTACTTCAACAACTCAGGGTTCCAGAAATGGAAGAAGATCTAGGGCGAGACAGATGATGTCAAACACCTCATTCTTCTTGAAATGTCGTTTCTGATGACTCACTATAAGAAAGACCTTATTCTTCGCGATCCTCATCTTCTTCTCTCTCTTTCTCTCTTCATAGTCCCGCAATTCGCGCTGATTTTTTTTGTACGCATTGCTTCGCTTCTTGGCTCCATTTCTCAGGCCTTCAATTTTAGCTATGGCCATAGCCGAGCTCTCTCTTTCTCTACAGGTGATTATTTTCTTTTGAATTGATGTGTATTTGCTCTTTTTCAAGTTATTTATCCAAGTTTTTGATCCACCACGGCCGTTGAGAAATGACGGACCACTCAAGCAACGTCTGTTGACACCTAAATTTTGGCAACCCATTTAGTTATTTATCGCATTTAAAATTAGGGATTAATTTTTAACTCCTAAAAAAATAGAATTAAATTGCATAGCATATAGTTTTAGGAGTATTTTTTTATTTGCATTGGACCGACAATGGATGGGTTCAACTTGATGGTTTAAAGCTTTAATTTGACAAGTTGAACTAAGCCCACGAAGAGAGCAAATTGGCCCAAACCCGTATCCTCGAGGAGATATTACGAGCTCATCTTTACAAGATTTGAAATTTGAGAAAAATCCTATTGCAAATGTGATAAAGTTTGTGGAGAATATTCATTTCTGCAGAGAAAATCTAAAAGAGATAAGGAAAATAAAAAGATTTTGCGTTTGGGAGGTTATAGGTGGTCTTTGTGCATATTGAAAAAGGAGATAAAATATTCCACGAAGATCACATTTTTGGCCTATAAAAGGAGCCGTGTACGGAGAGAGAAAGGGGGCCACACTTATTGAATACACTGCCACAATAAACAAACACACGAGAGAATAGAGTGCTTGAGATGGGCAGAGTCGTGGTCGAACATCCCCCTTCTCAGCCGTGACCTTGTGCCGTTTGTCGAGTTTCGCTGCCGTTTCTGACTCCACTGGCCGCCTTTGAGTCTCTCTCGAAGACACAAGACAGTCGCCCACGTTTGTGCTGGTTGGGTCCAATTTCTTCTTGCAGGAATTTTGGTGAATCTGCAGCAGGTGGCAGCCCTTGGACGCTCCTCCCACATCAGTACCATGTCCTTGCAACAATCCAAGTGCTTCATTGAATAGTCCAAGTCGCCCCTCAAAGTTTACGTGTAGATACTTGAACCGACCGCGATTAGTGATTACTCGCCAAGCAAGAACCTTTGTCGCGTGTGATTCGAGTCGCAAGTACGAGGCCCCCATCGTGCCGATCACCCACCGCAATTCGCATGATTTGTTGTCCGTCTGAGTTTGGAAACGGTATCCGAGCGATATTGCAATTTAGGTAATAACTTTCATCGAATTGATCTACATATATTTTTATTGCCTAATTTGTGAAATCACTATCTCGTATGAATATTTAAATAATGCTATCGTATCCACAAAATAACGAGTATCTTTTAAATTAGGGATTTATTCCCTAATTTCATAACGTGCATACGATTAACAGTCCGATTTTATGTCCCAAATATGACTCGCAATTACACAAAAAAATCGCCAATCCGATCTTACGCTCGAGATATAATTCGCGATTTTGTTAAAAATTGGCTAATCCGATTTCATGCGCGAGATACGATTCGTCAATTTATTAGATAGATATCAATCATATCTTGCTTGATTTCTTTGTCGTGTTGTTTGAATTGACTTTATTTCCATAAAAGAAAATTATATATATATTGAGTTAGATTAGGTTCATGTTAGAATATTGCTTGTTTTAGGGTTATTTTGCATAGGGAATTTATTTATTTCGATTTTTTTAAATATTGCATTTATTTAGGATGTTAGTTTTTTTGAATTGCACGTTTAATTATTTGGCAATTTTAATTTCGAATTTCATAAAAAGAAAAAGGAAAAATTAGAATTAGGGTATTATTTGTACTTCATTGCATATTAGAATAATATTGCATTTTTTTTAAAATTAATTACAGGTTCAAATAATTTTTCCTTGATAGGCTGCATTTTGGGATTATTTGATTAAGATAATGTTCTAGTTTAAATTAGGATTTGGCTTAACCTAGTTCCTAGTACAAATTGGATGATATCTTAACCTGCATAGATAATTTTCGCATTTTTTCTAATTTTGAATTTCATGGAAAATACCAAAAAATTGTCTTAGAATAAATCAATTTCATTCTTTAGGATAGATTGCATGCTTATATTTTATTTATGTCATATAGTTTAGGTCATATTATCATGTCATATCATTTCATGTTAGATTACTAATATTACATTGCATAAAGCATGATTCTCATCAAGTAAGTGAAAACAAAAAAAGTAATTGTGTGTTAATTAGAAATCATAGGATTGTAAATGTGAATTCTGATCTAACATTGCAGACGCTTTCGATGCCATGAGATAAGTGTTGCAATTTATTCATTGCTTTATCTGGGTGTTAAATTGGTTGTTTGTGCACCCGCATAATCGCTTCACATGTTAAGGAAGTGAATTAAAATTAATTCGAGTTGCTTGCAAAATATGTTTTCAAAATAAAAGGGAAAGGTACCGAAAGGACGTTAGTGAAAGCTAGTGTAATCAAGTCCCCGAACTCACAAATCTCTGGTTCGTAGGAGTAAAGTAAACCTTATATTACTTTACTTGGATTTCTAATCGACCCACCAAAAATAGATTAGTGGTGGCTCCTAATTAAAAATCAATTGCATGTTAAGAACTTAAACCTAAGTTGCGAGTTGGTATGGGCTTGGGAAAGCCCAAGGTAAGTTTAGGTTTAGTAATCCATTAGCCAAACCCTAGATGATGCACCCAAAAATTTGGTCGCGACAACGTCGAAGAATCTCATTGGATGTTCAAATTTGTCTGTCTTCATTCAATTCCTAAGTAGCATCCAAACGACCGCATTGAATTCTTCTTTTCCATTGAAGATCATGTGTATATGTACATGTGTCCACAATGCGAGCCACATTGACAGAGTTCCTAAGCAATTTATGCTCGTCTCTCTTTGATGACATTGTTGAATTCTCTTAACTGGCATTTCAAGCCAGTTCACCAATCGTGAGTTGTGCCCCTTTTGAGCATACAGAGTCACCTGATAGACCAATTTGTGAGGATGCATAACAAGATTGCAACAGCCCTGATGCAATTGAAGGGAGAGGAAAAGACTTCGAGCAACAAGGTATGAAGCAACTGTTGAAACAGAATTAGGAGATACAATCCCCAAAGTGCCACACAAAAAGAAAAGACAGGGGGGGAGTGCTTGAACATATCAGTAAAAAACTTGATCATCATACATACAGTTAGAAGTGTGCATGGTTCGGCTAAGGACCAGTTCCAAAAAATTGGAATCGGGAACCACCCGTTGTTGCATGGATCCACCCGAGAACCGGACCGCTGGTCCGGTGCGGTTCCCCGAGTGGATCCATGGAACCGGTCTCACCAATAATAATATTGTTTTCCAAATGCCGCCGTGAATACTTTTCATATCGAGTAATAATTTTCTTTAAATCGAACCGGCTTAATTAAGGGTATCGTTTTTCTTTATTTTATTGGAAAACACTACCAAAGAAGAGAAATAGGTTTTTTTTTTTTTTTTTTTTCTTTTTGAATCATTTCAGTTGAAATCTAAAATATTCTTTAAGTTCAAGATTCTGGATTATTGTCATATGTAGATCATCTTTTCCTTTATCCTCTAACAATGCTCAATCTCTTACAACATTTGCTTTATTGAATTTTTTTTTGTAGAAACAATTCCACCGGTACTCCACATATTCTTTAACATAGTCTTTTATGTGAGTCCCGAAAGTATCATTTGAAGGAGCAATTTGTTGAGTTGTTGAAAGGTGGCTTACACACTTTACTAAATTCTTATTAAAACATAGAAACATAAGAGGAGATGGAGCCCTAAAATTTAGATTTGCTAATTAGTAATTTTGAAATTTATTTTAATATTAAAAATAAATATATTATTATAATATAATCGGTCCGGTTTGGGTGGGTAGATCTGCCCATGGAACCGAACCGGACCGGTACCCACCGGTTCTCATAAATTGGAACCAGGAACCGGACTGATTCTCTTAAGAACCACCAGTTCCGGGCGGTTCCGGTCCGGTTCTGGGCAGTCCGAGCAGTCCCGGTTCTTTTGCACACCCCTACATACAGTACCTTTATCGGTTGGTCAAGTCAGCTTGGATTATCCTTCATAAACTTGAGAACAAGCTTTTTGAACGACAGTCCTTAGGTCTGGCTCATTCAACCTACATGTAGCTCGGATAGGAAAAATTCGGTGATGCCAACTGCACCAAAAAAACCGACTCGGAAATTGCAAAACAGTGGTTAACTTAATCAAATGCTAGGAAAGAAATAACAAGTTAGTCTGCAAGTTACAATTCCAAGAATGGAGAAAATTCAAGGTGCATACTCCAGAGACATAGATCTACAAAAAAAACCTTCCCTTTTTTAGACTCTCTCTCTTCTTTATTTATTTAATTTTTTTTGTTGTTTGGGGGGAGGGAGTCAATAAAGATGTCTCCTTCATGAAAAAATGCTTTCATCATTGTCCTTCCACGCTAGCCAAATGCACATTCACATTATTTGAAATGCACGCTTAATCGCAATTGTAGGGTGTGCGATGGGCCACTGGGTGGCCTTTAATTCATAAAAAAAAATATTTTAATGGAATTTAAATATTAACATATATAGATTTCTAGTGATCATGGGCATTTATTTCTAAAAAGTCACCAAAATATTGAAAGTAAAAATCACAAGAATGCTACACAGCAATCCCATTATACTATAGACGGCAGTGTAGAATGTTAAGCTGATCGAGTAAAACAGATATGCCTCAGAGAGGCTTAGATTTTTTTTGAACTTAGTGAGGCTTAGATGCACATCTGTTTTTTCTTCCTTTAACTTTTAATTTAGAGTACACATCCATCAATGCCAAAATTTTCTGTCCCATGCAGTGCAAGCAGGTTACGCATCAGTAGTGACTCCTAGGACATTACCCAATCCTAAAGTAATAAGCTAGGGTAGGAAATGCATGAAATCAATTAGGCAGCCGTTTTGGTGTCTAATGTCAGGGAGAAAAAGGAAGAACTTACTTTGGGGAACTTGAATTTCCAGATCCCAGGGAATCGATAATATGAGACACAAATTGAATGGCGTCAGCTGAATTCATGGGGGAATCTAAAGAGAAGCAAACCACTCCCTCCCAACTTAACCAATGAAAGAGCTGGAAATTAATTCGCTCGCGCATGTCTCCCTTTGCTTGTGATGGTTTTAATTATTAATGTGATGGGCCTAAGTTGGCCCGTCCGCCCATGTTGGGCCTAAAAGCCCGGCCCACAATATTATGGCCCATGGATAGAGGGATATGATGAAGGGACACGTTTCTTTTTGGAGGAGACGTATATAAAGGGGAAATAAAGAGGGAGAAAGGTACCTTTTGAAGCAACGTACATTCCTCCTCCCTCTCTCCCTCAAAAAACACTTCCAAAAGAAAGAACGGTACGCAAGAGACGACACCCTTCTTCCCTTCAAAGCGAATTGGCGTCATCGGATCGAACAGGGCCAAATTCTCTTCCTCATATCGGCGTCGGTGCTTAATCTGTGGCTAACAAGGTACGTTCGATTCTGTGATGTGCCTTAGGATCGATGATGCATGTGTTTTTCCCGAGCTCGTCTTCCGCATAACTTTAAGGGTTCGATTTAGTGTCGAATCCGGTTATTTTGGGAATCCGATATTCCCAACATTGGTATCAGAGCCGTAGTTCTTGTTTCCCAATCATTTTCCATGTTTTTCCCGACCCCTTTCATGTTTATGGATGATCTCTTATTGATTTTTCATGAAATTAATCGGCCAACACTGATCGAGGCGGAAAAATCCCGACACCCGAGCACTGTTCATCCATTTTTTCGAGTTTCTGTAAGTCGAAATCCATTTCTGATGACGTTGGATGGAAGGTCTTGTTGAGACGAGCGCAAAGAGTGGCGGAACGCCGCCGGATGCGCCCCCACGCGTAGCCAGAGCGAAACGACATCTTGCACGCTCCGATTCGCAGGGGCAGGCGCGTGCGAGGCAGGCGCCAGCTGACGTCATCGTGACGTCAGCTGCACGCGTGGCGCACGTGCCGGGTCAGTCCGTCTGACCCGGCTGACCTCGACCGTTGACTGTTGACGACCGTTGACTTTGACCGTTGACCCAAAAAAAAAAAAAGATAGGAAAAGAATGTGTTTCTTTTTCCAATTAAGTTTATGTGGATTATATGTGATCCCTTATTTGTTCTGCATTTGTTGCATGAACAATGCCTCCCCTTAAGTTGCACACACCTATTCGCGCAATTACCGATGAACAAAAGGAAAGGCTTTCTCAGCTGGCTTTCTAAGTTGATAGCTGAGCTGACTGATCATCGATGTGAGAGTATCGACTTAATTGATCATGTTCTTGAAGTCAACGGGAAAATTCAAAAGGTCATATGGAATGGTCGTCCCATGCCACAGTCTAAGATTGTGCGATTTTTCATGAACACTCTTCCACCAGAATGGCAAGGAGTGTTGAATCGCATATGGGATGTCAACAAAGCCATTTCATATAGGAAAATTGTGATGAATTTTATAGATGATTATTACTGGATTGTTACAAGGGAAAAGATCATGAAATTGAACAAAAAATGAGCTTTCCCAATTCATATATTGACTTGGGTTTAGATATTTCGAGTTGTCTTTCTTTTACTATATTTTATGGATACCTTATGTAAACGTTTTAATACCTGGTTGTTGTTGATGTAGCAACCGATATGTAAAGTTGTATTATGTGAAAGCATTATTATTCTATTAGATGTCAAATATTATTTGCTTTCGTTATTGTTGACTCACTGTGGGTAGTTCATAGAAGTTTTTGTAGCTTCATAGAATTTATTTTGCATGGACAATTATATTAATGATAGTTTTAAGTTAGGATTTTTGGAGGATGATTGGAAACATAGTGACCTTTTGATTCTGAAACCTTACTTGAAATTGTTCATTAATATGATGGGTCTGTGCAAAGTGGATGCATAAATGATAGGCATTAATTATTCGTACATATATGTCTGATGTGTTCAGATCAATGGCTTCAGCCACAAAGAGCATAGTTGCCGAGCTGAATAAATGTGAAAAGCTCAATGGCGATAACTATGAAATCTGGCACATGAAAATTCAATATGTGCTGGAAGAGCAAAAGGCACTAGAAGCTCTTAACCTAACCATGGAAGAGCTTGAAGATGGGAACACTGCACAACACGAGAAATAAGGATGCATTTGCTGCCTGGAAAAGAAATAATTCTCTTGCTCACATTACGTTGCTGAGTAGCATGGAAAATGACGTCATGTGAGAGTTTAGGCGTTTTGAGAATGCCAAGGAAATGTGGGAAGCATTGGCAACAAGATTTGGACATACTTCGGTGACCAGATTGAGGCAGCTCACTATTAGGTTTGACTCTTATAAGAAGCCTCATGGTCAGACCATGAAGCAACATCTTAAAAAGATGTCAAACATGATTAATGAGCTGAAAGATGCTGGCCATGTCCTGACTGATGAGCAGCAAATGCAAACAGTGATTCGTTCCTTGCCTCAGAGTTGGGAGCATATGAAGGTGCACCTGACCCATAATGAGAATATCAAAACCTTTGAGGATGCAGTGCGTCATCTTGAGCTGGAAGAGGACCGCCTCTTGGCGGCTAAGCCGGAAACTGAAATTTATCATGCTGGTTCCAGCTCACATGGAGCTTCGAGCTCCAAGTGCAAACGTCCTAACTAGTTCGATAAAAGGAAAGGCAAGGGAGCAACTTCTTCGGGGAAGAAACCAAAGGTTGACCAACATGAAAGAGGAAAGCGTCCTCAAATGAAGAAGCTGACAAGGGTGAAGTCTTACAACTGTGACCAGAAGGGTCACTATGCCTGTGACTGTCGCGAGCCAAAGAAGGTACACACCCCTTATACTTTTGAGAACTTTGCTTATGTGTCAAGTTCTGTATTCGTAACTGAGTCAAATCATTTGTGGACTGTAGATTCAAGAGCGATAGACCATGTAGCGAAGGATAAAGAATCCTTCGTGGAATTCCGACGAGTACCAACTAGAACTAAGTGGATCTATGTGGGAAACAACTCCAGAGCTGAAGTAAAAGGAATTGGCACTTGCCAACTGAACATGCGTGGTGGACGCACTTTGTTCCTACATGATGTATTGTATGCTCCGAAAATTCGTCGGAATTTAGTGTTTGTTTTAGTGTTGGTCAAGCTAGGTTTTAATATGAACTTCCATAATAGAGGTGTGGATTTATTTTTGGATACAAATTTCTATGGTTGTGGTTATTTTCTGGATGGTTTTATTGTATTAGATATTGACTATGTTAATGCAAATATTTGTTATTCCCTTCTCACGTCTCATAATTCATATGATAATGATGTGAATGTGTGGCATGCTAGACTTGGTCATATTGGCCAACAACGTATGAATAGACTAGCCAAAGAGGGCTTGTTGGGCAACATTGAAAAAATCGATTTGCCCATATGTGAGCATTGCCTAGTGGGGAAAACGACAAGAAAACCATTTGGAAAAGGTAAAAGAGCTGAATTTCCTCTGCATTTAATCCATTCGACGTCGTGGTCTAATGAATGTGAGAGGAAGGCATGGGGCTATTTATTTAATCACTTTTATAGATGATTATACTCGATTCGGATATGTCTATTTGATTTCTCATAAATCTGAAGCATTAAGTTGTTTCAAAAGGTTTATGAACTTGGTAGAAAATCAATTAGATAAGAAAATAAAAGTATTGCGATCCGATCGAGATCGAGAATATTTATCGATGAGTTCAGAAAATTATGTGATGAAAAAGGAATAGAAAGACAGTTGTCTATTCCATATACTCCTCAACAAAATGGTGTTGCGGAGAGAAGAAACAAAACTCTACAGGAAATGGTTAGGTCCATGATGGCTCATGTTAACTTACCTATCACTTTTTGGAGTGATGCGTTGTTAACTGCTGCCTATATACTTAACCGAGTGCCTTCCAAATCAGTTACTTCCACTCCATATGAGTTATGGATAGGTAGAAAACCGAACTTAAGTTTTCTTAAGCCATGTGGTTGCGCTGCCTATACTCATGAGCCCTCTCACAAGTTTGGGAAATTGGGTCCCAAAGGAAAGAAGAGTATTTTCATAAGATGCTCCGAACACTCGAAAGGGTATGTGTTCATAGGTGAGCAGGAAAGTGGGAGTATAATTGAATTTGAATCACGAGATGTCACATTCTTAGAGAATGAATTTTCTAAGAAGGGCGAAATAGGTGAAGATTACTCCCTATTTGAAACCTTTGATCAAGATAATGATATTAGTGGAGTTCGTCCAAGTGGGAGTAATATGAGAAGTGATGAATTAAATTCAACTCATTCTCAATTACAATCACATGATGAGACGACAACATCATTATCTAATCCTAGTGGGAGCATAATGGGGAATGATGTGCACAGTGTACAATCTCCCATACGGCGAACAAGTCGCAAAAGTATTCCCCGTCGACGTTTTGACATTGAAGGGGAAACTTTTATGATTGCTCCGCAAGATGAGGATGAGCCAAGAAATATTAATCAAGCTCTAAATTGCCCTAGTAAGGAAAAATGGATTCATGCAATGGAAGAGGAGATTGAGTCAATGAAGTCAAACCAAGTTTGGGAACTGGTTGATTTTCCAAAAGGACGCAAAGCTATTGGGAACAAGTGGGTTCTCAAAATAAAGCGAAAAGCTGATGGCTCGATAGAAATGCATAAGGCTCGCCTTGTGGCGAATGGGTATAATCAATAAGAATGAATTGATTATGAAGAAACATTTTCTCCTGTAGTGAGATTTACCTCGATTCGCATTATTCTGGCAATAGTGGCTAGTATGGATCTTGAGTTACATCAAATGGATGTAAAGACTGCTTTCCTCAATGGAGAATTAGAGGAAGAAATATATATGGAACAACCTGCTGGTTTCATTAAAGAAGGCCAAGAAGGAAAGGTATGTCGACTTTTAAGATCGATATACGGCCTTAAGTAGTCATCAAGACAATGGTATATACGTTTTCATAATGCCATAATGGCATATGATTTTACAATGATAGATGAGGATCATTGTGTATATATCAAAAGATTCAAAGATCAATTTGTGATCATATCATTATATGTTGATGATATACTAATTGCCGAAAGCAATATGGAGTTTGTAAATACTGTGAATAGTTGGTTATCTTCCAACTTTGAGATGAAAAATATGGGTGAGGCTGCATACATTCTTAGAGTTAAGATTTTAAGAGATCGTTCGAAGAGGTTGTTATCTCTTTCGCAAGAAACATATATAAATAAGGTTCTTGAACGATTTCGTATGCAAGATTGTAAACTCATAGACACTCCTATTGTAAAAGGTGAAAGATTGAGCCATAGACTGTGTCTAAGGACTCCACAAGAAAATGAACAAATGAAACATGTTCCTTATGCTAGTGTTGTTGGAAGCTTGATGTACGCTATGATGTGTACAAGACCTTACATATGTTTTGCAGTTGAAATGGTGAGTAGAAAGCCGTTAAGAGAATACTGAGGTATTTGAAGGGAACTGCTGATTACAAGCTGAATTACCAAGGAAAGGATCTGCGACTTGAAGGCTATTCAGATGCTGATTGGGGAGGAGATTTAGATGAAAGGAAATCTACCTCTGGATTTGCTTTCTTACTGAACAATGGCGCCATATCATAGAGCAGTAAGAAGCAAACGTGTATAGCCTTGTCCACGATGGAAGCTGAGTTCGTGGCATTATCAACAGCGGTACAAGAAGGAGTTTGGCTTAAGAGATTTTTGGATCATTTAGGTGTTATTGAGAAAGCTGCAAATCCATTATTGGTTAACTGTGATAGCCAAGCAGCTATAGCGTACACCAAAGATCCAAAATATCATGGCAAGACTAAACATATAGATACCAAGTATAACTTTGTCAAAGATATGGTTGCACGAAAGGATGTGAACTTACAGTACATATCTACGCATAGAATGGTAGCAGATCCTATGACAAAGCTAATACCTAAAGATGTATTTTGTGGTCATGTAAAATCTCTAGGATTGCGTAGAGTCTGATGTACTGGATATTGTAATTTCCCTTAGTTGTTCACATTTATGAACTTATGTTTTTCATTATTAATGCCTATGAATCTTTGTTTGACCTTTATGCATCTTAATGCTCAGTGCATTACATTAAGTTGAGAAAGTATGTCGGACAGATATAAGATTAGCCCACTCACACGGATAATCGTCTCTATTTACTATGTGATAAATAGAGATGAGACGGTTTTTAAGCTTATTATCTAGGTGATAATCGAGAGCTCAAGCTTAAAATATATATGTCGCATTAACTAAGTGTTAAGATGAGGACATGATATGTACTATGTCCGAAAGTAAAATACCCCACATATTTTACTTTATCTGTCTAAGATGCCATATGTGAGTTCTGATGAATTTTGTGAATGAGTAGATACGTGAACTCAAGTTAGACATTGGGTATGTCTAAACTATCATCTGTACGGTATTAAAGGTGTAGACATACGCTCCATGGGAAAGGAGTTAATACCGTAATACGTATTTCATACTATGTATGCATGAGACGACCAATAAGAGTAGCAAAAGTTTGATTTCAACTTTTATGCCGTTTGAGACTCTTGAGGAAAAGAGTTCCTCAATTTTAGTGTCCTTATGACTTTTACTTATTCTCAAGATTTCTATTTAGTGTTTACTATCTTAGGATGTTGCCAATGGTCATGAGTTGATTCAATCTAATGGGACATTTCTATAAAAGCAAGCTGAACTGAAATTGAGAGTTTGAAGGAAAAAGGAAGATCGAATTTGGAGAATCACATTGTAATTTTGTATTCACTGGTCGACCAATATATATATAATTGTTTAAAAGAGATCAAGAGAGATATAAATGTGATCGATCGATCTAGGGTACTGCATACTAAATCTACTCAGAGTGTGATGCCCATTATGAGTTGCTATATATTCCTAATAAATGTATGGTAACGAGCTCTCAAAGTATGCTAGTCGCACGGATTATTCACCGGTATGAATGTTGAAGAGAGGTAAAGAGGATCCTGTTCAGCCCACTATGTGCAAGTGGGAGATGATGGTTTTAATTATTAATGTGATGGGCCTAAGTTGGCCCGTTCGCCCATGTTGGGCCTAAAAGCCCAGTCCACAATATTAGGGTCCATGGATAGAGGGATATGATGAAGGGACACGTTTCTTTTTGGAGGGGACGTATATAAAGGAGAAATAAAGAGGGAGAAAGGTACCTTTTGAAGCAACGTACGTTCCTCCTCCCTCTCTCCCTCAAAAAACACTTCCAAAAGAAAGAACAGTAAGCAAGAGGCGACACCCTTCTTCCCTTCAAGGTGAATTGGCATCATCAGATCGAACAGGGCCAAATTCTCTTTCTCATATTGGCGTCGGTGCTTAATCTGTGGCTAACAAGGTACGTTCAATTCTGTGATGTGCCTTAGGATCGGTGATGCATGTGTTTTTCCCGGGCTCGTCTTCTGCACAAGTTTAGAGGTTCGATTTAGTGTCGAATCCGGTTATTTTGGGAATCCAATATTCCCAACAGCTTGGGATGATACATTTTCTGAAAGCTTACCTGCTTTCAGTTAAATAGAAAGGTCGGAGGCAGTTAGACTACCGTTTTGCAAATATCTAAGTATGTAGTAATCGGGTTTTGACCAGAAGAAGAGTACCATTCTCATTCCAATACTAATTGGTTGAATTCCCATGCTCGGCACCATCGGCACCGTCCTGATCCAATTCCTCAGGGCATACTTTCCTTCTCTCAGCAGTTTAATTTTGCCTCAGCCACCTCCAAGTTATTACTCTCCCTAGCAGCAAATGTCCCACTACACTACAAAAAAAATTCATTACAAAGCTAAGGACAATGAAATTTCACAATCCTTTATACGAAAGGAAGACCCGTATCATTTAGCCATTTCAAACCACTTCCACGTGAACAAGTCTATGCCCTGGAAATCACCAATCAATGCAATTACAATTACTCAAAGGAGACCCGATTCTTCACTCTGAGCCTCAAGCATAAACGAACCATACACTAACTCAAACACAGTATGTAATTAATCAGTAGCATCTCGTTCAGTCATGCTCAAAAGGTTCAACTTTAAGAAGGCAATCAAACCTTTTCAAGGAGGCACGTGGCTTCTTTGGTGGCGCTCTTCTCTATCTCTCTGGAAAAAGGAAAAAAGAACAGAACAAAAACCCATCAACCTAATTTTTCAATCACTGAACTGACAACTAAGGAAGCGAGGGAGAGATGGTACACCGATGGCGCAGGTGATGAGGAAGCCAGAGTGCGAGCGTCGAAGGAGGGAAGAGGGAGCGTCGCAGTCGAAGCGAGGGATCCTGATGACGGCTATGTGCTGTTCCCACAGCGTATTCATCGTCTTTTTCTTCTTCTTCTTCTTCTTCCTCTTCCATTTCTCTTTCTCTGTTGCTCTGTTCCGTAGCCCAACTCAAACTGTCTGTCTCTGCCATAGAACATGGTGAAACTCCGGCGGTTTTCATAGTCAGTTGGGGTTCGACCCGACCACCTGGTTCATTTTCCAAAAAATGACCTGACCCGACCCGACCCGACCCGACCATCTTATCCAAACGTTTTTCCAATCCTCCATTCTAAGAAAAGATTAGATTATACCTACTTTATAAAAGCACAAGATTCCTAATTCGATTATTTATCTTGCCTTTAGTTAACTCTTTCCTAGAAACTTCTAGGAAGGAGCTGAAAATTCAAACGACCAGAAATAACTGATTTTGCTAATCTATGGTTAATAAACTTACACCGATTTTTTTTTATAATGTATTATTAGCAAGCAATATACAGCAACTCAAGGCCTAATTTCCATGTTTCTATTTTCTACATATAGCATGTGAATGTATCGACATTCCCATTGTAGGGGTATTTAGTTATTCTCTTTTTTTCTTTTTTACGAAAAAGGCATTAATAGTCCTTAAATTTGGATATAATGTGTAATGTCATTTTTGAAATTTTAATTTGTTTAATGTGATCCTCGAACCATTCCTAAATATTTACTTTAGTCTCTAAACTTTTTAATCTAGTCAATCTAGTTCATTAATTGTCTATAACAAAGTCAAATCAGTCCTTCAATACTATTTATAACTTTCCGTTATTACATTATTGTCCAAATTTTTAAGTATCTTTTCATTTCAATCCATTTCTAAAATCAATAAATAAAAAATTCGTTGTCTTTTTATTACTTTTTTTGGTCTTTGTAAACATTAGGATAGTTCCACATAAGTTTATTCTAGCTTATAACATCTATAATAGCAATAGTAAAACCTCGTTTACAGTAATATCTTATTGATATTCCACCTAATTTAATTTTCTAATTTACACATTTGATTAATTAATTAAGAAAACACAAAACAAAAACGTAATCTAAAAAATAAGGAACAAGATTTAGTTTGATATAGGTATGATTATGTATAGATAAATTAATATCGATATTAGATATCCTTATGAAAACACTTTTTTTCTTTTAAAGGTATAATAACAATAAAAAATCCAAACTAGTAACCGCATGATAAATTTATAGAGAACTTAATTTTCACCTTACAAAAAGTCTCAAATTGTTACTCGTCAATCAAATCTACCCTTCATGTCATAGCAGGTATATTGACCAATATAACTCTAATGCGGTGCTGTTTTTATTGTTACGGAGATAATAAACTAAAATACATTTAGTGGGAATTATCGTAATACTTATAAAGATTAAAAAAAAAAAAAAAAAGAGGTAAAAAGGTAATAAAAACATATTGATTTAGGAAAAGGATTAACTGAAAATATATTCAGAAATTTGGGCAATATAGTAATTATGAAAAATTAAGAATAGTTCCAAAGAATTAATTTGACTTTGTTGTAGAAAGTTAAATGACTAAATTGAACACATTAAAAAGTTGGGTTAATACCCTAAAAACCCCAAACTGGTACACTTGTGACAAATTTACCCCAAACAATTTTTTTGACCATGAAAAACTCTAAACTGGTATACCTGTGACAAATTTACCCAGACTAACTATAAAAAAACCCTAAACTGGTACATTTATGACAAATTTACCCCAAACTAATTTATTCGACTGCAAAAAACCCCAAAATGGTAAATTTGTGACAAATATACCCTCTGTTAAATTGAATTAATACCACAAAAAAATCACAAAAATTATAAACTGTGACAAACGGAGCGTAAAATCATAATTTGGTATACTGGTCAACTGTCACGTGTCATTTAACTTAATAAATTGATAATAAAATTTAACGAAAACTAATAGAGGGTAAATTTATCACAAGTGTACCAGTTTGGGGTAAATTTATCAAAAATATACCAGTTTGGGGTTTTTGGTGGTCAAAAAAATAGTTTGGGATAAATTTGTCACAAGTGTACCAGTTTGGGGTTTTTTAGGGTATTAACCCTAAAAAGTTTAGGGTATAGTTGAG
This sequence comes from Eucalyptus microcorys, assembly GCA_014182515.1. NCBI lineage: Eukaryota > Viridiplantae > Streptophyta > Magnoliopsida > Myrtales > Myrtaceae > Eucalyptus > Eucalyptus microcorys. Next base: position 27,461,728 of record CM024568.1, on the reverse strand, counting down.
CATTTAGGAATAATTCAAAGAAAATATTAAACAAATTAAGAATAGTACCAATGCAATTTTATGCTTGTCTCTTTTCAGAGTCCTGCAGTTAACCTTGATTTTACATTGCCATGCTAACGAAAGAAATCAAATTCATTATCATTGTCATAATGCTTGGTTGTCTTATGGGGTGTTCTAGCTCTTTCTACTTTTTATTTGGTCATATTTAAGGGACAATCTGCAACAATTGTAGGCATATCACCTCATAAGCCTAGGAGGACACAAGGTTGATCGAGCTTTGAGTCCAATAAGGGAAAAATTATTTAATGATTCTAACATTTGTGAGTCCAATGTGTGTGAGCCCGTAATTTTGATTAGTCCCATGATTCAAGAATTAAAATGCATTGGATCTATCTTTCAGATAAGAGAGCTTTACCAGTCTTGTCTTTGCTTAATCCCTTTCCACCTTGGAAGAAGACCCTTACAACCGTACTCCGGCTATTCCGTATTCAAAGTCAGTCCCTCTCTCCGTCCAGCACGTCGCCCGTAACTTGATTCCGAAATCCGTAAGACATGTCCCTCATCAATGTATCTCCTAAAAGAGTGTGAATATAAGATCAAAGTAAACTAAATTCACCTCAAACAAATGTCATCTTTACAGAAATTTGAAGGATCTGAAAATTAATTTCTGTATAAGAATTGTGGTGGATCATTCGCAAAAACAAATATACGCGCACAATCGGACTGGGACTCTCGGTCTTGCGTTTATAACATTGATGCTCCAAGTCATTGACGCACTTGACAGGGGAGTCTCGCACCTTGATCTTGGATTGATGTTGACACCCAGCACTAGGAATCATGCACTTGTGAATTTTGGATTGATGTTGACAACCTGCTTTAGTTCTTAGAATACGTCGACATTTATTCTAGGACTTAGGGATACGTCAACGTTTATTCCAAAGTCCTAGAGCAGGTTGTCAACATCAATCCAAGAGCAAGGTGCAAGACCATGTGAGACATACTATAATATACATTACTTAACTCCCTTCCCCAACAATTGCTCTGCTATTGCATCTCATTCTCTTCCTCTCTCTCAGCATTCGCTCTGCTGCTTGTCGTCCTCTTCCTCTTTCTCTAAATATATACAAATAAAAATGCCTATTACTAATCGTGATCAATGGAGAAACATTCATGTCATACTTACCTTCATCATTCCAGCTCTACTTAACTTCATTACAGTGAAGTATCAAGGGAGTTCCAATTCTTCATTCGAAACTCACCCCATTATCATGGTCTTCTTCATATTTGCTCTCCTCCTCTATTGCTCCTTATCCCTTCCACTTTTTGATCTACCAGCCTTTACTACTACTACTTGCGGGGCCTGCATCTTTCGCTTCCTCATGATCCTTTCCTTTTCCCTCTCCATTGTTTTGCCTACGTTGTTGTTGTTCCAAGGCCTTTCCTTCTTCCTCCTATATTTGCTGTTGCTAATACTGCTCTCTACAGCTTACTTGTGCAGTCTCGCTGGGAAACAGGTACATCTAATAAGGCAGAAGATAATAGTATTTGCATTCGTCCACTTCTTTCGCCGTCGACCTTGCGGAGGAAGAGTGCCGCCACTTTTGCCACGTACGGTTGCTGATACGCATTTCATGTTAGGATTGTAATGCCTGCCAGAGTTCAACCAATCATTAGCCGCACAAGAAAAAGCAAAAAGATGTATGAGTAATGGTGATCGATTGGGAATGTCATTGTGATAATTAATGAGATTTTTTTTTTTTGGTCGAAATATCGTCGATCAATTTAAGGCTTCAAAATCAAATCTCCTCGAGACAAAGAAAAATCTTCTTTCGAATTGATGTCTCTTTACTTATTTCTAAGGCATTTATATGAATTCTCGATCCGTCTACGGCTGCTAAGAAATGATGGAACATGAAAGCTACGTCGATGAATCTCACTAAACATTTGAATTCGTCTTTGTCTTCTTTCGATTCCTCAGTAGCATCCAAACAACCGCATCAAATTCTTTTTTTCGATTGAAGATCAAATATATGTATGCGTGTCATCAATGAGAGCCACATTAACTTAGTTCTTATACAATTTTGCGCTTCTCTCTGCTTGAAGGCACCGTTAAAATTCTCTTATCCGGCGTTTAAAGCCAGTTAACTAATTGTCAATTGTGTCACTTTTGAGTATACAGAGTCACAAGATAGACCAAGTTGTGAGAATGCATGACAAGATTGTAACAGCTCTGATTCAATTGAAGGGAGAGGCAAAGGCTTCGAGCAACAGGATATGAAGCAACTGTTGAAACAGAATTACGAAATCCCATACCATACAGCAATCAGTAGATAACTTGATCTTCTAATGATACAGCAATCCCTTTACAGTAGTGATCCAATCCTAAAGTAACAAGATGGTTTACGCATCAGTAGTGATCCCTAGCACATTACCCAATCCTAAAGTAACAAGATGCATGAAATCAATTAGGTAGTCGTTTTAGCATCTAATGTCGAGGAAGAAAAAGAAAAACTCCTTGTGGGGAACTTGAATTTCCAGATCCCAGGAATCGATAATATGAGACACAATTTGAATGGCGTCGGATGAATCCTTGTGGGGGAATGTAAAGAGGAGCAAACCACTCCCTGTTGACTTAACTAATGAAAGCTGGAAATTGATTTGCATGCACATGTCTTCCTTTGCTCAGCAAGATACATCTTCTGAAAGCTTACCTGCTTCCAGTTGAATAGCACTGTCCTGATCCAATTCCTCAGGACAAACTTTCATTCTCTTAGCAGTTAACTTTGCATCAGTCAGAACCACCCACAATTTAGTACTCTCGCTAGCAGCAAATGTCCCCCAATACTGCAAGAGCATCCATAACGATGCTAAGGACGATGAAATTTCACTATCCTAAGTAGGAAAGGAAGACCCATTTCATCTAGCTGTCAAATTACTTCCACAAGAACCAGCCTATGATCAGGATATCACTAATCAATGCAGTAACACCTACTCAAAGGAGACCCAATTCTTCACTTTTAAGCTCCAAGCATAAACGAACCACACACTTACTCCAAGACATGATATAGCATCTCATTCAGCAACGCTTAAAAGGTTCAACTTCAAGAAGGCAATCAAGACTTTTTAAGGAGGCACATGGCTCATTTGGTGGCGCATTTCTCCCTCTCTGCTGAAGGCAGAAAGGAACAAAACGAAAACCCATCAACCTAAGTTTCAATCACCGAAATGACAACTGAGAAAGCGAAGGAGAGATGGTACGTCGATGGCGCAGGTGATGAGGAAACCAGAGTGCGAGCGTGGAAGGAGGGGAGAGGGGAGCGTTGTAGTCGAAGGAAGGGATGCTGATGACAGCTGAGCGCTGTTCCCATGGCGTCATCGTCGAATTCTTTGTCTTCGCTTCTTCATCGTAGCCTTCTTCTTCAATTTCTCTTCTCCCTGCCATGAGTCTGTTCCATAGTCCAACTCAAAGTCTCTGTCTCCGCCCTAAAACACAGTGAAACTCCGGCGGTTTTCGTGGTCAGTTGAGGCCCGACCAGACCAGACCCGACCCATCTTATGAAAATGTTTTTCCATTCTTCTTTTTAAGCAAAGAGTGGATTATACTTTTTTTCTATCGGAGCGTAAGATTTCTAATTCGATTGTTTATCTAGTGTTTAGTTTACTCTTTCCTAGAAACTTCTAGGAAGGAGGTGAATCTTCACTGGACTTCCTTGAGGGAAGCTGTTAATTGCATAATCAGCATTCAAGGGCTTAAGTTTCAATCGGTTTGGGCAATTGTATTTCTCTTAGGGGCGCTCTTACACCATGGGACGAAATGTATTGTAGTTGACCCACTTAGACGCAATTCTACGAGACACTCGGGGCTGCTTATGTTCCTCTGTTTTTTTCGTTCTTTTGCTTCCTAAAACAAAAAAAAAAAGAACAGAAATTCGTTTGGTAACGTCAACTAATTTTTCTATTCTTCATAATAAAAAAATAGCCGGAGAATAGATTTAGAATAGAAATGAGAAGTAGAAAAAGTAGCTTTTTGTTCCCGAGAACAATTTTTAGAAATAAGTTTTTTTTTTTTTTATTTTTTTCTTTTTCTTATTCTTCCTTGCTACTCCCTGCTAGCGCCATTCATTGGTCGGCCGCCACTGACCACCGCCCGCCATCGCACGCTACCAATTGCCAACCGTCAACTGCCACCATCCACTACTGTTGCTTGCTGTTGCCCACCGACGCCAACAGTCGGCCAATGGCTGCAACGGGTGGCAACGGTAGTTGGTGAACGGCGTTGAGAGGTTGGCAGCGATGGCGAGGGGTGAGTGGCAACAGTCGGCAGTCAAATGTGTTCCTATTCTTTTTGTGGATCATACTAAACGCATTCCTATTCTTTTTCTATTCCGAGAGTAGAAATTTTATATAATTACCAAACACGTTATTTTACTTAAAAATTATTCAAAATAATAGAAATAGAAAAAAAAAAACTATTTGTGAAAAGAAATTGTTTCTCATAATAGAAATAGAAATGTTACTATTCGTTCCTTCGTAAGCCCATATACATGGCCCAAGTAATTTGTACAATTCCAAGCATTTTCTTGGTGAAATTCGACTGCTGGAACTTCTTTTCAAGAATCAATCTCGGCGCAATAATATCATCGGATGCCGTGGATATAGTTCCCTGATCTAGTGGAGTGAGTGAGTAACAGATTAATATACTATATATACTAAATTTCTTGGTGACTATAGTTCCTATCAAGTCGATTTCATTGTTTTAGGAGAACCGAGCGCATGCGAGAGAAAGAAAAAATGACACGGAGAGTTATAATGTTTAAAGTTGGCGGCATCATTTTGTCATGAAGGGCCACCTCATTGTCCACGTCAGGCTTTCTTTTCTTTCATTTTTTGTCAAAAAGCCACGTAGGAATTAACATTCCATTAAAATAGTCACGCAGAATCTTTTACCGAAATTTGTCGTCGAACGCAATTAACTGATTGCTTTTGGCACTAAGTGGGTAATTGTGACGCTTCTAGTGTCCTTAGAGGGACTTCGGACTTAGAATGAATTTTGGGCAACACGACGTAGGGTGATTATCTTAAAGAAATTAATTTTTGAATTTTTATAAGTCCAAAAAGTTTACGCCTAAAGGTGATTATCCTAGGCCCAGGGCCTTATGCATTTGATTATAAGTCCAAAAAGTTTATGCACGAAGGTGTTGAGGCGATAAAGTTCTTACATTTATAAATCAAAAAAGTTGTCAAAATTGTTTCCCAGACAATTTTGTCAACTGGGACATAATTTTGTCTTCTGAAGTAGTCCGTGCACAAACAATTTTGTCCAACCCTGCATAGACAATTTTGTCCAAAGCGCTCTGCATGTAAGACAGACTCCTTATAATCAGTCCATTGTAAGACAGACTCATTATAAAATCACTTGCTCCCTCCCTCAACAATTGTTCTGCTGGTGCATCTCATTATCTTCCTCTATCTCAACATTCGCTCTGCTACTACTTCCGATCCTCTTTCTCTTTCTCCAAATATAAACAAATCCAAAAATACCTCCTATTGATCATGATCAATGGAGAAACATACACGCCATACTTACCTTCAAGAGCTTAACTTCATTGCAGCGAAGTATCAAGGGAATTCCAATTCTCCATTTGAAACCCACCCCATCACCCTGTTCTTCTCCATCTTCGCTCTCCTTCTCTATTGCTCCTTATCCCTTCCACTTGTTGCTCATCTACCAACCTTTAATACTGCTTGCGATGCCCATATCTTTGGCCTTCTCACGATCCTTTCCTTTTCCCTCTCCTTTGCTTTGCCTATCTCACTGTTGTTCCCAAGCCTCTCCTTTTTTTCTCCTTTATCTGCCATTTTCGATATTGCTCTTTGCAACTCATTTATGCGGTCTCATTCATAAACTCATTCTTTGGGTAAAACAAAAGATTCTAATGTTCGTTTTCCTGCACTTGTTCTACCGTCGATTGCTAGGAGGAAGAGCGCCCCCAATTTTGCCATGTATAATTGTTGATACGCATTTTGTGTTTGGATTGTAGTACCTACTAGAGTTCAATTGGTCATTGTTTAGCAGCCCAAGAAGAAACAAAGGAAATGACAGGCAGGAGAAAACATATGAGATAGAAAAATCATTTTCCATGGAGATATTCTAAGCAAATAAAATTGTCCTATCAGTGAATGGTAGATTGAAGAAATTCCAAGCAAATAAAATTGATAGACTAAGGAGTAAACATTTTCACAAAAAGCTACTTGTAATTGATGTTAGAATGAGATGGAAAATTCATTATACGTGGAGATATTAGATTAATGGGAGTACACTGTAAGCCTTAAAACTTGTCACGAAAATGCAATTGAGTTTAAAACTTGCAAAAAATACAATCAAATCTTAAAACTTGACAAATTGATTCAATCGAGTTCTTTCATTAATTCTGTCTAATTTGACTAACGGAAAATATCGAAATAGTTTTTTATTATTTTCTTTATCCTACGTGGAGATGAGATGGCTCAAAAACATTGTTTTAGTGCAAATTTGATTTTTAATATAAATTTTATTTGGATTAAATTTTTTATAAAAAAAGGCTAAATTTTCCACACACACAAAAAAAAATAAATAAATAAAAAAATAAGCCCTCGCTACCACTCACCCTTTGCAATGGGGGCCGTTGACCAAGTCTATCGCTGACCTCTGTTCAGGGATTGGCAAACCCCGCCGAACCTTCTTGGAGGCAATGGCCGGGCAATAGGACGGGCTTACCATCTGGTTTCTCATCCTTCCCCCTTTTTTTATCCAAATTTAAATTATTTTTAAGAGTTAATACCCTGTAAAACCCCAAACTAATTTCTCTATGACAATTTACCTTAACTAATTTTTTGACTAGTAAAAGCCCAAATCGATACATTTGTAATAAATTTATCTTAAATTAATTTTTTAATTGTAAAAAGCCCCCAAACTTGTAAATCTATGAAAATTTATCCAAAACTAATTTTGACCACCAAAAATCCTTAAAAAATACATTTGTGACAAATTTACTCTCTATTAACTTTAGTCAAATTTTACCGTTCAATTTGTTGATGTGGATGATAATGATTAATGCCACAAAAAGTCCCAAACTTGTCACAAGTTTATCTTAAATTTATCACAAGAGTATTGATAAATTTGTTATGGGTGTAGAAGTTTGGGATTTTTCATGATATTTATCCTATAAATTTCCACATGAACTTATTATGTGACCATACTACGTCACCATATGTCATCTAGTTCAGCAAATTTTACGTTGAAATTTGATGAAAGCTAATAGAGGATAACTTTGTCACAAGTGTACCATTTTGGAATTTTTGATAATAAAAAAATTAGTTTAAATTAAATTTGTTATAAATGTATCAATTTGGGTTTTTATGATCAAAAAATTAGTTTTATGTAAATTCATCATGAATATACTAGTTTGAGATTTTTGGTAGTAAAAAGAGTAGTTATGATAAATTTATCACAAGCGTACTAGCTTAGGATTTGTTAGGGTATTAATCCTATTTTTAAAATTTATTTAAATAAAATTTGCATTAAAAATTAAATTTGCACCACAATTCTTTTGTTTCATGACTTAGACACATAAGAGAGAGAAAATATTTTTAAAAAAAAAGGCCACATCATCATTTTCTTTTAGTCAAATTGAACGGAGTTGACAGAATGACTCAATTGCATCAATTTGACAATTTATAGAATTTGATTGCCCTTTTTAAGTTTTAAGACTCATTTCATTTTCTTAATATATTTTAAGACTTCCAATGTACTTATCCTTAGATAAATCGATAAGCTTATTTGGTGACTTTCGGGTTTTTATGGGTGAAAAGTTAAGCCCCAATTTTCAATCCTTCAATCCCAAATTCCTTGATATCCGAGGCAAACTTGAAATAAAACCCCAATTTAATTTTAAAATACCTTAAGAAACGAGGCTGTTTTGAGTATTCGTGTGTTCTGTTCCTTAACTTTGGATGCAGATACTTGCTATCAAGTGGACAACTTAACAACGCTTGGTGGGTTGAAACCCAAATTGACGTCTATAATGTCCAACGGGCCAAAGATTGTGCTACAATGCCTTTTTTTTTTCCCCTTCTTCTTTTGAGCGAAAGGTCATACTTGCTTTGGGGTAAGTAATTGGCCCTTTTATGCTTCATTTGATAAAGCATAGGTTGCCAATGATTGATTCCTAAATGATCATTCAGTCATTTATGTGGAAAAATACATATTTAGTGCATAGACAATGAAGCAATTATGCGATGCTTTCAACACATGGAACGCATAAGCAAGGATAATCGTAAAAAAAAATAGCAATGTCACATTTTTAATGGGTAGAGAATTAATTTACATTTCTAATCTTTTATCTGTTTATTTCATCATTGCGCCCACTGGAAAATGGCCGAGGCTCTGATCTCGGATATGAACCCCACTCAGAGATAATCACGGCCAATTTATTTTTGGAACCCAAATTTAATTTGGCTTTGGAAAACCTTGAAAGAAGATGTTTTGGGTGACTCACTGAAAGAAAGACCTCATTTTCGTCTCTCTCTCTCTCTCTCTGTGCGGAGTCCTGTAATTCGTCTTGATTTTTGGTACCCATTGCATCGCTACTGGCCTCCATTTTTCAACCTCTTACTTTTATCCGTGACCAATGTAGAGCTCTGTCTTTCTCTGTAGGTGATTATCTTCTTTCGAGCTGATGTCTCTTTACCTTTGTTCAATGCATTTATATATGTTTTCGATCTGTCTGCGGCTGCTGAGAAACAACGGACCACGAAAGCAACGTCGGTGAATCTCATTGGACGGCAAGATCGTCTTTGTCTTCTTTGATTCCTTATTAGCATCCAAACAACTGTATTGAGTTCTTTTTTTCAATTGAAGATCATATATATGTATGGGCATCGTCAATGTGAGTCAAATCAACAAAATTCTTAGGTGATTTACACTTGTCTCTCTTTGAAGACACTGTTGAATTCTCTTATCCGGCGTTAGGAGCCAGTTTGCCAATAGCGAGTCGTGCCACTTTTGAGCATACAGAGCCACAAAATAGACCAATTTGTGCAATGGTGTAGAATAGTATCAAAGGACTGATTAGACATTTTTATGGAAAGTTGAGGGGTTAAATTGAATAATTTGAAAGTTTATGAACTAGATTGAATATTTAGAGATAATTCAAGAATTATATTAATCAAATTAAGAGTATAAGAATGGCATTCCATATTGAATCAAAGTTTAAGGATTATTGTGTCGTTTATCCTTGTCTTTTATACAGAGTGATCTTCATATAGTATGCTCACTATGTAGTGAAGTAGTAGATGAACTAAAGCTACATTTATGCACACAATCTTTTTCCCCCTCCTTTTCATCTAGTTCATATGTTGTCATTACGGTAGGAGAATATGTTGTGCAAATTGGGGGTTTAATTTCTTGACTAGGTGCTCCATTTTATGTTGCCATGCTGACGAATGAAATCAAATTCATTATTGAGCATTTTCACAATGCCTGCTTGTCTTATGGGGGTATCCTTGCTCTTTCGACTCATCATTTAGCTAGATTTAATGGAGAATCTGCAACAATTATGGGTATATCACCAGGTTGATCAGGCTTTGAGTCCGATAAGGGAAAAATTCTTAATTTCTCGTATATGTAAAGCCCAATGCCCGTAAACTCATAATTTTGATAGGTTCCATGATTCAAAAATTGAGATGCACTATGATCATATGATCTAGATTCATGCAAGAACATATCCTAAAACAGTGTGAGTATGAGAGCAAAGTAAATTCACCAAACAAATGTCATTTTTACATAAATTTGAATGATCCAAAAAATAATTTCTGCAAAAGAATAGCCAGGACTCTTAGTCTTGGATTTACAAATTTGATGCACCAAGTCAACCAACTGGTTTCCAAATAAAAAAAATAAACCAGCCGGGTTGACAACATCAGCAATCAAGCCGCTATTCACGCACACTGTCAATCGACCAGCCGGGTCGACTGGATTGCTGATGTTGACAACCAGGTGCAAGACTCCCTGTAGAGGGCATCAACGACTCGGTGCGGTCCCGGTCTTCGGAACCCAAAAAAATGAGTCCCTGTCCGATTGGTATGTACGTTTTTGTGAATCGATACAAGTGCCCATTTAATCAGTCCATCTAAGACAGACTCGGTAGAAATTGACTTCGCTCCCGTTCTCGACAATCGCTCTGCTGTTGCACCTCGAATCTCTTGCTCTTTGTCTACGTTCTCTCTGCTGTTGCTCCTCGTCCTCTTCCTCTTTCTCCATATTTGTAAGCCTTGCCGTGGTTGGGCGAGGCTCGGCCTTGCCCACAAATGCCTAACCTTGGTCACGATCAATAGAGGAACATGTATCCCATACTTATCTTCATCGTTCCTGCTCTACTCAACTTCATTACTATCAAGTACCAAGGAAGGCCCGACTGTACATTCGAGACCCACCCCATCACATGTTCTTCTCCATCTCTTCTCTCCTTCTCTATTGCTTCTTGTCCATTCCATTTGTTGCTCATCTACCAACATTTAATGCTGCTTGCGGTGCCCATATCTTTTGCTTCCTCCCGATCCTGTCCTTTTCCCTCTCCATTGCTTTGTCTATGTCACTATTGTTTTCAAGCCTCTCCTTCTTCCCCCTCTATTTGCCGTTGCCAATGCTATTTTCTACAACTTGTTTGGTGTTGTTCAAAAACTCATACACCTAGTAAGGCAAAAGATTCTAATATTCATAATTTGTTTGCCCATTGATTGCGCGGAAGAAAAATGCCACCACCTCTGCCACATAGGGTTACCGATATGCATTTTGTGTTAAAATTCTACTACCTACCAGCTAGTCATCCTTAGAAACACAAGAAGAAATAAAGGACACAGTTGTAGTCGTAGGCTAGGGGAAACGTATCAGTAATGTTATATGTATGAGATGTTTACTTATGTCTTGTATGCTAAGAAAGTCATTGGGACAATAAAAAGAGATTTTATTTATGTTGAAGTATCGCACGTCGATTTGAGTTTAAGATTTCAAATCGAGTACCTCCTAAACAGAGAATGCGATCACTGATGGTGTTGAATGCATTAGAATTTGTTCTATCGATGATTAAGTAGGGGAAAAAGAAGAAGATAAAAGCCAAATGTTGGTTAATGGAAGAAATTTCAAGCAAATAAAAACTGATGAATCAAGGAGTAAACCTTTTTACCTGAAGCTGCTCATAGTTGATGTTTGTATGAGATAGAAGAATGGATTCTTATACCTAGAGATATTAGATGAATTGATAAGCTTAAAAGGTCACTTTCGGGTTTTTACACGTGAAAACTTAAGACCCCAACTTGATTTTTAAAGTACCTAAAAAAATTTCTTAATCCTGAGTGTTCGTGCATGGTGTCCCTCAACTTTGGACGTGACACATGTTGTCAAGTAGACAACTTAATAGTGCTTTGCGGATTGAAACCCGAATTGATGACTATTATGCCCAACAGGCCAACGATTGTGCTGTAAGGCTGTAAGGCTGTAATTTTTCTATGAGTGAAAGGTTATACTTGCTTTCAAGAATTTTGCGATTAATAGAGTTCTTATGCGATTTTGTGCTTGTCTGTCTTCAAAGTCCTGCGGTTAGTGTTGATTTTACATTTTCGTGCTAACGAAAGAAATCAAATTCATCACTGAGCATTTTCATAATGCTTGCTTGTCCTATGAGTTGTTCTAGTTCTTTCTACTCACAATTTAGGTAAATTTAAGGGAGAACCCACAACAATTATAGGCATATTAGCTCACAATCCTAGGAGGACCCAAGGTTGATTGGCATTTGAGTCCAATAAGGGAAAATTTCTTTAATGATTCCAGTACATGTGAGTCCAATGTGCCAGCCTATAATTTTGATGGGTTCCATGATTTCAGAATTGAGATGCACTTGGCTCACATGTCCTCGATTCACACAAAAATATCTCCTAAAAGAGTGTGGATGTGAGAATAGAGTTAACCAAATTCACTCCAAACAAATGTCATTTTTACACTAATTGGAAGGATTTGGAAAACAATTTTTGCAAAAGAACCGTGTTGGATGATTAACAAAAATAAATGTATGCACAATCAAACGAGAACTTTTGGTCCTGCATTTACAACGGTGATGCACAAAGTCATTGATGCACTTGACTGGGGAGTCTTGCACCTCGGTCTTGGTTGATGTTGACACCCTCGAGGACCACAGTCAATAAACACTGTCTGTTGACAATGGTCCTCTGTTGACTGTGGTCCTCAGGGGTGTCTAACATTATTCTAAGACCAAGGTGCAAAATCACGTGAGACGGACGTTATAAATTGACTTTGCTCCCTTCCTCAACTATTGCACCTAGTTCTCTACCTTTTTCTCAACATTCGCTCTGCTATTGTTGATCCTTGTCCTCTCCTTCTTTCTCAAAATATATACAAATCCAAGAATGCCTATTTTTTATTGTAATCAAAGGAGAAACATGCGTGCCACTCTTACCTTCATCATTCCAACTCTGCTCAACTTCATTGAAGTGAAGTATCAAGGGAGTTCCGATTCTCCATTCGAAACCCACCCAATCACCATGTTCTTCTCTATCTTTGCTCTCCTTCTCCATTGCTCCTTGTCCCTTCCACTCGTTGCTCATCTACCAGCCTTTCATACTGCTCACGGTGCTCGCATCTTTCACTTCATGATGATCCTTTCCTTTTTCCTCTCCATTGCTTTGCCTACATCATTGTTGTTCCCAGGGCTCTCCTTCTTCCTCCTCTATTTGTTGTTGCTAATGCTACTCTCTATAGCTTACTTTTGCAATCTCATTCAGAAACTCATACATCTAATATGGCAAAAGATTGTGGTATTCCTCAATTTGTTCGCCCCTCATCTACATGGAGGAAGAGCCTTACTGCTTCCACCACATAAGGTGGCTGATATGCATTTCATGCTAGAATTGTGGTACCCACCAAAGTTCAACAAGACATCCTTAGAAGCACAAGAAGAAATAAAGGAAATAGTTGTAGGCTAGTGGAAAGGTATGAGTATTGCTAAATGTATGAGATGTTTACTTATGTCTTGTATGCTAAGAAAGTCATCATGAATAAACAAGAGATTTTATTTCTGTCGAAGTATCGCACATCAATTTGAATTTAAGGTTTCAAAATCGAATCTCTCCTAAATAGCAAATGTGATTGCTAATGGTGTTGAATGCATTAGAATGTGTTATCAATGATTGATTGGGGGAAAAGAAGAACATAAAAGCCAAATGTTGGTTGATTGAAGTAATTCCAAGCAAACATAAACTAGTGAATCAAAGAGTAAACCTTTTTACATGAAGCTACTCATAGTTGATATTTGTATGAGATAGAAGAATTAGTCCTTACCAATAGAGATAATAGATGAATTGATAAGTTTGAAAGGTCACTTTTAGGTTTTTACACGTGGAAACTTAAAACCCCAATTTGAATTTGAAGTACCTTGGAAAAAAAAAAAAAAAAAAATGCCGTTTTGAGTGTCCATGCATTATGTACCCAATTTCAGATGTGACACTCACTGTCAAGTAGACAACCTAACAATTTTTGTGGATTGAAACCCAAATTGATGTCTACTATGTCCAACGGGCCAAAGATTGTGCTGTAAAGTCGTAATTTTTTCTACAAGTGAAAGGTTATACCTACATTGGGGTAAGTATTTGGTCATTCTATGCTCCATTTGATATAGCATAGGTCACACATGATTGATTCATGAATGATTGATCAGTCACTTATCCGGAAAAATACATATTTAGGACCATAGACAATGAAGCAATTATGTGATGTTTTTAGCATATGAACGCATAATCGAGGACAACTATAAAATGAATAGTAATGTCCCCTTTTGAATGAGTGGGGATTTGATTTATATTTCTAATCTTTTTTGTCTCTTTATTTCATTATTGCCCCCACTGGAAAATAGTTGAGGCCCCAATCCTGGGTATGAACCCCAGTCAAAGATAATCACGGCCTTTTTTATTTCTGGAACCCTAATTTAATTTGGCTTAGGAAAACCTTGAAAAGAAATGTTGTTTTGGGTGTTTGCACCATTGTGTAAAAGACTACATGGCGTTGGCTTTGGGGCCATTTTTGTTGGCAAGTCATGTAAAATGACGCTTGTTAATGAAAAACCTGAGAAATGTCAATTTTGTTCCTCAGTAACGAGTCAAAGATTGTGTCTTTTCTTATGATGGTTGGCAAGCGCGGCAAAAAATTATCCATAGCAAAAAGTTAAGCATTTTTTAGAAATTTTGACCTATGAGCGATTCGCTATCGAATTACACAAACACAAAGAGAGTGTTCGAGTTTGAGTGAGCTTACCCATCATCACTTGTCGGTGAAGGCTAGGTTGACAAGGGCCGCCCCATTGGCCCTACCACAAATTTGTAGCCCTCACCTAGAGCCATGGCAAGGCTAGCCTCTCTCTCTCTCTTTGTTCACGCATGAACATTGAGGGTGATGACGGCCCAAACACTGGCGAGATTACTAAACGTTCATGGGCATATTAGTGCCATTATTGCACTTGCCCTTGTCATTGTCTCGTTCATTAAGCTCGCTTTCTCACTCACTCTCTTTTTCCTGTAAATTTATCGGTATGTTTGGTTGCAATAATAATAAATACATTTACACATAAGGTAAGGCATCCTTCTAATCGAATTTTTCTTTCATTTTTTTTCCCTTTCTTGCCCTTAAGAATTATGATCTTCCCAGAAAAAAAAATTGTTTATTTTCCATCTAGGTAAAAAAATAAAAATAAAAAGGAAAATTCTTCACTCTCAAAAAAAAGGAAAAAGAAGAAAATATTCTGTCAACATTCCATGTGATCCCATCCGGCATATATTTTTTCACTCATATCCACTAATATGGCGCCACATGTCAGCCATTGAATAGCCCGGCCCCATAGTGAGGAGAATGGCCGGCCTACCTTATATTTTCTCAAAAAAAAAAAGGAGTATAAACTCTGAGGAAGGTGATTCGGCCACGTCAACATCTCTTGTCCAATGACTCGTCCACGTCATCGCCCTATCCACTTCATCTCGACCATCGCTTCGCTCCCCCCCTGCCCATGCTCTCCACTGCAGCCTGTTGGATATCTCTCGTCGGAGAGAACAAGACCATGAGAGAGGCCGCAAGAAGAGATTTTCCTCTGCGGATTTGAGAACCGGTTCCTGCTCGCTCGCGTGACCTCCTCATCATGCTAATTGCGCGGTTCCATTGAAGTTGGCGCTCCGAGAATCTTGCCCATCTTCAGAATCAGGTAACTGGGTTTCTCCCGCATTGGTCCTTTCTTGTTAGGTCTGCTACTTCTTTGACCATCGCTAGTCATAGTACTGTAAAGCCCCTATTGCTCAAAATGTAGCCTTTGTTCTGCATAAGCTAGTTCAAGAATTGTCAATGCTTTGCCATTAGAGTCTTCTCTGCTTGCTCTTTAATTGTGTTTCCCTTGAGGGTTTCTTATGGCGTTTTAAGGGAATTAAGCTATCTGTCTTGTTAACTCGCGCCCATTTCAGGGCCTAATTGACGACCTCGCAATCTAGGCTTACTCACCGGAGCGTCGGCAGGTGTAGATTATTGTAGAATGGCTTGCTCGGTGTCCTTGACATCCCCCATTTGCTTCCACAATGCGAACAACGGCAAGACTGCACTGAATCCTAGCCCAATCAAGACGGCAAAGGCAACACCGAGGTCGAGAACGTTTACCCAGTTCGCGATTCCGCCCCTCTCCACTGCGGCGGCCGACTTTGCGTCCGTGGACGGCACGGCAATCGCCGTCATTGGCGGCAGCTCAGTGGCTGCTTTGGCCGCTGTGCTCACACTGACGGATCCAGAGAGGAGACGGCAGCTCCAGGCAGAGGAGGTGGGCGGTAAAGACAAGGAGGTGGTTAGGGAGTACTTCAACAACACAGGGTTCCAGAGATGGAAAAAGATATACGGCGAGACAGATGATGTCAATAAAGTCCAGCGTGACATACGGCTTGGGCACTCCAAGACCGTGGAGAATGTGATAAAGATGTTGACTGATGAGGGGTCTCTTCAAGGGGTCACCGTCTGTGATGCTGGGTGTGGCACGGGGTGCCTCGCTATTCCGCTGGCAAAGGAAGGCGCTATCGTATATGCCAGTGATATCTCTGCTGCTATGGTTTCCGAGGCCGAGAGACAGGTGAATCTTCAATCAACTGCCTTTCTCAGAGCTATTACCAGCACATATGATTCCGGAATGATTGATTAATACTTCTATGCGCATGCTTTGCCATTCACTGCTTCTGTTAGAAAACTTCCAAATTTCCAATTGTGTACAGTGACAAGTGCATTATCAGATGTTTCTATGGCAATACTTCAAACCTTGGGTTGCTTTCAATTGACTCTGCATGACTGATTAAGCTTGTCTCTTTTGTCTCATCACCATTTAAGAAGGCAGTTTTTACTAACTCAAGATTGTTTTTGGCAATCAGGCGAAAGAGCAGCTTCAAATCACCAACGATGACCAATCATCTCCTCCGACTATGCCAAACTTCGAAGTGAGTGATTTAGAGAGCCTAAAAGGGAAGTATGATACGGTGATATGTTTGGATGTTCTCATTCATTACCCACAGAGTCAGGCTGATGGGATGATCGCCCACCTTGCTTCACTGGCAGAGAATCGGTTGATTCTGAGCTTTGCTCCAAAGACATTCTACTATGATTTGTTAAAAAGGGTAGGGGAATTATTCCCAGGACCTTCCAAGGCAACAAGAGCTTATTTGCATGCTGAGGCGGATGTCGAGAGGGCATTACGGAAGGTTGGGTGGAAAATAAATAAGAGAGGCCTAACCACCACTCAGTTTTACTTTGCGAGACTTGTCGAGGCTGTTCCTGCATAGAGGCGATGGAGTGAGTGAGGCTAAGTTTTGGTTTTTTGACTTGTTAATCAGACTGTAGTTTTGGAAAAGATAGGAAGTTTGAACATTGCTCAGAATTTCTTCTGTAAATTACTTATTCCAAATGAAGCTCCTTAATTAAGACATTCTTGTTACATTGGCATTTTTATGTACTCGAGTAAATGTTTACACTTCATGCTGCCAAGTCTGTTCATGAAACTCTTGAAGAAAATCCTTATCAGAAGACGCTCTCATTTAACCCCTCAGTCATCCAGAAACAGCTGTAGGAAGTTAATTTTTTTTTTTTTTTCTTTTTTGCCCAATAACAGCTATAGGATGTTCAGCTGATGCTCTTTAGGAGTATTACTGAAACCATTCAGTTAAATTTCTGTAGAGTATTGAATATTTCTTAATTGGTTACCTGGGAACAAGTTAAGAACTTTATCATGTTCTCCTTGTAATAGTAGTGCTTGATTAAGAAACTCCTGTGAGAAGCTAACTCATATAGCTTTCTGCTGAAAGGCATTGATTATTACTGGTCTTCCTACTCAAGTCAGATGTGATGCGAAGTTGAGGTTGTTTTGGATTAGACTGAATTATGCTTGACTATTCTTTATGGATGTCTTTTTCCCCCATTTTTGGCTACCACTCATCACAATACACGTTAAGGTCCCCCTTTCTAATAATTAACTGTTCTGTATTACCATACAAAAAACTGGATTTTATCTGGACCAATTGAGCATGTATTGAGTCAGTTACATAAATAATGGTGAATGATGCCGCTATTTGATGTTTCTCTCTGATCTGCTGTTCCAAGAGGCGAAACGTCATTGCCATGTTTGCATGACAAAGCAGATGAAACCGTGTGCCAAAGTCAAGAGAGAAGAAGAAACAAACTTTGATACAGAAAGACCCCGACCATATAATGATAGAAAGGTGAGTTCAAGATATTAGCTGTAACAGAGGGCATTGATGTGATCATTCCATTTTTGGCAAACTCTCGGAATATTTTAGGAGCAATAAAACTTATCAGACAAGCTGTTGCATCCTTCAAATCTTTCTTTGTCAAGGGTCGGTGGACATATGGATGCTTGATTAGTTGATCTATAATCCTGCATTAGTCCCTCTCTCAACAGTGGTCTCTAGTCGGTTCACCGCCTCTCCCTCCCCACGAAAGGAAAAGAAAACTGAACAAAAGCAAGAAAAAGCAAGCAAAGTCGGTTTATAACTGAAATTTTTATCATTTGGTGGTTGTTATTTCTCAAAATTCTTGAAACTTTTTGAGTCCTTTATTGATTCTCCATATTGGTTCTTCTGGAATGGTAGCTCAGCCGGTTGAGATGAGAGAGTGAAAACTCAAATTTTGGTGCGACATTGCAACAAAGAAACTTGTTCTCTGTGTGTGTGTGTGCAATTCTTATGCGTCCATCTGCTTTGTGAAAAACCTGTGATTTAAGAGTTGCTGAGTTTTTCATCAAAATCATTAACTGTCAAAAACACTGTCGACGGTGCAAGTGCTACGCCAAATAATTAGAATACGACTAATTTCCCTATAGCACCACAAGAGGCAACGCTCCTAAAATAAAACGAATTTCAGAATTTGATTGTCCTCCTTGGCTTGCATCCTGGTGGTAACAAATGGGGAAGAGTTTCCATGCTTTGGCTCTGTGTTGCATCATCCCTTTTCTCATGATAGAATTGTTAAGTTTCTCAGCGATCTTGTGGCTGCCAATCTTCGGCCATAAGATGCTCTTCACAGTTGTCTCACAGGTGCCATTAATAAGCATCTGGTTCTCTTCAAAGTTATTGTACTTCTCTTTAGTGGGCAGATTCCGTTTGACATTTCAATCAGCAGCCTCTTCTTCTTCTTCTCCTCATACCTTAATCTATATAGTTGTCGCCCGCAAGGATGGCCCCGATATAGATATTGTCACCTGTAGTGTTGATCTGCATAAACATGGATTTAAGGTCAGCTGCTCGATCCTGTGCTGATGTACTTTCCCATCTTTGGGTTTCCCCTTGCCCAATGCATTGATTGTTGTTGACTTCGTTGTTTGGTTTCTTATGTCTTCCTCTGTTGCTGTGCTCAAGACCGTGCTCAGGTCGTCGCATGTGTATATATGTAAACATGTACTTACTATATGGAAAAATTGTCCATGGAGGTATTATTTCGATTCAGGGTGAGTAGTTCCAATATCGGTTCATGTTTTACCTGAACCTTGCACCTACCCTATCAAAAAGTACTCCAATTTCTGGAACATGATCCTGTCAATTGTTTCCAACGTCTATCTGAGAACCAGCCAATTAATTCAGCAAAATGAAAGTCATCACAACAATTTAAATTATCATTTGTCAATAACAATAATACATAAAAGATGCACACGTAAAATAAAATAAATAATAAAAAATTCAAAACACGGAACATAAAACATAAATTACATAACTTTATTCCTCAATCATCCATCACCTGAAATCAAAAGAAACAACAAACAAAGTTAATCACTTAATAATAGATTTAAATTAACATTACTATTAATTAAACTAAAATAATCATAGAAAACCTCACCATATATATTCAGTCCACTTTTAACTCAAACTCTATTTACTAATCATAATCTCCTCGTTAAAACAATTCATATCTAAAAAAAGAGAGAGAGAGAGAGAGAGAGATTAAATAAAACATTCATTCATTAATATACAAAGGAATTACAACACAAAAATATATAACCGTTACTTACCCAACTCAAATTTGTCTGCATCTTCAATGCACTCTTCAACATTAATCGGCGCATGAACAGCTTTTAACCAATCTTGAGTGCAAATCAAAGCTTCTACTACTTTAGGAGTCAAAGAACTTCGAAAGCCATCAAGCACATGACCCGATGTACTAAAAGCCGACTCTGAACTAACAGTAGTTACGGGAATAGACAAAACTTCTCGAGCCATCAAAGATAAGATTTTATATTTTGAGCCAGTAGTCTTCCACCACATCAAAAGATCAAGATCAGGAATATCTTCACTTTTATCTTCAAGATACCGATCAAGCTCAGATTTGTTGTCATTGTACAATTTTTCCATCGAGTTCAAAAAGGTCGTCCGCCAAATTGTCCGCCAAACTCGGATGTCATACTTGTTATCTTCATTACCATTGGCATTGGAACCACTATTATTAGCACCCAGACTTTGGACATCAGAATTTTGATTACTTGAGGCAATAAAAGATTGCTCATAAAATTCAAACAAATGCTTCAATGCGTTCTTCACCTTATCATGCATCTCATTAACTCTCAACTCATCATCACAAATTTGTCTATAACAAAAATTCACATATCCCAACTTTTTTGTAGGATCCAATACAGCCGCAATCAGCACCATCATATTCACTTGATCTAAACTCCCATAATAATTGTCAAATTTTTCTTTCATTTTCGTACCCATAGCTCTAAGCTTAGAATCCGAAGCATTCGCCGCATCTTTCAAATATTTATACAAAATAGCCATTTCCTCAAAACAATAATTTGAAGTAACACATGAACTCCTTGACATCCGATTGATGGCATCATAGAACTGCTTTAGAAATTCACAAAAAATAATGACATTTTCCCAATCTTCATCTCTAGGAAGATCATGGTCAAGCTCATTTGGGAAAGATAAATAATCATCTTCCATTCTTTCAAAAGCTTTTCTGAATTTGATGGCAGTATCTAACATGAGATAAGTAGAATTCCATCTAGTGGCGACGTCAAGACAAATAGAATCCTTGTAAGTGATCCTTTCAATCTCAATGTAAGATTGAAATGCTTCGGCTCTCATGGGAGAACTACTCACATACCAAACCATATCTCGGATACGTTTAATAGATTCACGTACCGTAGTTAAGCCATCTTCCACAATCAAGTTTAATAAATGAGCGGTACACCTCATGTGTAAAACATTACCATCAAAGATCAATGCCCTTTCTCTTGAAAGTTTTTCCTTCAAATAATCAATTGCAACATCATTCGAACTAGCATTATCCATGGTAATTGTGGATACCTTTTTTTCTATTCCCCACTCAAAGATGCATCTCCACACTATTTTCCCAATCTCTCTACCTTCATAACTATGCATCACCTCAAAATTGATAATTTTTTTATGCAACTTCCAATTTTCATCAATAAAATGTGCAGTGAGACATAAATAATTCAAATTTTGAATGGAACTCCATGTATTAGTCGTGAGTGCAATCCTAGACTTAAACTTATCAAAGTAAGTCTTCAAACAAGTTCTTTCATTAAGATATAACTTCATACAATCTCTAGCCACAGCAAATCGCGATATATGTTTGAAGAGAGGTTGCAACTCAGTGACAAATTCACGAAATTCAACATGCTCGACCAAGGAAAAAGGTTGCTCATCAAGTATGATGAACCGAGCAAGCATGTGCCTACAACGGTCTTGATCAAGCGTCCTTGTCGGTAAGACATTACCAATATTAGTATCTCCTCCTGCCTTGCTACCCCTTTCCATTTTATGTGGTGCAAAGAATCTTCGTTTCTTATCTACATTGCGAGAAAACTCCTTGCACGTTTTTAAGTGCTTTCTCATTGCAAAAGTACCGTTAGCAGCACGGTACACAAACTCAGCCCCACAATGGATGCACTTTACTCGATATGTATTCTTTGATTCCTCTACTAAGATTCTTGCATAATGTTTCCAGCAATCAGATGTGTATCGCTTCTTACGAGGAGGAAGACAAGAACTAGGTACCTTGTTTGTCTTGTTTGTTGCACTCACGGATGGCTCGTCTTCACATTCATGGCCCGACCATTCCAATTTTGTGATCGGACTTGTCTCATCACATCCCTCCACCTCCATTGACATGTTATCTTGATACATGAACTTCCCATATACACAACAATAGCACAATATAATTAGAAATTTCAAAAAAAAGATCAAATATTTATAAAATAGCGAAACAAACTTCCATACATAAACATTCAAACAGACATTCATTGTGTAACACAGAGTATTATGTTATGATTCCTGTTCGAGATAGTTCAAAGTACCAAAAATACATTCAGTGATCTGGGAATCAATATATTTGACAAAACCAAAACTGTAACATCGCAGACAGCATGACCAACTATAAATGGCTGGAAAGAGAACAGCAAAAGCCATTCTCACTAAGCATTAGCTTAGTAAGATATGGGGTCAAACTGTAATATCCCAGACAGCATGACCAACTATAAAGTGGCTGGAAAGAGAACAGCAAAAGCCAGTCAGCTTAGTAAGGTATGGGGTCAAACTGTAACGTCCCAGACAGCCCTATTCCTTTGTACCACTTATCAGAAGTCCACAGCTGTCTAGCGATCTATGCTCGAAAGTCTTAAGGGCAGCATGACCATAAAGGAGGAAACAACAAATTAATGAAGAGATTGACATATTTTCTTGGCTGAGCTGCGTCTGCATGACGATTGAATTTTGGTACACCTAACTGTAGATTCTTAGCAAGCGTTGAACATATGACCCCAAGTTGTTAAGCTCATATACTGGTGCAAGTCATCCCTAAATACCCCATATCCATCGGTCTTTGGATCATTTTCAGTTGGCTGTGTACTGACCGCCAGATGCTCTACTGTGCATGCACGAGTTGTTCTGTTATGTCTCATGACTCAGGTGAAACCCAGGCAAAATTCTTAGCATCACATCACACTCCCCTGCTCCTGGCTGTGCAATGACTGCCAGATTCTTCAAGGTACAGAACCGTCATGAGGTCCAAACACCGAATCGCCAAGCAGACATTTCTTCAAACACGCGGTTCACAAAACGCATTGCGGTTTGCGAAGCAAGTCCTATGTAATCTACACACGCCCACGCCATGTATAGCGAAATCTACATAGCAAGGCAGAGCTCGGGTTCAACAAAAATGCTAAAGCTTACCTCGCTCGGAGTAAGTCCCTGTCGCCGGAGGGAGTGAGCCGCTGGAGAGGGGTGAGTCTCCGGAGGGAGAGTTGCCGGAGAGGAGGCTTTGCTTGCAGCCAAGAGAGGAGAGTGAGAGAGGGAGTGTGAGTTTCGCGAAGGGAGAGAGCGAGAGAGAGTCTTTGCATCAGAAGATGAGAGGCGGACTTAGGGTAAAAAGAGAGAAAAAAAAAGAGAATTTAGGGTAAACATAGGTCCGGTTCCGGTTCCGGTTCCCGGTTCTGGTCCCGGATCCGGTTCCGGTTCCGGTTCTGGTTCTTCGGTTCTGATTCCTAGTTCTCCGGTTTTTCGTTCCAGTTTCAATTCCTAGTTGCCGGTTCTTCATTTCCTAGTCCCTGGTTTAATTCTACCCAAAAAAAAAAAAAACCCATTCGTAAATGTGTTTATAAAATGGTAAACAACTGGTTTTTGTAATGAAGATACTGGTTCAAGGAATTGAGGTGGCAAAAGGGGCTCGCACGGCTCAAGGAACAATGGAGAAGATGCTAGTTTTAATTTTTGGAATTGAAAATGGAACTAGTAATCACTAGAACTTGAAGCTAGATCGGTTCGGTCCAATTCCCGATTTCACTTGAGACTCATGCTCACCCTTAATTTTCATGATCATTGTTGTTAAATGCATGTCCTTTGCCTTCTATCGTTTTCTCCGTGCATAACTTTCTATAGTTTATGGGGATATATGCACTAAAAGTCCTAAAAATTTGTTATGAAAATGTAGACGAGTCATCAACCTTATTAAAAAAAAAAAAAAAGATCAAGTTCTATAATTTATCAAATTTTGTACAATAAAAAACTTCCATTAACTCTATCCAATTTAGCTAAATCGATTGAGGAGCAGCCAAGTACGTAAATCAAGGGCATGACGCTTCTCAGGGCATTCATAGCAGCGAAGGCACGCGAGGATGGTAGAGATGGGGCATACAGAGAATTAACGGGCCGTGCTTCGCCTCAATTCGCCGGAACTCGCGATCTCATGTCGGCGAGTTTGATCGAAAGCCTCGGGAACAAAGAATTTCGTCAGCTGTTCCGACCAATTTGCAGCAATTTTACAATGCAAAACTAGTTAGGCTTCAATCGAGTTTCGTCAAGAGAATGATCTGATGCAAGAACAGGCCGCCGTTAGGTCTCTTTTTCAAGCAATGCATGGCTTTTGATTAGTGTCTTGTTGGGTGTTCTCATGGGTGGGCATCTCTTACAATTGACACAAAGATTTGCGCTGCTCATACAATTCTTGAAAATTACTTTTTCCTTCCCCCTTACTCAAAGATGTTAACAAATTTACTCCCAGTATTTTCTTTTTTTTTGCCCATACGCCCTTCCTCCAAACAACAACATCGGCCTTTCACTGATTTCTATTATTATTCTAAATCCAGATATGTCCATAATGCAATTCATGCGGGCTTTTTCCACGTATACTATATATACACATTAATTTTCATTGCGAATTTATTTTTTACAGATAAGACTTTTTTTTTTCAGAATTAATATTACGAAGAATCATAAATTAATACATCCGTGACAAAATTTATCTTCCTAAATTGACACGCTTGTAATAAATTTACCTTCCGTCAATTCCAGTTAAATTTTACTATCAAATTGTTAAGTTGAATGGCATGTGACTCTAAATATACCAATTTGAGGTTTTACATATAATTTGTATTAACAAAAAATATTAATAGATGAATATACCAGGTTTGAAGGTTTTTATAGTAAAAAGTTAGTTTAGTGGTAAATTTATCATAAATGAATTAATTTGAGATTTTTATGGTCAAAAATTAATTTGGGGAGTATTTAATACAAATGTGCCGATTAATGATTTTTGTAATATTAATGCTATTTCTTTTTATAGTTAATCCTTTTTTTCTTTTTTTTTTTCTTTTTTTTTCTTTTTCGTGTATATATATATATATTAATAGCTGTTTCCATTTCCTTGTGTTGATGGTGATGGGGAGCCACTTTCTTCAGGTCGGTCTCTCCTCGAACCCATAAAAAATCCAGCACAAGCTGCTAACCAAAGTCTCCATCATTCTCTCTCTCTCTCTCTCTCTCTCTCTCTCTCCGTAACAGCAAACTAACTCCGCCAGTCGCCACCGCCGCGAATGGCCGCCTCCTTCTCCGGCGCCTCTCATCCCGCCGCGGCGATCGGCGCCATTTCACCTGAGGAGGCGTCGCCGTCGTCGTCGTCGTCGTCGGCAGCCCGCGGCCCCGCCGCCATTTCCCTCCCGCACTGACCCCCCCACCACCCGCGCGCGATCGACATGCTCGCCGAGTATTCCCCGTCCGCCTCCGCCGCAGCCGCCGCCAACGCCGCCGCCGCCCTGGTCCCCCGCCGCCGCCGCGACCTCTACTTCTGCCTCCTCCTCCTCTTCTTCTCGCTCTACTGCTTGATCCTGTACTGTGCCAACTTCGAGAGCTCTCTCGACGCTAGCGTCTCCCCTCAGGTGAGTTCGGTACCGCTGTCCCTCGGCTGAGCGGCGTTCGGTGTTTCCGCGTTCGGTGTTTGGTCTCGTCTGCGGCGTGAAGTAGCTTGTTGATTGACTGATTTTTTTTCTGGCGGATTGGTGATTGTCGGCTTTGGATTCTGGCGCTCTGCCTTGAGGTTTCCTTTCTCCGAACTGGTTGCGGCTTTGGCGTTTCGGTTTGCGATTGCGAAATGAAATGGCGTGAATGTCAGTGAACGGATCACGATGTACTTGAACAGGCTTTCCCTATCAATGAAACTTAACTCGACTGATCGCCACGGTGAATTCAACTGGAACCGTCGGTGCATAAAGTAGAAAATGTTTTAGCAGCTCTTCTTTCTTGTTGCGTCGGTATAGAGTTAAGCAGCCTCAGATGCCATGAAATTCAGGCGTTTGTGATTTAGCAATATCTGTACTGGATGTAGAAGGCTGATGAAGTAACATCGGGATGCAAGTTTAGTTGATAATCTTGCTTGAATAGAAGTTCACCTAGAGAAATTTGAGTAGGTGGCTATCTAGCTCCACACTAGCTGGACAGCAGTTTAGTTGATAATCTTGCTATCTAGCTTCCTTTCTATGGCGAAATGATGCAGTTTAGTGTTAGTTTGGCACCGAAATTTTTCAAGTGCTGTGTGCATACTCTCTGGAGCTCCTCAATAGGCACCTCCACCTTCTGTTTTCCCCAAACATCAGTCGACACATTTTCAGAATATCTAGTTATTACGCTTTTGAGAGGCATGTTAAGTTCTCATATGTTCCTTGGTTTGCTGAAAGTGTTGATAAGCTTGATGCGAGAAATGCCAAAATGGATTTATCTCTTGTGAAAAAGGTCTAACATGCACTGTTCCACATGAGCTTTCACCAAAAGATTAGCGTATTTTTCTTCTTCTTCTTCTTCTTCTTCTTATGTCTTATAACTTTGTTACATGTGCACTGATGGAGTTAAATGTGCTTTATTCCTCGGTAAAACTATTGTATTTAGTTTTCCGAGAAATACAGGCTCGAAAAAGTTTTGAAGAATGCTGCAATGAGAGACAGAACTGTTATCTTGACAACTCTAAATGAAGCATGGGCTGGTCCCAACTCCATCCTCGATCTCTTCCTTGAAAGCTTTAGAATAGGAGACGGAACTCACAGGCTCTTAAAACATCTGGTGATTATTGCCTTGGACAAGAAGGCCTATCTACGGTGTGTTGCTGTGCACACTTACTGTGTTGCTTTAACAACTGAGGGAGTTGATTTTTCAGCGGAAGCATACTTCATGACCACTGATTATTTGAAAATGATGTGGAGAAGGATTGATTTCTTGCGTTCTATTCTTGAGATGGGGTACAATTTCATCTTCACGGTATGTGAATATCCATCTCTTTCCTGATATACATTTTATTTTATTCTTGATTGAGCTAATATAAGTACTGAATAATTTCGGGCTAGTTTGTTGATGGATGAAAGAGAGAAAGATCACAATCACAATGCATCAAGAAAAATGGAATTTGTGCTTTCATTGTTAAGAAGCAATTTTACTTGTGTTGTAATAGGCTATAGCATATGTTTGGTGAGAACTAGTTCACTTTTTGTTTGTATTATGCCTAATCCACATGTAGAGAAGTCAATCTACTGATACAAAGTCTCCAACTTAAGATGCCGTGCTCAACACAGCTCCTATCTAAGACGGTGGTAGATGTGCTAGGCAGTAAATGAGCTACTCTGGTATTGATATAAGGGGGCACAAATTCCTTCTGCCTCCTATCTTTGAGCAAGCACCTGTCACGATATACTGCTGTTGGTGAAGGTTATTGATAGGAAAAGCCTGTGAGGTACAGAGTTAGACTTAAAAGAATGTTTATTTGAAAATGTACAGAAACCAACAATCTCAGATATTTACCTAATAGTATGGTGATATTGGTTAGTTGCTGGTCTGGGAGACTTTGACAGCCTTTAACCTGTCTCCTCACTTGTTGTAAGTGTGCAACATAGGGGTTTGAAATAGTCAAAAGCTAAGAGAACTCACTAAGTCTTCATTTTTAACGAAATTGGTAGTGGTTCTGATTCTTAGGTCAATTTGATGCTACTAGCTAAGGATGAGATCTAGTTTCTGCTGGAAAGCATACATATATAACAGAAAACTGGACAATCCTGGTTTTAGTTTTCAAAGTTAGTACCGCAGTTCTCTTGTTAATGCAAACAGTTATTTTGCATCTCGAAATAAAGAAACATTATAATTATAGCAACAATATAGACTATGACAGATGATGGATGGAGAGACAATGTCCCTTCCAACTTATTAGTTTGTTATTCATTAGATTCTTTTGGGAGAAGTGAGTAGAAAAAAAAGTCCTTCGGTGCCAGCCCATATGCAAACTAGCTCCAGAAATAAAAGAGAACTCATTGTATATAGGAAGAATGATTTCTATTGTGGTATATAAATCTATGAGCCACTAAGTTAAACTGTGAATGGTTCATCTTTCATTAATTTACTCTAAAACTATACGCTGCATTGGTATGTGGTGCCAAAACTGGAAATGAAGGAAATTCCTGCAAGGGATAAAAGCAGGTATAGATCTATTTCAAAGTCTAGTACTGGCTGTGCAAATTACCCCACAGATTCAGTTTGTCATTTCTTTAGATTTCTGGTTCGACCTTTCAGATATTGACACTATTGTAGTTGATTCAAAACAAGTTATAGAAAGATCGGTAATTGTCAATAACTTAACGATTGTAACACCAGCAATTGCTGGAGTATCCTTTCTAGAAGGTCAAAAGGCAAGAAAATTAGTAGAGTGGTGGCAAGAAATAGAAGGCCCTGTGAGAACATAGAAAGCCGCCCCTGTGCTTAGAGGGCAAAAGGCTCTCAATCAGTTGACACATGCTATTTTCTGGGATTTTGGATCTTTTTCCATGTAATTAATTTTGTCTACGGGTTGCAGCCCCTTGGTCTGTGAGATGGTATACAAGTTTGGATGGTAACACTGGAAATACTTTAGAATCTTGGGTGACTTGCTTCCTTATACTGAATAATCAGCTTCATCAAATGTATTTTTGCTGCAAATGGAGCAATGATTGGGTATCAAAAATCATTTTTGACATAATCTGTTTTTCACAAAATCCTGTATTCCTAGTGAGCACATCAAATGGACATAAATATATCAATGGGCTTGATATTTATTCCTTAGCAGGGCAGATGGCTAGCCGTCCCTTACACTAGGTTCTCGGAAATATGTCTGATAACACACGAGCACACTATTTACCTATAGCTGTCATTATTGGCTGCCTCAAGACAAAATTCAGTACATTATATTCGTGCTTATGAAGCACATTCGAGTCTCAAGAGGAGGAAATGTCTATAGCGTGTGGGAAGATGCCAGTAACCCATCCCTAAAGATTCCCACTCATTTCTCTCTTTCCACTCCCCCTCCACCCACCCAAATAAAAGAGAGAAAAAATTGTGATGTGACTTTGCTCCCTCTCAACAATCTTTCCTAGCATTGATACCATTTCGGCTTTTTTGAATCCAGGATGCTGATATATTGTGGTTTAGGAACCCATTTCCGAGATTCTTTGAGGATGCAGATTTCCAGATTGCATGCGACCATTACCTAGGCGACTCTCATGATATTCAGAATAGACCCAATGGAGGATTTAACTTTGTGAAGTCCAATAACCGGACAATTCAGTTCTACAAGTTCTGGTATTCATCACAGGCAATGTACCCTGGGTACCACGACCAAGATGTCCTTAACTTCATCAAATTTGATCGTTTCATCACAGATATTGGATTGAAAATGAGATTCCTGGATACTATGTACTTTGGGGGGCTTTGTGAACCCAGCAAGGATCTAAATCAAGTGTGCACAATGCATGCAAATTGCTGTTTTGGACTGGACTCCAAGCTTAATGATCTTAGGATGATGGTTCAGGATTGGAAAGATTTTATGTCCCTAACACCAAGGTTAAAGAGGTCACTAAACTTGTCCTGGAGTGTTCCGGACAAATGCAGGTAATTTGCGTCTTTTGAATGTCTACCGATTTTTGTTAGTGGGTTAATTCCCTCAATCACGTTTTGCAAATTTTTCCTAATGATTATTTTGACCCTTTTTTTTTTAATTTCTCATCAGTCTCGAAGAACTCGTTCAGTATAGTTCACTGCCAAACAATGTCCAATGGTATGGTTCGCCAGTGAATGACGTCGGATGACGAATGCTACTCTAGAGTGGAGTTGTAAATACGCAATCTTTTTGAAGCGGAGGTATTCAATTCACATGTAGAGAAGGTAGAAATTCCTTGTGCAAATTAGCATCTCTATACGCAATCCAACACTCGATGTACTGACATAGTTTCTGGGATAGATTACTTTTAGTTGTATGTACTTTAGTAGACGCAAACTATTCATCTCTCGAGCCACATGCTTCTTCTTTTTTCCCCTTTTCAATGTAATAAAAAGAAGGAAGCGACGTGACTATCCCAAACTCACATTTGAAGGTCAGCAACTCATGTAAGACTGATCCTTCAAATCTTTGATAACGGTGGCTGTGTCATTCAAAACATGTTAATGAATCCTCAACCTCGAAAGCGAGGACTTTCTTGTACCATTTTGCGTTCTGCTCATTCTGCATGCAAGATTTTGTTCAGATCCTCTAAGAAGCTCGGAGTGATGCTGCTGCATTTGAAGATCGTTCTCAAACCATCATTGATGTAGTGTGCACGCGCGCTTGCACGCGTAAGTGGTCAATCAAAGGGGCAAGAGTTGGCTTTTTTGCCCGATATGTTTGGTAGTTTACTTGTCTTTCCGGTCATCTGTCCCCAACTTCTGGTATCTCCAATATGCCAACTTGACCAATTGGTTCACACGTAAGTTCGTCGGTCACACCACGGATGGGAATCTCTCTCTCTCTCTCTCTCTCTCCCCAACTTCCGTACCTCCAATATGCCAACTTGACCAATTGATTCACGCATAAGTTCGTCGGTTCCACCACGGAATAAGTTCGTTGTTTACACCATGGATGGAAATCTCCACACCCCCCCCTCCTCCCTCCTCTCTCTCTGCTGTTTTTAGAATGCTTTATCTTGCCGATTGACGGATGAATTTCAAAGGTACTCCGCTGTCTGCATTGTTCCAATTTCACATGGTCACCGAAGATCAACAAGTATTAAGCGGTTCCTGTCAAACAAAACTAAGATCGATGGGAAAGGGTATGGTGGAACTTGAATTCAGCTGTGATATCTGAGTGTACAGATGGCCGGTTGTCACTTTTGTACAGGTCATCAGTCGCCCTTTATACATCTATCAATAAACAGAGGCAGTTATAATCCATGCCCTACACGAGATCGATACAGAGAAAAATGTCACGGAAGAGCTGAACTTATGTCATCGACCCCAACTTGTGACATCGATCCTTGTCCAAACAGAAAACCGAAAGTCTTGGTCTGCTTCAGCTGCGAGTACTTTCCCTTAATTCATGCTCGCTTCCTTCTCCCCACGTCTCTATAAAGCTTCATTTTCTGAGTCTAATTGCTCACGGCTTAGCAGAACACCATGGTCCCAGATCTCAACGTACCTGTCCATAATTAGATGCACAGGAGAAGAAATAGGTCATCTTGGCATACATAGCAAATTCAAAATATAAAATATAAAAAACAAGTTGAGATCAGATATATCAAAAATGATTTGTCCAATCAAAGCTGTTGAATACCAAAGTTGCTCTGATGGACAATAAAAGCTGATTCTACAAATGATAATTTGATTATTTAGATGTAAACCGGCAGCACGACCCGGTTCTCAGCTATATATGGATTTTGAAGCACCCAGCCCAGACTCAATGAATTGGATTTAGCTAACATAATATGAGCAGAAACCATTATTTTCTGCAATATTTCAAGCACATAGTCAAAGGATTGATCATGCGATGCATTAGGCTGTGGACCCTAGAAAATTACAGGAACATCACAGTGGTAAGTATAAATATAATGCAGAAATTTCCGCGATAAGGTATTTCAACAAGGGGACATTTTATATGATTACGTGATCCCTGGGGTAACGGTACTCAAATCTTGATATTCAGTATTCCAATTGTTGTCATGTTACAAGTAAAATAGGTTGGGTTCCAACATGAAGTTTTCAAGTTTTTAGTTGACTCGGTTTCTTCAAAACTGGAAAGAACTCCACGCACACCCTGTTCTTTTAGGAAGGTTATCAGGAACGTTAATTTCTGAGTATGTTAGGCATACAAAAAACTAAGATAGACATGTCAACTTGGATGCTGCAGAATATACTCTGATGCAATTTATATGTTTCAATGCATTTTAAGTTTTCCCCCAAAACACCAAATACCTGTCTCCATTAACTACAATGCAAAGGAAACGGCCATGTCGCCATCCATCTTCAAACTGGCCAAACCAAACATCACCAGATTTTGTGTAGAAGCGCCCTTCGCCATTGGCCTTTCCCTTCCAAAAGTTTGCAAACCATCGGTCGCCAGTGTGAAAATAAAACCACCCCTGCAGGTGCATTGAAATGGTATCATTATGTTGCCACATAAGTGACTTAAATAGTCTAACTCATATTCATATCTGGTGAATGAATTTTTAACAATTACTGATCTTATGATGGAAGCAAAACATATGGAACTCAATTTACCTTGAAACTGAAAAAAGAAAAAAAGAAAAAAAAACTGAGTGCAGAATTGAGGAGACAAATAATTCTTACAGACATCAGCAGACAATACACATGCAATTTCTCACAATAGGCACATCGCTTGCATCTAGGAAGCATATGGAAATGTCTCATCTTTCAGTCTTAACAACTCTGAATGTAACAAGCAGGAGAAAATTGTGGAACCATGCGTAAGTCATGTAAAAATATAAGTTGTTTTAGATGAAAGCGTGGTTTGCGGTTAAATGCTTGAACACTCTCCTTCACATGTAGGCTATAAATTTCTCCTAACACTGATACATAGGAATGAATTATACATGGGGGGACATATAAAGAAAGATATTTGAACACAAGATCCATTGTTCTAATGCCATGTAGAAGTTGTGAGACCACAACCAACTTAGTCCAATAGCTGAAGTCGTTAGATAGAGGAGGGGTTTAAAATTTAAATGCTGTTACACAAATTAAAACAGCTTCATTGTTGAACAGGAATATAGGACTGGAAAGTCTAAATCAGCAAAATAATTTTAACAGAAATTTGCCAACCTTTCCATGCATTACATCGTCCCTCCAGGATCCCTGGAACACATCCCCATTGCTGAAGCAATACGTACCAGAACCAGACCTCTTACCATAGCGCCACATACCATCATATATGCTTCCATCACTGAGAACCAGACGGCCCTATACATATTAATTCATGCACCACAGTCATATGCTTTCCTCAAGTATGACAATAAGTACATCAAAGCCTTCTTGGGTGCAGTACCTTTCCTTCAGGAAGACCACCCTGGCATCGTCCTCGGTAGATACCTCCTCTATATTTCATCTCCACGTTAGGATTCCATGTTTTTGGAGAATATCGTTCAGCTTCCTGCAGCAGAACTAGAAACTTGAATGGAATCCACCGTGATCTTTGTAACTATGTACCGATTCTTGTTAAGAAATACAGATGGTGCAGTTACATTGAACTGTGACCTCTTACAATGGATAGTAGCATATTACTATGGAAGGAGACATAATCAAACCTATGCTAATAGAAAATATTCCAGTTGCACGATACAAAATTAGAGGACACAATCTGTCCTCTTCCCTAGGATCCATCACACACCTTAAAGGCCTACATTATTAATCTCTAACAGAACTAAAAGTGGAGAAAAAGAAATAAATAAGCATAAAGGTTAACATCAGTTTTTAAACAAAGAAGTTTCTGTTCATCTTTATATTCAAGACCAAATCCAGGCAAGCCAATTTCAGTTCAATTAGACTATCACTGCATCAAAATTTCATCAAACAACAATATCTGAAGCAAGAGGCATTTAATCAGACATCGAGAAAAGATGATACATGAAATATCTTCAATATAGTTACTTCTCTTGATCACTCTTCAAGATCAAGAAAATAGAAATGTTGTTCTGGCTGGATGCAAAAGATGCTTCTGTGCCCACTTTATGGCAAAACTGAAAAACAAAACACTGCTCAAAACAATTTCTAGTGCATGATTTGAAGAAAAAAGATTACCAACATCGAACGCTGCACGAGCAGAAAGATTTCCTTGTTTCTGGTGAACATCTGGACGTTTTCCCTGTATCAACGTTGATGCAAAATCCTTCACTGCTCCAAACCCTACATCAGCCAACCCACTCCAAGAAGATGCACTTGAATCATCAATTGGTTGGGCTTCCACAACATTCTCAATTTCCTGAATTCCATTTTGCACTGAATTTGCAATATTCTGATTGTCTTTCAGCTCATTTGAAGGCTTTACACCAACTGGAAGCTGAAAGATGCTCATGGTATTGAGCATTGAACTAGAAGAGTTATGTGCCCTTTCTCTTGCCCACTCCCGAGCCACCTCATATCCAGGTGTGAAGTTCCAAGAGTTGAGTGGCTCTCTTTGAAAGGATGGACTTCCTAACAGTGCATTTAAACCAATTTAGTTAAGAAAATTCACATATAGAGTCTAACAAGCAAGTAGAGGAAGACAACATGCACCACATTCAGATTTTATGTGTTGAAATTATTTCCTAATTACCAGTGCATAAA
This sequence comes from Eucalyptus microcorys, assembly GCA_014182515.1. NCBI lineage: Eukaryota > Viridiplantae > Streptophyta > Magnoliopsida > Myrtales > Myrtaceae > Eucalyptus > Eucalyptus microcorys. The sequence goes on along the minus strand of CM024568.1, from coordinate 27,427,714 downwards.
GTAATGTGAGGATATCATCCAAGAGTACTTGTATGTTTTACCTTCAGGAAGTTGACCATCCAAAATTTGCAACTCTGCATTGCTCTCTGAGAATCGAAATTCGTCTTGTTCATATCTTCTGCGTTGTATCCATCAAAAGAAGGAATATAAAATTCAGGATTTTAAAGCCAGACAGCTAAAGCTGACACAACGAAAAAGCTCTCATACCTGGATGAATGGATTTCATTGTTTTCTATTTTGGCAGATGATTCAGGCTCTCCAGAATCAAGCACAGATCCTTGTCCTCTACCATTTACAGCTACACCACTTTGCTCATCATCTAAGTCTAGCACATTTGTCACTTGAGAAGGATCTGTAGTTTCAAATGAACCTTTCCCCTGACCTCCGTTTAATTGTGGTTGTTGCTTTCCGAAAAGATTGAAGACAAAAGGGAAACTTTGAGCTAGTCTGGACAATATGCTGCTCTTCCGAGGGTTCCGATCTCCATGACTAATTAGATGGTACAGGAGTCAAAACTCAAAAATAAGAGATAACTTCGGCAACAACTCCCTAAGTCTTGATACAAAGTTGCTACTGATAGAGATGCTAACAGTAGAAAGAAGCAAGGTAAAACTGTGTGCTCATTCCGATCCAAGGACAGAAAAACTATACTTTCTTTTTGAGGAGAACAGAAAAACCCTACTTGACTCACTAATAAGTTTAACTGCAGAAAAGATGAGTGGAAAAAAAAAATAGTTCCCAATAAGAGACTTAATCCAGTTCAAAATGATCAGAAGTGATGACTACTGAGTGAAAATCTCTAATAATGCCAAAATGATTTTTTTTACAGATTAACATGCATCTACAGAACTAAGAATGTCCACTAAACTCTAAAGCCTCTGTAATGCTGGAGTAGTGTCATTAATCAATAACATTTTGCCCTTAAACTATATCAATGAAGGCAAGTTGACAGTCCCTTTTCAATAGATGGAAATTAGTTCAAAATGATAAAATACCAAGGCATATGCAACATATAGAGCTTTTGATATTCCATTAGGACTCTTACCCTACAGTAATAACTGTTGTTACCAGCACATTCGCCTCCAAAGTAGGCTCCTGAACCACAGAAACAATAACTTCCTTTTGGTATCCTGTAACTTGACGAAAAGTTTCCAGAAAGGCTTTTAGATTGAGTTGGTTGCCAGCTGAACTGGTTAGGATGCATATGACCATCCCATTAAAATCCTATAACCAAAGAAAAGGGAAGAAAGAGGTAGCAAACATTTAGCAGATATATTAAAGCAGCATGTGAGAAAAGAAGACAATTAAATTCATCACAAAATTGTATTTCATTATTGTTGATTTTCCCATTGAGAGAATGGAAAGGCTTGGGTTGCTAAGCTGCCCGCTGCACTTGAAACGCCAAGTTTCCATTTAAATTATTTTCCTATTAGATAAATGAACATCAGCATTACCTTGAAACCACGACTAAGAAATGGGCAATCATATATCGCTTGCAAAATTGACGTTTTAATGTTGTAACCACTACCAAATCCAATCTTTCCTTCTTTGCATCTTTCCAGGACCTAACAGAGTTGCAAAGACATATCAATGAAAGGCAAAAATATTAAATATAACAAACAAAAAGATTAGTGATTTAGAGCAACTAATGACTTCTTATATCATGTCCTAAAGAGAGAGCGGTGAGACAACAGTAAGAAAGCTAAAAAAGGAATCATCAGAATCAGATATAAACAAGAGCATGTATCGGAACTTACTTTCATGACCTCAGTAATATTCAGTTCTTTCATACTGTTCTGCGTCAAGTCTAAATGCTTCTTGTGGACATCCTGAAAATACCAGGTGCTAGAAAATGAAAGACAAAATCACCAATTCCAGGAGAGAGACAATGAAATAGAGAGGGAAACTTACAGATGTAAGAATAGAGATAGCATTTATAGCCAAGAGAACTGCATTATTTGCCGTTCTCACAGCCTCATCAAGTGTAACCAAATCTTTTTGCAGGAGCAGATCAGTGTCAATATCTGCAAGACTACATTCCATAAGTCGGAACCATTTTGAGCTTAAGAAGTGACTATAAGTGATGACAAGAGGAAATGTAGACTAAGAAAGTTTCAATTGATGAGATCTGCAGGTTTTGGAGTTGAAATTAAATGGATTACCACAGGACATCAATTTAAATTCCTTACCAAAGCTCTAAACAATAGATGGTTAGTTTCTCCCATTGTATACCTCTTATATTAAGATTGAGCAAAATGAGTCGAAGTAGCTTAGCACATCTATAAACAGAAGATAATGACAAATGGATGTCCGAAAAAATATAATTGCTCCTTTGACCAAACACTCTATTAAGTCCTCTGCTAACTTATATTACTAAAACCCATTTTCAAGACCGAGGAATAATAGCTAATTTGTTCTAGCAACCTCCTCAATAATTCTAAACCGTTTTGCCTCAGGACAATACCAGCTGAAACTCACAAGCATTTATCAATTAGACAACAGGCAGCCAAAATAACTCCAGACAACTAAATCTTATTTTATCACAATATCTAAGAATGTTATTACTAAAAGGACAGAAAAATTTACTCACTTATGCTAAAAGTTGTAAGCTCTTTAAGTTTGTCAACCAAATCTTTGACCTGCAGAAAAATTATGTAAGCAAAAGAATTAAAACACCAACCATGAACGCTTAAAAGAAAAAAGAAAATCTGTCATTTGCAAGATTAGTAATAAAGCCCTATTTGGAGAATCCAACAAATCTATACCCATCATCATTACTCTCCATAAAGTTCTTTAATCTTTTCCAATTCAGACTTTTCAAATACTGAGCATGATATGTACAAAAAGCAGACGCTACCTCATCTTGCCGCCTTCTTCCTTCAAAGCTGAAAGGTTTCAGGAAAACAGCAACTGCAAATCCATTTGCTGATTTGACTTGTCTCAGAATATCCCAGGCTATAGTATGATCCGAGCCATATCCTGCACTAGCAACCTATCAAGAGAAGGGAGAAAAGAGGGAACATCAGCAGCAGTACAAGAATCTAAGGACAATCATTAACACAATCAGTATATGATATTGTCTCGCTGAAAAGAAGGATTTAAGGTAACCTTAAAATATTATAAGCACATTTCAAAGGCATGTCCCATTAAAATATTACTAGCAACTTAAGTCCTAATATGATGGCATACCCACTGTGCACTTTGATATGTGCTTATATTCAGAGAACCATTCCACACTCCTCCATTTGGCTCCAATGGTTTTTCTAGATGCAATTTGTAAGCCTTCCATCGAAGATTTGAATTTCATAGCACATATATAGGCAAAAGAGAGTCTCAATAGGTGGACGCAGGGTTTGTAGAGTAAGAATTGGTCATGGACCAAGTGCTAGATATAAAGGGTCTAAACTACCACAAAGATGTCCCCAAGTGAATTCTTCTATAAGTTAAAATGGAGACACGCGACACAATAAAGCGTGAAGCTGTCATATTGGGAAAAAATTAACCCACTTCGTGGTATCTGCTTCATGTTACCATAATTTGTGCAAGCTTAATAGGAAGACTTGAACTTCCTTCATAGAAAATAAACCGTTATAACCTTCAAAGTGCATACAGGGTATGTCATCATATTGATTATATAGAAAGCATAGCAGAATGACAACAGAATCATCACAAAGAAAGAGCTCTAACTTATAGTTGAGGAATGTACAAACAAGAATTATAGCCTTTGGAGAAGACTGCATGATATGTGGAGCTTCCACAAGACTGGGAGAAGCATCTGCAACAAACAAACCAGGTTTTTAATGATATAATCAGCAGAAAAGAAATGTTTATGCAAATACTTCCCCCTATGTGCAATGTGCAATGAAGATGGTTCAACGTAAACTGCCACACTGAATATGCAGAGTAACCATCCCAAAGTATCATTATCAGACTTAAATTTTTCCCATAGCATTGCTGTGAAGCTAAAGTTAATTCACTTGTTTTTCGCACTGTATACTTAAAGCCATTGCAATTTACAACCTACATCTAAAGCCATAACCCAGCAAAACCTAAATTTTGAGGGAACCAGATAAAAGTTCATCAACTAGATAAATTCCAAAATTACTGGTCAGGGATCTGTTACTTCTACAGAAGCATGAGCAGTTCATTGGAAGCAGATTCCCTTATTATTCGTGGGGCTAGAAACTAAATGAGAAATTAGCTTTTCCTGTCTTTATAATGCTGTCTCTGATTTTCTCAGTTAGAAGCTGAATCCCCTTTTTTCACAGGTCAAGAGATCACAGAGAAAGGCTTTTTATCATAATGGTGCCTTTGCTTTACTTGCCTAAACAGAAGCAGAGAGATCCTCCCAGGAAAACGTAGAAGACTTCCAAAATTGAAAATTTAAGTCGCTTTCCTTTGACATGAAATTTTCCAATCATTCATGGATCGATAAACAGGTGTATAGATGAAAAACCTATTTAGAAGACCAAAAAGAAGCCCTCTTACTCTTAAGTGGATGTATTAACAGCAAAAAAAGTATTATCAAATTCTAGCATAAGAAGTTCTAGTTTGGCTACTTCTCTTTTTTTTGTTCCTTTTTTTTTTTTTTTTGACATACAATTCTAATTTGGCTATTCAATCTTTGAAATTTGAGTACTTCATCCCCTCGGGCTAAGAAAAATGAACCAACTTCAGACATAAAGGACACAGTAACCTAATTGACTGGTAAATCAGCAAATTGAAGCATCTTTAGCATTTTAGGCATCTAAAAAAGTGGTATTCAAGCATCTAAGGGTGTTTAAGATGGTATTAGCAAAATAGGTACTCCATAGTTTTCATGCTGAATCCTTGAAATTTCATGTCTCCATCTCTCAAACACTTCTAGATGACTGGTGCTATATATTTGTAGATGAAAAGATGAGAAGAGAATCGACCTTCATCATTTATAATAAAAGAAGATAGAAATATGCTATGTTACATAAGTTGCATCCCATTTTGCCTCAACACTACCGAATGCCAAATGAAGCAACCATTTTCAGTTGCAGTATTGACAGTGATCCATTCATGAACAAAAACTCCCTCGCACATTGGACATCTATGACTGAACTTTAACTGTGATTATAACAAAGAGTTTGCACGATTCCACCTATAAATTTTAAGCAATTAAATATCCAATCAGCCATTCTGTTTTATCACTAAACAAAACTCACTGGATTAGAAGCCAATCTAAAGATTCAAAAAAATAGGAACAGATACGATAGAATCAGTGCGGAGAACCAGATATTGAACCTTTGTCAAGCATCCGCTGCTGTAGTTGCACCTTTGTTGGATCATTCCTTATAATATTCCTGCAAAATAGTAGCTTTCTAGATTATGTACAGGAATATAACATGAAAAAATTGGGAATGTTCTAGCTAATTGGCACTTCTCAATAAAGAACATCACCGACAAATGTATTCAATCACCAGAAAAATTCTCTGATCCGGAAGTCGCCACTTTCTGTGTTAAATAAAATCAAAGTTCCCTTCCTAAGTTACTACAATGGTAGTTCCCCTATCAAAGATCCTGGCATTTACCAAAAATCTATCAAGTGCAGCAAAACATGTGCAGTGACATATGATTGCTAAATGCAGCAGGAATTAAATTGGAAAACCATCCTGAATACCGACTGAGCTGAACATGTGACCTTCTACAAGTCAATCAATTTTGGGTTTCATAATGTGCACTTTGATGCGTGCCAATGATTTTTGACTAAGCGAAACATGCCTCCTTCTGCAACTCCATTGTGTCATTTCCATCACCTTGGGAGTCCAAACTACTGGGTAAGCAACTCCGACAGGCTACCACCTCAATGGATCCAAGTCCAACAATGTCAAATAGTGATATAGTCCATGGAAAGCTCCAAACAGACTACCACTTTTTAAAAACAGTCTTTGACATATAACCTAACCACAAGTTCATATCTTCTGAGGCGTTTCATTTCGCAAATGTCACTACAATATGAGACTCTTGTCCTCGTGGCTATAGTTTCACGTCAGGAAACCTACGAGCCACCGCTTATTGATCCTAAGCTAAGTTACAAGGAACGAACCTATCCAGATGAAACTTTTACACATACAACATGCACTCTTTCAACTACTACTCTCATACTAAGACAACCCAACACCATTCCAAACAGAGCATTGAAGTGTCACCAGAATTCAAAGAAGATGAATTTGAAAAAAAAAAAAACAGAAACGGGTATTACCAGAAACGCACGGATTCGAATCCAAAAGGCGAGTCCAAGCAGAAATCAAAAACGGCGTCCTTCCGACTGCCAACGCCAATCACCTCCACGAACCGGGCATTGCCGCCGCCGCCGCCGCTATCGCCCACCTCCTCCTCGTCCCCAACACGCTCCCCGCTCAATCTAACTCGAACCCAGAACGGCGCGACGCCGGCACCGGAAACCTCGCGCCGCTCCCCTGAATACCCGCGTCGACGGCGAGGGAACGGAGGGAAGGCGAGGGAATGGGGTCGGAGACGACGGAGCGAGGGGCGAGGCGAAGCGGCTCGGCGGGTCGCGGCGGGGTCGAGGGGGAGGCGCAGCGAGCGGGACATGGCCGGACAATGCGGCTTCCGGGTCCGGTCCCTTCAGGCGAAAGATCCGACCTTTGGTGCGAAGCGGAAGCGGAAGCGGAAGGAGTGGTTCATCTCTTTTTGCTCAGAGCTGAACTGTCTTTGATATCTTTTCAACCGGCAAGAATTTTTGTACTGGAAAAAGTTGGGGTTGAGAGAGGTTATTTTCAATGAATCCAAGATTCGATTTTGAAAGCCTATTTGAGTACCATGTACATGTTTTGAAGGATCCTAAGTGTTTTGTGTAGGGCAGGAGTCGAGTTCTGAAATTGGACGAAATCAAGATCTTAAAAGGTTGGTACTGAAAATCAAGATCATATGGAGATCCAAGGAAAAGTAGAGAAACTGGATATGAGCGAAAGAAAGTTCGATTTATTCTAAGATTCAGCTGGCGACGAGGGTCGCCAACTTCCTCGTACTCTTGTTGATGGTTAGAAGTGATTCTCTCTCGCGATCGTGCACGTGCGCACATGTACACATATAAGGATACTCTTTATTAATTTCTCCTTCAAAGTTTAACTATAAAGTGAGGGTCAATGACCATGGCCAAATTCCGAAGAAGCCGAAGACCCTTGCTCACCCAAACAACCCTGCCAACCACCCCTCGCCCCCTCAGACCATTTCTCATTAGTAAAATATATCAACTTTTGCCACCCAAGCCGTGCTTTGTCAAACTAGTGAGTGCTTATGACGAATAGGTGAAGAACCCTGCACAATTTGCACAACTAAAAAGACTTAGATTGTAAGGAAAAATAAATTAGAAAAATAAATTGCGTATACAGCAAAGTTCTGAATATCAAACTTGTATTAGACCTATTGAAATGGGTCATAGACGCATTTCATAACCCACATTTGATGGGTTAAGTCATTATATGGATTAATTATGTTCAGTAAATGATTATTAATGGGTTTAAAATGACAAAGCCTAAAAAAAGTATGAGTATTAAGTGAAATCACAATTTAGCCAAACCCAACTTATTTCTTGACTCATTGTTCACCCTTTATGAGAAAATTTTAGACTCTTTAGATTGTTACAAGTTAAGAGAAGTCTTGGTGTGCTCGCAAAATGGGCTTGACTTCACCATTACTAAAAATATTAAGACAGCTTCTTTTTTCCCATTATTTTTAATTTTTATTAATCTTGTAAGTTTCGTTTGTTAGATGTTGGAATATATATTTCCTTGGTTGCATTGGCATTGTTATATTTACATAATATCTCAATCTGTGTTCTTGTCATTGCAATCCATAGTTAGCATAAATCTTCTCCTTCAATGTCTTACATTCCATTTAATTAAAAATTCAATTCCTCACATTCTGTGTTGCCAAGGTTTTTATATTAACTACAAAGCACTAATTTTCTATTATTCTTCATTGTGAATCTATACAAAAATTGAGAATTCTATGCAATGATGAAAGCCAATTCTCTAACATCTTATAATTGAAATAACGATTTTATCCAAATAACATATATACATGAAGAGCTTAAAAGTGATTAACAAGGTGAATGCGAATTTTCATAAATTAGAATAAATATGAAAATATTTTAGTAAATGAGTCAAGTTAGATACCAATGAGTTAGGCATAGGTCACTAAATTTATATTGTATATAAATTGGTCAAACAAATTAAATGGATTAATTTAGATCGGATCATTTTCGACTCAATCCAATCCAAACCCAACGGTAATCCTAACAGCCATAACCTATGCGTAACCCTAATAAATACAATTCTTTTGGGGCTAGAGAAAGGGGAAAACAGGCCGAGAGCATTGCCAATGCTATTGCTTTGCGATTCCTCCCACTCTCGGATAGGGGTGTGCAACGGAAAATGCCCGAACTAGGGACCGGACCGGACCGGACCGAGCCGAACCAGTTTTTTTTGGCGGTTCCCACGATCGGCGGTCCGGTTCCCGGTTCCTAATCTTGGAACCGGCGGCCGGTTGGTCCAACCGACCCGATTCCAAGGTTGGAACCGGACCAACCGGAACCAAATTTTTTTATATATAATTTATATACATATAATATATAAACACATATAATATATGAATATTATATATGAAACTTATTGCAATCGAATTGCAATTGAGGTAACAACCTCTTATGTGGCCAATAGACCACCAAAACTCTTAGAAAACTTATTTGTTAGTTTTATCTTCTACTCGATGTGGGACAAGGCTCTTGGAGTTCCTCATGCTCACACTCTCTCTCTTGCTCCCCTCACTTGCAAACAACAAGGCACTCCAAGCCTCAAAGAGTCCGACATCAACTAAATATTCAAAGCATAGAAGAGAGATTGTCTATAAAACCTAAACCAAGCACAGATTTTACTCAAATTGTTCATGGTTTTTATGCTTAAAATTAAGTGTGAAACACATAAATTATGATTGATATTCACACAAGTGAAGTTTGAATATTTTGCAAGTGGAAACATGTGTGAGTAGTTTTATTAGATCGCCCGGAAACCAAATTGGATTAATCGGTTTGGAGCATGGTCGTTCTTTAGTGAATTGTCGTTCTTTAGTGAAAAAAGAAAGTGCCGATTCTATTGGACCGGACCGGACCGGATTGAAACCGATGGTCCGGTCCGGTTCCTGGTCCTAGGACAAACGGTCCGGTCCACGATTCCCAAAATTGGGAACCGGTTCTTCCGGTCCGATTCCCGGTTCCACTTTGGAACCGGACCGAACCGAGAACCGATCACCCCTACTCTCGGACAGAAATGGAAGGCTCGAGGGGAATTGTTTTGTTCATTTCCCCCGACGTACTTCTCATTTTCATGGACAACAATTGGTAATTGGAGGTGCCCACACGACCGCCCCACGCCTTGTGGGGGCAATTCCATACGTCTGATTCCCACCCTTTTAAGCCATCGAGATTTTCTCTTTATCCCCTTTTACATCCATGTCAATTCTCAATTATTGGTTTACACACCATGTTGGACTTTAATCGTTCCAGAATATTAACAAAAGACGAAGTATAAAAATAAAAGGGCACAAATTTATGACCACGGAATAGTTTTTCAGCCGAATTTTTGAACATAAAAACGAAAGAACGCATTTATGCTTTAGGACAATTTTGGCTTCTATTACTTTGGTGGCCGACAAGTGTCCAAGATCGTCAACATGTCGGATTCACATTGCACAACATCCCCTGTGTTAATGGATGAAGTATCTAGAGCAAACAAATGAACGATGGTCTTATGGACTGAATGATCTAATAGATGCTAGAACGATACAACTTTGCAGATGATCTAGCCCACTCGTTATTACTTTCAATAAGCACTATTGCAAAACGTAAAGACAATGATATGGTTTTGTTCACTTCTAACACTATTTATGTACGATAAAACAAAATAGGACAAAACTCTCCCATCGGTATACAAATATGCCTTTTCTCAAGACACTTGGAAACGTTTTTGTGCTAGAATAATCTTGTGGCCATAAGTTTATGTCTTTCACAAGACATTATCTAATTGGTCTTATATCTATAGTACAAAAATCAATGCATTTTTAAATTTCTAATTTTTTTCAATTTTATTATAAATCTTTACAAAAAATTCCAATATAATCATTTTGACAAATTTTTTTATCAAAATTAATCAGAAAAACTATATTATAATTTCACACAAAGGTTGAGAATTTAGAACCAACCAAATATTTTCCCTTTGAAAGTACGTACTACAATAATACAATTGTCCTAAGGATAAAAATTGTGTCATTTTTTTTTTTAATGTTTAGGCTAATAACAAAAGAGTGTTTAATTAATAGGGCATTGCCTAAATCGACTTATATTTTCTTATATTCTATCTAATCTAAATCTTGTGACTCACTTAGTTTGACTTCTTTTTTTTTTTTAAATCGGAAATTTCTAAAATTTCACAACACTCTAGTGTTGGCACGTAGGTTCATGAAACTATAATATACACGTTATAAGGCAATACATTGGAAGAACACTTGGTGGGACAAGAACAAGTAGATCCTTTCTTGGTGACATAACTTGACTCATTCTTACCATAAGGGAAAATTGACCAAAAAATTATTAAACCTATTGTACAGTGATCAATTTAGTCTTAAAACCTTTCAATTTTGCTAATTCAATCCTAAACCTTTTGATGATTTGCCAATTTAATAATCTGGACCAATTTAGCCAAAAAAATGCTTATGTGAATACCTAGTTAGTGTTGACCATCCTACATTGATGGACCAGTAAATAGCCAGCACTGATGTGGACATAGAGATCAAAACGACATCATCATTTGTTATTAAGGAAAAAAAGCTCTTGAATATTGAAAAACATTATCATTCTAGAATCCCTCCTTTCTTGCCCCAAATCCATCGAATGCTCACCCAAATTCCTCAGTGTCGCTTCAATCCGAAGAACCCTAACTAAGATTAATTGAGATCTCAATCAAACCTATTCAATCTCAACTCAAATCGAATGATGTCGCTCAAGTCAAGTTGTTCTTTCATCAAATCAACTCCCCCATTCATCCCAACACCATAATCTGTCCAAATTCCACACTCTCTTGTCCAAATTGCAAATTTAATTCACCCATACCCAATCATGACCCAATTTGACCTCAAGATTCTACATCTAACATGATAAAGTGTCATCCTGATTTGCTTGTGTTGTCAGCACTCAGCAAACATGACATAAAGGTATGTTTTCCTTCTCCTGAATGCAACAAAAAAGTTTGTTGTTTTCATGTGTGTTATTAGAATTTTCTTACATTATTATACCTTCTAAATTTAAATCTTCCAATATTTTCGTCCTTGAACTTCTTTTATATATGAGCACTCTAAGGTTAGTGGTTCATATTTGCTATGTTTTTTTGTGAAACATTTTGTTGATGCTATTAGCATCGTAAAAGGGGGTCACATGGCTTGGATTTCTCATTTTCCATCATTATACTCAACACTTCCATGCTAGGAAGCTTGAAAGATGGCTTTTCCATCAAGATTTTTGGTTCGTGACTGACAGTTTATGTGCATGTTTAAGAATTTATAGTTATTTCGACGCTCTAATGTCCTTTGAGTGAGACTCAAGATATTTAGCAAAAAGAACTTAGGATATTTTACAAATTTCACGTTCACATGATAAACAAGCTCCATCAAATTTGTTTAAATCACAAATTTCAGAGAGCATCTTTATGTTGTAACCTATCACTCATTACTTCCGATTTTCAATAAGATTAAAGAAATTGCATGTATTCACATACAAAAAAAATAATTGGTAATTTAGGGATGTCACTCAAAGATTTAAACATTTGGTGATAAAAAAATCTGTAGTTATACTATTAATATAGAATGTTTGTGGCAATTTTGTAATAGTTTTGCCTATGCAAACTTTGCTTCAGTTTCTTTATTTTCTTTTGGGGTTAGCATTTGTTTTGTTATAGTTTAAGTGATAAGTCCAAAACTTGTTCAAAATTATTGATATTTATTTTCTATCCGCTCTACCTGGATGTCTAGCCACAAATGCAAGTTTAAGAAAATCATGTTCCCTACACCTAACCTTGTCAATAAAGAATTAATAATTGCATAGATTATTTTGTTATTTTTATGCTTATTCAGTTAACTAGTTATTTATTTTAATGTTATTGCTCGTTGTCTTCACTTGTACTATTATGTTAACCCTGTATTTTGTGTCTGCTTATAGTATAAGTTATCTTTTTGTATATTATCAAGATGAGTAGCAAGTCAACATTGGTTTGCCTTTCCCATAGTAGAAAATTTGTGCGACTTTTTTAATGCTTGAATATGTTGGGGTAAGATAGAATTAGTACATGTAGATATCATCTCAATGAGTTATGAAAGGTTAATCACATATATCGAAAATGAGTTAAATGGTAAATGCTTTAAAATATAAAATACATATTTAATAATAGCAATATTGTCGATCTATTTATTATTCGTTTTGAAGGTGGTTAAGGTTTTATGGAGAACATTTTGATGATGAGGTAGTGAAGGTGCTACTCAAGGGGTTAGTCAAAAAGCTAGTCAATGTGGGGGCATTGATGAGGGTACCGATAGGGTGTTGTGTCGGAAGAAAATCGACGGAAGACGACTTAACACTTTTTAATGCGCAATGAACAATTTACCTCGGAACGATTGTTGAATTGCGAATGAATGACAAACAATATTACTTCGCGTTAATCTGAATGCAATCACGAGGAAAACATCCAATTTCCACAGCGTAAATGCAAATTGTTTTTGTAAATGAGAAATTGAACGCCTTCTTTTTCTTTGATGGGAATGGGATAAGAAAATGATAACAATTTCTTTCTGAGCATACGTTTTACCAACCATATCAACGATTATTTTAGAAGTTTTTTTATATGACTCCTCCATACCCTTTCAAATGGTGTCTTTTCATCATAACATATCAAGTCAAAACGTTGCGTTCTAATTGCATCCCATCATGGACATATTAATTAAGTACAACAACTCCCACTCAGACATGATGGGCTTGATAACACTCTATCAAGAATATAAGGCATTCAACATTCATTAACTTTGGAAACAATTCATATTGGCAAGAAAACCGTGCAACCAGTGAGTACACCTACACTTGGGAGCTCAAATCATGCACCTGTTAAAGATGACATAATGGTTACAACCCTAAAAAGAAATAAACAATTGATGTCTCATAGTGCCCCAAACATATTTTATTACATCAATCCAAGTATACATATCCCTAAAAAGATATACTTGACTATTCTCAGAACACCATGTATTTACAATTATATCCAAAACCACATAAGGTGATATAATTGGTCGACCAGTAAATACATATGATAGATGTAAAATAACAATAGTCTTCTTTTGCACTTATGTCTCTCTTCATTTCAGAACAACTAATTTCCTAAACACGTCCCATAAAGCCATATCTATTGATGACCGCCGGTAACCTGTTAAAGTAACAACATTGATATTTCATTTCGAGAACATAATCAGAAGTAACATAGGGTACAAAACGAGGTAAATCATAAATTACCTCAAGGGCTCACACGATGAGTAAATATGGATAATTTCACCCACCTTCTCTTATCGGTCGTACAATGCACATGTAGTATACATGCTATAGTAGACTTCTCTTTCTATAAGAGCGTATGTCATTTATTAAATATATTCACTATACGGATCTTTTATGTGCTTCTAATGTACTCAAGTTTAGCTTGAGTGCTATATCAGCTAGCTTTCTATAACGCCCAATTAAGCACCCGTATCCGGCATTTTTAGGCATACATGATTGTGAGACTATCATGTTCGGTCTTATTATAAACAAATCACAGACTTTATCCTAACTCCAATCAATGCGACATATTATTTTATGTACTAAACTTACTCTTCAGCATTTATTTGTACATAACGTCTCATCTCAACGTGCTAACTATAGCACTTGAGGTGATTGCTCATGTTAGTGAGCCAATCATTGCATGCTAACGTACTTTTCAATAATATATGTGTGTATGTGCTAGTCTCATAATAAATTTGTACTTATTGATAAAATATCAAGTCACTAATAAATAAACAAGTACAATACATATGTTCACACAAATATAACCCAATGATCATCTACAATAACACTTATCACATTCTACATAATCCTAGTGACATCTTGTGGGTCAAGAATACGTCTCTAGGAACAGCTTTCGTAAATGGATCAGCAACCATTCTATTAGTTAAAATGCATTATAGGATCACTTCTTTCTACGCTATTATATCTTTGATAAAATTGTTCTTTATGTCAATGTGCTTCATCCTTCCATGATACTTGGGATATTTCACATAGGCAATGGCAACTTGACTATCGCAATAAACTATCATCGGTCTTGTAACCTCAATGATAGTGGCTAAATTTTTCAAGAAACGTTTTAGCCATACTGCTTCTTGTACTACGACAAAGCATGCAATAAATTCTACTTCCATCGTAGACAAGGCCGTGCATGTCTATTTCTTATTATTCTAAGAAATTGCACCTCCATTAAGCAAAAACGCATATTTATAAGTCAATTTACGCTCATCTAGGTCTCCTTCCCAATTAGCATCTGAATATCCTAATAGGCGTAAATTATTCCTTTGGTAATAAAATTGATAGTCCATGGTGCATTTTAAATATCTCAAGATCCTCTTCATTACTTTCTAGTGTGCTTGACCAGATTTGATTGATATCGGCTCACCAATCCCACGGCATAACATATGTCGGGTTGAATATACATTATAACATACATAAAACTTTTGATCGCATTAACGTAAGGAATAGTTTTCATTACTTTATTTTCTTTTGGAGTCTTAGGACACATTTGAGTACTTATGCTTTCACCTTGCATGACAGTGGTATTAATGGAATTACAGTGTTACATATTGAAACGTTAAAAAATCTTCATTATATAAGATTATTGTGATAAAGTAATAAGTTTCCTTGATCGATCTCTTTCGATCTTAACTTCTAATATATAAACAGCTTCTTTCATATCCTTCATTTCAAAATTAAAGGACGATAATTCTTTTACGATGATAACAAAAATCTTGTTATTTCCAGCCAATTGAATATTGTCCACATAAAGTGATAAAATCACAAATTTATCTTCGGACTGCTTGACATATACACAGTGATCTTCTTCGATCATCGTGAAACCAAAAGTCGTTATAACTCGATGAAAACGAAGATACTACTGTCTAAATGATTGCTTAAGGTCATATATTGAGAGATGAAATTTGCAAACTTTATACTCTTGACATTTAGTTATGAAACCTATCACGCCCTGAACCTCAGTGGTCGATAACATTTGCGATGTCCCAGGACGCATCGCCGACCTAATCGATTATGCACATGCGGGAGCGAATTAACTAATCCCCTAACAACATCATACATGTGATAGAAAAGTAGGACAATCATGTAAAACAAACCATACTTTTATAAACAAACAAGTTTATTCTTAGAGGCCAATTCGATGGTCTAAGTACAAGAGATCTATCTCCAAAAAGGGACTACTGAATCACCTATGCTCCTGACCCTTCCGCCTCAAGCTCCGAGTTCTTCATCCTAGGGACCTGAAAATGGTAACCCACAATGAGGTGAGATATAAATTTCAACGAGTCAACGCTCTAAATCTCGATTAAGAAGATAATACACCTAAAGACAGTCTACACACACAACAATGAGACCCACATTGCCTCAATTCCTTCATGCACATTAGTACAGTTTGTAAAACATATGCATTTTCTAGCAAGTATAGCATCAAGAACAATCACGAACTACTACCGGTCCTAACCGGCAGAAACGGTCCACTCGCGCGTCTCCAAATTTAAATCTAGAACCCTAATCAAACGAGTTCGGAAAATTACCAAATTTGAATACGTTATAAAGGACACATAAATGAACATTTTTCATGAGACACCTTAACCCAAATCCTTCTAGATTAAGCCTAATAAATCATTCAATCCAGTACAAAAACTAGGTCCGTTTCCAGAAAGTCTATTTTCCGAAATCAATTTGGTTCAAGACCCAAAACTTGTCCATTTGATCTAAAATTTGACTATGTTAAACTAGAAGATGTGAAAACAACTTTTGTGAAGAAATTATTTTGAAATTCGAACCCTAAGAGTTAATAAAAACCCCTAGAATCCCAAAAGGTCACCAGTTTCAGTACAGTCCGAGATTCTATTTGCAAATGACGGAGCTGAAATCTCATATTTTTAAATATCTAAAAATCTTGAGTAAAATATATGCCATAATTGAAGATGTCTAAAACATTTCTCAAGAAGGAATCGACTTCAAAATCTCAACACATTTCAATCCACAAAAATGGCAAACGACGAGGGTCCAGAAATCATAACTGCAGAAAGTCCACTAATTTAGACTAATCCATCCTCAATGGTGCTAATTTCACTAATTAGATTAACACTAATATATTATAAGGCTAATCTAACCATTCTAGATTAGCATTAATCTATCTTAAGGCTAATCTAATTAATTCTTAAGCATAATTAACCTTATAAGCAAGGTTTAGTGAGTAAACTCACTAGTTTAGCGGGCTGGTGAGTCCACAGCAACGGTGACACAGAGGTGAGCGATAAACAAGCCTACGGCGACACCAAGCGAGATCCGGACAAGCCTTAAAACGGGCCTAGAAGTCTCAGCTCTTGCTGGAATTTCTACTTCTGTTCTTGAGCTGCAAGAGCTTAACCGAGTGGTTGGATGGCGCGGAAACAGCGAAGAGGTGGACTAGGCAGCTTTAGCAGGCGACAGTGGAGGCGAACGGTGGCTTGGTCAACGGCCTGGACGACGGACGCACAGCATGGGAAGGCCAAGAATGCACGGAGCAGCGAGCGAGCGAGACAAGCGTGCGGGCGGCTTGCGACGGCTCTTGGGCAGGGGTGCGATGGGCTTGGGCGACTCAACTGGCTTCCTCTGATTCTTCTGCTGGTCTTATGCTTTCCAACAAGCACAACAATCGATAAAGTGAAGCTAAGGAAGAAGAAGAAGACAGCTACTAAAGAGGGGCCACCACTTGGTCTTCAAAGTCCACAAACATATCCATTTCACTCATCACATGCCCTCACCAGCCATTAGCCCTATCCTCAGCCATTTTCCTCCCTAAAGCTTCCCCAACAAGCTTCCCAAATGGTCCAAAAGGTTGCTCCCCTCGAAGGCTACGAATTTGAACATTTGCCCTCCAATTTCACTTCAATTCTTATCCAATTGGGCTTAATTCAAATGCTAAAATACCAAGGAGGATATCCACACTTGATTTCACATTTTTCTTAGCCAAATAGTCCAACTTGAATGCCAAAAGTGCGCTAAAAAACGGTCATCTAATTTTCCGGTCAAAAATAGCTTTACTTTGAATTTTCGCCGAAATCTCGGGTTTTGCAGAAAAATCTTTGAAGGATGAGTCGACGTTCCTAAAATGAATCGTGACATAACAAAACTTTCAATTTATGAAATCAAGTTTAAATTCGTGGTTAATTTCAACCGGACGCGATTTTAGAGTGACCTAACCTACCGGGTAGCTTTTAGGAATTTTTAGTGCAATTGACCCGTGATCGATTATTTTTTAGCCACATTGTACATCTTCAACTCATTGGCGACTCTCGGTTGTTGTAAAAACTCGAGATTTCAAATACGGGCATAGGGTACAGAAATGACAGAAAAATTGGTCTAATGCCGTTCAATAGAAATTTTGCAATTTGGTGGAATCACTCACACACTAATTACATACATCTATCGAATCTTCCTATCTCTAATCTCTTATCAATTTTGACGGTGTCGTAATAACCCTTGTAGATTAGCACGGTCGAACAGTCAATTCCTAGTCGAATTCTCAAGTCTATTGCATTTAGATTCCTTAACGGCTTCACTTCATAGACTAGTTATCTCGTGAGTGGCCAACTCATAGAAAAAACTATAGGTGCATCAATGAAAAGCCCAATTTATTCAATTGAAAACAGAACTTAAAATTCAGGATGTCACAAAACTTATTGGCTACTTCATATAGATTTCCTCATTTAGTTCTACATTAAAAAATGCCGTTTTTACATCCATTTGACATAATTCAAGGTTCAAATGTACAACGATGGCTAGAATAAGGCATATTGAGGCAAACCTTACAACTGGTGAAAATGTTTTCTCATAGTCTATATCCTCTTGTTGAGTATAACATTTCGCCACAAGATGAGCCTTATATTTTTCAATGAATCCATCCGTCATTTGCTTAATTTTAAAAAAACCCATTTGTTTTTAATAGCCTTGCGATTGAGTGGTAGATCAATCAAGTCTCAGATGCGATTTGCCATCATTAACTCCATCTCATATTTCAAAGGTTTTCTCCATTCTTTCTTATCAAAGGATGAAAGAGCCTCTTGAACAGTCTTAAGCTCAGCATCGTTTTTCTGAGCAATCATAAATGCTTGCCTTTCAATCTCAAAACGACGACAAGGAATACTTTTATGATTACTTTTACGTAATCTCTCATCTACTAGGAAAATCATTCTCTAAGAACGTGACATCTCATGACTTTATTTCGATCATATTTCCATCAGCTTGTTCACCTATGAACACATACTCTTTGAAGTGTTTAGAATATATTATAAATATACATTTCTTCCCTCTAGACCTAATTTGTCATATTTGTGGAAAGAATTATGAACATAAGCTGCACTTCCCCATGGACGTAGATTACTTAAATTTGGTTTCCTACCAATTCACAATTTATAAAGAGTGGAAGTGACTGATTTTGAGAACACTTGGTTAAGTACATAGGTAGCAGTTAATAACGTATCTCCCCAATAGGAGATAGGTAAATTTGTTTGCGCCATCATAGACCTAACAATTTCCAATAGAATTCTATTCCTTCTCTCAACTACCCTATTTTGTTGTGGAGTACCAGGAATAGTAAATTGTCGTACAATTCACTTTTCATCACAAAGAGCTTTGAATTGTTCAGATAGATACTCACGTCCGCGATCGATTCTCAATGCCTTTATTGTTTTGTTCAACTGATTCTCTACCATCGATATATATCGTCTAAAGCACTCTAATGCTTTTGACTTATGGGAGATCAAAAAGGCATAACCAAAACGCGTGAAGTCATCTATAAAAGTAATGAAATATAAGGCCTCATGCATTGCCTTCACGTTCAAAGGACTACAAATGTCAAAATGTATGAGTTGCAATGGAAATTCGGCTCTAGTTCCTTTACCAAATGGTTTTCTATTTGCTTTTCCAGCTAGACAATGTTCACATAATGGTAGATTAACATTACTGAGTGACCCCAAAAGGCATTCTTTAGCTAATCTTTGCATTATTTGTAACCCAATGTGACCTAATCTAGCATGCTAAGTATTTGCATCAATCTCAACATTACTAAAAGATGCAATTAAAGAAAAACAACTATCAACATTAACATTAACATTAACATTATAAAACTATTCAATACATAACATGAATCATAATAAATTGTTTCAAATAAAATGTCAACACAATCACCATGGAAATTCAATACATAACCTAGGCTAAGAAGAACAACTACGGAGACCAAGTTTCATCAAATATCTGGAGCATAGAGGACATCATGTAGGAATAGGCTTCGACCACCAGGTAAAATTAATTTACATGTGCCGATACCCTTCACTTCAACTCTTGAGTTATTCTCAACATATATCCATCTTCTTCCAAGCTGTATCCAACGATCTACAAATGATTCTCGGTCTCTAGCTATGTGGTCTGTTGCTCCTGAGTCTACAGCCCAAATTGGATGAGATTCAGCAAGTATTACAACGCTAGAAATAAAAGCATTACTTAAAATAATGGAGTAATAGGGTACCTCTTTCGACTCAATTTCGCGAGCAAAGTGACCCATCTTGCCACAATTGTGGCACTTCATTTTGGCTTTTATCATTCTTCCCACCATACTTTTTGCGTCAGAAATTCTTAGCCCTCTTAGGTGCCTAATCAGTTTTCTTCCATTTATTGTTGAATTGATGATTCTTTTTGTGCTTGAAGCCTGAAGCTTTGCGCAAACTTGATTCAGCAACATAAGCATGGGTAGCAACCTCTAGACGCTTATCCTCTAATTCCAAATGACGCACTATATCATCAAAAGTGACAATATTCTTATTATGTGTCATGTTGATCTTCATATACTCCCAATTGTCAAGAAGAGACCTTATAACAGCATGAACTTGTTGTTTATCAGTAAGGGAATGGCTTGCCGACTTTAGCTCACGAATCATGTTTGACATCTCTCGAAGATGCTACCTCGTTATTACATTTGGGCGCTTTCGACAAACTTGAATCATGTTTCAAGGCAACTCACATTACTTGAGTTTTATCATAACTTTCAAACTCACACATGAAATCATCTTACATACAACTCAGCAACGTGATATGAGCAATGCTATTTTTTTTTTCCAAGCTCGATAAGCTTCTAAATCTCTCTTGCGTTAAGCTGAAGTTCCATATTCAAGTTTATCCATAGTGTGGTTGAGGGTTCTCAAAACCTCTTGCTCCTCAAGGATATACTGAACCTTTTGGTGCCAAATATTATAATTATCACCGTTCAGCTTTTCACCCTTATTGAGGTCAGCTACAGTGGTCTTGGATACCGAAGCCATAATCAATTGCTATAATGCATTGACATAATAAATGCAAAATCAATACTAGTACACTTTTTAAAGTAACACACATATTTAATTTGCAGCAAAGACAAAATAAATTAACGATAATTTAACAAAAGATACAGAAACGAAAGTTCACTATGTTTCCAATCAGCTCCAATGTACGATTGTTCTATAATTATTAATTAGTTTAATTTGCGCAAATTTTAAGTTCTAAATGAGAACTCTTTCGAATTCTACTTCTCAAATGGAATTTATTAATGGGAGCTATTGTGTAATGTTGAAAGGGATTTAAACAATTAGATGTCCTCAATTGCATAGGCATTTGTCAAAATTAATAGTAGAGACACATGAACTTAGTTCTTGACAAATTTGATGTGAAACCTTAAGACTATGAACATGTATAGATGAGGTTAGTTCATAATTCGTGGTAAGCAAAAGGTAATCCCTTATTTCTTTTTTCTTTTTCTTTTTTATTGTTATGCCTTTTAAATGATCACACTAGCAGTATGTTGTTTTAATTAAAATCATTTTGTAGGGTTTTCTAGATACCTATAGCATAGCATAAAATATGTGCTAGGCACATCTATATTACTTGGGACAACAAGTGCAAGGGAATATAGATGCAAAGATTATTTTGATAGTGTGATAAGTATAGTACTATGATGGAGTGTGATGAACATGCTCAAGCATTGAAGAAAATCAGTCGTATTGCATATCATGATTTAATTCAAACAGAGCCAAATCTTTGATCCAAGACTTTCTTTGCCACTAAGGTCAAATGTGACATAGTTGACAACAATTTATGTGAGACATTCAATGAAAGAATCATAAATGCTAATCATAAGTCCATTTACACTATGTTCAAGGAGATAAGGATAATGATAATGACTAAATTACATATGCAAAGGGATGCATATGCTCGATGGAGGAGGGATTGTGGTCCAAGAATCGTAATTGAAAGAAAATGGATTTGGTGCAACTTACTACCAAATAATATGGAATGGCAACATTGGATATGAAGTGTTGGATAGCGATGGGAAGTACGTTTTTGATTTGTTCAAGAGAGATTGTACTTGCTAGAGGTGGCAGCTTATTGGCATCCCTTGTTTCCGTAACGTTTATGTTTTAAATGATAGGCAAGAGTATGCATATGATTATATGGATGAGTGTTATAAGAAGGCGAAGTTCTTAGCTACATATCAAAGCATGATGATGTCGGTTCAAGGAGAGAGATTTTGGAAAGAAAAAGAAAACTAATAGAAAGACATTTGTTTCCAGATAAGATTTGGACTATTAAAAACCCAAACATCTTTAAAAAAAAAAAAAAAATAAAAAACATTGCCACAAATATATGAACTATTTAGATTACAAAAAGACTTTCACTTCATTTATCCCACAAATAAAGTGCGCATACATGTACAAAATATGTTCAAAATAACACTCTCCATGGCAAACTCATAGGGTGTGTTATCACTATAAGTATGAACAACACAACCAACATTATCTTCAATTAGAAATTTGCTTTCTTCAAATTTGCCAAATATTATTTCACATGTTTCAATGGTGCCTTGAGAGCTTTGACTTCAATGTCTATAAAACAACCATCATCCTCATTATGAATTGACATTGGTTTAGTGGTGCCTATTGATTGATTTCCTTGTCAACCCAAATAAAGAAATAGAAACTTTCCCCTCTGTCGTTGTGTTTGTATCTTGGGCAATCGTGGTATCGTCTTCCTCAATTCTCCTTCATCCTTGCTGTTCGTAGAGGAAATTTGAGGCCACAACAACAAAGCATAGACGTATCATTGTCAATTGGAGGGACCAATGTCATCAATTGTGATGAATTGGCTGATCTCTACATGAATTCACTAATATGTTCTCATGATGACACCTCACTATCAGTTTTAATGCAATTGCTATTTTTGCTTCCTAAATCACTAGTGGAGTTTCCTTTTGTGATTCTACCATTTATAAAGGAAAAAAAAAGTGAGGACAACATAAAATTAAAGAGAATCCAAAGGGACATTTCCAGTAGTCAAGACAATGAACAAACACAATGGATAGATGAATAGATGCTATCAGATGAACACTTTCAGTAGAAACATTTTAAATACGAACAAATGCTATAAAAGAATTCAAATGCATTCACAATTAGAAAGTGTACTATTTAGGTATTTCCTTAGTAATTGTTGTGAGTATCTAATCACTCATAAACAATGAAGCAAGTTCCACTAGGGGGGAAAAAGAGAGAAAGTGGTGAAGGCAAAAAATAAAGTTCATCAATAACACCTTGTCACTATTTTATCAAATAAATATAACTAAGTAAGTAAAGAATGTAAGATCTATGGACAAGGTAAAAGAATCGATGGTCCACTATTGTGTTCCATCTACTATGCACGGAGGTGGTACTCGATATTCACATTTGTTTCCACCCTTTTCATCATCTTCCTTTGAGCTCCACTCATGGAAAAATTCAAGGGCAAACTATAAAGTAGTTGCAAGTCCAAGCACAACAATAACTCTTGTGGCACATCCATTCAACATCATTACGCGCATACAAATTTAAGACCGAGAATAACCAAAAAGCCTCTTAATAGTTATCCCTATAATTGCTATGAGTCTCTAAATAGCAATGACCTTAGGGATATAAGTTATACATGATGCATTGTAAATTGAGAGAGTCCAAAAGGAAGTCTTCGTTGGAATCCTTTGAATCTTATCAATTCAACAATGGAAACTTTGTGCGCTCAAGAATCACTTTTGTGGTTCCTTTATAATTCGCGGTTGGGAGAGCAAATATGAGTGAAGCTGTTGGGGTAGCATCAAGAAAATATGGATGAACATGTTGTGCAAGCGTTTGCTTCGGATTTGGGCCACAATTTGAGAGCAATTTAGGGAAGATATCAATTAGGTTCTTTGGATTTGGGAGAGATTAGCTAGTTGCACAAACGAGGGTTTAGAAAAACAAAGATCCGTGTTTTCCCTTAATGGCATAAAGAACAACTCGGGCTTGAGCAAAATCATTCGATTCGGATGATTACGAGATCTGCGTTAAAGAAATGCAAATCCCTAACTAAGAAAGAGTGCAAATCTGAAGAACCCTAATTGAGATCCGCTAGCTATGGCTGGGGTTCTTCGAATTGGACCTACATTGAGGTTTTTTTTAACATGCAGGAACTTTCTTTTCTTAATTGCGGAAAACAGCAGTGATTTGATCTCCGATGTCCATGAGCATTGTTTGTTTGTCAGTCCAGCCACATAAGACGACCAGAATTGACTGGGTATTTATTTAAGCATCTTTTGGGCTAAATTGATCGGAGAGACTAAATTGATAAATTATCAAAAGATTTATAATTAAATTGAAAAATTTGAAAGATTTAGAACTAATTAGCCGTCGTATATTAAGTTTAGAACTTTTTGCACAATTTTCTCTGTGTGTTACAAACTATGAATTGCTATAATGTGGTACTTGTTGGGGGTTGGGGATGAGCTACTCTTATCATGCATACACACAATATAAATGCTTCCCTTGATATCCTTAATGCATGTAAAAAACTATAACCCTTTGCAGTTTGAAGTTGGAACTCTTGAGCTCTTCATTGCATGGGAAGAAGGTGCCACAAGGAAAGAACCCTACAATTTGCAAAGTGATGATTGGAGGATAATTACATGCGAGGATTGCTTTTAGGGTTAATACCCTGAAAAACCCAAAACTGGTACACGTGTGACAAATTCACCTTAAACTATTTTTTTTACCATGAAAAATCATAAACTGGTACACCTGTGACAAATTTATCCCGACTAACTATAAAAAATCCTAAACTGGTATATTTATGATAAATTTACCCCAAACTAATTTATTCGACCCCCAAAAACCGCAAACTAGTACATTTGTGACAAATATACCATCTATTAAATTGGATTAATACCACAAAAAATCACAAAAAAATGTAAACTATGACAAATGGAGAATAAAATCCCAAACTTGTATACTAATCAACTATCATGTGTCATTTAACTTAATAATTTGATAGTAAAATTTAACGAAAACTAACATATGGTAAATTTGTCATAAGTATACTAGTTTGGAGTAAATTTGTCAAATGTATACCAATTTGAGGTTTTTAATGTCAAAAAATTAGTTTGAGGTAAATTTATCACAAATGTACAGATTTGGGGTTTTTCAAGGTATTAACCCTTATTACCCACCTACTTACTTCTTACCAAAAAAAAAACCCTTGTTACCCACCCCATTGTGGACGTGTTGGTTCGGGCATTCCCCCCTCTTCCGGTTGGGGGGAGTTCGAGTCACCACGATCGCATTTGCGTGACTTAAGTGCAGTGCCGTGGGAGGTGGGTCCCCGCGCTAGCGTCGCCCCGGGTTTATGTCACCGGCTGCCGGCTGTATGACCGTTCCCAAATCACCAAAAAAAAAAAAACCTTGTTTTTATTGGGTTATCATCTTATTCATGCCACTTCCTTTTGGGTATTTGCTTCGAAACACAATTAATAAAGATCACTATAGGTATCACACCACAGCTTAACCTAATATAAACTATATATAATAATCCTTATAAGTTTGGGATGTTTTAAGTAATAGAAATATTCCATCAATTATCAATTGAACATAGTTGTTAGTCTCAAATCATGCACATAACTATTTACCATCTGTGTATATCATACGCTTACTTGGGAAGATCGCATCAGTTACTAATCGAACTGTTACACTGTGGATAACTCAACTCATTGATTTAGGCAACACATAGAGTTTGTTGACAATGAAAATATTTTCTGTTCATTTATTTTTGTGAGTGATATAAACAATTGTTTTTTAGGAAAATATTTTTCAAATCATTCATTTTTCGCAAAACAAACAAAAACTAAATCAATGTAGCTTTCTCCATCTTTCATGTGGCATAAGAGCACACTTGAGTCACATTCCCCACTCCTATATTTTCTTGGTAAAGTATTAGCACTCCATGTTGACCCTAGACTGAATCCAATAACGCGTCCCCAGCCCCCTCCGCCCTAACCACCACACCGCATGCCACGGTCTTATGCACAATTAATAACCTCTTACCAATATGGTAAATTTGACAAATGCCAAGAATGCTTATAGAGAATCAGATTCATAGGGCAACCTTAATCAGTTCCAATGTGACAACCGAGAAAAAGAGGGCATAAAGTAATGATACTGCAATTTCATGAAAGTGCACCAGATGATAATTGCTGTATAATAAACCTTATCATTCGACTGTAAAAATATGGTGGAAATCATATCTAAGAATATATGGCAATATCCAATTAATACATTTACTTATTATAGGAGTAGTATGTAATATAAATCCTAGATTGGCGTTAGGACTCAAAATCCTTCGAATATGCTTCGAAAATAGCTACTAGGGGTGAGCATAGTTCGGGTTGGGCCAGTTCACCCCCTAACCCTAGGACCAACCCGCACAGTGTTGGTCCTCAATTTTTGGGACCAAGGATCGACCCTATTGAGCTTGGAACCGAGGATCGGACCGACCCAATGGGTTTGGTTCGGTTCTAGGGTCAACCCGAGACCAACCGATAATTTTTTATTTCATTTTTTTGTACTCCTTAAAAAATCGATCGAGGACCAGACTGATCCAATGAGTTTGGTCCGATTTTCAAGTCAACCTAGGACCAACCAATAATTTTTAATTTTATTTTTTGTACTCTTTGAAAGGGCAATCGAGGACTATATCGACCCAATGGGTTCGATGATGAACAAGGTTAGCTAAGAAAGGCAAGTGGTAAGGGTCAAGTGGGATGAGTGTCGAATAGAATGAGTATCGAATGTCGAGCGGGGAGCAACAAGCCAAGCAAGCATCGAGTGGTGAGCGGCATGAATAACCCAAAGCGAGTAAGGTGAGCGTCAAGTGGCAAGCGGAAAAGTTGTTTCTTTTGATTTTGGCAAATTAAAGACTAAGAGGACAAATAAGACAGAAGAAAACGAATACTAGAGGAGGATGCCAATGAGCTGTTTATGCCTTTTTGGACACCGTGAGGATTCCTCACAAAAACATTTTCCTCATTCGTAAATTATGACTATTGATAGTGTAAAAGATATTAAAAATCTAAGTTATTAAATAATAATGTAAAATTACTTGAACTCCTCACTAAATAGTTATTTAATGTTGTTGACGCTATTTATTTTAAGGTTTTCTCTATATAAAAAAATTATAAATAATATTATATATATATATATATATATATATTATATAGTTAGGGTTGGTCCAGGTTGGACCGACTTGAAACTCTCAGGACCGAGGACCGACCCATACAGTGCTGGTCTAAAATTTTAGGACCAAGGACTGACCCAGTCTCCCTGGGAATCGGACCAGGACCGGCAAGGTTGGGCCGGTCCAGGATCGGTCCAGGGTTGACCCTGGACCGATGCTCACCCCTAATAGCTACTACATCAATAGCATTAATTGCGATTAGATTTAATCAAATTTGACACGCTGAAGTTGGATAAGACCGAAGTCCAATGACTCTTTTAAGCTGAGCAAACCCAAATAATTTCTCTTGACAAAAATAAGTAACATAATCCCTCCTGAAATGGCCATTTCATTATGACAAATCTGTCAAAACATGGTATGTGGACTTGCCCCTAATGCTACTTACCAAGAACTCAACACCTTCCTAAATGGAATTATGAGGATAATTCCGAGCAATTAATGTCCGTGTTTACAGCAAATAAACTCTCATTCCGTGCCGACTCAAGCACAAAAACACAATTGTTCAGTTCGGCAAGAGAGAAAGAGAGAGAGAGAGAGCAGGTCCTAAAAGTCTCGACCGGCGATGAGATAGTTTCAAGAGGGAAGTCGAGGATCGATCTACAAGTTAGAAAATCTAACTCCAAGGTTAAGATTCTTAATTTACTCAATCTTTGCTACTCTATAGATGTAAATCTAGCTATCATTCCTCTTTCCTTTTCTTTCTGTACTAATCTTCTGTGCCTTTCCGAGATTTCACCTTAATTATATGAATGATCTTATCAACTTTAACCGCTAACAACGATATACATGAAAAGTTTCATTGCATACGCGAAATATGATGTAATAGATGCAAAGGTTGTTTCTCTTCTCATGGATCTTTTTTATAGCGTCGTCATCTATGATATAAGTGGACTTATGATCAGTGTATAGGTTGAGTTCTTGTCCTGTGCTCCTTTTTGTATGATGTCGACTGAATCCGGTACTCATTTTTTAGGGTACTCTCTCTTGGGACGTTAATTAGGGTTTGTAGCTATATGCACACAATGTTAGGATCGCTACAGGAGGTCACGCTTCATTTTAGGGCACAACCGATGTTCTAATCTTTGAATTTTTATTAGATACAGGTTTGAAAAGATTCGAAACCAGGATCTCTTGCTCTGATATCATATAAAATTTGTAGGATCCTTGCCAATTGTTTTAAAGTTTAAGTTATTAGATAAATATGTGATTAAATATTTATATATAATAATACTTACCAAACTCAATGTTTTTTTTAAACATTTGCAATTGAATTACCCAATTAGTCTTCAATCTATTATACATATGTCAATTCAGTCTTGAATTTTTCGATTTTGCCAATTTAGTCTTAAACTTTGTATGAAATTCCAACGTAGTAATCCTAATCAATTTTTGCCCAAAACCGCTAGCATGGCAATCTAGTCATTGCTAGCCATTTTGCATGGCCCACCGCCACGTGAACAATTTCCATCGAAAATTGGTCAGAATAACTATATTGAATTTCAAATAAAGGTTTAGGACTAAATTGACAAAATTAAAAATTCTATAACTGAACTAATATTCACACAACAAGTTTAGGACTGATTGAATAATTTTCCCAAGCATTTGCTACTTCAAGATTTGTACTTTAATGTTATTTTAAACTTTAATAATCACAAAGCGCCAATAACATTTAAGGACTTTCAATTTAATTCTAGATAAAGTTGATTTGATCTTAACTAATGACTATGTTTAACCACTAAGGTTTGCCCCAATGGCCGCTCTTCTAACATGCGAAGAGGGAGTGAAGAATTTGATTCCCCACATTCTCGGGGGCTGAGGGTGAGGACGTTTAGTTTCAAGTGTGAAGTTTGACTCCCATGCTCTACAAGAAGGCATGACAAGAATTCAAGAGTGAGTTGAAAGTTAGAGTAGGACGGGCTATAAAGAAAAAAAAACTACGTTTGCTAAATAACATTAAAGCACTCTCATGACTATTTTATGACCACACAATTTGGAATCACAGCATTTTAGTGAACATCCCCTTTCTTTTTATGTTGAATCCCTCTTTATCCAATTGCCCACAGAAAAAAAAGAAAAAAAAAGAATTGGTGATTTAGTTATTAGGTGAAATTCCTTTTTGCGTTCTAATTATACACTTGATCTCTGCAACTATATATTATTTATCCATCTCCGTAAGCTTCTGTAGGAAATCATGATAGAACATCCATTCCCTGAGAAAAGCTCTAGTTTTGCACATGAAACTTGTCCTGAAATGCAATAATTGGCTTAGGGGGTTGCGTGCCCTTGAGGATTAGATCAACAGATAAAAGCAAAAGAGAGAATCCTAGGAGTAACAAGATGGATGAATATGTACTGGCATCCTCGGCCCGCATGTCATCCATGCGCGCACAAGATCCTAGGCCTTCTTAAATTCATCGGAAACATTTTGACCCGTGAAAGAATGGTGTACGGTTACCGTTAAGCTGTCGCTATTTGGTAAAGTGATTGACAACTCTGCTTGATTTTGAACGGAAAAACTAGCTTTTCTTTCGACCCTCGAGACCAATCTCCCGTGGCACTTCGTCGCATTCCAACGCTTCAAGTGAAAAATTAGGGTAAAAGGGAACCTTGATTGCATTGAGTGGGGACGAGATTGGTACCTTGAAAGACCATAGTCAAGCACCGAAAAAGACAAAAGAGTCGACAAATAATCGACGTGTTGAAATGTGAAAAGCTTAGGAGAAATGTTGTTTAGATAAATCTCATTTCCTGGGCCAAAATTACATGAAACTATCACACAATCCTATTAGAAAAGGGACATTAGTGAGTGGGATTAGGCGCACAAAGCGAGTTTCATTTCACACGCCAACAGATAAAATAATTCACATTCGAGTCATTCACCCGAACTTCAATTCTCATCTCACCTTGTCTCTCGGGTTGATGAACTATATCATGCTTCCAAGTCTTAATTACTTAAGATGGTTCTATTCATCATTCATATGATGACTCCATGAGTAAATTGCATGCATATGCCGGGTCAAGGATTATGTTGATACAAATTCTTTTCTAGTGGACGTATACATACCTGTGCATAAATCTTGGCATGTGATTGATTTAATGTATAAATTCCTTTGTTCTGATGAAGAAGTAGTTTATTAGATTAAAATTAACTGTCACATTAGGGTTGAAGTTTATGGACTATGATCTGTCTCATACGTTATATAATTGGAATGAATGATTTACTGAACCGGTGGCAAATTTGCAGCCCGTCTGCTTTACACAACTTTGTCCCCTCTTTTGTTGTGTGCAATCCACTTTTTATTTTATCATGAGCCATCCATATTGACTAGACAGTAAACACGAGGGGCGCGAAGCTCCATTATTGCATGTGAATGACGAAACTGGATAGCTGAGACCAAAGGGATTTTCACCTTTTTTGTCCTAGTGCCCTTTTCTACATGTCAGTAGGCAAGCTCCCGAAATTGCTGTATGGATAATTCAGTACTCTCTCCCTCAGTATTTCTCTGTTCTAGACGTGATAGACTGAATTAATCATGATCAATAATTCGTATGTATAGCTAGATTTCATGACAAACTTAGTTTACTGTATGCTCCGCATGTGGAATTCTGATCAGTCCTACTTGTTTGACTAATCGGGTCCCGAATTTGGTGGACTAGGTACGGGGGTCCAAGCCTATGTGGACCAAGCTAAGGTCAAGAACTTTTCTTCTCTGAAACCCTAAGTCTGCGTCTCCCGTCAGAGGTCAATCTCCAAGGTAATTCGCTGCACCTCCTCCTCCTCTTCCCTGCACATGGAATGAGAAGAACTGTTTAGAAATGACAATCATATAAAAGTAATCAATAGATGTGCAGGGGCGGAGCTAACTACTCCACTTATGCTGCGCATTCCTCCAATCACAAGAGTCCAAAAGCAACTAGGGTTTCTACGTCCTCAAATATTCTCTCCCTCCTTTTAAATTAAGTCAAAATTCTCTAAACCCTATTCTTCTTCTTTTTTTTTTGAATTTTTAGTATGAAATTTCCTGTGGCGAGGTCCACTTGAGGAGGATGGTGATGGGGGAGTTTGTCCTGAAGTGATGGGGGAAGGAAAGAGAGGAAGATACCAATATTGTCACAATTAAAATAAATTTATTTCCACGGTACCGAATCGATCGCAATATAAAACGCGGGATTATACCCTAATTTTCGGCCTGAATAGATAGATATACTTCCACGCGCTTTCTAGTTCACATTGAATTTTCTTTTTTTGTCGCGCCGTTTAGAAAAACAATTTATAAAATTATGCTTTTCTTCTGTTTTCAAGAGAGAGAATGAGGGTGGTGAGGACTATAGGTCGGTGGACCCAATCCACGGCCGCAAGAGGACACAGCATGGTGGTGCTAAAACCCATCAGCCTCCCTCTCGTCGCTGTCTCTCTCATAATAAATGTTCAGCCCCGCAAATTTCTTTTAAATCATTATTTTTTTATAAATTTTTGAGTGAATTCTTGAAACCAAAAATGGCAAAAAGATTAAAAACGGAAAATTCAAAAACTTCTGATTTTTTCTTTTTTAAAAGGGAGGAAAGCCAAGTGCAGAATCATGTGTTTGCTTAAACCTGCAAATCACGGTGAATAATGATGGGGAAATAATGGGTGTGAAAACCACTGAGGATTTTGCTTTAACGTACTCATTCAAAGCAAGGGAAAATAATAAGGGAAGAGAAACTGTGTGCAAGTGAAGGTAAACTTAGCTAGCTGCTGATGTCTCTCGTATGGCCTGTTTTCATTCCCTTTTTCCTTCCTCTTGAACTTTCCCCTCTCTCTGTCTCTGTCTCTCTCTCTGTCTCTCTCTCTCTCTCTCTTTCTGTCTTTCTCTTTCTCTCTCTAGAACAAGATTTTTCCTCTTTAATCAGGTTTCAGAAACCCACACTCTAATATGCTGAAGCTGCAACCACCGTTTCAGGTTTCCCCTAGATAAGATTTCAGACAAGCTCAATTTTCCTGCTGGGTTAAGTGTTCTTGAGGATAAGGATAGAGAGTGCAAGTTGAAGAAGAACAAGAACAAGAAGAAGTGATGGCGGCCTCTTCATCGTCGGTGGCGCCGTTTTATCGAATTCAAGAAGGAGGAGATCAATTGATTCAGATGGAGCAACACCGCCACGCCCAGATGGAGCAACACCGCCATGCCCCATCAGCTCCATTGGCTTCATCAGCAGCAGCATCTGCACCTCCAGCTCCAGCTCCAGCTCCCCAGAAAAAGAAGCGAAACCAACCCGGAAACCCATGCAAGTATCATCACCCCAATTTCAATTTCATTCATGCATATCTCTAGAAACAGAGAAATGGCCAATGATTCTTTGGCGGATAAGATTTTTTTTTCTCAGTTAATTTTCAGAGTCATTTGATACTCTTGATGCATCACCTGCATATACGGTACAAGAAAGAAACCCTAGGTTTTCCAAACTTCCCCTCAAAATTCCATTAATCGTGCCATGTTTGTATCCCAAAGTTTCTTTTTGTTTGACTCTCTCCTTTTGCCATAGAATTTTGCAGTGATTCCATGGATTTTTGGCATTTTTCACTCATGTAAAATACTAAAACTGTGCTTCTGCAACGGCGTTGCAACACAGATCCGGACGCGGAGGTGATAGCCCTGTCGCCCAAGAGCCTGATGGCGACAAACCGGTTCGTGTGCGAGGTGTGCAAGAAAGGGTTCCAGAGGGAGCAGAACCTTCAGCTGCACCGGAGGGGCCACAACCTGCCTTGGAAGCTAAAGCAGAAGGGCGCCAACAAGGAGGCGGTACGGCGCAAAGTCTACCTGTGCCCCGAGCCCACCTGCGTGCACCATGACCCGTCCCGCGCCCTCGGCGACCTCACAGGGATAAAAAAGCACTACTCCCGCAAGCACGGCGAGAAGAAGTGGAAGTGCGAGAAATGCTCGAAGCGGTACGCAGTGCAGTCGGACTGGAAGGCGCACTCCAAGACCTGTGGCACGAGGGAGTACAGGTGTGATTGTGGCACTCTTTTTTCCAGGTATAACCATAATCTTCTCATTGACTCTTTTTTTTTTTTTTTTTTTTTTTGAATGAACGTAGTTTTTTTTTTTTTTTTTTGGGTAAGAGTTTTGAATGAACGTAGTTTGCATTTGAATGTGTGCAAATTATTAGTTGCTGAATGATTTATCCCATGTGGCTCATGAGGATGCAAATAATGTGGTGGGTTATGGTCTCGATTGTGTGTGTGAGAGAGAGGCCTGGCGCTGGGCATCTTCAGGTTAGGATTAGATTCTTGAAATCGACAGAAGAAGCTTTTGAATCATCTTGGTTTTTCCCCTTTTTTCTTCACCGTCTCTAGGTTTCACCTTTTTAGTGAATCTCTCTCTCTCTCTCTCCCTCTCTCTCTCGTGTACATTTTATAATGGCTTTTTGAAAAGTTTATCAAGAAGCCAAGAAATTTGAGTGAGAAAATAATCATTTCCAGCATA
Source organism: Eucalyptus microcorys (assembly GCA_014182515.1). Classification (NCBI taxonomy): domain Eukaryota; kingdom Viridiplantae; phylum Streptophyta; class Magnoliopsida; order Myrtales; family Myrtaceae; genus Eucalyptus; species Eucalyptus microcorys. Next base: position 27,394,255 of record CM024568.1, on the reverse strand, counting down.
AGAGTCCTTTCTACCTCGAAAAGAACGCCATCTGCCCGCAAGTGTCTTTCTTTCCTTTTTTTTTTTTTTTTTCCCTCCTTATTCGCCCTCATTCACGTGTTGCTACACACAACACATGAAGAAGCTTGGGGTGGTGTTGCCATTTTTGTTATGTTATCGTTTGGCTACATGTTATCAGGACTGCTCTCCTCCAGGTACCATTTCTGACAATCAACCCCTCCCTCCCTCTCTCTCTCTCTCTCTCTCTCTAGATGCCTCCATGATTGCAATGGAAAAGCTGGGTTTTGAACAGCACCTAACAATATTGCAGCAGAATCTATCCCCAGGAACACAACCCCAATTCAAAGACCACTTCCCATCTATTTATGATGAAATACTGTATCACTTTCATGGGCTTTTGCATTTATGAAAACCTAGGTCTGAGAGAAATAGATAGGCTCCTGTCATGGATAGACACAGATTGCACCAGTTTTTTTCCTGGATTTGAAAATATTCCCTCTTCTCATTTATTGAACTGCCGGATCTTAGAATGGCAGTTTGACGAAGATGACTTATTCATCATCTTCTTCTTCTCATCTATTTAATGCACTAAACGATAAATTACTCCCCTGGCCAAGAACGTGTCCGTGTTTATATTCTCTACGGTTGATTCTTTCGAGGGTTTGTGTGTGTCTGGGGGTTAAATATTATTAGTATTAGAGTTAGACATCCCTAAAATCTTTCCCTTGAACCTACTTATATTGCTGTACCTAAGTGCATCCAACATAAAAATGAAGCTTCAAGTATGACTTTACTAAGAACAAATGTTTGAAACACACTTGATTAAGATGGGATAATGGGAAAAATTCATACGATTACTGCCTATCAAAAACTAAAAAAGTCAAAAATCTCTTGATGAAACTTGCATGAGCCCTACCTAATTTCTTCATATCCAACTAATTATATTAGTTCCTTAATTTCCGTCACTCTCTTTGGCTAAAATTGCTGAACGGCATTGCGAATGAAACTTTTGCAGGCGTGACAGCTTCATCACTCACCGTGCCTTTTGCGACGCGCTTGCTCAAGAGAATGCTAGACACCCTCCCACCTTGAACAGCATCGGCAACCACTCCATCTATGGGAGCACCAACATGGGCTTGGGCTTGTCACAGGCGAATCGCCAAATACCCTCGATGATGCAAGGCCAGGGGATAAACCACTCCAACAATAATGACATCTCGCCACTTGGCCGTGCTCGGAGTGGACAATTATTCGATCACCTCCTTGCGCCATCCATCGGAACTGCTTCTTCGACGTTTAATCAACCGCTTCCCTCAATGGGCTCGCCATCCCCTAATAGTTTCTTGTTCCAAGCTCAGTCAAATCAAAGCTACAATTCTCAGGAGCAAGCATCACCTCAGCAAGGGTTGCTCCAGAACAAGCCATTCCATGGGCTGATGATGCAGCAAATGATCCCTGATCATGTCAAGAGCAACAACAATGACCCATCACCATCCTCATCAGTGGCAAATATCTTCAACCTTGGAATGCTTTCGAGTAGCAGCTCAAATAGCAACAACAACAGTAGCAGCACCAGTAGCTTGCTCAATTCCGGGCTTTTGGTCCCAGATCAACATCGGTTCAAGAGCGAGATTGGAAGCGAAGGATCGAACCTCTTGCCGAGAAGCATACCAGGTGATCATCATCAGATCAGCTCATCAGGAGTGCCTTCTCTCTACAGCACTTCACTTCTGCAAACCAGCAGCCACCATGATTTCTCACCGCCTCACATGTCTGCAACTGCTCTCCTCCAAAAGGCGGCTCAGATGGGCTCATCAACCTCAAGAACGAACACCAACAACAATGCCTCTTTCCTAAAAACCTTCGCGAGCTACTCTTCCTCAAGCGGCACCAAATCAGACCGGTCGCCGCTCGCCCCAGTTAGCTTCACAGGCATTTTCGGGGTCGACAACAACCTCCAGGAGCTGGTGAACTGCGCCTTCGGAGGTGGGCGAGACCATCATCAAGAATCAGCTGGGGACGCTTACGATGGGATCTACGACAACGCGAACAAGACTGGGTCGGAGCAGTCGACGACGACCCACATGGGCCAACATGGGTTGACGAGGGACTTCCTTGGGGTCGGAGAGATAGTGAGACGCGTGAGTAATAACGTTAACAACAACGGCAACAATGGAGGGTTTATGGACGTGCAGAGAGAGGACGACCAGCGACGACAGAACCAAGAAAAGTATGGCCTGATGATCAGCGACGACAAAGCGATCAGCTCCTCCTTGGATTCAGCGCCGACAAGCCAAACGTTCGGAGATTTCCGTTGAAAAATACGACGAGCTCTCTCTGTGAAGAAAAGACCGAGTACAGGTACGTGAAATTCAGCGAGCCTTATTTTTTAACTATAGAAAGAAAGAAAAGGACAACGTCTTTGAGCGGACGTGATCTGGCATGCGTAGTTAGGTTCAATTTAATTGCAAAAATCGCAGTAAACTTCCCGTTTTATTTAGTGTGTGACTCACGTACTTTGTCGAATATGCGATCGGATTGATTATTCACTTGTTTTTCTCTGGCGTTATCATTTCATGCATGGGACGAAAGGGTCACGAGAGCGGGGCTGCAGTCACTCTTTTCTCTGTCCCTCGGGTTGTCTTTTTCCGTGGTCGTATTCTGATTTTTCTCCCCCCTTCTTTAATTGTCTGACTTGACAATTCTGACAAATTCAAAAGGTGCCACACTTTCATATGATCTTTCTTTTCCAACCCACGTTTATCTTTCTATTTTTCCAAAATTTTCTTTTTGCATTTCTTGGGCGTTGGAGGTAAAATTATTATTGTTCTATAAAATTATTCATCATGCCTATCGTCTTGTCATTGACATTTTACGCTCGAGCATCATTGGGGTCGCTAACGGACAACAATTGCTCATGTGAGATTTCATTGTTCACGCTGCATTTTTGCCTGTGATCACATGATTTGTGTAAGAAGCCAGGCTTGTGTTATCCTACTATTCTCTCTTACTCCCCCACATACTTGATCTGTAGTTGGTATCCTGTCGACACTCCTATCGAATAATGTGCATTCGCCCAGGCATCTTTAGATGATGTGTCGTGGCAAATGAATGGACAAAGGAAGCCCGACTAATCGATGCGCGCATGCTAAATGGTCTAGACTCTAGAGATGTCCATTCGCAGTACGGGGCATAGCATATCCAGACGTTCATTGAGATTTTGCTTGCCTATCTTTACAATTCTGAATCGTATGGAAGTATGATGAGGTCGACTTGTGAACTGTGCAGGAACGCGAAGACTCAGGCCAATTGCTGAACAGGAACGACACAGCATCGGGCAGATCGAACTCAAAGAAGTTGAAACTTTTATCTCTTTTATTGTCCACCTTTTCTTCTCGAACTTATCGGTTGTTTTGTGGAATTTGTTAATCCCGGTAAGAAGTTTTTCTTTTTTTTTTTAATATCCCCCCCCCCCTTCTCCCCAATACATTTTAGACTTCGAAAGGAGAAAGAGATCCTTGAGGAACGTTTTGGAGGGCGCCCACATTTTAAAACAACTAACTTGAGTTTTTATATCATGCTAAGAAGATTTAGCGGGACTCTTTTTTTCCTTCTTTTTTTTTTTAAGTGCTGTAATGTGCTATGGTAACTTCTCATTTCAGCCCCAGCCAAGATCGCTACTTATCGTTCGAATCCCACAGATTTCGCGTAAATTACATGGGTTGCCAAGTACCCAGATCTCTGCACTTCTGCCGCTGAATCATCTAAGGAAAAAAAAAAAAAAAGGATGGTAAAACACGTTTATTTTCATGCTAAATAACCGCTCATGTGCAGATACTTTTAGGCAGCGTTTGGTCAGCAAGATAAGTATTAAGATTGGGATAGGATAAGAGGTGGAATTCGTTATATCCAGTGTTTTAGTTTGCTAGGTGATTGGATATGACTTTAATTAGGATTAAATAAACAATAAAAAGGCTTGCACTTAAACCACTCCAAATATGGCCGGGAAACCTCCACCATTTTGAATGGATGATATTACAAGAAGTGAGCGGTTCCAAATTCCGTACAGATTTCACCTAGAACCTAGAACTTACCCGTTAGAACAATTTCCTCATTTTCAGAAATTTGGAACTTACCTTGCATACTTTGGAACTTGGAACCTACCATATTGCAGTTTCCAGGGTCTATCGAAGTTCCATCTTTATTATTAATTAAACAATTATAGTGAAATATCATCTTTAATAACCACCACTAGCTATTACAATTTATTAACAATAACTTATATTTAGACACTAGAAAAATATAAAACATTAACAAAGTAAAAATCTTAGTAATAAAATGGAAGCTCGGACTAGTGATTCCATATTATACACCCATTATCGAACGTCATTAAATACTGCATGATCGCATGAAGACATAAACTAGGAGAAGCACAAAAACTTATTCCAAATTTTAGGTTCCACCAACCAAGAACCTAGAACCTACCCATCAAAATAAGTTCCCCAATATTTGAAACTTGGACCTACTCTGCATATCATGAAACCTGGAACCTTACAAGTTTTCCATTGATTCAATTATCAAATTCTAAATTCTACCCCGGAACCATGCTTACCTCTAGATATTACCCTAAAAAATCGCTAATATAAGTAAGAAACTCCTTGTATTAACAAAATTAATGGATTAACCACCGGGTTTGGCCTAGTGGCTGCTTCAGATATGAGACAAAAATCGAAAGAAATCCCTTATTTTAAGTTCCTCCCAGATACATGGCTTACATACCCGGCTCAACATTCTTGGAAAACAATCGAATCGAGGGTCCGGAGGAGAATTGGCCATTCAATCTTGTGAACTAATCGAGACCGAAATTGGAAAAAGAGATACGAACGGAGAGGAATAACCAATCGATGAAAGAACATGAAACCATTCTGTTTCAATAGAGGTACGAGAAAGGGTTGGGGGCAATGAAGTAGGTGAAGTGGTTGGATTTTGCGAGCTGTTCCAACCACTGCTGGATGTGATTCCAAGAGCCGAACGAGAATGAATACCACACAGAAGAGTTAGTATTCAAAGATGCCACCCTTTCCACATGGGAAAGGGAAGGTGGGGATTGATTTCCCACCTTCTCAAGGGAGGATAGGGGTGAGAATGTTTAGTTTTGGTGATGTGGGGTTTGACTCCCATGCTTTGCAAAAAGACATGGCAAAAGTATGAGAATGAGTTGAGGAGTTAGAGTAAAATAGATAAAAAAAAAAAAAAAAACAAAAAAACAAAAGACAAAATTAATGGATTGCCTTTCAATAAAATTGAAAGGCAAAACTATCCTTACCCCACTCAAAAAAGACTTCTTTTTTTGTATTCCTAGCGTTAAGGGTGAGCATGGTTTCAAGGTAGAATTTGGAACCTAAAGACCAAACCGGTAGGAACCTGTAGGTTCTAGGTTCTAAGGTATGTATGGTAGATTCCAAATTCCAAGAAATAAGAAACCTATTTCAACGGGTAGGTTCCAAGTTCTTAATTGGAAGAATCTGGAACCTGTAACCCATAATCTAGAACCTAGAACAAGTTTTAATGTTTTTCTTTGTTCATGTTTTTATGTAATTTTGCAATATTCCATGCCGTTCAATGATAAGTATATAATCTAGAAACATTAGTTCGAGCTTCCATTTTATGATCGAGACTTTTACTTTATTGATGTTAATTATTTTCGCATGTCTAAATATAAGTTATGGTTAGTAAATTATAGCAGCAAGTGGTGGTTATTGAAGATTTTAATTCATTGCAATTATTCAATTAATAATATAGGTGGAACCTAGTTAAATCTTGAAACTGACCATTGAACCTGTGATAGGGTAGGTTCTAGGTTACAGAGTATAGATGGTAAGTTACAGGTTCCAAAAAATGAAGAACATATTTCAATCGATAGGTTTCAAGTTCTAGATGAAACCTATACTGAACCTGAAACCATTCACCACCACCTAGCATCACCTCTTCCAAGTCTCTCAATCATCCTTTTTTATTTTTTATTTTTTTTCATGTTTGTCTTCTTCTAACTTATTCTCCATTACCCAAAAGTTCAACAACTTCTTTTAATCTAAGCAAACATCAAACGAACAAAAGAGCATATAAAGGTTAGTTTTATTTGCAAATTGGTCACTTTATTTCACCTAGATTTTCCTCGTGATTATAAATTTTTCGACTTCATTTGCTAACACCAAATTTACAAGAATTTACTCAAATATTGAATAATTGGGATTGATGTATATATTACAAACAATTCCAATTCCATTGTTATCAATCTAGATATTTTTATCCTTACAACAACATATGTAAGTAGGAAAAGCGTAGAAAACAGCTTGTTAAGATCAAACAATTTAACATTTTGCAATCTTAACGGTTAATAATTCCATGTAATGAAGTTAAAGATAATATACCATGTAATAATGTTTTAATCGGACCTTTTTCTTTGAATTTGCATGAGGACAATGATTGTTTAAATTTACAATGTACTTAACTCTGTCATATTGTTAATTATCTTTTGAAAATATCTATTACAAACTGTGTAGTGATGACAGTAAAATAAATAAAAGTTGGACTATTTGATTCACCAAATTCAATGAAAGTTAAGTAGTTAAAATATATGGAACATAAGGTAATGACATATATTAAAGTTTTAATTAAACCAAATGCTTTCGTTAAAACTAATAGATGATTTTCTTCACTCGTTGTTGTGCTTAGGTTATATTTAGTGTGCGTATGCATATACTCACAATAGCTAGTTGGTTATTTGCCAAATAAACTATTTTTTTGGAAAAGATGGTCATCAATTCCGTCCTGAAGGGGAACCAACAAAAAGAAAAAGAAAAAGATGGCGACAAATAAGCTTAAATAATAGAAGTGGGCCTTACATTTACCCTTAGTCTACGTCTCACGCACGGCTAGAAATGTGATGGAAAATATTTAACTTTCAACAGCATGTTAAAATGAAATTTTTGGCATGGAAAAACCGCGAGCCTAATAAAAATCGTTAGAGTAAAAATCGCTACGTGAAAAGCGCACTCAAGGTAATACAAATTGGAGAAGCAACGACAAACGTCACGAGCGCAACAAGTCGGTGGCATCTAAAGGTGCGAATGTCCGAGCCTTGTCTTCAAGGACAATGGGGACAAGAAGGAGCGGATTGGCAAGAAGGACAAAAGAGACAAGGAATGAGAAAAAGGTAATGAAAAGTTCGTGAAAGGAAGGAAGCCGACATTATTGGCATCTACCCTGGAGCGAAAGCAAAAGCGAGGTAGATGATTGATTGCTCTTGTGACGAAGATGTGGCCAATCTAATGTCTCATGGCTATTAGCAATGGTGAAAATGGGGAAAATTATCCAAAAAATTATAAATTTATTACATTTTTTACCAATTAAATCATAAATCTATTAATTTTGTCAATTGAATACTATACATTTTCATATGTTGTCAATTGAATCTATTTCGCATATTTTGGTCATTTTTTGCTGACGTGGACGCTAGATGTCTAGCCGATGCTGACATGGATCATTTTTAATAATATTTTAATTTTTTTCAAATTCCTCACCAACCGCAGTGAGGGTAGCCTCACCCACTCACAACCATAGTTGCAGCCACCATGACTATTTGAGCTTGAACTTTGGTTTCATGACCGCTAAGGCAGGGTGTGAGACTCGAATCATAGCCATGGACATGAGCTCTATAACTTGAATGGTCATGATCACAAGCATCAAGCTTGACTGGCCATGGTGGCCGCGAAACCAAAGCTTGAGCTTGAGCTTGAGCTCGAGCAACCATGGCAGCTACAAGCTCGAGATTCGGTAACCATGGCCACGAGTCAAAATCAAGCAACCACGAGCAAAAGCTCGAGCTTTGGTTTTGTGGCCACCATGGCAGGGCAAGGATCGTAGCCACGAATGTGTGCTTTATAACCAAATGGTCATGATCGTGAGCATCAAGCTTGAGTGGCCACGATGGCGCAAACTTAGAACTTGAGCTCAAGCAGCCATGGCAACAGCAAGCTCCATGGCCTCAAGTTGAGCCTGAGTAGAAAATTTGAAAAAAAAAATTACTACAATATTATTAAAAATGGTTCATGTCACGCCCTGCAAGGAGCAGGGTAAAAGTCTGAGAGTGAGAGTTAGAATATAATTAAAGTAGGACAACAAAAAAAAAAAAAAACATTGTATGTGCCATATAAAACAACCAACATCTACATTAGTGATTTCTAACGAAAATTTGTCAAATAGACTCAATTGGTAAAATGTGAAAATGATTGGAATTTAATTGGCCAAATTGAAATGTCAATAGATTTAAAAAAATTTAGATAATTTTCCCTATCAAAATGATGTCGGTGATCATAGTTCTATTCACACTTTTGAAGAGCTTCGAAATCATTTGATGACCTTTATGGTAAATTTGAAAAGGTTAGTAAGAAGAATTCTTTGCACGTTCTCGAACGATCTCAAGGAGTGGAGTACGCAACGATTTATGGTGCGTTTGGTTCAGAATTTTTGAAAGTTCATTAGGAAAATGCATAGTTTAACCTAAAAAACTTTAGGCAAATGCAAAGGTTGTTTGGTAAACTATGCTTTGAGAAGTAATTTCGAGAGAAATGTTGTTTAGTGAAAACACATTTGAAAAGCTCTTTGGGTAATTAATATTAATTTTTTTAATTCTATTTGTTTAAAATTGAAAAAAATAATATATGCAACTTTTTAAATATAATTTTGACAATAATACTAAAAAAATCGAATACATATATAATTTTTTTTGTAAAAAGACCAAAACCCTTCATCGGAATTTTTTAATTTTTATTTGCTTAAAATTGAAAAAAAAAATGATGTATGCAACTTTTTAAATATAAATTTTCACAATAATGCTAAAAAAAAATCAAACACACACACACACACACACACACACACACACACACACACACACACACACACACACACACACACACACACACACATATATATATATATATATATATATATATTATATAATTTTAAAAAAGACCAAATCCTGAGTCAAAATTTTTTGTTTAAAATTGAAAAAATAATGTATGTAACTTTTAAATATAAATTTGAAAATAATGCTAAAAATCAAATACATACATATAATTTTTTTTTTTTTTTTTTTTAAAAAGACCAAACCCTTCATCAAAATTTTTAAATTTTTAATTGTTTAAAATTGAAAAAAAATAATGTATGCAAGTTTTTTAAATATAAATTTTGACAATAATACTAAAAAAATCAAATACATATATATTTTTAAAAACGACCAAATCCTTCGTCGAAATTTTTTAATTTTTATTTTTAAAATTTCAAAAATAATGTATGCGAATTTTTAAATATAAATTTTGAAAATAATTCTAAGAAATCAAATACATATATATTTAAAAATAAAAGACCAAATCCTTCGTCAGAATTTTTTAATCTTTATTTGTTTAAAATTGAAAAAAAATATTCTATGCAACTTTTTAAATATAAATTTTGACAATAATGCTAAAAAAATCAAATATTTATATATATAAATGCTAAAAAAATTAAATATATTTTATTTTAAAAAATTATATATTTGATTTTTTTAGCATTATTTTGGCATTTAAAAATAATAATAATGATGGCAAAATCAGAAATTTGAAAAATAAGTGATGACAGTTTTAGAAGAAAAAAATATGTTTTAGCATTTGGCCAAATGCTTTGAAAGCTCAAATCTAATCCCTACTAGCATTGGACTTTCAACCTTCTCAATTCTAGCTTTCACTTGAAAGTTACTTCAAAATAATTGCCAAACAATCCAGTATTTTCCCAAGGGGCTTTGGAGGCTGAAAGCTCATTGAGAATGCTGAACCAAACGCACCATTAAACCCAAACCCCTATAAATCGGTTGAGCATTTTCTTACCTTTTTACTTATAACCATATCACTTGTTTGATAAACTGCTTAGCTCATAATTTGTGTATAAATATTTGATGATGTATACTTTAGACAAATGCATCGGCAGTCACTTTAGATATAATACACTTGTGTATAAATGAGTCAGTATGCACTTTAGATATTATACAAACTGAAATTGCTCATATTGTTTACAAACATGTTGAAACGTGTTAATATAGGTTGTTGTGATGTTAGTGAAGCTCGATTAATATTCATATATTGTCATACATCAATATATAGCGTAATTTTAACAATCTTTTGCTCATTTCTTTATAATATAGTTTTTTTTTTTGGTAAAAGCTCTTTATAATATAGTTTGTACATGTTAAAGTAATAAACTAAATCATATTTAAGGATAAAAAATCACAGAAGATAGAGAAAAAAACTCAATAATTCACTTTAGATGTTAGCAAAGTGAAATTACTAATATTATCTATAACCATGTCGAAACGTGTTTACACATATTGTTGTACATAAATGTGTTCATCATTATAAACAGGATAAACAAGATAAGTATCCTGATGTGTAGACACCAAACATGGTAATAAATTTGATAATTGATCATGTGATGGTTTGACATGCTCTATGAGTTGCGTGGGGGCAAGTTCAACATGTTTATTAAGCATGTCGTGTTAGGGTTGAGCATAGTTCCATAATAAAATCCAGAACCAAATAAACCAACTAGTGGAAACCTATCCGATTACAAGTTCTAAAGTATGTAGGATATATTCCATGTTCCTAAAATTAGGGAACTTGTTTTGATGCGTAGGTTCTAGAGAGATGGAACTTGGAACTTGGAACTTGGAACCTAAAACAAGATTGTGTGTTTTTCTTGATTTATATCTCCACGCGATCCTGTGGTATTCCTTCAGTGATAGTGTATTAATTGGAACCATTAATTTGAACTTCCATTTTATGACTGAGACTTTTACTTTGTTAACGTTTCTATTATTTATTTCTAAATATAAATTGTGATTAGTAGATTATAATAGCAAATGGTGGTCATCATTCATAACAAGTTCCAAGATAGGTTCCGGAGATCAAAAAATAAATAATCTGTTCCAGTGAATAGATTCTAGGTTCCAAGTGATTAGTATGGAATCTAAAATTGCTCACCCCTATGTCATGCTCAAATAAGCTATAATCATGTTATATACCCTTGTCTCAACATAATATGAGACGACACGAATTGTTAGCCAGCAAAAAATGGCAGAGAAACACTCATAATCCAATCCACGAACATGCATTTACGCACACAATCTCTCACGGACAAAAACTCAATGTATTTTTAAAATGATAATTATAAGGTGTATGAAAGACGATTACATCGAAAAGAACAAATAATCACTACACAAACCCCGAAAATAGCCGTATGCACAAAAGAAGTTCGGAAAAGTTAACAAAGCCAAATATAACAGGGAAAATTGACATAAAAGTGCACCTGAAAGATGCCTAAATAATGGATTTCGAGGTCGAAATGACTTACAAATCGGTTCCCCAATTTGGCAATAGCATAGCACTCAAAATAGGCTTCTTTGTATTATGGGTCATGTAACTCCTCTTGGATCAAAAGTTATGGTCCTTCTATCGCCTGTCATGCAAATTCTTGTACCTAGCCCACATTTTGGATATCTACCGGACTAAATGAGATCTTTTTTTTTTTTTTTGTACTTAACTTTTCTTAAATTATGTTATTTAGTTTTATTAAATTGGTTATATTAATCAAAATATCTTTACTCAATTTTTATTATTTAATCTAATCATTAATATTTATTCTTGGCTAGTCATTAATCTTATAGTTAGTGTAATTTTCTCTTATCTTATCCTCCCACTTTTCTTTGACAATTTTCGTGTTTTCATAAGTTTAATTTACAAAATATTGGATAAAGGCAACAGCTTGAGACAAATTTGACATATTTTATTGTGATTAATTACTTGGCATGGACCGACCAAAAAAAAATTACTTGGCAATTCAATCAATACTAAGATGTTTTAAGTCAAGACGAATTGACAAGAATTACAAACACGATTATGACATGTTAACACGAATTGTCAGCCCTAATTAGGAATCACATCTTTGACATGAGTAGGTCCTTAAAAGGCTCTAGGGGAAGAAACAGGTGGGAAATCCACCCCAGAGTGGGAGATCCCGCAATGTCACCCCCGTATTTCCTCTTTGGAAGATGAAGATAAATAGGGAATTTGAGGAGCCTTATGGTGGTGAAGGTAGACACCACATCGGAATGAAAGTCCCGGCTACCGCCGAATAGGCAAGTATAATAGCCTCCCACGCCTGGAGTAAATGAGGATGGGTGAAAAGCTCATTGTAGAGTTAGCATACTTTATGGAATTGTACTAAACCAAGGCTTTTCTTTGACAATTTTCGTGTTTTCATAAGTTTAATTTATAAAAAATTGGATAAAGGCGACAACCAAAAGTGCGCAGCATATTGAACCTCAATGGCGACGAAATTTCCATCGCTAAAAGAAAAGCAGTTCTCATTCCCATTGTCCTTCCATCAAGGTTGGTTATCCTTCCCCTCGCCGTCGCCATCTCTTGAATTTTGCTGCCGCCGTAACCGAGGCCGCCACGGCCATCATCGCCTGGTGCACACTCACGCATAAGTCTGCTTGCAAATTTCTCTTCGTTTGTTTGTTGAACTTGAAGTGAAACTGAACGACCATATCAAATGTTTCGTCGATTAGCTTGCTGTTTTGACGTTACAAAAGTTTGCATATGCTGGTCGATGCAAGGTTATTGCTCCTCGCATATTGTGTGTCTGTTTCGTATTCGACTTGTCGGATTGGCTAGAAGTCGTGATTCTCGGATGATGTTCATACTCGATCGTCGGACTTTTGAGTTTCTCGCTGATCACCGAGGGTTTAGAGCAAGGATCACCACGGCTGAGATTTGATGCCGACGGATCGTTCGTATGAAATTTGGCTTACCTGTTGCGATCTCGAGAGCATCGTAAAAAAGATTATCCCAACTTCTATTAGCTATCGAGCATTCTAAATTTGGACTAACGATTAAGTGGAATTAGTTATTTTTGCAACTTCTCGAACCTCAAGTTACTGCATGTGCCCGGGTGTCGTGTTCACACAATTGTACTAAATGATCCCGGCAGTTGGCTTCCGATTCCTATAATGCCTAAATGTTCGGTTTCTCGAACACCTAGAGATCATAACATCCACTGTCAATGATATCAACTCATTATTTTGACGAATCATTTCTACTTAATGATCTCCAATCATCCGGTTTAATCTTAGTTTTAACTTATAATTTTCTACAATGCCTTATTACACCTATTGCATTCCCTTCATTAAAATCGAATTCCGGACCCCTATTTGATGGTGATTATTATTTTTTTTTTTTTTGGGTTCGGTTTCCTTGTGTTTCTCTTCCTCCTCAAATCTACATCTATTGCATCCCCGCTCATTAAAATCGAATTCCGGCCCTGTATTTGATGGTGATCATTGTCCCGGTCCCATCGACAGGGACCTTTGATGCTATGAATTGTCCATTCCGGTTGACTTTAGCCCCCTACAGTTGAAGGGAACTGATCCCGCCTCCGCCTAAAGAGGTTGATTTTAACTCCATTTTGCTAATGATTTGTCCCCCGGGTTGGCCAGGTTTCGGTCAAGCCGATGTCAATATTTCTCAACTCAACCGTTCCCAACTCAACCATCAGTCAATCGCTGCAACTGTTCTTGCCTCAAGGGTTTGACTTAGCGCACATAAGCGCAAGAGGCAATTCAATCTATATAAATTGACTTAGTGAATAGGACACATTGTTGTGTGCATGGATTATGTGCATGAAACATGTTTATATTCCGCAAATCATAAATGCAAACAAGATTTTATTTTTGGCCACCTACCAGGACTATGATTTGTGTCCCAGTTGATTTACAAGTTCAGCGAAATATATCATATTTCAATTATTAATTATTTATTGGACCATGCGAGCATGCGAAAGGCAGAGTTTTTTTTTTTTTTTTTTTTTTTGGGGGGCGGTGGGGTGGGAGCACCCACAAAAAAACCACAAAAACAAAAACAAAATCAGTAAGAATATGTAGGGCTAGGCACTTCACAAAAGCAATTCCAGCTTGGAGACCTTCCATTTTAAGTACAAAGAGAAAATGTGTGTATTAGCTCTCAGCTTAGAAGAGTATTATTGAAGATGCAAAACACACTTCTGTCACATTGCAAATTGGGGAAGTATGCAATGTGCGAGAATTTCCAAGCAATATTAAGTCCTCTTTTTTCATTTTCTTGGGAGAAATTCCGGGGACCATATCTTGAACTGGTCGAGATGCAAATAATTTTCTCTTGGCCAAATCAAAATGCACGAGACAAACCACCAGAGCAATCCCTTGAGAAAGCTGCCGGAGATCGAATGCATTCTATGACTCTGCCATTATGCACTCAATTGCTTCCTTGCAAATTCCAGTCATCGTCGCTTCAGGTCCGTAAACCTACATCATAAGCAAGAAGAAAGATCAGCCAAGAATAGAGAGCCAATGATTCGTCGCCACATGTTTGCATATCAAATTTGGGTTTTATACTCCTATTGAATCGTGTCATTCACTCATTAACTCATCGCAAAGAATTGTACTTTTGCTCAACACGTTAAAAAACTTTTGTAATTTAAATTCGTATCAGCTTGCGTCATTTCTAATTTGCTAATATCAGGAAATGTCACTCCTAGGCATGTTGCTTAGGTATTTGTTTCTTCTTTTCCTTTTGCAGCAAAATCATGCAATTCGAGCCAGTGCACAGTATAAAAAGAAGAAATTTCCTCAGTGTGATCATAACATGCATTGGCAGCAAAGCATGACAGAAGAAAGGGGACAAAGACAATCAATGACATACCTCAAGTGGAACTCCAAGTTCTTCACCAAGTGCACGCATCTTTGCTAGACCGGTCTGGTAGTTTGGACCACCTCTTCTCACATAAATATGCATTCTTGCTGCTTTCAGCTTAGATTCCTTCACGTGATTGAAGAAAAAAATCAATCATACATATATGGATATTATCCATGAAAATGCACATCAGTGTTAATTTTACTCAGGCTATACCTTCTCCCTAAGGGCTCTAATTATGCCATTGAACGTGGCAGCAACGTCAGTGAAGTTAGCAATGCCGCCACCTATCAAAAGGGCTCTCTTACGGCCATCGGGATTTGCAGTAGCGCACTGCCAATAAAATCAGGTGATTGAAGCAGCATAAGATTTCCAAAAGTGATAACAAATATTGTGTGACATTGCAGAAAGAAAGTATAAAAACGCAAATGGTCAGAAGATCTTACGTCGATAACTACCCTAGCATACTGCAAAACCTCTTCCTCATTTGGAGCTCCACTGTACTCTGCATAGTTGCCAAGTTCTGATGCATAGCCCAAGTCACCAACCTGGAAAAACTCATGTTAAATGGTAGCACGAAAAGAAGGAATTTTTTTTTTTTTTGCAGTGCAAAAAGAGGCCAATTTATTGAGATAAGCAGGAAGGTTACCATGACAATCACGAAATTGCAAAACAAGCAGATTTACATCCAAAACAGAGTAAGCAACGAGCCAAACAAGATGAGGTTGTGGGAGTAAGAGTGATCTAGTCAACAGATGAGATAAATGAAAACTTACAGTGTCTGCATAGATTACACTGGCTCCACCTCCAGCCACCATGGTCCAAATACGTCCTTTTGGATTCAAAACAGTAAACTTCAGGGATGAACTTGTCTGCAATATAAAAAAGGCACATGAATTGTCAAGTTTTTCTTGGGAGCAAGGACTGCCAATAGTGGACTCAAGTGCTGGAGTCAAGTGCTGTGACAATTTAAACAGAATATCCATCATGTCAGATGAGGTTTAGATTCATCATGTAGCATAATGCATAAAAACCTGCCCCAGAGGGGATAAAAAATGAAGGTCAAGCATTGATAATCGCCACATAATCTGAAAAATCATTAATATAAGCAAGCCACAATTAGAGCTTCCAAATCCCAACTTCACCAAGAAATCCAATACCAAACACTAAACCCGGTGGCCAAGGAAGACTTCAAGAAAATGAATTCACTTTGCCGTAATATTTATGCAATAACATAAACTGAAAGGACTTGTTAAGTCTCCATAGCTACCTTTTCATCCAATGAATGAATGAAGTTTTCCGTTGGACTTAACACTCTGCCAAATGGCAATGGAAACTCAATATCACCCCATCTGCACATTTGGAGCACCAAGCTTAATAGGCAATAAAGAAGCAGTCAAGAGGAAAGCTTTAGAAGAGTCTTATCCAGAATGATACTTATTAAAGTTCTTGAAAGCTGCAGTGTCATCGAGCTCCCCCCTCATATCCAAAGGATAGGGCTCACCATCAACCAAAGTGAATGGGTTCATCTCCAGGAAGCTGAAGTCCAAATCTGAGAAAAGAGAAGGGTGGGGGGGAGGAGAGTGTGCATTCAAATATTTAAAAACAATATAAAAACAAAGGAGAACGAGATTTGCAACTCTCATGGTCCAGCACTAGGATGAAATAATTTTTTTAATTCGAAAGATAAGCCTTCTCATAATGTAAAGTTGTAAAGAGCCAATGCTATTATTCCATCTCAAACATTTCCATACCCTGAAATACTGAGAAGACTCCCTTTATGAAATCCCCAATCTTTCCACGAACCTGCAAGAAGGATTTTCTAAGCATGGTTTTCACATAGCAAACAGAAATCATGCATAAATGATAATTTGAGGGAGAGAGTTTTTCTTTTCTTCCATATGCTACAAAACATGGTTTTCTCTCTGACCATTTACAACCTAATTAGTTCCATAGAAATCTTGATAAAATATTCAGTCTAATCCTTATAAGCAGAGTAGTGTCACATATCTTGTCTTGGAATGTTACCCATCTACAAAGTACAAAACTTTGAAATGAAATCTTGAAAATTGGGAAACATGACAACCTCCAGAGGCAGTGTCGCAATAAGTGGAGCACAAGTCTCACTTGTCAAAGGCTTCTCGGTAGGCAGAGAAATAGTCTTGACCTGCACACAGAGAGTGCGTGTCTAATTAGCTGCACAACAATATGAGAAAACATCTGCTGTGTCGCCATATTACGTCGTGACAACATCAAGTACCTTGTCCCAATTCTCTTCGATTTCAATCCCTCCACACTCTGAAAAACTTATAGTGCATCCCAGCCTCTCCGATACTATAGAAAGATAGTACTCCTGGTCATGGGGAACAAAGGGCTCGACTATGAATGTGGTCACGGGTGCTCTGCAACCGCCCATTTCGACCTACAACCAAATCAGGAAAGCATCTTCAAACAACAAGAACATTGCCAACTGCAGCGAATGTAACAAAAATTTGGGTTTGTTCGATCACCTCCACACCAATCCGTTCCTTCACAAACTGCGCAACTTGAGCCATATCCAAATTCAGGGCCACGAGTCCGCTCTTGCCACGCTTCCCGAACAACATGTCGGGCTTCACGACCAACTTCGTAGAGGACATCCACGTTTCTTTGTTCACCAGTTCGGCAAAATCCGTCGATTCCGTCACCTTCAAAACATACGTGAACACAAAACCGCGACACCGTCACTACTACAGTCAACCGTCAACACCCATTTTCTATAATTCAATTTCCCACCACCAAACACACATCGCCAACACGAAAGACAGTTCCTTTCCAAATGGGTTTCACGAGCAACCGATATCTCGACCAAGACCTCAGAGAGAATCGACACATCGATAAACAGAGGAACCAAGATCGAGGGAGCAGAACCTGAGCGGAACGGATCGCGAGGTCGATGTTGGCGAGGCGCTTCAAGTGCTGCTTGAGGAGCCTCTTGGAGTCGTACTCCCTGATCTTCTTCCTCGCCATTTTCGACTCGACACAGAGACTCTGCGCAGACCCGCTTCGTGGGTGTTACGGAACTACCCAGTACTTGGTCGCTGCAGTGAAGGAGGAGGAGGAGGAGCAGAAGAGGGTTGGATCGATCGGATGGGAATTTGGGTAGGTCGAGGATTGCGATGATCGGGAGTGGATGGAGTAGGTCGAGGGATGTTGGTGGGCTGCTGCGAGTTAGTTGAGCTGGATTTGTGCCGTGAATAGGTCTCGGCGGACAGCGGGAGATGAAAGCAACCACATTGTTTTGCGCACCCGACGAGGTTAATGATGATTTGTGTTGGTGTTTGTCTTTTTTTTTTTTTTTGGTCAAAATTGTCTCGGCGTTTGACGGGTCGGTTTTTTTTTTTCTTTCCATTGAGGGATTTGCTCAAATATTTTAAGAGAATCGGGCCGGTTTTGGGTTTAGGTTCCAAAGTCCAAGAATTAAAGAATCGATTCCTTGGAATCTAGAATAAGTGTTCGTGTTTGTTCTATGTTTCTATGCAATAGTTGCGGTATTTCTTGGTATTTGATGATAAATATGTAGAATCACTAGTCTAATGTTTCATTTTCAAGATATATATGACTGAAAATTTTACTTTGTTAATATTTCATATTCTACGTGTATTTAAATATGAATCATGTTAAGTGGATTGTAGTAGTAAATAGTAGTTATTAGAGGAGGTGATTCACTGTGATTATTTAATTAAAAATATAAGTAAGACCTAGATAGATCATAAAACTTGTGAAACCTATACTAACCTATAAATCCTGAATTTTTAATTAATTCAATGAGATCCATAGACTTTTGGTATATTTTAATTTAGTGCCTGAGTTTTGAAAAATATTCAATGTTATCTTTCAATTAATTCAAGTTTAGGGACAATATTGAACATTTCAATATAGTTTGGGCATTGAATTTTTTTGATTGAATTTTTGAAATCAAATTAAAGAAGTACAAAATGTTCATGGATCATATTAAATAAATAAAAAATTTAGGACCACATAACACATTTAATTAAAATTCATAAAACATATTGAACAAATTAAAAGTTCAATGATTTTGTGACAAATTTCAGAGATCATTACCCATCTTGCGGTGGACGCACTGGTTCACACCCTACCCCCTCATCCGGGAGGGGGTTTGAAACTTCACACCCCTATTGCATGACTAAAGTGGAGTACCGTGAGAGGTGGGCCCCCACACTAATGCTCCCCTTAGTTTATGCCGCCGGTTGCCGGCTATACTGTGGTTCCAAGGTAAAAAAAAAAAAAAAATTCAGAGAATTTTCTAAATATTTGTATTGATCCATCATTTTCATATACTAATTAATGTATATAATCAAATGTCAATTTCAATAATTTGACCTCGATATTTCATTGGATTTTAAATTTTTTCAATATTGTCGGCCATATTTTTATGTTCTAATTAAGTTGCTCTTCCCTATTCTTTGATTCCCTATTCCGTAGAAGAATAAGGAAGAGATTTCATTCGGAAGAAAAATTAAGAATTGAAAATACCCTTTTACCTATTAAAAGTCAAAAGCATTACATATGGTAACAAAAGATATTAGTGAAAAAAAGTATTAAAAAGAGGGGGTATTTTCGTCATCTCAAACTTACATTAAAGAAATGATAACATAAATGGTTTTTGAATTTTAATCTAATATGCAACGTGATTCTGAATTGTAACCTAATATGTAATGTAATCTTTGAATTTTAATTTATTTAATACGATCACCGCTTGAGATTAAATTGAATAAGAACCGAAAGTCCGAGTCCCACATTAAACAAATTAAAAATTCATGAATCACATTATACATTATGCTACAATCTAAGGATTATGTTGAACAAATTAGTTCGAGAACTAAGCAAAATATGAACAGAAAGTCCAAAAATTAGGAACCACACATATCACGACGTTACATACCGGGCCGAATTTAAGGGACCATTCGCGTCGTTTTGCCCGATTGATTGCCGATTCCGCTTCTGCTCTTTTCTTCTTCGTGCGAATCTTCAGAGCCCTAATTTCTCCAATCGGTTGCGTCCGACCGTGATCGATTCGGCCGATTTGTACCTCCGATCCCTTCCTCCGCCGGAATCCCCGATCGCCGCCGCAGATGGAAGGCCCGATCCCGGACATCAAGAAGTGGGTCGTCCTCTACCCGGCGTACATCAACTCGAAGAAGACGATCGCCGAGGGCCGGCGGATCTGCGTGGAGAAAGCGTGCGAGAACCCCACCTCCGTCGAGATCGGGGACTGCTGCGGCTTCCTCAAGCTCCGGTTCGCCGTCGAGGTTCGTTTTTTTTTTTACCGCCGCGGCGGCCGCCGTCGCTTCTCTTGCTTCGTTTTCTTGTTCACCGCGCGCTCGGGCGGGCTTTGTTGCCGTGGGGTGCGATTTTGAAGGGATCGAAATGGGGTTTTGGTGCAGATCGATAAGGCGTATCCGCGGGATTTCATGCAGAGAGGGAGAGTGAGGGTTTTGCTCAAGGCGGAGGATGGGACTCTGTGCAATCCGGCTGTATCTTCCAGTAAGTTCGATTATCTTCTGCATTGGTCCTGGACGTAAGCTTGTCTGAAATTGGGTTCAAGCCATGTTTTTTTTTTTACCCAAAGATCAGAATGATATAGTTTAGTGTGCTGGAACTATGGAACTTTTCATCTTTTGGCTCTGTGGAATTTTTTGAAGTTCATCACATATGTCCCTGGTCAAGTTATGAGGAGTAGGATTTTGGTTGCATTAGACATGGAAGAAGAGTTGTGTAGCACCCAGAATTGGAAAATCTAAATGTAGTGTGAAAGCAGCACTTTGCCCAAAGGACATGTTGTGATGGCCCCAGGGCGTGCTCTTTTTGGTTCTTTATTTCTAATTTGTTGAGATATAGCTGGCATCCGTGTTGTGTTGCCTTTCAAGAATTGGAACCTGATGAAACAAATGCATTTCTGATCACTCAGCTTGTCATCTAATTTAACTTCGAAAGCTATTCACCTTCATGCTTTGTTTTCATTGCTATACAATGGGAATCGTGGAGTGATGGTTGAGCATCAACACTTGATAACTGTTATTCCTGTCTACTGGTGTCTGCTTGTTGTTCCTACATGGTCACTGTCCTCCTGAAGTACTAGGCTTCAAGAACTGTAACCATGAATTTTTCTTGCGGAGCTAGAACTCCATATAGAAATGATTTGACAAGGGTGAACTAAGTGTGAGTGATCTTGAAACTATTAATCAAGTGTCGTTGGAAAAATGGCTTTGGACATTTGTCATTCAAGACAACAATTGTCGTAAGACGTTCATTGCTATTCAGTGGTGTACATTAGATGGTTGAGTTACAGATTGTTATGGTTTTTGGAGGCTTAGAAGCGGTGTTGGGATGAATTCTGTTTTGTTGTTGGTATTGCACTGGAACCCAAATCCAATTCTGGCTGGGTATTAGATAGTTTTTTTGGATAGAAGGCCCTTCACATGGGTTTTCAGAATCTTTATTCTAATTCTCCCATGAAAGGTGCATCAATTTAAAGTTACTACAAGAAATTTGAGGTTAAATCTCATTCTATGGCCATTTGTCTGTGACAGAACACTTGCTTTCCATAGAAGCAAATTTGGAAGGTGAGAGCTCCATTTAGAGCTACTTTCTTGACATGGTTGGCATTCCCGAATATTTATAAATGAAAAGAGTTGTGATCATATTAATTTGAATTGTCAGTGCATATGCAAGGAGAGTTCTGACTATGGGAATTTTCTGACATGTCCATCGTGAAGTAGCCTTAGTAGTCTACTGTTCTTTCCTGATGAGAGTGGAAGTCTGTCTTAGGTGGCCCAAACTCTTTCAATGAGCTACTTAGTAATTAGAAGTGGCCCAGCAGGTTCAAAATAGAAATAAATTCTAGATTTTGTGTTAGATACTTAGCTTCTTTTCCAGATTTCTGCTTTTGTTTCTAGCTTATATTCTGTATACTTCCTGTATGCTGGGATATTGTATCCCTTTTTATCTTACAGATTTCATTACTCTTTGGAAAGGATTTCCCAACTGAAAAACTGTATGTTCGTTTATCGGGGTTAAATTAGTTATTAACCTAAGGCTCGTAATTTAATTAACCCTTTCAGCTTGTACACTACCACTAACATCCAGTCATATTAGGAGGATACTCTAAAAGACTTCACTTGATCCAAGGAAAAAAAGGACATGATTGTTGAACAAATTGAGTTTTGTTCATGTTGTGAATCTTTGGGTGTTGTCTCTGAGATGGAATTTGCATTACTTTAGTCTAAGTGTAAGTGAGGCCTTCTGATAGATCTTCATCTAATCGGATATTTAACCCATGGGTTTTTGGGACTGTTCTTGAAACAATTGATGAGGCGATATATCTTATTTAGTGAAATCATTGTCCTCTGCATGGAAGAGATCACAGCAAGCCAAATCTGCACATCATCGCAGAGCTCTGCATCACTAGTGCCTGCGAGTTGCTCTTGCTGTTGATATGGATATAATAGAGTGGAAGTAGTTTATCTTAGCCTCTGCCAAATGTACGTATTGTTGCGTAGTTATCTGAGTATCATGCATAATAATTTGTTTTTCGAGGAAGTTGTAATTCTACAAAAAGAGAAGATCCTGTCATGTTGCTGGTTATAGACTTGGAAAATCTTATCTATGGTTATTATGCAGACGTAGTAATTTTGAACGATGTTCTGCAGGAAAAGAGCTCATGCTTCGTGTTGCAGAGTTGGTTCCGAGGCATCCTGGACGGACCAAGAAGCAAGAGCCTGTGTCCACTGCGAGTACTGGAGCTTCGAAATCCGGCAAGGGCGGGAGAAAGAAGAGATAGTCGAACGTAGTTGCAAATGCATCACCGCAGTTATAGTTAAAACATTAGTGAAATTGGCAGAGGCTTCTTATTCTTCAATTCAAACATCGACGTGCTCTCCCTGGTCCGTGAAGATTTTGATAGATTGTGCTTGTGTCTGAGATTAATGCATATGGAGGAAATATGCGGACCCGTTTCATTCATTATATTCCCAACAGAATTTCTCTTGCGAATGGACATAAAGAAGTCTTCGTACCATCCCATTCCATTTCATTTTCGCGATACCCCGAAAGAGATTGTGACTTTAGATTCTATTTGATTTGATTTCCTTAGTCCCGTTACTTCCGTCGGACTAAGCATGCATTAAAAGTTCCCTTTGGATAGAAGACAAGTCTAAATCAATATGTTAAGACAATTATAAAATCGGTGGCTAAACAAAGAAAGATTTTGAATTCAATTCGTTTGGTCATCATTTGTCATTTAGTGGATTCTCTCTATTATCAAGTACCATAAAATCAATTTCACTTATTATCAAGTATTATAGAATCAATTTTCTGAACTTACCTTCAACATAAAAAATACCAGAAAACAGTTGAACCTTTTTTAATATTGAATTTTTTAAAAGGTTAATTTCATGAAAAACTTCAATCGCAACAAATTTTTTCAAAATTAATCCTTTAATCGCAAAGATACCAAAATTGATATACATGTGACAAATTTATCTTAAATTAAAATTTCAAATTAAATTAGATTAATACTACAAAAAAATTGTAAATTGATACACTTTTGACAAATAAAGGGTAAAATCTTAAATAGGTATATCCGTCAACTTTCACGTATCATTAAACTCAACAATTTGACGGTAAAATTTAACATAAATCAACCTAATTTAACATAAATTGACAAAAGGTGTGATAAAATTATCACAAATGTATCAATATAATTTTATTAATTACAAAGCTAATTTAAGGTAAATTTATTACATATATATCAGCTTAAAACTTAAGTATTTTCGTAGTTTTAACTATGTCTAAAATAATTTTCGAGGACAAAGTAGTTTTCACCCAAACAAAACATGATTTCCGGTCAGCACATTGTATAGGATATAGGGCTGGTCTCCCCAAAGTCCCCCCACCCACGTGGAAGGAGGAAGCGAGTTTGCACGTCCACCATGCACGCCATCCCGGAGGAAAACCGGAAAGAGAAGCCGCCGCTCGTGCCACGTTCTGTCCATGCAAACCCCCTCCCATGCACTATAAATCTCCCTCCCTCTCTCTCTCGCTAACTCCTCTCTCCAAAGAAACGATTCATTCCAAGAAACTGCAGAAGAGAGAAGAAGAAGAAGGAGAAGAAGAAACCAGAGAGCGGGGGCAACATGCCAGGCCTGACGCTCGGCGACACCGTCCCGGACCTCGCCGTCGGGACCACCCACGGCAAGATGAAGCTCCACGACTACATCGGCGACGCCTGGACCATCCTCTTCTCTCACCCCGGTAACCGTCGTCGTCGTCGTCTCTCCTTGTGCCCGACTCCGCATGTTTCGACGGCCCCGAGGAAAGGGAAGTCTTGTTCACCCACTGCATCGCTTGCGCAGGGGATTTCACGCCGGTGTGCACGACGGAGCTCGGGAAGATGGCGGCGTACGCGCCGGAGTTCGAGCGGCGTGGGGTGAAGCTCCTGGGCTTGTCCTGCGACGAGGTCGAGTCGCACAAGGCGTGGATCAAGGACATAGAGGCCTTCACTGTCAGCTACTCTTCTCCCTATTAAACCTTTTTTATCACTTGGCATATGTGTATTTGCATGTCTTGTAGGAACTTGCTTTTTGGGATTTTGATGTTTTGTGTTTTATCTGGTTATGGTGATAGTATCCTTGAGAAAGAAAAAGAAAAAGAACTTATAGGAATGTGTGGTATTATGATTTAGTAGAGTGACCAAGGGAAGTCTCCTTAATCTTAGTCACAATTTGGGTAGAATGAGGTGGTTTAATTGCGCGTCACAAGGCTGACTGTTCTGTTTCACATTTGAGATTGGGACCTTTGGCTTTTGTGCAATTTTCATTATTCCAATTTCGAGCCAACATCCTGAATATCGTGTTATTTGGTGGGGTGTAGCCTGGTGCTAAGGTGACGTACCCGATAATTGCCGACCCGAATAGAGAGATCATCAAAGAGCTCAACATGGTCGAGCCCGAGGAGAAAGACGCCTCGGGGAAGCAAGTCCCTTCTAGAGCTCTGCACATCGTCGGTCCTGATAAGAAGGTATACATGCTCATCTTAACTTTTCTATTTCGCGCTAATCAAACTTTTATCGAATGAAACAAATTGCATAAACCAATGTCGTCTCATGCGTGTCCTTTTCGTTTTCACGATATAACATAAATTGTATAGATCAAACTGAGTTTCCTGTACCCGGCGAGCACGGGGAGGAACATGGACGAGGTGGTGAGGGTGCTGGAATCGCTGCAGAGGGCGACGAAGCACAAGATCGCCACCCCGTGCAACTGGAAGCCGGGGGAGGCGGTTGTCATCTCACCGTCCGTCTCCAACGAGCAGGCCAAGGAGATGTTCCCACAGGGGTACAAGACCGCCAATCTCCCGTCCAAGAAGGATTACCTCCGCTTCACTCATGTTGATTAACTCCGTCTGCTCCAGACTTCGGCCTGCCTTTGTTGCTTAGCGATATGTTAATACTATGTGTCTTAGTTTTACTCCTGTGTCTGTGCAGCCTGCCTTTTGTATGGTGAGAGCTTGTGCATGAACATGGATATGGAGACTTTGTGAAAACCTGTTATGTTGGTTTTGGGAGAGATGACTGGGCCTGTGCAGTCATGCGGTAAAGGCCTGTCGTTAAGACATGGATTTCCTTGTCCTGTTACTTCCAACAAGTTCTTCCTTTGTTTCGTACTAAGACATTCAAACATAGTAGCTGGTTTTCATCGTCCTGACTCACAAGTCATGTCTCGAGATGCAAGGATTACCTTGTCATAAGCCATGACTCATGACACAAACTAAAAAGAAATGGGATTGAGGATGAAGGCCGTATAGCATGAGTGGGGATAATTGTTCAAAAAAGTCTAAATTTTTAACTTCTCAATTTTTTCAAATTAATCTTAAAATTTTGAATTATTTGTCAATGCAATATGAAGTTGGAATTATTGACATGGACGGTCTACTTCAATATATTTATGGTTGGCGATCATCTTCAGTGATCACATTTACAACTTCCAATGGTCGGAAGAGTTATATTAATAAATCATAAAAAAGAATTGTATTAGTAAATCGTGAAAAGAGTTTCGCTAAATTGTTTGAAAGGAATTCTCAAAATTTTTAGAACTATATTAATTGAGATATTGAAAAATTATTTCAGTAAATCGTCAAAAGGGCCATTGGAATAATTATATTAGTAAATTATAAAAAGTTTGGAATTATATTAATTGAAATATTGAAAAGTTTATGATTAATTTAAAATCCTACTGATTCAAAATCTCGAAAGAGAAGCTTTTGACTACATTAATTAGAAGGAAAAGCTCTTGATTACATTAATCGAAAAGATTATTATCAGTAAATTGATCAATCAAAAGGATTATATTAGTAAATTGTCGAAGTTTAGAATTATATTAATTGACAATCCCAAAGAGAAGCTTTTGACTACATTGGTCAAAAGGATTATATAAGTAAATTGTTGTCAAGGTTTAGGATTATAATTGACTCAAAATCTCGAAGGAGAAGGCAATTACCAGGTTCCAGAACTGTGGCAGGACATCACGCCACAACGGGTTGGAGGGATGTTGAACAAAAGTTCATCTGGGGCATACATTGGCCAATTATGGTCGGTAGGCAAGGTTTGGAAAAGCATCTTTTCAAAGAATTCGATTCTCGCGTCAATGATAGGATCCATTTTTAGATCCTAAGGGATGAGACACTCAGCTACTCGAAGGGGCGGTTCATTGATGTCCCTCAAGTCGAGGAAGTCTCAGCGCTCCATCAAATCCCAGTGCCATGTACATTGATTAGCATTTTAAAGTTGATTTGACTCCTTATGCGTAATGTAAAATTTGTTAGGATACTGCTTAAGATTGTGTTTCCTCCCCCACAGATATGGTCGTGCTAAACATGATGATTATCAAAGAAGATGAGGAATGACAAACAGAAATCTGACTGCTTGTGTACGAGCCAGAGTAGGTACTTTTCAGAGTCCAAATTTTTAAGTAAAACGGACATTTTCATCTCCTTTGCCCGTGTCGAAGGACCGTTAAGTTAGGCTAAACTCTGGAAAAGACAATACTCTCCTCCAGGATGGAGGGAAGCACCTTGTCTTCGATGAATGGATTACAAGTTATGAACGACGCTCATGAGTAAACTTAATTAAGACTAAAGGTGGGTGATGTCATTCTCATGGCCCCTTGCGATGAGAGGATACACTGTTCTCTAGGCCGGTGTGCACGACGGAGCTCGGGAAGATGGCAGTGTACGTGCCGGAGCTCGAGCGGAAGGGGGGGTGAAGCTCCTGGGCTTTTCCTGCGACGAGGTCAAGTCGCACAAGGCGTGGATCAAGGACATAGAGGCTTTCACTGTCCGCTACTCTTCTCTCTCACTCTGCCTATTAGACCTTTTCATCACTTGGCATACATATATCTGCATGTCCTGTATTAACTTGCCTGTTTTGATTTGGATGTTGGGTTTGATCTGATTTGGGTGATTGTATTGTTCAAAAAGGAAAAGAAGGAGAACTTATAGAAATGTGTGGTGTTATAATTTAGTAGATTGACCAAGGAAAGTCTCCTTAGTAGGCACAATTTGGGTTAGATTGAGGTGGTTTAATTGTGGGTCACAGGGCTGACTGTTCTGTTTCACATTTGAGATTGGGGCCTTTGGCTTTTGTGCAATTTTCATTATTCCAATTACGAGCCAACATTCTCAATGTCGTGTTATTGAGTGGGGGTGCAGCCCGGGGCCAAGGTGACGTACCCGATAATCGCCAACCCGAATAGAGACATCATCAAAGAGCTCAACCTGGTCGAGCCGGAGGAGAAAGACGCTTCAGGGAAGCAAGTCCCTTCTAGAGCTCTGCACATCGTCGGTCCTGATAAGAAGGTATACATGCCCTTCTACCTTTTCCTTCTCGCGTTAATTAAACTTGTATCAAATGAAACAAACTGCATAAACCAATGCCATCTTATGCATGTCTGTGATATGTGTATTACTTAAAGTAGCATGAACCAAATTTTCCCATTTAAACAGAACAGATGCAGCAGGACTCTGGATCATCTATTTTCACAATATAACATAATTTGTTAGATCAAGCTGAGTTTCCTGTACCCCACGAGCATGGGAAGGAACATGGACGAGGTGGCGAGGGTGCTGGACTCCCTGCAGAGGGCGATGAAGCACAAGCTCGCCACCCCATGCAACTGGAAGCCAGGGGACGTGGTCGTCATCTCGCTGTCCATCTCCAACGAGCAGGCCAAGGAGATGTCCCCGCAGGGCTTCAAGACCGCCGATCTCCTGTCCAAGAAGTATTACCTCCGCTTCACTCATATCGATTAGTGCAGCGCCGTGTACTCTGGTGTTTGGCACGCTCTGTTGCCAAGGCTGGAGCATAATGAATGACCGTTGGGTGTGATTAGCTACATGTTAATAAAATGTGTATTAGTTAATCTAGTGTCTGTGCAGCCTTTTTTATGGGGAGAGTTCGAAAATGAACATGTACATGGAGACTTTGTGAAAACCTGTAATGTTGGTTTGAGAAATGTGACTAAATCTATGCAGTCATGCAGTGAAGGCTTACTATTAAGACATGGATTTCTTTGTGATGTTACTCCCAACAAACTACTCTGCCAGCTTTATAATTGGAAAGGACAAAAAGGTAAAATTCTTCAAGCTAGCCACACCATCACCATCACCGTAGCATTTCTAGAATAACATCTATCATAAGAAAAAACATCTACTTGACTTACTGAATTGGGTGTAAATTGGTTTCATGTCGATAAGCTTCGGATGGTGGTATTAAGGTCGCCCTCCCAACGCCCTTCACCATCCTCATCGGAGAGGAATAGTTTATGTAATTTTGGTGTTCTTGCGGCACCCTTGCAAAATATGTTCATCTTGGGGCAATGGGTCACAGTAGCGTGCACCAGTGATGGGAACATGAAGGCGCAATCGGCTGGAGAGAAGCTCTCAAGGTTTGGTAAACCACGAAGTATCAGCTCTTGCAGCTTGCGGAAATAGATCTCCTCTATTCCAGTCCCATCATCTTTTATTACGTTTTCCATTGCACCACACTTTGCTAAGGTTAGCCGGCTAAGGTACACTAGGCTTGTGATGGCTGAGCAAGTCCCCATATGAACCAAACCATTGCAATCCCGTACTTCTAATTCCCTCAAGCTCTGGAATGAAGTCAGAGATGGAAACACGATCGATAACCTGTGGCACTCCCAAATGAACAGAGATTTAATTTGTTTAAGAATTTCAGCCATAAAGGAGCCATCTTTCCAAACTTGCTTTAGGTTATGCAAGTTAGTCAACCAAAGTTGCTTCAAATTTCCAAGTGCCCTCGGTCCAAACGCCTCTTCTGGAAATATTTCTGGAAATATCTCCTCGAAGGAATTACTGGTCACTCGAAGGTCTTCTAAGTTGGGGAATCTTTGGAGAAAGAAGTTGGTGGGTAAAGCTACATTTTCATCATTATAGCATCCCAAAAGTCAGCTCTCTAAGATTTCCCAACCTGTCTTGCTGCATCATCACGACATCCTCCTCTGTCACCGTCCATCGCTCCAACTGTGGAATGACCTGTAGGAATCCATTTAATTAGGCCATTTCCATATCACAGCTATTGCCGTCGTACATTTGCACTTTCTTCTACTATAATATGTTGCCCTCTGTTTTCTAAGCTGCCGTTCTCATATCTTTTTTTGCCATAGATCATAAGTAGCGCATGAGTTCACCTTTCTATAACTCTTGGAAGAATGCATTCAAATTGAATTGATTGTTGGCAAAAAAAAAAAAGGCATAAAACTTAAGATAAATTATTAATTGTTACAATAGCAAAATGAAACATCAAATAAGATAGGGAACAAACCAAACATACATAATCCTATGTACGGACGATTCTAGCATTCCGTGGAGTTAAAAATGAACCTAGTTCCGCATTGGTATGTTATTGATATACAAGTCAAATTAAGATTAGTAATTTCAAATAAATGCCAGTGACTTCAAAGACATTGGAAAGTCACAGAAATTAATATTAGTATATTAATAAAATAGTTGGGGATCTTGAAAGTATAAAAACATACTGTTACTTTTCAAAATCCCCTAGATAAAAAGTTGATCAGTGACTAAAGTCAGTTGGTGTATAAATTTGACTAATGTTGGTACATCAATCAAATTGAGGTTGGCAATTTTAAATTAAAGTTGGTAATTTTGAAAGGCAATGGTTGGTCGAAAGACTAAATATCGGTTGATTAATAAAGTAGTTCGTGATTTTGGAAGTATAAAGAAAATTTGCTACGTTTAAAAAACCTACCAAGATAAAAAGTTGGTTGGCAATTAAAGTTAATCGGTATGTTAATCTAATGTATGTTGGTAACTTCGAATAAAAATTAGTAACGCCGAAGGAATTGGTAACCGCAATAATAGCTGTCGGAGGATTATTAAAGTATTTGATAATCTTGGAAGTATAAAGAAAAGTCAGTACTTTCCAACACTTAACCCAAAAAAGAAAAAGAAAAAGTTGGCCTAATTGCTAAAATAAGTTTGTATCTTAATTGACGAATGCGCTATGCCAATCAAATTAAGGTTGGCAATTTCAAATAAAAGTTACGTATTTTAAAGATGTTGGTAAGCTACAAAATAATTATTGGTGGTGTATTAAAATAGTTGGTAATTTTGGAAGAACAAAAAAAAAAAAACATTTGTGCTTCTCAAAACCTAACACAGTAAAATGTTGGTGAGTGCCGAAAGTTAGTTTGTATGTTAGTATGACAATGTTATACGTCAGTCAAATAAAGATTGATAATTTTAAATAAAAGTAGGTATTTCAAAAGCATTGGTACTCACAATATTAAATGCTGGTAGATTATCAAAAGTTGGTAAGTGAGTAATACTAGTTGATATCCTTATGTGATAAATGTTCATGCAGCGACCAAAATATGAGTTCAAATAAAAGTTAATAATTTTCAGGGAGTT
Organism: Eucalyptus microcorys; assembly: GCA_014182515.1. Classification (NCBI taxonomy): domain Eukaryota; kingdom Viridiplantae; phylum Streptophyta; class Magnoliopsida; order Myrtales; family Myrtaceae; genus Eucalyptus; species Eucalyptus microcorys. Next base: position 27,363,431 of record CM024568.1, on the reverse strand, counting down.
TGTAAGTCACAAAAGCAAATATTTGGTAATCTTCGAAGAATTATAAATGATTGCACTTGTCGACACCTGTTGAAGCTACTGACACGTGATTAGATAAGCAAATCACCAGCGGTATTGGACAATTACCAACGCATGCAGCATGAAGCTCTATTCCGTTTTGGAAGCCAGGGAACGCCAACAATGTGCCGAAGAATGGACCTGAGCAGGTCCTTAAAAGATTCAAGGAGAAGAAACAAACAAGAGATCTGCCCTGGGGTGAGAGACCCCACAATGTCACCCCATATTCCCTCTTTGTTGGGAAGATAAAGATAGACAAGAAATTAGAAGACGTCACGGTGGTAAAGATAGATATCATGTTAGACGAAAGTCTGGCTATCATTAGGTAGGCAAGTATAATAGCCTTCCGTGCATGAATTGGGTGAGAATGGGTGAAATTCCTATTGCAAGACTAGCATGCCTAACGGCATTATCACTAAACTAACAGGCTAGTCTTGTACCCTAATTTAGTGACAGTGCCATTACTGATTAATTTTTTTAGATTTTGGCGGACAAGGGAGGTCAACTTAAATTAAATAGCTAACTTCTAGCCATTAGACATGCCACTAGAAAGTGACTGTCAATGCAAGTTAATTATATAATTTTTTTCTGTCAAAGCAACAACTAGGACCACTAGAACATATCCAAAGAATATGAGCCGTAAAAGATTAACTTCAATCAATTTTTCACAAGTGTGGTCAGGTGAGTATTAGCAAGCAAGAAATGTTTGACAACTTCAATTACCAAATGAAAGAAGAAACAAGGACAGAGACATGCGCATAAAGCAATGACCAAACGTAGAGAGTTAGAATTAAGGATTGCACCTTTTGTAAAGAAAAAAGTGCAGGTTGTTTTTGGATGGTAGCAGTACCCTGGCAACTCTGGATCTCAGAGGTGAATGAGAATGACCTCATTTTGCTACAGCGTCTCACTCGCAATTCCTTCAAGAGTGGCCATGTTGAAGTATCACTATTCCTATAGAAGCTCCTTAGTTCCAACAAATCAAAAAATGTCAGGGTGGTCAATCGCCGAAAGAAGAGATCGCCTGCCCTCGTCTCTATTCCATTGTCTTCCTCCACTAAAATTTCCTCCACTCCACAATCCCATACTACAAGTTCTTCCAAATGTGTCAGGCTTTTTGCCATTAAACTCGGAAATAAACTTTTGAGACTCTTACACTCAACAACCTCCAAGCATCTTAAGTGTCCAAAGCTAAAAGCTCCTTGAGGAAGTCCACTCCACACATGCTTCATTCTTGGGAGCTGTCTCAAAACTAATTCTCTCAATTGAAAAGTGCTCGTGGAATGAGCTTTGTCGAAATTGAACTCTTGGATGCAAAATATCACTTCTAAGGACTCGCAATTGGTCACAATTAACTTCTCTAGATTTCGGAATCTTTCAAGGATGGTAGCAGATGGAAATATAGATGAAAATCTCTTACAATTTTCCACCACTAGTGTCTTGAGTTTGCTAAAGGCATTTGAAGCAAGCTCATCAAGCCATATCTTCTCCATGTTATCCATGTGCAAGATCTTCATCGACTCCAAATTAAGAAATTCAACCTGCTAGTTTTAAATTTAATTCCTTAGAGCCGATTCTGTCCCCCTCAAAAAAGAGAACTTTAATATCAAGAACAAGGAAAAATCATTGGATAAAATGATAGAATAGGGAAAAAAAAATAGTGGCACGTTATTTTCTTTTTAGTACATGCCGCCCCCCATTTTGTCATATTATTTGTAAGTAGAAGGCATGAATTTTTAAATCATATGTCAAGCATAACCATAGTGTCATAGTCTTGAGGTTCCCCATGATCGAAGGACCACGAATCAACTGAGAGGAATGGGCACCCCCTCTAGTGTTTTGAGGGTGGGTAATATTGTAATTGTGTACCATTCTAAAGTATTCTTGTAATAAATGCAGGTAGATGAAATCCACGAGATGAAATTTCCACCGTTAGATTGAGAAGAAATCTACAAATATGGTTGAGTCTATACTTATAAATAAAGGGGTCTCTTCCCCCTTATTTGCATCTCATTCTCACAAGTAAGATACAATTCAGAGTTCCTCTTATCTCTCTACACTTTTTGTGAGTGAGCACGCCTGTAAGAAAATGCTAGATCAACTGACCCATGACAATAGCCCCGAGTTAGACAAGCATATTCTTATTGTGCATCATATATTTCCCATAAACCTCCAATCTAACCCATCCTAGATCTTGATCATTACAACACGCATGGACACAATAGCCAATATACTCTCCCATTCTTTGAACCATTTAAAATATTTAGCTTGTTCATAATAAGGTATTGATGATAAAAATGGTTTTTGATCTTGCATTTCAAAAAATTTAGGGCTGGAGGAAGCTCCATCACCACGTTAACAGGCATGCAGGACTGAAAATATAATTAAAAAAAAATACAGAGTTTCCATCTGCATCTACAAAATAGAGACAGGCTTAAAAAGTCCTAAAATGCATAGAATGTGCAAATATCACGACTCTCATGAATGTAGAAAGAACTTTGGAGGGTCAAACCGACATAAGTGAGGGATTGGTTGTGTCATTATCAGTTGATTTAGGTTGAATAAGATTTAACTTTGAGCCAATCTCTTTGGCATCATCTAGACTCTAAATTAGTTAAAAGACGTTAGGAGCTTAGCCTCTTAGTAGTACTTATAATTTAGTTACATTATTAATAAAATGGTACATTAGTCTAAAATTTGAAAATGAAAGAAATATATATCAAGTTTTTGAAGCTTATGAAAAAGTTTTCATATACCTATCAAAATGTTTATGTTAAAAGTCGTAACTTTGAGAGTTTCTTATCAAATAAAAGTCAAGGATTTGTAAAAGAAAATGATAAGTAAGCAGAGGTCACCCCATAGACCCTTGCATTGTCTAGCTCAAACCATCAGGGACAAAAATGCAGTTATGACAATAATACAGATATGCCATCAAAGAAAAATGAGTACAAACCTTTTCGACCAGCAAAAGGGATAGTTGCTTTGGAACGCTGCCCTGTAATTTTCTACAATTGGCATCACTTAGAATCACCTCTACGACTTTACAATCTTCAACAGTAAACTCTTTCAAGGAGGGCCACTCTGAAATATACTTCCCATGGCAGAAACTTTTGAGTTTTGGCATGTTGTGAAGATCCAAACTAACAAGTTGAGGAATTGCAATTTTGTAGGTTGCTTCGTCGGGTTTCTCTTCTTCTCTTGCAATAATATACTCCATCTCCCCACAACCACCTAGACCAAGATAGTGGAGTTGTCCTAGACTTTTTGGCATAGACATTGTAAAAAGGTTTTTCAGACGTGGGCACTTCTCAACCTTCAAGTACTCCAGACACTGAAGCACCCTCTTCCACATGGATGAAGGAATAACATTCAAAAGGTTGTGACACTGCTTCACCTTGAGGACCTTTAAGCAATGAATGGACTCATCGGACATCTCATTCTCCCACAATTCTCTTGATTGAATTCCTGTTAGATGCAGCTCTTCTAATTTGGGAAATATGATCTGCACAAGCATCACCTGGCTAAAGTCATAATGAATGGCATAGAAGCAAATTTGCTTTCTAGAGCATCACAAAGAAAAACCAAATCACATGAACAGTGATACCACTGAGGAAAAGGAAAGAGGAAAACCTTCTCGTCAAATAAAGAATATGAACCTTCATTAGAACCGGTAGCTTCCTCATTCATCATCTCCATACTTGGTGCCGATGGCCTTTGTATGAAAGCCTTGAGTTGAGTGCACTCCAAAATTGAGAGATTGCTTAGGGAGGGAAACTCATATGAACATCTTCCTGAGCTGAATCTAATCAAGCTCTTCAAGGACCAAAGTTTCAACGTATGTAATTGAGAGAACTTCACTGTCCCCAAATTTTGCTCTTCACCTTCTTCCACGGCAACAACTTCTTGCATCTTTTTGCAACCAGAAATATCTAGCATCTGAAGTTTATCACAAGTCCTGGCTGCATAATTTCTCAAGAGATATTTCAAACTGTGACAACAGCACAAGCTAATATTAGTCAGACTAGGAAGATGCAACGTTGCTTTGGTGCTGCTTGTCCCAACTGCAATCAGCTTTGGCAGGTGCCACAACTTCACTTCTTCTATTTCTTTTAAGAGAAGCTGACTTTTGTGGCTTTTCTCAGTATTGAAAGGAACATGTTCGATTAATGCTTCCAAAGAGGTACACTTGACTGCCTCAATCATTTTCAGGCTCTGGAAGCTCTCTATCAAAGTTGATGGAAAAATATGAGAAAGATTTTCACAATCTCTGACTGTGAGGGATGCTAGTTTGCGGAATGATTCTTTAGGGAGTTTATTGTGCCATATCCTCCTCAACTTGTGCAATGACAAGAGCGTCAACTCCTCCAAGCTTGGAAAAAGAACCTGTATTAAAGGACCCTATGTTAGTTTCTCGACCATGAAAGTCTTGATTTGGATGATTTAATATACTCTAATGTGTTAATGTATTCTTAAGAATGAAGTTGATTACCCAAGATTATACCATTGTCAGAAAAAACAACAGATGCATGGAGTGGCAAGAGGTTTTATAGGACATGTTGACATATAGAGTTTTCTATTACTTCATCGGCAATAAGACTATAATTATCGAGAATAATTTCCAATATAAACATAAAATAGAAAATTCCATAAACATTTACGCACATTTTGAGTGAAGAAAACCAAGGACAAGCCAGAGTTGATACAACCAAAAGTTTGCTGTAAATCTGTATCGGCTGTCATCAGCCATTGCCTTCCTTCGCTTGAAGAGAATGTCATCATTTTGGGACATCCGGATATGATTAGTCTTTTTAAGGATGGATAGTGAATACGGTACTTTCCATAAGAGAATGTCCTGAGATTAGGTAATTCTTCAAGAGACAAGGAGGTTAATAAGGAGAACTCTATAGTGTCAGTGATTGCAGCTTCATCTGATTCTTCTTCTTGCACATCAATAATTTTCTCCATCAATTTACAACTCGCTATTTGTATTACTTTTATTTTCTTGAGTGCTTTAGCCATGGAAGAAGAAAAAAGAAACTTCATGTTCCCACAGTTTTGCACCTTCAATGCCCTTAAGTTTTGGAAACACAAGGATCTTCTCGGCTTCTTGTTCCATATGCATTCCAAACTTGGTAAGTCACTCACAGTTAGTTTGGCCAATCGTGACATAATCTCAACATCCCCATTGGCTGTCAGTCCTTCAAGGTTGAATACTTCTTGTATTAACTGACATCTTTTAACGGTTATGGCTTCCAAATTCTGTAGCTCCATTAGCAAATTTGATGGGATAATGCTCCGGAGCAACATGCAATCCTCTACTTTCAGAAATTTTAGGCTAATCACATTTGAAGGAAATTGAGAGTTCCATACCACTTTCAATTTAGGAAGTTCAGATAACTTCAAGGACTCCAGCCTTGGCAATGAAACCTTGCAAAGCCAGGAGAATAATGTCAAGGAGGCATATGCGTCAGTGCTTTTTGTAGTTCTGAGGGTTGAATACCCCACAATTCATAATCATGATTGGAACAAGAAATTATAAACACGCATTACGTATGAAAAAAAAAATTAATTACCCACTAACATATAATGTACCAAGTACAATAAAAACAAATTGGCCTTTCGAATATTATATTTCATTTTTCATTTCGTAGTCACATAATAACTCCATCACTTAACATATAGTAGTATAAATCTATATAATGTAACCTCGTGTAGAACCATATTTCCACAAAGGTCCAATAACCTGCCACAATTTTTTACCCTTGTCGAGGGAAAAAAACAGCAACTCAATCGTCTCAGTTTACTCTAAAACATTCATGTACTTAAGAACAAAATTGCAAATTTTGATTTATATGATTAATTGATTTATAGTCACTAAGTTAGATTCATTCATTGAAAATTCTTTCACTCCTCTTTTTTATTCCCTTTATCAAGCGGACATATGTCCCTTGATAATTAGATAAAGGTCATCCAAATTATAAAGGTCGTATATATTTCCTTCAAGTTATGAACCTATCCATAAAGGTATGTGTATACACTCAGAATTTTACCATTAATAATTGATAAACTTTTAGGCATGTATACAGTACATCCGTGAGACAAATAAATAATTTAAATGGTCTGGGTATCAGCCCGCACAGTGTGTAGGACTTCAACTAATGCCTTTGAAAGGAGAGGAGAAAATCGGAAAAAGTCCATAAAATTTGGAAACTTTTATGTTTTTTTCCATGTCTTTCTTCAGATTTCATTACCAAGAGTATCACTAATTGAGTAATGAGCTAATCCATGTTTGAACCAATTATATTTCTGTTATGACATATATATTTTGTTGAAGGCAATGTCCATGTTTGTAACTCATGGATCAGTGGAAGAATATTTCCTTCAACTAGGATGGTCCGGACCGAGGAAAACAAGAGAATGCTTGAAATTTACCTGTTGCCCGTTGAAGAACGCATTTGAATGGTCCATGAATATCCAAAAGCTTGTCATCACTGACAAATTTCGCAATGTCAGCCTCTGCAAATTGCTTAACTTCACATTGCAATCATCATCCACTGCATCTCTGTTTTCATCAGCCTCGTCATTTGCGACAAATTGCTTCATCGAGTGACATCTGCTTAGTTCAATCTCTTCAAGCTGTAAGCACACTCTCGCCATGGACAAAGGAAACAAATGTTTGATTACTCCACAATTATCCAATTTCACAATCTTTAATTTGCCGAATTCAAGGTCAAGATTGTCGCGAGAAATCTTCTCCAAGTTGTTGAGATTCTCAAGAAACAATGATTCCAATTTTGAAAATGCAGTGCATTGAACAATCTCTGTGGGGGTAAAAATATACTGAAGGGAGGGGTTGTTTTGTACATGAAGATGCTTCAATTCTCGAAAACCTCCAATGCACAAATCAGGAATGCTATCTTCGCCATCTTGCAATCCATGCAAGTGGAGATCCTGTGTTCTCTGCAAACATTTCTGCACACAGCCTTCAGGGGGAAGATTGTCCGACTCCAGCTTGAGCTTTAAAGTTCTGGATTCTTTATATTCACCCGACCAATCCCAAATGTTCCCAAGTTGGATTCTGTGCTTTTTTAGTTGCCCAAATGGCAGGTCACTCGAGAGATTGGTAGAATGAGGAGTGGCAATGTGCAAAGTGCTCAACTTTTTCATGTTCTTCAACTCAGCCAGGCTGGCATTTCTTCGTGGTGCTTCATCCTCTACCTCCCACTGATTAAAACTGTCTGCCATATACAGTTCTTCTAAATTTTCCAAGCTTCCAAGCACGCCAGGTTCAATGACTTTGAGCCTAGCGCACCTTGTCAAGTCCAAAAATCTTAATGCTGTAAGTTCACGTATTTCTTTGGGTAGCCGAGCGATTGTAGATTCGATGAAACTTAGGAACTGCAATCCTTTCAGCTTTCCAAGAACAGTCACATCCTCCAGACAGCAGAAATCCAAACATAGCGACTTGAGCTTTTTAAGGAATTGAATCGACGAAGGTAGAGTGGTGAAAGATAGGCCAGTAAAGTCCAAGACTTCGAGCTTCTCCATAGATTCAAGAAATGAGTCAGGAATTTTGAGAGAGGGGTTATGTTCGAGTAATAAAAGCATCCTTAAGTTTGGGCAGTCCAAATTTTTCACGAAGCTCATCAATGCCAACATAAGGGAAGGATATCGCGGTGCATTTTTTGAGGTCATCCTCTGACCAGTGTTTAAACCCACGATCCTTCCCCCCGACCAAGGCGTTCCATTTTGATGCGGAGGCAATTGAGATGGCCACTTCAGCGAATCTGTCATGCATTCGGAACCATTCCTTATCACCACTATCTAGTAACAAAGAAGAGTCCTGCAGGCTACCTAAATCCTCAATCAACCTATCTCTAGCATTTTCGATGGTCTCGCTGAAATTTTTAAGTAAACCCAAACCCATGCAGTAAATAAGAGAGGCACTCATGGAAATTCTACCAGCGTGTATAGCACAAACCATGAACAATGATTTGATCCTCTCATGTTTTAAGTCATTGTAATTTAGTTCCACCATTTTTTTTACATCCGATCCTTCTGTATCTTTCAAAGCATTTCTCCATGCAGTCAAATCTGCATGCCTCAACCTTTTTGCCAACGAAACAATAAGAAGTGGCAAGCCTTTACAATTCTCGACCACTCCATCCACCAAGGGTTCAAACTCAGGATCATTAACTTTGCCCCTCACTATCCCATTAAAAAGTCTTCGTGCTTCTCTAGGCTCTAACAGATCGAGGTGGAATTCTAGGTCTGAGCCCATGTGAGTACGCAAAACACCTCGGTCTTTAGCCGTCAGCAATAGCTTGCAACCTTTTACTTTATTATCAATCCCACAAGGGATTCCAACTTCCTTCAACTCTAGATTCTCTAACACATTATCTAAAATAATGAGAATATTTTTCTCATAACCACTCCCTAACCTCTTATACAAGCGATCCGCTCTCCCACAAGCAGTTTCCTCATTCATTAGATTCAGACCCAGTGCATAAGCAATTTCTCCCTAGATTATTTTTAGATCTAGATTGCATGATACATTTGCCATGGCAACCACATCGAACAGCTTCTCTTCCTTAACTCGCTGTTCAACGTCCTCCAAAAGCTTGGACTTGCCAATCCCACCTATTCCATAGACCCCAATCACAGAGACCTTGTCATCAGCTAAAGCCTTCATTACATCCTCTATAATTGAAGCCCTCAAGTCCAGGACATCTTTCCTGTCAACAGAACTTGCAGTGGATGTGGTAGCAATGACAATTCCTGCTGGAGTATTCTCATAAGAGACCTTTGTGAAGTTACGGTTTTGGGCTTTGTGTTGTTACTGATCAAAAACAGTAAACAAGAAAACAGAAAACTAGAAGCTATAGAGGAAGAGAAGCACAGAGAAAACAGAGCACAAACTTGCGTACGTCAGTTTTTTTAAGGAAACTGTCAAGTACAGGACAACTTAAACAAGAACAATAACTGCCTACAAACCACACACACGTGCAGCATATAACTACACCTAAATGTGCTAATTTACTTCCTAGAAAATAGCAAATAAACACTAAATGCACTTGGCTGTTTTTTAATAAAAAAAATAGAGGAAAACAGAGTAAAACAGAACAGAAAAACAGCGGCACTGAGACATTATAATCCAACAAACTCCTCCTTGGATCAGTTGCTGCTGCATACTCCAATTTTCTTTCTTAATACTTCAAATCTTCCAGCTTGAAGTGGTTTTGTGAACATATCTGCAAGCTGATTTTCAGATCTGCAATAGACCAACTTAACTTCGCCACTTTGTTGCACCTCACGCAAAAGAAAAATTTGACTTTAAAATGCTTGGTTTTGCCATGGAAAACTGGATTCTGAGATATTGCTAAAGCAGCCTGATTATCCACATTAACTTCAATGCAATTACTGGAATTCAACCACAAATCCTTCATTATTTTCTTCAGCCACAAAGCTTGATTTGTAGCTGCAGTAGCTACTATAAACTCAGCTTCTGCAGTGGGCGAGCTACAATCTCTTGCTTTTTAGAACACCGGGAGAAACAAGCGAACCAAAACTGAAACAATATCCGGACGTACTCTTCATGTCATCTACCGAACCAGCCTAGTCACTATCGGAAAATCCTTGCAAATTAAACTTCTGACCTTTCTTAAACTTCACACCAAAGAACAATGTTCCTTTGAGATATCTCAATACCCTTTTTGCTGCAATCAAATGTAACTGACTAGGACTACTCATAAACCTAGATAAAACACTCACAGCAAATAGAATATCTGATCTGGTTGCTGTAAGATACATGAGACACCCAATCAGACTTCTATACATAGAAGCATCTACTGCATCTGTTCCATCATTCTTCTGCAGCTTCTCTTTAGCAGCCATAGGAGTGCTTACACTTCGACAATCTTCCATCTGAAACTTCTTTAGAATTTCCTTCATGTATTTTTTTTGACAAATGAAGATCTCATATGAAGCCTGTTTGACTTCCAGACCCAAAAAATAAGTCATCTTTCCCAAGTCTGACATCTCAAAAACTGCAAATAGATCTTGCTTCACCTTCTCTATCAATTCCATATCATTCCCCGTCACTAATAGATCATCTACATAAAGTGACAGAATTACAACACTGTGATTCACCTTCTTGACATAAAGAGTGAACTCACTTAAGCTTTTTACAAAGCCAAAATCCTGCAAATATCGATCTATCTTCCCATACCAAGCTCTTGGAGCCTGCTTCAGTCCATATAGAGCTTTCTTCAACCTGTATACACTCTCTTCTTGCCCTTTGATACTTAAGCCTTCAGGTTGTTCAACAAAAATCTCCTCCTCAAGCTCTCCATTCAGAAATGCAGACTTGACATCTAACTGAAATATAGGCCACCCTTTCTCTGCTGCAATAGCTAACAGTAGCCTTATTGTATCAAGTCGTGCAACAGGAGCAAATGTTTCAGAATAGTCTACTCCCCATATTTGTGCATAGCCTTTCACCACCAGTCTAGCTTTGTGTTTATTAACAGAACCATCAGGATTAAGTTTTGTTCTAAACACCCACTTAACCCCAATCACATTCTTATCGGATGGTCTCGTCAACAAGCTCCCATGTGTGGTTTTTCCGGATCATAGAAATCTCCTCCCCGCATTGCTGCAATCCACCTCTGATCCTCCTTAGCTTCCACAAAGTTAGATGGTTCAAGCATTGCCACATTGCTTCTTTCATAGATTTCAGCAAGTGACCTTGTGCCTCTCACTGGTAAATCATCCATACTGTCTTCCAATCTATCTATAACTTCATCAACCTCTACATCTGTTGCAGGTTGTTTTTCGAACTCGCCGTTTCCGCACTCTTTCCTTCCATCCAATTCCACTCATCTTCCTCTAGAAAAACAACATCTCTCGCTTACGGTCACCTTCCCCGTCATAGGGTGAAAAATCCTGTAAGCCTTTGATTGGAGACTGTACCCAATGAAGATTCCAAGCTCAGCTCTTTTATCCAACTTGTCCCTTTTGACCTGAGGAACATGAGTATAACACAAACATCCAAAAACCTTCAAATTCTTCACAGAAGGTTTAACACCATACCAGACTTCAAAAGGTGTTGACCTCTCTAAGGCCTTTGTGGGTAATCTGTTCAATAGGAACACTGCAGTATTAGCTGCCTCAGCCCAGAACTTCTTAGGCAACATCTTCTCCTGCATCATACATCTGGCCATCTCCATAATACTTTTGTTTTTCCTCTCATTGACCCCATTCTGTTGAGGTGAATAGGGAGCAGTGAACTGCTGCACAATTCCTGCTTGCTCACAATTCAACTTAAACTTGTGAGCAGTATACTCAGAACCATTATCGACTGAGCATTTTAATTTTCTTTCCACTCGATTCTCAACTAAGGCTTTAAACTTCACAAACACATCAGCAACTTCAGACTTGGCTCGCAGAAAATAAATCCAACTCATTCTAGTCATATCATCAGTGAAGGTAATGAAATACCTGCTACCATTGAGAGAAGACTCAGACATAGGTCCACATAGATCTGTGTGAACTAATTGCAGCTTCTCACATGCTCTCCAGCCTCCTCCTTTGAAAGGAAATCTGACTTGCTTGCCAAGAAGACAAGTTCTGCACTGTGGAAATTCCTCCTCCAAACTTGGCAAGTCATCTCAAGCTATTTCTCTCGCATTAACGACATGCTCTTCCTGTGAACATGCCCAAGTCTTTTATGCCATATCTCTGCATTTTCTTCTTTGCACTTTAAAGCCATTTGTTGCATCTCTTGTGGCTTGAACATGAAACTCTTGTCCTCCATTGGAATTCTTAGCACTTCTTTGCTATCTGCATTATTAATAAGACATTCATTCCCTTCGAACTTCACTTTATAGCCATTCTCAACTAATTGACCAACACTTAACAGATTATGGTCAATATTTGGCACAAAGAGAACATCTCTGATCAGCTTCACCTCCCGATTTCCTTCAATAGCCACTGTACCCTTCCCTTGCACTTCGATATACTTGTCCATTGCCAATTTTGACTCTGGACCTGACTGACCTGTCTAGAATCCTAAACAGCTTCGAATTGCCAGTCATATGATTGGTACAGCCACTATCCACCAGCCATGCATCATTCCCGACAAAAGATTCAGAAAAAGAAGCTACAAACAAGTGCTCTTCCTCGCCATTCATTCTTTGCTACCCGTGCTTTTCCCGCTTGCTGGTAATTTTTTTCTTTGCGAGATGGCTTCCATGTGACCCAACTTGTGACATCTTCTACATCTAGCATCGGGCTTTCTCCAACATCTAAAAACTGATGATTAGTTCCACCACAAGTATTGACAAGGCTTTTTGTTCATCTTCCATTTGCTAGACCCACCAGAGTTTCCTTCTTTTGCTACAAACTTGGAGTCACCGGCATTTTCTCTGGACTGAATCCATTTCTTCCCTTTGCCTCCATCATTTGACTTCACTCTAGCTTGCAGCGCACCCCTCTATAAACTCTTCTCTTCTCATCGGTCTTACGTGCTCCCGTGCTGCAGAGCATTTAACAATTCTGCAAGCTTTATATCAGCTAAGTCTCTTGTATTTTCTAGAGATGCTATGGTGGCTTCGAACTTCTCTGGAAGAGACACCAGGATCTTCTGAACAAGCCTTTCATCCTTCAAGTCAGTCCCTAAAACTTTGATTTTTTCAGCTATCCCAACCAACCTATTAGAGTACTCATTCACTGACTCTGAATCTTTCATCTGCTGTCTCTCAAACTCCCTCAAGAGATTCAGCACCTTCATGCCTCTTATCTTCTCATCTCCCTCGTATTCATCCTTCAAGAAATCCCATATTGCCTTTGCAGAATCACATCTCATGATCCTTGTGAAGATAGTGGGTGAAACAGCATTGTACAGGCATGACTTTGCCTTGGCCTTCCTTGTGATTCTCTCTTTATGGTACTTTATCTGATTCAAGGTCGGATTGTCTGGAAGTGGAGCAACCTCATAATCATCCTCCACAGCTTCCCACAGATCATGACCCTCCAAAAATGCTGTCATCTTAACAGCCCATGCTTGATAATTCTCTCCGGTAAATACTTTGGAGAAGCCATCGTAGAGAAACCACTCGACCCTGTCTCCATCACCCTTTAACTTCTTTACACTTCGATACTTGCTTCACTTCACAGTCCCTCAAGATCATTCACGCTCTGATACCACTTGATGGTTTTATAAGTGATGGGCTTAAGGCCCGTCCGTGATGGGCTTAAGGCCCGTCCGTGATGGGCTTAAGGCCCGTCCGCCCATGTTGGGCCTAAAAGCCCGGCCCACAAGAGTAGGGCCCAAGGATGAAGGGGCACGATTAATTATTTTTTGGAGGGACATATATAAGGGAGGAGAGAGAGGGAGAACGCACCTCTTGGCATTAACGTACGTACGTCTCCCTCTCCTTCCAACGCTCTCTTTTCTTCCAAAACGCTGAAGGCGACGCCGTTTCCCTTTTCAAGGCAAATTGACATCATCGGATCTAAAGGGATCAGAATTTCTTCCTCGATCTTCGGCATTGGTGTTTAATCTGTGGCTAACAAGGTACGCTCAAATCCGTGGTGTGCTTTAGGATCGGTGATACATGATTTTCCCGGGCTTCACTTCCGCATTCGTTTTAGGGGTTCGATTTAGTGTCGAATCCGGTTTTCGGGGATCCGTTATTCCCAACATTGGTATCAGAGCCCTAGTTCACGTTTTTCACGACTTGTTTGATGTTTTTTGATTGATTTTTCGCGAAAGTAATTCGGCCGTACGGATCGAGGCAAGAAATCCAGACACCCGAGTGCTGTTCGTCCATTTTTTCGAGTTTCTGTGATTCGAAATCGATTTCTCAAGGCATAGGGTGAAAGGGCTCGTCGAGACGAGTCCGGCGACATGTCGTGAGCCGCCAGGAAACGCCGCACGCGCCCACACGCGTGGCCAGAAGGCGCTGCGCGTGGGCGCGACGCGCCCGGAGCGCTGCTCGCCCGGCGCGTGCGCACGCGCTGCGCGTCGGTCGGCGAACCGGCACGTGCGCGCCGCCGCCGGGCGGCGAACCGGCACGCGTCGGTCTACGGACCGACGCGTCGTCCGACGTCGCATGACGTCACCCAACGGTCGAATCGCTGGGATGACGTCATCGATGACATCGGCGCCCGACGACGGTTGGCCGGGCGGTCACTGGCCGGCAACCCGACCGGCGACCTGACCCGACCCGAACCGCGGACACCTGGCACTTGCGCGGCACTTGCCGGCTGACGTCTGCGTGACGTCAGCCAGGGCACGCGCGCGGCACGTGCGGTCGGTTCGTCCAACCGGCCGACCGGTTCGTCCAGCCCGTCCGGCCCGACCGGCCGACCGGTCCAACCGGTCCGACCCGTTGACCGTTGACCGACCGTTGACCGTTGACTGACGACCGTTGACCGGCCGTTGACCGTTGACTCGAAAAAAAAAAATAATAATTTGTTTCTTTTTCATTTATGCGTATGTGGGTTATATGTAATCCATTATTTATTCTGCATTTGTTGCATGAATTTTGGAAAATTATGTATTTTCCCTTATGTAAATTATGGATTATGAGTAATCCATTTTTAGTTCTGCATTTGTTGCAGGAACTATAATGCGTTATGCACGGATACCTGCAATCCCGAGAACGGACGAGGGAAATGCAAGACTTAAAAGGCTGATGTCAGATTTAGCTAATTATCGGTGGCATGACGGTGATTTAGTATCACATGTGGTCAGGGTCAATCAGATGATACGAAATCATCCGAATGGTTATCTTATGCCGGATTTTGAGAAGGTGCCGGCTTTGATGAACACTCTTCCACCTGAATGGCAAGCAGTGTTAGGTCGGCTATGGGAGGTCAACGTGGTCCCGGGTTATAGGATGCTAGTGGAAGCTTTTGTAAGAGAGTACTATAGGATTGAGTTAACCAAAACTTGAACCCTTAGATTGAGCGCCACATGGCGCGAGCGAATGCGCCTTGGAGGCGACATGAAAGCTCTCCAAAAGTTTTTTCCATGGTTGGCAAATGTGCCTTCAAATTTCTCGAGATATTTTGACTGATAGATTAGAAGGGACATTCCCTATTTATTTCTTAGATTAATTATGAGATGTTTTGTGGGTGTAAATATCTCTTTCCATGTTGATATTTTTCCCTGTATATATTGCTTAGTGTAATATATAATGTATTATGTGAAAGTATTATTATTCTATTGGATGTTAGATATTATTTGCTTTCTGTTATTGTTGACTGCTGTGGGTAGTTCATGGAAGTTTTTGTAACTTCATAGAATTTATTTTGCATAAGACAATTATATTAATAATAGTTTTAAGTTAGGATTTTTGGAGGATGATTAGAAACGTAGTGACCTTTTGATTCTGAAACCTTACTTGAAATTATTCATTGATATGATAGGTCAGTGCAAATAGGGATGCATAAATGATAGGTATTAATTATTCGTGCATATATGTCTGATGTGTTCAGATCGATGTTTTCAGCAATTAAGAACGTAATTGCTGATATGAACGGCAACAATTGTGAAATATTGAACATGAAGATTCAATATGTGCTGGAAAAGCAAGAAGCACTAGAAGCTCTTGACCATATTATGGAAGATCTTGAGGATGCCGTGCGCCACATTGAGCTAGCTAAGGACCGCTTAACGGCATTTGAATCGAAAATAGATATTTGCAATGCTGGTTCTAGCTCAGAAAGAGCTTTGAGCTCTAAGCGCAAGCGTATTGATTCGTTCAATATGTGGGAATGCAAAGGATCAAGTTCTTATTGCAAGAAATCAAGAGTTAACCAACACAAGAGAGGAAAACGTCCTCAAGTGAAGAAAATATCAAGGGTGAGGTGTTACAATTGTGACAAGAAGGGTCACTATGCTCGCGACTGTCGTGAGCTAAAGAAAGTAAACACCTCTTGTACATTTGAGAACTTTGCTTATGTGTCAAGTTCTGCATCATTAGCTGAATCCAATCCTTTGTGGACTATAGATTCATGAGCAATAAACTATATAGCGAAGGATAGAGGATCCTTCGTGGAATTTCGACGATACTAACTGGAACTAAGTGGATCTATGTGGGAAATAACTCCAAAGCTGAAGTTAAAGGGATTGGCACCTGCCAATTGAACATGCATGGTGGACGCACCTTAATGTTCTGTATGCTCTGGAGATTCGTCGGAATTTAGTGTCTGTTTTGGTGTTGGTTAAACTTGGTTTTAATGTGAACTTCTGTAATAACTGTGTAGATTTGTATTTGGATACAAACTACTATGGTTGTGGTCACTTTCTGGATGGTTTTATTGTACTAGATGTTGACTGTGGTGATGTCAATATTTGTTATTCCCTTGTTTCACGTCTTCTACTTAATATGATAATGATGTGATTATGTGGCATGCTAGACTTGGTCATATTGACCAACAACGTATGAATAGAATAGCCAAAGAGGGCTTGTTGGGCAACATTGAAAAAGTCGATTTGCCCATATGTAAGCATTGCCTAGAAGGGAAAACGACAAGGAAACCATTTGGAAAAGATAAAAGAGCTAAATTTCCTCTGCATTTAATCCATTTTGACGTCTGTGGTCCAATGAATGTGAGAAGAAGGCATGGGGCTGTTTATTTCATCACTTTTATAGATGATGATACTCGATTCGGATATGTCTATTTGATTTCTCATAAATCTGAAGCAATAAGTTGTTTCAAAAGGTTTATGAACTTGGTTGAAAATCAATTAGACAAGAAAATAAAAGCATTGAGATCCGATCGAGGTCGAGAATATTTATCTGATGAGTTTAGAAAATTATGTGATGAAAAAGGAATAGAAAGACAGTTGTCTATTCCATATACTCCTCAACAAAATGGTGTTGCGAGAGAGAAGAAACAGAACCCTACTGGAAATGGTTAGGTCCTTGATGGCACATGCTAACTTACCTATCATTTTTTGGAGTGATGCGTTGTTAACTGCTACCTATATACTTAACCGGGTGCCTTCCAAATCAGTTGCTTCCACTCCATATGAGTTATGGACAGGTAGAAAACTGGACTTAAGTTTTCTTAAGCCATGGGGTTGTGCTGCCTATACACATGAGTCATCTCACAAGTTTGGGAAATTGGGTCCCAAAGGAAATAAGAGTATTTTCATGAGATACTCCGAACACTCGAAAGGGTATGTGTTCATAGGTGAGCAGGAAAGTGGGAGTATAACTGAATTTGAATCACGGGATGTCACATTCTTAGAGGATGAATTTCCTAAGAAGGGCGAAATAGGTGAGGATTACTCCCTATTTGAAACCTTGGATCAAGATAATGATATTGGTGGAGTTCGTCCAAGTGGGAGTAATATGAGAAGTGATGAATTGAATTCAACTCATTCTCAATTACAACCACATGATGAGACATCATCATTATCTAATCCTAGTGGGAGCATAATGGGAAATGATGTGCTAAGTGTACAATCTCACATACGGTGAACGAGTCGCCAAAGTATTCCCCTTCGACGTTTTGACATTGAAGAGGAAACTTTTTATGATTGCTCCACAAGATAAGGATGAGCCAAGAAATATTAATGAGGCTCTGAATTGCCCTAGTAAGGAAAAATGGATTTATGCAATGGAAGAGAAAATAGAGTCAATGAGGTCAAACCAAGTATGAGAACTGGTTGATCTTCCAAAAGGACGCAGAGCTATTGGGAACAAATGGGTTCTCAAAATAAAGCGAAAGGCTGATGGCTCGATAGAAGGGCATAAGGCTCACCTTGTGGCGAAGGGGTATAATCAACGGGAAGGAATTGATTATGAAGAAACATTTTCTCCCGTAGTGAGATTTACCTTGATTCGCATTATTCTGCAATAGTGGTTAATATGGATCTTGAGTTACATCAGATGGATGTAAAGACTGCTTTCCTCAATGGAGAATTAGAGGAAGAAATATATATGGAACAACATGCTGGTTTCATAGTGAAAAGCCAAGAAGAAAAGGTATGTCGACTTTGGGGGTCGATATATGGCCTTAAGCAGTCGTCAAGACAATGGTATATACGTTTTCATAATGCCATAATGGCATATGACTTTACAATGATAGACGAGGATCATTGTGTATATATCAAAAGATCCAATGATCAATTTGTGATCATATCATTATATGTTGATGATATACCAATTGCCGGAAGCAATATGGAGCTTGTCAATACTGTCAAAAGTTGGTTGTCTTCCAACTTTGAGATGAATGATATGGGATTGTAAACCCATAGACAATCCTATTGCAAAAGGTGAAGGATTGAGCCATAGACTGTGTCCAAGGACTCCACAAGAGAAGGAACAAATGAAACATGTTCCTTATGCTAGTGCTGTTGAAAGCTTGATGTACGCTATGATGTATACAAGACCTGACATATGTTTTGCAGTTGGAATAGTGAGAAGATACCAATTCAATCCATGTCAAGCACGTTGGAAAGCCGTTAAATGAATACTAAGGTATCTAAAGGGGACTGTTGATTATACGCTGAGTTATTATGGAAAGGATCTGCGACTCTAAGACTATTCTGATGCTGATTGGAGAGGAGATTTAAATGAAAGGAAATCTACCTCTGGGGTTTGTTTTCTTACCGAATAATGGCACCATATGTTGGAGCAGTAAGAAACAAACATGTATAGCTTTGTCCACGATGGAAGTTGAGTTCGTGGCATTATCAGCAGCAATATAAGAAGGTATTTGGCTTAAGAGATTTTTTGGATCATTTAGGTATTATTGGAAGTGCTGCAGATTAATTGTTGGTTAATTGTGATAGCCAAGCAGCAAAAGCGTACACCAAAGATCCAAAATATCATGGCAAGACCAAACTTATAGATACCAAGTACAATCTTGTCAAGGATATGGTTGCACGAAAAGATGTGAACTTAGAGTACATACTACGCATAGAATGGTAGCAGATCCTATGACAAAACCAATACCTAGAGATGTGTTTTGCGACCATATGAAATCTCTAGGATTGCGTAGAGGCTGATATACTGAATATTGTAATTTCCCTAAGTGTTCACATTTGATGAATTTGTGTTTTCATCATTAATGCCTATGAATCTTTGTTTTGATCTTTATGCATCTTAATGCTTAGTGCATTACTTTAAGTTAAGGAAGTATGTCGAACAGATATAAGATTAGCCCACTCACACGGGTAATCGCCTCTATTTACTGTGTGATAAATAGAGATAAGACTGTTTTTAAGCTTATTATCTAGGTGATAATTGAGAGCTCAAGCTTAAAATACATAAGTCGCCTTAACTGAGTGTTAAGATGAGGACATAATACTTACTATGTCCGAAAGTAAAATGCCCCACATATTTTACTTTATCTGTCTATGATGCCAGATGTGAGTTCTGATGAATTTTGTGAATGAGTAGATACGTGAACTCAAGTTAGACATTTGGTATGTCTGAACTGTCATCTGTACGGTATTGAAGGTGTAGACATACGCTCCATGGGAA
The DNA here is from genome assembly GCA_014182515.1 of Eucalyptus microcorys. NCBI lineage: Eukaryota > Viridiplantae > Streptophyta > Magnoliopsida > Myrtales > Myrtaceae > Eucalyptus > Eucalyptus microcorys. The sequence continues at coordinate 27,343,866 of CM024568.1, read as the reverse complement.
ATGAGTTAATACCGTAATACGTATTTCATACTACGTATGCATGAGACGACCAATAAAAGTGGCAAAAGTTTGATCTCAACTTTTATGCCGTGTGAGGCTCTTGAGGAAAATGATTCCTTAATTTTTTAGTCCCCTCATGACTTTTACTTATTCTCAAGATTTCTATTTAGTGTTTGCTATCTTAGGATGTTGCCAATGGTCATGAGTTTGATTCGATCTAATGGGACATTTCTAGAAAAGCAATCTGAACTGAAATTGAGAGTTTGAAGGAAAGATGAAGATCGACTTTGGAGAATCACATTGTAGTTTTGTATTCACCGGTTAACCAATTATGACTGTCTTTGGGATAATCATAATTGTGAATACAATATAAATATCATTGTTTAAAAGAGATCAAGAGAGATATAAATGTGATCGATCGATCTAGGGTATTGCATACTAAATCTACTCAGGATGTGATGCCCATTATGAGCTGCTATATATTCCTAATAGATGTATGGCAACGAGCTCTCAAAGTATGCTGGTCGCACGGATTATTCACCGGTATGAATGTTGAAGAGAGGTAAAGAGAATTCTGTTCGGCCCACCATGTGCGAGTGGGAGATGATGGTTTTATAAGTGATGGGCTTAAGGCCCGTCCGTGATGGGCTTAAGGCCCGTTCGCCCATGTTGGGCCTAAAAGCCCGGCCCACAAGAGTAGGGCCCATGGATGAAGGGGCACGATTAATTATTTTTTGGAGGGACATATATAAGGGAGGAGAGAGAGGGAGAACGCACCTCTTGGCATTAACGTACGTACGTCTCCCTCTCCTTCCAACGCTCTCTTTTCTTCCAAAACGCTGAAGGCGACGCCGTTTCCCTTTTCAAGGCGAATTGACATCATCGGATCTAAAGGGATCAGAATTTCTTCCTCGATCTTCGGCATTGGTGTTTAATCTGTGGCTAACAAGGTACACTCGAATCCGTGGTGTGCTTTAGGATCGGTGATACGTGATTTTCCCGGGCTTCACTTCCGCATTCGTTTTAGGGGTTTGATTTAGTGTCAAATCCGGTTTTCGGGGATCCGTTATTCCCAACACCACTGTTGTTACTGATCAAAAACAATAAACAAGAAAACAGAAAACCAGAAGCTATAGAGGAAGAGAAGCACAGAGAAAACAGAGCACAAACTTGCGTACGTCAGTTTTTTTAAGGAAACTATCAAGTACAGGACAACTTAAACAAGAACAATAACTGCTTACAAACCACACACACGTGCAGCATATAACTGCACCTAAACGTGCTAATTTACTTCCTAGAAAATAGCAAATAAACAATAAATGCACTTGGCTGTTTTTTAATAAAAAAAACAGAGGAAAATAGAGTAAAACAGAACAGAAAAACAGCGGCACTGAGACATTATAATCCAACACTTTGTCATAAAGTCCCTGAATGACTTGTGTCATCTTCTTTACCTTCCTGCCACTTCGATAATGCACCATGGGGTTCGGAATCCACCATCGGAAGCAAGTGTCTTTTGCATTTTCACCAGGTTCTAACAGGATATTCGCTTTTTCAGCCACCTCCTTTACCTTCTCGAGCCAATCCTCGACATCAGCATGTATAGGTTTTCCATTATTCCTGGCTTCATCGACGTAGCACTCCTCCCTTAGTCTCGCATTCTCTAGGTCTTTGACTCTGTTTTTGAGATCTTCGACATAGCTCTTGTAGCACAACACGTACCCAAATTGACGTCCAATGGGAGCAATCAGGTACTCACCGACTTTCGACACTAGATTTGATGCAACGGATGCAAAAAAAGCCCCGGCCATGTCTTCCTCCTTCTCTAGAAATTTCTTTACCCCCCCCTTCGTTTCCTCTTGTTGTGTCTCCTTGTTTTTTGTTAAACATGTGGGTGCCAAGGAAACTGAGCAGAGGACGGAAATAATCACTCGATGTATGAAAAGAAAGGAAGAGCAAAGTGATAAAAGAATGAGAACAATACCAGAGAGAGAGAGAGAGATAAAGAGAGTGCCTTGAGTGAGGAATATCAACAATAGCGATTTAAAATAATCTTAAGGCCTTTCGCAATCTTGAGACAATCAGAATGAGCGACAAAGGGAATCAACGAAAGAAAGAAAGGACATCAGCACAATGCATGCAAAATAGAATTACTTACAAATGACTCCATATCATCAACGGCACAAATCTTCGCCGATAACGCGTCACACGTGCCGTATCTCGCACCATGGACAGGGGCATTTTGTCTGACCTTGTCCGAGCTAAATTTTAGAATTTCTCAACTTATATTCACTGAAATCTCTAAACTATAACACTAATACCCCAAATATTCCCAAATTTCTCCCTTTATTTTCAATATGCCACTCGTGTGAAGTGAAATCACATCTTCCGTGTTGCTCGATTGGCAAAAGCTGTTTGTTCTACTCGCTCAGGGCAAAAGCCGAAAGTGCAAAATAGATGGCGCGGGAGGACGAGGAAAAGCAATTTACCTGTTGCAGAGAAAAAGAGGCAAAGAGCGTTGCTTCGAAGAGAAGAGGCAGTCCAAATTCAACGGTGAAACTTTGCTGGAATTTGCTAAAATTTCAGTATTTTGTTCCCTGGTCCAAGATCTACAAGTTCATTGGATTTCTTTATTGAAATCGTCCTCCCAATTGTCTCCCAATTTCTTTAGTAGCGGCTAGAGTTTTCTAATTTCTTTGAGTTAATACACCTTTGTGGTGATAATATATCTATTGTTTATTCCCGTATTCTTGGTGATTAGTGAAAGCTTTTTTGAGTAGCCCTGTGATATTTCCCCCAGTGGGTTTTCCACGTAAAATTTGTGGGTGTTGTTTTTTCCTTACTTTAATTATCAGCACTATATGTACTGCTTCAGGCTTGACATTGCCGGAATATTGTGACCAGTTGCTGTTGGGGATAATTTGATATTAGTTGGTTGAGTTTTTGGGAAGATATTGATCTTGGACAGGTTTAAACATTAAATAGTTGCCCTTTCTTCCCAACACTTACCTCGCCAACTCGTGCGGCATGTTTTCAGAATCCACTCTCTACTTCCAAACTCGTCAAATTTGCGAGCCCATCAATGTCAGATTCAGTCCTCAAAGTCTTCAGGAACCAAGGTTTGTCTAAGACTCGAACCTTAATCGGCATTAGGAGATACCCGCGTATGCTTATCAGGAGCCCAGATAATTTCATAAAGAAGACGGCTGTGAAGAATTTGCCGCCTCTCGGCCCCCTCAAACAATCTTAATCCCCGGCTTAAAAATTTGGAATATTTGGAGAGTAGAAGGTTAAGTTTAAACATTATGGATAACAATGTCACTGTCCATGGCGTGAATAATGGCACGTAACACATCCGTGTTCGTCGTTCGACGAAAATCTATGCCTCTAGTGAGATGGCATCTATTGGGACGAAATTACTAATTCCAAGTTTATTTTAGGCAAAGTACATTGAGAAAAATGCCTCACTTGAGGATTTTTTTTTTTTTTAAAAATTTGCCACTAAATTTAAAAGGTAAAATAAAAAAGATGTTATTAAGTGAATAATTAAAAAGGAAAGTAACAAACAAATTACTATAAATAAGTGAGAGTCAATCTCAAGAGATTGGAAATCTTTAATTATTTTAAATCATATAAATTTAAAGCAGTATAATTATTATGGAGTTTTTCAAAATCTTACATCTTTCTACGAATTTTTAATTTAATTTTCTTTCCTATCATTACCTCTTTATAAAATACAAAATAGCATCCATAATGATAATTTTATAAATTACAAAAAAGGAGAAGCAGTGGCGTTAGCAGGGAACAAAACGTGAGAGATAAAAAGTTAGTGGTCATGATATATTGTCCATTTAACTTGAAGATGAACAATGGTACGTCAATTGTTGATCATATTGATGAATTTACATGGTCATTAGTCAATTAGGTTCAATTGAGATTGACTTTGATGATGAGGTGCATGCTTTGATTTCATTATCCTTATTGTCTGCCAGTTTGAATACTACTGTTACTGCTATTAATAATTCCTCTGTGTCAACAAGCTTGACGTTTGATAGGATTTGCAATTTGATTCTAAGTAATGACATCTATAGGAGAGAATATGGTGAACCTCTACATGCTGCTTTAGTATGTGAAAATAGAGGAAGAACTAATACTCATGTTCGTAGAAGTAGTATACACCTGAACAAACGTAGTAAGTCAAGGACTAGCAGTGCTATTAGTTGGAGTTGAGACAAGTGGGGTATCTTAGAAGGGATTGCCTCAAAATCAAGAACGAAAACGGTAAGAGAATTAAAGTTGACTCTACTGATAATGTTGTAGCTATAGCTTATACTAATTTAGATAGTGCTGATTATGTATTATCTATCATTGAGGATCATGGATTTTGATTGTTCATTTCACACTACACCAAATATGAACTGATTTATTATTTATGGCACACGGATAGTAGTAAAGTGCAATTAGGGAACAACCCTAAATGTGATGTTGTAGGCGTTGGCAATATTAGAATTAAAATGCATGATGGTATCATGAGGATATTAACTAGAATGAGGCATGTTCCAAAGATGAAGAATAAACCCGATTTTCTTAGGTACCTTGGATTTAATTAGGTATTAGTATGCTTTAGAAGATGGAATTTTGAAAGTCATTTGAGGTGCCTCGATAATAATAAGAGGAATTAAGCATGGTGGCCAAAAGGGGCGAGCATGGTTTCAAAACTAAACTTGGAACCAAAGAACTGAACAGGGGAACTAAAGAATTGAATCAGTGAGAACCTATATGATTCTAGGTTTCAAGATATGCAGAGTAAGTTCCAAGTTTCCAAAATCTGAAAACCTATTTTGACGGGTAAGTTTCAAGTTTTAGGTAGATGGAAGCTGGACTTTGAACTTGGAACAAGCTTTTATATTTTTTCTTAATCTATGTTTTCACACAATCCTGCAGTACTCTAAGGTGTCCAATGAGTGGGTAATATGGAACCACTAGTCGGAGCTTTTATTTTATTATTGAGATTTTTTAAAAATGTTTTATAATCTTCGTGTGTCTAAATATAAGTTATGGTCAGTGGATTAATAGTAAGTGATAGTCATTAAATATGATGATCTACTACAGTCATTTGATTAATAATATAGGTAGAACCTAAGTAGATCTTGCAACCTGTAATAGGGTGGGTTTCCTTATGCAAAGTAAGTTCTGGGTTCCAAAAAATGAGGAACTTGCTCCAACGAGTAAGTTCTAAGTTCCAAATGAAACCTATATAGAACATAAAACCGCTCACCCCTAGTGGCTAGTATGAGTTTTAAGGTGAGACAGTGATGGATTTCACTATAGAGACATCGAACGCATATGTTTGAGAGTCTAAATTGTGGCATGTGTGTTTGTGACACATTAATGAGAGAAGTCTAAAGGTTCTATTTGAAAGGAATCTGTCGTGTGGTTATGTGGCTGGAGAATAGAATGTATGTAGGTGTTGTGACCTAGACAAATAGTGAAAAGTGTAGTTCAGTATGGCTATAAAAGAAACCACGGAGATTGGAAAGTGAATTCACTTGCATGTTCACAAGGTGCCACGATTTCCTTCTAGAAAAAGTGTCAATTTTCTAATAATAGTTGTGGATGATTACTTGACAAAGACTTGGATGTTTGTGTTAAGGCACAAGTTTGATATTATTGTCAAGAGCAAGCAGTTGAGTACTTTGATTGAAAATGAGACTAATAAATCATCAAAAAGCTTAGGACTAATAAAAACAATCGATTTGTTTAAAACTAAATTGGATGTCATACTATAGGTTTATAATTTTTTGGACAATTATTCCTAGATAAGAAATTAGATCGAAAACAAGAAACCCCAAAATAGGTAATCTACTCCAACTAGAAACCCTATTCGAATTTATTAGGAAAGTTTCAATCTTCAGGTTTAAATTAGAGACATATTTTCAAGAGCAAATGAACTGAAACTTTTGCATGAGTGAAAAATGGTTTATATATTAATTTACACAAAATGTTAATCCGTTATTTTTTCCCTTGAATAAACGGACGACTCTGATGAATATTTTGAAATGAGCGAATTGACATGATTGCTAGCTTGGGAAATTATTGTCTAAGCTTCGAAAATGAAATGGACCCTGTTAACTATCTAGCATTTGCAAAAAAAAACAATAATAATAAAAATAAAATAAAAGACCTATTGTAATTGTATTAATTCAATCCTAAATTTTTTCTTTTGCCAATTCCATCATAGACCTTTTGCATTTATGCTAATTCAGTCCATCCAGACAATTTTGATCGATTAGAGCTAATGGGAACGCTAGCCGACACTAGCTGTTTGGCCAACGCTGACGTGAATAATTTTTAATAATATTTTACATTTTCAAAATTTTTATTATTTTTTATTTTTCCTTGCTTTTTCTTTTTCTTTCTTCCTCCCTTTCTTGTTTCCCATTGTGATTGTCAAACTATGGCTAGCAAGAGTCGTCGAACCTTGCTAGCCACTAGGCGAAGGTCATGAAGCCCTTGCCAATTGTTGGGCTTCGCGACCGTTAGCCGTGGTCGCAACTCTCACCTAGATTTGGAGAGGCCAACCTTGCGAAGGCCTCGCCTGTGACTAGTGAGGCCATGACTTCCAAAATTGGCCCGTGGTCAGCTTGCCTTACTTCACTAGACTTCTGCTCTTGGGCACAATCAAAGGTAAAAAATTTATGCCTTGTGATGTTTGCTTCCGTTTTTCTTTTGTGCTAAAGAATGTGAGTGCCCTAGGTTTGTAAGGCACCAAGCATCACTTGTCGTAGGCGAAGGCAGCTGTCCTCGCCCAATGGTCGGTGAGCTCCAAGGACCTTCGCTGGCCACAATGGGGAACAAAGAAGGAAGGAAGGAAAAAAAGAAAAAGGAAAAAGAATAATAAAAAATGAAAAAAAAAATATTATTAAAAATTGTCTACATCAACATTGATGGACAGCCAATGATAGCTAGTCCATGTTAGTTTTAATTGGTCAAAATTGACCAAATAGACTAAATTGAGACAAATGTAAAATGTTTAATACTAAATTGATACAATTACAATAGGTTTATGATTTTTTAGTAATTTTCTCAAAAAAAATGTCACCGTTAAAAGGTTTCATTGTTGAAAAATTCACCAAAAATGTCGGTTAAATAAATAGTGAAATCACAGTTCATTACGGTCAATTGAAAGCCGTTTCTTCAAAATAAAATGAAATAAAAAATAAAAAAAACAAGGTGGTCTTTCGACCTAGCTAAGTTGATGACGCAATTCAACCGAGCTAGCTAAGTTCCCATTATTACAAAAGCACAAAAGAAAATTCAGAGGGCCACCTTGCCCTAGTTCACAGGAGCAAAGTATATTCGCAAACAAACGTGCAAGTTCTCAGTTTAAAAAGAGGAGGTCCAAGGGATCCCAGTTCCTCCCCAGAAAAAAATTCTTCCACATAGTAATTGATTAGCATGATACTAGGTCTTTCTCCAATAAGCAAAAAGAAAAAAATCACATGGACCAACTATGTCGATTCGAGCAAATGCGCAAATAGGTAACAAGAAGAAGATGAACAGGAAAGAGTAGGAAAAAAAAAGAAAGAAAAGAAAAAAATAGAAATTTCAGGAGATCTTGATTTGCGTTTATAAATTGTCCGTGCAACCCGAAGCGAAGACTTTATTTAATAAACTTTGTCTATTGTTGGCAAGAGCATTCTCTCTACTAAAGTCCAGTGTATTAAAGGTCTAGCTATTATGAGAAAGGAAAAAAGTAATAAAAAAAGGGATGAGTCTACCGACCAAAAAAAAAAAATTACTGGAAGTCTATGATGGAGTATAGGAGGGAACGGCCATAAATAGTATTAAGTCCAAAACGGGTCCCCACTTCAGGCACTTTATGAGAAAGGAGAGCGATTTGGGTTGCTCTTGGCGCAATTTTTATTTATTTATTATTTTTTGTGTAAAATTTGATTGATTTAATAGGTTTTTATAGAAAATTTTATTTGGCTTTTGTTATAACTGATTCTCCCCATTAATTTTCTCTCAAATGCCCATCAACTTCATAAATCTTACTTGAACAAACATAATCAATTTTATCTCTGATTTTGAATAAGTGCTAAGAAAATTGATTTCTCACAAGTCGCGATAGACATGACTTGTATAACGGAAAGTGCTACTTACTGAGATGACTTGAGGTTATCAAACAATGTTCTGCAATCTAAATGAGTTTTTCTAGAGCTCAACAATGCTTATCGGAATCTCTTGTACATGGAGAAGATAAGCATGTTATTTCCTTTAAATAAGTTTTAACTATGATCAAATATATAATAATTTATATTGAAAATGTAGATATGATGCCTCGATCTCGAAAGGATAACAAATTGTAGAGGACGAAGCAGTTTTAAAGCAACGGTATCCCATTTCCTGTTAGTATAATTTACATATGCACTAATACTTTTCTTTGAATAAAGCTGAGGGAATCTTAATAAATTAAGAGTGATGTCATCCATTGAAAGAAAATCGATGAACAAAATATATGAACCAAAGGTGAAATTAAAGATCTTCACATACCTAACTTTTAAGGAAAAACGAATGACTTTTTAGTCAACCATTTCGGTCTGTGATTACAAGCGATGTTTTGAAAATAATACCTGAGGTTAAACTGGAGAGAGGGCTGGAATGAGATTCCACCAGTCAACCGGTCCAATCGTTTTTTTGCTAACCAGATTTAATATAAAGAATATTGTATAAAAATAAGCAATATATGTAATGACAATTTTGAAAATGTTATGTGTATATTCACACATATATTTGTATGCTTTAGAGGAATTAGATGTTCTGTAATTAAAATCAACTCTTTTTTCAATCAATCATAAACATATTATATAGATATCAATTTGGTCATTCTAGTCAATTATGTTCGAGAATCACTGATATGGTGAGCTAGTCATTGCCAGCCGTTTTACATGATATGCCGCCACATCAATGATTCCTAACGAAAAGTTGGCCATTAAAATTACATTGAAATTTCATGCATGATTATATTGAAAAAGTTTGAAAATTTAGAATTAAATTAGTATCGGTATGAAAGATTTAGGATTGATTGGACAATTTCCCCGATTGAATTGTCCATTGTCCAAATGTCTGTGAGCAGAGACTTGGTAATTTTCCTAGTTCACTCTCATCATTTTCAGGTCGCAAATTATCCCACCAACAAGAAGATCATTAAACGTGATGTATAGTTAACATTTTGGAGACACATAAAAGCTGTCGAGAGACAAATATGGGCGCCTCCGAAATGAGTTTCTGTCGCAGTTATTTCATTCCTTTCTTCTTCCCATTTGTTCTCTTTTGGTGCTTTTATGTTTTTAAGGGTTTAACCAGAAGAACCAGATCGCCAAACAAAGAGGGAGAACGTGAAACAAGCGCTGATAGCACACGAAAAGTAGATATACAATGACACACACATACCAGAAGTGGCTTCACTGTAAGCATGCAAGAGGAACTTAGATTTCTTGGCTGCTGACTCGTCTGCAAGATGGATGAAGAGGGATTCAGGCCAAAACACGTCTTGGTAGCACCAGAATCTAAGTGGACGTATCACCACAATGACGCAAAAACAAGTGGACACTGGACACTGCGGGGAAGAAAACGGCAGGGATCTCAGAATTCATTGAAGAGAAAATGTAACCGAGGAGGATGTTTCGATTTCAATGCCTTAAGGATGAAAGGACTCTTTGCTTTGCAAGGGGCCAATGACGAGAGAGGAAGGGCGCATATAGTTGCGTGAGAACATATTGAAACCAAGCACATCTAAATGGCAAGCTATTGGTTGGCAATTTTTATAATGAGCAACACTTGCTCCTTTTAGAGTCTGAGCATTGTCCACAACAATTTTTATAATAAGCACAGTGACTACTTTTCGACTTAAGCATTGTCAACGCAAGTACCCTATGGTGGTTCTTCCCAACTAGCCCGAATGCCTAATTGCATATGACCATCGGACAAAGACAAGCATAATATTAAATTATGTCTTAAATTTGAGCATTTGCAAAACGCGATCCGCATGGATGAAATTTTTATTATTTGATCATGAAGATATTTTTTTGATGAATATAATATTCAAGATTACGCACAAGAAAAGAAATTCAAAATTCTTTTTGAATTGGATGTCTTCAATAAACAGAAGAAGATTTGTTGGACTCGATGAAGATTTACAAAAGAGGAAATAAAATAGAATATAAAAAGGAGCAAAGTTTCTTCTTTATATGCAGAAGCTGAATAAGGTTATCTACCTGGGGCCCAAAGTCAACCCAAAGTCAAAGTCTTGACTTTGGGCCCACAATGTAAAATCTAAAAGGAACGTGAAGCCATCTACAAGTCCACGCCGCTTGAGAGAGGAGCCGCAAGTTTTTGAAGCCGCGCGAAGCCTTGAAAAGGAACGTACGTGAACTAAAGATGAATGTTGGAGTTTCTGATTTTGGCGTACGTAGAGCGTTTTTGTTTTGAGCTTGAACGTGTGGTAATTTTATGACGTGAGTTTATGTCCAAGTGAGTTGTTTATTTATAAACACTTAGGGTTTTGGTTTAAATCTAGGTATGAGAAACACTTGAGCATGTGAGCGATTATAAACTTTGATTCTCCAATTATAGTGAATTATTTGTTGCTGGCTCTCCCCATGGATGTAAATACCGATACTCGGATTGAATCACGCAAAATTCTGGTGTTCTTATTATTTCTCGTTTATTTCTCTGATGATTTTGCGTTGACATAAATCGCAAGATCCTGTCGTTTCCACGTATTATATTCTAACACATAACAAGCCAACAAAAATCACAGCTCTATCAGCACGAAACTTGTAATGGAGAAGTCAATTTACTTGAGAAATAGTGCATAGCATTTGACGTAAATGACAAAAATCACAGCGTATATAGTTACGTGAGAATATATTGAAACCAAGCACATCCAAATGGCGAGCAACTAGTCGGCAATTTTTATAATGAGCAACGCTTGCTCCTTTTAGAGTTGAGCATTGTCCACAACGATTTTTATAATGAGCACTATGGACTACTTTTCGACTTGAGCATCATCAACCCACGTACCCTATGGTGGTTCTGCCCAACTAGCTTGGATGCCTAATTGCATATGACCATCGGACAAAGACAAGCATAATAAGCCAACATAAATCACAGCTTTATCAACACAAAACTTGCAATGAAGAAGTTGATTTACTTGAGAAATAGTGTACAGCATTAGACGTAAATGACAGAAATCACGGCGCACATAATCGCATGAGAATATATTGAAACCAAGCACATCTAATTGGCAAGCAACTAGTTGGCAATTTTTATAATGAGCGACACTTGCTCTTTTTAGAGTCAAGCAATATCCACAGCTATTTTTATAATGAGCACCATTGACTACTTTTTGATTTGAGCATCGTCAACCCAGGTACCCTATGGTGGTTCTGCCCAACTAGCCCGTATGCCTAATTGCATAGGACTATTGGACAAAGACAAGCATAACAAGCCAACAAAAATCACAGTTTTATCAGCACGAAACTTGCAATGGAGAAGTTGATTTACTTGAGAAATATTGTACAGCATTAGACGTAGTTGACAAAAATCACAACACATATAGTCGCGTGAGAATATATTGAAACCAAGCACATCTAAATGGCAAGCAACTGGTTGGCAATTTTTATATTGAGCGACACTTGCTCCTTTTAGAGTCGAGCATTGTCCATAGCAATTTTTATAATGAGCACTACTGACTACTTTTCGACTTGAGCATCGTCAATCCAAGTACGCTATGGTGGTTTTGCCCAACTAGCCTGGATGCCTAATTGCATATGACCATCGAACAAAGACAAGCATAACAAGCCAACACAAATCACAGCTTTATCAGCACGAAACTTGCGATAGAGAAGTTGATTTACTTGAGAAATAGTGTATAGTATTAGAACATAAATGACAAAAATCGCAGAGCATATAGTTGCGTGAGAATATATTGAAACCAATCACATCTAAATGGCAAGCAATTGGCTGGCAATTTTTATAATGAGCAACACATGCTCCTTTTAGAGTTGAGCATTGTCCACGGTAATTTTATAATGAGCACTACTAACTACTTTTTGACTTGAGCATCATCAACCCAAGTACCCTATGGTGGTTTTGCCCAACTAGCCCAGATGCCTAATTGCATATGACCATCGGATAAAGACAAGCATAACAAGCCAACAAAAATCATAGTTTTATCCGCAAGAAACTTGCAATGGATAAATTGATTTACTTGAGAAATAGTGTACAAGATTAGACATAAATGACAAAAATCACAGCGTATATAGTTGCATGATAATATATTGAAACCAAGCACATCTAAATGGCAAGCAATTGGTCAGCATTTTTTTTATAATGAGCGACCCTTGCTCCTTTTAGAGTCAAGTATTGTCCACAGCAATTTTTATAATGAGCACTACTGACTACATTTCGACTTGAGCATCGTCAATCCAAGTAACCTATGGTGATTTTGCCCAACTAGCCCGGATGCCTAATTGCGTATGACCATCAGATAAAGATAAGCTTAACAAGCCAGCAAAAATCATAGCTTTATCAACACAAAACTTGCAATGGAGAAGTTGTTTTACTTGAGAAATAATGTATAGCATTAGACATAAATGACAAAAATCACGGCGCATATAGTTGCGTGAGAATATATTGAAACCAATCACATCTAAATGGCAAGCAACTAGTCCGCAATTTTTATAATGAGCGACACTTGCTCCTTTTATAGTCAAGCATTGTCCACAATAATTTTTATAATGAGCACTACTGACTAGTTTTCGACTTAAGCATCGTCAACCCAAGTACCCTATGGCGGTTTTGGCCAACTAGCCCAGATGCCTAATTGTATATGACCATCGGACAAAGGCAAGCAAAACAAGCCAACAAAAATCACAGGGAAAATCTCAAATAAGAACTTAAAGTACCCTTATAATCTCAAAAGAAGACCTAAATGACCCAAAATAGTCATTTAGTCTCAAAGAAGACCTCACTTGCCGGCTGGCGAACGGTTGCATGCGTATCCCGGTGGCCTGGTCAGAGGTATTTTCCTCCAAAATTTATTATTTTTTTTATTTCCTTTTCCCCTATTCATCTTCTTCTTGATCCCATCCCCATAGTCATCATCTTGTTCGTCAATGTTGAAGATAGGCATTGCCCATATCAAGAACACCCGATTTGGGGAAGGGTTGGCAAGGGCTTCGCAACCCTTGTCGGCCGCTGGTAAGGGCTGGTGAGGCCACCCTCACCAGATTGGCAGTGGGTGAGGGCTTGCAAGCCAACCCTCACCTGGGGCCGACGAGGGCTTGCAGGTTCTCACCGGCCCTTACCAGTGGCCAGCGAGGTCGGAAGGCAACAAGCGGAATAAAAGCTGCGAGAATATGAAAGCTGGGAGAGGGGGACGTCCTATCGCGGCAGACGAGATAGCCATACGGCTTGACGGCAGCAGCAGCTTCGGCGCAACTCATCTTTCCCCAAACAGAGCACCTCCCTCTTTGATCACAAATCATGCCTCGCCCCCACACATGATCAACAAAGGCCGAATCGAATTGATACTCCTATGTCAAGCATTCGTAATCTCAAGATGGAACAAAATGAACTACAGGAAATGCTGATTTCTCTGAATTGCTATACGCCCGGCCACCCGGCCACCCCCCACCACCCCCAAACAAAAAAAACAAAAAAAAGAGAGAAAAAAAAAAACAAAAGAAAAAACCCCACATCACCTGCGTTACCTGAATGACAATCAGGGTCACGAGCAGAAAGCTCCGCAGCATAAGAAATCGAGCTAACCATCTCATTCAGTAAGAACCCAACAGAGACATGTAAGCGACAAGTCGTCAGCAAAGGACGCACTACAGAAACGTACAGATACATTCAAGGAAAAAGGAACGAACTTTCAAAGGGAATTCTCAGTTAGCGACGTCGAGTCGCGAGCATCAAACCTCAAGAAACCCCTCGGGAAACCAAAACACAGCAAGATAATCCAAATTCGACAGCAGGAAAATGGTCTCTGGCGAGGGCTCGCCAACCTCGCCGGCCGCGGGCGAGGCCACCCTCGCCAGAGGGTCGGCCTGCAAGCCCTTGCCCACGGCCAGCGAGAATCGCAGAGCCCTTGTCGGCCCTTCCCCAATTCCGCTGTTCTTGATCTGGGCAATGCCTATCTTCAACATTGATGCAGGGACAACATAGGTGGGATCAAGAAGATGATGAGCAGAGGTAAAGGAAAATGAAAAAAAGAATATTTTTTGGACAAAAATACCTGATCAGGTATGAGAGATGCATCTGTTCGCCTGCGAACAATGTATGTCCTTTTTTGAGACCAAATGAGTATTTTGGATCTTTATTTGAGATGAATTCTATTTCAGATCATCTTTTGAGAAAAAAGAGGGCACTTTATGTCCTTTACTAGAGATTTTTCCAAAATCACAGCTTCATCAGCATGAAACTTGCAATGGAGAAGTTGATTCACTCGAGGAATAGTGTGCAGCATTAGATGTAAATGACAAAGAGGGACATATTTCATCAGGTATCTCAATCCCCCAACCCAACCACCGCCCCGCTGGGGCGGGGCATCTTCAACCAACTCCGGACAGAATGGTCATTTCCCACTTGTGGATTGCTACAACCTAGAGGTCAATCTTTCTTTCTTCGTTCTCGATGGCATGGAAAGACGTTGCATTTAATTTTCTTTTCCTTTTTTATTTCGCTGACCCCATGTTGAAATCGGAGCTAAAATTTAGGCCCAAACGTGAAGAAGTTAACGGTCCAAATTAAGTTCAAATCAGGCCATGACAATACATTTAGGTTGCGTTTGACAATCGGGATAAAATTCGAAATATGATATGATTTATTCTATCCTACGTTTGGTGCTCGCTCAGGACATGATTAAGTCAGATATAAGGGAGATAAATGTGGATAGGATTTATAATATCCATAATAGGAAAGTTATTTTCCTCGAATAACAAATTTATTAAATTAACAAAATTGAAATTATATTTCAATATAAATAATATTTGAATTCTAATTTAAGAAATTAAAATAAAAAAATAAAATTTATTTTTAATTAATCTTATTTTAATTTATATATCAACTTTAATTCTATCTTATAATAAACATTCAATCTATATATTAAATATTTATATTTATTATGTATTTTAGGTATTTTTGTATTTTAGGTATGTTAATACAGTTTACTGTTTAATAAAATTTTATTAAAGAATGATAAAAGGGGAAAAAAGAAATAATAAAGAAAATAATATAAAAAAGAGGAAAAATAAAATAAAAATAAATTAAGGAATAGTGTTATGAGAGATTTTCACTATCTTCATTTAAGAACATTTATGTTCATTTATAATGATATGAAGTTTATGTAAAAGAAAGAAATATATACATATATGATGTAAATATATACGACTTTAATTCTGTGATTCACCAAACAATGGATAGGATATAAAAAAATCCCAAGATTTCATATTCTATCCTATCCAGTCCTATCCCGATTAGAAATCCGAATGACCAAACGTAGCCTTACCTCACAAAGCCTATTGATGAAACTTCTAATGAACTCATCAATCACGACTTTTTAATTGACAGTATTTGAGCCAATTCCATGATACTAGGTGACTATCAATTGATTCAAAACATGCATAGAAGTTAAAGACTGAGCTGAGGAGGATTTATCGACTGGTGAATAACAATAGCTAAGAAATCAAGAGCAGTTGCAAATCAAGAGTAGCGTCCAAGCGAAGATGTTTCTTGTGGAGGAAGATTAGAATGTATAACGCAATTGTCCATTTAAACGACAAAAGAAGAATCAATGAGAGGCACCACAAAATCCCAATAGCACATTAGAATAATTGTGAAGATATGAAGATGAGGAGGTTATTTAGAGTAGATCAGATTAACCTGAATTCGGATTTGAATTTCATTTTAGATTAGGTTTCCTAGTTTCAATACTTGTCGTTGTTTATAGAAGCATTCCGGTTGTGTTTTGTTAGTTTTTTACTTTCTCCACGCATTCTAGTGAACTCCATTAATAGGATTTGTTCAGTTTTAGTCATCGAGTAAGTATGGCCTCAAGGAATGTAAGCCATCCATTCTGGTTCAACAAAATTACAATACAATTTCCTTGTTTCCAATCTACAGTTTGTGCTTCATCAGTAATTCACATTTTTTTCAGAGTTCTTGAGACTTCAAGACACGTTAGAATTCATTTACTTTGGATTCAACCTCAATTTTAACGTTTGGTCATCGATCACCCTCGCTTGGAATCATTGAGTTTTTGGGGATTACAATCTCGCGAAAGTCCACCTTACATGTTTTAATGGCGACCACGGTTGGAGAATAGAATGTCTTGCCGAAGTACTGGAAGCATGCTTGGGCTTCACCATTGTGAAGCCAACTGCTCCAATAACCAAAAGTTGGGTTCTAACCCACCAAAAGCCTCCCCGGCTAGGGATGGTCCAGGGAACGAAAGCCCACCGTCTCAGTCTCCTAGTGAAAGTGTGCAGGAATATCCTTTCGATCGATTCACTCGGACCTTTTCGGAAATTCAGGATAAGTCTTATAAAGAATTGGATGAACAATCTGACGCCTTCGATGCTAATGTTAGGAGAAGGAAACAATCACAAGTGGTTCCTAGAGAGGTCAATGTGAATGATGGCAAGAGAAGTGGGAAACTACACCTAGCCTCCAAGGAGACTAGAAATTGACAAGACCATGAAGAATAACTCAGATGAAAATGAACCGAGAGTACCCAATCCTCTGGACAAAGAATATCTGACTACGACAATAGAAATATTTGCATGGACCTATACTAAAGGCTTGTGTCTAGGAAATCATTCCCTGATCACATCGACCTATCCCTAGAAAGTATAAAGTGCCTTAATTCACTATGTTCACTCGTGAATGTGAAATCATAGCTGTTGAAATATTGTCACACATTACTTGATAATTGGTCTCATGTGCTATATATATTCTTGTGGTTTTCTTCACCAAATAGCTTAAGTTTCGGATTTGACTATCTGAATAGGAAGTTCCAAGTTCAAATTTTTATGGGCCCCTATATGCCTCCCTAATTGCGTATTTCCACATGCCACTCAAATATTGTCTAACATCAATTGATAAGGGGTCCTATATGTTGATGCGGTTTTCCCTCAAAGTGGTACCTCAGTTTGCCCACGAGTTCAGTTTGAGATTGGTGGGACATGCAAGTCCAGTTCCAGACATACTTCTCTCAAACTGATCCTGGAGTATCAGTGGCTGATTTGACCAAGAGATAAAGGCATCAACCTGGACTGTCCATAAATATTTAATGATATTGAAAAATCCAATGTTAGGTGTAAGACTAATCTTCCTGAGGAAGATTTGCTCTCCCTAGCCCAAAAGTACATCCAATTTAGCACCATCCCCCAAAATGTAGTGGAGCGTTTAGTCGGTAGCAGCAGGCAACAAATTAGGCCATAACAAGCCATCGATGCCGAGTACCCACCAAAGACATTGGCAACCTCAGTTTCTGACCCTTTGCTCACGTGGCCCAGAGAGGCCAGCAATGTATGTCCGTCATCTGGGATCCTAACAACACCAACAACGTGGCTATTCTCTTGGCTGTTTACGTACACTCTGGGAGAGTTCTAAACAAATGGTTGGGCCCTTTATTTGGGGCCACGAAGCCTGCCAGAAGAGCACCCTAAAGAGGGTAAGCAGCTTACCGTAAGCTAGCCATAACCCGACACACGCCCACAAGGGGTCTAGTGTTCAAAGCCGAAGCCCGCCCTTTTCTCCACTCTCGTTCAGACATGGAAAACTCTGATTTCTTGAACTTCACAACTATAAAAGTTGCCTTCTTGATTCTTGATCTACATTGCAAGGGCAAACAAGCCCATGCTCCATCCGATACCAAGACCTTCCTCAGAAGGACCAAAAAGTAAGAAAGCAATCTTTGAAAACTTCAGATGGAAGGAAGGTGAACAACAAAACAGAGAACTTTCCATTGCTAATGTAACATTACAGTTTGTTTTTGCAATTAAAGATTCAAGACTAGACTTCTTCCTTCACCAGAACTACTTCATTTGAGTGATTGTTTGGTTGACTCGATGCCCATATTGATGCTTTTTGTGCACTGAGAAACTTTTACTCGGCAAGGACTTCAAAACTCACCCGTACAGAGTTGCGACATCTCAGGTCTCTTTGCACTATGCGAACAGTAGAATGCCTATTTCTCTCAGTCATCATCTCTACTGCATAAATTTTACAAAAAAGGTAAAGAAGAGAAGCATCCTCAATTTTTATTCTGGTTTCTTCAAATTGAAGCAGTTATCTGTTGCCTGGCTGAATAGCTCCTGGACCAGCTTCAATTCCTTCTCTGCCAATGCCAAAAATCATAGAAGATATCACTTTTGACCAAAAATTGACATACATAATTGAACAAGAAAAATGCCCTCACACCCTCATCGATAGGGCAATTACCGGCAGCTTCAAGTTGCTTCTAAAGCTCTTGTCCTACAGCATCATTCTCAGCCTGTGCAAAGGTAATTTGGGATGAATAAGAAACAGCCTTAAACAACAGAAATAATGAACTAAAGGCGCCAAAAACCATGGATCCTCTTAACCTGGAGGTCTGCAATCCTTTTGAGTTGAGCTTCTTCACCTCCCTCAGGTAGTGGAAGTCCCGCTACTAAGGCATCAAACTGCGGAAGAAAAAGAGTTCCGATAGAACTTTATCCAGATTGCCAAAGCAAACGTGGAAAAGAGACCGAATTTTCTAACTTGAAGCATAATGCTTCATCTCTAAAATGGAGGCTAATTGCTTTCACCCGCAAGAATATACTGATGTCGCAGAGTTTAGGATGTCACACCGACCATCATTTTACTTCAAGCATGAAGTAAAACAAAAGTGAATGAGATAGAAATCAGAAACCAACAATCCACCTTACTCAAGATCAAGAATGCTGATGGAGTTACAATCTCAAACCATTCTACCGACTTTAAGATGCAGAAACACCTTTGAAATAAACGATAGTCGTGATTACACAAGAGTGGTGGCTCTTTCAAATGTGCATAACTATTTCACACACGAGTCAAAAGATTACCCAACTCGTGTAAACCAAATCACGGCACGGTCTATGTACAAATGCACACTGAGATACTCGTGGCAGATATATCCACCGACGGAATCCACAAGAAAAAAAATGGAGGAGGTCCTGTTTTCTTCCATAGGAATAACTGTCACATTAGGTGCAATGGTGTGCAACGCCCGTGGACACATACACGAAAACGAACCAAATGCCCAACTTGCATTACATCTCCAGAACTACGCGTCACATCTGTGATCTATCGATGAGAACTTCCATAGTACACATTAATGAATGAAATCTGCTCACATCCTCTACAAGAACATGCACAGAGTTCCCAAAACCGAGACTAAACGCCCACAAAAGCCAATTGAAGTAAGAACACCTCTCCGCCGAAACTTCGGACATAACCTAGATTTCTAGCCATACATACAATTCTCATACACAAGTAAATTTCTTTTCTTGCCACAACAAATCAAGTAATCAATCTTCATAAAGCCCTAGCCAAATAAATTTTCCCAATTGCATCAAGCAGACGATGAGCAAGCTCGCTAACAACTTGCGATAGCAAGCCGGAGAGAGGCACGAACCTGCTTGGCGGCTTTGACAAGAGCAGCACTCATCAGCTTGGGCTGCTCGGCGAAGCTGGACGCGTCCTCCGCGGCGGCGGTCGGGGGCGGCTCGGGGTAACTCGCGGAGAGCCGAACGGAGGGCGCATCCCTCTGCAGCGAGCCGAAGGTGTTGAAGGCGACCGACGCGACCGTGTTGACTTGCTCCTGCAGCTGGGAGATCACGTCCATCTCTCGATTTTCCTGCCGCAGAGGTTCCTAGTGCATGAGCAGTCGGCGAGGTTCCGCCAGAGAGGAGCGCCGGAGACAGCCGCCCGCCGCGAATTAGGGATTTGAACGACCGGCGAGCGAGGTGGCGACGGTGAGACGCCGGCGACGACGAAATTGCAGACGAAGAGATTTCACGAGAGGGGGGGAGGGAGAGACAGAGAGAGTCACCTTCAGGTTATGGAGGGACGGAGGGACCGGCGGGGTGCCACGGCGGGAGTCGGCGGCGTGCGGCGGAAGCACGGCGCAGGAGGATTCAGGAGAACAAGCGCAGGATTTCGGGTTTTCTTCTCATTTTGCGGGTCTGAATGCTGGATTTTACTAGACTGATAGAGAAAATCCGAATTTTTAATTAAAATATTCGGGTCTTCTTTTTTTTTTTTTGGGTTTTTTTTCAAGGGGTTCACTCTGAAGGTAGAATTAAGAAATCATTTCATGGATTTTTATATCCGCATAGATATATTTGTCTCAATAAACTCAATGATATATAGAAAGATGTACATTTATGCGATGAGTTTTGCTCAATTGTTCATATGAAACTTGTTAAATCATGTGAAATTACCGACATGATTCTTTAAAAACTTATCATCTAGATAATTTATGATTACGTTTAATTTTTCTGAAGTAGGCAATTAATAACATTTAGAAAGTCCATAAATATTAAACTTGGTTATGGAGAGAAATGATCGAGAGATGGTAGTATTTTACATAATTGATTTTTCATCAATTAAAAATACTGGTATGGAAAACACGTCAAATTATTTAGGTGGCGTCTAGGTAGCAGCTATTTTTGTTTGAGATTTCGGCAAACTAATAAGGAGAAGTCATCTCTAATTATCTATTACTTAAGTTTTGAAGTTTCTAGGTAATCCTTTGAAAAGTGCATGTAACAATAGACAGATATAGACGCACAATATTAAATGCGAAGTGATCAAACCATTTTCAGCATAGGTAGGTTCTTGAAAAGTAAAATTGATCCATGACTCGATACATTTCGGACAGGAAAAAACAGCGGACAGGCCTAGTACATGTAGAAAGCTTAGGGTGCAAGAATTCAAGATTTCTTTTTCGGTTCTGCTCATCATTTTCTTCTAAAATCTTTTGCCTGAATCGGACTTGCCTGGTCCGAAAAAGAGAGAGATGAATCCACCCACCCAGGCGTGAAATGACGGGAAAAGAATAGTTTTTACGTGCATTCGTGCAATAGGAAAATTCATCAGACGGTGTACATCTCGAGGAAGCAGGCTTTGGCGACAGGTCCCGACATTGCCAGCATGTTTCGTGCCTCTGCGCGAGCTCTGCGGCGGCGAGACTCCCAGCTATGGAGCCCGAGACGAGGGCGGCGGGCAGCTACTGGAAACTGTTCCGGCTCATGGGAGGCAGCCTGACTTTCGTGATACTGGACAATGCCATGGAGGCCGGGGGCTGTTCCCACCCAAGGATGCCCTAAGGAGGCTGGGCGGCGACCTACCGCAAGGTGTCCTGGCCTGGATGAACACCAGAAGCAAGGCAGTTCAGTTCCTGGGCAGCGTCATCGAGCGTAACACCGACCAGGCCGCGTATTGCTACGGCTTTTACGATGCTATGTCCGATCAGACAAGGACCTTTGGGCTTGAATCTGGCAGGGACACGCTGAAGTACTCATTCTCTCTGAATAGGCTCAAGGGGGGAAACTCTGGCGCGTACTTCTCTGGGCATGAGGCCTATGGGGACTATGCCGCGGCGATAGCGCACGGCCAGGGAAGTGGACATTCCCTAGATCATCATCAGCAAGGGCGTCCGGGACAGGGGGCTGCCGGCCGGCCTGGCTCGGCTTGTACCCATTGCTGCTGTGGTGCACTCTGTTAATGTGATGAATGGTGATATGTCAGTGAAACTAAGGCGGGAAATTTTTAGATGAAGTCGGTGCTTCAAAAGCATTGGTAATCACAAGTAAATCACAAAGAAATCAGTTTCTAAAACAAAGTTGATAACTGAACGTTGGTATATCAATCAAATTAAGATTTAGTAATTTCAAATAGTTGGTAAGTCACAAAAGTAAATGTTGGTAGATTATTAAAATGGTTGGTAAATTTGAGGATTAAAGAAACTTTGATATTTGTTTTAACCTGTTGAAAGTTACCAACACGCAACTAGATGTACAAGTTACCGACACAGTATTTGAAAACTACCAACTCGTTCGGTTCGCAATGTAGTAGTAGGGAACTCTATTCCATGCTAATACATTGTAAAACAATAACGAGTGGATTTAGTTGGTAGCGACAGGCAATGGATTAGGCTGCAACAAGTCATATATGCATCGTTCCCACCAAAGACGATGGCATTCTCGGATTCAGACCACTGGTCGCGTGGACACCCTTGGTCGAGGGACATTCCCCTAGTAGAAAGCTGGAATCAAATAGCTTTGTGCCGGCAATGCATATCCATGGTTTAGGATTATAACATCAACAGAGTATGTGGGCAGTGTGACCAGATAAATTGAGCAATATCTCATTTAGGCTTCTTTTGCTGGGGCCAAGTGCTGATGGACAACTGAAACCTGAAAACTTTCACTCGGCCTCTGAAACTTCTAAACCTATTCGATGCTTAAAGACAGTCTAGGCCAGAGATCTGGTAATTTCTGAATGGAGGAAAGCTGCTCAAACCTATGTCATAAGCACTGCAGATCTCAAATTCCCGGATTGCGAAAGCAATGTACAAAAAGAAGGGAACTAAAGTGTACCAAAATCAGGTCTCGGTACCATGTTAGGTCATCAGGGCCCAGCGGGATAAGAGGGATGTTAAGCAAAGCTTATTTGGGCAAATGTTGGCGGCCATCGATGATCACAGTCGACATGCATGGTGTGAAAATTATCTCTTCCTAGAATCCAGTTCGAGTTCCAATTACGGGATCGACTTCGAAATACTGAGGGTAGGACGCCCAGCAACTCAACGGGGCAGCTTGTTGATGTCCCTCAAGACATTGAAATTTCAGGACTCCATTTCCAGGCGCCATATACACTGATTAGCTTTTCAAAGTTGATTTGACTTCTCACATGTAATGTAAAATTTTCACGATACAACTTAGATTTTTTTTTTTTTGCCGCATACATAATTGTGCTGCAGATGATGCGATATCAAATAAAATGACGAATGATAAATAAAAATCTGGCCACTCGTTAACATGATTATAAATTATAATCGAGCCAGAGTCAGGCACTTTCAAATCCCAAATTTTTGTAAGTGGGACTGATTTCATCTCCTTTACACATGTTGAAAGACCACTTAGAGTAAGATAAAATGTTAGGCCGAACATTGGATAAAGCTATACTTTCCTCCAAGATGGAAGAAATCTCTTTCTACCTTTTTTTCGATTGATAAATTACAAGTTATGGGCAACATTTATGTGTTACTTAATTATTATTAAAATCGGGTCTCGTGGTTCTCATGGTCCTTTCAGACAATACGTATTATAGATTCCCAAGTCTAATGTAGACTGTAGTCATAATATTGAAATATCTATACTTCTTATGGGGTCACTCTAGGTCGACCAGTAATTCTTACGTCTGTACCAATGTTTCAGGCATTTGTCCAACATGAACTTGATCTAACATTTTGTGGAATTTACGCCAAACATAAATGTGTTTGCCTCGTCATTTGTCTCAATAATAGGTACTGTAAAATTATGTGAGGTTAATGGGGACAGATTTTCCTCGGCTTTGCGAATGAAATGTGAGATTGCCAACATGGCTTTTTGAAAAGCCATTCATCTAAAGAATTTCAGACTTTTACTAAAGCGATATTCCTGTTGCGTTTCTTTTTTTGTACGATATACTAGACAACAATCCGAGCATTGCATGTTAGATAACTTTAATAATGTTTGAGAATATCATACTCTGACATTATCAAGGAACGTACCAACCAAAGTTGGATATGTGGAATATCGAAGACCATTGTGTAAGGAATCACTTGAAACAAAGTAAGTGCAGATTCATATTGTCGAATTGAACTGATGAAAACATAGAAAATGAGTGGTGACTTTATAATAAATCAAAATAAAACTTAAAATGAATTGAAAAATAAAATCACACTCAATAGCATTTGTATAGTCTATAATTATTATAGCTCATTAGGGACGAAAATAATTAAGAGACGGTAGAAATTATGTAATTGATTCTCTTTTGATAAAAAAAGAAAAAAGAAAAACTCAATAATAAACATATTCAATTGTTCAGATAACAAGTAGTTGGCGGCTCACTTTTTTGAGACATCTCTAACTATCTATAGTTTTAAGTCTCAAGGTTCCAGGCAATCCTGTGAGAAGTTTTTGTGATAGTACATCAATATAGATATTCAAAATTTAAAAACAACCAAAGTTGGATCTAGCCAAGCTGAGCCCGCCTTGGGCGAGGCTCCACCTCTCCAGATCTAGCAAGGCTAAACTCTTACTCGATGCTGACGAGCTCAAGCCTCGCTAGAGGTCGGATTGCGAGCTCGAGCTCGCTAGCCCCTAGCGCTCGCTGACCTCTAGCTAGCTCGAGTCTTGCGAAATTGACAAGGCTTGAGCCTCGCCGGTGCCAAAGGTCGACGAGCTTGTCTGTGGCCGTTTGCCAATTGTCTTCATGATAGCCACCAACTAAGAAATGTTTTTTTTTTAAAGGAAAAAGAAAATAAAAAATAAAAACTATAAAAAAGTCAGAAAAATGTTAAAAAAATAAAAATGACTTGTGTATGATTCATTTAAGCTTGTTATGTAACCTATTTAATACACATTTAAGACCAATTAAATTGTTAAGTAACCCATTTATAACCTACTTAAGCTTGTTTTTAAAATTTAAGGTAACCCATTTACGACTCACTCCATTAAATATGAGTCAAAATATGAATTTTAAACCCATTTTGATACCTCCACCGGTAGTGGTGGTTCACCATGCACGATGATGACAAGTCCTACAAATTACCGAATCGAAGCATGGGAACATGATATCTATCTATCATCATGTGAATGCCATATCAATCATGTGAATGCCATATCAAATGTGAATAGATTCCCCAACCTATTACATCTCTTTAGCATTCGGTGCAAAATCGATTGAATTTACTTATCAGCTTTATAAAGGCTTTTAGTCTATTGACCTTTTATTAAAGTGATTATCTCATGACATCTTTACGATCCACGCATCATGCTAGATAATGATAAAAATCTAAGGATTCTGCTAATATTTCAAAATATTATATTTCAACATTTTTATATAAGAATGTTTTAACCACGGCCGGATTTTTTAAATGCACTTATTCAATATAATCGTGCAAGGAGAGCTTGAAACAATGTTAGTGCAGAAATTTTAATGCATATTGTCGTCCCGAATCAATCAAAATGTAGAAAATTATTTGTGATTTTGTAATTAATAGAAATAGAACTTAAAGCAAAGTGAAAGAGCGACACTCCACAGCATAACATAGTGACTGCATTTACTCTTCTGAAACACACTCTCAATGGAGTTTTGGAAGTCCATATGGAGAGAAATAATTAAGAGACGATATGAATTACCCAATCGATTCTTCTTTGATTGACAATACTTGATAGAAAACGACGTCTGATAGCAGCTCGCTTTGTCGAGGATTTGGCAAAAATAATAAAGATGAGGCGTCTCTAACTATTGACAATTTTAAGTGTTGATCATCATGTCATCATCATGTCATATGAATTGAAGCTTTAAAACATAGTATATGTTCATCATCATGTCATTGACTCATTGTACATGAATAGATTCTTGAACTTATCACGTCTTTTTAGCTTTCGGCGTGAAATTGATTGAATTTTGTGAGACTGGCGACTAGCCTTTTAAAAGCTTTTACTCTATTGGCCTTTTATTAAAGTGATGTTCCTATCACATTTTTTTTTTTAATATGGATTTGTCGATAATGACTCGCACATCTTAATATTTTGAAATGTTATATTTCAACATTTTATATAAGAATGTATTAACCAAGGCTAGATGCTTTAAATGCACTTATCGAATATACTTGTGCAAGCTGAGCTTGAAACAATGTCAGTGCAGACTTTTTAATGCATATTGTCGTATGGAATCAATCAAGACATAGAAAATAATTTGTGATTTTATAATTAATGGAAGTAGAACTTCAAGAAGAGTGAAAGAACCACACTCATAACATAGTGATTGCATTTACTTTCCTAAAACACACTCTCAATAAAGTTTCGGAAGTCCATAAATATTATAACTCGTTATGGAGATAAGTAACTGAGAGATGATAGGAATTACCAATTTGATTCTTCTTTGATTGACAATACTCGACGGAAAAGGCATCTGACTGTAGCCTTGCTTCGTCGAGAATTTGGCAAAACTAATGAGGAGGAGGCATCTCTAACTATCTACAATTTTGAATATTGAGTTTTCCGGCAATTCTTTGAAAGAGTTTTTAATGATATAAGGTTAATACCACAGAAAATTCAAATTTGGTACATATGTGATAAATTTACTTCGCTAATTTTTTATCATAAAAAAACCGATACACCTGTAATAAATTTACTTTCCATTACTATTTGTTAAATTTTACAATTAAATTGCTGATTTAGATTATATGTGGCAGTTAGAATGGATGTACCAATTTAAGATTTTACCTTTTATTTACCACATATGTACCAATTTATTATTTTTCATGGCATTATTCCAATTTAATGAAAATTAACAGAAGGTAAATTTATTTATAAATATACAAGTTTGAGGTTTTTTTATAGTTAAAAATTAATTTGGGACAGTGTATCAGTTTAGAATTTTTGATGATTAAAAAAATTTCATGATATTAATTCTATATTATATCAATATAGATGCTCAAAAATAAAAGTCAAACGATTGAAGTAGAATGTTCACATTCATAATCTACTTCTAGTTAGAGAAAATGACACAAATAGCTTCCAAACTTTGGCCTAATGTGTAATTTAATCCATAAACTTTCAATTTGTTTGATGTGGTCTCTGAATTTTAGCCCAATGTGTAATGTGATCCATGAACTTTTATTTTTTTTAATATAATCCATAAACTTTCGATACATATCCAATACAGTCCCTGAACTTGTATCAAAATGTTCAATGTCATCCCTACTCTCGAATCAATTAAAAAAATACATTCAATATTTTCATATAGTTCAAAGACTATATTGAGTACTTATCAAAAATTTAAGGATTACATTAAACAATTGAAAAATTCAAAAACCACATTGCATATTAGATTAAAGTTCAAGAGCCATATTGAACAAATCAAAATTTCGAAGATCAAATTGCACATTATATTAAAGTGCAGGGACTATTCATGTCATTATTTTTCTGGTTAAGATTTATCCTTTTTTTTTTCATCTACTTATTATTTCAGTATCAACAAATAATTTTAATATCTTCAAAAAAATAACCTCACTCATGCGATGATACATTTTGGACAGAAAACAGTTGACGAAGCTTAGGCTGCAAGAAATCGAAACATGGATAAGCAAAGAAAAGCGCGAATCATTACAAGCATTTGGGCAGTAATAGAAAGCCATCAGACCGTGTTTGGAAGACGAGGTACCCCCATCTTTTCGCCTTTCGTAGACCTCGAATGGTGGGTTGACGAAAAGACCTCGAGTTACTTCCTTTAAGATTCCATGGATGACCCCTTTGCCTTCCCCGTGTCATTCTTCTTCGTCGCTAAGAATGCTCACTTCGGAGCTCAAAAAGGGCTGATGATGTCCGTACAAGCTTTGCCCAATATTTGCCTCGAAAGTTCCTTGAAACCTCAGAGCGATTTTTCCCAGGTGCTTTGATCAGCAAGAAAAGGGGAGAAAGAAACAAGTGGAAGATTTTGGTACGTGGGTTCAGATGAGTTTGGGAGGAAGCACAAACAGAGTGGTGGGTGTGGAGATAGCTGAGGGTGGTTTGAGCAGGAGGAGGAGACATGGTACTAGTGACCTGACTGATATTGTCTCCTCTTGGTCTCTTCATGACATTCTCAACGAAAACCTCTACTATGACCAGGTTTCTTTCTATTCTTCCCTCATCTTTGCTTTTTTATGTTTTTTTTTTTTCTTTTCCTTTTATCATGCCCTTTTGGTTTTATTCTCGTTTAAGTTCAACGGCAATGTGGTGTTTACCTGAGAATTTTCCAATGATGCTAGTTCGTTCCTTTTTTTTTGTTTGTTTGTTTGTGCTTTTAATAAGCCTAGCCTTATGAGAACCTTGCATTCAACTTAGTAGAATAGAACCCTTTATGCTTCTACTATGTTCGGCAAGCTCGTTAGGTATTTTAGGAGTATATGTTATGTTTCACAGAATTTGGTCAAAGTATTTTTTGAAATGTAAAGGTTGGTTGGTCATATTTGACAATTGGCCGAGCTGTTTTTGTAGGTGGAGACTATACCGGATACATTTCAGTCGGTCCCCCATTATCTTGGATCGTATGTCTACCCTTTACTGGAAGAAACACGGGAGAGTCTGTGCTCGCGTTTGAAAAATATTTCTTTGCTGCCTTTCACTGAAGTTATTGAATTTGTGGAATGCACGGGAAGTAGGAACCCATATGCTGTTAAGGCCGGTCGGTGGAGCAATGAATCCAACAGTCATGGGAAGGAAACTTACAAAACTTTGCCTGGAGATATCTTGATTCTAACTGATGCTAAGCCAACAAATGTTCATGATTTGGAGAGGTTCGGAAGAAGATGGGCATTCGCATTAGTAAGGATGATTGGAAAAGACGATGAAGAGGATGAGGCAACGTCATCCACATACTTTGAAGTGGAGACATTATTGGACCTTGAAGTAAATAATTCCTGGAAGCCAATGTATGCAATTTTCCTGATAAATATAGTCACTAACAGAAGGATATGGAATGCGTTGCATATGTCTCGGAACTTGGATATTTTGAAGGAAGTTCTCTGCACAGATGTGGTGGTATGACTTTCCTTTTTGTACCTTCGGTCCATTTAGACTTAAAATTGCTATCATAACCATCTAAGCTTCAAAGCTTCATTTTACTCCTATCGATTTTTAAGTTTCTTTGGAAAATAAGATAAATGTTGCTTTAAGTCATGCTGTTGCATCAATAGATTAGGATGATTGTTTCTTTTAGTTGGTCTGTTTCATGATATGGAGATGAATGGATTATGTCTTGAACAGGGCAAATTACTTCCTTGGTGGCGACTTACTCGTTAGTACTAGACCTTAAAATTTTCTATACTATACTTTTCATGGGATTTAAGTTTGTGCTGTGCAATGCTCTTTATATCATATTAACACCAATTAAGTTTCAGGACCTTCTACCATAATCACATGGTCTGGATTATCACAAGAAATGTGTTTCGGTTGCAGGCTGACAAAGTTTCTAATCTTGTGTTTCGGTTGCAGGCTGACAAAGTTTCTAATCTTTGTATTACAAAGGGTAATGGTACTGCGAGTGAGAGCCTTGACGAGAGATTGAGCCATGATCTAAATGAATCCCAAAAAAAAGCAGTGGGGGCCTGTCTCAGTAAACTCCAATGTGAGAACAAGCCATCTGTCGAACTGATATGGGGTCCTCCTGGAACTGGGAAAACTAAAACCCTCGCTGCACTGCTATTTAATCTCTTGAAAAGGAAACATAGAACCATTGTTTGTGCTCCTACAAATGTTGCCATCAAGGAAGTGGCATCTCGTGTTCTAAAGCTGCTAAAGGAATCAGATAGTGGTATAAGCAATGAAACGGAAAGTTTGGTCTGTTACTTTGGAGACATGCTTATTTTTGGGAACAAGGAGCGGCTGAAAGTTGATTCCGACATTGAAGTAATATACTTGGAACATCGTGTAGAGCGCATTTCTGAATTCACTGGTTGGCATCAGTGTCTAACTTCCATGATAGATACTCTTGCCAACTGTGTCCGTCAATACCACATATTTTTGGAAAACGAACACACAAAAAGAAGGAAACCAGGAAGTGATGATGATGGGAGTGAATGCGGAAGCAGTGAAGAAGATGTTAACTGTGAGCTTAAATCATTTCTTGAGTTTTTCAAGGACCAATTCAAGGAAACTGTCCAGCCCCTGCGGAGATGCCTCTATACTTTCTGTAATCATATATCCAGAACTAAATTCCAGAATATTACATCCCTCCTTAACTTACTTGATTCTTTTGAATCTTTATTATGTGGAGAGAAGTTGGATTCGGAGATGATGGAGATAACTCTTTCACGTGATGATCTTAGCCTGTTTTCGTTTGAGACGTCCATGGGTCCACTATATAATATATATATGAAGAGACAGGAATGCCTTTCCATGTTACTAACTGTTCGTGATTCTCTGAAGGATCTAAAACTTCCAAACTTTATGAGTGAGGACATGATAGCCAACTTCTGTTATCAACATGCATCCCTGATTTTTGCACTGCTTCCAGTTCATATAAGCTGTACTCTGTGGACATGGAGCCTCTCAATTTACTGGTAATCGATGAGGCAGCCCAGTTGAAAGAATGCGAGTCAGTAATTCCTCTGCAACTCCCTGGTGTCAAGCGTCTGATTTTAGTTGGAGATGAGCGTCAGTTGCCTGCTATGGTCGAAAGCGAGGTAATGTTAAAATGTCTGAAAAGGAACTTTGTATTTGGTTTTGAAAGATTTGTAATATCCTTCTCTTCATTTGAGCTTAGATGGGCTAAATGTGCTATACCTAATGCCCATGGAAT
The DNA here is from genome assembly GCA_014182515.1 of Eucalyptus microcorys. Taxonomy (NCBI): domain Eukaryota; kingdom Viridiplantae; phylum Streptophyta; class Magnoliopsida; order Myrtales; family Myrtaceae; genus Eucalyptus; species Eucalyptus microcorys. Next base: position 27,313,230 of record CM024568.1, on the reverse strand, counting down.
TCTATATCATGTTTTATTTTTACAGGTTTCTAGGTGGGCTCGTTTTGGAAGGAGTCTGTTTGGACGATTGAGTTCACTTGGTTATTCAAGGCAACTTTTCAATATACAATACCGGATGCATCCATCAATAAGTCTGTTTCCGAATTTAAAATTTTATCAAAACCAAATTTTGGACGGGACAAATGTGAAGAGCAAAAGTTACAGAAAAAGTCATTTGCCATGGCCGATGTTTGGCCCTTACTCGTTCATAAATATTCCTGATGGAGAAGAAAAAATCGGTGATGATGGCTGTAGCCGTAGAAACCCTGTTGAGGTGGCAGTTATCTCAAGGATAGTGAGGAATCTGTACAGAGGTATGTCAAGAGAATTTCATGCATATTGCTTCGAGCACATGGATTTTACATGTGTTACTTAATCATATAGGTGTAGATTATGATGGCCATTAATAGTTCTTTTCCTAAGATATTTCTTTTGAAGTTTTGCAACCTGCAAAAATAATTTCACTGTAGTGATGGTTTTATTTCCTTTTCTTTGCAGCTTGGAATGGGTCAGAAGAAGATCTGACAGTAGGTGTCATATCTCCTTACAGAGCTCAGGTTGCTGCAGTTCTAGCTAAACTTGGGAAAAAGTATGAAGATATCAAGGGCTTTATGGTCAAGGTGAAGTCAGTGGATGGATTCCAAGGAGGTGAAGAAGACATTGTTATTCTATCCACCGTAAGATCAAACTCGCGTGGGAATATTGGGTTCTTGTCCAGTCCTAAGAGAACCAATGTTGCTCTTACCAGGGCCAGGTACTCTATCCTCTTAACTGTGTCAAATTACATTTTTAGAGTGATATAGCAAGTAAATCCCAGAGTTAATTTCCTATCTGTAGGTATTGTCTGTGGATTCTGGGAAATGGGAAAACACTGACAAAAAGCAATTCTGTGTGGGAAGCTGTGGTTGACAATGCAAAGAGTCGTGGATGTTTCTTCAATGTCGATGATGACAAGGATTTGGCTAAAGCCATCTTAGATGTGAAGAAAGAGAATAATGAACTTGATGATCTGCTTGACAGAAGCAGTGTACTTTTCAGAAATGCAAGGTGGAAGGTAAAAATCTTTGCTCAACAGTATTCTACGGATTTATTTTCAAAATAAGCATCGAGTTTTATAGAACTTGTCACATCATATCTTATTGTCATGCTTTGGTCTTATCAGGTTATTTTCAGTGACAACTTCCTGAAGTCTTTCAGAAAGCTGGCATCACTCAGGATAAAGATGTCAATCATTATGCTTCTGTCAAGACTATCCAGTGGCTGGAGACCAAAGAAGAGGAATGTGGATATAATTTGTGAACACTCATCTCATATCGTGAGACAATTTAAGGCTGAAGGTCTCTATGTCTTATGCACGATTGATGTTGTAAAGGAACTGAGATACATCCAAATCCTGAAGATATGGGATGTAATGCCTTTAGAGGATGTGGCAAAATTGGTCAAACGTTTGGACAGCACATTCGAGACATATAGTGATGATTTTATTAGTCGTTGCAATGAGAAATGCTTTGAGGGGTAAGTCTGATCATTTCTTCTTACTGAAGATAGGTAGCACATCACTTACTAAATTAGAAAGCATTCTTTTCCAGATAGATGACTCAAATATCTTGAATTGATCTTATCCCCCTATTTTTTTTTTTTTTTTCATTTCACATGCCTCTTCCTATTATAGGGATCTGCAAGTTCCAAAGACCTGGGCGTGTACTTTCGATTTTGTCCGCTATCGAAGTCCTAGTGAAGATCAATTTGGGAGTGGTTCTGATGCTGATGCTTCAGATCGTAGGTTGCATGCAGAGAACATGAAAGTGAGCGAGAGTTTGCTTCTGATGAAATTCTACCGCTTATCATCAGATATTGTCAGACATTTGCTCGATGACAGTGATGGTAATGAAGCAAGTCTTCCGTTTGAAGCAACAGAGCAAGAACAGGAGATAATTCTTTTCCCCAGAAGCACTTTTATACTTGGGCGATCTGGAACTGGGAAAACTACGGTCCTGACAATGAAGTTGTTTAATAACGAGAAACTGTATGATGAAGCAACCAAGGGATTTCAGGAAATCCAAAGTGGTGTCAGCCACAGCAAAGATGCCTCCCTGGAAATCAATGTTGAGGAAACCGGTGAAGGAGCAGAGGATTGTGTATTGCGCCAGCTCTTTGTGACTGTCAGTGCGAAATTATGTTTTGCGGTCAAACAACATGTATCTCAACTTAGAAGGTACATAAAATCTCATGGGAAGATGTTTGAACAATAGAATAAATATTCTGCAATTTTTACAATGAACAAACATATGCAAGGGTTAATGGATTGTCAAGTTTTTTTTATGAATTAGTCCGGAGAAGAAGATAACCCCTTTGGCATGCTACTATTTTCCTCCTAGCGGAGAAGCACAACCAAGATACTTCATTTTCTAGAGTTCGATAGGAAATATAACATGGGGCAAGAGCTCATGGGTCAAATCAGCACTTTGCCTTGCTCGGGTGCTGCTACTCGGATATAGCTGCTTAATCATTGCATTTTAGAGATTGACATCTTCTGCTTGCTGAAACTAAACATTACTTTGTGCAGCAATATTCCTTATTTTGGTCTTCGTGCCACTTATTTAGTTTGCAATACCATTTTATTGGAAACTTTCACATTAAATTTTGTGATTGTAGCATTGTACGTATAAAAAGAAAATCGTCCATGTTAGAACGTGTGCAATTATAACCAGAATCGAGAAAGGACCATGTGTTCTACAAATCTTGCGGCGGGGAAAATTTTTATTGCCAGCTGATGTAAACGCTATCTGTGTCTCATAGTATATCATTACAACCTTGGTGCATCAGTGTATTCTAATTTCCTTTTTGCTGTTAGTTACCTAAAAGTAGAAATTATGAGATTGCATGTGTAGTGGAGGTATTCCCGTAAGTTTGTTAAAACTATATATTTTCCATTTCTAATTGCTGGCTTCATTAATCCTGCAGCTCCAGCATTGGTGCAAAACATAGAGTAAAAAGCTCTTCAGTTGATGAGATTGTTGATGATGCAGCATTATTCAAGGATATCCCGGATTCATTTTTAGACATATCTCCCAACTCTTATCCCCTTGTTATAACTTTTCGTAAGCTTCTGATGATGCTAGACGGAACTGTGGGGGTTTCATTCTTTGAAAGGTTCCCCGATCTAAGGGATCTTTGTTGTGGCCAATCCTTCAATTCTAGACCAGTGGCCTTACAAAGTCTTCTAAGAGCAAAGGAGGTTACTTACGAAAAGTTTTGTGCTGTTTATTGGCCTCACTTCAATGACAAGATAAGGAGGAGGCTTGATCCTTCCAGAGTCTTCACTGAAATAATGTCCCACATAAAGGGTGGTCTTCAACCAGCAGATGGTTGTGAAGGCAAACTTGACAGACCAGCTTATGTTTCACTTTCAGAGGGTCGTGTCTCCACTCTGAGTATTCAGAGAAGAGAAGAAATTTATGATGCTTTTGAGGATTATGAAAAGATGAAAATGGAAAATGATGAATTTGATTTGGCCGATATTGTCAATGATCTTCATCGCCGTCTTTTTCGTGGGCAGTTTGCTGGCAACGTGGTGGATTTTGTATATATTGATGAAGTGCAGGATCTCACCATGAGACAAATTTCACTGTTCAAGTATATATGTGGAAACGTTGATGGGGGCTTTGTGTTTTGTGGCGACACTGCACAAACTATTGCAAGGGGAATAGACTTCAGGTTTGAAGACATAAGGTCCCTTTTCTACAAGGAGTTCTTGATAGATTCAATGGATGGACCCGATAAAAGAATGGAAAAGGGATGTCTTTCCAAAATTTTCCATTTGCGCCAAAACTTCCGTACTCATGCTGGTATACTCAAACTGGCGCAGAGTGTTGTTGATCTTCTTTACCATTTTTTCCCCTTATCCATTGATGCTTTGAGCCCTGAAACTAGCTTTATATGTGGGGAAGCCCCAATTTTACTTGAATCGGAGAATGACGAAAGTGCCATACTATCAATTTTTGGCAACCGTGATTTTAGTAGTAATTTCGTTGGCTTTGGAGCAGAGCAGGTTATTTTGGTTCGAGATGATCACTCTAGAAATGAAGTTTCGAACCTTGTGAGAGGGCAAGCCCTAGTTCTGACGATAGTGGAGTGCAAGGGGTTGGAATTTCAGGTAGGTGTGTGTCAGGTTGGATTGTTTGCCATGGGATTTTAATGGTAGCAGCATAGAGATTTCATGAACTTTTTTTTTTTTTTTTTTTTTAATGGGTCATGACCAATTTGCTGGAAGCTGTTACTTGGAAAAAAACTTGGATTGGTATTTTCATTCTACTATGCCCTTTTTTGTATGTAGACAATGGCATCTAGATACTCATAATGTAGAATTTGTTTGGGCTCATGTCAACATCATCCTCTAGGTTAATAGACAATATCAACGATCTTGCGACTTTACGGCTGTTCTTGATAGGCTGGTGTGTCAAAATGAGTCCAGATATTTTTTTTCCTAAATTTTTTACAATTGTTCCTGTATTCATGAAACTTGATATCTGTTATTTTGGTTGCAAAATTTAATGTTTTTACCTGAAACTTTATTGCCGCAACATTGTATAGGACGTTTTATTGTACAACTTCTTTGGTACATCACCTCTGAAAAGTCAATGGAGGGTCATTTATGGATACATGAAGGAGCAAGCTTTGCTCGATAACAGCTCTCAATGGTCTTCCCCAAGTTTCGATGACGCGAAGCACAATATATTATGCTCTGAATTGAAACAATTGTATGTCGCAATTACTCGGACAAGACAAAGATTGTGGATTTGTGAGAATGCCCTAGAGTTCTCCAAACCAATTCTCGACTACTGGAAGAAGAAGTGCCTCATTCAAGTTAGGTTGGTAGATCATGCCCTTGCAGAAGCAATGCAGGTCAGGAGCACGCCAGAGGAGTGGAAGTCACAAGGTTTTAAGGTTCGCTGTTTTTCTGTTTTTTCTTTATTAGTTGTTTCCTCTTCACGGAATTGTTATTTTCGCCTCATTTGGAGTCAACATGATCTGTGAATGCTAGAGATTTTGGAATGACAATAGTGACTGCAAAAGTATGACTGATCCTGAAAAAAAAATGTGTAGAATGTGGACGTTCTATGGTACAAATATGGTGATCGATTTGCCAGCTTTATTGGTTTTTTAATAGTTTGGCTGAATGCTTCATTTAGACACACAATGGATAAACAATATGATAGGAATATTCCTGTAATCTTTTTCCTCATTTGAGGTTATCAGGTCAATGACAGTGCATTGTTTTGGTGTAAGTCTACACCTCTGATTTTTCCTACAAGGGAGGACTGTGTTTTCTTTTTTTCTTCTTTTCACCTCCTCTGAAGCAGCTATTGATCTCTTTCTTTTTTTCTTTTTGATATACTTTGCAAGCTCTTACGTGAGGGTAAATACCCAATGGCAATAACGTGCTTTGAACGAGCAAGGTACACATACGGGGAGAGATTAGCTAAGGCCTCCGCTTTCAAAGCAGATGCAGATCTCAAGCACGTTTCAAATCCACAAGAGGCTTCTGACCTTCGAAGGCAGGCTGCTGAGATCTATGAAACAATTGGAATGGCCGACTCTGCAGCGGAGTGTTTCTACATGTTGAAGGAATATGAGATAGCAGGTATCATTTTTATTTTCATTTCTTTCAAAATGATAAGGTGGAGATATGCTGCATCTTTACTTTTCTTCTTGTTGTAGCTATGTCAAAGCTGCCTAAGAGAGAGAGGAAATTTGACTTTGCATTCTTCTGTATGTAGTATTTTGCATGCGTGGTACACTCTTGTTTACCAGTTTAATTGATTTTCCTCTTTCAATATTAAAACAAAAGTAGTTCGATCTCACTTGTTAACTTTGAAATGCTTTTGGTGAATTTTGAGCAAGTGCTACTAATGTTGACTTCATGATTAATGTCCTGGCTTGGAAGTTGATTATTTTCTATATGATAACCTGTCTCTGCTTTCTCAGCAGTTTGGAAAAATTTGAGCTGCTAAGTTCTTAACACTGACCAGACCTATAAGTTTAGAAAAAAGCTGTGGCTGTCAGTTGCAATACTCCATGTTGACTATGGTTTGTCGAAAACTTCTTGGTATTGTAGCCACCTATGGACGTTGATCCTGTTTCATCTCTTGACATTGGAGAATATAGTTGAGCCGTACAAGAGCAGAGCTGTACAAGAGCATTTCTGGCAGCTTTCAAATGTCCCTTTGCTATGTTTTATCTTCTGAACATCCGCACTCTATAAATGAGACTGACATCAAATATGTTTATGCTTCAACAGGTAGAATATACATGGATAAATGTGGAGAATCTGCTTTGGAGAAAGCTGGAGAGTGTTTCTCTCTTGCTCAGTGCTACAGTCTTGCAGCGGAGGCATATGCAAGGGCAAATATTTTCTCAAAGTGCTTGTCCATTTGTGCTGAAGAAAAACTCTTTAAAATGGGTCTGCGATACATTGAGGATTGGAAAAGGCAGGGAACGGAGAAGAAAAGTAAAGAAATAGAGATAGTGGAACAGGACTTTTTAGAGAGTTGTGCCCTTCATTTCTACAACCTCAGAGACTACAGGACCATGATGAAGTCTGTGAAGGCTTTTCATTGCATCGATTCAATGAGAAACTTGCTTATGAGGTTTGGATGTCTCGATGAACTTATAAGTCTGGAGGAAGACTTTGGTAACTTTTTGGAGGCTGCCAAGATTGTGAGGATGAAAGGTGACATCCTTCGTGAGGTTGATCTACTTGGGAAGAGCGGAAAAAGCAGGGAAGCGTCGATGAACATCCTGTGGTACGTATTATTCTATTCCCTTTGGGCTCCTGGAAGCAAAGGGTGGCCCTTGAAGCAGTTTGCACAGGAGGAGGAGCTGGTAGCAAAAGCCAAACTTCTTGCAAAGCCTGAGCCTATTGCCTTCTATGAATATGTTTCTGTAGAATCAAGCATTTTGCTAAATAGACAGAACAGTTTGGCTCAAATGAAAGAACATTTGAGTGCTTCCAGTAGAAATGGAAGTGTCAGAGGTGAAATACTGTGCGCTCGAAATATTCTGGACTTCCATCTTCGTCAAAATATCTCAAATTTTTGTTGGGAATATGATTGGCTTGTCGACCCAGTGAATTATTCTGAACAACTGACCTTGGAGAATCAGATTTCCGTTGACTCATTGGTCTGCTTTTGGAATCTTTGGAGAGAGAAAATTGTTAGAATTATTGAGAGTGTAGGATGTGTGGAGATGACGGTGGGAAAGGAAAATACGTCATGTTGGGAGTTCTGTTTGAATTACTTTGGTGTTCTGGAGCAACGGAACAACATGCAAAGAACTTATCACCTTCTAAACCCAGATGCTGATTGGGTCAGAAACATAGATAAAAGATCTCTTCAAAAAAAAGGACAATTGGTTGCTTTGGATCTTAGACAATTGGTCTCTGCAGCTCAAAAGTATTGGTATTGTGACCTTAATTCTGTTGGTATGGAGCTCCTGCACAAATTGGATGCTCTTTATCAATTTTTGGCGAAGAGTTCTCGGTCGAACTTCTGGCAAAGCAGATGTCTTGCTATCCTACATGAGGTTGCCAAGTTCCTTCAAGAACTTTGTCCGAATCACTCGTTCCGGTATGCGGCACTGGATAGTTTCATTGAAGCATCCAGTGGGAGGTACTTTGGTCGCATATTTCCACTTGACTGGAGAATATCGTCATCAGAGAATATGGTATCTCTGAGAGGAAGTGAGGCTTCTCGTAATTTACTGAGAGAAACAATGAACATGATAATTTCGAAGAAGCATTTTTCACATGGGAAGATGGGTGAGCTTGCGACTTTGGTTCTTGGGTCTGGAATGCTCGACGATGGTTTGTACGGAAAAATAGCAAAATCATTTAAAGGAGATACGTCATGGGAGGCATTCATGGAATGCATTTGTCGGGATGTACCATCAGACCTTCCTCAGGCGAGCAATGGACCCGTGGAAATATCTTTGGCTTGGAACCTTTATCGAGCTTTGGCAGATGCTTACAATGCCAATTGGAGGACTGAAAGAGACTACATCACACCAATTTGCTTTTTGTATCTCTTGGAACGACTTGTGATTTTGTTAGCTTGCTCCAAAGGGCAGTTTTATACAACGAAATCTTCTCTAGTTGAATGGCTCATCTGCCATGAAGGTTTAGCAAAGCCTAGCTTCAGTTTCAACCTGGGAAATTGCTTGGAGCCCATCATTCAGTTTGTTACAAGGACTGTTGCGGACCTTCTTAACAATAAGGATGATACCAGACAATGGATCAAAAATTCGAACCTAAATGTGAGGGAGTATTACCCGTTGTTGGTCTTGAAGTTGGTTCTTTTGGTTTGTTTGCTTCACCTGAATTTTGGCATCAGTCCATATTTTCTCTTTGATTTGCTCGGTAAGAGTTGGATTTCTGAGCAAATACCTCCAGAATTTCGTCATATTCTTTCATGTTTCCGGAGGCCAAACTTACAGGAAATTTCAGTGGGTGTTCTCGCTGAAGCATTCGAAAAAGTTGATGATCCCCTTGTAATTACCAATTCTGCTTCAGATTGTTCAAAATGTCCACATGCCATCATTTTAGATGTGAAGTTGCACAAATGCAAAGAAGAGATTATGAAAGTTCTATTCCCCAAAGATGGAAGTGCTGAGAGCTCTTGCAAGTTGCAAGATCTGACTGAATTTTCCAAGGATTCCTCTTCATCTTCCGACAGTGTAGTACCAGTTGTGCATTTGGATGGTGCAAATGTGTCGTCATTGCCGGGACAAGAAGTGGGCTTAGCAAATGAGGAAGAGAAGGGCAAAGTTGGGGAAGCTGAAAAAACCGGTGAAGTGAAGAAGGATCAGCAGGCGTCATCATCTTCTTTTTCCCAGACCGGCGGTGTGGAAAACCGGAACAAGAACAAGGGCAATTGCAAGTCCAAAGGTAAGCAAAATAAGAAAGGAAGAGGCAAGAAGAAATGAATCCTCACTTCATTGTCGCAGATACAGTTTGAGTCAAAATTGTATGTTGTTATATTCTACAGGCAGTCCACGTTCTTGTAAATACATGTGGAACTTTTTAGTAAAATAGTTCTTAGAATGAAGAAAAACAGATCTCTTGACAGGAAGCTCATTATACATGTCCTGAAATTCTAGCAGAGAATAGTCATGAAAATCTAGTATTCCTTTCTTGGCTGCAGATTATTGTTCCTTCTTTTTTACCACTCTAAACCTTTAATTTTCTCATGCCTCGCGATAGCATGTATGCAGTGAAGAATGAGAAAGAAAATGCAACTTCCTCTTCATATCTTATTTAGTTACAGACCATCTTGATAGAGAAGTTTGCCTGATTGTAGTGAAAACATGTAATGAGATCCAGCCTAGGAGACCATATGTCCATATGGGAATGTACATCATTAACCTGTGTGTACCCTCACCAGATGAAGGACGGACCGTCCCCGGAAAACTCTCCTATTTACAGACGGATAGGCACAACAGTGAGCCAAACCTGTCTCTTGATGGAGGATGAAGGACGATATTTCTATAAGATTAGAAAACCTGGGCGACTCTTACAATGAGCCACCTCTTGAATAGTTTTTGTTGTGCTAAGGACTCGTCTCTATTGCTGAATGATTTCAGGCGTCGGAATTGGTCAGGTGATGATGTCAGTTTTTCAATCTAATGCAAAAATTATCGAACCTCATAATTAATTCAACGCGTAGTTACTGGAGAAATAAATGGGGAATAGTAAATAAATGAAGAGATCTGCATGGGACAATCTGAATGTCGGTATTTACTCTATGGGAATAGTCAACTGTAAATAATCTACTAATAAATAGGAGAATTATAGTTATGATCACTTACACGTTTGAGTATATTCCAAGTCCTAAATTACACCCAAACTAACGGTATATGTCAATGGAAACAACTCAGTTTGGACGTCGACACAAAACCTCCAATGTGTTCAATAAAGTGCACCACTTGTGCGATTATAATCCAAGAAGCTCCTGTGCTGTCAGTCAAAAGAGTTGTGGATCAAAGTTCTTGACCAAATACTTATTTGTTAGTCTCCTGGCTGTTGACAGCTGTTATACTAATTATGCAATATAGTGCGAAAACTCTTAGATCTTGCAATTAAATCAATTGGTATCACAACTATTTAAGGAAGATAGAAAAGGCCTTACTTAAGCTCCGATGGCCATGAGGACTTCAACAGACAAGGGTTCGGTCAAGAATTCCACTCCACATAGTCTAACTGAGGTACACGAATTTAAATGGACCTACTTTGATTCGGAAGAACTAAGGCAGCATTCTGAGTATGTTGAAGTTGAAGTAGAATGTTGTGATGATGTCATGAACTTGCTTAGCAAAAGCTTTGTCAAATGCTGATAATTTTACCCTTTTCATAACACGATTATTAAATATAAGAGGAAAATCAATGGACGTGCTCCAAATTGGGTTTAATTGTGAAAATGTTGAGAACCGTGGGTCAAAAAAAATAAGAAACTGAACATCGTTGGCAAAGAATTTGGTCAATAAACCAAATCTGCATTTGAAAAAGAAGAAGAAAATAATAATAATAATAATAATAATAATAATAATAATAATAATAATAATAATAATAATAGTGAAAATGGTATAGTAAAAAAACCCTTTTCTAACTAATTTCCCTTTCATTTTACAACTCATTGAGAAACCAATTAAAAATTCGAATTTAAAAAAGAAAAAAGAAAAAAACTAAAAATTCAAATTTTTAAAAAGAAAAAACATTAAAAAATTCGATTTTTTTTTTGCCTAAGATAAAGTCATAATATCAAAATCACTTTCCAATGAGATCCAAATATCAGAAAATGTTTTCGATCTTATATTACCTAATAATTGAAAATTAATCGTATTCTTTGAAAATGCTTTTTATCATTGAGTTTTCTACAAAACAAACGTACCATAAAAATTTAGTACATTTGAAAAGAATTCTTGGTGATTCAAATACTAGAGAAATATAAAAAGGATTGATTCTCTTCCTTCGTCAGTTTCAGAGACGCATGTGGGTTATCCATCACTGCGTCTTCACCTTCATCGCAGCTCACCGTCCCTACGTCACCGCCTAAAGCCGCTGCAACATCATCGTCGCCCAGCAACACCGGACCACCTCCTATCGCCACAGACTTCATGCGCTCTCTCTTTCAGTTCATAGAACATACAGATTCTTCACCTCTGATAACTCATTCTCTCTACTTTCTTCTTCCCTCAGATGACGACTCTTCGTGGTGGCTCCAGCTTCAGTCATTCTCGAATTGTAATATCCAATTAATGTTTCTTCATCTAACTTAGCTTGAGTACCTCCGTCGGGTGATTTTGTCGCTGAATTTGGTTATTGCCGAGTGTCATCTTCCTGAGATTCTCGAAGACATTCTTCATGAGTGTCATCTTCATTTATTTGCAGGATCCATGTACTCTGCTGAGATTCGATTCCATGGTTGCTCCGTACGCATATGAACGCCCAGGCTCTACGATAGAAGATCTAACGTTACAATATGAAATATTAATATGGTTGATTTGAAAAAGGATATGTAAAACAAACGAAGCGATACAAATGATAAAAATTGTAATGGCAATGACGCGTTACAATATGATTGAAATATAAATAATCACAAAAATATTTCACAATACATCTTGTTGTGTTTTATACGCATTGGAGACCATGGTTGTTTGATGAAGAACATTTAGAATATCGATGGCTGTTTTATTAGATAATTAAAATGTTGGTGGGATAATTATCTTATAGATCGGAAAAAACCAAATAATAAATATAAAAAAAAAATCTCACTAAATTTTTTTTTCCCGAAAAACTTCATCCTACCCTTCTCAAACTAAAAAAAAAACAACACAAAAAATCAATAAATATAACACGCTATCAATGTGGAAAAGAAGGCCATACTGCTGGATGTTGTGAAGTCAACAAAAAACTCAATAAGCTATCTCTTGATAATAATACTCTTTATCAAATCAATGAAGTTTTTAATTCTCTCAGCTCATAAGGACTTTAGGAGATAATAATATTTATCCTTAGAGCATTTAGAAAGTGTATTTAAATCCTAAAACTTTTAAATAAAAAAAAAGTATAATCAAGTCATAAAACTTGTCAAATTAGTGTGATCAAATCTTTCATTAATTTCGTCCAACTTGATAAATAGAAAATCCCAACAAGTTTTAGAATGTGATTGCACTTTGTAAAAATTTTAGAACACAATTACTTCTGTGACAGGTTTTAGAACTTGATTGCAATTTTTGAAAATTTATAACTCAATTGCACTTTCGTGAGAAATTCTAGAACATTCAATGCACTTATCCCAATATTCTATCATCATAACTCTACTTCATAAGAAAATATTTGTGTCCTTCCACTATTAATTGTTACCTTAATCATCAGTCCGTCTATTAGGTTGATTATAATTAAATTTCTTGAAATTTATTTATTGCTATATTGATTATTGTTTTGTTGATTCAATTTCTTCGATCACGGTTGGGCTTATCAGCTGTATGGGTTGGGATAAAGAGGCATTTGTGTGGCTAGGTTAGTTGCATCGGTCCTCAGATTAGCCTCTTATCTAAATAGGATCTACTAATCGAACACCTACGCAAGTGCAACTAAACTTAGACGTGTTAAGTTATGCTATGCAGGTTTACGGTTAGAGGATGTCTTTGGGCGGAGCAATTGGGAGATTTAGAGGATAGCTTTACGAAACTTGAAAGCATTAAATGCCTGAAGAGGGTGAACGAGATAGCCAAACAGAATTGAAGGGCTTTATGGCGATAAAAACAACATAATCCCAAGGGAATGAGAGGGCACCCGTTGCAGTATTTGATTCATGTGAGTAGAGATGGTTAAGTCGATCCTTTGGCTGGTTTTGAAACGCTTCATGCAAAATCCTCCTTTCACCCACTACTCTGGCCGATGCTCTCATGACAAGATCAAATATGCAAATTAGTTGCATTCGATTATAAAGGTGAGTAAATGCAATGGATATATACTTAAATTTTCAAGTAATTTTGGGTTAAATCCCAATATTTTGAACTTCGGAAATTGAGAAATATGAGTAGGATAAGCAAGCATGAGCATGACAAAGCAAGTTGGGATTTAGATAGATATTTTCTGGAAAAAGAATAATCCAATTGCCAAAACTTAACATGAAAGGATGCTTAAGTACCAAAAGTTAGTAAAATGACACTTAAGTATAATTTTTTAAAAAAAATGAGATACTTGAGTGCTACTTCCGGCGAACCACATTGAAAATCCTACGTGGTAATTTTTTTTATTGATTTTGTTTGCCTACGTGGCTTGTTGGAGAGCTGACTCAGCTCTGACTGACCCAAAACGATGTCGCTTTCATAGTTGTCCAAAATAAAAGCCCCAAATCGGTCAAAACAACATCATCTCCCAAATTGCCCCAAATCTAAAACCTTAAATAAGCCAAAATCCCTATCGAAGTGCTCAAACCCTAATCCCGAATCTTAATTTCGATTTGCCTAAAATTTCACCATTGAATCTTGAAAATAGAGAGCAGGATTTTTAGTAGTGCTTCAAATTCCTCTCACTGAAGCGAAGGCGAAGGCAAGCGTTTTTGTTTTTGTGGGTTACCGAGTCTAAAAAGAATATCGTGGACTCGAATGAATTCCGGGAGAAGATTTTATGGATGTGCCCGATATAGAGAATGGTCGAAGTGTAAATACTTCAAATGGGTTGATGTGAAATTCTCTCATCAAGCCACAGAGGTGATATCGAATCTACTTGATGGATGACATCAACCTCCATCTACGCTCATGGATAACTTAGACGATGTTGATTCAATACAAGCTCAAGCATCTTCGGCTAAACATTTGTAGAATGAAGTTTCAAGAATGAAAATTGAACGGAAATGTTACAAAGCGTTTATTGTGATATTGTTTTGTTATCTATCCTACTTTATGATGAAATGTTAGGCACTGAAAGATGAAAAGAAGTTTCTCCGACTGTCATATTTGAAAATGAGTGGACAAATGCAATTGTTTTGGATCAAATGTAGGCATTTTTTTGGAAGATGGGAAGAAGTTTGTGTTGTCCACAAGATCGTTGTAGCTTTATTATTGTTTGTGCTGTCATATATATCTTGAGTTACTTCTTGTGCTTGTGGAGAGGTCAAGGAAAGAGAATGAGTGAATGAAATGCTGCTCGTACTATATTTTTACTTGTTTTTTTAATATAAACCAACAATGATGGATGTGTATTGAGTCAATGTGTTGTGGTGGCTTCTTTACTTGAACTGAATATATACATAAACCAACAGCAAACATTGAATTGAATGAAGTTGATATAAGTTGAACTAAATATAAACTAGCAGCTTCTCTGGTTTGCTACAAACTAGCATATACATAAGACAAACATGAGTGATTACTCGAGTGCCATAAATTGTATTTAGTGATCACTTAAGTACTAATCGTGATGAAAAAAAGATCACTTAAGTGTCAAGTTATTATTAAAGTGATAACTTAAGTATCACTTATGGTTAAAAGTGAATACTTAAATGTTAAATTTTTCATAATGTTATCAGTTAAGTGTCAATTTTTGTAAGTTTCCCCTAAAAATTACACCAACCACCATCATTGGTCACCACCGACCACCAGCCACCACCACTAGCCATATCAAGTACCTCATCCACCACCTTGAGTCATGACTAGCCACTACTGTGCTAGTGGTGTACTACTGCAAAAGGTGTTTGTAAGCTGAGCCTCGCACCCGTTTGGCACCAATACCACCTGGTGTAAGATATGCACATTGCACACTTGCACCAAGTGTTGCACGAGCTCCCAACCCCTACTATAGACCCACCACCACCACTGGCCATCACACTAGCACCCAGCCACCAATCATTGTGCTGGTTGTGGGTTTGTTGCACAAGGTATAGCTTGTACCAGCACCACCTGATACCAGATGTGCACACTGCACATTTGCACCTAGTGCGGCACGAGCCACCAACCGAATTCCCACCACAAGGCATTACCAGCTACCACCATTAGCCACCACACTAGCACCCCAGCCACCAGCCACTGTACTAATTGTGGGTATGCTGCAAAAGGTGTTGATGCAAGTCAAGCCTCACACCAGCACCACCCGGTGCAAGATGTGCACACTGCACACTTGCACTAGAAACAGCACAAGCCTCTAACCGAACCTTCATAATAGACCCACTACTACTAGACATCACTAGCCACACCAGCACCTTAGCTACGACCACAGACATACCAGCAGCATCATCAAGTAAAAGCAAAATCCAAAAAATGAAAAAGACAAAAAAAATTGACAAGCAATAAAGTCGTTCCATTGATATTGAAATTAAGTCTCATAAACTCAATGAAATACCAAAAAAATAAAATAAAAGTAAAACTATCTATAGTAAGTTATAAACAAAGACAAGCATAACAAGCCAACAAAAATCACAGCTTTGTGAAACTTGCAATGGAGAAGTTGATTTACTTGAGAAATAGTGTAAAACATTAGACGTAAATGACAAAAATCACAGCGTATATAGTTGCGTGATAATATATTGAAACCAAACACATCTAAATGGCAAGCAACTGGTCGGCAATTTTTATAATGAGCGACACTTGCTCCTTTTAGAGTCGAGCATTGTCCATAGCAATTTTTATAATGAGCACTAATGATTACTTTTCGACTTGAGCATCGTCAATTCAAGTACCCTATGGTGGTTTTGCCCAACTAGCCTGGATGCCTAATTGCATATGACCATCGGACAAAGACAAGCATAACAAGCCAATAACAGCACAAAACTTGCAATGGAGAAGTTGATTTACTTAAGAAATAGTATATAGCATTAGACATAAATGACAAAAATCACGGCGCATATAGTTGCGTGAGAATACATTGAAACCAAGCGCATCTAAATGGCAAGCAATTGGTCGGCAATTTTTATAATGAGCGACGCTTGCTCCTTTTAGAGTCAAGCATTGTCCACAGCAATTTTTATAATGAGGACTACTTACTACATTTCGACTTGAGCATCGTCAACCCAAGTACCCTATGGTGGTTTTGCCTAACTAGCCAAGATGCCTAATTGCATGTGACCATCGTACAAAGGCAAGCAAAACAAGCCAACAAAAATCATAG
Organism: Eucalyptus microcorys; assembly: GCA_014182515.1. Lineage (NCBI taxonomy): Eukaryota > Viridiplantae > Streptophyta > Magnoliopsida > Myrtales > Myrtaceae > Eucalyptus > Eucalyptus microcorys. The sequence goes on along the minus strand of CM024568.1, from coordinate 27,297,029 downwards.
AGAAAATCTCAAATAGAAACCTAAAGTGCCCTCATAATCTCAAAAAAGGACATGAAGTGGAATCTCTCTCAAATAAGGAACCAAAGTAGTCATTTAGTCTCAAGGAAGGCCTGACTCGCCGACCGGTGAACAGATGCATCTCCGATGCATATTCCAATGGTGTGGTTAGAGGTACTTTCCTCCGAAAATTATTATTTTTTCGTTTCCTTTTCCTCTGTTCATCTTCTTCTTGATTCCACCCATGGCTGTCCCTATTCATCATCTTTATTGTCCATCTTGAAGATAGGCATTACCCAAATCAAGAACACCGAATTTGGGTACCAGCGGCCGGAGAGGCCACCCCTGTCAGATCGGCAGCAGGCGAGGGCTTGCAGGCCCTCGCTGGTCCTCGGAAAGCAATGAGCGGAATGAAAGCTGCGAGAGGGGGACGTCCTATCGCGGCAGACGAGATAGCCATACGACTTGACGAAAGTAGCAGCTTCAGCTTAACTCATCTTTCACCAAACAGAGCACCTCCCGCCTTGATCACAAATCATGCCTCGAACTACAGGAAATTCTGATTTCTCTGAATTGCTATACGCCCACCCCCCACCACCCGGACCCCGCCGAACAATCAGCGTCACGAGCAGAAAGCTCCGTAGCATAAGAAATCGAGCTAACCATCTCATTCAGTAAGGACCCAACAGAGACATGTAAGCGACAAGTCGTCAGCAAATGATGCACTACAAATACGTACAGATACATTCAAGGAAAAAGGAACAAACTTTCGGGGGAATTCTCGCTTCACGACGTCAAGTCGCGAGCATCAAACCTCTAGAAACCCCATCGGGAAAGCAAAACACAGCAAGATAATCCAAATTTGACAGCAGGCAAATGGTCTCTGGCGAGGGCTCGCCAACCCCGCCGGCCGTGACGGCCCTCGCAGGCCATAGGTGAGGCCACCCTCGCCAGAGGGTCGGCCTGCAAGCCTTCACCCGCTGCCGATCTAGTGAGGGTGGCCTTGCCGACCCTTACCTGCGGCCAACGAGTCCCGCTGTTCTTGATCTGGGCAATGCCTGTCTTCAACATTGACCAAGAAGATGATGAGCAGGGACAACATAGGTGGGATCAAGAAGAAGATGAACAGGGGTAAAGGAAAACGAAAAAAGAATATTTTTGGATGAAATTATCCCTGGCCAGACATGGGAGATGCATTTGTTCATCGGTCGACGAGCTAGATCCCTTTTTGAGACCAAATGATTATTTTGGATCTTTATTTGAGACAGACTATATTTCTCTTTTGAGTAAAAAGAGGGCACTTCATATCTCTATTTGAGATTTTTCCAAAATCACAGCTTTATTAGCGTAAAACTTGCGATGGAGAAGTTGATTTACTTGAGGAATAGTTTGCAGCATTAGCCGTGGACATATATTTCATCAGGTATCTCGATCTCCCCAACCCAACCGCCGCCAACACCACCGCCCCCCCGGCCGCGTGGGCGGGGCATCTTCAACCAACACCGGATAACCTAGAGGTCAATCTTTCTTTCTTCATTCTCGATGGCATGGAAAGACCTTGCATTTAATTTTCTTTTCCTCTTTTATTCCACTGACCCCATGTTGAAATCGGAGCTAAAATTTAGGCCCAAACGTGAAGAAGTTAACAGTCCAAATTAAGTTCAAATCAGGCCATGACAATACATTTAACCCACAAAGCCTATATGAAACTTCTAATGAGCTCATCGATCCCGAGTTTCTAATTGACAGTATTTGAGCCAATTGCATGATACTAGGTGACTATCAATTGATTCGAAACATGCATAGAAGTTAAAAGACTGACCTAAGGAGGATTTATCTACCGGTGAGTAACCATAGCTAAGAAATCAAGAGCAGCTGTAAATCACCTAGAGTAGCGTGCAAGCGAAGATGTTTAATGATTCTTGTGGAGGAAGATTAGAATGTATAACGCAATTGTCCATTTAAAAGACAAAAGAAGAATCAACGAGAGGCACCACAAAATCCCAATAGCACATTAGAATAATTGTGAAGATATGAAGATGAGGAGGTTATTTAGAGTAGATCAGATTAACCTGAATTCGGATTTGAATTTCATTTTATATTAGGTTTCCTAGTTTCAATATTTGTCGTTGTTTATAGAAGCATTCCTGTTGTGTTTTGTTAGTTTTTTTACTTTCTCCACGCATCCTAGTGAACGCCATTAATGGTATATGTTCAGTTTTAGTGATCGAGTAAGTATGGCCTCAAGGAATGTAAGCCATCCATTCTGGTTCAACAAAATTACAACAAAATTACAATTCAATTTCCTTGTTTCCAATCTACAGTTTGTGCTTCATCAGTAATTCACATTTTTTCAGAGTTCTTGAGACTTCAAGACACGTTAGAATTCATTTACTTTGGATTCAACCTCAATTTTAACATTTTAATTGGTCATCGATCGCCCTTGCTTGGACTTTTATTACTAATTGAAATCACTGAGTTTGTGGTGATCACAATCTTGCGAAAGTCCACCTTACATGTTTTTATGGTGACCACGGTTGGAGAATAGAATGTCTTGCCGAAGTACTGGAAGTATGCTTGGGCTTCACCATTGTGAAGCCAACTGCTCCAATAACCAAAAGTTGGGTTCTAACCCAGCAAAAGCCTCCCCGGCTAGGGATGGTCCAGGGGACGAAAGCCCACCGTCTCAGTCTCCTAGTGAAAGTGTGCAGGAATATCCTTTCGATCGATTCACTCGGACCTTTTTGGAAATTCAGGATAAAGTCTTATAAAGAATTGGATGAACAATCTGACGCCTTCGATGCTAATGTTAGGAGAAGGAAACAATCACTAAGTGGTTCCTAGAGAAGTCAATGTGAATGATGGCAAGAGAAGTGGGGAACTACACCTAGCCTCCAAGGAGACTAGAAATTGACAAGACCATGAAGAATAACTCAGATGAAAATGAACCGAGAGTACCTAATCCTCCCGACAAAGAATATCTGACTAGGACAATAGAAATATTTGCATGGGCCTATACTAAAAGGCTTGTGTCTAGGAAATCATTCCCTGATCACATCGACCTGTCTCTAGAAAGTATAAAGTGCCTTAATTCACTATGTTCACTCGTGAATGTGAAATCATAGCCGTTGAAATATTGTCACACATTACTTGATAATTGGTCTCATGTGCTATATATATTATTGTGCTTTTCTCCACCAAATAGCTTAAGTTTTGGATTTGACTATCTGAACAGGAAGCTCCAAGTTCAAATTTTTATGGGCCCCCATATGCCTCCCTAATTGCGTATTTCCACATGCCACTCAAATATTGTCCAACATCAATTGATAAGGGGTCCTATATGTTGATGCGGTTTCCCTCAAAGCGATACCTCGGTTTGCCCATGAGTTCCGTTTGAGATTGGTGGGACATGCAAGTCCAGTTCCAGACATACTTCTCTCAAACTGATCCTGGAGTATCAGTGGCTGATTTGACCAAGAGATTTCCTCTCCCTAGCCCAAAAGGACATCCAATTTAGCACCATCCCCCAAAATGTAGTGGAGCGTTTAGTCGGTAGCAGCAGGCAACAAATTAGGCCATAACAAGCCATCGATGCCAAGTACCCACCAAAGACATTGGCAACCTCAGTTTCTGACCCTTTGCTCACGTGGCCCAGAGAGGCCAGCAATGTATGTCCGTCATCTGGGATCCTAACAACACCAACAATGTGGGCAGTTCAACCAGAAAGCCGAGCATTCTCATGATCCCTTTTGGAGAAGAGGATATACTATTCTCTTGGCTGTTTACGTACGCTCTGGAGAGTTCTAAACTAATGGTTGGGCCTTTTATTTGGGGCCACGAAGCCTGCCAGAAGAGCACCCTAAAGAAGGTAAGCTAGCCATAACCCGACACGCGCCCACTAGGGGTCTAGTGTTCAAAGCCGAAGCCCGCCCTGTTCTCCTCTCTCGTTCAAACATGGGAAACTCTGATTTCTTGAACTTCACAACTATAAAAGTTGCCTTCTTGATTCTTGATCTACACTGCAAGGGCAAACAGGCCCATGCTCCATCCGATACCAAGACCTTCCTCAGAAGGACCAAAAAGTAAGAAAGCAATTTTTGAAAACTTAAGAGGGAAGGAAGGTGAACAACAAAACAGAGAACTTTCCATTGCTAATGTAACATTATAGTTTGTTTTTGCAATTAAAGATTCAAGACTAGACTTCTTACTTCGCCAGAACTACTTCATTTGAGTGATTGTTTGGTTGACTTGATGCCCATATTGATGCTTTTTGTGCACCAAGAAACTTTTACTCGGCAAGGACTTCAAAACTCACCCGTACAGAGTTGCGACATCTCAGGGCTCTTTGCACTATTCGAACAGTAGAATGCCTATTTCTCTCAGTCATCATCTCTACTGCATAAATTTTACGAAAAAGGTAAAGAAGAGAAGCGTCCTCAATTTTTATTCTGGTTTCTTCAAATTGAAGCAGTTATCTGTTGCCTGGCTGAATAGCTCTTGGACCAGCTTCAATTCCTTCTCTGCCAATGCCAAAAATCATAGAAGATATCACTTTCGACCAAAAATTGACATACATAAGTGAACAAGACAAATGCCCTCACACCCTCATCGATAGGGCAATTACCGGCAGCTTCAAGTTGCTTCTGAAGCTCTTGTCCTACAGCATCATTCTCGGCCTGTGCAAAGGTAATTTGGGATGAATAAGAAACAGCCTTAAACAACAGAAATAATGAACTAAAGGCGCCAAAAACCATGGATTCTCTTAACCTGGAGGTCTGCAATCCTTTTGAGTTGAGCTTCTTCACCTCCCTCAGGTAGTGGAAGTCCTGCTACTAAGGCATCAAACTGCGGAAGAAAAAGAGTTTCGATAGAACTTTATCCAGATTGCCAAAGCAAACGGTGGAAAAGAGACCGAATTTTCTAACTTGAAGCATAATGCTTCATCTCTAAAATGGAGGCTAATTGCTTTCACCCGCAAGAATATACTGATGTCGCAGAGTTTAGGATGTCACACCAACCATCATTTTACTTCAAGCATGAAGTAAAACAAAAGTGAATGAGATAGAAATCAGAAACCAACAATCCACCTTACTCAAGAGCAAGAATAATGCTGATGGAGTTACAATCTCAAACCATTCTACCGACTTTAAGATGCGGAAACACATTTGAAAGAAACGATAGTCGTGATTACACAAGAGTGGTGGCTCTTTCAAATATGCATAACAATTTCACACACATGAGTCAAAAGATTATTCAACTCGTGTAAACCAAATCACAGCACATTCTATGTACATATGCACACTGAGATACTCGTGGCAGATATATCCATTAACAGAATCCACAAGAAAAAAATGGAGAAGGTCCCGTTTTCTTCCATAGGAATAACTGTTGCATTAGGTGCAATGGCGCATAACACACGCAGACGCTACACAAAAATGAACCAAATGCCCAACTCGCATTACATCTCCAGACCTACCCGTAACATCCGTGATCTACTTCCACACTATACATTTATGAATGAAATCTGCTCATGTTCTCTACAAGAACAAGCACAGAGTCCCCCAAAACCGAGACTAAAAGCACACAGAAGCCAATCGAAGTAAGAACACATCTCCGCCGAAACTTCGGACATAACCTAGATTTCTAGCCATACATACAATTCTCATACACAAGTAAATTTCTTTTCTTGCCACAACAAATCAAGTAAATAATCTTCATAAAGCCCTAGCCAAATAAATTCTTCCAATTGCATCAAGCAGACGTAAGCAAGCTCGCTAATAACTTGCAATAGCAAGAGAGGCACGAACCTGCTTGGCGGCTTTGACAAGAGCAGCACTCATCAGCTTGGGCTGCTCGGCGAAGCTGGACGCGTCCTCCGCGGCGGTCGGGGGCGGTTCGGGGTAACTCGCGGAGAGCCGCACGGAGGGCGCGTCCCTCTGCAGCGAGCCGAAGGTGTTGAAGGCGACCGACGCGACCGTGTTGACTTGCTCCTGCAGCTGGGAGATCACGTCCATCCCTCGAATTTCCTGCCGCAGAGGTTCCTAGCGCATGAGCAGGCGGCGAGATTCCGCCAGAGAGGAGCGCCGGAGACAGCCGCCCGCCGCGAATTAGGGATTCGAACGACCGGCGAGGTGGCGACGGAGAGACGCCGGCGACGACGAAATTGCAGAGGAAGGGATTTCACGAGAGGGGCTGAGGGAGAGAGAGAGAGTCACCTTCAGGTTATGGAGGGACGGAGGGACCGGCGGGGTGCGGCGACGGAGACCGGCGGGGCTCGGCGGCGGAAGTCGGCGATGTGCGGCGGAAGCACGGCGCAGGAGGATTTAGGAGAACAAGCGCAGGATTTCGGGTTTCCTTCTCATTTTGCGGGTTTGAATGCTGGATTTTACTAGACTGGTAGAGAAAATCCGAATTTTTAATTAAAATATTCGGGTCCTTTTTTTTTTTTTTTTTTTTTGGTTTTTTCAAGGGGTTCACTCTGAAAGTAGAATCAAGAAATCATTTCATGGATTTTTATATCCGCATAGATATATTTGTCTCAATAAACTCAATGATATATAGAAATATGTAAATTTATGCAATGGATTTTAATCGGTTGTTTTTATGAAATTTGTTAAATCGTGTGAAATTACCTATTCGATTTTTTAAAAGCTTATTATCTAGATAATTTATGATCATGTTTAATTTTTCTGAAGTGGGCACTCAATAACATTTAGAAAGTCCAAAAATATTAAACTTGGTCATAGAGAGAAATGATCGAGAGATGGTAGAATTTTACATAATTGATTTTCCATCAATTAACAATACTGGAATGGAAAACACGCTCAATTATTTAGGTGGCGTCTAGGCAGCAGCTATTTTTGTTTGAGAATTCAGCAAAACTAATAAGGACTAAGGAGAAATCATCTCTAATCATCTACTACTTAAGTCTTGAAGTTTCTAGGTAATCCTTTGAAAAGTGCATGTAACAATAGACAGATATCGACGAGAATATTAAATGGGAAGTGATCAAATCATTTTCAGCATAGGTAGGTTCTTGAAAAGTAAAATTGACCCATGACTTGATACATTTCAGACAGGAAAAAACAGTGGGCAGGCCTAGTACATGTAGAAAGCTTAGGGTGCAAGAATTCAAGATATCTTTTTCGGTTCTGCTCATCATTTTCTTCTAATATCTTTTGCCTGAATCGGACTTGCCGGGTCCGAAAAAGAGAGCTCTGAATCCACCCACCCAGGCGTGGAATGACGGGAAAAGAAGTAGTTTTTACGTGCATTCGTGCAATAGGGAAATTCATCAGACGGTATACATCTCGAGGAAGCAGGCTTTGGCGACGGGTCCCGACGTTGCCAGCATGTTTCGTGCCTCTGCACGAGCTCTGCGGCGGCGAGACTCCCAGCTATGGAGCCCGAGACAAGGGCGGCGGGCAGCTACTGGAAACTGCTCCGGCTCATAGGAGGCAGCCTGACTTTCGAGATACTGGACAATGCCATGGAGGCCGGGGGGCTGTTCCCACCCAGGGATGCCTTAAGGAGGCCGGGCGGCGATCTACCGCAGGGTGTCCCAGCCTGGATGAACACTAGGAGCAAGGCAGTTCAGTTCTTGGGCAGCGTCATCGAGCGTAACACCAACCAGGCCGCGTATTGCTATGGCTTTTACAATGCTATGTCCGATCAGTCAAGGACCTTTGGGCTTTAATCTGGCAGGGACACGCTGAAGTACTCATTCTCTCTAAACAGGTTACTGTTAGAATATTTAAATAATAAATCATGCTTTAATCTAACAGTTTAAGCTTTTAAAACAGTTGGCAGTGGTCCCATAAAATCTCACATGGTATCAAAATTAGGAGGTCCTAAGTTCGAATCTTTCAAGCCCCTATTTGCCTCCCTAATTAAATTTCCACGCTTAGTATTAGACAAAAAGACCAAACTAAGTACGCCTATGGGGACAGCTTGTACCCCATTGCTGCTATGGTGCACTCTGTTAATGTGATAAATGGTGATATGTCAAATATGTCGGTGAAACTAAGGCAGGAAATTTTTAAATGAAGTTGGTGCTTTGAAAGCATTGGTAATCATAGGTAAATCACAAAGAAATCAGTTTCTAAAACAAAGTTGATAATTGAATGTTGGTATATGAATCAAATTAAGATTTAGTAATTTCAAATGGTTGGTAAGTCACAAAAGTAAATGTCGGTAGAATATTAAAATAGTTGGTAAATTTGAAAAATAAAGAAACATTGATATTTGTTTTAACTGTTGAAAGTTATCAATACGCAACTAGATGAACAAGTTACCGACATGATATGTGATAGTTACCAATTCGTTCGTAATGCAGTAGCAGGGAACTTTGTTCCATGCTAGTACATTCTAAAACAATAACCGAGCGGATTTGGTTGAATGAGATTTCTAGAAAAAGAAGGAAACGATGAAAGTAGACAATAATCTCTTCGATCATGCTCTTCAAGCAGATTTGCTAGACATATATCGATCAAAGGAGCTAGCATGTCACTATCATTGTAGAGCAATGACTAGCTGTCCATGCCATGGCCCGCATTGAGGCTCATCTGATCTTGAATCATCATCTCTGGGGGACTACTCCAAGAAGATGCAGGACTGTCGACCCTCTGCAGATGGCATTAGGCTTCCTTCTCAAGCAACTGATCAGCGCGCGGCCCGCTTTTAAGGGATTTTTCTCATGCACGAGCGCATGGCAATGGCATCGTATGACGTCACCCCTAGAGAAGAAAGTATCGTGCAGATTGGGCCTGATGCGCAGGTCGATGGAAGTCGCGACATGGAGGACAAATTCCAGATGGGCGTGATAGTCATGCGAACTCCCGCCAAGGGATAGCCTAACCTAAGGAGTCCCCCTTCGCAAGATTGCCCTTCGGGAGTCCACAAAAGCTCAACCAAAGTTGGCATGGTTCGATGGAATGTAGTCGAGGGTTTACTTGGTAGCAACAGGCAACGGATTAGGCTGCAACAAGTCATATATGTCTCGTTCCCACCAAAGACGATGGCATCTCGGATTCAGACCACTGGTCGCGTGGACACCCTTGGTCGAGGGACATTCCCCTAGTAGAATGCCGGAATCAAATAGCTTTGTGCCGGCAATGCATATCCATCGTTTAGGATTATAACATCAACAGAGTATGTGGGCAGTGTGACCAGATAAATTGAGCAATATCTTATTTAGGCTTCTTTTGCTGGGGCCAAGTGCTGATGGACAACTGAAACCTGAAAACTTTCACTCGGCCTCTGAAACTTCTAAACCTATTCGATGCTTAAAGACAGTCTAGGCCAGAGATCTGGTCATTTCTGAATGGAGGAAAGCTGCTCAAACCTATGTCACAAGCACTGCAGATCTCAAATTCCCGGATTGCGAAAGCAATGTACAAAAAGGAGGGAACTAAAGTGTACCAAAATCAGGTCTCGGTACCGTGTAAGGCCATCAGGGCCCCGCGGGATAAGAGGGATGTTAAGCAAAGCTTATTTGGGCAAATGTCGGCGGCCATCGATGATCACGGTCAACATGCATGGCGCGAAAACGATCTCCTCCAAGAACCCGGTTCGAGTTCCAATTACGGGATCAACTTCGAGATACTGAGGGATGGGACTCCCAGCAACGCAAAGGGGCAGCTTGTTGACGTCCCTCAAGACATTGAAATTTCAGGACTCCATTTCCAGGCGCCATATACACTGATTAGCTTTTCAAAGTTGATTTGACTTCTCACATGTAATGTAAAATTTTCACGATTTTTTTTTTTCGCCGCATACATAATTGTGCTGCAGATGATGCGATATCAAATAAGATGACGAATGATAAATAAAAATTTGGCCACTCGTTGACATGATCATAAATCATAATCGAGCCAGAGTCGAGCACTTTCAAATCCCAAATTTTTGTAAGTGGGACTGATTTCATCTCCTTTACACATGTTGAAAGACCACTTAGAGTAAGATAAAATATTAGGCCGAACATTGGATAAAGCTATACTTTCCTCCAAGATGGAAGAAATCTCTTTCTACCTTTTCTTCGATTGATAAATTACAAATTATGGACATCATTTATGTGCATACTTAATTATTATTAAAATCGGGTCTCGTGGTTCTCATGGTCCTTTCAGACAATACATATTATAGATTCCCAAGTCTAATGTAGACTGTAGTCATAATATTGAAATATCTATACTTCTTATGGGCTCACTCTAGGTCGACCAGTAATTCTTACGTCTATACCAATGTTTCAGGCATTTGTCCAACATGAACTTGATCTAACATTTTGTGGAATTTACGCTAAACATAAATATGTTTGCCTCGTCATTTGTCTCAATAATAGGTACTGTAAAATTATGTAAGGTTAATCGGGACAGATTTTCCTCGGCTTTGCGAATGAAATGCGAGATTGCCAACATGGCTTTTTGAAAAGCCGTTCATCTAAAGAATTTCAGACTTTTACTAAAGCGATATTCCTGTTGCGTTTCTTTTTTTTGTACGATTTACTAGACAACAATCCGAGCATTGCATGTTAGATAACTTTAATAATGTTTGAGAATATCATACTCTGACATTATCAAGGAACGTACCAACCAAAGTTGGATATGTGGAATATCGAAGACCATTGTGTAAGGAATCACTTGAGACAAAGTAAGTGCAGATTCATATTGTCGTATTGAATTGATGAAAACATAGAAAATGAGTGGTGACTTTATAATAAATCAAAATAAAACTTAAAACGAAGTGAAAAATAAAATCACACTCAATAGCATTTGTATAGTCTATAATTATTATAGCTCATTAGGGACGAAAATAATTAAGAGACGGTAGAAATTATGTAATTGATTCTCTTTTGATAAAAAGAAAAACTCAATAATAAACATATTCAATTGTTCAGATAACAAGTAGTTGGCGGCTCACTTTTTGGGACATCTCTAACTATCTATAGTTTTAAGTCTCAAGTTTCCAGGCAATCCTGTGAGAAGTTTTTGTGATAGTACATCAATATAGATATTCAAAATTTTAAATCAACCAAAGTTGGATCTAGTCGAGCTGAGCCTGCCTCGGGTGAGGCTCCACCTCTCCAGATCTAGCAAGGCTAAACTCTTACTTGATGCTGGCGAGCTTGAGCTCGAGCTCGCTAGGCCCTAGCGCTTGCTGACCTCTAGCTAGCTCGAGTCTTTCAAAATTGACAAGGCTTGAGCCTCGCCGGTGCCAAAGGTCGACGAGCTTGTCCGTGGCCGTTTGCCAATTGTCTTCATGATAGCCACCAACTAAGAAATAATTTTTTTAAAAAAGGAAAAAGAAAAGAAAAAATAAAAATTATAAAAAAAGTCAGAAAAATGTTAAAAAATAAAAATGACTTGTGTATGATTCATTTAAGCTTGTTACGTAACCTATTTAATACACATTTAAGACCAATTAAATTGTTAAGTAACCCATTTATAACCTACTTAAGCTTGTTTTTAAAATTTAAGGTAACCCATTTACGACTCACTCCATTAAAAATGAGTCAAAATATGGATTTTAAACCCATTTTGATACCTCCACCGGTAGCGGTGGTTCACCATGCACGATGATGACAAGTCCTACAAATTACCGAATCGAAGCATGGGAACATGATATCTATCTATCATCATGTGAATGCCATATCAAATGTGAATAGATTCCCCAACCTATTACATCTCTTTAGCATTCGGTGCGAAATCGATTGAATTTACTTATCAACTTTATAAAGGCTTTTAGTCTATTGACTTTTTATTAAAGTGATTATCTCGTGACATCTTTACGATCCACGCATCATGCTAAATAACGATAAAAATCTAAGGATTCTGCTAATATTTCAAAATATTATATTTCAACATTTTTATATAAGAATGTTTTAACCACGGCCGGATGTTTTAAATGCACTTATTCAATATAATCGTGCGAGGAGAGCTTGAAACAATGTTAGTACAGACCTTTTAATACATATTGTCGTCCCGAATCAATCAAAACGTAGAAAATGATTTGTGATTTTGTAATTATAGAAATAGAACTTAAAGCAAAGTGAAAGAGCGACACTCCACAGCATAACATAGTGACTGCATTTACTCTTCTGAAACACACTCTCAATGGAGTTTTGGAAGTCCATATGGAGAGAAATAATTAAGAGACGATATGAATTACCCAATCGATTCTCCTTTGATTGACAATACTTGATTGAAAACGACGTCTGATAGCAGCTCGCTTTGTCGAGGATTTGGCAAAAATAATAAAGATGAGGCGTCTCTAACTATTGACAATTTTAAGTGTTGAATTTTCGGGCAAACCTTTTAAAGAGTTTTTAATAATATATCAATATGGATGTATGTACCAATGTTTCAGACATTTGTTCCACATGAACCTGATAGAACATTTCGTGGACTTTTACATCAAACATAGATGTCTTTGCCTTATCATTTGTCTCAATAAGGGCACTACTTGAGTATGTAAGGTTAATGGGGATTTTCCTTGGCTTTGCAAATGAAACGAGAGATTGCTGGCGCGACTTTTTATATATTATATGTCTAAAGAACTTCTGACTTTTTCTAAAGTGATACTCATTTCAAATCTATTTTTCCTATACAATTTACTAGACGACAGCCAGCGCATTGTGCATTAGATAACTTTAATGATGTCCGAGAATATTGAATTCATTAAGGAATGTATCCACCAAAGTTGAAGGGTGCATTTGGTAACATTTCTATTATCGGAAATAATTTTTTTTTAGAAATAATTATTTTCTATTTCTATTCCCAGGTAGTTTTGGAATAAAATAACTTGTTTGGTAACTGTATAAATTTTTATTTTCATAATAGAAAAAAGCAAGAATGAGTTTAGTATGACCCACAAGTTTTTTTATGCTTTGTAGAATTTCTTTTAATTTTTTAATAATTTTTTAGAGATTTTTCTCTTCTTTTTTTCCTCTCCTCTTCTTCCTCCTCTAGCTGGTTGTTGGACGGAGACGAGGCGGTGAGCGATGGCGGACGATGGTGGCGGCATGAGGAAGGAGAAAAAAAAAGAAAAGAAAGAAAATTACTTATTTCAAAAATTGTTCCCGAAAACAATAAGATATTTTTTTTTTATACTTCTTGTTTCTATTATAAATCTATTTCCTAACCACTTTTCTATTCGGTATAGAAAAATTAACGACGTTATCAAATGAATTTCTGTTCATTTTCTATTTCGGAGAACAAAAGAACAAAGAAATAGGAATGTTGCCATGCAGACTCTAAATGTATTTGTTGAAGATTATTGTGAAAGGAATACATGAAATAAAGTTAGTGCAGATTTTTTATGCTTATTGTCATATTGAATTAATGAAAACGTAGAAAAAAGAGTGGTGATTTTATAATGAATCAAAATAGAACTTAAGACCAAGTGAAATATAAAATCTCACTCGAAAGCATTTAGATAGTCCATAACTGTTATAATTCATTATGGAGAGAACATAATTGAGAGATTCTAGAAGTTACGTAATTGAATCTCTTTTAATTTAAAAATGCTTGATAATAAACATTTTCAATTGTTCAATTAACGTCTTGATGGCAGCTCACTCTGCGGAGAATTTAGCAAAATCATCGATGGGAAGGCATCTCTAACTTTGAGAAGTTTTCGTAATAACACATCGATACAAATGCTCAAAATTTGAAAAAACCCAAACGATTAAATAATGTTCATCATAAGCTGGAAGTTCATGTTCTTCGCCAATTTCGGGTTCAAATTCATCCATCTTTCAATCTATTTACCATTTCGACATAAAGAAATAGTTTTAAATTCTTGAAAAGTAAATTTACTCAAGATTTGTTACATTTTAGGCAGACAAACGATGGACAGTCCTAGGGTGAAAGAAATCAAGAACTCATGAGTTCGCCGAAATGCGGAATTGACGGGCAAAGATGAAAGCTTTACATGCATTTCTGCAGTAACAAACATCATTGCACGATGTAGGGAGGACGAGAAGACAACGACCCACCCAGGCTCCTGTATTTGTGAAGCAAAGCCAGTGTGCCCTGTAGTGACACAATGGTTCACCATGTGCATACGAGCCGTGAAAGCCATCCGAAGATCTACATAATTAAAATTTAGAACACAATAAATGGAGACAAAAAGATTTGTGCATCTGATTTGAAATCCATTATTCTTAATATGGAATAACAATGATCTAATTGTAATACTGGCTCAATGAGATTATGCGTCATGAATTGCGTTCTACAACTACTCTTTATATAAAGTTATTTGTGTTCGGGATTAGAAAAGAGACTTGAGTATTATATTTAGAGTTTTCAGTCACATATCTTCTCATCACAAACCGAGCTCTATTCAACCCGTGCAAGCCAGTCTCATATTAGAGTAATTAAAAATCTTTATATCTTGCTTCATCGACAATCTTGTAAAACGGTAAATTTGAATATTACTTAATATAGCCAACATCATAAAAACTCTTATAGGATGATGACAATGGGCCCTACATATTACATATGAATTGAAGCTTTAAAACATAGTATCTATTCATCATCATGTCATTGACTCATTGTACACGAATAGATTCCTGAACTTATCACGTCTTTTTTGCTTTCGGCGTGAAATTGGTTAAATTTTGTGAGACTGGCGACTGGCCTTTTAAAAGCTTTTACTCTATTGGCCTTTTATTAAAGTGATGTTGCAATAACATTTTTTTTTTTAATATGGATTTATCGATAATGACTTGTGCATCTTAATATTTTGAAATGTTATATTTCAAAATTTTATATAAGAATGTATTAACCAAGGCTAGATGCTTTAAATGCACTTATCGTATATACTTGTGCAAGTTGAGCTTGAAACAATGTCAGTGCAGACTTTTTAATGCATATTGTCGTACGGAATCAATCAAGACATAGAAAATAATTTGTGATTTTATAATTAATGGAAGCTTTAAAACATAGTATCTGTTCATCATCATGTCATTGACTCATTGTACATGAATAGATTCTTGAACTTATCACGTCTTTTTAGCTTTCGACGTGAAATTGGTTGAATTTTGTGAGACCGGCGGCCGCCTTTTAAAAGCTTTTACTCTATTGGCCTTTTATTAAAGTGATGTTGCTATAACATTTTTTTTTTTAATATGGATTTATCGATAATGACTCGTGCATCTTAATATTTTGAAATGTTATATTTCAAAATTTTATATAAGAATGTATTAACCAAGGCTAGATGCTTTAAATGCACTTATCGTATATACTTGTGCAAGTTGAGCTTGAAACAATGTCGGTGCAGACTTTTTAATGCATATTGTCGTACGGAATCAATCAAGACATAGAAAATAATTTGTGATTTTATAATTAATGGAAGCTTTAAAACATAGTATCTGTTCATCATCATGTCATTGACTCATTGTACATGAATAGATTCTTGAACTTATCACATCTTTTTAGCTTTCGGCGTGAAATTGATTGAATTTTGTGAGACTAGCGACTAGCCTTTTAAAAGCTTTTACTCTATTGGCCTTTTATTAAAGTGATGTTCCTATAACATTTTTTTAATATGGATTTATCGATAATGACTCATGCATCTTAATATTTTGAAATGTTATATTTCAAAATTTTATATAAGAATGTATTAACCAAGGCTAGATGCTTTAAATGCACTTATCGAATATACTTGTGCAAGCTGAGCTTGAAACAATGTCGGTGCAGACTTTTAATGCATATTGTCGTACGGAATCAATCAAGACATAGAAAATAATTTGTGATTTTATAATTAATGGAAGTAGAACTTCAAGCGGAGCGAAAGAACCAGACTCATAACATAGTGATTGCATTTACTTTCCTAAAACACACTCTCAATAAAGTTTCGGAAGTCCATAAATATTATAACTCGTTATGGAGATAAGTAACTGAGAGATGATGGGAATTACCAATTTGATTCTTCTTTGATTGACAATACTCGACGGAAAAGGTATCGGCGTAGCCTTGCTTTGTCGAGAATTTGGCAAAACTAATGAGGAGGAGGCATCTCTAACTATCTACAATTTTGAATATTGAGTTTTCCAGCAATTCTTTGAAAGAGTTTTTAATGATATAGGGTTAATACCACAGAAAATTCAAAATTTGTACATATATGATAAATTTACTTCACTAATTTTTTATCATAAAAAAACTTGACACCTGTGATAAATTTGTTTTCCATTAGTATTTGTTAAATTTTACAATTAAATTGCCGATTTAGATGATATGTGGCAGTTAGAATGGATGTACCAATTTAAGATTTTACCTTTTACTTATCACATCTATACCAATTTATTATTTTTCGTGGCATTATTCCAATTTAATGAAAATTAATAGAAGGTAAATTTATTATAAATATACAAGTTTGAGGTTTTTTTATAGTTAAAAAATTAATTTGGGACAGGTGTATTGGTTTAGAGTTTTTGATGATTAAAATTTTTTTTTGATATTAATTTTATATTATATCAATATAGATGCTCAAAAATAAAAGTCAAACGATTGAAGTAGAATGTTCACATTCATTGTCTACTTCTAGTTAGAGAAAATTACACAAACAGTCTCCAAACTTTTGCCTAATGTGCAATTTAGTCCATAAATTTTCAATTTGTTTGATGTAGTCTCTGAATTTTAGCCTAATGTGTAATGTGGTCCATGAACTTTTAATTTTTTTAATATAGTTCATAAACTTTTGATACATATTCAATACGAGTCCATGAACTTGTATCAAAATGTTCAATGTCATCCCTACTCTTGAATCAATTAAAAAAATACATTCAATATTTTCATATAGTTCAGAGACTGTATTGAGGATTTATCAAAGTTCAAGAATTACATTAAACAATTGAAAAGTTCATAAACCACATTGCATATTGGGTTGAAGTCCAAGAGCCATATTGAACAAATTAAAATTTCGAAGATCAAATTGGACATTATATTAAAGTGCGAGACTATTCGTGTCATTATTTTTCTGGTTAAGATTCATCCTTTTTTTTTCATCTACTTATTATTTCAGTATCAACAAATAATTTTAATATCTTCAAAAAATAACCTCACTCATGCGATGATACATTTCGGACAGAAAACAGTTGACCAAGCTTAGGCTGCTAGAAATCGAAACATGGATAAGCAAAGAAAACCGGGAATCATTACAAGCATTTGGGCAGTAAAGAAAGCCATCAGACTGTGTTCGGAAGACGAGGTACCTCCATCTTTTCGCCTTTCGTAGACCTCGAATGGTGGGTTGACGAAAAGACCTCCAGTTGCTTCGTTTAAGATTCCATGGACGACCCCTTTGCCTTCCCCGTCTCATTCTTCTTTGTCGCTAAGAATGCTCACTTCGGAGCTCAAAAAGGGCTGATGATGTCCGTACAAGCTTTGCCCAATATTTGCCTCGAAAGTTCCTTGAAACCTCAGAGCGATTTTTCCCTGGTGCTTTGATCAGCAAGAAAAGGGGAGAAAGAAACAAGTGGAAGATTTTGGTACGTGGGTTCAGATGAGTTTGGGAGGAAGCACAAACAGAGTGGTGGGTGTGGAGATAGCTGAGGGTGGTTTGAGCAGGAGGAGGAGACATGGTACTAGTGACCTGACGGATATCGTCTTCTCTTGGTCTCTTCACGACATTCTCAACGAAAACCTCTACCATGACCAGGTTTCTCTTTACTCTTCTCATCTTTGCTTTTTAATTTTTATTATGCCCTTCTGGTTTTGTTCTCGTGTAAGTTAAACGACAATGTGGTGTTTACTTGAGAATTTTCCAGATGATGTTAGTTCGTTCCTCTTTTTTTTTCCTGCTTTTAGTAAGCCTGGCCTTATAAGAACCTCGCATTCGACTTAGTGAGATAGAACCCTTTATGCTTTTACTTTGTCTGGCAAACTCATTAGGTATTTTAGGATTATATGTTATGATTTACGGAATTTGGTCGAATTATTTTTTGAATATGGAGGTTGATTGGTCATATTTGACATTTGGCCGAGCTGTTTTTGTAGGTGGGGACAATACCGGAGACATTTCAGTCGGTCCAGCATTATCTGGGATCTTATGTCTATCCTTTACTGGAAGAAACACGGGCGAGTCTGTGCTCGAGTTTGGAAAATATTTCTTTGCTACCTTTCACTGAAGTTATTGAATTTGTGGAATGCACGGGAAGTAGGAACTCATATGCTGTTAAGGCCGGTCGGTGGAGCAATGAATCCAACAGTCATGGGAGGGAAACTTACAAAACTTTGCCTGGAGATATCTTGATTCTAACTGATGCTAAGCCAACAACTGTTCCTGATCTGGAGAGGTTTGGAAGAAGATGGGCGTTTGCATTAGTAAGGATGATTGGAAAAGACGATGAAGAGGATGAGGCAACGTCATCCACAAACTTTGAAGTGGAGACATTATTGGACCTCGAAGTAAATAATTCCTGGAAGCCAATGCATGCAATTTTCCTGATAAATATAATCACTAACAGAAGGATATGGCATGCGTTGCATATGTCTCAGAACTTGGATATTTTGAAGGAAGTTCTCTGCACAGATGTGGTGGTATGACTTTCCTTTTTGTACCTTCTGTCCATTTAGACTTGAAATTGCTATTATAATCATCTAAGCTTCAAAGCTTCATTTTACTCCTATCGATTTTTAAGTTTCTTCTGAAAATAAGATAAATGTTGCTTTAAGCCATGCTGTTGCGTCAATATATTAGGATGATTGTTTCTTTTAGTTGGTCTGTTTCATGATATGGAGATGAATGAATTATGTCTTGAACAGGGCAAATTACTTCCTTGGTGGCGACTTACTCGTTAGTACTAGGCCTTAAAATTTTCTATTCTATACTTTTCATGGGATTTAAGTTTGTGCTGTGCAATGCTCTTTATATCATATCAACACCAATTAAGTTTCAGGACCTTCTACCATAGTTACATGGTCTGGATTATCACAAGAAATGTGTTTCGGTTGCAGGCTGACAAAATTTCTAATCTTTGTATTACAAAGGGTAATGCTTCTGTGAGTGAGAGCCTTGACAAGAGATTGAGCCATGATCTAAATGAATCCCAAAAAAGCAGTGGGGGCCTGTCTCGGGAAACTCCAATGTGAGAACAAGCCATCTGTCGAACTGATATGGGGTCCTCCTGGAACTGGGAAAACTAAAACCATCGCTACACTGCTATCTACTCTCTTAAAAGGAAACATAGAACCATTGTTTGTGCTCCTACAAATGTTGCCATCAAGGAAGTGGCATCTTGTGTTCTAAAGCTGCTAAAGCAATCAGATAGTGGTATAAGCACTGAAACGGGAAGTTTTCTCTGTTACTTTGACATGCTTATTTTTGGGAACAAGGAGCGGCTGAAAGTTGATTCCAACATTGAAGAAATATACTTGGAACATCGTGTAGAGTGCTTTTCTAAATTCACTAGTCTAACTTCCATGATAGGTACTCTTGCCAAATGTGTCCGTCAATACCACATTTTATTGGAAAAGGAACACACAAAAGAAGCAAACCAGGAAGTGATGATGATGGGAGCGAATGTGGAAGCAATGAGATTAAATCATTTCTTGAGTTCTTCAGGGACCGATTCAAGGCAACTGTCCAGCCCCTGCGGAGATGCCTTTATATTTTCTGTACTCATATATCCAGAACTAATTTCCAGAATATTACATCCCTCCTTAACTTACTAGATTCTTTTGAAACTTTATTATGTGGAGAGAAGTTGGATTCAGAGATGATGGAGATAACGCTTTCACGTGATGAACTTAGCCTGTTCTCATTTGAGACGTCCATGGGTCCACTATATAATTTATATATGAAGATACAGGAATGCCTTTCCATGTTGCTAACTGTTCGTGATTCTCTGAAGGATCTAAAACTTCCAAACTTTACGAGTAAGGCCATGATAGCGGACTTCTGTTTTCAACATGCTTCCCTGATTTTGTGCACCGCTTCTAGTTCATATAAGCTGTACTCTGTGAAAATGGAGCCTCTCAATTTACTGGTAATCGATGAGGCAGCCCAGTTGAAAGAATGCGAGTCAGTAATTCCTCTGCAACTCCCTGGTGTCAAGCATCTGATTTTAGTTGGAGATGAGTGTCAGTTGCCTGCCATGGTCGAAAGCAAGGTAATGTTAAAATGTCTGAAAAGGAACTTTGCATTTGGTTTTGAAAGATTTGTAATATCCTTCTCTTCATTTGAGCTTAGATGGGCTAAATGTTCTATACCTAATGCCCGTTGAATTTTATATCATGTTTTATTTTTACAGGTTTCTAATCGGGCTGGTTTTGGAAGGAGTCTATTTGAACGATTGAGTTCACTGGGTTATCAAGGCAACTTTTCAATATACAATACCGGATGCATCCATCAATAAGTCTGTTTCCAACTTCAGAATTTTATCAAAACCAAATTTTGGACGGGTCAAATGTGAAGAGCAAAAGTTACAGAAAA